>OY282512.1:122641572-125041572 GCA_958296145.1 Hydrotaea cyrtoneurina | reverse complement strand
ATTTTGGTTAGAGTCTGTATTATTCATAAGTAAAAGAGTCGCATTGATCCTTTTCCTTTAACATTTGATGATGCACTTCATCATTTGTCTACTCACTGACTGAGACCTACGCTTTTTAAATCCGGCTTCGAATTTCTAATACTTTCAATGCAGAAGTTTTATGGACTGTTTCCGTACAAATGGTCAAAACTGAATTGTTATCAGTAAGGAGAGCTTTGTATTTGGGGTATTATGTGCGAAAGGTATCTGTCAGACCACGGCTGTTCACGAAACATCTGTTATGAAACTTGGAATAAAGTACAAAATACAAAACATAATAATGATGATATTCCGGCATTGCTGATCAAACCACCCATATCTTAATACTGAAAAAAAGTGGACGTGCCTAATTTGTCTAAGACTTGCCCAATACAAGACCTACATCTATATACCTATACCTATATACAAGGGTGGAGTGAAATTCAAAAAAAAAAGTTAACCTCGGAAAGTGATGTAGTCTGGGGTCCTAATGAGGGGAAAAATAAAGAAAAAAATTTAAAAAAAATTTTTTTTTTTGATTTTAGAAAAATCCTAAAAATTAACGACTTAATAAATGTTTGCAATAGCGTAAACAATGAAATAAGGGCATGAAAAAATTTAAAAAAAATTTTCTCATGGTTCAAAAATTTCAAAAAGTAAAATAAGTCAAATCGTCCCTTCTTCAGAAAATTGACTGAACAATGAAATCGCCACCAAAGCTACAAATATTAGTCGATTATCCTCATATTTGTTTGGGCATTGAACAAGTTCATTTCGAATAAGTTAAGTCGTTAATTTTTAGGATTTTTCTAAAATCAACGCCAAAATAGCGATAATTTCCAAATTTCGAGGGAGTGGCGCGACACCTTTATTTTTCTTTATTTTTCCCCTCATTAGGACCCCAGACTACATCTCTTTCCGAGGTTAACTTTTTCAAATTAAAAAAAAAACATGTTTTTACTCCACCCTACTATATACTATATACCTCTACACCGATATCTACAACTACATCGTTACATACTTAAATAAATGTCTACTAAATCCTTCGTATACCCTATGAAGACCACCCAGCCTGGTGTAGGTATTTCTTTTGTCGCATTTCAAATTCCACCATTTCCCTTACGACTACATCGGACTGTCCCTCCTTTCTCTCCTCGACACTGACACCAACACTGTTGCTACTTTAGTGATTGCCAATAACTTAGTTCCATCAACTTTTGCGGTTTCAAGGTGAATTTTGTTCTATGCGGTAATTTAATTTCCCTAAAACAAGCATTGGTTATTGGCAGTATCCTGTCATAGCACTCCTTTAACTTGTCCAAAAACCAAAAAAAAAAAAAAGAGGACAAGGACACCACCACAAAACCAAACTTTGTTAACGCGTCTTCGTCACACAACCAAAACCCGAAACTATTTCCGTTTTTTTCGCATATTTGTAACAACATTTACAAATTTGTTGGAAATTTCACTGAAATTAATTTTTTTTTTGGTTAAATTGCCGTAATTTTTGGCTTTGCTCGCTAGGGAAACATCGTTCCTTAATTTTACTTTTACATGCTAGATGTAGGTGTGGCCGTCCATCATGCAATCTCTGGTGGGCTGTGTAATTCATATGTGACACACGCTGGATGTGGACTGAGTCAGTGCGAATGAAGTTGTTAATACGGTTGTTGTTGTTATGGGTTTATTTCCTTTTATTGCCTTAATAAAGAAATGTTTATTAGAAATGAAAACATGAATTGCTACGAAACAGGACATCAACTACATCTGAGATGATGGGGATTTTGTGAGTAATTCCAATATCAATTATTATTTGTTAAACGGCAATAAGGATTTTGGGTGGAAATTATACTATTTCTGCTAAAAATCCTTTTAATTCAACAAAAAGGTGACCTAGGTGGTACTGCATCTTAAGGCAGAGCTTCGCTACTGGCTACTTATTACGAACCCATTCATTAACTTTGTTAATCAACATATAATAGAGTTTTTCCATTTCTCTGAAATGTTTCTTTCTTAATTTCCAAAATAGATAAAGAATGCATGGTTTTTGTTATTAGGAATTGTTTAAATTTCAATTATTTCTTTCTTCACCCCATAGCGAGCGGAAATGAAAAATTTAAATCCAAATATTTTGTTTAACATTTCTTTGCAAAGACCCAATGGACGTTCGGTGGGCCTCACAAAGCATTCAGTCTGTGGCGAAAAACAATTGCCTCTTGTTGTTTGCTTTTGTGGTTTCACGTCATGAATCATATGCGGGCGAAAAATTTGTTTAAAATTCATCTCTGCAACGTTTTTCTATGGGAAACAGTATATGAAGCATATACAAAAAAGGATTTGGTAGTCAAAAACGTCTACTACTGCTACACAAAAAGGATACTAGGTCAATATAAACATCGTCATTGAACCCTCAAGCATCAACCACTGACCACATTGGAAAAATGGACTCCCAGAGTTCTTTCGGTATTCAATGTACCGGGTCCTTCTCAATGCTGCAATCATGAAAAGGATCCTTAAACACGTATACATATGGCATTGCTCTTGCCTCCGAATTGCTCTGAGATCTGTCTTGGGTCTTGACCTCTTCTTTAATTGGCGATTTTTGTTTAAATAGATGACCTCCCAGCGAATTGGCCACCTTCAAATCACTGTGCCGCATACCAGCACATCTTGTTTTATCAAAACAAAACAAAAGAAATCTCTCGCGATAATGACGGCATTTCACAATGCTTCCAACCATGCAACAGTGGGTGGCAAGCAGACGAGGTCATTCCCATTATCTTCTTAGATTTAGCAGATTGTCGTCTACAGCAAAAAAAAAAATAAATGTGACTGACATTTAAAACGTCGTTAATTGATGGTTTTAACAAACCAAAAAACAACGACACACCACTAATAACGAAGTGAAACTCTAATTAAAATAACGACATTTTCTTGTTTCTTTTGTCTTCTCTTTAGGATGGTCTTCATGTGCCCCATATCACATTAACGTATCATCACAAAGGTCAACGCATTTTAATTGATCTGAAACGCAACGACAATTTACTGCCCGATGAACATTTTGTACGTTATCAAGACTCGACAACACCGCAAGGACATGTTGTGAAAAATTTTACCAAGACTGAAATTGATTTGTGTCATTATCAGGTGAGAACGAACACACACAGAAAATCGAATACCTAACACGATTTAATATCCGTAACACATTTTTATATTTGTCTTCCAAATCTAGGGTTCCATACGTGACAAACCGCAATCGTATGTGGCTGTATCGACATGTAATGGTGGCATCAATGGCGTCATTTTCGATGGCATTGACACATATTTCATACACTCTGGCAGTGATGGACAGCTGGAAGATGAACATTTGCTATTTAGGTGAGTTGTAATTTAAAGTTTTTTTTTTTTTTTGATTGGACAATTGTTGTGTGTTTATTAAGAAATAAGTTTATCGATTTAAAATAAAAGGGGGAAGAATAGACTTTTATGTTTCAGAAAACGAAACATAGTTGGTGCGAATGTTGATTAGGTCACGACAGCTGACAAATGTGTGATGGTCTTACTAACAGCTCGATTCTGAATACTCCCGGGGAAGATACTTTTTTTCGAGAACAATATCGTTCTATTCTAATCAAACGGAGGGAATAATAATAAGGGACATACAATTTCGATTATTCGGTCTGTTTAGAATAGAAGGATTTTATTCTCGGAAAAATGTAAATTCACCGGGAGTGTTCACAATTGGACTGTAGGTTTCGAACCAGAGTTTATTGTGTGATAGTGGCACACACTACCTACACGTTCGTCAACCAAATGTACCATTCCGTTTTTTATAAATCATTCATAACCAAAAGTTTGCATGAGAGGTACCAGATGGAGCCATCATTAACTTGTGAATAAAAATGAAAATCCTCCATCGATCGAGATATAGATATGGTAATTGTAAGATATGTGGCTTTATGATAAGCTTTGTAAAATTACCCCTTTTTTTCAAAAAAAAAAAACATCATTTTAAAATTATTGGTTTGCCTTACATATGTTTAAAATATCGTAAACTTTCTTCAGATAAAAATACTCTAAAGGCCAAGATTTAATATAATTTAGCGAAAAAATATTTTTGAATTTATTACGGCAAAATCGAACAAGTATTTTTAGAGTTACGGGGCAATATATGTACTAAAACGTTGCATTAAAAAAAATGGAGAAAAATATTTAAAGAAAAACAAATTTTGACCATTTTAACACTCAGGGTTGTAATGTGGTTCAAAAATTCTGTTATTACTTTTAGTAATAGACTTAGGCCATGTTGGCATATCGACTTTTGTTCGGATATCTATTACAATTTATATCCAAACACAATATCAGGCCATATGCCCTCTAGATTTTCTTTGTGCACAGAAGTTACAAACCAATGCCTCAGGTATCTATAGAATTTTCATTTGATATTTTCATATAATATAAATTTGCTGCATTCTTCTGAATATTTTTGCATCTACCTAACCGCAAATTTCACCTGATACCAGGAAATCATTTGATTTACAATTCACAATACGAAACTATCACATCACTACCGGCCCCCTCATTCCAATAAAGCAATTTATGACAATACCAACTGAATTGATTTATTATTTACCTAACGATTATTAAATTTTATTACGATGTGACATTTAAAAGCACACGCCACAATAAATAACACCGGCATAATATTCAATTCCATATATCTTCGTAAACGGTTGGCTCTCTGGTTCCGTTCAGTTCAGTTCCGCACTTTGTGTTGTATTAATTACCAAGCCTACCCATCAGTCCAACCGACCGCCAGAAGACGCCATCAGGGGCAACCGACGACTGAATGAGTAGTTGTCGTCGTGGTAATGTATGAGTGTTTGCTTCTGTGGTTACCAACTGTCCAAATCGAATAGAACGAACACTTACATAAATATTTGCTTATGGTTGGTTTATTTGACAAGCAAACAAACAAATTTTAGGGGACACTGACTGACGCCGATTGGCAAGAGAGTAGAGCATGTGGAAGCCACTATGGGCATTAGCCGTAGAAGATATGTTGATATGTTTACAGGTACAAGTGTCGAAAAACATGTGGACAGTGGGTTTTGAGTAGTACAAAATATCAAACACTATCGAATGTTTTCAAAGGATTGCAAAGAAATTTTGTACACAAATCCGTTTTATACCTTCATAAAATTTAGTAGGCTATAAGGAGAAAAGTTCCCCGTCTGTTCCTTCGTGGAATGTTAAGGGAAATAAGTAAGTAAGATGGAAAATAGTAATCGGTAACAACTTGAGCTTATTTTAAACGAATTCTACTCTCCCCTTAATATCAACAACATAAACAAAAAATGTAAATTTGTAAATCCAATACAAAACTGTCTTGGATTCGCTTCAATATCATATTTCTGAATTTCCTCTTTCTAAATTCTACAAAACCATGAGGGCATTCTGAACACTAAATACCCCAGACTTCCATTAGCATAAATTATGGCGACATTATCTGTTATAATTTTAGAGTAATAGAAATGTGCTTGGTCATAACGAAAAGTTATACCCTGACTATAAATACTAACATACTGTATCAATTAAATTTATTTTGGAGTTAGAGTTCATTCTAGAGCGCTTAATTACAGATTAATGAGATCGCATCATTCAAATTACAGAATTCAAATTCAAATATAAATTAATATCTTGTCTGAAGCTATTTATGACCGAAGAGATTCGGTAACAAACTGAATTTAAATAAATAAAATATGAAATGCAACAGTTATCATAATTTCCCAACGGTTTCCAATATTATCGAATTGACCATTTTAACTGCCATTAATTCATGTCCATCCTACTGTGCAGTATTCGTTATACCAGACGCTATTTGCCTGTTTTTTGGCTTCGATACGATTTGAACGGTATTTGAAATCAATATTTGTATTTGTACGATGATTATTAAATTGCGTTGTCAACAGGGTATTGTGCGCCTTCCCCCGTTCGTTCAATAAATGTCATTGGCATTTCCGTTTTGACCAAATCTTGTTGTTAATTTGTTTTCAAAGCTAACTAAACACCAAATAACATTATTATGTCCAAAAAAAAAAAAGAATACTAACAATGACATTCATTATTTATTTTGCAGACATGCGGATTTTAGCAAAAACTCCACTTGTGGCTATGATCATGAACATCACAGTGAAAAGGATGACTTCCTGCAGAATGTGGCCGACAACAAGGTGCCCGATGTGGCCAATCATATTGATGGTGCTGAATTTAATCGCATCCTTAGAGTAAGTTTTTTAAATTATCCATACATAAAGAATATCTTCAAAAGATTAATATTAAATTTTAAAATTACAGTATAAACGTTCATATGACGATGACAATATGATTCGCGGTCCCTACAATTCCAATAAACATTCTTCCTATGTGGAAATTGTCATAGTGGTCGACAACAAGGCCTATAAGTCCTACAATGAGAACATGAAAAAAGTGCATCAGCATTGCAAAGATTTGGCCAATATCATGAATGCGGTAAGTTGCACATTTTCCTATATCGACTAATATCAAATTCTATCTAAATGTTTTGTTGTCTTTTCTCACAGCTGTATGTTCCTTTGAATATTTTCATTGCGTTGGTGGGTGTGGTTATCTGGAATGAATCGAATGAAATTGAAATAACTCCCGATGCCGATATTACTTTAAGAAATTTCCTGAATTACCGTCGCACCAAACTGGTTTTGGAACATCCCAACGACAGTGCCCAGTTGCTGACAAAGATTAAATTCGACAAAGGTGTTGTGGGTGAGTATTAAATGTGCCTTACTAGCATTTCCTTTATTTATTTGTAATATTTTCCGTTTTTCTTAACAGGCAAAGCCTTCAAGGGACCCATTTGTACCCACGAATACTCTGGCAGTGTTAATGTTGAACATAGCCCCATTGCCGGTGTTGTTGCCACCACCATGGCCCACGAGTTGGGTCATAATTTTGGCATGGAACATGATTCGAATGATTGCAAGTGTCAAGATGAGAAGTGCATTATGTCCGCGAGTAGTACCTCAGTGCTACCGGTCCACTGGAGCTCCTGCAGCATCGATCAACTGAATATTGCCTTCTCGCGTGGCATGAACTATTGTCTGCGCAACAAACCCACCAAACTGTTCGATTCGCCGCAATGTGGCAACGGATTCGTGGAACCCGGTGAGCAATGTGATTGTGGCCTACCGAATTACTGTGAGAATACCTGTTGTGATCCTTATACCTGTATGCTACATACAAATGCCTCGTGTGCCACTGGAAAATGCTGTGACTTGTCCACATGCCGTCCCAAAGTGGCGGGAACTCAATGCCGCAACTCCGAGAACGAATGTGATCTGCCCGAATATTGTACCGGAGAATCAGAATATTGTCCGCAGGATGTCTTCAAACGCGATACCGAAGCCTGTGATGCCGGTCAGGCATACTGTTATCAGGGCAACTGCCGCTCTCACTCCTATCAATGCCGTATCCTCTGGGGTCCCACGGGCAAGAACTCGGAACCTTGTTATAGCCAAATGAATATTCAGGGCAAACGCGCTGGCAACTGTGGCTATAACCGTCTCAACAACACATTCATACCCTGCGAGGAAGAGAATGCCCTGTGTGGCATGTTACATTGTCGCCATTTGAATGAAAGACTGGAATTTGGCATGGAAACGGCAGCGGTGCTATCACATTCTTTTATAACGCACGGCAAAGACATTGTGACATGTCGTACGGCCGTGGTCGATTTGGGACTGCAATCGACAGATCCGGGACTTACACCGAACGGTGCTAAATGTGGTGATGATAAAATGTGCGTAAATCAAAAATGTTTGGCCATTGGACAGCTGAGATTGTCGGGTATGGGCAGAGAATGTCCCGAGGATTGTAATGGCAATGGCATCTGTAACAGCAAAGGCAATTGTCATTGCAATATTGGATTCACGGGGACAACGTGTAAAATGCCAGGGCCGGGTGGTTCTGTGGACAGCGGTCCGGCGACAAATCCAAATAGTAAGTATTTGGTATTTTGGAAAGAAAGCAATAGTAGTGATCAAATGTGTAGAGATTTCAAATGTGGAAAATGCTGGCTTACGAAAGAAATTATTGAAAATGTATCATTTGAATTATTTTTTGATAATCAATTATTTCAATTACCAACCATTATTCCACAAACGTTTGAAACCGTTTTTAGATATTCCTTACTTGCAAAGTCCGCGCAATTAAAATTCCAATCCCCTTAATCGTATTAATTTACAAAAGTTTTAAAATTCAAATGTTCCTAATAGAGAACATCCTTTAAAGCTTTTGCAAATTTTATGAATAAGTTAATGTACAGTAAGAGCTCGATTTGCGCAACCGATAGGAAATCGTGCCTGTTGCATTTACTGAGATTGTTGCACTTACCGAGCCCCAAATATATATGTTTAAATTTTGAAATCGAAGAATATGGAATGAAAAAAACCAGAAAAACACAGGTAAAATAATAATACAGAGAATATTGTTGACAAGGGAGCGTTTGGTTTAACCATGACATCCAAACAAAATACAACATTTCAGCTCATCAGAAAAAAGTTGCACTTTTAAAGACCATAATATAAAAAAATGCCGGTTGCGCTAATCGAGGAGTTGCATTAATCGGGGGTTGCGCAAATCGAGCTTTTACTGTATCTGTAAAACGTATTTAATATACTTTTTTAGATCTTCACTATAATATGTTTTCCTATTTTTTTCAGGTCACCAAGCATTCCAACGCTTCATGTATATCTTCTTCTTTGCCGTGCTACCCTTTATGGCGGCCTTCTGTTTCTTCATGTACTACTGCCGCCATCATTCGATATTTGTGGGCGGCAAACTGGCAGAGAATATGTATGTATCACCATCCAATAAGCATGGTTTATCTTTTAGCACTAGTTCTTACTCTACCGTCACTCCACCATCCAATTGCAAAAATTTCAACTCACCTACTTCACCTTCCCTCACTACCACTACTACCTCCTCAAGTTCGTTTAAGTTAGCCTCTCCCAAAAAGCCTGGTGTTAGTCGTAAACCACCAACTATACCGGGACTATTGCCACCACCACCGCAATCGGCTGCGATTGTTACTCTAACAGCATCCAAACACAACAATACCAACTCTAACCTTACAAAAAGTCATGATTACAAAACGAAAATGAATAAAAACAACAACAACAACACAGCATCATCCACAAAAATAGCCAATAGCATAAAAGTCATAACACCTTCTGTGTCATCGGGCACAACACCTACAGTCGGTAGAAAACTTAAACAGTCATCGTCCAATGACAATTTCCATAAACACAACAATAACACTTTACCAAAGAACACAAAGTTGACCCTATCGAAGAGTCACAATGAGATCACAACAAAGCCACAAACAAAACTCACGAACAAACCACCCATTGCCGACAAGACGAATTTAAAGAAAACCTACTCATCGTCCACTTCTCATAAATTCACAAATCCTCCTCCCAGTTCAAATTCCAATTCTTCCAGTAGTAGCAATAATAACAATAATAAAACTGCACAAAATCAAAATAATTCGAATGGCACAAATAATGGAAATGTGAATACATTGAGGAGAAAATTGGAAATAACCGATGTCCGTTTGAATTCCACCACAAATCCTCATGCACTTGTCGATGGCACCACATACACTGTAACCGATCAGACGAATAGGTGTGTTTATCATTTGTAATATCTGCTTTCGCTAATGAGATATTTTAGAGGTTTCGAAATTGAGAAAGGAAAAAAAATGCAAGACAAACCACACATGGGCTTCCTGACTATAATAGAGATATTGAAATAATCTAACTGCTTGTTTCCTTAAATCGATTTTGTTCGTTCGTTACAAATCGTCAATATTCGAAGCGTTATAAAATGGTTTTCAGAAATTGTTCAATTCTGGTTTTCAAATATACGACACAGTCTCAAGGGAATAACCTCTCACTACTGATAAAAAAAAACCTTTTTTTTTTGCTACTTCAATGTTGACAATTTGTAATGAACGAACAGATCTGTTTTATGGAAACCGGCAGTAAATCGGAGAAAATGTTTCCAATTTTTTTGTGTTTGAAAAAATATTATAATTTTCGTTATGAATAATTTTTTATTTAAATTTCAGTTCACTGCTTTTCGATAATTTTATGATTATGGATTTCCGAAGAATTCAGTTTTCTTTTTCGTTTGCTTAAGTGGTATTTTTAATTCCAACAAATTAAAAATTATATTACAAATCGCAGTAAAATTCTGTACATCGTAATAATTTTGAAGAACGGAAGAAATTGTCAAACCACATACCACATCTATGCGTTTAGTAAACGGGCTATTTTTATTGTATAATCTCTTACATGTAAATGCCCTATCCCATAGTAAATTAAAAACCTTATTACTTCTCTGCGAATATTTTGATTTGAAGTCAACAATTTCGTAGTATTTCGAGTGTAGTTTTTCAATTTCAATTAAAGTATTTTAGAAATTAATGTAATTTCACGTGGGTAGAGTGATTTCTGTCCACATGCTTACCCAGATCCTGAAAATATAGACTATCTTCTAAATCCAAAATCCACTTGTCAATATGTCATAATATCGTACTCCGTTAATGGTTAGCGCATTCCAAGCTGAATTATTAATGAAAAAGACTGAATTGTTTCCTTGACTATGCGGCATTACGCTCCGTCTTGTTGTAACCATATATCACCAATATCAACACGATCAACAAAGTTGTAATCATGTCAAGATATCGAAATACGTTGACTGTAAGAGAGCTTCATTTTCAAAGAAATATGGGCCCAATTATACCAGCAGACGAAAAATGCGACAGGATCGAATCTGCACTGGTGTCCTTATGTCTGGACCGAGTTAGTCGACTCAAATGTTTCGAATAATTGTCTTATTCCAGTCTCTGTTGAACGAACAAAAAAGCTAGTCACTGATCTACTATTTTCGTAGGGGATTTAATTATTTTTCCACTAATTTTAGTGAATTGAACACGTTCTAATGGAAACCACCAAAAAAAAAACCGAAAAATCTGTCAAGAGAAGTAAAGTGTTTTATGAAAATGAAAACGAAACTCGAATTTGAAAGACCATGTGCTGGACGTATGTAGATGATAACACTAATCCACTCTTAGCCGGCTATTCTTCTGTTGGAGTTATATTGTATTTGATTATAAACCGTATAGTCTAATGTTTCCGGTTACATCTAGAACATGTATCTGTGGAGCTTCTAAAGTTGCAATTTAACTCTCCACCATATACATGTTACTATAGTCACATGGTGCACAACAATACACTTCAAAATATCCTTTGTATTAGTTTTTTCGTCCTTAAATTTTCAAGGCAATACAATTTTAGGAAGTTACCTGAAGTTTCATGTCTTTAGCTATGGCTTGTTTTATTTTCTTATTTTAAATATTATTTCTAAATTAACACCGGACGTCATTTCATTATGTTTTAAGAAAAATCTATGGTCGATTCGATGAAGATGAATGATTTTCATTGTGCATGGCCATCTATCAAAACCCAATATTTCTGTTGGAAATTCTTAAAATTAAACAACATTTTTCTAGATTTATCGATTTTATGATTTTTTTCATTAAACATAATCTTCGAAAACATAATAAACTGAAAATGTCTTGCAATTTTTCACCTCTCTCTCTCTCTCTCTCGAAACCCAACGTTTTGAAGCATGATAGTTTCGTTCGTTTATAGCAATCTTGCGTCCGCCCCACAAATCTTCTCAAGAATAACAAAAACAAGGTTATTAACGCGCTTCAGTTGTTGTGTTGTGTTATGATTTCATTTTTGAAGTATTTATTGTTATTTTACTACTTGCTGTTGTATTATTATTTCATTTGCTTTACTTGCATGATTTTTTCATTTTGAATTTACTTTTACTTTTGATTTTGTAACTTTGTTTCTAGCTCTTAAGTATTACTAAGTATTGTAGTTTTTGTTTGTTGGTTAAAAAAGAAAGTACTACGAATAGTTAAATTATAGCTTTAAGTTAGTTTTGAAAGTGATTTGTTTTCAATTTTTGAAATGTAGAATGAAACTTTGACTTTACATCGGACGGATTTGACGAAAGACCGATCGATGAATGATAAATGACGCAAAAGATCTCTATTTCATTAAACTTATAAGTAGAACTAGACATATAGTTTATAGTGTCACAATTCTTTGGTGGACCAATACATAAGGTTACTATTTGCAGATTTACAATTATTTGCACAAAATTCTGTTTGTGGATCGGTAAATCAATGTCTTGCTTAGACGAATGCGCTCTTTGTATGTAGAATGTTGCCTATGATGTGAGACAAGACTTTATCCGTAGAAGTGTAAGAAACGTTGACAAAAGTTTACATAAATTACTAAATAATTTAAAAAATCCTGGAAATACTCACAATTTCCCAACTAATATTTTTTTATTATGATTATTATGTATCTCTATCAACTCTGTGTCATTTTAATGTTATGTAACATTTTTATTTGAATGTGTTTATAGATTTTTTTTTAATAAACTATTTTTGTTCGCTTATGTTTCCAATGTTTGTATTTTCCTTTCATGTGTAGTGCATGGTATTTGGGTAAATTTGTCTTTGTTGCCAGTATTTGTTTTTAAATGTTATTTTCCACAAAGCTTTAGATTGTGTGGTTTGCTTTGAGCAGTGTGCCTTGTCTCTATCTATTCGGTGATGGTATGTTTCCTTTGCATTTTAACCATATTTTCGTTACCATAAAAGCCAACTTTTGCATGGGTATGTTACACTAAAAAAAACACAATTTGAAAAGAAAAAAAAAACACACTCAACACAATACTGAATTATTTCCTCATCCCTGTCAGGCAGATTTTCTAATCACTTTATTTTTATTTTTTCCTACACATTTTAGTATCAAGTCGGCAAGCGGTGCGAAGCAACCACCCTCACGTGGTCCTCATGGCAACAACACCAATCAAGTGACGGCCAACGGCCTGCCAAAGTCGACACCCAGCAGCACGGATGACATGAATTCGGCTTTGCTGAAATCGCCCAGTGATTCGAATGACATGGGCAATGGCCTGTATGGCAAGTACAAGGGCTTCACATTGCGCCCCCTCAACGATGCCACCTCGCCGACAAATAACTTTACAGGACCCAATGTGGCCTACGTTCAGCCGACTTTGCAAGATAATTCGCTGCAGGTGCCACAGAGGGCTGCACCACCGCCGCCCATCAAACAACATGATGTTAAAATGAATGGTACACTCACCAGAAAAGCACCACTGCCACCCAATGCCGCCTCAGCACCTGCTCTACCGCCTCCCAATCCTGGCTCGACCGCCCGGCCGATTATTTCCATGCCAGTATTAGAGAATTCAACAATGTCGCTGCCTTTAAAGCCTCCGGGCAGCACTACGGACCTGACACCTAGCCGGCCGGCGCCGGTGGTTCCTGGGGAAACACTGAAACCAGCACCACCCCCACCCATACCACTGCACTCGGATCCCAAGCTGAATGTTAAAAGGGATGGCACCATCAGAAGAATAACCTCGTTTTTGAAAAAAGAGGAAAAGGCCCCTCCTAAGGAGAAGACCTACATGGACCGTGAAAAGTTAAAGAACTTGGAAATATCGGCACCCATTCCCCTGCAGCAGGCACCCCAAGGCGAATCGTCGAATTCTGATTCGGAATTAACGCCCAAAGAAGAGGAAACCAAGAATTTGGTAAAACGAGCTCAGTCCATGCGTTCGCCCACAAAGAAAACAAATATACAGAGTTTTGGCTCCATGCGTCAAGCCACACCACCCGGTTCAGCTAGACCTCGCAGTGCTGTGTCATCGCAAACCCTGAACGGCCAAAGGCCAAAAAGTCCACCGCCTAGGCCGCCGCCGCTAAAGAAAACCAATTCCACCACTTCATCGGGTTATCAATTACCCATTACTATCACCAGAGGCCCCGAACACATGTACGATGATTGCGAATATGCCGAAGAGCCTCTGGCAAGTGTACTAGAACAAGATTCCCCGGTGCATCGAGTCTCGGATACGGGGGACAACATCTATTCGGTAATAGATGAAATACCACCGGCAGCCCAGACTCTTAAACGTAGCGATTTGGTGGGCAGCCAACGCAACAGCGTGACCAGCGCCAATGATCTCGGCCTTCTGGGCGAGATTGTCAACGAAATGGAGAAACGAAACGGCGGCGACTCCATCTATTCAGCTGCTGCCTCCAACTTAGTGAAGGGCAAACCCAAAGAGGATATCAAAATCAAAAAGGAGGACATCTCGTCGACAACGAAAGGTGGCCCCAACTTGACCAACAAGCCGCCCACGAATCCGGCCTCGTATTTAAGGCCGGCTCCGGTAAACGCACCCATTGCCCGAGTGGCACCCACCAGGTCGGACCTATCACCAACCACAGCATTTTCTAGTTTTAAACCAAACACCACCACCGCCAACACAACCGCGGGTGCTGCAGCAACAGCGGCCCCGCAAAGTCGTTTCAACAGCACATCAGTGTCGTCCGCAGCAGCGGCCAGAGCTAAAAGCTTTACAAAAACACCACAAAAATCACTGCCGCCCACCAGTAGTACACAAAGTTCCACCACCAAGCCCACAAGTGCGACCATACAGAAACCAAAACCTCTATCAGCCAAACCATCGTTTAATCAGACCAAGAAAACGGCCGCAGGCTCCACAGCGACAGTGGCGGCAAAAGTCACACCACGACCACCTACAGCACCCACTGGGAAAAATAATTCCAGTGTGGCCTCTCTAACGCAACGCTTCGAAAAGCCAACGAATGGAGCCAGCACAACCGCAGCAGCTACAACGTCCTTAAGGAAATAGTATTAGTTTTAAGTTATACTCGTTAGATATTGTTTTCGTTTTTTTTTTTTTCAAGAAAACGCACTGATTTCTATTGAAAACAAACTGCTTTTTTCATATCTCAAATTTGAGTTGTACGTTTGCTAGGTTAGCAGAAACAAACATGATTTAGATTAAGTTTTTCGTTTTAAGATAATCTTTAACAATATAACCCTATTTATTGAAAATGAAAAGAAAAGAACAAACATGTTTGAAAACATATATTGAAAATTTCATTATGAAATTAACGAAATCTACAACAAAGTGATATTCATTCCTTTTTTTTCTAGAAATACACCTACTATTTAAAATTTAGAAAAACAAAAAAAATATGCTTATGAAACAAACACAACACGCGTCGAACGATATTTTTCTCCAAACTTCTTTGAATTATTTTTTATTGTTTTAAAAAGCTTTGAAATTCAAAATTTTAGTTACCCCTTCTCATAATTTTAATTTGCTCTTTTATTTCCTGTTTGTATAAATCTCTTTTTTTTAGTGTTAAGTACGTCGTAGTATTTGTTTATATTAGTTTTTTGTTTAAATTGCTTTAAATTTTAGATGATCGTATGTATTTAATATGCAATCAATCGCTGTATAGACTTCTTTTGTAATGTTTATGTTCTTATTTGTATTTTTTTTTAAATTATTAAAAAGAAAAAGTATTTTAATTTTTTTTTTTTTTTGTTTCTGTGGGGAATATTAAATTCGAAAATATATTTGAAAATACTTAAAGTTAAAGCATTGCTATACCACATTAATTGGCCAACGGCAATTCTGTATCTCTTGAGTAGATCCGGAGAACTCACAGTTTCGCGAGTTTGATGTAACACTCGTTCCTTGACAGGCCGAATAGATGTCCCTTTGTTTTTTACCAATTCAAACAGTTGCATGTTTTCTTGTCCATGTTCACCATCAGTTTATCTTCTCAGATGCCTTTTTGAATCTTAAAACAGTATTTACACCTCGCTTTATTATCCGACAATGTCTATGATTCCGCTTACACACACTAGGAGGACGGCGAACAGTAGTCCACTATCGACTTCCATCGGTAAAATGGGTGTAGCTTTGAGTTCTGTAAAAAAAAATATGTTGAATTGTCCAAAGTAAACTAATTTTTGTATTTTTCGATTTTAGAGAGGGAATATTTTTTGTTTTTGGATTTCGAATGGTCCGGTTTTGAATGCTACCTTCAAATAATCTATGCCTTACTCCTTGTCTAGAAGATATTTCTTTACCAAACTCAAAAATGTTTACTCAAAAGTTATAGACTTTTGGCCGGCTTTGTTGTTATTCGGATTTCTGTAATTGTTCGAAAAACCAAAATAAGTATACCAGAAAAGTACATAGCAGTACCTTACAAAGCTCCGTGCCATGTGAGGCAGTTCATTCTCCAAATGGAACGATATGACATTTGATCCATTAATTGCCAATTGTAATCCGCATCAATTGTGTCGATCACGATGTTCTCAGCGTAATGTAAATAAAGCAGTCAATGTATTTTGTTTAATTTAAAACTATTCAAAATTATGCCAAAGACACTTCAATGATTTGGAGGCACTTTTACCTCCTCTTTCCATAAAACGAATTTGTTCGTTCGTTACAAATTGTCAAAATTGAAGGCGCAATATCACTAGTAAATGCTTATTCTTCTGGTGTTCCTTATGTATGTAGATATCTAACATATATCTGATAACCGGAATTGAATAATCTCTGAAACCCATTTCACAGCGCCTCCAATATTAACGATTTGTAACGAACGAATAAATTCATTTTATGGAAACAGGCAGTTATTCGATATAATGTGTTACTTGGTACCTAAAATTCGAATCGAACTTAACTTTTGAGTAGTTTTAATTTTCGAAACGAACCCAGTTCTGAACAGTTTCAAATGCAAGAAAATAATCTCTTTTATGTTATTCAACCAACTGCAGTCTAATTGGTGGGGTTATGCGATTTATACACGATTATTTAACTATAATTTCAAAACATTTATTTACCGCTGCGAAGATTTTTGTTATTCTTTTAAAAAATTCGCAAATTTTAGACAAACAAGTAAAACATGCAAATTATAAAAAATAAAAAGAAAAACTAACAATACAAAAATAAGTTGTGGCATCAACTTGTTACTTCAAAAGTTTGTTTTGTTTGATAAAATTCAGTAAAGATTTTATTAAAAAAAAAAAATAAAAGGATTGTGTAATGAATAACCACTGTAAAATTCTGATGTACTATGGACCCCTCAGTACAGGAATGGCCACTGAATTCGGAATAAAATCGTAAACCATCGATTGATTTTCATGATCATTCTAATTATTAGATATGTTGCTTTCCGATAAATTATTGAAAATGGACATATTTCAATAATTGAGATGACAGAGATGATCACACATCCTGTCGATAATGTACACACCAAACACGTTCTAACATAGATGAACTCACTCACTTTTCAATCATTTAGTTTTTTGCATATACCATAGACCCAAAGTAAAATTTTCAGAAATATAACAACGAAGTTAGTTAGAGGAGCCAATGATGAAGGGTATGACGATTCGGTCTGAACCAACTTTCCATTTTGTACAAATTCAAATTATATTTTCTATTAGTTTTTCAGACTGGTCCATTTCGATTTCGCTCGTAAAGGTACCACATATAAAAATATTCCTATTACATTTCACAAATATCGAAAGATAAGAAATTAAACGAATTTCAGTAAAATTATCTTGAATAATATTTTTGAAAATTCAAATCGAACGCTTAAATAAACATATTGTACAGATCGGATACAGATAAAAAACTATATAGTGAACAATGAAAATTAGATTTTTTTTAGGAGAAGAAACACTGACTTTCGTTGTAAATCAAAAAATAAACAGAAGGTTTATTTGTGTATTATTTGCTGTGCTATGGCGGTTAATCTTTTGAATAATAAACAATCGGAACAATTCTGCAGAATTGTGTTAAATTTATTTATTTTTGATTTAGATTTAGAATTCGAGGCCAAGGACATGAAATAACAAATAAACAATGTTGGCAAATGTTTACATATTATTAAATGAATAAAGTTACTATAGTTTAAACAAAACGTAAAACTAATCAAATGCAAATATTCAAATTCAAAACTTGTGTAAAGGAAACATTGATGTATGAAAAAGGATTAGATGTGAGTTATAAAGCCTCCCCTAAAACAGAACAAAAATAGTCTATAATTATATTTAAAACAAAAACAAAAAAAAACAAGGATAGCCTAAATTAAATTCAATTATTTTCTTACTAAATGTGTTACAAAAACAAAACCAACAATAAACAATAAATTATGAATTTAAGAAACAAATATATATATAGGAAGTTTTTATTTAAAAGTAAAGTAAAAGTATAAAAGGAATTAGAAAAAAATATAGGAATGTACAGGTAAAAAATGTAATCAAACTTTGTCCAGGCAGAAGTAGCCAATGCTCAGTGGTCCAGAATCCAATTATTTGTGTATTTGTTTAAGTAAATTGACTCGTATTGATAATAACTAAACCTTAAGAGAAATGTAATTTGCTCGTATTTCCAACTACATCATTGTAGTCCTTGTCTTGTGTTAAAAAAAAGTATTGACTAACGTTTCGGGTGTAAAAACATTGCATTTTTTGCAATTCTCCGATGTGGGCCGTTTTTGGCCGCAAAAGTACTCTGATTTTCAACAGGAGAAAGTAAAATTGTTCCACATAACATAAAGCCACACCTTAGAAAAAAAAACTTAAAATGTATGAGATATTAAAAGATATACGATATATTTGGATACAAATGTATTCATGCGCCTAGAGGTATGCTCCAATTTATAATCCATCGATGTGGTTTTTGCAGCAGTCTGGCAGCACTGGCAATGAGGTACAGTCAGCGCCATCTATTGGACTATGGTACGCAAATCACAAAAAACATTTTTTTCAAAAATTCTATACAATATTTATACACCCATAACTTTGAAGCGCGATATGCTATTTTAGAAACGTACACAGATTCGAGTAGATCTGAAGGTCCTCTTGATGAGTGGAATTGATGCGGAAAAGGTGTAGGCGATAAAAACATAACATGAAGCGTTTTTGTCAATTACAACTGTAACACGCCCACTTTTATACAATGCAAATGTTGTGTGGTCCGGAAGGCGGCCACCTCTATCAAACACGAGTAGTTCAGTGATGATATCACGTGACATCGACAGGTACATTTATTTTCCAACTTTCCAGAGCTTATAACTGCCCAACTAATTGATATATCCCCATGAATAAGGTCATGAGTGAGAGGTATATATCTACACATTATGCTCACTGCATTATTTCACAAATAGGGGGCGTAGTCAAGATGATATTTCAATAAACAATTTCCCGACATATTTATACATCTGTCGCACAAACGACGACACTTGTGTTTAAGAAATGTTTATGTTTTAAAAGTAGAACATCCAACCTACACGTACCCGTTTAAATTTCTTAAATATCAACTCCCGTCGCGATGTTAGAAGAGTTTGAATATGCTTTAGATTTTGCACGAAAAAAGCAATTTGCATTTTGACCAACCCCTATACAAGAGATGGCGCTGACGATACATCACTACCAGTGCTGCCAGATTGGCAAAAATATGTATGATAATGTGAGAAATCTAAAGCATACTTCTAGGCGCTTGTGTTATGTGTTCAAAACTTCATTGTAAATTTTTGTATTTTTTTTTTACCAATATAAACTCTTTTGCTCTAAACTCCCAAGGACGAACATTGTTGAAACGTCCTGTAGTTTTCAGAGCAATCTCTAGGTGTATATTATATATTTATACTCTGGCCAATTTTGGTACGTCGCAGCAGAAATTGGTGTATAGACCAGACCCATGTCGTGTGAAACAATAACTAGTAAGCTGTGATGAGGAATTAAAACAAATACTGTTCGTTGAAAAATTATACAAAACGTTTATTTTTTGAACACTTAAAATTGTTTGCGCAAAGTACAATTGTTTATTTTTATTGTTTATAAATATCTATGGTACAGTTTCAGTTGAGTGATGTAGAAAACCATGGTCAAGGAGTTTTCATGTTTTTTTATAACCAATTCTTGCACTGTGAAAAATGTTTTCTTTATTCTAAAAATGTCTTCAGCGATAATCCTAATTTTTGAATTAATTGGTACGTCAATAAACACAATTGAAAATGCACCTGAAAAATTCTGACGACTTTACGAGTAGTCTCTAAGCCATTTAAAACTTCTCTTGAAAAAGCATTAGCCGTTCGTAGCCGACTTTAAACTGTAGGTCCCGGTCAGTGAGTATACAAATTATATAGTGCACAGCTCACTGATTCGAGAGAGGTTCCCCATCTGTTCCTTTATGGAATGTTAAGGGAACTAAGTATAGGGCAATTATGAATGTTTATTGAAAATATTAAATAACTTTTACCAAGCAGGGGCCAAAGAATATTTTGAATTTTGTTCTAATTCTCTGTCTAGTGCATTTCTTCATTTTGTAATTGTGGTTTATTTTTCCTATTCAAGAATAAAATAAATTTCATGAATTGTGTATAACTTCATCCTAGGTTGACGAGTTACAGAAAAAGTCGTATAAGAGGGTGTTCTCTTTTTTGATATTGATCACATAGTTTGAAAGAGATTGGCTTTCGAAAACGGTTCTTCCCATTGAAACTAATTTTTCAGCAACGAACAAAAGTATAGAAACAAGTGTGGTATAAAATTAAAGCTCGGCTTTTTTTTACTATAATTAACCAACCGAGAGTTGTTTGCTATGATCCTCTTCACAAGATTTATTGTGTATCCGTTAGTACCCCCTCAATCCTTTTTGACCACTAATCAGCTATGGCTAATGTTGTGGTTATAATTTCATCATTTCGAAAGCAGAATACATCTAAGCACCAACGCATTGGAAATTGGAAAAAAAAAATGCTGACCAACAAAAAATAAATAAGCCCCATCAAAACTTTAAATTTTTTCAAAAAAATAGATTTAGCAGAAATATTGCTCATGCATAGCGGATCCGAATCTGAAGAAGAAGATGGTTTAATTTTTTAGATACAATTACTTGATTAATCGGAGTAGCACATAATTTCAAATTTTTCATATTATATTGATTTATTTCATATTATTTTTAATGTAAATTATACCTTAAATAGTTTTATGAATTCTTGGAGTAGTTTTTATTGTAATTTATTATTATTGGTCAAAATTTTTTTTTTCCAATTTCCAATTCTTTAGTACTTGGATGTATTCTGCTTTCGAAATAATGATTTTATAACCACATATTATTTATATATCATTAGTTAAATTACAAAATCTGTGCAAAAAAATGAAATGAAATTGTTAGGGATAAATTAGGTTCGGAAAATGGGGTTTTCTAAAATTTTGAGATTCGAAAATCTCTTGAAACTATTTGTCGAATTTATCAGCAAGCGACTAAGGTTTCGAAACAAGTGTGGTATCAACTTTATTACATCTATAAACCCACTGAGAGATGTATGCTACGATCATTTTCACAGGATTTATTGTGTATCGGTTGGGGCAATCTCAAACTATATTTTTTGACAATTTATCTGTAATGACTAATGATATATAAATAATATGTGGTTATAAAATCATTATTTCGAAAGCGGAATACATCCAAGTACTAAAGAATTGGAAATTGGAAAAAAAAATTTTGACCAAAAAAAAAAACAAAAAAACATAAAAATTTTTCAAAATGTCTTTTCTGACTATTAATCTGCAATGCGTATTGTTATACAAAAAATAATATGTGGTTAAAAATTAATCATTAACTTGAAAGCACAATATATCCAAGAACTATTGGAAATTGGAAAAAAAATGTTGACCAAAAAAAAGAGGTTATTTAACACATCATATTTATAGTTTTTTGAAAAAATATATTTAGCTGAAATTTTGATTTTTGATAGCGGATCTGAATCTGAAGAAATAGTTTTGGAGAAATTTGCTTAAGAAAATGGGGTTTTCTAAAAATTTTAGATTCGAAATTCCCTTGAAAGTATTTGTCCAATTTTTCAGCAATTAATATAAATACAATACCAAAACAACTACATCTACAACAACATCTAAATCTATAACAACATCTAAATCTACAACAACGTCTACATCTACAACAACATTTAAAACATACTAATACTACTAATACTAATAATAATACTAAAACTAATACTAATAATAATACTAATACAGATACTAATACAAATACTAATAATAATAATACTAATACTAACACTAATATTAATACTAACATTAATACTAATACTAACACTAATAATACTAACACTAATAATACTAATACTAACACTAATACTAACACTAATACTAACACTAATACTAACACTAATACTATTCTTTTCTTTATTTATCAGACAAGCCTTTTTATATTCTTATTTGGCCCTGCGACGCCTAAAGAGTCTTGTCTGCATGAGACTTATTTTCGTAATTAAATTACGAAAGAGTGTGTTATTCTCGAATGCAAGATAAATGCTCAGTGGTTTTTGTTGTCAAATTTTGTTTGACACGATATTAAATTCAATTGTAAATCCGCTTTGTATAATACAATTTTTAATAATATTTTCAATTTGAACTTAATTCTAATATTAATGACGTTTGTTGTAAACATGTTGATCAGATTTGGTAGTTATTGTTGTGAGGCAGTATTTTATTTGAGTCTGTTTTGTGTTTGTTGTAGGGATTTGCAGAATATCGAATTTCCCATGCTGTTATTCCGTGTTTGACTCAGACAGCGCAAAATATGTCTGCTTAAGGACATGCAATGGAGCACGATTATTTAGGTGGAATGATAGTGGAAAATGGAACGGAATTAGTTTAATATTATATTTATATTGATACTAGTTTAAGATTACATTGATATTAAATTTATATTACATTAACCTTAAAAGATAACGAATGTTATTTCAAATAATCTGCACTGCTACAATTTTGAACGGATCGCAAACGTTCTTAATTTGAACATATTTAATTTTATTTGTGCGATATGAAATTAGCTGTTTGAAACTCTTGTGACCAAAATACATCAGTTCACATCCGTTTGTGTATGCAATTAGATGTCGCCAAATTGCTTGCGAAAGCACACAAGCTACTGCAATTTCAGATCGAATTCGCCAAAACCAAGGGAAATGCGATTCTCATCAAATGGGCGTACAGTTTTTATTACCCACGTAGTTACAGTTACAGTTAACCAACTGTTAAAATTGTATGGTAAAACTGGCCACATTTAAAAAAAGCACTACTACTAGGAAACCAACATAGTCGCTACACTTTCTGTTTGACTAAAAACCAAACAGGGCGAGAAAACCTTTTGATCTTTATGTATTGCGCCTTTATTTTGGCACTTTTTAAAATGGAGTACATTTAAATAATTTAACAAAAAATAAATACAAAAACAAATATTTTACTTAGTTTCATTTGAAATGTAGAAATAGGTATAAACTATATAAATCGGTTACATTCATAGTGATAACAATACGGAATTAGTGTTCTGGAAATCGGGCTTACTATAAACGGATCCACAGCATTGTATCCATGTTCCATGTTGACTACAGGAACACGTCCAATTGTCCAATGTTGTATTTAGCAACAATCTAAACAAAAAAAATACTCGTAAAACTTTGCATGTTTGTATGTATATATAATTTAAATATATGTAGATTTGTTGTACTACTATTAAATAACATTGTCCAACAAATTAAGCCTTTTGTGATTGAATAGCGACCCTATAATTCTGAAAGGTCGAATTGATCATGATAGATCATTTTTGTAATTTTTTATAGTGCGTCAACGTTTTTATTGTTTGTCTAGTATTTTTTTTTGTATAAGTTGGCGTTTAGATTTCTATTTGAGCGTAAAGAACTTTATTTACAATTTTGGTGCCGCTAATGTTTTCCGGCTATCAAATATGTTAAATATTTTGTATATCCTGACCCTACAGGTAGGAGGGTATATATCATTTGATACGGCCCGAAAGTGTAACACAAAGAGCCATTTCAGTTTTCAAAAGAGTCAAATAATCGCTTTGGCATGGGTTAATATTTTCTCAAAACTACTTATGGGATTGAATATGAGCTACATGACCCAACCCCTTCTGGTACCTGCCATACAAATATACCTTCCGACCACTTTGGATATCGTGTAATAACATCAATACACCCAACGCTATCTTGCCACAATTCTGTATTTTGGAAAGCTATATACAGTTTTGGAGAAAAAATTTAGGCCACGCCTAAATCCTCCCACTTTATTAATAGTTTAATAATATTACTACGCCCTATACTATCTGACCAAAATTCTGCATTTGATAAAGCTATAAACATATAAAGTTCTCCAATGCATAAACTGTCATAATCAAAAAATAAAAGTTACGATATACGGAATTCAATGAAATGTAAATTACATTGCGTTAAATTTCATTGAATTCCGTAAATCGTAACTTTTATTTTTTGATGAAATGGCCAACAAATTATTTTTAGGAATCTTCATTTTAAGCTTTCAATGTGAACGCATTTGCTTGTACCAGGATTGATATTTATATTGCAGATCCAGATACAAACTGGAACTTCCATTGAATAGTATGACATTTTTTAGCGTAACTTCAGTCAGTACCTTTCGTCATTTTGTATACAGTGTCAAAAAATGGAATTAACATATAAACAATTTACACACATTTTTCTTAACAATGGTTTGTAAAACTGTTTATGTTAGTTTTTAGGATACTTTATTGGGAGCTAGTTGCCGCATCGTATTGAATAACAGGTGCGATAGTCCAATGTCTTTAAAGCCGATTTCAGTGAAATGTACACGAAATTCAATACATGATGCCTCTTCAGTAACTTAGGGTATCATAAAAAATCTCCGAGTTTCTAATCTCGATGAAGATGGAAATGTTTTTTGCATCGGTTCAGCTTATAGTTGGAAAAAATAATTGCTGTGTTTGAACAATTTTTAATTTTTAGATCCCTCTGGATTTTGTATTCCTTACGGACAAGGAAAAAATCGACTGTTTCTTAAGAAACGTACATACAATGTTATTATGGAACTTCCGCCAAATTTTTTATTTATATCGCATTATGCCAACATACATTTTCAATCAATGCTTATATCTGAACTCATTGCAGTCCGAATTCAGTCAAGTAAAGACTGGTTTACTGAGAACAAAAATTGTAATCGTTAGATTTTGAAAATTTAAAAAATTGAAGTTTGCTAAAAAGTTTTAGGCAGCCATCACCGATATGTTTTTTACATATGAACTGTCAAATTTTCCACCTATAAAAGTTGTACACATCGTCTGATACATATAAAGGGTGTTTTTTTATTGAGGTATAGAACTTCGAATTGAAATAAAACACAAGAAAATCGTTTTAATGTCCATCAATTTGGCTTTATTGGAAGGATAATTTTATGCCATTAATGTTTAAATATGATTTCGGGCATGTGGCCGCCGCGGCTGGCTCGAATAAAGCCAATTCTACAGGTCCAATTTTCAACCACTTGTTGGAACCACAACTCATCCACATTCATGCCATCCAATTCGGGAACAAAATAGTCGGTTATCATGGCTCTATACCGGTCTCCATTAACGGTAACTGACTCTCCAGCATTATTTCGGAAGAAGTATGGCCCAATGACTCCACCAGCCCATATAGCACACCAAACAGTCAGTTTTTGTGGATGTAATGGCATAAAATGGACGGAGCTTGCGGTGAACTTCGCGAACTGAACCATTACTTTCGAAATAAATTTGCACGATTTGCAAGCGTTGTTCTTTTGTCAACCTGTTCATGATGAAATGGCAAACCAAACTAAATATTAATCACTTGACAGCTGACAAAATGGCCGCCAGTTAAAAAAGTGATGCCAACTTAAAGTTCTATACCCCAATAAAAAACACCCTTTATATGTAAAATACATGTGGAAATAGAACAATTTCAAAAGTTTATACTCATTTCGTTTAAAAGAAGCAAGGTCACTTTTGTATAGAAACCCCCGCATAACTGAATGAAATTTCTTGATTTTTTTCTAGAATTGCTTATCTATTGTCGTACGTACCATTGACGAAGTCAGTTACGTACTTTTCCCCATACTATAAACTATTTCTCAAATGGACAAGTTGTTTTTCATCAGAAAGGTAGATCAATCAGACAGATGAAAGCAACAAGAGTAACCAACTAATATATCTACTTACTTAGAAATATATAGTGTAGCAGCGATTAGCCACCCGTTATATCCGCCACATATCGCGCCATTACATCAGTATCCTGGCGAGGACGCTTCTTTACATACGGTTGTACATCTGGCAAACGTGTGCCGTCGAAAAAACTCAAACTATATCTAGGTTCGTCGTCATCGCTCACATCACCGCTACTACCAATGCGTTCTTCAAACGAACGTTTTCGACCTGATACAGATGCTGCAGAAGTGGAAGACTCCTTTGTCGGCGCAGGTTTTGTTTTGGCGTGTGTGGTACCTTTTGGGTTGATCGGTTTGAGGAAGTCTGTTATAAGTTTGGGAACAGCTCCGCCACTGGTTTTTGGCGTTTGTTGGACACCAGATGTTGTTACCGCAGCAGCACTTGTGGATGGCTCTTGGGACAATCGAACAGTAGGCGTAGCGGATTTGTCACGTAATGTATGGTTATTGATTCGAGTTTCAGAATATCGTTGGCTATGTTCAACATCGCCTTCGTTTTCATCACTTATGTCTGAGCACAGCAGAGACATATTTTCATCATTGCGGTGCGCTGCATCTTCGTTATTGGTGTATATTGTTGGAGAGATGAGTTCGATACCATTGCTTACATTTAAAGGCAATGCTTGTTCATCATGACGAATTGAAGTAGCAGTTAAGTGACTATCGCCAGTAGATTTGTGAATTGTGTTTGATGCACGATCGACAGTATTCAAAGGCGACATTGGGCCAAGATTTGATTTAGGAGCCGCAGTTTGTAAGAATGTCACTCTAGAACCGGATCCATCACAGGCAATTTCCGATGATATATTTGAAGCAGGAGACTGCCAGGTTACCCGTTTTGGTGTTCCTACGACCATTTCTCTTCTACTATCTCTTAAAATCGATACATTTCGACTATCCCCCGCGGATGGCCGGTTTTTAGGTTTATGTAAAGGAGTCTTAGTTACCAGACGATCTATAGCATCAAAATCAGTGTCAGAGGCAGAAGACGCATTAGAACCGTTCTGGACAGATGCGGTCGACACTGATTCCAGACTCGACGATGCTTTCGACTTTCTCAGTTTAGCTGCTTTCGCTCGTATCATTTTCCTTTCGTACACATATTCCATGGAGATTTTGCACGATCGACATATTTCGGTTTGTGGACGAAAGTCCTTCACTGATTTCAAAATAAAATTTATGTGTTCTGGGTTTGTAACCCGAACACCATCAACCAGTTCGTGGTCGAACACCGAACATTTCATCCGCATGGCTAGCTTAATTTATTAATTTCAATTAAAACAACACTATTTAATATGCAATATTTTATCTTCTGGCGCCAATCAATCCTGTCCGATACTTCTGACAAATTTCTTCTTCTTGTGTATGTTTCCAGTGTTCATCATTGCCTTCTGCAGCTGTTCGGATTTCATTTACTCTGAGTGATCAGCGATGCCAGATACTTCATTTGTTTTCGAAGTACCAACGCGCAAAATATTTCCCTTCATTTATCCCTACAAACAAAGTGAAAAATAAATATAGTTTATTTGGTTGAACGTCATACAGTATACTAATAGATGCATTGTTTGTTAATATAATTTGCTGTTATTTTTATTACATCTGAATCGGTAATTAGTTCTTTGAAAATTCTGTATATTTTTCCATACGCAGCCATTTTTACAATGAATGTACCTACATGTAGGTATTTTTCGCTAGATCTGGCATCACTAAGATAGATGTTACGCGACGGCGTTTAAATTCAATGCTCGACGGCGGGACAACCACTCAATGCTGTTTTCAGTATGCAAACTATTTGCTGTGTTCAGTGTACCGCTGGGAATTTTAAAAAAGTCGTTTTAAAAAAAGGCGGACAAAAAGTAATTTTGTCGAACAAATTCGCACGTGTTTCTATTTAAGCAAACTAAAAATTAACAATTCAAACAATATGAAGAAATTAAAAACAATTACTGCCTGTTTCCATAAAACGAATTTGTTCGTTCCTTACAAGTCGTCAATATTGGAAGAGTTATAAAATGAGCGGTTTATATTCTGGTTTTCAGGTATATGCTAGATATCGATAAAATAAAACTTTGATAAAAAAATCCACTTTTTTGCGCCGTCAATTTTTACAATTTGTAATGAACGAACAAATTCGTTTTATGGAAACGGTAGTTAATTATTTTTAATACACGCAAAAAATAATTTTTATTTTATTCAAACAAATTGTTTATTCTTGACAGTATTTCGTCCCATAGTTTTTGGTAAACAAGTTGCAGGCACTCTTGGTGTTGTGGCCATTACTATTTCGAGTGATGCTAGCTGGGCTATCCATATTAAAGTGTTTAGTCTTTTCGAAGCGGTGCAAGAAATACTTTTGACCGCTTACATTAGGTCAAAAAGTAATATAACTCCCATATATGTATTGCACGGAGCTCCAAACACCACTAGTTAGACAAGTAGCCAAGTGCAAAAAAACAATAAATACTTTTCTTAATTTTCTTTTAAAAATTGGGATTAAGTGGTCAGAAAATATATATATTTTGTTTCAGTATTTTTTATATTTAGTGTCAATGTCAATCATTTTATTTTTAAAAAATAAAATGTGACAGCTATGGAATGTAAGTCTTTTATTATTAAAAATATTCTTTTTTTAAAATAAAAAATGTTATGTAGTTATTAATTATACAACAGGAGTTTCGCTCCTCGATGTACAGTTTTGTCGGAGAAGACTTTTACTCATTTAGATCCATTCACGTCAGATGTGGTAGGTACTGATTCCAAACTCGATAATTCCTTCGACTTTCTCAGTTTAGCAGCTTTTGCTCGTTTCATTTTCTTTTCGTACACATATTCCATGGAATTTTTGCACAATCGACATATTTTGTCATTCGGACAAAAGTCATTCAGAGATTTCCGAATAAAATTTACGTGTTTTGGATTTGTCACCACAACGCCATCAACCAGATTGTGGTTGAGCACCGCACATTTCATCTTCATGGCTAGTTAAATTCAATAAACAAAGAAGACTTCTGGCAAATAATTTTTCTGCCGCCAACAAACACCGTTCTGTCTGACTCTGCCGATAAATTTCTTCTCTTCATCTTTTCTATATAGAGAATGGAGTCTATTTACATGAAAACGACGGCCACGGCTCACCAAAGTCTATGCTCGACGGCGCCATTATTTTTCTACAATAATAGCCACAAAAATTCGTTGCTGTGTATTATGACCAAAATCAAGGCATTCGTAAATCTTTTTCATACAATGTCTTCTGAGTATCATCGATCCATATAGTTTCCGTCAAACTCTGTATATTAAAGCATATTGACAGACACATATAATTTTGTCAAAAAAAATACATGTGCACAAAACTCACATCTGTTTATACAAAGTACTCTCAGAGATCAAAATCAGTTTGATTGATTCAGGTGATGTATCGTTTTAATGCTATTTAGTGCCATTTTCTCGTAATTGTCGCATTTAGAAAATTATGTTTTGTTTTATAGTGACCGCCAGAAAAAAAACATAATTTTTATTTTATTATACTGAAATTATCTATATGTACAATTATATATTAATAAAAAATTTCACAAAAATAATATCGTGACTGATTGAGATCGTCATTCTACACGTACATGCCATGATCATACCTAGTGTAAAGGACGCCGCAATACGCAATGGAAAAATGAATTTTGGTGTACATAAACGAAGCATATATCATTATTTATGGTATAATTCACTTCCTTTTGTTAGTCATCACGAAATTCCGGAATAAAGTCGGAACTAGAATTTTTGACGTTTCTCGCAATAACAATCGTTTGTATTTACATTATATTAAAGTAATTTTTTTTCTTTACTTTTTAATGGCATACAGATTTCCAAGTCCCGATTTTCATATTCTCCTCATGTAGCAGGATTTTGTTTTTTGGGATTACTATTGGCATCTCTGGCACAGACCACAACAAAAAGCAGATGGTTTGCTTGAAGAAGAAGAAAAACATATGTTTTATGTAAGTGCCGGTTTCGATTTCGTAATAGTTGTTTATTGAAATCTTGCGGAGAAATAAATGTAAATATCGGTGCAACAATGTTAATACCGAAAGTGCAAAATATACGAAGATTGTGTTCAAACGTCAGTTCAACTTTTTATGTGACTACGCCGATATTTTACGTCAATGCTGGTGCGGAATAAAGCAAAACAAAACATGGCACGGCCTAAACAATAAAAAACTAATTTCATCCGATGATTCGCCACAACAACTAGCTTAAAGCTGAAAGCTAATAAAGGACACTTTTTCATATAAAACTCTTGCTCGAATTACAATTGACGCACAAGTTAGACTCCAAATAACAAGGAGCAGATATTGCTGACATTTAATTTTTAAATGTCGATTTTCGTTGTTATTGTTGCGATTCTGGTGATGATTGATTTTTGGTTTAGAATCCTGCTCTGTTGTCATATTTATCTCTTCCTTTTCAGCCCCCCACATCGGTCATCTATATTCGGCCGTTATTGCCGATGCCATTTGTCGATACCAGAAACTAGTCCAACCGGATTCTAGCACATCTGTACGCCTGTGCACTGGTACCGATGAACACGGGACCAAAGTTCAAAAGGCGGCCAACTTACACAAGATTCCCGTTGAACAGTATTGCACGGATATATCGGCCAGATATCGCAATGTATTCCAGCAAGCGGCCGTACAAAATGATGATTTCATACGTACCACTGAGGAGAGACATAAAACTGCGGTCAGCCACTTTTGGCGCTCTCTTAGCGACAGGGGTCACATTTATTCCGCTAACTACATAGGCTGGTACTGTGTATCCGATGAAACATTCCTCACCGATTCTCAGTTGCGCTTAGACGAGGCAACCGGGCAAAGGTTCTCTTTGGAATCTGGTCACCCAGCAGAATTGACTGAGGAACAGAACTATATGTTCCGTCTATCAAATCTACAATCGGAAGTTTTATATTGGCTGAAACAAGGCGGAAGAGTGAAGCCTCTTAAATTTGAAAAGATATTACTCGATATGTTATCTGAACCTCTGCCAGATATTTCGATATCACGACCTGCTCAAAGGGTACATTGGGCAATACCCGTTCCCGGAGATTCTTCACAGTCTGTGTATGTTTGGCTCGATGCATTGGTTAATTATTTGTCTTCCGCGGGCTACCCGGATCCGAAAGTAAGTAGTTATACATAGTGATTATCGGAAATTATTCAAAGTTATTTTTCCTTTTTAGTTTAAAACTTGGTGGCCACCTAAAGTACAAGTTATTGGCAAAGATATTTTGAAGTTCCACGGTATTTATTGGCCGGCATTTTTAATAGCTGCAGGTAATAATGCAATTACTACAAAACATATAAATTATATTGCACAATCTCTTAAACTAGTGAATATGCGTTGACAATATGTCATATTGTGAAAACCCAGTATTTTAGTACCTTGCGACTGTGGACTCGATGGCAGGAATCGAAACTGCTTGTCATTAAGTACTCCAAATATATGGTGCTGAGTTCACTGATTTGTGAGATGTTCCTTCATGGATGTTCAGTCTGTTCCTTCATGGAATGTCGAGGGCAATACGTACATGTGAAATAGTGTAATACAGATACTTTTGGAAATGTCTCATCTGTGTTTTGATATACAAGAGTAGTCCATGGACTAAATATTAAACTTTTTGTATCGCTTTATAGGATATTTTCGAACGGAGGGTTACTTACTCAAGTTGGCTTTGTTACCTCCTGCTTAATAAATGGGGAAACACCAAACATTGCATCTGGTTTTGTTTGTGCTAATATTTTAACTATAAGAATTTGGAAGAAATTGCACAATAAGGTGTCACACAGACCATCTTGAGAAGTGGCTTTCGATTTTTATTAAGCCGTAAAAGCTCGGCGGGGAACTCATACGCAGACATTTTTTTCTCTTACCCGAGTGATATGTTTCGTTTCCTCTCATGGGTCTGTTCCAGATCTGATCGATATGTTTCATACAACAACATTGAAGAAATGTTGTCGTTTTTTACGTTACGAATCCCAGTACTTCATCTCACCGTCTTGGTTTGACTTTAGAATCCGTTTTCAGTTTATCCGATTAAAAACTTTCTAACATTGCATACAAATATTAAATGTTGGCGCCGTAATGTACTTAGTTTATATTTTTCCTTTTTTTCGACACCCATATAATCTGATATTATTTTTTTTTTATATTTTAGGATTGGAACCACCCCAAGAGCTTTTCGTGCATTCGCATTGGACTGTTGACGGTCAAAAAATGTCGAAAAGTAAAAATAATGTCGTCGATCCACTAGAGGCGTCAGAGGTATATACCATGGAAGGTTTACGATACTTTCTATTGCGTGAAGGTGTAGCTCACAGTGATGGCAGTAAGTACAAACGAATTATTTGTGTATCCTGGACACCGAAAGGTTAAAAACATGGTATGGTTTCACCTAACCATATCTGAGATATTTCCACCCGTACGGACACGACCTTAACAACATTATAAAGACAAGTCAAGCATTTGATAAGTCTAGCACTTAGGAACATATATTATTTTTGTATATTCATGCAAATACATGCTGGTACTTCACTTAGCAGCGAATTGTTTTCTTTGATTTAAGATACACAAAGGAAACGTCAAACAGTAGAGAATTCCAATCGTTTGCTGTTCTTCGAACAATGAAGAAAAACAGTGACTGAATGGTACTGCAGAACTACTTCAAACATTTAAAGATTCCCTTCAAAAAACATGTTTAATTAACTTCTCTGTTTCAATTTGTATATTGCTATTGATGCTATTCTGCAAGTAAACCACCTATGTCGAGGGCAGGCTTCGAAGTCTAGTCATTGTTTTCAACGCAACTTTGTTTCCGACAAGTACCATCTGTCATATCTTTAACAATTGTGATAACAAGACTCATTGTACTTCAAATAAAAAGCTGTGACTTTTTTATAAGGAAAAAAATAGATTTTGTTTATAATCGGAAGTGATAATTGACCTTAGCAACTCCCGCTTAAATTATATTTTAAACTACCATATTACTGGCACTATTGGGTCCCATTTCCACAAATTTTGCTTCGCGAATGGTCATAATTAAACGAATGACAACTTAAAATGTTGAGCCACCATATGAACTATTAGAGGTATGACGACATAAACATGTTATTAGTACAGAAATAAATACGTCCTGACAAAAGTGGACGGTGCCATGTACCTGAATAAAAATACGATGTCTGCCGTAATGATATATAGAAAACCACGGAATTTTAAAACATTACGATATCTTACCGAGTTTATGTAGCTTCGTTTATTTCAATTCAATTCAATTCTTCATTTATGTGTCATCTTGAATATATTAATGATATATGCACAATAAGGACACAACGTAGAAAGAGATCATCACCTCATCTATCACTGTATTTATTATTGAATATTATTTTCTTCTAAAATCGGCCTTAGGAATTCGTGAAATCTTCTTCTGCTGTATTTCTACCAAATGATATAAATACACCTATCAACTACGAGGCTATAACAATATAATTAACTTTACTATTGTTAATACACCCCGACCCGACTCGTTATGCCATCACTGGTAAAACTGCTTAAAATGACCACCAATCTTTTAAGTTTAAACTTTGCCCGTTGAAATTAAAATTTTAAACTTCATTCTGCATGAAACTATTCGTATTCGTATATATACATATATACGCAATTTGGAAAATTTATATCCACCGATACCCTTTTTGTTGAAAGGATGTTAGTGCATCCGCACCGCAAAACTCAATCATGTACAAAATAAAGTTCATTCCAAAATCAAATCTACCAGGTTTGTTGTATACAGTAGAGGAGAAGTATACACATTTTATACAGCACTTGTTTTTTGTACACCTTAGGCAATAAAGTGGAAGTATTACTATTAATGTTGGGAAAATTATTTGAGTAGTCCGCTATTGAGTGGGCACTCGAACAGTTGTCATAGTTTTTTTTTTTTTTGACTAACACTCAGGGGATACCCCCTATAAATGCAATGCACTGTGTTAGCGATAGGAATAAAGGGTATTGGAATTGGGGGAAAAGGGAGTAGTGTTTGTTGACGTTGGCCTTGAATTTGGTAATGTCATAGCAGGCAGGAAAAACACTTGCAGGAAGATTATTCCTCAAGCGAATGTCTAGAATTTTGCGCTTATTAAAAAGGCGCAGTAGACGTCGCATAACTACAATCCATTCAATTTACCGAATAACCGAAAGGCAAACCGTATTTGTTGATCCGTACAAATCTGTTCGCTTAAGTAAAACTCCTTACTCCTTAATTCCATGATGTATAACACGGGAAACTTCTCCCAAATTTGTGAGCTGTGTACGATATAATTTTTATACTCAAATAGTAGATTTAAAACCAACTTCGAATGCTTAATACTTTTCTAGATAAGTTTTGTCCATTCTGAAAGTCAATTTTCGACACAATTTTGTCCGCTTAAGAGAGAGAGAAAGGGAGAGAGATGGATGGAGAGAGAGTGTATACTGTTTACCCTCATTTAAAAAAAACACTTATTCTTTGCCAGCACTGGGAAATAAAGCCGTGGATCTAAGTATAAATTGATATTATCATACTGGACACTTTGTCGATGTTCGACGTGTTGGGTCTGCCGGTCTGCCATTAGTAATTTTCTGTCCGGGTGTTTCTACTTTTTCAATTTTAAATAAAAAACCTTAAGATTAAACGAATACCTCAAAATATTCCCATTTACTATAATGTATATCGATGCAAAAATATTACATTCAAAATGTGTTCCATTTAATTCGGAACGTTTTCTTCTTTTTATTTTTATCATATTCACTATACTACCCTCGTCTCACTACTGGCAAACAGGAGTTTGTAGTTCACGTTACTCTCATATATTTTGCGAATAAAAACAAACCGCTTCTACCAATTACAAAGGATGTGGGCGGAAATCTCTTGTATCATCAAGGGCGCTCGACCCCGCCACCAAATTGCGAAAATATTAAAATTTGCTGGAACACGTTAAATGGCAACTACACCTACAAAGCCATCAACATCACAATCGTGTTATCAAGTGGAAGACAAGGGGGGGGGGGGGGGGGTGGAATGGGAAAATCACACTCGACACCATTACCGCAGATTTCAAACCTGAGTAGAGCAATAAATAAGAGGTGTGTTCCTTAAGGTCGCATGATTTGTTTGCTCTGTTTTGCATTGATTCAGCTTGAGTTTGAGTCTTTACAAAATGAATTAAACGGTGAAGAAGAAAAGGACTTTGGAAGACGGCAATAGAAATTGAACAGGAAACGTTAGCCCAAGGATTACATCCTTACTCTGCAGTGTTCGACATTGCAGATGGCTTGCGATGCTACAAGTGCAGTGTCATTCGTTGTCGAGGGATGCAAAGTATTGGGGAAAGTGTCGAGTATATAGCAAATAACTTGAACATGTCATGTTGAAGGAAGACACCACCTTGGTTTTTGTAAAGCATATACGTTTTTCTGTAGAATGGGAATAAAGGAATGACTTGTCTAAGTGTCTTCAGAGGAATCCTTTTTATAATATTTAATAAAATGTCATCCGTATATTAACATCCAGATAGGCAGATGAAAGGTATACAATGGATGACATTCATTGTCTTACATTCATTCATTCAAGAGATGCCCGTTCATGCAATAACACTCTTAACACTCATTCAGGTTATAATATTGTATTTAAATGCCCGTTTTTCTAGATAAGGTCCAAATTCTTCCAAGATTTACAGAGTAATTTGTTAGACTAGAAAGGCGGGAGTCGTTATTAAATCGGCTGGAGTAATAGTCTTGCAAAATTGTCTTACAAATTCACGCTGACAAAACCTCCCAAATAAATATTTCGAGGTGTTACAAACTTAATGACATATTTAAGATGCGCTCCATCCTGGTAATTTTGCATGATGTTGAATACCACACCAAGAGGTTCCATTTCTTTGATCCTCTATATTTGTCTGTGATGTCATTTAGAAAATCACATAAATGTTCAAATCGGCCAACAATATAATAAATAACATATCATTTACATTGCCATAAACTCTCCGTATTACACCACATATTTTTAATTAAAAATCTTATTTAAATTCATCTATGTGTATGTCTGTCTGTAACGGGCACCTTGAGCTACAAAATCAAAAGTGTTATAAACAAATATTTCTCAAGAAAGAACTTGGAAATCTTTCGTCTTCAAACTCATCAAGTTTAGCCTTGTTAGAAATAAAGCAAAACAAAGACCACGACCATGCTGCATGTCACTGTTTTGGAAATATTAAAATGTGCCATCTACGAGGGCTATTGCAGAAGTTAGGAGAAATTTCTATTGTTTTGTAAAATAATTGCTTACATGGACGGTAAACAACAAACGCACCAAAGAAAACAAAAAACAAACACGATGACTCTTAGAAGCTGTAGTTTCATCAATATTCGACCATCCAGATAGAAATGTCTGATTTCTTACCAATTTCCCCAAATATAGCTCTATTTCCTTTTTAATTGTACTATTTGAAACCATTTCCGTAGCTGACGAGTATTTCCGTACACCATCGTGGATACAAATCCACTCTGCGAATACTTCAACAACAAACCCTGCCATGTTTTCTGCAAAACTTCAATATTTTCCTTTTTTATCCTTAAACTTTCACAAAACAAAAACTCAACACAAAGGTCGCCTACGCCAAAGAATATTTCTCAAAAAATGCAAACAGTCGAAAGTATTTTTCTTGCAAACATATGAACGAATTCTATATGAAATAGAAATATATACGTTTTGTTCAGAGAAATAAATAAATGCTAAGCAAGTAAATGAAAACTTTAAGACAACTGCCATCAACCATCCGACCGACCCAAGGACCCGACCATTTTTAACGGCTGACACTCAAAACAAAAGGGGTGCCACAACGACACCAACCAACAAAGATGTCGACAACAATGACATCGCCCAGAAGACGGAACTAAAATCAACACGGAAAATATTAAACGGAAGTTTTTGGCAACACGATGAAGAAGAAGTTTTTATTTGTTTGCATTTCGGGGGAAAATTGAAATGTAAATTAAAAATCTCATTCCGCCCACAAGAAACAAAAGATGAAAAGAGTTCATATTTGTTTGGAGACAGATAATGTCTGAACAAATAATTGTTATTAGAATATGAATTCTTTAAAAAACAATCGGGTTTACTTTGTAATATTTAATGGGTTTCAATAACTAGTCTTTGACCAGACAGACAATTTAAACTTTGTACCCTTTTATTGAGCAAGGTAAATTATTTGTTACAAATATTAATTTTGGTCACGTTTTGTTATGTATCGCAGACTCTTTGAGCAGGTCCTCTTTTATAAGGTACCCGACACAAACAGAGTGTCGTGACATTTATGTTGTACAAATATAAACCCAATTAGAAGAAGAACAACAATGGGTAAGTGGGAGTTATAGACATCAATGTTACTTAGCACACACGCATACATGTAATTGAAATCGAATGTTTCCATTACTCAAAGATTTCAGGTATTTTTTTTAAATTTTTTTCAGCTTTTTATCAGAAATCGACAGAAATAGCGTAGACTACTGCCAAACCAAGTTATGTATTATGAAACTCAGTCGTTCTATTTTACTATTTACTTGTGTTAGGATCCTTTTTCGTTGCTGTAACTAAGCAACTGGTTAATCATTGAAAATAGTCAAGCAATTTCAATACCCGGTGTCAACCACATTTAAGAAAGTCAACCAAATAAAAATAAGTGGCCTTTTTCTTCCAAGTCCAATAATATTGAATTTAAATTCTACAGACATGTATTTTAATAGTTGTGTTTTATAGAACATTTTTGAACATACTCAGTTCGTTAAAATGAAAGAAGGTTCAATTACCCGAAGTAATTTTTATACACTCCATCATAGGATGGAGTATATACTAAGTTTGTCATTCCGTTTGCAACACCTCGAAAGAGTGATCTGCGACCCTATAAAGTATATATATTATCTAAGACATTCTAGCGATGTCCGTCTGTCCGTCTGTTGTCTGTTGAAATCACGATAGAGTGCGAACGACCAACGCTAAGAAGCTGAAATTTTGTAGGAAGATGTTTTGCCCATAAGCAGGTTAAGTTCGAGAATGGGCAATATCGGACCAAAGGGGAAAAAGTTCCCCTTTACGGGACTAAATATATCCCGGCCATAATCAAATTTTTCAAATATTTTTTTTCACTACATCTGATTTTTTTTGGTAAAATTGTTCTAAAAAAAAAAATCCCAAAAATGGGCGTGCTCATGGGTTCCGTGGACCCTTGGGGCCCAAAAAAGGGCCCATGATAAACATGCGCATATGGGTATCGAAGTGCAACGAAATTTACTCACGAACCCAAATATGCCTTTATTTTCATGATTTGCCTACATTTTTTTATCCGGTTTCTGGGACTATCGGGTCACCAGCGGCCCAAAAACCGTCCCTTGACAAACATGGACATATGGGTATCGAAATGCAACGAAATTTTCTCGCGAACCCAAATATGCATTTATTTTCATGATTTGGATAAAATTTGTGATCGGGTTCCTGGGACTATCGGGTCACGAGCGGCCCAAAAACTCAGTTAGTTTTCTTATTTATTGACTTTTTAAGGATCCATGATGGAGGGTATATAAGATTCGGCCCGGCCGAACTTACTATTTGTCCACTTGTTTATTGAAAATCCCGAAATCGGATTCAGCTTGGTAGCATCTTTTGGCATTTAGTCTCAATTTCGTAAGGTGGGCTGCTGTTTTGCGCCACTACCACTTCGTTGATATTTTGTTAGTGGTTCATTGTCGCTTTCATTCCATTCCTCATTCCCATCGTGTTTCCGTTCTTAAAATCTTGAAATTTATAATTTACATGTTACGTAGGAATCGCATAAAATGCACTTCCCTGCAAATCCCCATCAAAAGCTTCCAACTCATCCAGTATTTTGGCAACTGTAGGGCAATAGTCGAATATCCGCAAAGCATAGGGAGGCTTAGTAAAACGCACTTCTACACTCTGACTACCACTTATTGCTTCTAATTTGTTTAAACAGAATCTGCTCACAGAATTATAACAACTGAAGTATTTTTAATATTTACGGTGATTTTTTTAAAATTCGATTCTATATTTTTCACACAAAAGATCACGCAAAGCATTCAAGATAACCTTATAATTTTCGCAAACATACACATATATTGCAAACTCATACAACGGAACGAAGATAGGTTTTTGAAGGCCAGCAATATCTGAAGTCCATTAAATACAAATCATTTATTTTGCTTCATGTTGAAGAAGAATAACACAACATTATATATCAGAAGCAAAAGTGAATTAGAAAAAAAAACAGCATACAAATGGAATTCTACTCATGTTCGAATATTTGAGCACAAATAAATATTTTATTTAACTAATTCCAATGTTTGTCCCTTAGAATTATTCCAACTGCACTTTTGTACTAGAATTGTAAGTCATGCACGAAAACAATAATTTCACAGAGAAAGAAAGTCAACTGTTTGTGTGATTTGTACTTGGCCAAGCAAAAGGTAATCACTTTAGTGTGATAAAACTTATGTTTGTAATAAAAAGTTAAAATTGACTGAAAGAATTTAAAAAAAAAACAATTTATATTAAAAACATAAACATTTAATAATTACCATAAAAGTCGGGACTAGAAAAATATTGCGTACCTCTTAAATAACTGAAGATCTGAAGTGATCATATTTCAGAGACGAGAATTGAGTTCGAAGTATTAAAATATAACTTGTGTCAAAAGGCTTATGAAAAAAACATATTATGCTGATATATTTGTAAAAAAATATTATTCCCCGATGAAAAATTCTGCATACAACAACATTTTAATTGTACATTTCCCAAGGTATATCCAAAAAAGACTTAAACAATAACTTTCAAATATTTGCCGCCAATAACAATTTGGTTATCATAGTTTAACTAAAAGAATTCCTAGCACACCTAAAAGCTGTACTCACTTTTACAACAGGAAGCTGTCATTTTATCCGAAAATATGCTAAACTTTATTGGATTTGTGCAGTAATGCAAGTAGTCGTATGTTCGTATTACTTGGTTTTTGTTTTTTTTTTGTTATCAAATTCGACTTTATTTATTTCCTATTTTTCTGTGTGTGTTCCAAGTCCTCTTCCGAGATTTATTTAATAACGAATGCATTCGATAACAACAGTGCCATGACTCTTTGTTGAATATTGATTGCATATACCAGCAAACAAAATTTCCGGAGTTTGTCTGATGTCTAGACAATCCTACGGACGTTGTTTAAATTCTCAAGAAAATGTGTGGAATTTTCATGATTTGCTTTAGAAAAATGATTTTTGTAAGAACTGTTTTTTTTTTTTTATTTTTTTCCTTTCAAGAATAAGTACGGAAAATCATTACATGAAGTGCTGTAGTACCTGCAAGGTTTCTTTAAGAATTATGAGAGACAGATCTAAGTTCTAGAGGGTTTGTAGCTGTTTGTTTCCAATAGTAGAAAATCGTTACAAATAAACTAATCAAATACAAGTTTGCTTTGTAAAAATTCAAAACACTAAACAAAATTACATTGTTTTCGGCATGTTATTGTTTTAGTCGAAAGAGAAAATATTTATGGAACATAATTTCCTCCTTGTAGGTCCCAGGGTGGCTTCTCAGAATCCCCTCCATTCAATCTAATTTTCTACGGTGACGGTTTCCGGCTCTATTTGCTGTTGAGCCCCAGATTTATCAAATATGCTTCTCAGGTACACGCTGAAAAATACGTCTTTTTTTTGTTTACACACAAGTAAAACGCGTGTTTGGTGTTTGTAGCAAGTGAAGCTTATTTCCATCTACCCAAAGCTTATTTGGATATAAATATAACTCGTTTGCTATTAGTATTACATATTTGTGTATAAGCAATAGCGTGTTTGGGAAACACAGACAACAAAGTACAACATTTGGGTGCGAATAAGTGTGTATTTGCAACTGTTTTCGTAACTTTTTTTCTGCATTTACGCTCTTTAAAATAAAAGCAATACCAAGAGAATGGGGTGGATTGTTATATAGAAATTCACAAATTGAAAAAAAATAAAATGTAAGACAAAAATGCATACATATACATTAGATATTTATCACCTACAAACAAGTTTATATTTGTGGTATGGAAAAATATATATATGTTTGATGCGAACTTGTTTGCTGAAATTTGTTAAAATGGCAATTTTTTTTTCAGCGTGTAGAAACAATATATTCATATATTTGTTGGTTTAGTAGATAGAGTTTCTGGTCAACATTGGAGTTGATTCTAATTGTTTTATTTTTGTACTAGTAAGTTGTAATGCGCCTATGGCGCCCGTTAATTTGCTTGAGAAAGTATTTGTTACTTAATTTTAAAAATTTTGTAAAAAATATTTTGAGAAAACTATCTTGTAAAAAAAAATTTCGAAAAAAAATAAAATTGGGAAAAAAAAATTTTGTGGAAAAAAAATTTTTGCTGAAAAAAAATTTTAGTTGAAAAAAAAAATTTTGTTACTTAATTTTAAAATTTTTGCTGGAAAAAAATTTTAGTTGAAAAAAAAATTTTTGTTGAAAAAAAAAATTTTTGCTGAAAAAAAAAATTTTGTTAAAAAAAAAAAAAAATTTTGTGGAAAAAAAAAAATTTGTGGAAAAAAAAAAATTTGTTGAAAAAAAAAAAATTTGGAAAAAAAAATTTTTGTAAAAAAAAAAAAATTGTAAAAAAAATTTTTGATAAAAAAAAAATTTGGGGAAAACACAATTTCTGTACAAAAAAAAATATTATTTTTTTTATTATTATTACTTATAGAATTATTATAGAATGCCTATTTAAATTCCTACGTACTGCGTGACAGAGTCAGTGAATCAGTGAATCAGGGAATCAGGGAATCAGGGAATCAGTGTATCAGTGAGTCAGTGAATCAGTGTCGAGGGTAAATATATATTAAGATGTTTATCTTTACATCTACGGCGTGTGCCGTTTCACTCATCGTTGTTAGTTTGGAGTTCCTGTCGGAAAAGGAGTGGCCAAGAAGGCAAATATCATCGGCGTAGTCGAGAATGTTCTAGCTTTTCCGGGAAGCCCCAACTAATACCGCTCGCATTTTTGGCCTTTTTCATCATTAAGTCGAGCATTGATTCTCATGTAGAATTCTACATGTGACATTTTTCTAGGGGCTTTTTATCAGATTTATCAGGGGACTTTTTTGCATTGAAAAGGCCAAAGGTCAAAGGCCTTTTCGATCAATGGGGATTACCAATTATGCCTTCTGCAAGGTCATCAGGAAGAATTACATTTGCTCCCAAAGTTGGTAATAGAAGACAATACCAAATGGACGCTAGTGTTGGAGACGACTCAGAGTAGTTCCGGTGCTAAAGATGCCGCTTCAATAGCCCCACCAAACTCTCGGTTTCTCAACGATGCGCGATTTTCGATTTTCAAATGCGGCAGTTTTGCTTGTTAACATAGCCGCCAAGATAAAAATGCGCTTCGTTGGAAAATATGATTATTAGTTTGCTGGGATCTTCAACTCCAATTGCAGATATTCAGAGCAACATTTCTCTGATTTGTGTGTGTGTGTGTGTCTGCTATTGTCGGAGTTCTCGTATTTGCTTTGTTGGAAATCATATTCGTCGACATCAAAAAATATGCTTAAAAAAATTGAATTGATTTTGTGATGATTGTCTTTTGTTTTAGAGAATACATTTGCAAAACATTTGTTCTGGTGTAGTTGAAAGAAATTGTCACATTAATGTACTCTACACCATGCAATGCAGATCGGTGTGAAGCAGAGAACGGTTTGATTGGCATATTTAATGCCTTTGAATGCAATCACAAAATATATGCATATTGTTGTCAATAGACATCATTATGGTAAAGCAACTCATGATACCATTCAGAAAATGTGAGTATGACGAATTCCATGCATTGCATTGCTTGCCTTCTGCTTATCATTCATACCAATCGCAAAAGCAACGAATATAGAACGATTGGTACGAATGGTCTGCATGCATATTGAAAAAAACGTATTTTTTTTGACATAAATACGAAGATCAAACTTGTGAAATAAAACCAAATAAAACAATAAATGGAACATTTTGATATATTTTCGGTTAAAACAACAACAAAAACAAAAATTGGAAAATAAAGTAAAGCATTAAGTTTTGCCAAAATTTCTTCACACTGCATACTTATAAACACACCAGAGCAACGAATACTAAGCGAATGGTGCGAATGGTGCGATTGGTTCTATGAGTGTGCATAAGACAATCAACAAAAACAACGAATGATAGCAATAGCATGGCAAAAGCAACGATTGTATGAATGCGGAATAAAAACGAATAGTCTCAATCTTTTCTCTGGTGTGAAGCTTAGAAACTTTCCTAGTATGTGGTGAGAATAGCAGGCGTTTCAAAAAGCGATATTGATCGAAAATTAGCTGAAAAATAAGTCATATAAATTCTATTTGAATGATGAGTGCCTCGTTAGGTTGTTTCAGCAAGGCAGAGTGGTGGCTGTAATAAAATCAATGATTTATAGTTGGAATTGCTTTCCCCCCATGTGTCCCATTCACTAGATTTCGTTTAATTTTATGTTTTTTCCAAACTTTAAAACAATACCTGACAGCAATTTATGGGTAAAATTTATTTTTGGTAGATATTTTGAAAAGCTAGATAATTTTTACTACAACAAGAGTATCAAAGCTATTCACTATCGCTGGAAAAAGTAATTTCACCCAACTTGTTTTGTGTTTTCTTTGCTGGATTCAACACTTATTCCTAATATCTATTATTGTTAGGTTCCTCTCTTCATTTGATGTTAATGCTAATGTTGTCTTCGTTATTTTTTATGTTCTGGACAACTGGCCGTTTTAAACATATTCGAAATGCGGCGTATTTGATCCAATGATCAAAATTCAGATTAATAAATATAAGTTCCCTGAAAAGATGAGTATACGAAAGGATTAACATGATGGGTTAGGTGTCACGCCTCATTGCCCTCCCCTGATCTGTGAATATATTCCACTTCAAGTCTTCCACCAAAATTCAGAGACAAATGTGACCAATTGAGTGGAACATCATCCAGTTGGCGTCTTATCCTCGACTATGGCGGATGACAGTTTTTCCTTTTTTGAGCTAAATAAATTTCTGTTTTAATTGTTCACTGCATAGCGTGTCGAAGAATCCAACAACTCGTACATGCTCTTAATTTGAGTTACATTTCTAAAATTGCATTTGTGAGAGTTTGTATGTGCTCTAGTGTGATTTTGTCCTTATATCCGTTTCCCATTCGGAAAGAAGTCACATTCAATGATGTATGTACAAATTATTGCATTTATTCTTGTTGTATTTCCTTGTATGTGTCCTCCGTCTGTATTATAAAGGGTGTTTTTTTATTGAGGTATAGAACTTCGAATTGAAATAAAACACAAGAAAATCGTTTTAATGTCCATCAATTTGGCTTTATTGGAAGGATAATTTTATGCCATTAAATAAAGCCAATTCTACAGGTCCAATTTTCCAATTGTGATGAAAATCAGCATCGAGATGAATCTCATTTTCGGCCCATACACCAAAATCACGACGCATTGCATGGTCTCGCGGCTTTAATTCTTGCCCAAGCTGGATCTTGTAAGGTCGCAAGCCAAGATCTTTGCGCAAAATCTTCCATAAAGTTGATGGACAAAGCTCCAATTGCTGTGCACGGTGGCGAATCGATTCATTCGGACGGAGCTTGCGGTGAACTTCGCGAACTGAACCATTACTTTCGAAATAAATTTGCACGATTTGCAAGCGTTGTTCTTTTGTCAACCTGTTCATGATGAAATGGCAAACCAAACTAAATATTAATCACTTGACAGCTGACAAAATGGCCGCCAGTTAAAAAAGTGATGCCAACTTAAAGTTCTATACCCCAATAAAAAAAACCCTTTACCAAACATACACACGAACATATTTTTTGTTTACACTAGTGTTGTTGTTTTCCATCTTCTGAGACCAACAACAGTATACTCTGCAAATTAATGATAAGACAAAGATAACAAACGTATGGACATTAGGGAAATTTCTAGACATTAGGAAAAATTCTAAAAAATAAAATTATATTCACGTAAAGTACTTTAAGTACCGAATAAAAATGGGATGCCGTGGCGTGTGCGACTGTCACACAGCAAACCCAGGACTGTTGAGAACATTAAAGATTTCTCAGCGACCGTTTTCAACTCGTGAATGCCGGCGACTTTACGAGTAAGAGTGTAATCTCAATGCTATGTAAAACTTCTATAGAAAAAACTTTGTGTATGCCTTGCATTGCGCCTCAAAATTAACATTTCAAAAATGTTTTTTTTTTCAAAATTATTTTTGGTAAAAAAACAGTTTTGTCCTTATCATTAGTGCGTATACTGCATTGTCCGTCGGCGATTTTGCCAAACAATAAAAGTAGTATATGTTGCATACTTAATGTATGTTTGCCTTTATTGTGTACATTTGTTTAGGGTCTCTGGGACTGTAAATCCCCTGATATTCATCAAAATATTATTCAGCATCCGGGTGCCCCCTTAACTTCATGTTTGTTGTAAGTATGTCAAATATTTGTTTAGTTTTCGCGTTTCAGTGCTTTTGTTTTGGTTCTGGTGTTTTTTTGTATTAAAATTCATAATGTAAATTGCATTTTTGAAATACTGTTCGCTTTGTTTGAAAATTGTGAGAGCAGAAACACGTTTCAAATCAAAAAGAAAAAAAAAACGTTATTTAATATGAATTAAAATAATATTTTTTAAACAATTTTACAACATGAAAACAAATTTTACTTGATAACGTATTAAATATATGAGCTTTTTAGAGAAGAAGTTAAATCTGAATTGTAGTTAAATTTGCAAAAATGAGAGCTTTCTGAAAACTAAACCCATTGACAATTTTGGGTGATTTCGATAATAAAATATGAAATTTAGCCCCAATTGAAAGAGAAAGAAAAATATTTTTTTATGTAAATAAGATCCAAAACTGTTAAATTTGCATCACGTTAAAAAAAAATTTTTTGTCAGCCAATACGAAAAATGGTCACAAAATAATTGTGAAGTGCTGTTCTGATAGGTTTTATTGCCAATGCAAACTCGTATAAAATTTACCATCAGGAAATAGATAAGTCGCTAATCCATCTCAAGGTATTAAGAAGCAGTATTTGAATTTTTGAAGTAAAGTTTAATTTTTTTCTGAATTGTGCCTATAGATTCGGCCTTGATTTCTTTGCAGCACAAGAAGTGGTTTCCGCAAATTTTTGCAAATTGTTATGAACGACACTACTAAATACAAAACATTTCGGCATATATTGCATGTTTAAGGGTGATCCGTATATGCCATGCTTTTATGGCGACTAAAGTTTGCACATCAAAAAGATCCTCTCACAAACAGAAGGGTTAACAGAGAATCGTTTAAGTTTACATGTGCAAAATCGGTGTCCCATGTGCCTATGCTTCAGTTCATATGGAACACAGTGTCGTTGCTTTTAAATCAGTGCCAATGTGTACACTATGCAACAAAGAAAGATCGTTCTGGAAAAAAGGACCGATTTTTAGAAATAATGCATAACCAAAAATGTTTATTGGAGGTACCAGAAGGGTACCACTATACCTAACAATAATTAAGATATATGCCTTTGTGATAAAATATTGACAACTAGTAAGTTGTAATGCGCCTATGGCGCCCGTTGAAATATGGAAAACAATTTTGTTGAAAAAAAAAAATTTTTGTGGAAAAAAAAAATTTTGTTGAAAAAAAAAAAATTTGTTGAAAAAAAAAATTTTTGTTCAAAAAAAAATTTTGTAAAAAAAAAAATTTTGGTAAAAAAAAATTTGGGGAAAACACAATTTCTGTACAAAAAAAAATTATTTTTTTTATTATTTATTATAGAATTATAGAATGCCTATTTAAATTCCTACGTACTGCGTGACAGAGTCAGTGAATCAGTGTCGAGGGTAAATATATATTAAGATTGTCACTTTTAGTTATTATAATTAAAAAAATCGAAGCAAACACAATGCTTGAAACTGTTTTCAAAAATATTTCTATTGTGCAAAAATAAAAATAAATCAATGATTTCGGACAACAGAAACAATATAAAGAATAAAGATTGAAAAAAAAACTAAAATTAAATTTGTTTCTAACTCCGAAGTAAATCAACATAAACATTTAATTTTTTAAAAAACCTATCCATAGAACCTATCGTCCATTTTTGTACGCAGGGGACCATAGTAAAGCGGAATTGTGTAGTGGTCATTCATTACAATTTTTTTCGTTTTTTTTTTTGTAGTTGCATAGTGTTATACGCGAAGTTATATTTTTTGTTGAGTAACTCCTGATGTAGGGAATTGTTCTTAACATACAGATTATTATATTTGCCAAAATTTTTAGGTTTCTTGAATATCCTTGAATATTGAAAAATCTAATAAAAATATTTCTATAATTAGTGGCAATAGTAAGCTTTTGCTGGCATCCTGTCAAATGTGTCTCAATATTTAACATCTCCACCATCACGTAGCTGTATCTAAATTGTAACAAAATCATACGATAACTCTAAATACTTAAATATTTACAATATTTAAATTAACCTAACGAATTTCATTTTTAATTGCATGTCTATCATAATCCATAAAACATACACAATATTTACAAACATTTAATTTATCTTCACTTCGACTGACCGAGTCGCAGACTGGATGGCATCACTGTTGTGGAATGAAATATATGGACCAAAATATGAGTTAATACTTATTACATGCATATAAATAAAAACATCTTAAACTGCAGATTTCGGGAGGCCTTATCATAATATTTTGAAATAAGCTGGGAGTAAATGGCAAGGATACTCTATGACTATTTTCCAGTGTTTTTCTCAGTGGTTAAAAGTAACCAAAACTGTAATTTTTTGTTAATTACAAAAGCTGAACATTTTCGTTGGCTTCATTTTTGAAAATATGAATAATAACAGGTACAGCGAAATAGAGAAATTGATCAGCCAAGATGGTTTTTTAGGCACTTGTTGCACCCAAAGATAGCTCAAGTCCATGTCTGCTATCTCCGGTGACAGAGAATTGTGTATCATGCCCCCTTAAGCGCTCACCGTTGACCGAAATGGCGTTTCCCGCTGTACTTTTACACAAAAAAAAGGCATATGAAGTCCGACCAAACTGTCGATCTTTGAATTTGCATTGGCTTCTCGACGATCACGTGCTGGTTTTCCAATCCCCAGATCCAGCAGTTTTTATTTACTTAAATGCTCTTCGTAAAAAAATATTGTTTTTTCGAGCAAAATCCTTCGTTTTGAGCTGCTCTAATAGCGTAGATAAACGACAGCGTTAATGTGCATTAGCAAACATCATTTAATTAAATTTAATCATACTGCATTTAGGTATTTCAATATGGCAACATAGTCACAATCAACCGCTGTACTCACATTGTTTGCTATTGTGTCGAAATAAAACTGATTTAAAGTCAGATTTTTTTTTTTAAATAAATGGTGTGTTTTCTCTAACGGCATGGCTGCTAATCGCAATTTCTTGCTTCTATAGATTCGATGTAAATGCAAAAATAAAAAAATTATTTGACAAACAGTTGTTTGCCAAATGCAAAACTGTTAGGGTAAAATTTTAATTTACATTAGTGATCTTTTAATGTAAATTAACGATGTCGTCTGCCGCTATAAGGCTCCAAGTGAGAAGCGTGTTGTTCACCAGCATGGCAGTCTCATGAACTTTTTGGACAAAGATGCGTACAGAAGGCACGGCCAAAACATTTTTAAATAAACTATCCGTTGGACTATACAGCACTGAGTTTGCATTATTTCCCAACGTTGTTCTACCGTCAAGCAATTCATTTGGTTTTATGTAAATATTAAACTGACTTCAAGATTTCGAGCAAGAAAGAGCTGTTACTATCAAAATAACATGATTGAAAAAGAAAATACGATGGAACACTCGGTAAGTCCTCTAATTTAGAAAGCCCCCACAGTATGGTCAGGGCCACCTTGAATACCATTATTTCCGTCTCTGTATTTTCACGTACATATACGTAGGTATACGTATATGTGCAACTGTACAGAAGAACATAATGCGTGCTAGCAATGTTTACAGCATTATACAATTCTATCTAAATCAATTTAATAGCATTTTAATTGCTTTCATTTAGGTATACATGTAACACCTCTAATCTCTGAACCTCTCTCTCTCTCTCTCTCTCTATCTCTCTCTATAATGCACATCGATAATGTTAGCATTGTTGTTATGATGACTATGACAACACAATCATAGCAAACTCCAGCCAGCACAATTTAGAATATTTGAAATCACATTCAGAGACCCACATTCGAGATGTCTTCTACACATGACTGGTGCAAACTTCTTGTGTGTCTGATGGAATGTGTGCCTCAGCATGAGCCAAAAATGACAATCATTTCAAATGCGCTTGAATCATTTTGGCAAAATATTATTTTTATTATTCAAAACATCATTTTTGCGTTTAATGACAAAACATCCAATTAACTCGGGACATGCAATGCCGGAGTTGAAGTCTCTCCCGAAATGCCACAAATGAATATTGATTACAACGACAGCAATGAAGTGATGTAAATTGCATGTACGTGTGTGTGTATCAGCAGTGGAGGACTGGAATGACGAAGGACAACAGCAGCCATACGCTTTTGGTTTTGGCATAAAGATTTGATGGATTGTTGGATTTGAAAAAATTAAAAATAATATATTATATACCCCCTTTACCTTGCCGTCTTGTATACACTTTGTATTTTCGTTAAATGTAAACTGATTGGACACTCAAAAACTCAACTCACGCGAATGAATTATACAGACGAGTTGTGCAAATGTAAATCCTGTAATGCACTTTCATTCAGAATGTTGTGTGTGTGTGTTGTATTCCGCTTACTTAATGCCACCTAACATTTAATTTTCAGTTCATTGCCAGCATTTGCATTTGTAATAATCCATAGAAAGAATTTCCAACAACATCTCTTTTTTTTGTTGATGTGTCATATTTGAATATTCCACTAGTACGTACTTTAATAGCTTCATAAAAATCGTGTCTTTTTATGACGTTTGTATTGTATTCTGAAACTTTTCATCTTCTATGTATTTTCTATACTTTTTTTTCTCGCTATTTCCATTTGCACCTTCATTACAGATTCAGCTTTTTTTTTTTTCGTTTTCTGTTGCTCCGCCTTACAAATGACCGTCTGTCCGTCGGACCATTCCTATCTGCTGGAGTTGTCATTTATTTGCATTTACTATTCAGATGGTGTGGTTTGGAAGGTCCTTGTGATCCTTATGGTCTGCTTAACAAGAATTTACAATTTTAATGTGTTGTATTCCAAATGTTGTATAGAATAAAATGAGTAGTTTTGTAAATGGGGAAGGAGGACGAGGTGTACCATCAGTGGTTGAATATTCAATAACATAACGAGTAGTATAGACCGAAATACAAGTGTGAGGGAAATGGCAAGCGTTTTAATGTAGGATTGGTGCATAATAATTTAGTCCTACACAGAAATGTTAAATACCAAAATTTGAAATTCATTTTGCTGTAATGTTTGATTTATTTATAGATGTGTATTTGTTTTTAATCTAATTTCGTATTTCGTTGTATAGTCAGACAATGGTTAAGGAACGTATAATTGATATTAATTTAAATGTAATATTTTTTACAACCATCTCCGCCGAATTACAAGAGTGGCGGTATCAGTAATACGTTAGCAAACTAAAGGTTAGAATTGTTGTTGAATCTCAACGTGGCATGGATATTGTTTTAGTCCAGTATCTGGATACCTCCCAAAGGTGATTCCAAGAGAAATTCTCAATTGAATTTGCCACTTACTTTCTCGGACCCTGAATATCGATTTTGTTCAAGATTCGGATACCTTCTCATAGATGATTCAAAATCGCGGCAATTAATAATTGAATTTGCCACATTTATTTTCTAGGACTATCAATCAATCAACCATCGACTCAGATTTAAGCACATATGTAGCTTAGTAGAGTTCTGAACCATCGTAATACTCCACATTTTAAAATTTAATTTCAATTGTACGTATATTAATATTAAAAAAAACTATTTCCTTTAACATCCCATGCAGAAATCGGTGGGGAAAATTTCTTAAATTAGCGAGCTGTTTTTGTTATAATTTGTATACTCACTGACCTAGATCTACGGCTTATAGCCGCCTCCGAACGGCTAATGCTTTTCTAGAAATGATCTTCCCACGAAACTGGACACATACCACACCATAACCATGCCAACCATCTCTGCACTGTTAAGTTACTTAAAATCAGGGTTTAAAAGCACCAGTCCGCTAACCATTAGCATCATTTTGCTAAACTAATGCTAACAATCTTTTCCACAAGCCAGAGCTAAAACTAATGTCCGACTAACGTTAGCTCGCGTTAGCGTTAGTCAAAAAAATGACACACCTCTGCTAACCACAATTGACTAATGTGCTGCTAAAAATTTGCTAATTTTGACTAACCATTTTTCGTTAGCAAAAAATTTGAGCTGGTTTCAGTGTTGTCAACGGAACATGACGCAAAGTATCCAATAGTGGTACCGTAGTGGCGATTTCTGATTCTACGAATATTTATTATTTCAGCATTTTCAGAGTTCGTTATGCATCTCCTCAATCCAATGTTAAATGTGGAACATATAACATTCCCGTTGGAAGTTAAACGGATCTAACCATGTGGACTCCATTATGCAGTGATTTATTAGTCATTGTACATAACATTATATTATATGTATAAACAATATGTAAATATATACGAGTACCTACCTCGAATTATTTCTGTGCTATTAATTTCACTTGTTTTTATATATATACCTTTAACAGCTACAGGAACGCACAGCAATATTGTTTCATGCGATTTTTTAAAAACACAACTTATTGTTTATCAAAGGTAGGCAACACCGTACTCGAGCCGAACACAATTTTCGGTTACACACAAAAACCGAACCAAACACACAAGTCGAAAATGGTCACCAAATTAGCACAATTTAGCAAAGACGTTAGCAAAATCAGCAGTTGCTTCTTCTTCCATTGCTAATAATATATGCATATTTTGGTTAGCGTTAGTTTATTTTGCTAACGCTAACTGAATATTACGACTAATTTAGTTTTAGCATTTGTTCGCATATTAGTTTTGACTTTTTTATGCTAAAACTAATTGACAAATTCTGTACTTTTGACTAAAATTGCGTTAGCATTTTAAACCCTGCTTAAAATATTATCTCACAATTCATACGCCGCAATGTACTTAAAAAAATCTATGAACTTATTTATTACTTAAGATATTATTTCATCACTCATACGCCCCACCTCATAAATCAGAGGACGTATGCGTTACATCAGTTCTCATTTCATCGCTCATACGTTCCATTGTACTTAGAGAAATATATTATATTCCTTTTTGAATTGTAAAACTTTACTTTGAAACAAAAAAAGTAAAAGTGTTAAGTTTACGCATTTGAAACACGCACTGTGATTTGTAACAAAACAGAAACAAGGAAAATACGGGACAATACGAAGGACCACTTCAACAAGATTTTCTTAGTTAAGTGTAAAAGTTTTTTCCCTTTTCATTTCTTTTGCACTTGTCACTCATATTCTTTAAGTAGTATTATGAAATAAATACTCGTACATACAGTGGAAAGTACTTAATGCAATCCAAAAATAGTTTCACTTAAGAGACCTAGTTCATAAGACGATGTCCGACTTACTTAGTTGAATTGTGTGCTTGAGTTTAGATTCACCAGTTTCCACTGTTTCCCTACGGTTTCCTTGATATTGTCTCAGGATGCATTTAGTAGTGCCATTGTGTCACATAAACAGGGACAAAACAAAAACTCTCTCAAAACTGTTTGTTAGTTTTTATTAGTTTTTTTTCTTGTTTCTTGTTCGAGTGGATACTCGTGTGCTGGCTTTTTTTCCTCATTCACTCTGTCTTGAGTCATAAAACACAAACAAATGATTTTCTTGGGGGAGTTTTAGTTGCAAGTGTCCTGGCATGTTAGTGAGACTCTTGTGTTAAGGTTTATGATTTACTTTGCAAAGACTTTGAAACAAAGTCATCGTCATCATCATCTAAGTAAGATGAGAACGCAAAACTTTGCAATTCTCAAAATGTGCTTAACAACAAATAAACGAATTAAATGTGTCGTTCTGCGGCAACATGTCCAAATATAGACCAGAGTTTTAAATTCAGTTTGGTTACAAATGATATTAAAATATTGAAGGAATTGGTGTGTAGTGTTTGAAAATAACATGTGACATATGACACTGGAAAGCCAATTGTTGATTTGGTGTCCTCTGTTAATATTTATATCAAGCGGACTTTATAATGTCATACCGTAGAGTCGCTTTCCTTTGGTCTAAAGAAATATTCACCCGTAGTTTTGAATAAATGGAAATTAAAAAAACGGATAACGCCTAAAATATTCACAGTAGGAGGAATGACAAACAATATAAGTCTGTCTATCCGTCCTTATCTTTAATATTTTGTATATTTCAGACACGATCGGGAAAGTAACTTTAACTACTTCATCTACTTGGTGTAGGGTATACAAATTAGGTAAAACGAAATAATACAAATTTACGCCAAGACCCCCCAACACATTAATTAAGAGGAAAATTAAATGAGGTAGAAATTAAAAGCGATTGAAATGACTATCTGACGTTTTCCGAGCAGCATTACGTTTCAGCGTTTCAGCATTTTATAAGATTTGTTTTCAAACTAAATTCCCGATATTTGAAAAAATTAACACAACGTAAATATAAGGTACAAAGAATTCTTTGAAATCCTTTAAGAGAAAACCTTGCCTTACTTCGTATCAAGAACGATATACTATATCTACAACCAGTCGCACCTCAAATGCAGCAAGACATTATAAAAGTTTTCTTTTACTACAAACTTGCATTCCTGCAGCTTAAAGACTCCATTAATGTTTTTTTTTATAGTTCTAGACATTATAGATTAATTTCTTACTCGTCATGTTGGCGAATTTTACGAGGTACAACAACCGCCGAAGAGAGAATTTCCCAGTCTGTTCCCACATGGAAAAAATATATAAAATAATATATATATATGGGAAAATATACAATAACCACCGAAGAAATGGCGGATTTTTTGTTACTGAGTTTAATCAGGGTTTCTCGTGCGATAGTCGCGTTCTATTGGACTTGGTACGGCAAATATTGTGCGATAGTCGCGATTTCTTAAATGTGGTACGGCAAATATTGTATCGCGTCGGATACGTCGCTGTCATGTCCTCACATCAGAAAAAATCACAATTTACAGAACTCACTACGGAGTAGACCGTCAACATTCGAGTGATATTGTTTTGTAAAATTATTTATTAAACTAGTAAGTTGTAATGCGCCTATGGCGCCCGTTAATTTGCTTGAGAAAGTATTTGTTACTTAATTTCAAAAATTTTGTAAAAAATATTTTGAGAAAACTATTTTGTAAAAAAAAATTTCGAAAAAAAATAAAATTGGAAAAAAAAAAAGTTTGTTAAAAAAAAAAAGTTTGTTGAAAAAAAAAAATTATTGAAAAAAAAAATTTTGTTGAAAAAAAAAATTTTGTTGAAAAAAAAAATTTTTGTAAAAGAAAATTTTTGTAAAAAAAAATTTTTGAAAAAAAAAAAATTTTTGTAAAAAAAAAAATTGGGGAAAACACAATTTCTGTACAAAAAAAAATATTATTTTTTTATTATTATTATTTATAGAATTATAGAATGCCTATTTAAATTCCTACGTACTGCGTGACAGAGTCAGTGAATCAGTGTCGAGGGTAAATATATATTAAGATAATCTGTATAACTGACGCTACTTCTGTGGGCTGTATCTCCTCTTATTAGGTTGGAAGCGATGGCGCCACTCACTCAATCCAATTATTTTACAGTTAATTACTGATTTTTGAAAGATTTACAAATCTAGTCGATGCGTATTTCAGATGCCAGTAATCGATTCGCTCAAATTATAGTGGACAGTAGAGAACCCCAATTCATTAATAAAATGTTTCGAAAATTAGATCATTCAATTCTACTCTGCGGATACGGTCACAACTCTCAAGCCGAGTTGACACATGTGGTATAACTCTGTTGCATATGTCAAGCTGGATCTAATCAAAGATTTTGTTCTCCAGGTGGTCATTTTTTCTTTTGCTTCTTGCTTTTTTTTATTGACATAGAGCAGTTGTTTAGCATAGTTCCGGAGAAAAAAAGCAAGACCAAGTGGAAGAAAACTGACAGCAATGAGAGTCATAAAAAAGTAGATGATGTGCGTCCATGGATGCATTGCAGAAATCTACATAATCAAAGTGGTAATTTTTTAAACTGGCAATACTATATAATGATCTTTTTTAAAATCTGCGTAAATGATGTAGCATACTTTTAGGATACTTTATTGGTAACAGTAACATATTTGTATTATGCCCAGCAAAAATTTATGTTGATGCACTATGAAATTTAAATTTCGAAATCCTTTCATCAAATCTTACGGATTTTTCAACAACTATTGAATTCAATTCTATTCTGAAAAATGTCTCCAGCATGTTCTATTTTTCGGAAATTTCACCTTAAAAATAGGGTTATCCAGCATACCTTTAAAGCGAGTACAGAGTCTCAAAATGAGACTAATGAAGTTGGAGCTGTAGATTTACAAAAATTACATTGATTTTGTTTAGTTTTTGAGTTATCATCAGTCAGCCATCTTTTAAACACAATACAGCCCTTCGAAATTCATCAAAATCCTCAGATTTCAACCGGAGAGTTTTTGAAAAGCAAATTTTATGTCGGCACGCTTTAGTCCATTGACGAACTGAAGTCAGAGATGCTCAGAAAATATATGGAACTTGCATCAAAAGGACACATTTTGCCCATGTCTACAGAGGTGGTCACTTGATTAATGTTGTGTTAAGAAAATAGTCAAAATAAATTGTTGTTATTAAGCGCCCCGGTAGGCGAGTTGGTAGCGTGCTTGCCTATCAGCGTGGGGGTTGTGGGTTCAATTCCCACCAGAGGCTTTGGTCTGTCGCTGCAAAAAATCAAGCCAAATAGTCTTTGTCACTCGGTTTATCCTTGGACCCAAAATTAGAATATAAATTTACTTTGTATTGTAATTAAATAAAAAAAATAAATAAATAAAAATAAATTGTTAAGAATCAATGTAAATAAAATTATCTTATGTATGGAAATAATTTTTTTAAGTAATATTTAACCTATGAAGGCTGGGAAGTCGCAGTCTGACAATTATGATAGGAGTCTCAGGCTGGAGTCGAAACATTTGCTCGACTCCGATTTCGAGTTATATTTACTTACATTTTTCATAAAATAAAAAAAAAAACAATAAATTAAAAAAAAGTTAATCTGTTAAAATTTTAAATATATTCAATTACATGAACTATGTAAAAAAGAATAAACAACTATATATTTTTGTTAAATAATTATCTGATCGCTTATATTCGAGTATCGGATGGACAAAGAAAAGAAAAGGAACTATGTTTTTTTCGATACAAACGCACCACAGTGTGAGATAGAGCATATGAATATTGGTCGGCAATAAAATTGTAGACATTTTTGTTACTGAACAACTGAAGTCGAGGTCGACTTCGGAGTCATGCTATTTAAATCTGCTGGTGTCGCTGTCGAGCAATTTTGACTCGACCCCACAACCCTGCTCGGAACACTGAGCATCGTCCAGTATGTATTTCTACTGTTTGCCTACGATATTAGTTTTCACGTCATGATGACTGCAAAAGTTTCTAATTTTTTTTTCTTGTTATTTTTTTTGTTTTTCACAAAAACTATTTTCCCCATCAAACTAATAATTCTATTTCAATAAAAACGTTTGGAAACGTTTGCAGTTTAGCAACATAGCTCAGATTTTGTTCAAATTTTTTCTGAGCCGAAAAAAAAATATTTTTTTTCCCGGACCTCCCAAACCTTGGACATATAATCAGTTATACCTTTGTTGTTCATTTAATATATATATATTTCTGCATTTGAAATTAAATTGATCTAAAAATTGGACAATCAACTTAAGATTTCGATGCCTTTTACAATTTATGGTGTTGTTAATGTCATAGTAAACAGTTCGCAAAAATATTAAAGGTCCTTTACCCTCAATATTCATCTGAAAATACTAAGTATGTGAGTTTGTGTGTGTGCACTGATGAGAAAAACAAAAACGAGAATTGATTTTCAAAGAAAACACCTGTGCTTTGTGATAATCGTTTGATGCATTCAAATCAAAACAAAGGTGCTGAATTGGAAAACAGTTCTGATGTTTTGTTTTGCCAAGTTAAGACCTTTACTAGGTTTTCGGTATTGCTTGTTTCAAAGCTGAATGGGTGGTGTTGATGCGTGCTTAGTGTGTGCTTTCAGGCATAATGATTTCTACGGGCGGGGGGCTCCTTTTTTGTTTTGCCTTCAACTCAATGCTTGTGTGTAAGACTTTGTATTTGCATTTTCTGCTTTATACTTTTCTCACTTACCATCGTAACACTAGTTTGTTGTTTACTCTTTTGTCATTGGATATGATTACAATAGTTGAGTGTATTATTTTCATTTTATCTGCAGCGTTGTTGTTTACTCTCACTTTCAAAATACCAAATTTAGCAGTTTGAACATTAAAACTTTGTGCGAGCATTTCTTCTCGAGTAATTTATGCTGACGAAGTTTATATTTTCGTGTAAAATGTCCGTTTTCCTGTTTCCCTGAAAAGTTTGTAAATTTAATTGATGAATTTGGTGTACCCATAGTTTTTAGCTGATGTGCCTGTAAACAAACGTTTTTGTTTTGTTTTGTTGTTGTATCGAGATTGGTAAAATCGCATCGAAACGTATGCAAACAATGCTATTTTGAGAGCTGCAAAATATGTCCAGATTGCAGTTAACAGGCATGCAAATGTAACAGGCCGCATTTTGGTGCACATTGAGGCATTTTGCAAAATGAAAATTTTGTTAGTTTCCAAGAACTGTATTCAATTTTTGTAATAGGTGGAAAAGTACAAAATGCCGCATCAGCAAAATAATACTGAGGTGTAATCAGTCTGGGCAGAGAGATATATGAAGGAGCTATGATTGAAAAATGTATATGAAGCATTCCCAGCAATAGAGAGTTAGCCCATACTGACATTTTACGAGGTGTACCTCCATATTTTATATTCTGATTTATTGACCCAGAAAAGACGCAGAAGTCAAAATGCATATTGAATCAGGACAATGATCCATAACACATATAACATTTGTGTACGCCCTGGCTTTTATACAACTATACCGATGTCATCGATACCTCAGTACAAAGCCCAGCCAAAATGTATGGGTCCACATAAAGGAAAAGGTTGGAAAAAGGTCTTCTAAGAGTAAAAAATGATTGATGAGATTCGTTAATGAATGGGGGGAAATACCTGATTAAAATAATGTACCAAAGTGGATTGACTCAATGCACAATGCGGAGACCAGCGCTGTGGAGTCGAGCCAAAATTGCTCCGACTCCGACTTCACCTGCTCAATAACAAAATTGGGACATTTTTTAAAAAAGTTCATATAATCGAAAATATTTTAAATTTAAAAAAAAATATTAACAGATTAACTGTTTTCAATACATTTTATTTATTTTATGGGAAATATAAGTAAATACAACTCGGAGTTTTCGACTCCAGACTCCGACTCCGGGCAGATTTGTCAGACTCCGACTCTACAGTCCTGGTACTGAAAAGTCTGTTATAACTAATAACATCAAAATATTCCAAATTTATTTGACATTGCGTAACATGAGTTGTTTTTTAATTTCTATTCGATTCTTCTTCTTCTCTTTTTGAGTAGTTTTTTTTATAAATTTTTTTGTTGTAAGCTACCCAAAATTAGATTTGCAATCTTAATATATATTTACCCTCGACACTGATTCACTGACTCTGTCACGCAGTACGTAGGAATTTAAATAGGCATTCTATAATTTTCTATAAATAATAATAATAAAAAAAATAATATTTTTTTTTGTACAGAAATTGTGTTTTCCCCAATTTTTTTTTTCCAAAATTTTTTTTTTACAAAATTTTTTTTTCAACAAAATTTTTTTTTTTACAAAAAAAATTTTTTTCCCAAATTTTTTTTTTTCAACAAAATTTTTTTTTTCCACAAAAATTTTTTTTTTCAACAAAATTTTTTTTTTGAACAAAAATTTTTTTTTTCTACAAAATTTTTTTTTTTTTCAACAAAATTTTTTTTCCATATTTCAACGGGCGCCATAGGCGCATTACAACTTACTATTAATAATAAATAAATAAATATTTGAAGAACAAATATTTTGAAAAAAGGTTTTTTTTAAAATACATTTTCTTGACAAAATGTACGGATTTTAGAACTCAATTCAAAGGTCGACTAATTTTTGTATTTTTCGACATAAGGATGCAACATGTATTTTCATTTAATTTTTCATTTCATTTTTATTCATCTTTACTTGCAAATTTAAAGCCTTACGGCCAATTTAAGATAAATTACAAAGTGCATTGATAAAACAGCAATTCGCACCTACGTAACTTTTAAATTTTTCTTTTGGATTTTAAGTTTTAAATTTGATGGCCAAAAACAAAAAATATTTTTTTTCATGGTAAAAATGTTCAACCTATTTTTAGATTTTCAATTTTTTTAATTTTGGTCTGTTGATCTGTAACTCATAAAGTTCTGATATACAGATTTGTGGGTTTAAAATGAATTACGACCAGAATAACTACTGGGTTTTGTCAAATTAGAACCAATCAGATTCATAACCAACATCACCTATATCCTGTTTTTTAATCTGTTTATTAACACTTTATAAAACTTACATTATCGAAAAATACACAAATAGTTTACTAATTTAAGTTTACACACAGATCCCAAATCGAATACTCTATAAAGTTTAACACATTTAAATTGCTGCTAAAGTCGCCTATATGAAATCACGTTAAAATTCGTTTGCCCTCGATTAACAGAAAAAATTCTTTTACTTCCCAGTTTCATGTTCTTCTGAAATTTTGTGCAATTTTGAAACATTATTCACAATAACTGTGCTGAAAATAGTTTTCCCCACAAATTTTTGCAAATTTTCTTTTTTGATACTAACGACATTAAACGCTTTCCTACATTTTAATATTTTATGAAATTCATATCCTGAAGCTGAATAATTTCTTTCATTTCTATAATACATTTTCCCATTTGTTTGCCCTCTCTCCGTCTCTTTTGTAGATTATAGCAGCGTTAAGGCAATGCGAACATTAAATGCTGAACTTGCTGATACCATGGGCAATCTGTTATCGCGGGTGTGCGCGAAATCCCTGAATCCGCGGCAAATCTATCCACGCCTGCATACAGCACAACTCCGCAATATCTTAACAACGGATAGTGCAAAACATTTACTGGAATCACTACAACAACTCGAAGGTAAGTAGTGTGGCTGTGTGTGTATGCCAGCACACCCCTCCCACCCTCAATGTACATAACTTTGTAGTTTTCGCAGTAGTGTCGCCCTGTGGGTGGATTCGTTAAGCCCTCTTATGGTTGTCGGTTAGTCTCGGTGTTATTATATGCGGTTCCACAGCCAAGTATGCGGTAATGGCATCACTGGCGGTGCTGTTGTTTTTTATAGCCAATGCCACAGCCACTGCGAGCACCATCCGGACGTCTGATGCATCCGCGACTGCATTTGGTCTTGTCTTGGTTTGCCTGCTACGCGCACCATGTAGTGTGTGGCGTGTGTTTTTTTTTTCATGTGGCTTTCGCTCTTATCATTCATTAAAATTTGATTAGCAATCATATTACTTGAGATAAAGTAATTTTGTTGTTATTATTATAGTGTGCTTCAGAAGAAATTTAATTCAGCCGGAATGATGTCTTATGGTTTTATGCATGCGTGCAGACAGGCTTGCCAGGGACACGTGGTTATTAGTTTTTACTTTTTGTTTAGCCATAAATAGTTTGTAATTGAAATGTCATTGTACGTGGGAAAGAACACAAGAGAAAGGCATTCAAGGGACAATGTTGGCGTTCGAAAACTGAGGCATCTGTTTTAAGTCTAAATCCCGGGGATATGCAGTATTTTTCGATGAATTTAGTGCTTGAAAGTATGCCGTAGAATTAATTTACATAATTGTTGAGAGTCCGGCATACTATCAAGCAGAATGTAAAGGGTGGTCCAAATACAAGTTTATTTTTTTTATTGTATTTATTACATTCATACAATTGTGGTCTCAGCCCCTTGAAGGCATTATTGAGGCAAGCGGCAACTAACAGCCTCTTTTTATAAAACGTATACGCCTGAGACGAACAGAAACGTCTGTAGGCGAAACGAAACTGAATTGTGTTTCTGTAACTCTCAATTAGAATTTAACTGAGACTTTCGTGTTACAAAAACAATTTTTTTTTTTTTTTTTTTTTTTTTTTTTTTTTTTTTTTTTTTTTTTTTTTTTTTTTTTTTAATTACAATACAAAGTAAATTTATATTCTAATTTTTGGGTCCAAGGGTAAACTGGGTGACACAGACCATATGTTTAGATTTTTGCAGCGACAGACCAAAGCCTCTGGTGGGAATCGAACCCACAACCCCCACGCTGATAGGCAAGCACGCTACCAACTCGCCTACCGGGGCGCTTCAAAACAATTTTCCCAGCCATTAGTGATGATTTTGGACTCTATCTCGATAATCGTTTATGGAATGTTCGCAGACCGCCGGTTCGTTTAAATCAAAGTCCGTGTTGATAATTTTACTTTTAGCCGCAACTTCAATTAAAAATCGGAATCTTTAGAAAACAAATTTTCTACCACTTATCTCCTGTGGCACTCCTCTTCGAAATATTATTTTGCACACAGAATACATCCTTGAAATGCTTTCTGTATGCTCTTTTGAGAATAAATAATCGCTGGTAATTTTCATTTGTGGTTTTTTTTATAGAAAATAAAATGTATTTTTGTAACTAGACAACTAAAACAACAGCAAATTAAATACTATTGTAATAAAACAATTTAGTATAACTTCCCACAGAGAGCTTCTTGTGGTCATGCACACTAAAGCTGCTTAAGCAGCATCGCCGTCCAATGTAACGAAGCGGCTCCAGTTAGTGTAGATTATAACATTACACAGCTACTAGTGTATCGTCAGCATCAACACCACCATCACCGTCACCAGCATTCGCTACTTGGAGAACATGGAACATGGCGCATTCCGTTTAACTCTCCAAGCCAGCAAACATCCCTTTTCAAATCCTCCCATGCCAAGCTAACCATGTAAATAATATGGCTTGCATGCTAGTACCAGCCATCCATCCGTCTATCCGTGCCACCACAGCAGTCTCTTGGTATCATCGTCAGTCACCAAGATTGCCTGTTAATAGTTCCGTGTTGAGTTTAGTTGGAGCTCTTGCACGTGGAAGAATTTAAAATAGTTTTCATTAAATTCACATTTCCCTTTAGATTACTCGGGTGTGAGTATGATAAGTGTGAGAACGCCGTTTATTAGAGAAATAGCGTCTTTTATGGAAAGTCAGTAAGTGCCACATTATATAGCAAAAGTGTCTCAGTAACTAAGTTATGAAAAGTACATAAGTAAATTTTCTATAGGTTATCTTATGTCTGTATTCTCTGTTTTCTCTGGTTGGTGTGTTCTCTGTCGAGTTAGTAATACCAAGGACATTTATGCCTTATTCCCTATGGTCTCTCTGTTTCGGCGATCGCTTCCCTCTCATTTAACAGATATCCTTGAATTGCAAAAATGGTTCCCTCATGCTTTTTTTTTTGTAATTGTAAAATTAACTTTTCGTGAAATCTGTCCAAAATATTCCTCATTAGGTTATCCCAAAAATCTGAAGATACATTTGAATTCTATATTTATATCTTCAGATACTTACAAATGGGGACTACGTATAATCCTAAGAATGAACTTTGAAAAAATTCCAAAAATATATGGTTACATCGTTGGACAAACGGACATAGGTTAATACATAAATTTGCCAATCGAGTCTATTGGTACAACTTGTAACGGTGAAGACGAACAGATGGAACAGATTCAAATTATTTTTATTACTCCTTTAGGTTATAGTCTTTAGCCATTACTCTATTCTGCAATTCAGAAACCAGATCAAATTCGTTAGTTCTAAAAGTCCTGATATATTGACCAAGGAAATAATATGAGTTAACTTGCAGTTAGATCAAATGCAAATTTACTTATATTCCTTGAAGCTGGTATTTCAGTTTCTACGAAACATTAAACCCATCTTATCATATCTGCCTCTTTATCTCACTTACCTGATAATCCACTGTTTGGCCAACCTGAGCATGGCCCATAAAACATAATAACAATTAAGAAAATCTAGAAATAAGTTGAAGAACAAGAAACTCTTGAATATTAACTAAAACAATATTTTGTGTCTCTTCTCTTTTCTTTTCATCTCCTCATGCTCTTCTATAAATGCTTGGACCAACAATAAACGATGACAATGGTTGGAATCACTCGCTGGCCGCTGCATGGTGACCTCACGATAATGATGCTGGTGGTGGTGGTGATACAACATTTCATTTTGTCATTCCCTCATGCCTGCGTGCCACCTCCAGCCAAGTGCACTCAGCATTACGACGATAGAAATTTCTATTTGGCCGTGGATGTGGTTATGTCAACATTACATGCTGCAAATAGTTTCTTCGAAACCTCACGTCCCTGGGAATTGAAATTGAAATCGGCGTCCGAACCAAGTAAGCGCACTATGTTGCCCATGCCCAAATGCGATGAGGATGCCTTGAGGCTGGAGACCATCATGGCCATGACAATGGACACGTTGCGTTTGTGTGGCATCGTATTGCAGCCTGTGCTACCGCACATCAGCACGCAGCTGCTGGACAAATTAAGTGTGCCCTGGAATCAGCGTTTGTGGCGCAATCTGAAAGATCACTTTGGGCGCATTGTTGACGGTGTGTGTGAGCCACCCATGGAATCCAGTCTAAGTCGAGCCGATGCGGTGCTCTTCCGGCGTATCTACCCGAAGGATGATGACGACGATCAACCCGCCCAAAAGAAGCAGGGAAAGAAACAGGCGCCAAAACAAAAGAAAACGAATGCCACCACCGTGCCTACACAAAATAAGCAAGTGGCGCAATGACGGAGATGACAAAAAGCCCGGAATGTTGCGGTGTGTGCAACCAACCTGTAGCACATGTTGCAGCATCTGTAATCAGCCATAGATTTTACGTTCAACTTTGTTCTATTTTCCTTCTTCTCCGACTTTTGACGCAAAATAATAGCATTTGTTTATATTTATTACTTAGTTATATTGTTAAATTTTTCTCTCCGTTTCTGTGCATGTATAAGAAAGAGAGACAGAAAAAAAAAGAAAGAATAGACTGCTGTCGTCGTGAGAAGAAGGAGTAGATGAGGGAAATCGGAAACGGAAAGTGCGTGTTACTATAATGGCGCACGTAAATATAATAAACTTTATTGTGTTTCCATGCAACAACGAATAAACAGAACAACAACAAAAAGTCAGAAAACCTGGAACATAATGTGGTGTTATTCCTTTCTCTTATTCTCTTCAGAACCATTGCAGCTGGTTTACGTTTTGTATTAGTTTCAGTTAAAGCATATTAACATTTGCAAAATTAGATGTCATTCAGCTTAACGAAGAATATACGTAACTGAAATGATGTAGATTAAATTCATTCTTAAGTCGAAGGCCCTAGCAGCCTTCTTTTTACTATTTTTTGTAAATTATATTTGCAATAAATTAATAAATAATAATAATAAATTCATTCTTTTTTCTTAAATAGTGAATTTCGTATCGGTTTCGTTATTTTTCTAAAGGAAAAATTGTGTCAGTAAATGAGAAATTTTCTATAGGAAAATTGTCTCAGTAAATGAGAAATTTTCTATAGGAAAATTGCCACAGTAAATGAGAAATTTTCTATAGGAAAATTGCCACAGTAAATGAGAAATTTTCTGTAGGAAAATTGCCACAGTAAATGAGAAGTTTTCTATAGGAAAATTGTCTCAGTAAATGAGAAATTTTCTATAGGAAAATTTTCTCAGTAAATGAGAAATTTTCTATAGGAAAATTTTCTCAGTAAATGAGAAATTGTCTATAGGAAAATTTTCTCAGTAAATGAGAAATTTTCTATGGGAAATTTGCCTCAGTAAATGAGAAATTTTCTATAGGAAAATTGCCTCAGTAAATGAGAAATTTCCTATAGGAAAATTGTCTCAGTAAATGAGAAATTTTCTATAGGAAAATTGTCTCAGTAAATGAGAAATTGTCTATAGGAAAATTGTCTCAGTAAATGAGAAATTTTCTATGGGAAATTTGCCTCAGTAAATGAGAAATTTTCTACAGGAAAATTGTCTCAGTAAATGAGAAATTTTCTACAGGAAAATTGTCTCAGTAAATGAGAAATTTTCTACAGGAAAATTGTCTCAGTAAATGAGAAATTTTCTACAGGAAAATTGTCTCAGTAAATGAGAAATTTTCTACAGGAAAATTGTCTCAGTAAATGAGAAATTTTCTATAGGAAAATTGTCTCAGTAAATGAGAAATTTTCTATAGGAAAATTGTCTCAGTAAATGAGAAATTTTCTATAGGAAAATTGTCTCAGTAAATGAGAAATTTTCTATAGGAAAATTGTCTCAGTAAATGAGAAATTTTCTATAGGAAAATTGTCTCAGTAAATGAGAAATTTTCTATAGGAAAATTGTCTCAGTAAATGAGAAATTTTCTATAGGAAAATTGTCTAAGTAAATGAGAAATTTTCTATAGGAAAATTATTTCAGTAAATGAGAAATTTTCTATAGGAAAATTGTCTCAGTAAATGGGAAATTTTCTTTAGGAAAATTGTCTCAGTAAATGAGAACTTTTCTATAGAAAAATTGTCTCAGTAAATGAGAAATTTTCTATAGAAAAATTGTCTCAGTAAATGAGAACTTTTCTATAGGAAAATTGTCTCAGTAAATGAGAAATTTTCTATAGGAAAATTTTCTCAGTAAATGAGAAATTTTCTATAAGAAAATTGTCTCAGAAATTTTCTATAGGAAAATTGTCTCAGTAAATGAGAACTTTTCTATAGGAAAATTGTCTCAGTAAATGAGAACTTTTCTATAGGAAAATTGTCTCAGTAAATTAGAAATTTTCTATAGGAAAATTGTCTCAGTAAATGAGCAATTTTCTATACGAAAATTGCAGCAGTAAATGAGCAATTTTCTATAGGAAAATTGTCTCAGTAAATGAGAAATTTTCTATAGGAAAATTGTCTCAGTAAATGAGAACTTTTCTATAGGAAAATTGTCTCAGTAAATGAGAAATTTTCTATAGGAAAATTGTCTCAGTAAATGAGAAATTTTCTATAGGAAAATTGTCTCAGTAAATGAAAAATTTTCTATAGGAAAATTGTCTCAGTAAATGAGAAATTTTCTATAGGAAAATTGTCTCAGTAAATGAGAAATTTTCTATAGGAAAATTGTCTCAGTAAATGAGAAATTTTCTATAGGAAAATTATCTCAGTAAATGAGAAATTTTCTATAGGAAAATTATCTCAGTAAATGATAAATTTTCTATAGGAAAATTATCTCAGTAAATGATAAATTTTCTATAGGAAAATTATCTCAGTAAATGAGAAATTTTCTATAGGAAAAATGCCTCAGTAAATGAGAAATTTTCTATAGGAAAATTGTCTCAGTAAATGAGAAATTTTCTATAGGAAAATTGTCTTATTTGTTTTCTATTCTAGACAAATCGGTGCACTCTAATGCAAAAGATCTGTGTATTCCAGTCGATCCGAAGGAACTTACGACGTTTTTTTTTTACTTGGTTTACAATGACAATAGTAGCATTAATCTCAGTAAATGAGAAATTTTCTATAGGAAAATTGCCTCAGTAAATGATAAATTTTCTATAGGAAAATTATCTCAGTAAATGATAAATTTTCTATAGGAAAATTATCTCAGTAAATGAGAAATTTTCTATAGGAAAAATGCCTCAGTAAATGAGAAATTTTCTATAGGAAAATTGTCTCAGTAAATGAGAAATTTTCTATAGGAAAATTGTCTTATTTGTTTTCTATTCTAGACAAATCGGTGCACTCTAATGCAAAAGATCTGTGTATTCCAGTCGATCCGAAGGAACTTACGACGTTTTTTTTTTACTTGGTTTACAATGACAATAGTAGCATTAATGGCTAATTTACTTTACTGGTTTATTCATCCGTTTTATCACATTTGAAATATTTAAAAACATTTATCGAAATAATTGCTTAATTGCCTTTAAAGACAAATCTGTAAGTGGTTAACAAATTTGTTCACATTATCCCGAAAGGATTTCGACGGTGTTGATTCTCGTGTATGGTTTATCGGGCTTCCAACCACAACGAGAATTGAATGGATTGTCCTCAACTATTTTGCTTTGTACTGATGTAAATCGGCTATAGTAGAATGCCACTTAATTATGCATATGACCAGTGTTGTTATTGTTGCCGGTGTCCTTTAAATCCCGTGCTTAATTTTGATATACGGCATATCGTGACATCGAACACGCAATGGTTGAATGCATGAATGAAGGATTGAGGTAGTGGGGAAAATGCCACCAATTTACACAATGGAAATTAATTGAAAAAGGCTTTTAATAAATAATTTGTTGATGAATATTCTGGCATCGACGGCGGTGCGTCCTTGTTTGTACTGAGTGCGGTCAATATCCTGCTATGTCAAATTGGAATTGATACATAATATTAGATTGGCTTAAATGCGCGCATTTTTACCAAAAAAAATGTATGTAGGACATATGATGGATTTAATATAATTATCTCCTCCTGTCATTCACTAAGCGCGACGCAATACAACGAATTGAAAATTTAATTTAAAGTTGCAGGTAATTTGTTTGGCTGGTATCTCTCATTCTGTTGCCATGCGTGGGTGTGTTTGTGGGTTACCTTTGGTGTGTCAATAATTTCAATTAACATTTAAAAGCATTACATAATTAGCCTCTAAATGTCAGAGAATTCGATTCATTGTGAGCGACATAAACGAAGGAAGTGGTCATGCGTTGTGGAATTTACGCAGTCAGAGGAAAACGGTTGTGTTTTACCTTGGCTGAGTTTAATTTCAAATTAAGTTACATATGTCTAATGTATGTGCATGTTATTCCGAATAACATGAGATAACCGTGATGAGATAAAGCGACGTTATTATTTTAAACTAGTAAGTTGTAATGCGCCTATGGCGCCCGTTGAAATATGGACAACAAATTTTGTGGAAAAAAAAAAATTTTGTTGAAAAAAAAAAGTTTTAGTTTAAAAAAAAATGTTTGTTGAAAAAAAAAAATTTGGTTGAAAAAAAAAAATTTGGTTGAAAAAAAAATTTTCTTGAAAAAAATGTTTGTGGAAACAAAAAATTTTGTTGAAAAAAAAAAATTTTGTTGAAAAAAAAAATTTTTGTTGAAAAAAAAAATTTTCTTGAAAAAAAAAAATTTTGTGGAAAAAAAAATTTTTCTTGAAAAAAAAAATTTCTTGAAAAAAAAATTTGGAAAAAAAAAATTGGAAAAAAAAATTTTGTAAAAAAAATTTGTAAGAAAAAAAAATTTTGGAAAAAAAAAATTTGGGGAAAACACAATTTCTGTACAAAAAAAATATTATTTTTTTTATTATTATTATTTATAGAATTATTATAGAATGCCTATTTAAATTCCTACGTACTGCGTGACAGAGTCAGTGAATCAGGGAATCAGTGTATCAGTGTCGAGGGTAAATATATATTAAGATAAATAGTTTGTTATATTATAGTATTACTAGTAAGTTGTAATGCGCCTATGGCGCCCCTTGAAATATGGAAAAAAAAATTTTGTGAAAAAAAAAACAAATTTTGTTGAAAAAAAAAAATTTCGGTGGAAAAAAAAAATTTTTGTTGAAAAAAAAAAATTTGTGGAAAAAAAATTTTGTTGAAAAAAAAAATTTTGTTGAAAAAAAAAAATTTGTAAAAAAAAAAATTTGTAAAAAAAAAAATTTTGGAAAAACACAATTTGGGGAAAACACAATTTCTGTACAAAAAAAAAATAATATTTTTTTTATTATTATTATTTATAGAATAGAATTATAGAATGCCTATTTAAATTCCTACGTACTGCGTGACAGAGTCAGTGAATCAGTGTATCAGTGTCGAGGGTAAATATATATTAAGATATAATGTGAAAGTTTCCTAATATTTCTCAAAAAAGATTTTTGTTAATTTCTTGAATTCCAAAACAAAAATTGTATTCGGATCAACCTTTACTTACCCAGTTTTTGCTGAGTAGTAAAGGGCAACCAAAATTCAAGTTAATTTTTATATTTAAAAACTAGTAAGTTGTAATGCGCCTATGGCGCCCGTTGAAATATGGAAAAAAAATTTTGTTGAAAAAAAAAATTTTGTAGAAAAAAAAAATTTTTGTGGAAAAAAAAATTTTGTTGAAAAAAAAAAAAATTTTGTTGAAAAAAAAATTTTGTAAAAAAAAAAATTTTGGAAAAAAAAATTGGGGGAAACACAAAAAAATATTACAAAAAAAAAATAATATTTTTTTTATTATTATTATTTATAGAAAATTATAGAATGCCTATTTAAATTCCTAAGTACTGCGTGACAGAGTCAGTGAATCAGTGTCGAGGGTAAATATATATTAAGAAGATGTGCACAACTACATTCCGTTGTATACGGCTTAATCATCATTCATTCTTAGGACACAAAGCACAAAATACATTTGTTCAACAAATGTTTTTTCCTATTCGCAAGGACTTCGCCTGGCACTGGACATTTCCACTTTTGCACTTTATGCAAATTATGATGTTAAATAGTTCCAGCTCTTATTGTATTTTGTATATTTTCCACACTTCCATGTGGCCACTCTGTGCAGATGTAGATGAACTTTGTCCAACGGCCCATTAAAAATACGAATACATTGTGCTTTTAAGCCATTTAGCATTTAGTGTCTTTATAAAGTTAATGATGGACACATGAACGTTAAGTGGAGTAAAAACACTAGGAGAGCGAAACATGCTGCAGCACATCCCAATTCATTTTTGCTTACAAGTCCACGTTTGTTCACGCCGGCAGTTTTAATGTCCACGCGATAGAGTGTATTTTTAGTTTGTCATAACGTTTGGAACATCGGGAGATATCTGTTGGTGGTTTCATAGGATGTGGCCGTGTATGACAGTCTGTCTGTGGAATATTCCTTTTAACAATCTACCTATGAATTTGGCGAAAGTGTGTCTTATATTAAAAATCGATTAATAAGAAGTCGAAATTTGCCTAGGAGCACGTGAAATGAATTGACTTGACAACTGAAAAAACACAAACATTTATATTTTCTTATATAAAAAACTAATCGACCTTCAAGCGGCTGCAGATTAGTGGAGCAACTTCGTGGTATAAATAGGCATGACAACTAAAAAAAATAATATTTTTTTTGGATATACAACTAAGGGATTACCTACAGTTCTATTTTGGAATGTAGGGTAAATCAGATTTAGTCCAGTCGAAACATTTGCCCCTTTTCCTTGTTTCTATTCGCTTTTTTGCTGTTTGTCGTTTGTCGCAACCGTTTTTTTTTTGGCCCAGTATCCGCCTCAGCTCATGCAATGCCTGTCATTCTGAAACGATTATGATGTTGCTGCTGTCTCCATGTTGGTCGTTGCTAATTTAAATTAAAATGCGTTCATGTTTTCATGCATGGTGAGTTGTGATGCCGCCTATTGTGTGGATGTGGCTAATTGGTGGTACTGTAATCGGAATGTGCCTCTTTTGTATCTGGTTGGGAGTTGCATACGTGCTTAGTGTATTCCGTGCATTACCACGGAAATAAAAGAAACAGTCTAGGCTTCTTAAATTCATGGTTAAAGGCTCATCTATTAGAAGCTTATCTGTGAATATTTGGTAATTTTAAGATATCCAATGGTATGTAGTCATTTTTAGCTTGCGAAGCATATTTTGAAGAAATTCTAAATTATTATTCGCCCAAATAAGTTATCACAACGGGCGGGCGTGGTGTGACAAATAGTGTGTGAGGTTTGTACCTTGGAAAGAATGTCAAATATTTTTAGCGGTGGTTTCCATCATGCAAATACCAGACAGAAGCTCACTGATGTAAGAGAAGTTCCACAACTGTTCCCTCATTGAATGTTAAGGGTAAAGTACATACGTATAACAAATCTTTTTCAAGTTTCGAGCATATCGTCAAATTATATTTCTCCTCAATATTTCAGAATAAACGCACACACGAGTTTGTAATCCAAGTTTCTGTATTGAGGTATAAAACAAGAAAGAGAACAAGAGATATATGAAAGTGATGTAAAGCAGAATAGAATCAATATTTGACATTTCATTAATCTATGATCTATACAGTACATGTAATGTAATTAGTGCAATACGTAAACATTAATTGTACGTTATGTAGTGAATATGCTTCGATGCAATAACACCTCCCCTCGAAGTAGAGACACTACGAAGTATGCTGTTGCTGATATGCTAGACCCAAATTTGTTGAACATATGTTGTGCTTGTTTTTGTTGAGTCCCTTAGTCAGCATGTCGGCAGGCATTTTTTCTGTTGATAAATATTCAAGGGCGATATCGTGGTTGCGAAGACAATCACGTACAAAATAGTGACGGATATCAATATGTTTGGTCCGTGCACTATATCCAAGATTTTTGATGAGTTTTTGCGCGCTTTGACTATCGTTGAATAGTGTGACGCTATCATATTTTATTCCAATACTTTTTAGTATGCCTCGTAAATAAAGCGCTTCCTTGGTTGCCTCGGATATGGCTATATATTCGGCTTCAGTACTGGATAGGGAAACGGTTCTCTGCTTACGAGCATCCCAGCTTATGGCGCTACCTGCCAATATAAATGCATAGCCCGAATATGAACGACGATCTGCTATGTTCCCTCCCCAATCTGCGTCGACCACTCCGTACAATTTGTTGTTGGTTTTCTTAAACAGTAGTCCGTAGTCGAGTGTTCCTTGTATGTATCGCAGGATTCGTTTGGCTGATTTCCAGTGCTGTTCGTTATAATTAGAATTAAATTGGCTCATAAAATTGACTGCGTAGGCGATGTCCGGCCGCGTTGTAACTGCAAGGTACATTAATGCTCCAATTAATCGCTGATAAGGATATCTAGACATTGCCTTTTCGTCTTTTTCTGGTGGCGGACATAGCTTGCAGTTAGCTTCAATAGGAGTTGATGACGGCTTGCATTCTGACATACCAAAACGCTCTAAAATTAGTTCCGCATAATTACGTTGCGATGAGAACACCTGATTTGCATCTAATTTTTGGTAAAAATCAATACCCAAGCAACGCTTCACTGGACCGATATCTTTCATATCGAATGACTGGGATAAGGACGCCTTTATTGAACTTATCCATTCTGGATCATTTGAGGCCATTAATAAGTCGTCTACGTAAATTGAAAGTATCAACATTTTATCGCCTTCTCTTCTCGAAAACAAGCAGGGATCTTGCTTAGTTGGCTTTAAGCCCAATTGAATTAATTTATTTGTCAATTTATAATACCACATCAGTCCAGATTGGCGCAGACCGTACAATGCTTTCTTTAATAGGCATACTGGATTTTTTGTACTATGTATTGCCTGCAACCATCTGTCCGCTGTCTCTTCGACATTTTGATTATGGTCTTTGGTATTAATCGTTCCCATCAATTTACCTGATTTCAGCTTATGTAGTATAGTTTCTAAATGGTCCGGAACTTCCATGTAAACACTTTCTTCGAGCTTGCCGTTCAGGTATGCTGTTATAACGTCCATTTGATGTATCTCCAAGTCGAATTCCGCTGCTAATGCTGTCAAAAGTCTGATTGAGGAAAATCGTGCTACGGGGGACGATGATTCATGAAAATCTTCTCCTGGCCGCTGGGCGTAGCCTTTTGCTACGAGACGAACTTTCTTTTTTCCTCCTGGTGTTCCGTCATCTTTTGTTCGGAATACTAATCTGCTGCCAATAATTTGTCGGTGATCGGGGCGCTCGACAATTTCCCAAGTGTTGTTGCGAATTTGGGCTAAATATTCGTCTTCGATGGCTGTCGTCCAATCTGTCGAGTTTTGAGTTTGTAGAGTCTCAGTTATTGTTACAGGATCGCTCACCCTCGTCAGATACGCCAACTCACATTCTTCAAAGTCTTCTTCTTCAGATTTTTCAGATGGTAGCGATTCATCGTTGTCGGTGTTACTTGCTGTTTCTCTTGCATTTTGGAATAGTTTCTTAGGGCGACCGCGCAGGCCTAATCTTTGCAATTTTGGACGTCCTCTTCCACGTTTTTCAGATTTTTCATCGTCCGTACGTATAACGCGAATACCATCATCATCGCTTGATGTATCGTTAATCACGCGCGTTACGACTTCTTTTGCCGGATGGTCTTGACATTCAATTTCAATGTGACCGTCACTATCAAGAAAGTCTTCATATGTGCCTTTAAAACCGTTTTCGTTTATAAATTTCACGTCTCGACTGATTATTACATCGATTTTCGTTGAGACCACATTCGATAGGCTTTTGATTCTGATGAATATCCTACGAAAACACATAATTCGGAACGAGATTCAAACTTGCATTTAGAAGAATTTTTATTTAACACATAGCCTTTACAGCCAAAAATTTTCATGTGCATCACTGTAGGTTTTTTATTTGTCCAAAGTTTATATGGTATTTCACCATTTGCTTTTGTAACACATCTATTTCGTATATAACACGCGGTATTAATGGCTTCTGCCCAAAACGATGACGGCAACCCGGCATGATTCATCATACATCTTGCCATTTCAACGAGTGTTCTGTTTTTACGTTCTGCTGTACCGTTTTGTTGTGGCGTGTAGGGTGTTGTTAAGCGTCGTTTTATACCGTGTTTTTCTAAATACGAATCGAATTCCCGGTTGCAGTATTCACGACCATTATCTGATTGAAGTGCTTTGATTTTCAAGCCTGTGAAAGTCTCTGCTGCAGCTTTATATTTTTGAAAGGCTGAAAACACATCCGATTTATGTTTTAAAAAGTATATTTCACACCACCGAGACTTATCGTCAATAAATGTGACGAAGTATTTGGCACCTGAATTCGTATTTGGCACCTCATTGGTCCACAAACGTCGCTGTGTACAATTTCGAGTAAATCACCGCATTCGCTGTTGTTTTTATTTTTTGGAAAACTCGCCCGTGTTTGTTTTTGACTTATACATACTTCGCACGTTGATAATTTTAGTTCTTGTTTAAGATTTAGTCCATAAATATCTTCACTCTTTGCCATTTGTTTTAGGTCCCTTTCATTTAAATGGCCCATTTTGTAATGCCATTCATCAAGTTCATTTTTAGCTTCTACGACACTCGCGGTATTTTCATTCATTTTCATGAAGTATAAATTGCCTATTCTTTCCGCTGTTAGGCACACGTTATTGTTCTTATCGGTCACTATCGCATCGTTTTTACGAAATTTCACTTCGTATCCATTATCCGTAATTTTTGACACTGACAATAAATTGGTACATAAGTCCGATACGTAAAGAACGTCTTTCAATTGTAAAGTTGTATCCCGACCACGATCGTTCACTAAAATATCAACATTTCCGATTCCACTAATTTTTGTAGAATTATTGTTTGCCAAATTAAGTGTCTGATCCAATGTTGACAGTTGTTTAAAATTATTAATGCTTGCACTCATATGTGATGTGCAGCCACTGTCCAAACACCACTTCGAATTACCGTCCGGGCACAAAAACACTGACTCTGTTGTTGTAAAACAAACGTTAGATTTCTTATTGTTCTCTTCAATTCTTTGTGCACTTTGGAAGTTTTTGTTGTTTTTGACTTTGCAGTTTCTCGCGAAGTGTCCGAATTTGCCGCATTTGAAGCAACCACCATTTTGTTTCATTTTCATTTGTTTCTGTTTATGATTATCTTTCTTTGCGTATAATGCGTTACACTGATCTTTGTCTTCTTTTGACTTTCGCGACTCTGATTCTTCTAGAATTTTTACACGAAGAATTTCGGGTTTTGGCAATTCATCACGTGTTTCTAAAGCACACCGAAAAGTCTCATACGAATCTGGAAGACTATATAGAATTAGAATGGCTAAAAGTTCATCACCGATTGAGACGCCTATCTCCTTTAATTTTGCCACGGCATCAAAAAAATCATTTAAATGTTCACGAACTTTATCGTTTTCACGCATACGCGATAATGCAACACGTTTCAATAATGTGGCTTTCCGCGCGGGGCCTTTCGATTGATACGTCGATTCTAACCTCAACCACACTTGTCTTGCTGTCTGACACTCTGTAATAAGACATAATTCTGAAGGGCTCATGGCAAGCATTATGTCTGCTGCTGCCTTTTGATCTTGTTTGTTCCACACAATAGCCTCTGCCGCATCTGAGGGGCACTTAACACTATCGTCGACGTATGACCACAATTCATTTTTAATTAAAATAGCACGCATTTGCATTTTCCACGTATCATAGTTATCCGCGTTTAGCGGCTCTATACGCACTACACAGGCCATATTTTATATATCCCGAAATATAGTCTATCAATTAATTATGTACGTTTTTCACTTTCGAGTTCTTCACTCAACTTTTGGTTAAATTTGCCATTCTGGGCCCATAACCTATTAAAACGCACACACGAGTTTGTAATCCAAGTTTCTGTATTGAGGTATAAAACAAGAAAGAGAACAAGAGATATATGAAAGTGATGTAAAGCAGAATAGAATCAATATTTGACATTTCATTAATCTATGATCTATACAGTACATGTAATGTAATTAGTGCAATACGTAAACATTAATTGTACGTTATGTAGTGAATATGCTTCGATGCAATAACATTATATATTTACCCTCGACACTGATTCACTGATACACTGATACACTGATACACTGATTCCCTGATTCACTGATTCACTGACTCTGTCACGCAGTACGTAGGAATTTAAATAGGCATTCTATAATAATTCTATAAATAATAATAATAAAAAAAATAATATTTTTTTTTGTACAGAAATTGTGTTTTCCCCAAATTTTTTTTTTACCAAATTTTTTTTTTTTCCAAAATTTTTTTTTACAAATTTTTTTTTTTTACAAAAATTTCTTTTTTTCCACAAATGTTTTTTTTCAACAAAATTTTTTTTTTTCTACAAAAATTTGTTTGTTCAACAAAATTTTTTTTTTTTAACAAAAATTTTTTTTTTTCAGCAAACTTTTTTTTTCAACAAAATTTTTTTTTTTCAACACAAATTTTTTTTTCAGCAAAAATTTTTTTTCCCAATTTTATTTTTTTTCGAAATTTTTTTTTCAAAATAGTTTTCTCAAAATATTTTTTACAAAATTTTTAAAATTAAGTAACAAATACTTTCTCAAGCAAATTAACGGGCGCCATAGGCGCATTACAACTTACTAGTATTAAATAATGCTTTTAAATAATCAAATGTTTAGTTACACCCTTATGCATTTCACCTCATCGTAATCATAATCAACAAGCATATTAACCACCGAATTCTAATGAATGTTGAGGTAAACAATGTGAGCTATTACTTTTCCACGTCGACAACGGTAACTTGTGTCCTTGCGTCATTGTTGCAGCAGTAACGCTGTGCCGCTGTGAGCCTTATCATCCGGGGACATTTATGCAACTTCGGTGAAATTTTGTGGCGATTGAATGATTTGAATTGGCAGAAATGTTTGCGAATCAGCTCACAAACCAGCGTGTGGTTGTTGGTTTGGTTTAGCCCTTAGTTGGCTGTATGACTGATATACTTTCCATGCTTCGGCATACACCGACATCCACGTATATCTGCAGTTGGGCTCACTCAGTATCTATCATTATTGGCAGCAGCCGCAACATCAGTTTTCCCAACAAACTTCCTCGTTATGTTGATTGTTTCGGTGGCTTTCATTTTATTGCTGTACACAACGGTTTAGAAATTAAGTTTAGTTGGAATATTTACTCGTATGACCCTCATAAATTCTTTAATTCGAATTTAATCTTACAAATGGATTACAATCAGAGATCATTATGTTTGTGTAGAAATATGCAGGATTACTTTAGAGAGTTAAGCGCTTACACGAGAGTTCTTGGATAAGTTACCGTTGGTTATGCTCTTTTAATAGATTTTCACTTTTTTTAACCGATAAATTCTTGGAATTACACGAATACAAAATATAGTGAAATTTAAAATAGTTTTTTGTTTGATTTCTTAACAAAGAAACTTTTTGATAGCGAATCTATACAAATAAAATGTTTCTGGATCGTAAAGCCATTAGAATATTTTTAATTTTTTTGTGGACACTTACAAGTATATGCGGAATTACTGCTTGAAAATGTGTAGTGGATCGACATTAGTCTAGACTATTTAATATTTTTTTTTCAAGATGGTTTCCCCTAATCTGCTGATAAATACACGTCGCTTGAGTGGTATCTTAATATATATTTACCCTCGACACTGATTCACTGACTCTGTCACGCAGTACGTAGGAATTTAAATAGGCATTCTATAATTTTCTATAAATAATAATAATAAAAAAAATAATATTTTTTTTTTTACATAAATTGTGTTTTCCCCAAATTTTTTTTTTAAAAATTTTTTTTTTTCAACATTTTTTTTTTACAAATTTTTTTTTTTACAAAATTTTTTTTTCAACAAAATTTTTTTTTTTGCAGAATTTTTTTTTTTCGACAGAATTTTTTTTTCCACAAAATTTTTTTTTTTTCAACAAAAATTTTTTTTTTCAACAAATTTTTTTTTTTCACAAAATTTTTTTTTTTCAACAAAATTTTTTTTCCATATTTCAACGGGCGCCATAGGCGCATTACAACTTACTAGTTCCTAATAATCTAACTATTCCGATTTGTGAGTTTGTTGCCTTGTTTGTGCAGTAGAAAATAAATTTATTAAAACAAACTCAATTAAGTCATTTTCGAGTTATGATAAGTTATGTCTCAAAAAATTTTAAATCAAGAAAAAAAATCCATAGGAATTTTTTTTCGAAGATTATCTATAATTTTTTGGTTAGTGTAATCATTGAGACAGTTTAACCATTGGCAGTAATTGATTTTTCCATATGAATTGCAATCTATATGAAACGGGTCAATTCCGTCGACAGAAATTCCATCAATTCATTAACTATTTGGTTGTGGTAGTGAGCAGGGCTGTGGAGTCGGAGTCTGAAGTCCAAAAATTTGCTCGATTCCGAGTTTTATTTACTTACATTTCTCATAAAATAAATAAAATGTACTAGAAATAATCTGTTAATATTTTTTAAAATATTGCAATATTTTCGATTATATGATTTTTTTGTCTTTAGGATACAAACGCATCTCAGTGTAATATGGAGTCATATAGGAATACGAGGAGTCTATGGAAATGCTATATTCGAAATGTTGTTATCCAACAGCTGATGTCGGACTCGAGCAATTTTGGCTCGACTACGACTTCAGCTGTTAACAGTGAGTAGTGAGTAGATGTATCGTCCACGAATGTCCCAATATTTCGTTACTGTGAGTTACGAGGCCGTCATATTTTTGAAAGATTATTCATGCCCCAGAACAGTTTTTTGTTTCTTCTAAAAAAACATGCTGTAAAGTATTCTTACCCCCGTATTCTTTTTCAAATGGACTGTTCGGTCGGTCCATTTTAACGACCATGAAATGGATGTGACTTTCGAAGTTCATTTTTCACAGAGCCCGAATTTTGATAATATAACTCAAAGATCTATTCATGATGAAATGACAATGCAAACTGGACATTTTTGATTTTAACGAGCACGCTAACACTAAAAAACAATTTGTTGAAAATCACCCTGTTCATACCTCTGGAAGCATCTCACTCATCTGCCTTCAATGTAGAGATATATATATAGAGTGATTTCCATAACGAGGCATCACGAATTGAATGAACAAATCAGATGAAACTTCATCCAGGTTATAAATATGCCCGCAGTTTTGATCCCAAGTGTAAGTCCGGTGTGTTGTCCATTTTGTGTCTCTACTTCTTCATGGTAGTTGTGGTTACTTTAACTAACTCTCAAGTATGTATGTATGTGTGTACACACTAGGAATTCTATTCTATTCTTACATGCACACACACACACACACTCGAGGTCAGTGCAATTTTGCAGATGCCTTTGTGTGAGTGTGTCAGTGAGTATGCTGTGCATTTGGGGTTTTTCTGTTTGCTTTCTTTGTTGTCGTCATCATCAATTTTAATTATTAGAAATAATTTGTATTCCACAGTTGTCCTTTCGTACAGTTCTTTTGTCCTTCATTCCTTGGGTGGTGCATCATTTATCGTTATACCAATAATTGTTGTCTTGTGGTTATGGTGCGGTGCTGTATGTGTTTGGGGGTCCTGTCTTTGTTCGAGTCTGTGACATTCTTGTGAAATATTGAAAATCTATTGCAATGTCTGTTGATGTACCAACGAACAATAGCTCCACAAGATATTACAAATGAAATTACCTTATCTGCATTTACAATGAAATCTTCTGGTTAATGTCTATATATGCCTATGCGGGTTGTTGAATGGCATTTAGTATTTAAAATATTACTTTCGAAGTGAAAGTTTCCATGTATTGGGGAAACACACATACGCAAACGTATACTTTCATTGGCATTGACTTCTAATTAAAGACAATGCTGTCATATTTGGACTTTTAATGAATTGATGTGTGATCGATCATCTTTGAAATTATGATATGACATGAAGGAAGACATACACATTCAGCAGAGATTACTAGGAACATTCTCATGTTGTCGGTAATAATTTAAAACAGAACATGTGTCTAATTTTGGCAGATCTAGCAAATATTTTACAACAAAGCACTCTCAACAAAATCTAATATAATCCAAATCGTCTCACAAATATTGTCTTGGTGAGCATTCTCCTTGGCTGTGTTATTTTCACAGAATTTTAAAAAATATTTCAAACTTTGCGGAGTATTGATTCGAAAAAAGCCACCGTACAAAGTCATGACTTACAAAATTGTTTATAGAGACGCATTAACACAAATATGTTAATATGTACACATTAATTTTACTTCAGTCAGGGTTGCCATTATGTCACTAAAGTGGCACATTTGTCACTTTTTTCGAGCTATGCTATTTTTGTGCCACTTTTTTATATTGATACTAAATATGTCGCTTTTTGGTATTTAGTATTTACTCTTCTTGTTTATATATTTTTTTTTAAGAATTAACCTTTCTGTGATATTTTTTTAAAATTCTCGGCGGTAATACTGTCTACATCGCAGTGTAAAATGTCGGTCAAGTTTATCACAATGTCCCGCTCTAAAAGAGCTGGTTGTTATGCAAAAAATAATCTGAATCAAAAATCAACCATAATTTTGACCCTATTCGTACCAGACAGTGACTACGGGTCACTATTGAAATTAATCTTAATATATATTTACCCTCGACACTGATTCACTGACTCTGTCACGCAGTACGTAGGAATTTAAATAGGCATTCTAAGCGCCCCGGTAGGCGAGTTGGTAGCGTGCTTGCCTATCAGCGTGGGGGTTGTGGGTTCGATTCCCACCAGAGGCTTTGGTCTGTCGCTGCAAAAATCAAGCCAAATAGTCTTTGTCACTCGGTTTATCCTTGGACCCAAAATTAGAATATAAATTTACTTTGTATTGTAATTAATAAATAAAATAAAAATAAAATAAATAAAAAAATAGGCATTCTATAATTTTCTATAAATAATAATAATAAAAAAAATAATATTTTTTTTGTACAGAAATTGTGTTTTCCCCAAATTTTTTTTTACCAAAATTTTTTTTTCTAAAATTTTTTTTTCCAAAAATTTTTTTTTACAAAATTTTTTTTTCCAAATTTTTTTTTTCAACAAAATTTTTTTTTTCATCATAATTTTTTTTCCACAAATATTTTTTTTCAAGTAAAATTTTTTTTTCAACAAAATTTTTTTTTTCGACAAACATTTTTTTTTTCCACAAAAATTTTTTTTTTCCACAAAATTTTTTTTTTCCATATTTCAACGGGCGCCATAGGCGCATTACAACTTACTAGTACTTATATTTCTATTTTATTTTACATTAGTCATTATCGTCCCATACGTCTAAGTTTCTTCCTTAGAATTTTTTTAATTTTTGTTTTTATAAACCATTTTGCGTCTTACTTACATTACTTTACTTTACAAATTTATCTTAGTACGAATAGGGTTAATTAGTCTGTCTGCTTGCTATTTGTGGATATTTCCTGACCTGATCCAAGAAATTGGTCGTATGATTTATATTCTGACAAGAATTCAGTGTTAATCATACGCCACAAAACTAAATTTAGGCAAATTTGTTTGTCACTTCAACATCATTATCACAACGACTGTAATGAAATTTCAATAAACAATTTTCATAAAACATTCGATATGTTCGTTCACTCCCCGCCATTTCATAACCCCATGCGATTGTGCTGGAGCATAAGGAAGTCAAAAAGAAGAATTTAATTAAATGCGATAAAAAATATGAATGTCTATTTTTTTTGCGCCCTGTGTGTATTTATTTACATATATATTAATATACGTATGGGACATATATTAACCACGGTAATATGTGTAAGGCTGTGACATCGACATGTGCATGCAGTTGGATGCACAGCGTTGCCACGTGGGAGGGGTACAAAGTATTGTAATTCGGAGAAGACCGTTGCACACTTTTAGTTTTGTCTGTGAATCAAAAGCTTTGTGATTACTTCGAGGAATTAGTATTTGGTTTCAGTTTATATGCCAATCAACGTTTTAGTTGGTTATGGTGAAAATTGTCAAAGGATGCAATCGTATACGTGTGTATAATTAAACTAAGAACTATGAGAGGAATGAAGAAAATACTGAAACATTTTCTGGGTCTCGATCTAAAATCACATATGATCGTTTGATTCTTAAACTGTAAACGATTTAAGGTTCATGTCCGCAAAAAAGCCTGACTAAGTCAGATGCGCTAAAATATAACAAATCCTTACAATTGAAATGTGCATAATTTTCTCTTTAACTGGAGGATGTCTTAATATATATTTACCCTCGACGCTGATTCACTGACTCTGTCACGCAGTACGTAGGAATTTAAATAGGCATTCTATAATTTTCTATAAATAATAATAATAAAAAAAATAATATTTTTTATTTGTACAGAAATTGTGTTTTCCCCAAATTTTTTTTAACCAAAATTTTTTATTTTCCAAAATTTTCTTTTACAAAAATTGTTTTTTTTAAAATTTTTTTTTCAACAAAAAATTTTTTTTAACCAAATTTTTATTCCCAATTTTTTTTTTCAACAAAAAATTTTTTTTTTCCCCAAAATTTTTTTTTCAACAAAATTTTTTTTTTTCAAGAAACATTTTTTTTTTCAACACACTACGTACACACTACGCCCATATTTGTATTCAAAGAATGGTTTCAAGAAACCCAGTAGAACAAACTCATGAGACTCTGTCGAATTATGTTTTCACCCTGCTAATGTTTGTGCCTGTAGTCACAATTTATAATAGCCTAGATCGGATTTTCAGATTTTTTAGGAGAACAGTTTATAGTTTAAAATCCTAGTTGAGAATCAGAAAGCGATTTTTTTTTTCGTTTAACTTTTTACAGATTTTGGGGAATCGTATTATTTTATTTCATATTTGTTTATTTTTTTACACTACCCTCTACTCTTTACCCACGCATGTGGTTGAATGAAACCGACACTCAAAGGGGAAAATATTACCACCCGGAAATACGAAATAAGGACACACAGAAAATACACGCATGCTCGCAGCTACTACAAGACACCGGACGCATATAAAATCATACTGTTGAAGTTTAAAAACCTCTATTTAATTTTACCATTAACTGAGAACGGGGAGAAATGTTCATCAGCAAAATTAAAAGGACAGACGGATGGCTGGAAGGATGCAGAATATTTTAATGTGCAATTTATTACTTTTCGCTCTAGTTTGCATACCAAACAGAATGTGAAAAATGAAAAGAAGTTGCAAGAAAACATATTGTTGCAACATTGTGTGTTGCATATTTAAATCCATATCAGCAGCACCACCAGCAGCAGCATGAATGATGGTAAATGCTTGATTAAACGGCACATAATTGTTGCACAATTATACATTTACTGAATGTTCCGGGATAAATAAAAATTAAAAAAAAAAACAACTGGAAAGTGGTCCGACCAAAGTTGCTGGATGAAGTTTAAACCGCTTATTTAATTATTTATTATTTTCATTACTGTTATTACAAAAAATATGCTTTCAAAATTCTCGTTTTGTTTAACCGGCTATCAGAGTTGCCGATGCCTTTAATCTTTTTCATTATCTGTCGTAATTAAAGTTGTTTTTCGTTTTAATATCGTTTGCTGTAGTGGCGGTTAACCTGGTGCTACTCCGACGGTGGCAAACAAGAAATATTATTTAATTAACACTTGAGCTGAGGAGGAAACTTAAGGTGAGGAATTATATGAAAATTTAGGCATGCACATATATTGTGGTGAAAAGTTGTAAAAAACATGTCATAACCAATGTGAGAACTAATATCGGTTATTTTATGTAGAATGGACATTTAATAATGTGAGGGAAGTTAAAGAACTTAAATTCGTAATTTTACTTTTTTCACAAAAAAACCTTAGAAAAATTTTCAAATTGAAGCTAAAACATTTTCAAAAAAAAATGGAAAAAATTGCTAGAGTTGAAATTAGTCCCGAAATTCCCAAAGAATGAATATGGGATTTCTTCTTAGAGATGCACCATTACAGCAACATGGAGTGCATATTTTGAGAGGCCAACGCATCCATCATTCTCGAAATGACACTCAAGCCAGTAATGGAGATTACAAGTACCTAATTTATTTACCCAGATATAGGAGCAGCTATACTATGGGAGATTCCAGAAAGGTCCTTCACGATAATCGTCGATACCTCGGTTTAATTCTAAGATATGTGGCTAAAACTGGACACGTGGTATGTTATTTCTGACTCCTCATGAATTTTTTTCACCAAAAAAATTTAAAAAAAAAAATTGACTTAAATTTGTTTATAAGGTCCCTCACTAAATTCTGAATAACATCTAAAATACTTCATCATTTTAGAATACACACATTATTGGCATTTTATATTTTTAATGATTTTTTTTTCACCAATAAATGTCTAAAAAAATCAAACTTCAGAAGTCTGAAACTGTCTATCATGTATAAAAAATATTTTAAAAAAAATTCAATTATTTTTGTACATAGTACTGTCGTCATTCATAACAATCGAAGTACTTTCCGAATACTCATTAAATTAAACACCGAAGTTCATTATTTAAATGTTAACAAGACATACATTTTATGATACGCTTCAATGTCATTCACAAATTTCATAGCAAATCTTAAAAATACGCCAACATCACATCATTACGCAGAAGACTACATACTCAGTAATATTTTTTGTGGTGCCCAATTGAGGACAATGGTATTGTCGGCGAACTGGGCCGATAGCAAGTAGCTTTCTAAAAAGAAGGAAATACCTTAACAATGGATAAAGAATGAACTAGTGGATGCAATAACCAGCTGCAGTAGATAATATAAGAAATATAAAAATAAAGAAAGAAAAACTGAAGAGAAAGAGAAAGGATGAAAATAATATGAAAATACGAAACATCAATGGAGATAGATGGGGTATTCCATATTAAACAGACAATTTCAAGGGCTTTGCTTGAAGTTGGCAGGCCTTTCAAGCTTGTAATTACTAAGTACCTTTCAGAAGGAAAGACAGTACTGCTTTACTTACTCAAAATATTATTGGGTCAATTGCATCATAGGAGTTTCGGAAACAGTGTAGTTAGGTTACGCCATGTGGGTTTTTAACCAACACTGCGAAAAAGAGCAAAATCACTTTTAATATACCACAGACACTATTACTTGGGAAAACTTGAAAACGTTAAATACGAGCACTAGAGCGAAAATGTGGGAAATTTGTGAATTCAATTACGGCGTCGTTCTTTTAGTTGCAACTATTAGATTTCCGTTTTCTCTAATGATGAATACGTTAAGAAACTAGTATCCACTGAAATATTAGAATTTAAAAACGCACCACAAACTTATTTTTAATGTTAACTGTCGTGTGGGTTTTTATGGAAGCAGAAAACTAAAATTTAAAAATATAAACTAAAAATTTAAAGTATATTCTTTTTGTTACCATTTTTATTAAAATAAACATTCGATTTTATTTTAATTGTTTGTTTTCCCAAAAAGTATAAGAAATTCTTTGGATGTTATCTTTTTAATTTTTTGTTTATAAAGGGTCCGCCATCTAACTTTTTTTTTCAACTAGTTCTTATTTCGTTTTCGCTATTTTCATTATAGGGCCATGTTGAACGAATTTTTGTTTACAAAAATTTAAGAGGAGGATATTGGTTTCAACAGGACGTCGCTACGTGCTACGTGGTTTGCGCCCTGTTTTTGAAAATCGCATTATCAGCCGCAGAGCTGATGCCGTTAGGCTACTGCATGGCCAGTCGAGGCAGCCATTTGAATGAAATTATTTTCCATTATTAACCGCAAGGATTGTACTTTCAAATAAAAAAATAAATTTGAGAAAATATCCAGTAGTTTTCTTTTATAGAATTTTTAAAAAAAAAAAATATCTTTTTTTAAATGTTATGCTTTTCGTTCCAAATTTTTGATCTGTCAGAGTTATCTGCTCTTGAAAGGAGTCACTCAAGATAGGTGCGATAAAGCTGTTCACTTTACGTATACACTATTATATCGCTCGATATATTCGAGAAAATGATGCTATATGCAGGGAAATTACATATTTTACATATAATATCTTAAGGGACCAAATTAAATTATAAAATATCTCATGCAAGAAAATCGTTTTTTTTTAAGTTATTTAATATTTACATACCAATATTTGGGCCATGTTGTACATCGTTATCACAACATTCCATTAGGCAGATAAATGTTTACTTCTCTTTTGTTTGTTTAAGTCTGTCCCATTCTAATAACTCTTTTAAGCATTACTTATTGCAACAGATAGTGAAATTAATAAAGAATACTACATACTAGTTTAATAAAATCCAAATACTTTTTTTCACAATCTTAATATATATTTACCCTCGACACTGATACACTGATTCACTGACTCTGTCACGCAGTACGTAGGAATTTAAATAGGCATTCTATAATTTTCTATAAATAATAATAATAAAAAAAATATTATTTTTTTTTGTACATAAATTGTGTTTTCCCCAAATTTTTTTTTTACCGAATTTTTTTTTTCCCACAATTTTTTTGTAAAAATTTTTTTTTTCCACAAATTTTTTTTTTCAACAAAATTTTTTTATTTTCCACAAAAATTCTTTTTTTCAACAAAATTTTTTTTTCAACAAAATTTTTTTTTTACCAAATTTTTTTTTTTCAAGAAAAAATTTTTTTTCAACAAAAATTTTTTTTTTCCACAAAATTTTTTTTTTTTCAACAAATTTTTTTCCATATTTCAACGGGCGCCATAGGCGCATTACAACTTACTAGTCTTAATATATATTTACCCTCGACACTGATTCACTGATACACTGATTCACTGACTCTGTCACGCAGTACGTAGGAATTTAAATAGGCATTCTATAAATAATAATAATAAAAAAAATAATATTTTTTTTTTGTACAGAAACTGTGTTTTCCCTACATTTTTTTCAAAAAAATTTTTTTTTTTTTTACAAAATTTTTTTTTTTAAAAATTTTTTTTTTTAGAAAAATTTTTTTTTAGTAAAAATTTTTTTTTACAAAATTTTTTTTTTCAAATATTTTTTTTTCAAGAAAATTTTTTTCTTTTCAAGAAAAATTTTTTTTTCAACGAAAATTTTTTTTTTCCCCAAATTTTTTTTTTCAACAATTTTTTTTTTTTTCGAGAAAAAATTTTTTTTTCATCTAAAATTTTTTTTCAACAAAAATTTTTTTTCCACAAATTATTTTTTTCCAATTTTATTTTTTTTCGAAATTTTTTTTTACAAAATAGTTTTCTCAAAATATTTTTTACAAAATTTTTAAAATTAAGTAACAAATACTTTCTCAAGCAAATTAACGGGCGCCATAGGCGCATTACAACTTACTAGTTCTATATTTGGTTATATATTTGACAACAATGAAAATTGTCAAGGCCGTACCAAATACGTCATTTGTATAAATGCTAATAAGCGAGCTAAGTCCAAACAATTACATTAATGAAAAACCCAATTTATAGCATTTACTGGCATTTTCCATTGTCAGAGGTAGTGTCTGATTTAATAACCTAAACCGATATGAGTTATGAGTAAGAAACTTTGGTTTTTCATTTCTCGATTTCTGTAAAAACTTTAATGAAAAAGTGTTTTTAAATTTCTTATAAATTTCTTTCTTATTTCAATGCTGTGGTTTCAAAATTCTCTCTCTTGTGACACTAGACCAAACTCTTATAACAATTCATGTCATAGACAGGTAGCATGTTTATTTTTAAGCATCATACACGAGTATGCTGCATTCTTTAATTCACATTGTTTGCATTAACATTTGAGTAGCAACATAAACTCTACTCATATTAATTGTTTTAATTTCAGACCTCCAGGTCATCTAGCACTCTTCAATGACAACTCTTAATTATTGCTAAATTTTAATTTAATTTTAAATTGAAACCATTCTTTGAGAAAAGGTTTAATCCTTAAATTCCATTTTTTTCTGGATTTAGCATTAAACAAAAGAGTCCCTAAATTCCATTGGCCACACATGATGACATCCATAACAATTGTGGTTATCATCCATTTAATGAATTTAGTATCTTTAAGGTTTCAATGTCCACATTATGCTTTACGTTTCCCTTTTGTGTTTCTACTTTTTCTTGTTGGAGAGATGTTTAACAAAGTTAATATTTACTCATTCAGATTCTCACCCTTTACTTGTCTAGCAGTCCTGCCTAGCCTTGCTATGGCTTTAGTAGTAAAGATTTGGTTGTTGTCATTTCTTTTCTGGCCAGCAGCAACAGCTGGTTCGCACTTCTACCAGTTGTTACTTTTGGGTCATTTGATGTCAAATACGTTTCATTCAGTAGCCAAGAGAAACACCGATGGTTGGATACCAACCGAATGGTTGTATTCTATTTATTTGTTAAAAAATATACAATAAAAAAAATCGGCCAGACCGAATAAATTTATTTGTTGAGATGACTGGGGATTTGGTTGATTTTGTAAATGTACATTTGATACCAAGTTTAAGAAGATCAAATAAATCGGGTGGAACTGTATTTTAAACACTACTAAATACCTCTTAAGATTGCGTATCGCCATATCGGTAAGTACAATTTGGGATGTGTATCAAGGTATTTAACCTGCACCAAATAGCCTTCCTGTTGTATTTTCACCCCAGCGCCCTAAGTATTTATAAGCGAACAATAGCGGGGGTTTCTTCATCAATCGTATAAGAAAAACAATGTAAATCAAATAAATATTATGCTTTACCTTCTTCAAACATCAACGTTCCATTGCTGCCTTCACATTAAATATTCGGCCGAGTCCAGGGCTATTAACTAAATTAACTTCGGTGAAACTTTTGCCATAAACTCAAGAGTATCCTATGTATAAAGTTGTTGCCTGTAGTTGTCATGCACATATGTGTGTGTGTCCGTTTCTTCCTATGCCTTTTGCCATACAAGTCATGCTAATGACTTTATTGTGCGGAAATTGTGTGTCTACTTTCATTGTATGTTTACATTAACATACTCGTTACTTTTTACGAGTAACCAACACATGGACAATTACACATAACCATATTCACACACAACACATACTGTCAGAAAGACACACCCAGTGAACAATTGACTTGTGTAAATTCTCTAAAATTTGTACAACAATTCTACACAATCTTCGTTATGGACTTCGAGAAATATTGTATTTTTTCTAGCACCTACGAGCAGTAAATCGGCAGTAAACTGTACATTTTTGTATCTTTCCTCGAAGTTAATTACAATTCAACGCTGCTTCCTTGAAATATATCATGTGGGTAGACTACCGTAAAATTCAGCAAGATGTGTTGTTGAGCTCGGGTTGGGCAGCACTTTAAAATAGATAACCTCGTGAATTTCCATAAAACTTCGTAAAAAGACCATCACCGAGATCAAGGAAAATGTTCTGAAAACTATGAAAATTCTCAGACAAATTGGCAGAGACACAAGGGTCTGAATATATTTCCGAATTTCCCAGAGAAATGTCTTTGTGACCGGCATGTCAACCGGCCATACAACTTTCTATACGAGATCTGCTGAAAATCCTTTCGATTTCGTACTCAATTCGAGCGCAATTGTTCATTGGACATTCAAATACATATTAAACATACCTACATACACTTATATTAGTTTATGTAAAGTTTAAAAAGCTTTTGTGTATCTGTGCTGAAAAACAGGAAGTGCGTGTTTTCCCATAACGTTGCAAGTGTGTGTGAGTGTATGTATGTGTATTGACAGTCGGCACATATGACTCTGCTGCCAACTGAAAGTTAATGTTATTAACCCTTTCCTTTTTACACATAAAACACAAATAAAAACTACAACTAGATTCTGAGAAGTTGAAATTAGATAAGCTTGGCCATAAGTACCCACATACACACATTTGTACAGGGAGTTGATTTTTGTTAAGTCACTTAAATATCATAAATTGTTTAAATGTGATAGGTGGCACTCCTATCTCATGGCATTAAAAGGGAAATGATTAAAAATATGAGCACATGTTTAAACCGCTGGACAAATAGTCAGTAAAAATGCTGTTAAGTTGCAACAGATCAAATGAACTGGATCAGAGGTGGATCATAATAACCCTTTTTATTACTATCCACAACTTTCTACACTTTCGTAAAAGTTGCAAGATCTGCTTACGTACATTGCTCCAAATTTCTAAATCTGTTCAAATATTTCTTATGGTTATATACATAGATTTATGAGCATTCTGCTGTTTCATTTTAATACCCCAATCTTAATATATATTTACCCTCGGCATTCTATAATTTTCTATTTTCTATAAAATAATAAAAATAATAAAAAAAATAATATTTTTTTTTTGTACAGAAATTGTGTTTTCCCCAAATTTTTTTTACCAAAAATTTTTTTTTTCCCCAAATTTTTTTTTTACAAAAATTTTTTTTTTTACAGAATTTTTTTTTCCAAATTTTTTTTTTTCAACAAAATTTTTTTTTTCAACATAATTTTTTTTTTCCATAAAAATTTTTTTTTTTACAAAATTTTTTTTATTTTACAAAATTTTTTTTTCCAATTTTTTTTTTTTTCAACAAAAATATTTTTTTCCACAAAATTTTTTTTTTCCACAAAAAATTTTTTTTCAACAAAATTTTTTTTTTCTACAAAATTTTTTTTTTTTCAAGAAAATTTTTTTTTTCAGCAACATTTTTTTTTTCAAGAAATTTTTTTTTCCATATTTCAACGGGCGCCATTGGCGCATTACAACTTACTAGTGTTATAAATATTTACGGATTGGATGGGCATGATTGTTTCGAAACAAATATTTCGGAAAATTAATTCAAATATCGTCCTCATAAAAGCCTAACATTTGGGTATCCATATGTTATCCCTGATGGTGCGACAGTTTTCTGAAAATTTTATTATTGTTATTTTTCATGAGTTTCCGCATCGATTGGAATAAGGACAAACAGTCACCTAACATTCAGGGGATGCCCCCTTCGAGTGCAATGCACTGTGTTAGCAATAGAAAATTATGGTAATGGAGGGAGGAAAAAGGAAGAAGTGTTTGTTGACGTTGGCCTTTAATTTGATAATGCCATAGTAGGCAGGACAATTATTCAACATAAGAACAGTTCAGCTGAAGAACGAATTTTGTCTATAGTGCATCGTCGGGTCATTTGACAATGAATGGATAGCCACGTATTTCGGCTAACTTTTTAACGTCAGGGACCAGACGACGGATATCTAACGAACAGATACCATTAAAATATCTATAGAACAGCGATAGACAACCCATACTACGGCGATGATGAATGAAGATAATAGAGTTGGATTCTCTACTATCTCCAATCATCACCAAGCTCTTCTCTGTACACGGTCCAGAAACTGCAAAGATATCATTGAAGCCCCTGCCCATACATAAGAGTTATATTCCATTTTTATCCGGATGGAGTGAAGTATTTCTTGCACTGCTTTAAAAATAGTAAATTCTTGAATGTTTCTTTCCACACTTTAAATATGTGGCTAGCCCGGCGAGCATCGCCCTGCCCAAAAATCTATAGAATCTGATACGTCGACATCCATACCACCCATACAGATTGCTGACGATGCTGCATCAGTATAACGTTTGTGTGACAACAAACAGCACTGGATCTATCGTACATTAAAATCTACTCTGTTCATTGGGCCCCACTCACAAAACGTCGCCAAATCGCGGTCTTATGACACAATGACCTATGATCGTTGGATAAGACCCCATCTATAACAACTCGTATAGAGCGATCTCTGAGAAAACTCGATATGAATCGAGGAAGGTATTAACGACACTAAATGCAATAATTTTTATCGAACGCCATGGAAATATCTAGAGCCACGGCCTTGCTTCCACCCAGGCGGTAAATGGCTTGACTCCATCGTTCCGAAAGGAATGCCATCAGGTCTCCAGGTGATTGACTTCAAGATCATTCAGAAGGCATTGGACTCGAGATACTTGACCAGATGGTGTTAAACCATGCTCTCCATGACCTTCGAGAGCACAGAACATTTTTGTATTTTGTTTTTGAGTGTGTCAGCTGGGATGTTTTAGTTATTTTCCCTGATTTCAGTTATCTATTTTCTTCTATCTCAGCTTTGGCAAAAAGGTGTCCAAAAGCCGCGTAAATTGTCCTTCAGGGCTGATATCAGGATCGCTTGAGATGGTTCAAAGAGTAGGCTTAGTGAAGCAGTTGTTGATCGAGTTTTAGGATTACCAAGCGAATGAGTTCATTTGCTGCTAACACGTAGTTAGTCCAAGATAATGTTCGCAGTTCCGGTAATGTGATAGATGTTTTCCTTTCGTGGTTGATTTTTCGTTTTGCCACGCGGATTCTCCCTGATTTGTGTACATACAACAGATTGCTGTGCAGGATCTTCTCGCGATTTTTATTAGTCTGTGAAAACGATGAATTTCGATGAAAATGCTTCGTTTCAATATGATTCCTCAAGTCGACATTGGCACACAAACAATAATACTGTCATATTCTCGTATCCTTAACCCTCTGCGTATTTTACAAACATTTAATTATTTTTGTTGTTGTTGTCATTTGATGGTCTTTAAACTGTTGCTTAATATTCCATTTACGTAGTTTGCTTGTTTGCACACAAAGCATAGCATTTTGCGGTATCTGTTCCAATGCTGTTGCCTATCTTCAACCGAGACTACGGCCCCCATTGGCTTGGAAGACCTTCTATGTGAGTTATAATAAATATGTGGCATTTATTATAATTTACCACATGTGTATGAGTGTCGGATGTGCCACTGGTAGTGTTGCCATTATTGTTGTTGTTGTTGTTGCTGTTATTTTAATATGGTACGTGTGTGGTTTTTATGGTTTGACGTGTTGTTTGTGTTGCGGCATTCCGTCGCTGTTGCGTCTGTTACTGCACTGCGAATACGTTGAAATATTTGTTGTTTACATTTGGAAAATTCGTTGACTTTGATTTTGTTTTCATTTTACTTTGATTTTAATGGCATTTGGTATACACATAGACGCATACATGTGTATGTACTCGTATATGTCGCTCATTTGCGGGAGGACTGTCATAAGTCAATAAAAAAAATTTTGCGAATGAAAACACTTTAAAGTGTTCATTTTGTATGGTTGGCAATTTTGGCTCTGGGAGAGCATTTTTTAGTTCATAGATCAAAATCAATTAATTTTGAGTTATGACGTTCATTTTGCTAATGAGCCATATGAATACAGATATACGTGCAATTTGCAGAATGTGAACACTATTTAATTAAAGTTTTGATAGATAATGAAGGGTTCTTTGACTTTTTGATTATATATTAACTAGTAAGTTGTAATGCGCCTATGGCGCCCGTTAATTTGCTTGAGAATGTATTTGTTACTTAATTTTAAAATTTTTTTAAAAAATATTTTGAGAAAACTATTTTGTAAAAAAAAATTTGGAAAAAAAATAATTTTTGTTGAAAAAAAAAATTTTGTGGAAAAAAAAAATTTTCTTGAAAAAAAAATTTGAAAAAAAAAAAATTTGGAAAAAAAAAATTTTTGTAAAAAAAAAAATTTGTAAGAAAAAAAAATTTTGGAAAAAAAAAATTTTGGTAAAAAAAAAATTTGGGGAAAACACAATTTCTGTACAAAAAAAATATTATTTTTTTTATTATTATTATTTATAGAAAATTATAGAATGCCTATTTAAATTCCTACGTACTGCGTGACAGAGTCAGTGAATCAGGGAATCAGTGTATCAGTGAATCAGTGTCGAGGGTAAATATATATTAAGATTTCAGTTTAGTATAAGGTTGTACCGATGTGGGTGGAACGTAATTCCCTTAACATTTCATGAAGGTAGAGACATTGAACTTCTCTAAAATCAGTGAGCTTTGCACGATACAATTCGTATACTCACTGATCGGGATCAACTGTTTAAAGACGGCTCCGTAGTGCTTATTATTTTTCTAGCGAAGAATCAGAACGAAATCCTATAAGACTTTTCGGTACATCCTAAAGACTAGTTCTCTCTCACTATGATAGGAGCTTAGTTTCGACAAAACCCACGTTTTACATGCAAAACACGATTACTGTGGAAACATTAAAATAATAATTAAAATTAATTCGAACCAAACTTCAGTGAAAAAAAACAAACATTTTTATTCCTTTACACATTTACGATTTAACAAACTATTAATTTCAATAAGGTTATTAATGGCAATTATAGAAAAAAATCATACTTTGTATCCCTTTAGTATTATCCATAAAGTTATTCCATATCACACACACACACAAAAGCCTTTTTAAATAGAGATACAATCTTTAATAAATTTTATTGAATACTTTTATGAACCAGATTAAACTCCACATATATAAATTCCAATAATATAATCAACATCTATTCAAATTAAACTATAATTACGTAGAGTTTAAATCCTCTGTATGAACGGATTTCAGCATAACAACTTCTATACAAACTTCAAATACAAACGCCAAATTATTACCAGTAACTTTTGAAAATGTTGTGTTTAATGTTTTATTAATATTTTTTGCTTTTGCTTTGCTGTTGATGTTGTTGGTATTTTTCTTTTCAATGTTGCAATTTATTTATGAAATTTTTTTAATTTCACACACTTGTGAGCACGATAAAACTTTTTGCAAAATAACAAAAAAAAAAAACGTTAAAAACAACTGCGTGTACGTATACGTCGATGGATGAGTTTCCGTTAAAAACTTCTGCTACATGCCGAGATAGGGGATATTTTAATGGATCATATTCATACTAAATAACAACAGCTTGGAATAAACGAAACACAGTGATTTACTCAATATTTGTGGCAGTGTTTAATTGACTTTCGAATTAACTTATGTATCTTTTTACATTAGAATGAATAGAAAATGTTCTGATTCAGAAAAAATTAATGCATGTAAAAATGACCCAAAAAATCGTGTTCAACCCTTCTATTTGTGAGAAGATCCCCTCGAAACTTATTCATATGCAAGCTGTACTAAATTCTTTCCCAGAGTCCGCACAAAATTCAACTGAAGCCTCCCCTAACACAACAGACTAGAAGGATATTCCACATACACGAACATAACATAACCTATTTCCCCGACAAACAATGAATTCGCTTTGATGTGTTTTTCTTTAAAAGAAATTTGTACTAATGTTCAAATTCATTGTTTCTATGAAAGTTTTCTTGATTTTGATGTTTACTTTTTTTCGTCTTCATTCCGCCAATCTGTTTACAGAGTTAATTTTAAATTCTAAATTGGTTCGTTTATGAAATAGGTTTCATTAAATAGTAAATTGTAAAATTTCACTAAAGCTGAGATAGAACTCGGCGGTGATCGGACAGGGTCGTTATGTATATGTTTTTTTACAGTAGGCGACTTAGTGCAAGAGAATGGGATCAGCAAAGCGACAGCCTTTTGATGTAATAAGTCCAGCCTTTTGCTGTAGTTACTCGTTATCCCTTTTGCTTTATTTTCTGTGAATGAATTGTAGAGCCAGTCCATCAGTCTATCCTGCGAACGTTTAACTAGTAAACCATTTTGAATTAATTATTAGTTTTTAAATTAACTGAACTGGCCATTTTTCGGGTAGACTTCGCCCTTGAAATCACAGCTCATCATGAAACAATCGGTTCACAAAGGAATTCGACAACTTTAGCTATTACAGATATTCGAACATTCCAACTTCACCAGGTGGTAATTATCGTTAGCTTTAACTTTTGTTATTGTCTTCCAGATTTAGTTAACAGGCACAAATTTAAGCAACATTAACCTGAGGATGGTTTCGCAGCTCACACGCCCGTAGCTTTTTCGGCGAACGACATAATTTTAAAAATTTAAAAGATAATTTCTTTCTCAGCTAAAGAAATAATATACGCTATTATAAAAAACTAGTAAGTTGTAATGCTCCTATGGCGTCCGTTGAAATATGGACAAAAAATTTTGTTGAAAAAAAAAAATTTTGGGGAAAAAAAAAATTTTTGTTGAAAAAAAAAATTTTGTTGAAAAAAAAATTTTGTTGAAAAAAAAATTGTATCTTAAAAAAAAAAATTTTGTTGAAAAAAAAATGTTGAAAAAAAAATTTTTTCTTGAAAAAAAAAAATGTTGAAAAAAAAATTTGTAAAAAAAAAAAATTTTGTAAAAAAAAAATTTTGTAAAGAAAAAAAATTTGTAAAAAAACAATTTGGAAAAAAAAAATTTTGGTAAAAAAAATTTGGGGAAAACACAATTTCTGTACAAAAAAAAATATTATTTTTTTTTTATTATTTTTATTTATAGAATTATAGAATGCCTATTTAAATTCCTACGTACTGCGTGGCAGAGTCAGTGAATCAGTGTATCAGTGAATCAGTGTCGAGGGTAAATATATATTAAGATATTGTGTTTTATCTAAGTGCAATTGCCGTTAGTCTAAGTAAAGTTTTAAGACATTACAGAAAATTGGCAAATTTCGTTAATTTACTTGCGATCTATATTTTCTTTGGATCACCCCTGTATTGTGAGATAATACAAATGTTATTTTTTACTAGTGAAATCAAACATAACGATTTATTTTGAATCTCTTGCTTTAATAGTTTCACGTACAATACATTCGCATATCTCACATACTCACTTACACATGTATGCATACTATGCACAGTGATGCACCTAAGAAATTGGACAAACTCTCTTAAATTGTGAAGTCTCAAGTATGATCGTCATACTTATTTGAAATTAATGGAAGAATTCCACTGAAGTCGGCACACCGAGTATCACGAATAGAATAAAATGTATTTATGCATGAAAGAGCAAACGTCTGCAAGCTGCACGCGAAGTCCAACACACACTCAGACACACTTTGAACAAATTGAATTATGACGGAGTGAGAGAGAAAGAGCGAGGCAGAAATGCAATATAATTATTTATGTCGTTCCCATGGCATACAACCATTCACTTGAAATGTAAGGGAATATTATAACATATCTTGTTCCGGCTGTGGTATATTTGTATGTGTATTAAGCAAGTACAAGTATGTGTGTCAGTGTTAATGTACCAAAACGTATCGAAAAGAATGTGGGGTGTATTAAAGAATATAATTGATAGATTTATCTACAGAACACCTTAGATATGTAAAATTATCCACTTTTTTTTATAAAAAGAAATGACTCATGGGTTACTCTTGCCAACAAATTTGCAGACATTTTATTACACGCCACTGTTTGTCGATACAGCTTAGAGTACGTCGAATTCCTGGAATATGTGATGTCAACTTGAACGTGCATGTGCACCTTCTTAACGTTGGGTTAAAATGCAGGGCATTTGCTGAAAAACCTGTGGTGTGATAAATTTGTTAAAAGGTTTTGTCATGGCACCAACTGAAATGGCATTTGAAATCATGTTAAACCAATCTGTGGTCGCTATTTCAACACTATCGACAAAAACCCCGACTTGATATATTGAAAATATAGTGGCTTACTCCATTCGAAGACTCTTGCGAAAATTAATTCTCAGTAAAAATAGGAAGCGACCTCTCCGAACAATTTACCACCGCAAGAGATCGTCGACGAGGTGACAACATATCGTGAAACGTGTTCAACATACCGTGGATAAACTATTGGGGTTAATAAAACAGGCACAGTGAACTCTGAAGGTCACGCCCTTCTCGCTTATGTAGAAATATGGAGAAAAATGTAACTGGTGCTTTTTCCAGAAACGAGAAGGAATCGTCGACTGGTTAACGATACAACTGCTGGGCAAACATATAAATGTCTCGGCTTCGCCGAATATAATCTGCATCGTACTTGTGAACGCAGATGAATATATTTACCCTCGACAATGATTCACTGACTCTGCCACGCAGTACGTAGGAATTTAATAGGCATAATAATAATAAAAAAATAATATTTTTTTTTGTACAGAAATTATGTTTTCCCCAAATTTTTTTTTTCCAAAATTTTTTTTTACAAATTTTTTTTTTCTACAAAAATTTTTTTTTACAAATTTTTTTTTTTTTAAAAAAAAATTTTTTTTTCCACAAAAATTTTTTTTTTCAACAAAATTTTTTTTTCAACAAACACCTTAAGAATGTAACAAATTTAAATTCATTGAATATAAACGTTTTGCTAGCTTGCATAGAGACACTCAGTTTATTAAAACTACTGAAAATTGTTGTCTTGCATTATCAGTTGCCCTGTATAAGGTTGAACTTGTTCGTATAAGAAGTATGTGCATGTGATGACTCGACATCATTTCACCTCCGTGTGAAATGGTTACTCATTCTCTCGCAGACTCTGTAATAAAGATGTCATGGTGAATTTTTCATATTTCATTAGACGTAGTGGGGCACCAGCCAACAAACACTTGCAGTGGCACCTTGTTAGTGTGGGTGTGTGTACAATGTACATGTACAATGACAACCGATAAAGTTTTGTAAGAAAATTTTGTGTGAAAATAAAAGCATACTTCAGGGCTGCATACAACATGGCACTAAAATAAACCCCCCCCCCCCCCCCCAATGTGTTGGAAAGTTTATGAACTCTGTCTCTTCACAAACATACATACTTGTAAACGCACTCACACAGATGCCGACACACATTTTCATGCGCATACATTTATAATTAAAATAATTGTGTGAGCTTGTTGTCTGTGTTTTTGCTGTAGTCATTGTTTTCTTTTTGGTTTGGGTAAGAGTTTCTGTTCGTGTTCATTCTTTGGGATTGTGAACTTTAAAGTGGAAATCAGTGAATGAATGAATGGTTTAGCGTGAGTTGGTCGGTTAGTTGGCATCTGAGTGTGTGTACATGTGTGACATGTTTGAATACGAATTTATAGTTTATGGAATTATGAATTATGTATGAATGTGTGTGGGGGAGTGTGTGTGTGTGTGATGGTGCTTGTTTTACATAATGAAATAAAATTGTTGGGGAAGGGTTTCCTGCAACACAATGCACCGGGTTTAAGGATAGAAATTGGCAGAGCTTAAATGAAGAATTTAATGGTGGTTTTGAACTGGAATTAATTAATCCAAGAAAGTCACCTATATGAGGTGTGGTCATCTTCTTTACATGTTTTCGGAGCATGAATTGTATAGGGAACTAAAATGGGTAATTGGGAAAGTTTTAGACCTGTTTGTTTGTGTTTGGTTTTATGTATTCACATACCAACAAAGATCTTCAGGAGTGAAACTTATATTCCCTTTACAAAAGAATGGTATTCTTCTACACCAGTTTAGGTCGTAAATAAAAATCACTCCCTAACCTCAGTATGAATAGGAAGCCTTCTTCACCATTCACCACTAAAAAAGGTATCAGACAGGGTGAGAGCGTATCCTGCAATTTATTCAACATTTTCTTAAGTTAACAAAGCAGGTACAGTGAACACCAAAGGGTCACATCTCAATGCATACAAATGGAAAGCGATCCAAACCATGTTGAATTCGGAACATTGAGTTTTATTATAAAAATGTGTTTTCTATGAAAAATGTGTTTCACATTGTTGTGACCAAAGCCCTCAGTAACAACTTTAAAACCGAGCCATGGGCAAAACTAATCTTTACCAAATTAAATGACAATCATTGATCGCTCTACTTACAAATTCACAGGTAAATATTTTCTGTGTTTTCTTAACTTTTAAAAACCAAACGCTTAAAAGTCACGACTTATTATGTTTCCCGAATTAAATTTGATTATTTCCACTCTGATTACTGGGATTTCCATGGGGAGATATATAAGGGCCTGAATGTCAGTTCATAAGAATGTCCAACGCATTCGAGACTTCTTGGTAGTAGGAAATAACGAAAATATGTGTCTAAGATGACATTTAACATTGTTGTGATATTCTGCCCACAACGACATAACAAATATTTCGCAGAATTGCATAATTTCTTTGTTCTTAAACAATTTTAAATCAATTGTATGGAACACTAAGTAACGAAACTTTCTAAATGTACTTACTTAAAGTTACACATTTGAAAATAATCGGTGGCATTACTTACATCCACATGTAGAATCTTTGGAAAAATGGTTTCATTCATAGTGAATTGATTTTGAATGCTCCCTTTATGTCTTCAGATTGTTCACTTTTCCGTTGCCGTAAATAAACCAAACGGATTCTGTTAATGCTCACTGTCACATACAAATACAGAACTGCCACCGATAGCCAGCGACAAGGAGAACAACAGCAATGTCAGTACGACAAATGTCAACATTTTATCTAACGTACCGTACCGCGTACATTGAATTTCAGTTGGAGACGGACCAACATACAACATTCTAAATACACACACACTGATACACACCCTGAGACAAATATTCACCATCCGAGTACAAATACGTGTAACTTTAAATCCATTAAATGGGAAAACGAGATGGACAGACAGAGCAACGGACGGAAAGTCACATAGACAGACAACTAAAACTTGAATCTTAACATCTCTGCTTATGTCTCTGGTTAGAACACGGCCAAATAGAGTAAAAAGCTGTCAAAAACACTCACACACACACTGCTTCTACACATCCTGACAAATCCATGTAGATCCATAGACAAAATAAAAAATATCCCAGCGAAACGAAGATCTGGATGTAGATGTGAATCCAGTAGCCGTTTTTTTGTTTTTATTTTGGTGGGACACTAAATGTGCGTTCGTATTTCATGTTTGTAAACACAGCCATAAACGTGGAACCCGGATGGTCCTTATTCGTTCCTCAGAAAAACGGATTGTCGTGCAAACAGCACATGTTGTAGCTAACGATAATATTAGGGGTATGAATAAGTACGGACGAATTTTACAGTCAATTCAATAATGACCACTGATTAAAATGTTAACTTTACAATTAAAGGGTGTTTTTTATTGAGGTATAGAACTTCGAATTGAAATAAAACACAAGAAAATCGTTTTGATGTCCATCAATTTGGCTTTATTGGAAGGATAATTTTATGCCATTAATGTTTAAATATGATTTCGGGCATGTGGCCGCCGCGGCTGGCTCGAATAAAGCCAATTCTACAGGTCCAATTTTCAACCACTTGTTGGAACCACAACTCATCCACATTCATGCCATCCAATTCGGGAACAAAATAGTCGGTTATCATGGCTCTATACCGGTCTCCATTAACGGTAACTGACTCTCCAGCATTATTTCGGAAGAAGTATGGCCCAATGACTCCACCAGCCCATACAGCACACCAAACAATCAGTTTTTGTGGATGTAATGGCATAAAATGGACGGAGCTTGCGGTGAACTTCGCGAACTGAACCATTACTTTCGAAATAAATTTGCACGATTTGCAAGCGTTGTTCTTTTGTCAACCTGTTCATGATGAAATGGCAAACCAAACTAAATATTAATCACTTGACAGCTGACAAAATGGCCGCCAGTTAAAAAAAGTGATGCCAACTTAAAGTTCTATACCCCAATAAAAAACACCCTTTATTATGTCCGGTTGTAGCTGACCTTGGGAATGACTCAATTGAATCTCCTGTTGTACCGGGTTTATTTGATTAGTTTACTGGGTTTACTTGGTAAGTCGAGTGAGATGGTTAATGTGCTGGTCCCCATTGGTAAGTTTACAAATTTATTTGTTTTGTGGTATTCAATCGACTACTCGCCTTTGCTGCCACAAGGTGTACCCGAGATCTTAGGCACATAAAACGTCTTCATGAACAGCGTTTCCCCGCTAAAGGCCGTTCATCTCCCAGGGTCTAAAGATCTTTCATCTCTCAGGTAAGAGCTAGTGGTCATTTGTAAAAAGAGTAAGAGACAATTCTTCATCTTTCATCGCAACTCTTGATATTCTCGGATGATAAAGCTAACCTTATGGCTGAAAGATTTGCTAGCAATTCATCTCGGGTGAAATCAGCCAACCTCATGATGTATAAGGTATCTAGTTCGTTAGATTTCTTTTTATTTTTAAATACAATACAAAGTAAATTTATATTCTAATTTTTGGGTAAACTTCGTGATCTAGAAGGTATCTAGTTCGACGCCTTAGATTTTTTTTATTTTTGAATACAATACAAAGTAAATTTATATTCTAATTTGTGGGTAAACCGAGTGACACAGACCTAACGGCTAGATGTTTTTTAGGGAGACAGATTAAAGCCTCTGTTGGGAATTCAACCAACGGGATGCGGGATATAGCCGCATATTTGTCAAATGTCCGGTTGATCGAATGTTTTCTTCAGTCAAACTCTCCGTATGTGCGAATACACAGTTCACTGCATTTATAAGAGGTCATCCCCGAAGTGTTTGTCATTAAAAAAAGGGAGTAATAGAAATCGATATTTGCAGTTCGACCTTGAGTACGGCAAACCCACATTGTAACTACCTTTCATGGCTGCTGTAATGTCTCAAGCTTTCCTTCTATTAATGCCATGTCCTTTCCATAGTAGTTCATTGATAAAAGTGTTGCCAGCCATGTATTCGTTTGAGAACATCCTTCAGTTGAACAGAGGAAATCTACCTAGGTCGATACCATATACATATCTGTAAATCATGGTTTATAAAACTCATGTATCAATATTAGGCATAGTCCGTTTTGTTTCGTTAACATGTATTGGTTTCCGTGTTACCAGAACAAGCTACACAGACCACACCAAAATCTTTTTCCTGAATAGCTCACACTTCAGACGCTTGTTCAAGCACTTTTTCCCTTTGAGCTACCACGTAGAGAACGATGATGCGGCTTGAAACATAGTCGATAAAGATTCCAATGGGAATTAGTAACTCTGCTTTATAGGGTATTCATTTCCACCCTAGGAGAATCCGGTGTTAAAATCATTACTTGTTGTTCATTTTATATAAAACTGAAACATTTCCAGTTGCGAACATCAACATCATCAGTCACAGCTGACCCCTAATAAGTCGCAAAGTTCGTTCGTTACTTTTTTGGGGGGTAACTAAACAACATGACGTTTACAAATTGTACTCTACTAACGCTTAAAAAAATGCTTGATGTTGCATAAAAATGGTTTGCTGCTTCCTGGTTCAGTTGTTTGTTCTCGTATTTGACTAAGTGAACGCATGACTGTGTTTCGGGAAATTGAATGAATGATGCAACAAACAGAGTGCCGAGGGTGTGTGTGTGCACAAAAAGTGCAGCATGTGGACGGACTATGACTGTGTTTGTATCGTTGACGTTATCGCTGTAGTAGTTAGCTAGGATTAAGTCCTTTGGAGCCTTGCAATATGTGCACTGCAAATGTTTGGTTACAGCATAGGGCAGCAGGCAAAAGTTGAGGAGATAGAAAATAAACGCAAGTAAAATCTGTTTTTATATCAATCTCTGGAATTAATTTATTTTTCATTTATTAACACAATTTCCTAGAAAACTAGTGCATTTTAGACTGCACAGGCTTATGGGTCATAATACGTATGTTGTACATAACAATTTTACATTAAAATGAGAGATTTGCCAGAGATAAAACCTTAGACGAGTGGATATTTTTAGTTAAAACCATTCTTCACAGGAGAAAGCCACCAACCCCTGCTGTTTTGGGATTATCATGTATGCATGGAGGGTAATTCTACACACTAACCTAAAAATCTAATAACAGATCGAAGTCAGTTAAGTCAACTCTGTTGTGTGAAAAACGGATACATTATAAATCGTATATCGGCAAGAGTAGGGGCATGAGTTAAAAAGGTATAATCAGAATAGTTGCTTGAGGCTTATGACTTTGTGCTGTAGAGCAGATGTCCAGAAACAGAATTCCTATTATTTTATAAATTGGCACATATAATTCAATTATATTCATTTCCAACAACACTTTGACCATTTGGTGTTACAAATTGTCCCTTATCGTATGACCGGCAAGGAAACAAAGTTGAGACATTAAATATGTGACACAGTTGTCGTGATATTTAAATCTTTGATCAAAATTTGTTGTATTTCTTGTATCGGAGCATCTGTATGTTTTCATTTTACTGAAACCCCAGAGACTTATTTTGAATTGTCAAATTCATTTTCCGGTTTCCTATATCTTTTATTTATCGATTCTGTTTCCCCAAATCCTGTCGATGTTTTTGACATTTGTAACGCTTTGATTGTTTTGTTTCTTCCACCAGAACATTTATCGACGATTTCAAATCTGATTTAAAATCCGATTTATTTTGATAAATCCTTTTCAATCAATAACAAAACAACACGGTAAACGCAATGGAACGGAAGTGGCTTCATAAAAAATGAACGAAAAGCGGTGGCAACAAAATAAAACAATACGAAGACAGACACATAAACTGAATCTGAAATAAAATAGACGAATGCCATTTAAAAAAAAAAAACAAAAACAAACGCACACAATCAAAATAAATCACAATAAGTTATTGTGTTAACAATGAAATGCGATTTCCACCCTATTTCGCAAAATCCCAAAACAGGAAAAGATTTATTAAGGCACTCGTGACTTAAAGCTTTAAAGAAAATACATTTTCATACCGAAAGTACAGACATGTGCAGAAATCCTTAGACACACGATATGGCTTTAGGAAACCTGTAGGATTTGCTACAGTTTAGAGTTATTTTGATAATATTTCTATTAGAATGATAACACTATGCAACAAAAAAAAATATACAAAAGTGTTTGTAATAAATAACAGCTACACAATTCTGATGTACAGCGATACCCTGAGTACAAAAATGCTCGATATTTTTTTTTTAATGCAATTTTTCGAGACTTAAATTGTCATAAGATGAAAACAAATTGTTCGATTTGGATGAAATAAATTTTATAAAATTAATTAATTAGTCATTTTTAACCTTTACTATCTTTGACTTTGAAAGACAGTTTCCGAATTATAAACAAATTTCACATTTTTTGTTAAAGAATACATTAATCGCCCATGTGCCATGTTCCGAGAGTTTTTGAATTCCCATACTTTTTTAGATTCCCATTTTTTCCAAAATGGTGTGCTCAATTCCGAGCGAAAGTGTGGTTCGAAAGAATAGCTTTGTTCAATATGTTACGAACTATGTTCAATAACTATCAACAAAAAACATATGTTTTATTTGCAAATTTAACAACAAAATTAAGAAAAAATGCCTGCTGGCTTGTTAATTGCCCTGGTTTCTACTAGAAGAAGACTAATGATACTGGAACGTGTTAAACGAGTTGCCAGATTGATTAACTGGTGTAATCATCATTCGTGTTGTTAATTTTTTAATGAATATGTCCACCAAAGTATAAAATTTATGTTTATTTGAAGAAACCTTTTCAACAACTAGAACACTGTGGGTAAATTTCGTCAAAAGTTGTTCTTGATAAAAGGACCCTTTTTATTTTCTTTAATTTTACTAGAAAAGCTAATCTGAATACTGTATTTTTTAATTAAATGTTGTAAAAACAAGTTAAATATTAACTCTGCGTTCTTTTTTAACTTGTATGTGCTCAGAAAAACACGTACAATCTCATTTCTTTTTCGATCCACAAGGCTGTATGTGCTCGAATTATATTCCCAATATTTTTTTGGGTATTCGGAATGGAGCACACCAAATGTGGGAAAATGTTTCACATTCGAGCAAACTCGAAATGCAGCACATGGGCGAATGTGACAAAGAAAGGGCCCATTCTCAGTTATTTATTATATATCCAAATATCTTACAATTCAAATGCGGTGCAGATGATTGAAATCGATGCAGTACTTTCGATTTTATTCTCATTGTAATGAGGGCCCTTCTGGAATCTCTGATAGACAAATTATTTGAATATAGTTTGGGCTTGGACAAGAACAGCTTGAACTGATTTGAAAACGGAATAAAAAAATAATTAAAAAAAAGTGTATTGAAGGACGAAAAAATAATTAAAAATGAAAGCAATGACAACAAATACGTTCTATGAACTATAGGAAACAGCAAAAGGGTATTAACGCCGAAATAAGAACCATGGAAGCTCTCGAACGCACCCTTAGGTTTGTAAGAGTTACAATTGGAAGACTCAAAGTGTGGAAGTCACTGAGGTGTGTGTGAGGTTTTAGGCAGGTATGACTTGGGCAATGTGAACAACTAAAACTGGAGGAAACCGAAGGAGTCTCATTCCCAAATACACTGTTCTACGATGATAATTTGGTTGTGTTTGAGAACCTTTTAAACGCTATGGTTCGCACGTTAGTTGACAAATCGCAACTGTAAAAAATACATTTATTTATGGCATCGCTCAAGCTCTGATTTGAGTGTATCGACGTATTGGTCGGCTACTGGAGACTGCATTGGATGACGTCGATATCCGCTATATTTAAACACGCTATACCAACGATTCTTATATCTTCTACCTTTTTACAGCACATCCTCCATTTTTTTCTGATGGTCAAGTGGTCTATTTGGTTTTCAGCCACGTGATCTGTGTATACCCGTGTGACTTTATGTGTAGTCTTTTATTTTGCGCACATCTGCAGTAAAATCGCCTATAATTCGCACAATTTCCAAATCCATTAACTCGACCATTAGAAGAATAAAATAAATATTCAGTTTACATTAACGCGCTGAACACTTTCGGCAAAAAAAAAACCATAACAACGGGCAATGCCCCCTAAGCGACAATACCAACAGTCTTAACGCCTTCGCAGTAGGACGCGCCAGCCATTAATCTCTGTCAAAATGTGTGAGTATTCCCATCCGACCCGCTCTCACCCCCCTCCCCCCCATCCTGTACAGATGTCCCATCTAAATACCAACAACAAAACGTTTGTAGGCGACGCATACACACAAACACAGCCCAACAATATTTGTCCATTCAATCAATACAGTCCTCAGGCCGATGAAGGGCACAAACGGTACATATAAATTTCCATTTGAATTACTTAAATACCCCTTAAATGCCTCTTGTGTTTTTTTCTCCTCGCTCAAAGGAAAAAATATTGATTTTATTATCAAAGCAAATTAAGTAACGGAAAAGGAGCGAAATGCCACAAGGAACAGCACGATTAAATTCCACTTAAAACAAAACATTTCGTAAATTATTAAGGAACTTAATTAAGTGGAAATAGGCATGCCCAACAATAAACATAAAAGGGGGGAAAACAACAGCAACAGCTGAACCGATACGAGCGGTAAATATATATACCAAGAAATCTTGTGCTTCCAATACAGGTAAAGTGCTGACCCACTTATGGTCTTACACGCACAAGTGGTAAAAGGCGGCCATGCCGTGCAAATATTAAAAGGTGTTTATTTAAGGGAAGAAAAACAACCTAATTAGAGAAAAAAAAATAAAGAAAACATACAAGGAAAGAATTTGATATATTAGGAGCATGAATTTACAGCTTCAGCTCGAATAATTGTTCTCGTTGGCGATATCAGAGAATTTTTCACTGAAAGGACATTTAGAGACTAAACAAAACACACTTACAGGAACTAAGTTGTAAGGGCTTACTGTGATATCCCCTGGAGAAAACTTTAAATTTCCAGTTATATAAAACATATTTTTGTTTGCAAGTGACCCCTTCTTTTTACAAGACTTTAGTATTCCCAAATACCACTACACGCTGAAAAAAATTTGGATTTTAAAAAATTTCAGCAAACAAGTTCGCATCAAACACAGATATATTTTTCAATTTGTGAGTTTCTATATAACAATCCATCTCATTCTCTCGGTATTGCTTTTATTTTAAAGAGCGTAAATGCAAAAAAAAATACGAAAACAGTTGCAAATACACACTTATTTGCACTCAAATGTTGTACTTTGTTGAATTTAATAAGTTCGTTGTCTGTTTTTCCCAAACACGCTATTGCTTATACACAAATATGTAACACTAATAGCAAACGAGTTATATTTACAACCAAATAAGCTTTGTGTATAAAGAAATAAGCCTTACTTGCTACAAACACCAAACACGCGCTTACTTGTGTGTAAACATTAAAAAAGACGTATTTTTCAGCGTGTAGCTACACAGAAAATACATAAAGTGAAAAACAAATTCCACCTATGACCTTCATTTTCGTATACCTTTTTAGAGATTTTTAATTACTCAAAAATTTCTTGTCTGTTTTTGTTTTTTTCTTAAGCGTGTACGATTGAAAACAAATAAACAATTATGTTGTTTAATACAAATTATACAGCGTGATAATATTGACAACCCAAAGTATTCATTCATTCATTTTTCATTCCATCCACCACCACCACAACCACATTTCCGTTTGGTGGGACATTCAACCCTTTTTGTGCAAGGGTTGTTTTGTGGAAAAGTTATAAATAATGCTCAGCACTTTCAATAGCTGATTGATGTGTAGAAGGAACAGGTTCAGTTAACTCAAAGGATACTAATGGTAGCCTTAAGGGATACACGAGTGTTCACTTGGAATTGAGCCGTGGACAGTAAAGAGGGTAATCATTAGTGTTTGTGTGTGGCTGAGAAATGTGAAAAAGGTTGACGATAACATGTAGGGCGTTCCTGGGGGTATGGAGGTTTAAATTGATAAAAACCATTGTCATCTTTCCAGACTTCATTGGAGACCTACAGCGTTTTGGCACCTACAGCATTTTGGGATCAATCGGAGCAGTGTCTAAGATTTTTTTCCAGGGTTTTATCGACTACAGTTGGTAAATGAAAAGAAAAATAAGTTATACAGAATGGACTTCCGTAATAGCTGACAACTATCGCAAATATTTCAAGAGACATGATTTATGAATATGATTGGAATGTACAGCAAAAACATTACTGCCAGTTAATTCTATGAAACAATTCTTTTATTGTTAATAAAATTTTATAAAAAATTAATTTCTACAATTAAATTGTAAAATGAAATGACTAAGAAATCATAACTAAAATCATAAAGGCAGAAGATTCGAAATGGGAAAGTAATAATATTCTTCCTCTTTTCTTCCATTTGCCAGAAGATTTATAAAAGAATATCTCTTTGAGAAGTTTGAAGATATGAACATAAAATTTAAATATCTACATATATAAATAAAAATTAATTGACGCATGTATATTACTTCATCACTTGAGAACGGCTGGACCGATTGGGCTAATTTCTTTACTGTTGTATTCGTAGGGTTTGTATGAAATAAGATTTTGACAAACTCCATCGGAAAATTCAAAATATGTTTTTTTATGTTATTTTTGTACTCAATTTTATTTCTGAATGACGTTTCAAAGAGAAAAATGGGAAAATCGTAGTGATAAACTCAGAAAATTCAAAAAAACAAATCATGTTTAACAGACGCGAATAAACTTCGTAAACTTGATGCGGTTTTTGAAAAATGTCCATCACAAAAATATGAGGCTTGACTTGAACATATGACAATGTGTGTCTTTAAGTTTCATAGTTTGGGATACCTTTATATAATAACAGCACAAAATTTTGTCAAAAATAATTGTTTTAAACGCGACATTTTGCTCAGTACATGACCTTAGTTCGTGTTTTTTATGTGAGGCGTAAAAATATTGGTCGGCGTCCACCGATATAATCGGAAAGCAAATGAGACTGACGATGAGCATGCGATTTTTTCCAGGGCGATCAATTATGACTCCAGAACAAATAATCCACAGTGCAATGCCTTAAAATTTCGACACCAAAGGTCGAATTGCCACAATTTCCACCATCACAAATACTATTGGAATTATATCTTTCTGGACGAGATCCTCGATTTAAGCATTTCGTGGAGAATATTCATAAGTACAAATTTCCTTACAAATGACGTCATTTGGAGCGAATATTGTCGAAGCAGGGTGTTTTAAACCAACTTTTAAGGAATCATATTCTTGCTTCTTCAACACACATCACAAACACCTCGTACAAATACGCATCGGGGATTCATAACGTGTCACCGCTACGAAATAATGTCTACATTCGAAGATTTTGTTCGGGAATGTGTTATTAAATATTGCCAGAAACGTATGTTGCAAGCCCTCGGTAATGGAAGATTTACGACATAATCAGAACTACTTTTTTAAGAAATAAATAAATGTGTACTTAAAGTCATGGAATTTGTAGAGATATGTGAAAACTCACAATTTAACAACGAATATACCGAGCGAGTAACAATATGATCAGTCAGCTGACGTGTTTTCGAAGCAACTGTCCACCACCTATTTTTTGTCAATTCACTACGTCAAAATAAGATTTAATACCGAGATTTCCCGTGTATTGACGCAAAGTATAAAAAAAAATATCAATTCAAATTCAAATCGGTGGCCAATTGTATTTATTTTAGTCGATCGATTGTATTACAGATCCAAATGAAGTCGTCAACAAATCCACTGAATTCCTAAACTCTCGGGATTTTTCAGGAATGCCGTCGTACAATTTGCATTTCAAAGTATAATCCAAGAATTGGTAATGGAACAAGACTAGCTGTTAAAAATCTGATAAAGCACCTGATTTCAAGGATACCAGTGATTTCAAACGACTTGACGTTCCAATTCAAACGAGTCCACTTTACAGTTCCCCTTGAATTCGCAATGACAACTAATTAATCGCAATGCCCATCATTATTAGTCTGTGGAATAAACCTCGATTTTCCCTGTTTTTCACATTGACATGCTCGACAGTAGGTAAATCAGGATAGACAAAGTAGGTGGTTTATCAGCCAGCTTCGCGATGATTGCATTTAAATCACAAGCAAATTTTTTCCATAATAAGAAATTCCAATTTGTTTCTTTCCAAAAAATGTATTATCGATTCAATGCACTCCACTATTTTTCGTATGTAAACATGTATAAGGATATATCCACTAGGGTGGAGTGAAATTCAAAAAAAAAAAGTTAACCTCGGAAAGAGATGTAGTCTGTGGTCCTAATGAGGGGAAAAATAAAGAAAAAATTTTTAAAAAAATTTTAGGGGTCGCGCCACTTCCTCGAAATTTGGAAATTATCGCTATTTTAGCGTTAATTTTAGAAAAATCCTAAAAAGTTGTATGTCAATAAATGTTTGCAATAGCGTAAAAAATTAAATAAGGGCATGAAAAAATTTAAAAAAAATTTTCTCATTGTTCAAAAATTGCAAAAAGTAAAATAAGTCAAATCGCCCCTTCTTCAGAAAATTGACTGAACAATGAAATCGCCACCAAAGCTACAAATATTAGTCGATTATCCTCATATTTGCCTCAAATACTTTTGTTTGGGCACTGAACAAGCTCAAACTTTTAAATTTCGAATAAGTTAAGTCGTTAATTTTTAGGATTTTTCTAAAATCAACGCCAAAATAGCGATAATTTCCAAATTTCGAGGGAGTGGCGCGACCCCTAAAAATTTTTTAAAATTTTTTTCTTTATTTTTCCCCTCATTAGGACCCCAGACTACATCTCTTTCCGAGGTTAACTTTTTCAAATTAAAAAAAAAGCATGTTTTCACTCCACCCTAATATCCACAGCTACAGGTCTAAATCAGTGCCTTCCAAAAAATTTTTGGTTGTGTATTAGTGAGCATGAGAGAGTAATTTTTACACCCGAAAAAAAATGTATGTAATAGACGTCATTCTGAATAATGCCTATCATATAACTGAAATAAAATCTTCCATATTTATACTTTTATGACAATTTCGTATTAAAAGAATGTTTTTTAGATGATTTGAAGTCAAAGCGTTTCGTTGTTTCGAACATATGAATTTCAAATCTGAAAAAATTTGTTCGCAAAGGTAAGTTGTTGTGAAAAAGGAAAGGCACTTATATGAATTTTTTTTTTTAATTTATTATTAATATTATTAATACAAATAATAAGCTGACAAAGATCATTTACGTCAAGGCTTTCGTCAAAACAAGTGGAAAAAAATTCGCAATTATTTAATTTTTCCCTTACGTCAGCCTCTACACAAGTTCCTATTTCATTAGTACGACGGCCAACAGTTTGACAAAGGAAGTGATTCAATAAGTTGTGTATTAAAATTAAGCCATTGCAAAATTTTACTTACCAATTGCTTTAAAAAAATACCATCGCAAAATGGCCTACCCTTTTTAACTATTTCCAAACTGATCAAGCTAGAAATCTCCTTTTTTAATTTAGAAACAGGTTTTGTCACATACATTTCTTCTCCCTCACACCATTGCTTCAATTTTTCCAAATAAAGTTTTTTATTTTTTTGAAACAAGTTCTCTTTTTCCTTTTCATTTAATTTATTTATAAAATTATGAAAATGATCGCAATGTCTTTTGATAAGACACTGAATGTTACCAAAAGGATTTTTGATCATACAATATTTTTCGAGTGTTTCCATTTTGATTCGTGTTTATAATCTGAAAAAAATTGTTATAGCATCCGCTGGCATGTGCACTCGTTGAAGTCACATCAACGACTGAATGAAAGAGCGTAAGAATGTGTGTGAGTAGTGGTTTGCACAATTGTGCAAAGAAATGGAAGGCACTGGTCTAAATGCACATCTAAGCTAGGATCAGCAACGCGGGCCGGATCAGCTAAGTGAACATTTTTCTAGGTAGGACGAAGTGTACCGGGTCAGCAATAACACACATCTTAATATATATTTACCCTCGACACTGATTCACTGATTCACTGATACACTGATTCCCTGATTCACTGACTCTGTCACGCAGTACGTAGGAATTTAAATAGGCATTCTATAAAAATTCTATAAATAATAATAATAAAAAAAATAATATTTTTTTTTTGTACAGAAATTTTTTTTCCCCAATTTTTTTTTTACCAAAATTTTTTTTTCCAAAATTTTTTTTTAACAAATTTTTTTTTTACAAAATTTTTTTTTTTCAACAAATTTTTTTTTTTAACAAAATTTTTTTTTTCCACAAAATTTTTTTTTTTCAACAAAAATTTTTTTCACCAAACATTTTTTTTCTACAAAAATTTTTTTTTTCAACAAAATTTTTTGTTTTTCCACAAAAAATTTTTTTTCACAATTTTTTTTTTTCACAAATTTTTTTTTTCCAATTTTATTTTTTTTCGAAATTTTTTTTACAAAATAGTTTTCTCATTAACAAATTAAGTAACAAATACTTTCTCAAGCAAATTAACGGGCGCCATAGGCGCATTACAACTTACTAGTTATTTTATAGTTGTAATGTTAACGGAAAAGTTAATATCCAAAAAACGGTCCTCTAATATTAACAACTCTTAAGCCATTTTCGTATTAGTTGTTTTATGTGAATTTATATCTCATTTTAATATATAAATACATTGTACGTTTCGTTTACTTTTATCCGCTAAATCCGCTCAACCACAGTCCTGAAATAAATATATCTGTGCCGTATATGTACGCTTGTAAGCTCGTAAAATATAGCTGCAAATGAGCTTCACTTTGTAAGATGAATCCAATGACCAGCAACAATTTCCGAATAGTCTTGAAATATAAAGGGTTATCCATTTTGCGTTTTCAAAAGTAAATGTAAATAAAACACATATAAAATATAGCAGGCAAAAAAAAGTCGGTTATCGTTATGGTATGGTAACCGAATTACCGGTGACAGACGTTCCCTCGTCGTTTTCGAAGAAGTAAGGTCCAATCACACCTTCGGACCAAAGAGCGCACCAAACAGTAACTTTTTGTGGATGTAATGGCCTCTCTTCAATTACTTGAGAATTCTCAGAACCCCAAATACGACAATTTTGTTTGTTAACATACCCACCGAGTGGGAAATGCGCTTTGTCGCTGAAGAAAATTTTGTTCGAAAAATCGCCGTCCAATGCCCATTGTTCAAGCACCCATTCCACGTATCTACAGTTGTTGTGTGAGCTGGACTTTAAGTGTATGTAGGTGTAGATCCAAATGCAAAATACGCGATAATGTTCTGTAAGACAGTCCTAATTCCTGAGAACGACGAGGAATCGTTCCAGCGATATTTTCCGCGGAACGAGCGAAACGATGATGCACAGGTCTTACAATATCTGTATCCGCTTCAGTCTCTTCAAATTTCTTCACAATTTCGCCAATTGCTTGTGTAGTTGGACGATTGTGTAAACCATAATCTCCTCTTACAGCACGATATGTGGCTGTGCCAGAATCACCATTTTTGTAGTAGTTTTAAATCATTTTTACGCGTTGTGTGATAGTTAAGTAAGTTAAATTTAACAAATGGGCTCCATTTCTCAATTGCAGTCAGGAGGTGTCGACTAAAATAGAAAAAAATAATACTTAAATTGGATATATAAATACTGTGTAATACTCGCATTAACCTCGACATGCCTTTATGGCATTTAAATGAATTTAAATGGCGATTATACCATCTTTCGTATTTAGCCAATATCAAATCTAAATACGCATTTCAGAGAAAATATTCAGGGTCATTTTGTATGAATTATGTTGAAATTGTACAAAACAATTAATTTCTGTCCACTATGAACCCTACCACGGAAAACAGACAAGAGGCATGAATGAACCAAACCGAAAGTATCTTATTCATAATGAAAACCTGGAAACAATTCAAATCCTGGATAAGACATTGTAATGAAAATACCAAAAATTGTAGCAAGTAAAGCTTTTTTCCTTCTACACAAAGCTTATTGGGATGTAAATATAACTCGTTTGCTATTAGTATTACATATTTGTGTATAAACAATAACGTGTTTGGGAAAAACAGACAACGAACTTATTAAATTCAACAAAGTACAACCTTTGGGTGAAAATAAGTGTGTATTTGCAACTGTTTTCGTAATTTTTTTTTCTGCATTTACGCTCTTTGAAATAAAAGCAATACCGAGATAATGAGATGGATAGTTATATAGAAATTCACAAATTGAAAACAAATAAAAAGTAAGTCAAAAATGCATACATATACATTTGATATTTATCACCTACAAACAAGTTTATATTTGCGGTATGGAAAAACATATATATGTTTGATGCGAACTTGTTTGCTGAAATTTGTTAAAATTGCCATTTTTTCAGCGTGTACTAGAGCCGACAATGCGCACAGATGACGGTCGATTTGGAGAAGGAAAATAACACCAAATATGGCACAATAACTTAACACTAGCATAGTTAGATTTATAACTACGTTTGCGTCTGTTGTGTGGTGTATCTCATTGGACAAAAGTGTAATATAACACTGTAATAGATCTTGACCATCTGCTGTATCTGCGGATTCAACTATATTCAATATGAATGTAAATTATACTGCACTCACAATATTATTACAGTAACGAACTGTAGTTTATTTAGGAAGTATTCCGTGCAGTTGTTTTTAACTTAAAATGCATTTAAAATTCTAAGAAAATGTATTTTTAACTGAATCTAACATTTATTCAAAAAACTAAGTGCACATTAATACGGATTTTCAGTTGCATTTGATATTGACAGTTGTTTACGTTAAAGTAAATTTATTTTTAACTGAATCTAACATTTATTCAAAAAACTAAGTGCACATTAAAACGGATTTTCAGTTGCATTTGATATTGACAGTTGTTTACGTTAAAGTATTTTGTATGTAAAATTAAATGAAACTGTAATTTAAAATGACTGAAAATTTACTTAAAAACCGATCTACTTATTTTTAATTTCATTTTAACAAAAAGTTCATGAAATTAACTTAAAAGAAGACTATGTAGGAAATTCTTTAAGAAGTATAAAATCATTTTTTGAATCACAAACATAAATATTAATCTATTCATAAATAATAATAAATATAATAAAATAATTGTTATTATAAAACAAAAAAAAATAATAAAAAATTAATTACATACATGTATATTTATTTTCCTAAAATTGTGTCTTATTTTTAACAATTAAAAAAATGCAGTTATTATTTTTACGGATTAAAGTCAGCCAATATTTTAACATTTAAAATTAAATGAACTTTTCGTTAAAATTAAATGAATATTAAGTAGACCGGTTTTTAACTGAATATTCATTTATTTTATATTACAATTTCAGTTAATTTTACGTACAGAATTTTTTGAGTGTGCCACTCTATCTAGTAATAGGATACTGGACATTAGATACAGCAAAACTGCCGTCCTAAGAAATAAAGTCACTACCGCCACAATTTCAAAATTGACATAAGGCCAGATTCGGAACCGTGAATGAGATTCTAATTAAGATTATTGAATCTATTTTCATATTTTAAAATTATTTTTGAAATGTTTAAAAAAATTTAATATTAAGGCGCGAAAGGTAAGAAACGCCAAAGCTATATATTTCAAAACTACCAAAGTTCAGATGTCACTTTCTTTTTTAGGAGCTCAGAAAACATATCGGAACGTGCCTCTCATTTACTGGCCAACAGAAATCCTAGAAAATAAGCATTACAGACTGTCATGCGGATATTTCTGAGAGAAGATCTTGGGTTAACAGAGTCAGCTGTAGTTGAAAACAGGTTTCTGTTGACTTCCCGATCTTAACATGGTTGTTAAAGCTATCAAGGCAATGAATTGGCTCGACTTGAATAACAGACAAGGAATAAACATCTTTACTGAGAGTCAAAACAGGAATTAAACATCTTTACTGACAGTAAAGCAGCGATCAACACTCTGTCTTCTACGATAGTAAAGTCTCGAACACAAGAGGAAATCTACAGTGCATGTGAATGAAAAAGTGCATTTTCCGATCAGAATTTCAGCCGATTCCTCTTAAATGACACAATACATAACATGGAGAACCTTAGAGATTTTTACTGGAGGAAACGTGAACGGTTCGTGGATAATACGGAACACATACATTTACTTCTTTCTCCAACAAGGAGAGTCCATAACAGACCGAAGAATTACAATAGGAATAGGTATGTAAGAAATTCTGTGTAAGGATTTACGATTATTTAATAAGATTTTCTTGCCAATCTATAACCTATTTCGCTATGTTTGTTGGGTTACCCCCGTCAATATTCAACCCCACACTTTACATATCTCCAGTCTCCGAAAGAAGACATCGAGATGTAGTAAAACGAGATGAACGGTACCATTCTTCGGTACTACGAAATAACCACAAAAATATCCCAATAACACTAAAATTCAAACAAAATTCAAACGTTTACAACCGCAAATAAAAAGACACGGCAACACAACTCGAAGGGATAACCAGTGCCAGAATCCTGAAAGGTCGCAACAGAATGGAGAGGTTGTGCGCTGTCCGCTGTAAACCAGCAAAATCTAAAAATGACAACAAATTGCACTTGAGTTGTGTTGCGTTTGTTTGGTTGAACTTGGAAAACTTGCAAACGAATAGTCTCAAATTGCAGAAAGTAAAGCGACATATTTTGCATCTGTAACGAGTGGTTGGATGTACCTCATCTTTTAAAGTGATTTAAATTCTCCAAACTACTACGAGTGGGGGTTGTGTTGGGGCGGATTCAAGAAGAGTGGTAATTTGAATGAGTGCCCTTCGAATTTACGAGTATTTGACAATTGTATGAGGATTTACGATACTTTTATGGGATTTTGTTGCAGTGTATGCTTAGGTTTTTGTTGAGTTTACATTCACAAATCTTTAATATCACTTTAGATATGTTGTTGTTACTGTTGCAGCAAGTTTACAGAAATTGCAAGAAATGCAATAAAAATGGAAGATCGATGTAACCGTTTAAGTTTGCTTTTTAGGAGATCTCGTTTGGTTCGGCTCGTCCCAGTTGGTTTGTTTAACAAAAAAAAAAAAAGATTTCATTTGCTGAAATTACATGTTATATTTATAGACTTCACTTGTATACCGACCGTTTTCAAAGTGGTACCAATTGGTGGATTTGTTTATTTATGGGGTTGATTGACACACAAAGGCTCTAGCTAACATTTCAGAATTGATAAGATTCCAAAAAAGGTTGGAAAGATGGAATTTAAGTTTTTTAAGAATTGGAGACTTTTGTCAATCACTGACTTGTGCACGATATAATAGGCGTGGTTTTGTTACACCGCTAGCTTAGATAATCGCTTAGTTTGTATGGAGAGCTAAGCGATATTAAGCATGGATAGAAATCATCGATTCATTTTCTGTCTTAAGTTCGCACGGCATTGTTAACATAAAAAATAACAAAATACCACATTTAAATGGTGCCAAGTGAACAAAGACATCATTCATTGTGAACTTATACAGAAGAAGAAACAGATAATACAAAATTCCCTCAAAAATGATGTACAAATTGTAGTTTAAGTATTTTTCCCATAACACTTACTCATCAAGAATTTCATGAAAATTTCAGATTTGCATGAAAATCTATTTTATTTTTCAAAGCGTTCTCAGAATGACAATATCTCTAGATTGGCGCTTTCTTTACAATTAAGCAATCGATAAAAGCTAGCTTGTAGCGAAAACACGCTTACTAACAGGGATATACTGTTTAAAGCCCGCCTTAAATAGTTAATGTTTTAGTCAATGTGTTTAAAAATTTTTTTTCTCAAAACAATTTTGTTTTTGAGAAAGTATGTTCCATGCACAGTGGACCAAATTCGAACTCCATCGTCCACAAGTCTATAACTTTTAATCTAGTAAACATTTTTGAGTTCTGTCAAGAAGCAGGCTGTTGGCAAGGATTATTTTTTAGTATCAAACATTAAAAATCGGATAAATGTTTACTTTCTTATTTCCCTTAGCATTCCATGAATGAACAGAGGGAGAACTTAACTCGAGTCAGTGAGCTGTGGGCGATATAATATGTTTAAAGCGGATCCGAACAGTTAATGCGTTTCTAGAGAAGTTTTTCCTGGCTTAGGGTTTACTATGCTACTCGTAAAGTCGCCAGCATTTACGAGGTGGAAGCAGCTGCTAAAAAATGATTGATGGTCTCAACAGGTGTCGAACCTGGGTTCTGGTATGTGGTAGTCGCACGCACTACCTACCACAAAACGGCCGTCCAATGTTTACTACTTTTCGTATTTTTGTTTTTAGGGGCAACAAATTTTGTATTTTTTTAAGGTTTTCTTACTAAATTGGTTTACCGTCATCAGAATTTCACATTCGTCAGTCCTTGTCTCAGTCTACTTTTTTGCAGAATTCAAACATTTTTACTAAATCAAAAGTAATTGAGTTTTGGCCAATGGAATTCGATTATGGTAGCGCAGAATGCAATTCGATAATTTGCTTCCTTTGTATTATGGTCTTTCTTGTATCCTCATTCCTCCTCGTCATCCTTAAATATATTTTTGACGGTGGTAATTTGATCGTTCTCCGGCAAATTTCAAATATTTATTTTACTGCATTTTTAATTTACATAACAAATAATTAAATTCATCTAAAATTGACCCAAAAATAAATCAATTCATACTCAGCTGTCTGCAATTTAATGGATGGCGTTTAATCACTTCATTCCACTTCATTGTCTTTGAAACCCTAAAGTGTTTTTCACACACACAAAATGTCCTAAAAGTGCAATTAATGCTAATTACCATTAAAGGTTTCTTGCTCCAGAAAGAAAAAAAGAAAACGTATTCCGTGCATTGTGGATAAACAAATTGTGGGCGAACTGAACAAACCAGTTTAGGTTAAGGCGACGTTCAACGCATAATTGTGGCACTCATTAATTTTGTTGTCGTAAAGAAGAACTTTTGCAGAGAAACGCACAGATACAGAAAATCGTTAAATTACAAAAATCTGCTGTTCGCACCACAAAAAATCTCTTTGGAAAATTAACTACTTGTCAAAAGCAACAGGCAACGCCACAGACAGGCAATTATTTTAATTATGCAAGCGTCTCGCAGAAATAACACATCTGAGACGAGTTTTTAAGTATTAATTATTTTTGCCTCAATCGGCACTTGAAAGTTAAATTTTATGTAAGCGCTTTCTTTGTTTTAGCTTTTCGACATTTTTGGGATTTTCTCCACATGAGGTAGGGTGTATTGTGGCATTGTGTTGCTGATTATAAGAAGACGGAATTTATATCGTATATCGAAGCAGGAGCAGAGAGTGATATATATTAAAGTGTTTCTGTTTTTGTGAGTTGTGGTAAAAGGCACACAAACTGTCATACTCAGAATGATGGACTCAGATCAAAGCATATACATATACTCTAAGAATATACAATATTTATATATCTTAATATATATTTACCCTCGACACTGATTCACTGACTCTGTCACGCAGTACGTAGGAATTTAAATAGGCATTCTATAATTCTATAAATAATAATAACATAAAAATAATATTTTTTTTTGTACAGAAATGGTGTTTTCCCCAAATTTTTTTTTTCCCAAAATTTTTTTTTTTACAATTTTTTTTTTTTTTTACAAAAATTTTTTTTTTTACAAAATTTTTTTTTCAACAAAAATTTTTTTTTTTACGAACATTTTTTTCCACAAAAATTTTTTTTTTCAACAAAATTTTTTTTTTCAACAAAAATTTTTTTTTTGAACAAACATTTTTTTTCAACAAAATTTTTTTTCCAACAAAAATTTTTATTTTTCAACAAAAATTTTTTTTTCATCAAAATTTTTTTTCCATATTTCAACGGACGCCATAGGCGCATTACAACTTACTAGTATTATATATTCAGAAATTAATGATAAGACCAAAAATTGCGTGGTTATATAAATATTTTTCCGCCCATACGAATTTACCCCCGTCTGATGCCTGGGCAAATAAATTCACGTAAAGTCATTGATCGGTGGGAGCATTATTTTTGATGTATACTAGGATTCTACGAGGCAAGTTCTATAATTCCGTGACTTGTCCAACTTCCCACGTAGTTATATGACAGTAGTCAATTACCATCTGCTAGTAGACTACTGCCAAATGTTGGGATAGTTCCATCTTTTAGTTTGTGTTTAACGGCTGTTTAACACAAGTACAAATAACGCTGAACTTCCTGGACGGCCAATTGAGGTCAAATGCCGATCGAAGAGAAAAAGTGTGAGAGACATACGCAATTCTTATGGAATTTACATGATCATTTGGATTTAAGAAAACTGCCTGCGGGATGGGTGCCGCGTTGACCAACAACTTCAATGGATTTTTTGAAGTTGTTTAACAGCAGTTTTAAAGTGTTTTTGCGGCGATTTGTAACTGTGGATGAAACATGGATCCATTACAATACTCCGGAGATCAAGCAGCTGTCTAAACAATGGGTTTCTTCGAGTGAACCAGCTCCGATGGCAACAGTTTTTTGGGATGCACGCGGTAAAATTCCCATAGATTACCTTCAAAAGGGAAAAACAATAAATGGCGAATATTAGCCAAAATGACCCTATATGGCCAAGAAAACCGTTGTTTTTCATCAAGATAATGCAAGGGTACACACGTGTGCAGTCTCAATGTCAGAATTACATGAATTGGGTTACGAATTGGTACCTTATTCGCCATATTGTCCGGATTTATCCCCCAGTGACTATTTCGTATTTCCAAACCAAAAGAAATGCGTCGGCGGAAAGAGATTCAGCTCCAACGATGAAATTATTGATCTATTTCATGGACCTCGAAAAATATTTCCTTCGGCAACTAAAACCCGTCATAACTTAGTAAAGTGTTCTAGAGCGAAAAGAGTCGAGTCCTGTGATCACTTTTTTTTCATTCAAAAATTCAATATTTCCTTCGGGAACTAAAAACCATCATAACTCGGTAAATATCCAAAAATTCAATATTTCCTTCGGCAACTAAAAACCATCATAACTTACTAAAGCATTCTAGAGCGAAAAGAGGCGAGTCCTGGATCACTTTTTTTTTCATCCAGAAATTCTATATTTCCTTCGACAACTAAAAACCGTCATAACTCAGTAAATATCCAAAAATTCAATATTTTCTTCGGCAACTAAAAACCGTCATAAGTCAGTAAATAAGCATCCTAGAGCGAAAAGAGGAGAATCCTGTGATCACTTTTTTTTCAATATTTTTATTCAATATTTCCTTCGGCAACTAATAAATAGCTCAATAAATAAGCGTCCTAGATCGAGAAGAGGCGAATCCTGTGATCACTTTTTTTCCATCCAAAAATTCAATAATTCCTTCGGCAACTAAAAACCGTCATAACTCAGTAAATAATCGTCATAGTGCGAAAAGCGGCGAATCCTGTGATCACTTTTTTTCATCCAAAAATTCAATATTTCCTTCGGGAACTTAAAACCGTCATAACTCAGTAAATAATCGTCATAGTGCGAAAAGAAGCGAATCTTATGATATCTTTTTCCTTCAAACAGTCATATCTCAGATAATAACTGACGTAGAGCGAAAAGTGGCGAATCCTGTGTACACTTTGTTTTTTAATCCTGTGATCACAATTTGTTCTACCAAAATGTTGTATTTCTAAAATGGTGAAAGGAGCATACATACATACAAAATGTAATATTTCTGTGAAAAACTAAAATGGCCCAAAATTCTTTTAATATGATTTCGTTCTATATATTTGAGTAGCACAGCATGGAAAGTACTAGGGAAACGATCCAGGTAACCGTTACCATATGTAGACCTACCAACAATTTAACGTCCCAGCTATTCGTCAAGATTTGTCTTCCCCTTCTGTAACATATTTTCTATGGAATCTTTGAATTTCTTTCCAATGTGAATTTTTCTCTCGCCTTGTTAAATGCCTTTCATTCCTTTATCGAAAACAACAAATTTATCGAAAATGTTCACATGCTTCCGGTCTTTCGCGATGTACGTGCACAAGCGGATGAACTTTATTTTCGTGCAGTTAGTTTACAAGTCTTTTTTTGCGTTTGTTGTGCGAGGAAAAAACTAAATTGAATGCTTGTCAGTCAGGGTATTGTTAATGCTACACTTAAATGTCCAAATTAATTTCCGTTCCTTTGAAACGAATGTCAAATTTGTAGCATATGGGGAAAGCAACGGTTCGGTGTTTTCGTTGTGTAATTCAAAATTTCAAGAAATATCCAAAAGAAAATTTAAAAATGCTGCAGACATCATTTGTTGTTGTTGCATGTACCATAACCGACAGAGTACAATTTTTATGGCGATTTTATAGAGTTTAAAACAGTTGCTGTCGTTTTCAGTTAAGACCATTAATTCTTTTGGTCATCGAGGGATGGGAGTAGGGTGCTACAGTTGGTGTGATCGGAAATGTTAAAAATTAAATTTATGTTATAAGAGTGTTTGCTATACTAAGATGAGCAAATCAGCCTCTTTAGGCTTAACCAAAAGCAGAAGAATCGGTTCTAAGACTTTTCGAGAGAAAGTCAATCTATATTTGCAGATGGCCCAGATAGCCATACCGATCGGATGAAACGAAACGTTCCAGTCAGGAAGCCGTATGACGACAACAACCATTGAAGGTGTAGACAGGAAAAAGTCAGATTCTTGTGGACCAATTGTAAGAATACATGAAATTCCTTGGTACCACAAACTAGTATCATTCTCTTGAATAATAATAATTTTGCTAGATCACATCTTTTATCGTCATAAACAGGTTTAAGTATGTATAAAATACATGTCCAAAAATCAAACCCTATGTTTGTTATGGTCATCTACGTCTCTTTCTCTTCCATATTGGCGTTTGTGTCTATGTACACAGACTGCCAAAAAATATGAACATAGAGCAAGAACATTGAAAGGACGGACCATAACAAATACGCAGGCAGCCACCAAAGGCTGTTTTCTTTCCGGGAAAGCACAGACTGCATCAACGATCTCTTAGCGATGAATTAAAAACATAAACAACAAAATGTCAACGTTTGTTTTTGGCTTGTGGTTCACGGAGTACTAAAAACCCACCACCCCCTCCTCTCTTTATGCGCTGATGTGGATACGGCGATGGGTGATGGTGTCGACTTGGTGGTGAGGAAGACGAGTAGGACACTCACACAGATGAGTTTGATGTCAGTGAAGATGATGATGATGATGTTAATGGTGGAATTGGCGTTGGCGTTGCCGTGTTGATGTTGACGATGTTTATGAGTGTTTTTTTTTCCGCTGCCAGCGATGTTGGAATGTTAAGGGGTTGTGTTTTTTTCCTTTCTTTTTTTTGTTGATGTGATGGTTTCAAGGGCTTTTGGGGTTGTTGGAGTCGTTTGGAATATCATGTGCTCGGTCACTGTTTTAGCCACGGCCAAATTGTTTACAGTCAAATCTGAGGTTGTGCGGCAGAAATGAGAAATTAACAAATTTGGTTTGCATTCTTCAGCTATTCCAGGTTAAGGACATTGCGAGTAAAACATACAAAAATATGATTAAAAACTGTGTAATGCAGAAGAGAAAAGAATAAATATCCATAAAAAGTGAAATTGTTTTTAAAAAAAAAAATACCAAACAATTCTTTTTATAGATGTGATGAAAATGTTTTTTTAAATTAATTAAAAATTAAACTGAAATTAATATAAACTTTGCTGCAATTGTGTGATGGCTATAAGAGTGGAATGGAAATGTGAAGGGTTTCAAAGAGGTGATTCTATATTCTGCTTGAAACTCAACTATAGTATGATATATTTTTTTTGTTAGAAAATAAACAACGAGTTGATTTTATCAAACATTTTATTGAGAAAAAATTGGTGGAAATCAATTCCATTTTGGCATTCGGACTAAAATTGAATATAACTTCCATGTATGGGCAGGGCTTCTAGGACATCTTTGTAGCTTCTGCAGCGGTGGTGATGATGGGGGGGATGGGATAGTACGGTATCCAACTCACTTGTCTCCTTTCAGCATCGCCGGAATGTGGTTGGTATATTGCTGTTCTATTGATATTTTAACCGTATCTGCTCCTCAGATATCCGTTGCCTCGTCCCTGATGTTAGAACATTTAGCCGGAATACCCGGCTTTCCAGGGACTCTCATCCGTTCGTTGTAAAGTGGCCGGTTGACCGGACGACACACTGGCTGCCAGTTGTGACATTCTCAAATTCAAAACAAATGTCAACAAACTATTTTTTTTCCGCTAACACAGTGCATTGCATTTATAGGGCGGTTGGTCTTCAAAAAAATAGGCTTTTAGATAATGTTGTTAGTCTGATGACCAGGCTCGTTGAAAAATGTCCCCAAAACAAAAGCAGATTGGTCAAAAAAAAAATCCAATACAAAATTTTGAACATATTCATATTAGTGGCAAATCAAAGTTGAAATATAAATTGAATACATCAATGCACCTGAATTATATGGAGTTGTTTCGATTGCTGGTAATGGGGAAAATATAGATGTTGTCAGTATATTTAAATGTTTGGGATTAATTTAGGATAACAGCATAAGCTTTGACACGCAGGTAAATTCGGTCATTTCTGCAATTAATTTCTCTTAATTTGTTCCTACCGCGACATATTAAGGTTCAAGTAGTACATGCGTTAATAAGTTGAAATTGAAATTATAATTACAATTTGTTGTAAGGCAATACTACACAATAAAAATGTAACACATAAATTCAATGAATCTTCAAACCATTATAATTCAAATATGTACACGTATTATATTTGTGGAATTTATTTAGTAACAGAAATCTTGACGGAAATAATAGGTATACCCACAAAATCGTTTAAGAAATTATGTTGTATCATGATATAAAGTAGCTAGAAAAATTAGAAAATAATTCACTCACCTTAAGGGTTATGCACAACTGGTCTTCGGTTTTGATTAACTGATGGTACCGTAACACGTTTTTAATTGAATTCATTGATAATTTTTATATGCTATCACCCCTTAATCTTCAAAACAAACTCGTATGTAATTTCAGCAGCTTTTGAGGTGCAGAATCCAAATACGAACATACCATTAATCCAACAGTCGACTGTTTTTTTTTTTTTGAAAATGGTGTAACTTTTGAAAAGATTAACAAGTCTATCATATGGAACAGATTAAGCTAGGTTAATCCTACATTATAGAAGGCCCACAAGTGTAAACTCAATGTTCAAATCACTTTTCCAGCGCAAAAACAGAAATTATATAAAACAAAATTTTAATGAATATGTTCTGTAAATGTTCTGAGGCACATTTTCAGGTATAACTAACATTAACGGTGAAGTTTTTACTTAGGCATTACTCTCTTACTAGTAAAGTTTACGAGGTGGAAACTGTAGCAGAAATCACACTACCTAGCACAAGTCAGATTTGGGAATAAGTATTTCAAATTGAAAGGTTACTGAGCCAAAGACGTCGGGGCACGAAAATAAAATAACATGAGATAACTCATCAAAATAATTGGCAAAGAAATATAATTTCGAGATATCAACACATTTTTTAAAGTAAGTTATTCGAAACTCCCAAGACTGGCCGAAAGACGACTTAACTCGGAGGCTTTGCTGGGATCAGCGTGTTGGCTTTGTCCCAGAGGTGAAAAACTTTAACACCTAAATAAAAATATGGAAATAGGCGCCCCGGTAGGCGAGTTGGTAGCGAGCTTGCCTATCAGCGTGGGGGTTGTGGGTTCGAATCCCACCAGAGGCTTTGGTCTGTCGCTGCAAAAATCTAAACATATGGTCTTTGTCACCCGGTTTACCCTTGGACCCAAAATTAGAATATAAATTTACTTGGTATTGTAATTAATAATAAATAAATAAAAAAAAATATGGAACTATGTCGTTTCCATTTCTATTTACTTGTTTGTTTTTTTTCGGGAAATTTTATTTTCTGATTTATCGAAAGAAGATATTGAAATTTGATTTTCTCCCTACAAAATTCTAAAAAATATAAAAAAAAATCTCAAATTATGTATTTGAATCCCAATGTTGTAACTCTGCAGGTACTGTTAACTATTTCTACCTTCACATATAAGCATTCGTTCTAAACTTGTTACCTCCGTTTACTCACAACGCCACGTGGAGGAAGAGTTCTGTTTACGTATACAAATTCAGTGTTCAAAAATATAGTAATATAATTTTTTTTTTTACTTTATACATTCTTCTTAAATATTTTTACACGTGCTTTTCACACTTTCATCTACAAACATACATTTGCTTTTATTTTTACATATTTTTATTTTCAAATATTTTCTATACATTTTCTTTTACTTCATTAATTAATTTATCATTTGATTTGAAGCCTAAATTTCATCATATTTCATTCATTCAAATATTCCATTCGCTTTACAACACTAGCATCTCTCATTGCATTTCCTATTGTCGGTGAACATGCATATTCTTTATGATCACACACACACTCATTTAACACAAATCATCCCTCTTCTCTTATGCTTTTGCATCATATTATTCACATTGAACATCTTTACTTCGTCATTGCAGACTGAGATGTTGCTATTGCTACTCACACACGAAAAACACGGCAACAGAGCGCGTCAAAATCTGTTAGAAACCGACCGAACAACTAAACTGGCATACCCAACGACGAGCTAAACAGTTATACGCAATCATCTTATAATTTTCTGATCAGTGAGCGGAGTACAATGACACTGAGAAACCACTATAACTGGCATACACAAAGAAACAAACACAACTGTTATATTAAAGCAGTGACAGTTTGCTTTTGCCGAAAATATTCACTAAATTTCCACGTTTTCCTGATCAAAAAGCAACAATATTTTGTAACACTTTTATAAAACACATCTTGCTTAACATTTTAACACTAATTTTGTAATTGAAATCGAAGTATTTCTATGGAAATTTACTTAAACTGTTCGCACGTAAGTTCCGACATTGTTTAATGTACTCGCCGCGCTTTTAACTGTCTGTTTGTGACATTTGCAATGGGAAAGAGAAGGAGGAATGTCATTGGTCAGGGTTGCATTTTCTTATTAGACGGATGTTATTAAAATAGAATAGAATAAAATAGAATAGAATGGAATAGAATAAAATAAATAGAAGGATTGATTTTAAACAATTTCATAAGATAAATAATGAAATTTCGAAGTGTTTCATATAAGTGAAATTAAATCAGTCTGTACAGTTATATGAGTGCGACAAACTAAAAAAATCCAGTTAAAGTTTTAAAAATTGTATTTTTCCGAAACAAAAATAGTAACTATTGAAAACAAATTTCGACCACTTCGCATTAGAAAAAAAATTATATTTTTTTTATTACTTACTTATTTCCCTTAATATTCCATTAAGGGACAGATGGGGAGCTCCTGTCGTATCAGCGAACTGTGCGCAATGTATTTGTTTATACTCACTGACCGGGACCTAATGTTTAAAGCTGGCTCTGAACGGCTAATGCTTTTCTAGAGAAGTTTGTAACTGGCTTAGGGATTACTCTCTTACTCGTAAAGTCGCCAGCATTTACGAGATGGAAAACAGCTGCTGAAAACTGTATGATGGTCTTAACCGGGTTTGAACCGGGATTTGCTTGTGTGGTAGTCACACACACTACCTACCACACCACGGCCGTCCGACAGCACCAACAAAAATTATTCCTAATACAGGATGTTTTTATTGGGGTATAGAACTTTAAGTTGGCATCACTTTTTTAACTGGCGGCCATTTTGTCAGCTTTCAAGTGATTAATATTTAGTTTGGTTTGCCATTTCATCATGAACAGGTTGACAAAAGAACAACGCTTGCAAATCGTGCAAATTTATTTAGAAAGTAATGGTTCAGTTCGCGAAGTTAACCGCAAGCTCCGTCCATTTTATGGTCGACATAATCGTCCATCAGAGCAATTAATTCGGTTAACCATGGATCTTGGCTTGCGACCTTACAAGATCCAGCTTGTGCAAGAATTAAAGCCGCGAGACCATGCAATGCGTCGTGATTTTGGTGTATGGGCCGAAAATGAGATTCATCTCGATGCTGATTTTCATCACAATTGGAAAATTGGACCTGTAGAATTGGCTTTATTCGAGCCAGCCGCGGCGGCCACATGCCCGAAATCATATTTAAACATTAATGGCATAAAATTATCCTTCCAATAAAGCCAAATTGATGGACATTAAAACGATTTTCTTGTGTTTTATTTCAATTCGAAGTTCTATACCTCAATAAAAAAACACCTTTTATAAAAAAAAAGTTCTGCAAAACAAACGAATAACAAGATTTCAAATTTTTTCCTAAAGCAAATCTGGTAAAACAGGATACATTTTTTTTTTAATTTTTTTGTTTTTGTTTGTTTCCGTTGGTTTTAATATGGTTGGCTCTCCCTCTTTTTGGTAATTTCCAACTGCTCTGCACAAATTAAATTTAGGAGTGTGTTCCTGCAAAACTTTGCCTTCATTCTTGTCGTCGGTGACGAAACTTTTTTCTTCCACAAAAAGTAGTTCTGCTCATAATGTCATAAGCGAAACAAAAAGTTGAAGAATGTTTTTTGTAGTGAACTGCATGATTTTCTCTTTTGGAGATTTTCATGATTAAATTATTTTCAATGACACACAAATCGCATTAACCGACTTTATGGCTGTAGTTGATTATGTTTGCATTGTATTTTAGCAGGCGCGTTTGTAATTGTATTACATTTTCAAAAGCCCAAATACTATTAAGAGTTATGTTAAGTTATGATTAAATAAAGAGATGAAATGCTGTCACATCATGAATGAAAATAATTTTTGAATTTTTATTTTTTTTATCCATTTGAAATGAATATTGTGATATAAATATAGTAATGTTAATTATGAACCATGATCACTATTTATAACCTTTAGGGATATTCGGCAGCGCTTAATTCGTATGTTTATTTTTTGAAGGCCTGCGACTTTTTTTTATCAAAAACAATGCGGTGAAATATTATCAAGGATAAACATTACTCTAGATATGTTTAAGAAAATGAAAATTATTTTTTTAATAAAGTTAGATTTTTTTTTAAATTTTAAAGTTCCAACGACTGTAATATTCTTTTATCAGCACGGATAGCCTTTAATATTCAATTGTTTAAAACTTTTTTAGGGTTGGTTTGTTTTAATAAAAACGCTAAAAATGTGGGCGACTCTTTTTTTTGACAAAACTACTTTTTGTGATGCTATTTTTTTGCGACTTTTTCAAAGGTCTCAGTCGTAAGAAATGCAGTGTTCTTATATCATAGTGACCTCGGTCGTTGTCATTTGGATGGTCCGTGCAAGTAGCTTTATTGGTTACGCCCAGACACCCAGATCTTCTTGGACTTGGTCTTTTCATAGGGTCTGGTTTTCGATTTCCAGTCAGCAAAATGTTTGCAGTTCATAATATATCTGAGGCAGCCACCTGAATGAAATCATGTTCCATAATGGTTATTCTGTGCGGTAGTGCACAAAATAGGTGGGTATCAACAACATTTGAGGTATTTTTTTTTTTTCAATAAAAAAAAAAATTGTATTTACTTATAAAACGTTTCCACACACAATGGAAAAGTAAAATAATGATAGAAAATGAAACAACTGTTGCGTTTTAAATCAAGCAAATAAATACATTTAATGGATGCACAACAATAAATAATACTCACCTTTTTAATAAACAATTATCAATGCGTTTGCCAATTTACCGTTTAAAAATAAATATAAACAAACAGGCGAATATGTACTTTTTACCCACACGAAGTTCTGACCCAACCAATCATTCAATCGTTTAAATAACGTTTAACCAAAAAAAAAAAAAAACCAAATCAAATTGTACACTTTTTGCCCCTCCGGAACAAATCGATATTTAATTTGATTTGGTGAAAATGTTTTGAAGCACGTGCTTCAACATCTGAATGGAAATTGCATGAAAACAGTCAATCTCGACGAAATGTAAAGAGTTCACTTCATGGCGTATGCTACGGCTGCAACTCGTGAAAATGAGTTTTAGAAATGCCATTTACATTTTTTGTTTTGTTTTGGGCAAGGAACGGAGGGATCCTGCATATGAGGCAAGTAGTTTTTGTTGGCAAACTGTACTAATGTCGTTACGGATATTAAAAGCGAACAAAATTGTTTATTTATTGTCTTCAATAACTGGAAATAAATTTAGAAACAGTCAGAGTTTTACTAGCTAAATTAATTTCTTGACTAAAAAAAGAGAGTTGCATAAATGGATTTATTATAGCGGCGTATCAACAGAGCAATACGGTCTATTGCTTCGTTTAGGCTGCTATGGCAAATGTCAGAAAATCAAACTTCACAGCACGTGTTTCAATTGAATGAAAATTGCAAACACACCAGACTATAATTCGGCGAGCGCAAAAAAACTGATTGGTAGCATACATACATGACTATTCGAGGGGCAAATGTATAGAAAATATTGTTCGTTACCACAAGAAATAAATGCAGAAATGCAAGCAATAAAAAAAATCGACGTCATTTTTGTGATTCCATTCAAAATTTGTCACGAAATACATCATTGAATTGGCGTGCAGTGAACCAAAAACTAATTTGAGGGGGGCTTTTGGTAAATCATTTTAAAATTCGGAATTTAATCAGAAACAAATTTCAAATTGAAATATGGGATTGGGATTTTAAATTGTATTTAAGACAGTCACTGAAGGGTCCGCCATCTAACGTTTTTTTTTCTTTCAACTAGTGCTTATTTCGTGAGTGCTAACACTTACCTCATGTCTGATTTGACAGATAATTAGTTTTATCCTTCCGCTGAACGAGTATGGTTGTGTATACGCTTGAGCAACGCTGGGAAATATTGCGACATTACTTTGAAAATCATGGTAATGTTACAGAATGTGTGCGAAAATTTCGTACGGATTTTGGAAGAATAGAAGCACCGTCAGCTCCGTATGTTCGTTATCTTGTGAAAAAAGTGAAAGAAAAGGGCATCCTCAGCGATAAACCTAAGCGTGAAAAGCCAAAAACAGTGTGTACACCCCAGAATGTTGCTGCTGTGGCAGAAAGCGCCATCAACATCAATTCACCGTCGTTCTCAACAATTGAACATTTCGGAGACATCATTGAGACGAATTTTGCCGAGGCAGCCAAATGGAATTTTTTCCAGTAATTTATTTTATAAAATATTAAAAAAAAAAAAATGTTTGCGGACCCTGTACATGCGATTTAGCAGTTATACACCACTCTGTGCAATGTGTCATAATTCAAAGACGATTTTTTTCTTGTAAATGCACTCTCCTAAAGATTTGAAAAATTTTGGTGTACACTTAAGTTTTTGGCTATGAAGATAGCCCTGCCACAGAGCACAATTTCATTCGAAAGTGAAATTAATTTTGTTTCGTCCTTCTACAGAAAACTAAAAGCAGTTTGTAAAATTACAGTGAAATTAACAATGTAAGGGAGAAAAACTGGAAAACACTATTAGTTATATTTATATTGGTTAAATAACTTTGCCTGAATTTTAATAATTAAACAAAAAAAAAAAAAAATATTGACGAATCGGAAAAAAGTTATCTTTTCCAAACCAAGACACAAGTATGTATGTGGGTAGTTGCGTTACATCGGGATGGGACAGATGATCGAATGCATCTCTTAAACTTCATCGATTCATTTTTTGGAACAAGATATTGGATATTGTAACAAGATATTTATTTTGTTTTTAGCTAAATTTTGTAAAGAAAGTAATAAAAAATGCAGATTTCGCTCATTTACTTCAACAGTGTCGTAACTCGAAAGACGATTTTTCAAGAGAGTTCTCAATTGCGTCAAATATAAGACACAACCATAGGATTCCCGAATAAACTAGGGGCCTGAACTGCAGAACAAAAGTCATCTTAAATTACAGATTTGCAGTTTCTTCTTGACCAAAAAAGTGAATTTTGAATTGTGACACTATTCACATAAATGAGCGATATGTACATGTTGATGTCGAGCAATCCGTATTATGGAATTCGTATAAGAAATCGGATTCTGTGTCCAAACAGACAATCATTCCGAAACTTTAAGTGAACATATAAATATAATAGGCAACCATGACACGATTTTGACGAAGTCATTCTAACTTATTGAGGTAAGTTGATGAATCCATTATTACCTGCTCTCGGTGATATTAGTGAACAATGAAAATACGGACTGTTCAAAGTTGATCGTATATTTTCTGCCCAGACTGTTATCAATTACACACAAGTAAAACGCGTGTTTGTCTTTGTAGCAAGTAAAGCTTATTTCTTTCTACTCAAAGCGTATTTGTGTAGAAGCAATAGCATGTTTGGGAAACACACAATAAACGTATTAAATTCCACAAAGTACAACATTTGAGTGCGAATAAGTGTGTTTTTGCAGCAGTTTTCGTAATTTTCATTTGCCTCTACGTTCTTTCAGATAATAACAATAACCAAGAGAATAAGATAAATCGATATATAGAGACTAGTAAGTTGTAATGCGCATATGGCGCCCGTTGAAATATGGAAAAAAAAATTTGCTGAAAAAAAAAAAATTTTGTGGAAAAAAGAATTTTGTGGAAAAAAAAAATTTCGTTGAAAAAAAAATTTTGTGGAAAAAAAAAATTTTGTTGAAAAAAAAAATTGGATAAAAAAATTTTTTAAAAAAAAAAAATTTTGTAAAAAATAGAATATGTAAAAAAAAATTTGGGGAAAACACAATTTCTGTACAAAAACAAATATTATTTTTTTAAATTATTATTATTTATAGAAAATTATAGAATGCCTATTTTAATTCCTACGTACTGCGTGACAGAGTCAGTGAATCAGTGTCGAGGGTAAATATATATTAAGATTCCCCAATTAAAAAAATAAATAAAAAATAACACAAAAATGTATATGTACATATATATTTGATATTTATAACCTTCAAAGATGAACACTTTTCGGGTGTTCGGAATGTTTGCAATCAAATGGAACTCTCACCGATATGAACAATGGCGCGAATGTAGTACTCATGTATTTTAATTATTTAGATTGGTATAAAAAGTTCGCAGCAATGCGATGTTTCTTTAGTAATAAATACTCACTGTGATGAAGCAAAACCAAGTGTTTTTATTCACGGATAGACCTCTCTATAGGCTCGACCCAGTTGTCCTTAATACCACCTTTACCCGTTTTTCTATTAACACGGGGTTTTTATTGCTGAATAGCATTTTATAGATAAGACCAAGTGAATGGAGAAATTGTAAATGTTAAAGGACCAGAATATGGTCTTGGTCTCACTGAAAAATAATCCTGTGACATACATTTTCGGAACAAATCACATTAGCATATACCATGTGTGTAGGTTAAATGTATCCCTGAAATGTGTTACATTCCATTTTGTTAAAAATTAACAAAGAAAAGAAAAATGGAGACAACATTTTAATGATCGTCACGAGTACTGCAATTTCGAGCACCGACAACATTTTGATGCGTCATTTTAGCTTTTAATTAAAAATGGTTACCCTCCAAATTCTAATGTTCACATTGATATCAGCTAAAAATCAATCCCATTTATTTATTTTGTTCGAGGACAATGGCATTTTCACAATCAAAACGTGTACACTGGCTACCAACATACATATGTATATGTACATACATACATGTACAATTTATTGTTATTACCACCATGGTCTCATTTAATGAATGATACAAAATATTCCATTCCATTCGATTTAGATACAAATCTCACACACTAACAACAACAGTGCAACAAATTGAAACCATAAACTCAGTAAACGCAAACAAACAACCCAGAGGAAACACACATGGAAATCCAAACGTAAACAAGTGGAAATTCCACATCGTGAGCTTTAAATCGAAGGGAGGGGATGGTTATATCAATGATAGCACTAAACATTCAAATAGTAACAATAATAATGAATACTGGGAAAAGTGTTGTCATTTGAAACATTCATCCAACGTTCATTCACTCATTCAGTCGACGTGTCTGTGTGGCATTCATTGATCATTACGATGCTGATGATTGGTGTGTGTGTGTGTGTGTTCAGCAAAACATAATCAAACCGAGCAGAAAGCACTGCAGTAAACATAAAGCATTTGTTTTGTGTTTGGTAAACATTGAATCCGTTGCCATTTTGTGATGGCTGTTTTCCGAAATGCAAATGAGTTCGGTCGTAAATACAAATCTGCACGTACACTCATCATTCAGATGGGAGGGTGTCTACTCTATGGGATCTCGAAACACAAGAGCACAGTGTTTCAAATACAAAAAAAAAACATATAATTTATGTACCCTGCACCATGGCGAATAATTTGTGTCTGGTTGAAATCGCAACTCCACGCAGAGTCGAACTATGCATGTGATCCAGCGCGAAACTCGCCAAAGGACCATTCAAAGTTGTTCAGATTGCTGATAATGCTAAGGTTTTCCGCTCGTTAGAGCGCTGTCACTTTCGATGAATCTCGTTAAGGAAGGCTGAGGTGCACTGGCCACCTGCTCAAGGATGCCAGGGAACCAGCTCACAAGGGGAATGAGTCGACGTTCCTACAGACCTGTAGACAGTGACATAACCAATTTTGAACTTATTTCTCCTCTTCTGCAACGTGGCAGGGTTTATGGTATTTCTCCCCAGATATACTCATATGAATTCCTATTCATGCCTTTCGGCAGATCGTGGTCTGATTGGTAGTGCGTACGACTGCACAGTAAACCCAGGCTAACAGTGTGATTGCATTCATTGGGGACAAACCCTGACTGTTAGCTGACAAAAAACAGTAGGTACCGGTTAGGGGGTATACAAATTTAATCATTAATAGATAATTGTTGAAAAAAATGAATTGTTGAAAACAAAATTTTTCTTGAAAACAAAAAATTTTGTTGAAAAAAAAAATTTTGTGGAAAAAAAAAAATTTGTTGAAAAAAAAAATTTGCGGGAAAAAAAAAATTTTGTAAAAAAAAAAAAATTTGGAAAAAAAAATTTTGGAAAAAAAAATTTTTGGTAAAAAAAAAATTGGGGAAAACACAATTTCTGTACAAAAAAAAAATATTATTTTTTTTATTATTTTATTATTATTATTTATAGAAAATTATAGAATGCCTATTTAAATTCCTACGTACTGCGTGACAGAGTCAGTGAATCAGTGTCGAGGGTAAATATATACAGTAGAATCTCACAAATTCGAACTGTCCAGAAATTAGAACCTGTCATTTCAATGTAATGGACTCTCTGAAATTAGAACCTAAGGTTCTAATTTCTGGACGTTTGTTTGTTTGCTAATTTTGTGAATAATTTTGGCTCATTGATACATGTATATGATGCAATTGTATTGCTGAAACAAGCTTGGGACGAAGTGCCACAAACAGTATTATCAAATTCTTGGTCCAAGTTGTTAAATTGGGATTCGGACCAATATGACAGCGATGAGGATTTGCCACTAGCCCAATTGCTTCAAAAAAATGAGGATTGCAATTCACTTCTCCAAATAAATGTAGATCTTTTAACAGAAATTATGCCAAACAATTCCGTAATTAGCATAAATGAAATCGAAAATTGGAATTCCGATATCTTTAATGAAGGATCTGATGTAGAAGAGAGTGATGATGGAACCTCAGATAGCAGTCAACCGGATGTAATCGATCTCATGCCCGTTATCCCTTATTCTAATGTTCTTGAAAGTGTACAATAATGTCATAAAATGGTGCAACAGCAGCGATATTTTTTCCAGTAAACACATGTCTAATCTTTTGAGCATACGTAATGACATTGTTGTTTCCAATTTAAATAAACCAAAAAAAAAAACAAGCATTACAGATTATATGTTAAAAAAGGATTGAATAGTTTTTAAAAAGAAAAAAGATTTTTAAGTTGGAGTTCTTCTTTTGTTGTGCATGAATTATTTTTAATTTTTTATTTTTTGTTAAAAATTATTAAATATGTATTAATAAATAAACATTTTTTTGACTTAACATAAAGATTTGTTTTTAAGGTTTGGTTCTTTTCTTTTAAATTTCTGCAAAAAAAAACGTCCAGAAATTAGAACATTTCACAAATTAGAACCACCGGTGGAACAAAGTGGTTCTAATTTGTGAGATTCTACGGTATTAAGATATCATTTCTAAACACTGTGCCCGAACAGTACACATATTTGATACATATACATTGTGTATGGGTATTTAAATGATGCATTTCGAAAACGAGTATAAATGGCCTTAAATTTGGCAGGGCCGAATTTTATATGCTCGCCACCGTAATGTACTAGATTATTTGGAAACACTTACATTGTACTATCATCATGACTGTGTAAGTGATGGTTGTGTAAATGGGAAACAATTGCTAAGATGGAAAAACAATAGTGTGCTTCACTATCGCTTAAAGCGCCTTGGAGACGATCAAATAATTCCATCAATCGGTTGTGTGTGTGCCTCTAATCGGGTTTCGTCGGCTACACGTACACGACGTCGGCAATGATTGACATAAAAAACAAAATTTTTTGATATTTTCGTTGATGGCGTTTTCGTTGATGGTCTCCAGTTACGCTTGTCAAGCATGACTCATTTAGTAGTAAAAAATTGTGCGAGATGGACAAGTGCGCGGGTGAAACAAAATTCATTCATTAGCGGAGTGCAGCAAAAGTAGTATGAAAGTTTCAACCGAACACAACGAAGTCAAACACGAAGTGATGATTGCCGTATTTTGTGGTGCGTTTGCGGGCAAAACACGAAGGCACACACTAATACATATGCACGCGATTGATGGAATTATTTGATCGTCTCCAAGGCGCTTTAGAAAAATCGGTGGCCGTACTTATGAAAATTTGACATCCTTTTAATACAGCATACTTTTTGAACGGATTATCGGATTTCAATAATTTTGTTGTTATTTTGAATGTTTGTCATTTGCTGTATTTTCCTTCCTTTCTACCGCTTCCTAGTTCCGAAAAAAGCTACAAAGAATAGGAATGGAATTTTTAAATCTATGTGTTTCGTATCTCATGATAAACGTTCTATGCCTATGTTTTATAAAGGAGTACATAATAAAAATAACATTCCTGACAAGGGTACCTTCGTACACATGGACATTCAAATCAAATAAACGTTGGGTTTGCTCGGATGTACGTGTATTTCCTTAGCTTATGTTTGTGTTGTTCGTGAAGGTAATTACAATAAAATAAATTGTATCAAATTATTGCAAATGTAATTGTTGCAATTTGTTACTTTGACTATTGTATATTTAAAATAAAATTTCTAATCGTAGCACAGTGACAATGTCTGCCTCTTTGTAGGTGCCGGCGTGTAGTGCAGACAACGAGGCAGACAAAGGAGAAAAGGAAACACTTTCCACAATGACATAAAAAAATGGTTAGGATCGGAAATGTGCGAGTTTCTGTTGTGAATTGTTTATAAATAATTAAAAAAAAAATATATAAAAATAACTATGGATTTGTATCGAAGGAAAAGAAATTTGCAAAACAAAACAAACTAGAAGAAACAAACAAACAGCTGTTTTTTCCCCCTCATTTTTCTGACATTTGCTTTCAACAGGGATGCAAATTTTTTCATTTTATTCCTTTTTTTAACTACTATTGGAGTACAACACTGTGCTCTCTCTCATTTTTACTGTGATTTCAACGAAATTACGAAAAATGAGCATAATGTCTGCGTTTTTTTTGTATGGAAATAAGTGTAATTTCAAGTGTAATTTGCCTCAATTCATCCAAAGAGAGCGAAACGCGGTGAAACGCGGTATATGTGAAAAGGCTATTACTTGCAAAGCCCACACCGTATAAATTAATACACATTTACACAGACCGCTCTACAGAATCATTTATTAACAGTACCCTGCCAAGTAATTGGGAAATGTGTAACATTTTAAGCTAAATGAATTAAGTACACTGTTCGCAAAATTTTGAATATGGCAGGAGTGTTAGTAATATCGGAAAAATTCTGGAGCTTTTGCGAGTACGAAACTAATATCTAATCAGTATCTAAGGACTAGTGAGGCCCATTTCCAATTTGGCTAAATATTGGTCATATCAGTTCATTACCATGGTTTTTCACCCCGAGATTTAATAGACGGCGGTACTCTCACAAACTTCAGTACAAATTACACTTAAATTAAGATTTGCATATGTTCTTTGCGTTTGAATTATTTCACTTAAAAATCCTTTTTAGTCGATCTAATTAATTTTTGGTCTGGCTACTAAATATGGAGTAAGTTTATTTGTAATGGGTGCCCCCAAAATACTGAAGTAAACAGGAAGGGCCCAATCGGTAACATTCTTTACAAGTAGACTCGCGTAGTGTAATTAAATTGTCTAGGTCGCTAAAGAAAGAAGAACGCAGTCTTGATCCTCGCCTGTTCTCCTGAGCAAATGCAGAAAAGGTTTTTAGAGACTAGTCCTTCTCCTTATCTACACAACTTCGGCATTAGTCATTAGCCGCAAAATTTATTATCAGCATGACGGACACAATCAATGGATTTTGGGTCATGATGGCGACAGCATCAAACATTGTGCGAGAGATCCTCGTCAGTCTATGTTGTTAAGTTCAAGACAACAGAATCCATAGATTTAATGAAGCTTCACTGTCAGAAGATATGTTATTCGCACAGTGGTGAGGACATTATATAGCTGTCATTCTTCTACTTCTTTAATGGCCAAAATCTCAGCCTGGTGGACACTACAGTGAAAAGGTAGTCTCCGATCCATATTTAGCTCTAGGTCTTTGTAGTAGATCATGTAACCTACTTGGGCTGACAAAAAAATTAAAGAAAAATTAAATATTTCCTAAAGGATAATCGGGGCTACGATGATGGAATTTGCACCGTCGGGGGCTCTATAAAAACTCTCCAAATGAAAAATGCAAAAAAAGAATAAAGAATTCCCCAAAATAAATGAAAAATCCTGCCAAAAATTCTGAAAAATCCCCCAAAGAATTTATGAAATATTCCCTAAGGGAAAATCCGGGCTACGATGATGGAATTTGCGCCGTCGGGGGCTCTATAAAAAGTCTCCAAATGAAAAATGCAAAAAAAAATAAAGAATTCCCCAAAATAAATAAAAAATTATTCCAAAAATTCTGAAAAATCCCCCAAACAATTTATGAAATATTCCCTAAGGGAAAATCCGGGCTACGATGATGGAATTTTCGCCGTCGGGGGCTCTATAAAAACTCTCCAAATGAAAAATGCAAAAAAAAAAATAAAGAATTCACCAAAATAAATAAAAAATCCTGCCAAAAATTCTGAAAAATCCCTCAAACAATTTATGAAATATTCCCTAAGGGAAAATCCGGGCTACGATGATGGAATTTGCGCCGTCGGGGGCTCTATAAAAACTCTCCAAATGAAAAATGCAAAAAAAAATAAAGAATTCCCCAAAATAAATAAAAAATTATTCCAAAAATTCTGAAAAATCCCCCAAACAATTTATGAAATATTCCCTAAGGGAAAATCCGGGCTACGATGATGGAATTTGCGCCGTCGGGGGCTCTATAAAAACTCTTCAAATGAAAAATGCAAAAAAAGAATAAAGAATTCCTCAAAATAAATGAAAAATCCCCCAAACAATTTATGAAATATTCCCTTAGGGAAAATCCGGGCTACGATGATGGAATTTGCGCCATCGGGAGCTCTATAAAAACTCTCCAAATGAAAAATCCTGCCAAAAATTCTAGAAAATCCCCCAAACAGTTTATGAAAAATGCACAAAAAAATACCACAAAAATTCTGAAAAATCACCCAAACAATTTATGGAAAATTACCCAATCAAAAATCCCCTAAATATTATGAGAAATAACTCACAAAAACAACAATAGATTTTCGGAATTTGAAAAGTCAAAAGTATGACAAAAATTTTAATTTCTGATTTATGCAGTAATAGTAATTATATGTACTTTGGTGACTCGTATAAAGTCTTTCCGGGAATATGTACATTGTTCAATTTTTCATTTGAAATATCCCAAAAACAAAAAATAAAATATTCTTAAAATTATAAAAAAAAACTAGTAAGTTGTAATGCGCCTATGGCGTCCGTTGAAATATGGAAAAAAAATTTTGTTGAAAAAAAAAATGTTGTTGAAAAAAAAAATTTTTCTTGAAAAAAAAAATTTTGTTGGAAAAAAATTTTGTTGAAAAAAAAAATTTTTGTTGAAAAAAAAAAATTTAGCTGAAAAAAAAAATTTTGTTGAAAAAAAAAAGTAGAAAAAAAAAATTTGTTGAAATTTTGTACAAAAAAAAAATATTATTTTTTTTATTATTATTATTTACTAGTAAGTTGTAATGCGCCTATGGCGCCCGTTAATTTGCTTGAGAAAGTATTTGTTACTTAATTTTAAAAATTTTGTAAAAAAATATTTTAAGAAAACTATTTTGTAAAAAAAAATTTCGAAAAAAAATAAAATTTGTGGAAAAATAAAATTTGTGGAAAAAAAAATTTTGTTGAAAAAAAAAATTGTTGTTGAAGAAAAAAATTTTGTGGAAAAAAAAAATTTTCTTGAAAAAAAAATTTTGTGGAAAAAAAAAATTTCTTGAAAAAAAAATTTGGAAAAAAAAAATTTCTTGAAAAAAAAAAATTTGGAAAAAAAATTTTTGTAAAAAAAAAAATTGTAAGAAAAAAAAAATTTGGAAAAAAAAAATTTGGGGAAAACACAATTTCTGTACAAAAAAAATATTATTTTTTTTATTATTATTATTTATAGAATTATTATAGAATGCCTATTTAAATTCCTACGTACTGCGTGACAGAGTCAGTGAATCAGTGAATCAGGGAATCAGTGTATCAGTGAATCAGTGTCGAGGGTAAATATATATTAAGATAGAATTATAGAATGCCTATTTAAATTCCTACGTACTGCGTGACAGAGTCAGTGAATCAGTGTCGAGGGTAAATATTAGGGTGGAGTGAAATTCAAAAAAAAAAGTTAACCTCGGAAAGAGATGTAGTCTGGGGTCCTAATGAGGGGAAAAATAAAGAAAAAAATTTTAGGGGTCGCGCCACTCCCTCGAAATTTGGAAATTATCGCTATTTTGGCGTTGATTTTAGAAAAATCCTAAAAAGTTTTATGTCAATAAATGTTTGCAATAGCAAAAACAATGAAATAAGGGCATGAAAAAATTTAAAAAAAATTTTCTCATTGTTCAAAAATGTCAAAAAGTAAAATAAGTCAAATCGTCCCTTCTTCAGAAAATTGACTGAACAATGAAATCGCCACCAAAGCTACAAATATTAGTCGATTATCCTCATATTTTGTTTGGGCACTGAACAAGCTCAAACTTTTAAATTTCGAATAAGTTAAGTCGTTAATTTTTAGGATTTTTCTAAAATCAACGCCAAAATAGCGATAATTTCCAAATTTCGAGGGAGTGGCGCGACCCCTAAAAATTTTTTAAAATTGTTTTCTTTATTTTCTCCCTCATTAGGACCCCCGACTACATCTCTTTCCGAGGTTAACTTTTTCAAATTAAAAAAAAGCATGTTTTCACTCCACCCTAGTAAATATATATTAAGATCCCTTATTTATGTAGGAGATTTCTTCTTTTCTTCTTTTTTTTGGACAGGTCGGGTCACTCCGCCGCCTTGGAATAAATGGTACATCTGCCGATCAGTGGTGTACTTAACGATATCTGATATGTCTGTATTTTAAAATCACACTGTGCCCATAACAAGTCTCTGCGACATGCGAAAGTTTAATTGTCACGAATTGTGTGGAATGATGCCTTGTCTTGTTGAAACCACATATTTAGGCAGGAAGTAACATCCCTGTACTCACTGGTCAAGTATTTGTTGAAGATATGGAATCCAACTACGTCAAAAGCTCCAAATTCGCGTTTCGAAAATCACACGTTGGTTCTCTGAATCCAAAAGTTTTGCATTTACTGTCTTTATTTATAGTGATATATTTTTAAAAAACCCTAATCTGCCTGCTGTCAAACTGATTTATTTTTTCGGATGAAACTAATACAAAAATTTACAGCAATTTTAAATCTTGCGTTATTTTTGGAACATCCTTTATAGTGCTGATTTCGAGGTAATTATTTTGAAATTTATTATCATTTTCGATTCATAATTCCTTCTTTATCCCATTTACTAGCAGAAAACTGATTAAATGGTTTACAAAAAGGGGTTGAAGGGGTCTTTGTAACAGAACAGAAAAACCATGCCGGCCATTATCATTCACATCACATTTAATGTGAACGGATGTGTCTTCATCTTAATCTTTACCCGAGTATCTCATTACACACTTAATATTCAGTCAATCATATCAGAATACTTCTGTACTACAAGGGCAACTTTGTGTCATTAACTCTTTCCTTAGTACAGTATTTCTATATAAGTTAAGGCTTTCTAATGCTTTCGCAGTATGTTTTCACGAAAATAAGTTGCCTCATGCATAAATCCCAAGAAAAAAAACTATCTTTGATATGACGTTGCTCCGGTGCGGAAGCAAGAAACTGGAGTCTTTACCTCACTTCGTTACTTCCTTTGACACTTTAAGCTATTGCCAACGAACTTTTGGGGGCATTAAGTTTATTTGATAGGTTTGGCAATAACTTTTCTTATGCAGCTTTGGAGGGGAGTAGTGAATTAGGGGTAAATTCCTGTGTGAACATAAATCACAAGGAGTTTGAGAGTGGTGCGACTGAAAACAACTTTAATGGACCATAATATTATTTATTTTTATTTTATTTCTGAGACATGTCCTGAAATGTGGTAATTTGAGATTAACATATATCAAGATAAATTCCAGAGCATATCGAGCCCTTACCGCGAAAAAGACTTAAGCGACATTATTTCGAATCTCTCTTTTTGATGAAATTCGAATAGAAAATTGTGCAACGCTCTTAATCCCAAAATATTAAAAATTAGTATTTACAAATATATAACCAATTCAATTGTATCCTAAGAACCACACAAAATCCGTACCAATCTATCACTCACTGGGGCAATGCTATGATCATGAGTGGGCTTTCCAGTGGGACAGTTTGGTGAAATAGCCCCCGAGATAAAAACGCGCTTCATCAAAAAAACTATGATTTCTGAGCAAAAACGTTTGTTCTCCGAGTTTCTCTGAGGCCCAAACTGAAAAGTGGTCGTGTGCCTTCAACGATTGATTCAGTTAGACCTTGTAAGCGAATAATGAGACGTCATTGTCCAAAATTCATTTCAGACTGAGAACGATGGCGAGACGATGTACACCCGACGATGTGTGTGCCTTATTTACAGTATGGGCTACACGACATTGACTTTAAAAAAAGTTGGCATTATTTCCCAACGTTTTTGAAGTGTAAAGCGATTGCTTTCGGAGATATGATACTAACTTTCTGACGAGATTTCGGGCGGGAAAGATCTGTCATTGTTAAAATAACAAATGATTCCTAATTCTAGAAAATTAAAACCAAGTCTGGTGATTAGATTCTGATTTACAGCATTAAAATAAATCAGTTCCAATGATTTATTTTGAATATAAAAGATTAACTGAAATAATAAAGTTTTCACAAAATGATTGTATATAATCCCAAATTACTTTCAGATTACATTTCAGAAGGCACTCCAGTACTGTTGTTCCTTTAAAGCCAATTTATTTGGCATGTGCAATCTTTTGAGGTTGAGACATAAGACATGTTGCAGAGTCAATTTTTTTTTCCTGAGCATACCACATATAAGTAAATCTGGCAAATTTAAATGGCTGCTTCAAACTGGTAATTGAATCAAACTGCGTATTTTAGAATGCGAATGATATCATAATACAGATTTGAAAGATGTTCCCTAATAGTAATCTTACGCATACATGCAATTCTCTTTAGATCAAATTTTAAATATTTTTCAAATTGTTTCATTTTCATTGTTTAAGTCATTTCAAAGAGCACACGTTATTCTTTGTATCTTTTCGCACATTTTCGCGTTTAAATAATCGGCCCCTGGGGGGTGTTTCACATGTTTTCTATTTGCCCTGCTTCTTCTATTTAATGTATGCCTCGATGTCCTCACACATCGTTTGTTCTCTTTGTGGCGAATGTTGCAAAAAGGCTCACTGATAAATTGAATTATTGCCGTGATCTGTTTGTGTCATCTAAAGTCCTGCCCATGCGAGTGCATGTGTATCTGCCAATTGTCTATGCGTGTGTGTGTGTGTGTGTGGATACATGTGTATGATGATGAATATAGTTGTAGGCAATATAGACATAAATCATATTAAATGACAATGAAAAGTGTTATATCAACAAGTCGGTAAGTGCGGAGGCGGAATGCGGCAGCGGTTGAGCGGATGATTTCCTCCTTTAACATTCTTCACTTAAGGGCATTTTGTCATTCTATTCCTTTCCATTACGAGTCTCATAACATTATGAGCGGCAAATGGGATTTTAATTTTCCTGCACGTTTAAGACGAAGCCAATACGTTATTTTTTTATGTGTGTGTGTGGTAAAGTGATGAAGTACTGACAAATGGCAAATGCTTAAAGTCTTAAGAGCTTAAATAGCATTTATCGACGACAGTAATGAAGTAATAGTATTTGTCATCTGTATAACTGTTCATTAATTTGAAATATGTTTTAGTTTATAAGACATATTTTTAAGTGTTTGATTCGGAGAAATGCTTTGTAGAAGTGAATTACATTTGTGCAATTGATGTTTAAAATCGGTTATCGATTAACAACCTTTGAAGAAATACAGATTCACCACCACACTCCTAAACAAAACAGCATTCGAAGCCATTGCTTGGCAAATGGGTTAAATACATCGAAGCAGACAAATGTGGTTGCATCTGTTTTTCTGCATATGAAAGGTGTGATGTACAATTCTGTAATCGTATTGAAAAGGGTTTGTCGACAGGAGGTGTTATTTTGAATCACCCGGTATTTCAGTGGTATTTCAGTGTCACTTTTGAAGCTTTTATTCTTTGACATTTGACTACTAAAATCGAACGATACACGCTTCAACAGCGCACTAAAATTATTAAAATTCACAACAAAGGTTGTGAAAAACTTGTAGTCACAGTTCGCAAAACTAAAACATTTTTGGGTCGTCGTGAAGCACCTTATCAGACCGCATTACAGAAATTGGTGGAACAATTCGACGGTGTTATCTCTCGACTTCACCTTTGGGACCACGTGAAAGATAAGGTATACGCCAACAGCCCAGCGTCGATTCAAGACCTCAAAGATAGAATTCGGTTAGGGTCCTGTAAGGTGGCCATTTAGCTGCATATCTTTATCTTTATTATGAAATAAACATCCGACCATTTATCTAAAAAAAAAATCAATTTTTCTTTGAATACCAAAATAACACCTCTTGTTCGAAAACAAAGCAAATAATTCTAGTTTGTTTTGCTTTTTTTCTCTAAAATGTTATTATGGCCCTTTTTGCCCATTTCACTATATTAACGATAATCATCACAGCCAGTCAAAGACATTTATTAAATAAAACAAGTGGACAAATAGTAAGTTCGGCCGGGCCGAATCTTATATACCCTCCATCATGGATCCTTAAAAAGTCAATAAATAAGAAAACTAACTGAGTTTTTGGGCCGCTCGTGACCCGATAGTCCCAGGAACCCGATCACAAATTTTATCCAAATCATGAAAATAAATGCATATTTGGGTTCGCGAGAAAATTTCGTTGCATTTCGATACCCATATGTCCATGTTTGTCAAGGGACGGTTTTTGGGCCGCTGGTGACCCGATAGTCCCATATGCGCATGTTTATCATGGGCCCTTTTTTGGGCCCCAAGGGTCCACGGAACCCATGAGCACGCCCATTTTTGGGATTTTTTTCCCCATCTATAAATTATATAAACTTAGAACAATTTTACCAAAAAAAATCAGATGTAGTGAAAAAAATATTTGAAAAATTTGATTATGGCCGGGATATATTTAGTCCCGTAAAGGGGAACTTTTTCCACCTTTGCTCCGATATTGCCCATTCTCGAACTTAACCTGCTTATGGGCAAAAAACATCTTCCTACAAAATTTCAGCTTCTTAGCGTTGGTCGTTCGCACTCTATCGTGATTTCAACAGACAACAGACGGACGGACAGACGGACATCGCTAGAATGTCTTAGAATGTTACACTGACCGATAATATATATACTTTATAGGGTCGCAGATCACTCTTTCGAGGTGTTGCAAACGGAATGACAAACTTAGTATATACTCCATCCTATGATGGAGTGTATAATAAACCGTAAAAAACTAAAACAAGCAATGAAAACAAAAGGATTTTTAAAAATTAATCAACTATATGACATTATAAAATTTAAAAAACGCGTCATCAACCACTTTTGATGTTATATAACGTGTTTCTTTGTATGGTCATCTTTAAACAGAAAGACGCAGCAAACTAAAATTAAATAATACAAAAGTTCATACATAGCAACAGTTATTAAACTGAGAATTTAGAGTAAATTCTTTTGGGGAGCCTTTTTTTTATTAAAATGGCAGCTTCCTTGAAACGTGTATAATATGAGTACATTGGCAATGATGAAAGTGATTTTTCATAACGGGAGAGCACACCTCAAGAAAAACATAAAAGACTTCGTATGAATTAGGGTGATTCCATATACATCATATTTTCAAGATTTAGCCCCTCTCGATAATTTCCAGTTTCAAAACATGAGCAAAAGGCTTAGATATTCGAATGATGAATAGTAAAAAATTGATGAATTATGGCATATTCTCCCTTGAATATCTTCTTAATGTAGGTAAGTATAATCCATTCGCATTCCATGTATAAGAACCAAATTCATATTTCCTACTCCCTAGTACACATAGTATTCCAAAACTGTGGTCAATTTCAAGGCACACAAATACATCCTATCACCGCTCCACAGTAAAAAAAAAGATTTTTTTTTGCAAAATAATTGTTTGTTTCCCCTCCGGCAAAAGAAGGAAATTATAACAATCCTATCAGTACTTTTTCCGAACACAATTTATCCATTCGCAAACTTATTTATAGCATTTCGACAAAATAAAATGTTTGGCATTTGCCAAAGTATTGTTGCAAATATTCGTACAGCAACAATGACAACAATCGATTGATTTGAATTCTGAGAGACAGGGAGAACATCAAAGGAATATTGAGGGGAAAAAAACTTTTATCGATTTATTAAAAAAAAAATGTTTGACAAATTTATAATACCCGCCATGAGAGAGAGAGAGGAGAGATTACTAAGGATAATACAGTTGCACACAAATCAAAGAATACCGAATCTTTTCAAGTTCGTTTATTGGGGATTTATTGCGGGCAACTTGTGTTTTTTTGTGGCTGTGATGGTCATAATCAGCTTATCAGACTTTAAACGACAGCATAAGTAAGTTTAGAAGGAAAGTTCCTTTTTCTTGTAGAGTATTTGGGATAGAGCCTTTTCTGGGGATTACATTCTGGTTTAAGATGATGGTGAATTAGTTATGCTCAATTGATTCTGAGGATGCTGCAGTAGATCAATTCAATCATCCTCGTATCCTCATACGTGTAAAGGTAAATCAGGGACAAAGGCGGTCTTTAAAATTCAGTTGGGATTCTGGGAAAAGTTAATTCTATTCCAATAAAATTGTTCTTCTTGGCCTAGCCGTTCAAAATCATGACGTCACACATCAAATTGTATTCACATCTGCCGTAATAATTGCCTACAATATCTGTTAGTCTTCAGTGATATGAGAAAGTCTAACGAAAGTTATTCAATACTAGTAAGTTGTAATGCGCCTATGGCGCCCGCTAATTTGCTTGAGAAAGTATTTGTTACTTAATTTTAAAAATTTTGTAAAAAATATTTTGAGAAAACTATTTTGTAAAAAAAAATTTCGGAAAAAAATAAAATTGGAAAAAAAAAATTTTTGTTGAAAAAAAAAATGTTTGTTGAAAAAAAAATGTTTGCTGAAAAAAAAATTTTTGTTGAAAAAAAAAAAAATTTTGAAAAAAAAAAAAAAATTGTAAAAAAAAAATTTGGGGAAAACACAATTTCTGTACAAAAAAAAAATATTTTTTTTTTATTATTATTATTTATAGAATTATTATAGAATGCCTATTTAAATTCCTACGTACTGCGTGACAGAGTCAGTGAATCAGTGTCGAGGGTAAATATATATTAAGATGCTACACAAGAGAGTCGATCTTACGTTATTGATTGAAATCCCATTCAGAAAATTGTTCTGAAATGTAATGATGCAATTCACATCGGAGATGATGCAATTCCTTTTGGTTGTAACCAAAACGTAACTCAGTTTACTGTGGAGTACAAACATTCTTTTCCCGTCATCTCCACTGGAAAATGCTACATTTTTAATCATGATTTCTGCACTCTGTAACGGCTCAAACCCATTAAATAACGTTTAAAAACAATTCAAACAAAGTGAAAACGTCAAGGAATGCTAAGATAATCTGTAAACACAGTGCATCGAAAGTCATGAAAATTGCAATTGCATCTTTTCACCGATTTCATTTCAGTTTCAAAACAATTTAGCTACGGAATTTTTCCCAGAAAATTGAAATGAATGAACAGAGACAGCAGCGCAAAGTCCCAACACATTTATTTGCCAAAAGGCATTTCATTCACAATCAATACGCTTTTCAAGTACAAGAAAGTTCAGTGCCGACCGTATCGAATCACCCACCAAGCGGCTTCCTTTTCCTCTTCCTCGTGCTCCTCGTCATCGAGCATACATTGTTTACATGGTAAAGCGCTGAAAAGGAAATTTCTTTAGCTGCAGGAATTTAGAACTGGAAACAACTGTGAAAACAGGAAACAGAAATGCAAAAGCTGCCAACAAAAACGAAATGTAATCATATTATTGAGAACGGATTATAAACTGCGATAAATCATGAATTGCAACAGAGCAAAAACAGAAAAGGCTAAAAACAATTTTAGTTTTAAACGAATTACGAAGAGTGTGTGTAAAGTGACTGGAGCAGTGATTTTTACCGTAGAATTTTCTTGCTAGTAATTTAAATTCGAACATTTTCATGTTTTGAACATGTTTTAATTATCTGCCAAAATTTGTATCTAGGTTAATTACATTAATGATATTGTCGTCATGTGTTATTAAACGCCTTCTTGGAGTAATGGGCAATTTCCCCATTACTCGTTTTTCCCAATTTCATTAAAGATTTCTGCACTTAATGTTAAGGCCAAATTAAAACCGTGCCAACAGACGGGTATCAACGGAGCTTGAAATGAATTCGTTAAAAGTAATCCCTCAACAGAATGTGAAATATTAAAGAGTGCTTCTAAATCGAATTAAAGATACAAATTAAAGTTGACATTTGAATGAGGACTTCATGGAATTACGTTTTAATGAAGATAAGAGAAATATTTCTGCTTGAAACGTACATGTAAGTTTTAGGAAAATGTAAAATGATGCCACGAATCGATCTCCAACTCCGTCTGCAGCTTATATGTCTAAAATTCGCTACAAATATCAAATTTCGATCTGTTTGACACAAGTAAAGTCTGCATTATTTTCAAATGTGAATTGAATTCAATAGTTGAGTTGAGAGATTTAAATGAATGATAAAGGAAGGTCCGATATTGAGACAGAGTTTAATTAGTGTGTTTACAATTCAGTAAAAACTCAGATTTTACAACAACCAACAAAATTGGCATATCCTTTATTAAATATTAAAAAATTAAATATTAAATTATTAAAATAAATAATAATATAAATTATTAAAAAATTATTATTAAATATTAAAAATTAAAAAAAAGTCCCATGACCATTGACATATTGGACTCAAACAAATTAATCCCTAGATATGTTTACATTTATATTGTTATTGCTACAGCTGATAACAGTAGCGTATTGTCTTCACAAATTTGCGATTAGTTTTGAAATTGTTGGTCTGACAAAATGTTCACTCGTTCGACATTCTGACCAGTTAGTTTGTATTTGTAAGAGCTGAGCGTTTATATGTGCATTCAACCATGTTCAAGACTCCAAATAGCAAAATATGAAATGCAAAATTTTTTTTTTTTTCAGATATCAAAAATCAGTCCATATAATTTTTACCGATTTCTTGACCGGATGAAAGAAAATTGCAGAAAAACTAACTTACCTCATCTCTGTAGATGTCACTTTGTACGTCATTCTTAACCAAAGTTTATAATATTTATAGAATAAAGCATACATGTTGGTAAACATGTTTGCAGGAGTAAGGTGGGCTTTAAAAGCAACCCGCACTCACACAACACTGAGAGATCTAAGAGAAACTATGTTGGAAGTTAATAAATTTTTATATTCACTGTTTCGATTTTAAGTAGCAACTACATGACAGACCGGTTAAAGAAGAACGAAAGAGACAGATTCTTAAAAAAAGACATGATCAGTCGCGACTGTTGTTGACAGTTAATCGCCGTTTTAATAATGTTTTTTTTCACTATCCCAAGTTTGAGTATTAAAACAACTGAGGAATTTTCAGCCGGGTAAGCACTCAACCATAGTAAAAATCCCAATCCAACACAAAAATTCTGATTTGCAAATTAATAACATCCGTCTAATAAGAAAATGCAACCCTGACCAATATCCAATGACATTCCTCCTTCTCTTTCTTCCTTCCCATTGCAAATGTCAACAAACAGACAGTTAAAAGCGCGGCGAGTACATTAAACAATGTCGGAACTTACGTGCGAACAGTTTAAGTAAATTTCCACAGAAATAATTCGATTTCAATTACAAAATTAGTGTTAAAATGTTAAGCAAGATGTGTTCTATAAAAGTGTTACAAAATATTGTTGCTATTTGATCAGGAAAACGTGAAAATTTAGTCAATATTTTCGGCAAAAGCAAACTGTCACAGCTTTAGAAAAATATAACAGTTGTGTTTGTTTCTTTGTGTATGCCAGTTACAGCGGTTTCTCAGTGTCATTGTACTTCGCTCACTGATCACAAAATTATAAGATGATTGCGTATAACTGTTTAGCTCGTCGTTGGGTATGCCAGTTTAGTTGTTCGGTCGGTTTCTAACAGATTTTGACGCGCTCTGTTGCCGTCTCGTAGGATGTAAATCGTTGTTGTTGCTGTTCGTGTGTGAGTAGCAATAGCAACATCTCTTGTATGCAATTATGAAGTAAAGATGTTCAATGTGAATAATATGATGCAAACGCATAAGAGAAGAGGGGAATTTGTGTTAAAATTGTGTGTGTGTGATCATAAAGAATATGCATGTTCACCGACAATAGGAAATGCAATGAGAGACGCTGTGCGAATGAAAAAAAATGAATCAAATGATAAATTAATTAATTAAAAGAAAATATACAGTGTACTCTCTCCTTGCGCACACCTCTCATAAACGGACACTTTTTACAGTACCATTCCGCTTCAGTCCTCTTTTATAAACGGACAAAATTCTCAGTCCCTTAGGTGTCCGCTTATAAGAGAGTACACTCTAGATACATAGGGAAAATATGTAAAAATAATAGAAAATATGTACATTACATTTGTTGTTTTGTTACTAACAGTGCGGTCGGAAACATTAACAAGAACCTTGTGAAGCATGCTGGTGTAGAATACGAAAATAATGGCAAACGAAAATTCAACCATAAGGTAAGTATATTTTCACTATTTTTTCCTGGTGTTGCATTACATTTAACAACTGTTTTACTTTCTTTAGAATCGAAATGTATCATTATGATGAAATGTTCTAAGTGATTGATTATTTTAATTTAAAAAAAATTACCAATAATCATTATTTAGAGATAACACGGTCCGCAAAACTTTCCAGTTGAAGTTCACTGCTGAACTTTTTAAGAAAGACCAATAGACACATCGAATTTGATGCATCAAATACATTAAAAATGGAATAACAACCATGGGCAAATATTTTTCACATCCATTGGAAATAAAGATTGGTTCCAGAAATTCTTAAATAGGGCTACTATTTGCTCCCCCAACCATCGTATTCCCCGTACTTCCATACCTGAGGAAAGGGTTCGACAGTTACAGATTTGTGTCGAATGACATGTATGTCCTGGAGAAATTTAATTATTCGTTGAAGAACACGTCTCTTTTTTTGCCGAAAATAATATTTTATATTTAAAATTTTATAGAGCTGTCAAACTACCCTCGCATTTATCTATATACATAAAAACCCTAATTTCATGTAAATTCAATTTGACAAGTATGAGTATTGTTAAGACGTCAATACCTTTCTTGTTTTAATTTTTTGCAAAAACTGTATACTGCATTTATATCGACAAGGGGTTTCTAACAACAAAAAGAAACACACACAAATGTTGTGAATTTGTGTAATAATAACCCCAAAATATATTCAAATATATTTCGTCAAACATCCCAAATAGACAAAGAAAAACATATTGGTTTGTATATGGAAATATAGGAAAGCAATAAGGACGTAGGAATAACTTCTTGATAGACAAACAAAAAACATATTCTTTTGTATATGAAAATTATAATGGAAATATAGGTAACCAATAAGGATGTCAACGGAGTAGGGATATATGCTTGATATAGGACATTTAAACATATTACAAAATTGATAACGTCTAAGAACTCTTTTTCCGTATGGCAATACTTAGATTTTAAAGATTTATAAGATTATAGCATATTTTTTTTTTAAACCAGAAATATAATAACTCTCTAGAACCATCAATGTTTGGTCTCAAGTAGTTAGAATGTCATGCTTTTGTTTGGAGGCCGCCTTCTCTGTGAAACGCCCTTTTACCGGCACCACACAAAGAATATCTGTAGGTAATGTGTGAAAACAACATCCAACGCAAGAACAATAAAAGTAACAGACAGCAAATACAGTACAGTAGTACTCGTGGAGACCAAATAAAAAAACATAATTTGAATATTGTTTTTCGTATTATGCAAAGGAACACACCAGTGACAGGATATGCCTTAGGGTAGAGCGTATCCGCAGGAGTCTTAAATTCAAATGCTATGCCAACATTAGATATATAATTCGTTATATATCATTTGTGACCAAAAAAAGAATATATTCACAATTATTTATTATGGGACCAAACTGAATTTGATTTAGGCAATTTCTCATATCCTTTAATATTCCACGAAGAAACTCACAGGGAATGTTTCCCGTTTTATTGAGAAAACACAATAATATTTGTAAATTTACAGTCCGGCATCCACTGTTTAAAAAAAATGGATAATGCTTTTCTAGAGAAGTTTTACACGTCTTAGAGATACCCCTCTTGTTCGTAAAGCCGCCAGCATTTACCTGGTGGAAACGGCCTCTGATGGTCTTACCACTATAAGCGTTCCACCTTAATGTAAGGTGTACTTACAGGAGCTGTCTACATGTACACCGAGTAAATTGAGTAAATAAAATAAATACAACACGCATTCACATACCGAATATTTACATACCCAAATGAAAGTGTCACACAGACACCTGATTCACACACAGACGACTCATATAATGTATGCAGGTTTATATCTAAATACTGGGTTGTATTATAAAGAGATTATTGAGATTTAATAGATGTAAATGTTTAACAAGTTGAGGATTATGTTCGTTTAACATATTGTCAGGCAAACGATAAACAGGACATGTCCTGATGGCTCAGGTGAATACACATAAAATGGTAGCATGATCAACATTAATACGGGGGGAATTATTTTTAACCAGTCATACTAGGAAATGCTTATGTTATTTGACATTTATCGAATTTTCCTGTTTCTGATTTTTGATAGGCTATGGGGAAACATGACTTTGCTAATATACAGCAACAAGCTATACTAGCAAATTATAGAACTATGCATGCGGAATTGCTGTTCTTTGATGGCAACGATGCGAGTGTTGTGTTCACTTTCCAGTTTAAATAGTAGCTCCTCTTAGTCGAATATTCAACAAATTCGAACTGACTGATGATAATTATCATAGATAGCGTCATGTGTTCACTGACTAGAGTACTTGGGCGATTTTCATATCATCTTGAACGATGAATATCATTTCCATATGAACCAAAGACTACATATCGCTCATTTACTTGAATAGTGGCATAATTCAAAATTCACTTTATATATTTTTGGTCTTGGAAAAGCTGTAAATCTCTAATTTAAATTGGCTTTTGTTCTACTGAGTATTATGGATTCATATGACAGGTCTCCATATTATTGAAATAGCCTGCAGTTCTTTTTCTATATTTGGAAAGTACGACGAAATTGACTATTTTAAACGGCTATCCGGAAAAAATCCTATTTTGAGTTATGCCACTATTCAAGTAAATGAGCGATATATAGAGTTATATAGAGTGGTTAGACTGCTAACTCTAGATGTCTCACCATTCACCATTCATACCATCGCATCTGGCTTTAGACGTCTACCCACTAAATTGTCATTCTAACGGCATAAAAAGGTAGATTAACAAGGAGAACTGCAAAAAATTAGATGCTAACAAACCACAGTAGGTCCATCCAGTACAAAACTACCTGCAGAAACTTACGGTTGATACCGCTATCACCGCATATGGAGAGTACATATTTGATGGATTTCAATAAGTTGCAGTTCAAAAAACTCAATGTGATATATGCGCGTGATGGTCGAGTGATGATGGTCCTCTCGGATGCACGCAAGCCGGGGTAAAATGCGTCGGGCACTTGGACCCGTCACACGACAAATCGTTGATATCACTTGTCCTTTTTATGCAACCTTAAGTTCTATCTGTCCTTTTTGGTCGACGATTTATATGAATATTTCCATTTCTCAGAAACTGCAGTTTCTTTTTCCAACATTTAATAAAACTCAAAGATAATAGTTAAGGCCTCAGCGCCAAAGTGGCTTTTTAGAGGCTAGTTGGCAACTACTTCCATTTAGTACATAATAAAATACATTTTGACTTGATTTACCCTGTATAATATTCTAACCCCCGTATTCAGAAAATTTGTAACAGCTGCATAAACCTTTGATAAGAAAAATGTGTGAAAATATAAAAAGAATTTAGAAGAAATGTAGAATGTTAAAAGCATTTCATTATTTTGAAATAAGTATTTTTGTAACTCATTTTTAAAACGTGACAAGCTTGAAATTTTTTGCGTTGTTCTCGATCAGTGCTCGATTTTTTGCTGACTGCAGAGTTTTCAAGGAGCTGCCATTTTTAGCTGCATACACCATAGATAAATATGTCAAATGAGAATGAATAAGTGATTGTTAAGGCAACATTTTCGATTCAATATTAAGTTTGTTTTTAAATGTATTCCTGTTCTAGACAATAATTTAGACTTTAAGTGGCATTCATGATTTTCCCACATCAAATTTTGACTTATACCCATTCCGATGTAATGTACACAGAAAAAAATACGGGCCAAAAATGTTCAATTACTGTCGTAATTGAAATTAAGCTTGGAAATCAATTAATGTTGTAATTGAACTTAGAAATTCTTGGCGAAATCCATGTAAAAAATAGTAAAAAAATCAATTACTTATTTAAAATTTGAGTAATTGAATTCACAACTTTTGTAATTGGAAGAAAATCAATTAAAAAAGTAATTGAATTGAAGAATTCCATACAAACATCGTAATTGATTTCAAAAATATGTTTTTTCTGTGTACACAGTCTGATTCTGTGATCAGACTTTATATAAACACATAAAAATGTTCCATGATCTCGGTATTCAAGTGGTCACACTATTGGACATACGTCTACTGTGGACATACGTCGCTCGGATAGCCACAAATCAGACGCCCATAGTCCCAGTCACCTCACGCACATTCCATCTCCGATCGTCCAAGATCATTCCATGGTTTTCATGATTACTTGTTGTGTAGATAGCAAACCTTTTTTTTGATTTCGGTGATGACTTGCTCTTCGCAAAAATGAATTGTACTCAAATACAAAGTAAATGAGTGTAAATAGTCTACAATTTTACAGTACCGGGTAAGTTCAAAAAGTGACGGATTAGTAAAACTGTACGTTTGTATTTTAATCTACGCAAAATCAAAATCTACACTAAACCAAAAAATTGTAAGAAACCGCCGTAAAATGGATAATTTTACGCTACAAAATACGTCCAATAAGAAAATTATCAATTTTGATATTGAAGCAATATCAATTTGATATTTGATATTTGGATTGATACGAAAACATGTAAAATTGATAATTTTAATGTGAAATGTAATATTAATAAGATTAATGTTAATTTTATATGAATAAAATAATTAATTTTATATGAATAAATTTAATGTAGAATTGACGTTATTTTAATGTTCATTTGATATGTGAAAATATCATTTTGATATGAATAAAATATTAATTTGATATGAAAAAAATATTAATTTGATACGATTTAATGTGTAATTCATATTATATGTTATTTTTTGTATATACTTACATACAAACCCACATATATTCCTTTATTTAAATTAAACAATAATTTGTTTGTTGAAATAATTAGAGATATGTTTTATTGTACATTTTTTAAAAATAACTTATATTTAAATAATATCAAAATTATTTAAATTATTCACGATTTTCCAAAAAACACTTACCGTATAGCCAGTAACATTTGTTTTAGAAGACGGGGATGGGTCTAATTTGGTTCCATAATCTTGGGATTGGACCCATCCCAGAACTTTGGAATGACAGCTTACGGTGGTAATATCGTCCTTAGGAAACTAGATTCGATTTTTAAAACAAATTTAGTATTGTTCGATAATAACATTAACAATTTTACATTCTTTAATTTCCAAATAGATATCTTTTCCCTCAGCTCTGCCTTCAAACCAATATTGTAAGTTTCAGGAAAAACCGCATTCAAATCGTCCTTATTAATGTATCTAAGACGGTCGTACGTAAAACCACAAGCTTTTGAAATAAAATAAAAAAAATATTAAAAATATATGACTTGATATCAATTTCACATTTTTAATATCAAAATGTTCATATCAATTGTACATTTTTATATCAAAAATATATGAATTCATTTCAATAACTTCACACATTTCCGTATTAAGAGCAGCATGATGAGACACATTTTTTACATTGCTATTAACAATATTTTAATACAAATAATTAAATATTATATTACTTACCATTAAGAGCATCAAATGCGTTCTTTAAATTGAACTCCTCGAGTAAATCCATTAATTTTCTGTTATCCTCATTGGCCATCTTCTTGGGTCATCTTCGGCCGAAAATGTGAAAATTGTTTCTGCACTTTGCTGATTTAATAATTCAGCCACTTGTTTTTCGTATATATATATAACTTCTTGTGTATTTTCCATTTTTTTTTTTATTTAACACTTTAAAATTAATATTAATATTTTTTTATTATGCGCGATTCACAACACCGTTTGTTTTATGTGATTTTCACAGTTTGTTTTAAGATGCTAAATTTCAAATTGATATGCGGTTTTTTTTGGGTGTAATGTATCAGAAGACCTCGTCCGATTATATCGTTAATTTTTGTTCAGCAGTCGAAAAAACGTATAACTGTCAGCTAGAAACTAAAAAGTGCAGTATTGCATTCGGATTTGCTCTTACTCGTAATGTCGCCATTGCAGCTCACATTTTTCGTATATTCTTATCCGATTTTAAATCTTGGCCTTTCACAGCTTTTATATCCCTGTGTATTTGCGCCAACATTACCTTCCATTTTCTATACATTTTTCGTAATTGCTTAAGTATGCAATTATATTTTTCTATTTATTGTCAAGTTTAAACGATAGGCCACAGATTGTAGCATTTTTTTAAAAGCACACACACTTTTCGTTTGCACATTGTTGACTTTGTAGTTGATTTAAATTAATTGTAAACTTTCGGGTTTACAAAAGTAAGAAGGGTGAGTGCATGTGGTTTTACCAACAAATAAACTCTGGCAAATCGCATTTAAAACGAGCTCTGTGTTAAAGAATCCTTTGGACTGGAAATAAATGAATTAAACGTTGAACTTTTTTTTTTGGTGTGGCATTTGGAAAAGCCAGAAGACGTAATGAGGATAAACCTTCTTTTTTGTCGAAACCCCAAATGTATTTAATTTTAGCTTAAATTAAAACTCTTGACAAATTTTATACGCACCGAGATTTCTGTGCTGTTGTTGTGTTAATTTCATCTCTTTAACACAAGTTGAGCGTGTATGGAGTTTGTTTTCAAGGATTAGTTGTATGTGTGTATGTGTGTGACAGATGTTTCTTATCACATTCACACTTCGCATTGTGTACAAAGTCAAAGGGGTCCCGATGATTTGGTTTATGTTGATAAGGACGATAGCTTTGGATATCACTTCTAGGAAAACTTTTTCAATTACATATTTCGGCCCACAAAATGTGTTATTCAATACTAATCACGTCCTCTGTCGTAGAAATGTATAGGCTTTAAACCAACATACTTAAATTCGATTTTTTTATTTTAGTTAACGATCAATTGATGCGTCCAAGGGAAGCATCCAGAAGATAACTTAAAGCACTGTAACATTTGCACAATTTGAATTAAGTTTTCAGGTCTTCACTGCTTACACAGACTTTACAATACCCTGTGGTTTCCACTGGAGGCAGTTCTTGTCTACGTCGCTGTTGTCTTCCGCTAAATATTTCGACGATGCGACTCAAGCATTTATTATGTGTGTTACCTTCCACGTCTCGCTGCCATACATTATCACTAATTTTACAATTCAATTACAAATTTACTTGTGTTTTAATGATAATTGAGAGGATCTCTACACTCGCCCGAGGGTGTTTTTTTTTAAGAACTATCGATATAGATAATTATCTACCAGATTGTAATAAAACCATTCCAACAATATTTCTATTCTGTATACAGAGATATGACATAATTTTGCATGGAATTCACCACGTTTCGCTCTAGGACGCTTATTTACTGAGAAATGACTGTTTTAAGTTGTCGAAGGAAACACTGAATTTTTGCTCAGACATATTTGATCAAAGAATTCGCCTTATTGACTCTTTTGAGTTGTCGAAGGAAATATTGAATTTTTGCATGGAAAACAATAATCACGGGATTCGCCTCTTTTCACTCTAGGACGCTTATTTACAGAGATATGACTATTGTAAGTTGTCGCTCCAGGACGCTTATTTACAGAGATATGACTATTCTAAGTTGTCGCAGGAAATATTGTATTTTTTCTCGAAAAAAAAAGTGATCCTACCCTCTTTTCGCTCTAGCACGATTATTTACCAAGATATGTCATTTTTAAGCTGTCAAAGGAAATTTTGAATGGATAAAAATTATCACAGGATTCGCCTCTTTCCGCTTTAGGACGATTATTTACCAAGATATGACTTTATTAAGTTGTCGCAGGAAATATTGGATGCATGAGAACTATCGATATAGATAATTATCTACCAGATTGTAATAAAACCATTCCAACAATATTTCTATCTTGTATACATAGATATGACACAATTTTGCATGAAATTCACCGCTTTTCGCTCTAGGACACTTATTTACTGAGATCTGACTATTTTAAGTTGTTAAAATTTTAACAACTTTAATTTTTCCTTTTTAAGTTCTCAAGCTCTTAAAAAACACCCTATACATTTCCTGCTTTGTTGATGCAATTAGTTACATCGTCGTCATCTGCTCAGGTAAGAAACTGTATCTACATGCTCTATTATGTTTCCTTCCAGTGTCATATGGTTTTTCTTTATTATTTTTAATTTAGCATTTATGACCACCGACAGTTGATACATCTCCTCTAGCATCGAGATGTTTGGGTATTCGTCTGAATATCTTGGACCTTCAAAATATTCATTCTGTTTTCTCAGCTGATTCTTTGTAGTAGAACTTCATTTGCATCCTTAATGTTTTATATCGTGCGGTTTTTTTTAACAGTTCTGAGCTTCCTGATCACAGATTTCATTTTCATTTCTTTTCGCTCTAGGACACATTTATAAGGAGCTGGTTGGCAAATTAATATCCTAAATACCTTGGAACTCCTGTTTAAGATGCTCTGACGGTTCAAAGGGTTTAAGATTTTAAGATAAAAGTCCAAAGAAATAATGTTTTTCTTTTGCAAATAAAAATAAATCACAGTCTTTTCTCCTTGATGTATGCTACTTTTTTCGCTACGGTTTAGATCTATTGTCCAACACTAACATTTCTGCTTGTTGTTTGGCCTGACTTTTCGCCGCCCATTATGAGGCGGAAGTAAGATAGACTTGAAATGGTTTGTTTAGTGTCACAACACTCACATTGCCTATTAACCTCAGTATTGAGACCACAAGAAATTGTTCTCATCAGGCAAATACTTAAACCAAAATTATCATTTACGACGTGAATACCACACTTATAACTTTGCAATAAATATTTAATTGAAAGCATTCTGCTTAACCATCAGATTATCCTCAGCAATATTTTGTTTGCCATAGCAAGATTGCATAAAAATACCTTCATATCTTAACTGAGGATCTGGCTGGTATCAAAACTCCCTTCAACACATTCAATTCTGCATGTGAACATTGGCATTCAACGCGACATGGTAGTTATTCACCGCATTGTGTTAAAACCTCCATATCTCTTGTCGAAACTGCATGCCACTATTATAAGTTCTTCTGTTTGACAAACGGCTTCTGTTTGATATCCTCCCATTGTTCCTCCATCCATTTGTGACATTGAAACTTCCTCTTTACCACTAGACAGACTTTGCCCCCTTTCCGTTTGCATTGCATCGTGTGCATTTTCGAGTGTCACCGTTGTTGTTTGGAATACGAAAATATTTCGCACTGGGGAAATTTGTCGCATATCTGTTTGTTTTTCATCGTGGAAATGGATTTGAGAGGCATATGGGAAAATTGAAATTTTCCGTGACACTCAGTAAAGTAGTATGTCGGCTCGTAATGATATGTCACGAATTTCCGTATGTGTGATTGTTCATCCGTTTATTAGACAGTGAACATAAAAACAGTGGAGTAAAATGGAATACCATTTTTTTTGTAGTTCAAAAGGATTTTAGTAAAGTTTGAATTCAAGAATAGAATGGAAGTAGCTGGCATCATTTATAAAGAGTGATAATGACTGATAGATAGCAAATATTTCGGAATGATAAATATTACATTACTAGTAAGTTGTAATGCGCCTATGGCGCCCGTTAATTTGCTTGAGAAAGTATTTGTTACTTAATTTTAAAAATTTTGTAAAAAATATTTTGAGAAAACTATTTTGTAAAAAAAAATTTCGAAAAAAAATAAAATTGGAAAAAAAAAATTTTGTTGAAAAAAAAAAAGTTTGCTGAAAAAAAATTTTTGTGGAAAAAAAAAAATTTTGTTGAAAAAAAAAAAATTTGTTGAAAAAAAAAAATTTGTGTTGAAAAAAAAATGTTTGCTGAAAAAAAAAATTTTTGTTGAAAAAAAAAATTTTGTTGAAAAAAAATTTTTGTGGAAAAAAAAAAATTTTGTTGAAAAAAAAATTTTGTGGAAAAAAAAAATTTTGTTGAAAAAAAAAATTAGCTAAAAAAAAAAAATTTGGACAAAAAAAAATATTTGTAAAAAAAAATTTTTTGGAAAAAAAAAATGTTGGTAAAAAAAAATTTGGGGAAAACACAATTTCTGTACAAAAAAAAAAAATGTTATTTTTTTTATTATTATTATTTATAGAATTATTATAGAATGCCTATTTAAATTCCTACGTACTGCGTGACAGAGTCAGTGAATCAGGGAATCAGTGTCGAGGGTAAATATGTATATATTAAGATTAGTCAGAAGTAATATACACAGAACTGGCAATACCAAATGAAACCAAATCATGTTTTCTGAAATCATCGGCAATTTGAGGTGCACACTTATGTATCAATGGGTGTAATTGGATTTTCAAAAATGTTTGGCATTGTTTATAACAAATGATTCAAACAGAAACCACTAAATGGACCACCAGGTATATAAAAGTATCCAGTGTCCGAGGTTAAAATCGTACCCACAACCCCCAAGGTTCACAGAAAAACAATTCACTTGAGGCACAATTTTAAACTTGTTTTTCCAAATAATCTCAATTCTTGTTGACACTTTGATTTTATTTAAAGTTATCTAATTTGTTGTTACAAAACTGTCTTATTCGTTTAAGGTTTAATTTCGTTTTTCAATTTTAACTCAAACGAGGGAAATAAAATTTCAAATCCAATAAAGCGTATTTGTTAGCCACTTCCGCTTCAGCAACGTTGAACTGCCTTCATAAGTCTTCCATTCACATAACAGAAATTGACAGTAGCAGTGACTACTTCAATATTGTATTGATAACACAAATATTTGTGAAGTTTGTCGGAGTGAATATCTCAAACAATTGACAACAGACTACAGACAATACAATGTTGCTGACCAAATAAACAAAAGCTCCCAAACAGCAGCATTACAAAATGTAAGAGAATGAAGTGATAACGCAGAAAAAGTGTTTTTTTTTCTTTTTCTTGGATAACGACTGAAACGAGGAATAGGGCGTTTTGAATGAATATTTTCGTAGCATATTTGTGGTTTTACATATGAGTGACTCCGCGAAAAATAAACACAGCGTTTTGAAGCCACAAATCAGTATGTTGCTCCACCAAGTTGTCAGTCATTCATTGGTAAGAAGCTCCGGAAACCGTTTCCGGCGTTTCATCCTCACTTTCAAACAAATATGGGCTGATGACTTTTAGGGCGTTACATGGCACCAAATAGTGCATCTAATTGGTGTGCTGATGCTGATAGGTTAGCCTTGTATACTTATTTCCCTTAACATTCCATGAAGGAACAGACGGGGAACTTCTCTCGAATCAGCGAGCTGTGTACGAATTAATTTGTATACTCACTGACCGAGACCTACTGTTTAAAGCCGGCTCAGAACGGCAAATGATTTTCTAGAGAAGTTTTTTATTGGCCTTGTATGTTGAGAGAAAACCACACCATTTTTTTTTTAAATTTATTTAATATTTCCCAATATTTCGTTTGCCTTTGTCAACCATCTTCAGGGGATGTTCAGTTTTAAATAAATTTATTTTAACTCTGCTATTTCGCCCACAATTCACTTTCTACGAATATGAAAACGGAAATCTTGTTCAAAGTTCAACTGACAGAAGATGCGACCCAGTACAGTTGCTCAGAATATTATAATAATTTGGCCAAATCTTCTAGAACAATTCATATGCTCCACCATCTTTGCCGTGTGAGGGCGAGTGCTTATCTTTCATAGTCTGTCCCTTTAGAAAATAAAACTTGCCAAATATCCACAAGAAGTTCATCAGCGGGTGTGAAAATTCACAATATTTGAATATAGTTTCTATTCAGTTCAGTTTGTTCGTTGGTTTAAATTTAGATTCATTCGCTTGTTCTTACAGTCCTCAAACGACAGAGGGCGGGGGCTTTGGATACTTTCAGAAAAACTTTTGTTTATTATTACGTGAACAACAACAACAACTGGGCTACTTTAACAAGCTCCAGATAAGAATGGCGAGGATGACGCTAAAACTAAGTTTCAACCAAGGACGAAGAAGAATGATAAAGTGGTTTATGCAAATTTAATATTTCAATATAGATGAGCAGAAACAAAAAAACCGAAAAAATAAAAGAAAACAGAACACCCACACTCCTTCCAAACACAAAGTTAGAAATATGTTAAGTCAGTCGGAATAAGTTTGAAGTAAATAAACTTATTCGAGTTCGAGTTGTGTGGTTATTGGAATTTAATTCAATTAAAATCTTCCTTATGCCCAAAATAATCTTAAACGCACATGCTGAAGGCACTGAAGGCAGTCAAGGAGGTTAATGTGTTTAAAGTTTCATTCCCCAAGAATATCTTGGGCTTAGGCGTAGTCAAACAGAAACCTTTCTGGGGTTAATTTGTTTGATGAAAAGAAATATTTATTGTTGATCCGAAAAATATGTTTGAATGAAAATTACATTACAAACGACAAACACGTGTTTACGTCCGATAAGCAAATGTGTTTACATTCACAATATGTGTATTAGAATATGGCTAACCAATGGATAAGCCACATCATCGTCCCATTCCATACGTAGCTTGAACGCCACATCGGCCTGTTCTTCGAAATGGGACGAAATGAAAAATGTTGGCTATTTGTATGATTATGCAAATGGCCTTGTGAGGTTAACGTCCTAAGTTTACGATATATGTATACCCACAATATCAAAGAAAATGTGTGTTCTCCAAAGTTATGAAAATGTGAACAAAGATACCAGAAAAAAATAAGTGTTTAATCAGTGTTTAGAAAATCTTCTACCAAAATCTTTCGAATTCAATGCATATTAAAAAAAATCGTTCACATATTTAGTTTAAGATATAAATTATTATTATATTTATATTTCTCACTAACCGGGACCCGGAATTGTTTTCACAATGACAGTTTTTGCGCGCTGAAAATCTTGACAATGAACCAGAATTATGTAAACCAGAAATTTATTTCCATAGTCATTGCTGTGTAGCCGGTGGTTTTATTGAAAATAAGTTTTGAGACGGGCATGTGAACTACACTCACTGTCCTCATTGTCGTATGATGAGCACTGGTATCGATGACGCGCCATCGACCTCAACAACTGATAATTTCACGCACCAGCCGGATAGGAAATGTGCACAAGGCCCAAACTGACGCTGCAATGGAAGGTACAAGCCGACGTCACGACGATATGCCCTATTACCGCCTTTCAGTTTGGGCCTTAGAGCAGGTAAAAAAAAAACTTTAGAGCAGCTACGAAAAATTCTGTTTTCTGGCGATTCGCCATTTCATCTCGGTGGCTATATTAACAATGTCTCTCTCAAAAGTCTGTACTTTTCTTTGAGTTCTGTAGAAAATTGGTTGTAGGCATATTTCGACCTTATTTATATTTAAAAATGTACCCTCTTTCTAAAAAACAACTTTTTAAAGTTAAATAAACCGGTATATGCAAGCATAAGTTTTGTCTTGTCCTCGTTCAGCATTTCTTTTCAATCGCTGCAATCATTAAAATGTGTATTTTGCCTTAAACCATCCAAAAATGATGTCACATAAATTTGTAATATTTTAATTAATACATACTTTAAATGATACTCTCTTCTTTTTTTTATTTTAGGTAAGTCATTATTATTAAAGGATTATCCAAACATATTGGTAGAATTAAATATTTGTATATTTCGAAATCAAAACAAACTGTAGATTTTCAAAGTTTATATGGGAAATTTCATTAAGGATCCAAAATCTTGTATTGGAAGATATAAAATGCACTACGTATTAAATTTAAATGAAAACTACCTGGATAATCAATAATGATCACAGGATACGCCTCTTTTCGATCTAGGACGCTAGTTTACTGACATTTGCCCAAGGAAATATTGAATTTTTGATGAAAAAAAGTGATCATACAAAAAAAGTGTTTTGGGTGGAAAAAAAGTGATCACAGATTTAAGCCCAAAGCGCTCTAGGACGCTTATTTTAGGAGAAATTGGCAATTTTAGTTTGGCCTACAAAAAATTAGTTTTGGGTGGAAGTGATCACAGATTTCAGCCAAAATGGCTCTGGCACGCTTAGTTTAGGAGCTATTGCCAATTTTAGTTTGGCCTACAAAAAAAGTGTTTTGGGTGGGAAAAAAAAATGAGCACAGATTTCAGCCTAAATCGCTCTAGGACGCTTAGTTTAGGAGCTATTGCCAATTTTAGTTTGGCCTACAAAAAAAGTGTTTTGAGTGGAAAAAAAAGTGATCACAGATTTCAGCCTAAATCGCTCTAGGACGCTTAGTTTAGGAGCTATTGCCAATTTTAGTTTGGCCTACAAAAAAAGTGTAGGGTGGGAAAAAAAAGTGATCACAGATTTCAGCCTAAATCGCTCTAGGACGCTTAGTTTAGGAGCTATTGCCAATTTTAGTTTGGCCTACAAAAAAAGTGTTTTGGGTGGGAAAAAAAGTGATCACAGATTTCAGCCTTAATCGCTCTAGGACGCTTAGTTTAGGAGCTATTGCCAATTTTAGTTTGGCCTACAAAAAAAGTGTTTTGAGTGGAAAAAAAAGTGATCACAGATTTCAGCCTAAATCGCTCTAGGACGCTTAGTTTAGGAGCTATTGCCAATTTTAGTTTGGCCTACAAAAAAAGTGTTTTGAGTGGAAAAAAAAGTGATCACAGATTTCAGCCTAAATCGCTCTAGGACGCTTAGTTTAGGAGCTATTGCCAATTTTAGTTTGGCCTACAAAAAAAGTGTAGGGTGGGAAAAAAAAGTGATCACAGATTTCAGCCTAAATCGCTCTAGGACGCTTAGTTTAGGAGCTATTGCCAATTTTAGTTTGGCCTACAAAAAAAGTGTTTTGGGTGGGAAAAAAAAATGAGCACAGATTTCAGCCTAAATCGCTCTAGGACGCTTAGTTTAGGAGCTATTGCCAATTTTAGTTTGGCCTACAAAAAAAGTGTTTTGAGTGGAAAAAAAAGTGATCACAGATTTCAGCCTAAATCGCTCTAGGACGCTTAGTTTAGGAGCTATTGCCAATTTTAGTTTGGCCTACAAAAAAAGTGTAGGGTGGGAAAAAAAAGTGATCACAGATTTCAGCCTAAATCGCTCTAGGACGCTTAGTTTAGGAGCTATTGCCAATTTTAGTTTGGCCTACAAAAAAAGTGTTTTGAGTGGAAAAAAAAGTGATCACAGATTTAAGCCTAAATCGCTCTAGGACGCTTAGTTTAGGAGCTATTGCCAATTTTAGTTTGGCCTACAAAAAAAGTGTTTTGGGTGGGAAAAAAAAATGAGCACAGATTTCAGCCTAAATCGCTCTAGGACGCTTAGTTTAGGAGCTATTGCCAATTTTAGTTTGGCCTACAAAAAAAGTGTTTTGAGTGGAAAAAAAAGTGATCACAGATTTCAGCCTAAATCGCTCTAGGACGCTTAGTTTAGGAGCTATTGCCAATTTTAGTTTGGCCTACAAAAAAAGTGTAGGGTGGGAAAAAAAAGTGATCACAGATTTCAGCCTAAATCGCTCTAGGACGCTTAGTTTAGGAGCTATTGCCAATTTTAGTTTGGCCTACAAAAAAAGTGTTTTGGGTGGGAAAAAAAGTGATCACAGATTTCAGCCTAAATCGCTCTAGGACGCTTAGTTTAGGAGCTATTGCCAATTTTAGTTTGGCCTACAAAAAAAGTGTAGGGTGGGAAAAAAAAGTGATCACAGATTTCAGCCTAAATCGCTCTAGGACGCTTAGTTTAGGAGCTATTGCCAATTTTAGTTTGGCCTACAAAAATTAGTTTTGGGTGAAAATAAAAGTGATCACAGATTTAAGCCTAAATCGCTCTAGGACGCTTAGTTTAGGAGCTATTGCCAATTTTAGTTTGGCCTACAAAAAAAGTGTTTTGGGTGGGAAAAAAAAATGAGCACAGATTTCAGCCTAAATCGCTCTAGGACGCTTAGTTTAGGAGCTATTGCCAATTTTAGTTTGGCCTACAAAAAAAGTGTTTTGAGTGGAAAAAAAAGTGATCACAGATTTCAGCCTAAATCGCTCTAGGACGCTTAGTTTAGGAGCTATTGCCAATTTTAGTTTGGCCTACAAAAAAAGTGTAGGGTGGGAAAAAAAAGTGATCACAGATTTCAGCCTAAATCGCTCTAGGACGCTTAGTTTAGGAGCTATTGCCAATTTTAGTTTGGCCTACAAAAAAAGTGTTTTGGGTGGGAAAAAAAGTGATCACAGATTTCAGCCTTAATCGCTCTAGGACGCTTAGTTTAGGAGCTATTGCCAATTTTAGTTTGGCCTACAAAAAAAGTGTTTTGGGTGGGGAAAAAAAGTGATCACAGATTTTAGCCTAAATCGGTCTAGGACGCTTAGTTTAGGAGCTATTGCCAATTTTAGTTTGGCCTACAAAAAAAGTGTAGGGTGGGAAAAAAAAGTGATCACAGATTTCAGCCTAAATCGCTCTAGGACGCTTAGTTTAGGAGCTATTGCCAATTTTAGTTTGGCCTACAAAAAAAGTGTAGGGTGGGAAAAAAAAGTGATCACAGATTTCAGCCTAAATCGCTCTAGGACGCTTAGTTTAGGAGCTATTGCCAATTTTAGTTTGGCCTACAAAAAAAGTGTTTTGGGTGGGAAAAAAAGTGATCACAGATTTCAGCCTAAATCGCTCTAGGACGCTTAGTTTAGGAGCTATTGCCAATTTTAGTTTGGCCTACAAAAAAAGTGTTTTGGGTGGGGAAAAAAAGTGATCACAGATTTTAGCCTAAATCGGTCTAGGACGCTTAGTTTAGGAGCTATTGCCAATTTTAGTTTGGCCTACAAAAAAAGTGTTTTGGGTGGGAAAAAAAAAGTGATCACAGATTTCAGCCTAAATCGCTCTAGGACTCTTAGTTTAGGAGCTATTGCCAATTTTAGTTTGGCCTACAAAAAAAGTGTTTTGGGTGGAAAAAAAAAGTGATCACAGATTTCAGCCTAGATCGCTCTAGGACGCTTAGTTTAGGAGCTATTGCCAATTTTAGTTTGGCCTACAAAAAAAGTGTTTTGGGTGGGAAAAAAAGTGATCACAGATTTCAGCCTAAATCGCTCTAGGACGCTTAGTTTAGGAGCTATTGCCAATTTTAGTTTGGCCTACAAAAAAAGTGTTTTGGGTGGAAAAAAAAGTGATCACAGATTTCAGCCTAAATCGGTCTAGGACGCTTAGTTTAGGAGCTATTGCCAATTTTAGTTTGGCCTACAAAAAAAGTGTTTTGAGTGGAAAAAAAGTGATCACAGATTTCAGCCTAAATCGCTCTAGGACGCTTAGTTTAGGAGCTATTGCCAATTTTAGTTTGGCCTACAAAAAAAGTGTTTTGGGTGGAAAAAAAAAGTGATCACAGATTTTAGCCTAAATCGGTCTAGGACGCTTAGTTTAGGAGCTATTGCCAATTTTTGTTTGGCCCACAAAAAAAGTGTTTTGGGTGGAAAAAAAAAATGAGCACAGATTTCAGCCTAAATCGCTCTAGGACGCTTAGTTTAGGAGCTATTGCCAATTTTAGTTTGGCCTACAAAAAATTAGTTTTGGGTGGAAAAAAAAAGTGATCACAGATTTCAGCCTAAATCGCTCTAGGACGCTTAGTTTAGGAGCTATTGCCAATTTTAGTTTGGCCTACAAAAAAAGTGTTTTGGGTGGGAAAAAAGTGATCACAGATTTCAGCCTAAATCGCTCTAGGACGCTTAGTTTAGGAGCTATTGCCAATTTTAGTTTGGCCTACAAAAAAAGTGTAGGGTGGGAAAAAAAAGTGATCACAGATTTCAGCCTAAATCGCTCTAGGACTCTTAGTTTAGGAGCTATTGCCAATTTTAGTTTGGCCTACAAAAAAAGTGTTTTGGGCGGGAAAAAAAGTGATCACAGATTTCAGCCTAAATCGCTCTAGGACTCTTAGTTTAGGAGCTATTGCCAATTTTAGTTTGGCCTACAAAAAAAGTGTTTTGGGTGGAAAAAAAAAGTGATCACAGATTTCAGCCTAGATCGCTCTAGGACGCTTAGTTTAGGAGCTATTGCCAATTTTAGTTTGGCCTACAAAAAAAGTGTAGGGTGGGAAAAAAAAGTGATCACAGATTTCAGCCTAAATCGCTCTAGGACTCTTAGTTTAGGAGCTATTGCCAATTTTAGTTTGGCCTACAAAAAAAGTGTTTTGGGCGGGAAAAAAAGTGATCACAGATTTCAGCCTAAATCGCTCTAGGACGCTTAGTTTAGGAGCTATTGCCAATTTTAGTTTGGCCTACAAAAAAAGTGTTTTGAGTGGAAAAAAAAGTGATCACAGATTTCAGCCTAAATCGCTCTAGGACGCTTAGTTTAGGAGCTATTGCCAATTTTAGTTTGGCCTACAAAAAAAGTGTAGGGTGGGAAAAAAAAGTGATCACAGATTTCAGCCTAAATCGCTCTAGGACGCTTAGTTTAGGAGCTATTGCCAATTTTAGTTTGGCCTACAAAAAAAGTGTTTTGGGTGGGAAAAAAAGTGATCACAGATTTCAGCCTTAATCGCTCTAGGACGCTTAGTTTAGGAGCTATTGCCAATTTTAGTTTGGCCTACAAAAAAAGTGTTTTGGGTGGGGAAAAAAAGTGATCACAGATTTTAGCCTAAATCGGTCTAGGACGCTTAGTTTAGGAGCTATTGCCAATTTTAGTTTGGCCTACAAAAAAAGTGTAGGGTGGGAAAAAAAAGTGATCACAGATTTCAGCCTAAATCGCTCTAGGACGCTTAGTTTAGGAGCTATTGCCAATTTTAGTTTGGCCTACAAAAAAAGTGTAGGGTGGGAAAAAAAAGTGATCACAGATTTCAGCCTAAATCGCTCTAGGACGCTTAGTTTAGGAGCTATTGCCAATTTTAGTTTGGCCTACAAAAAAAGTGTTTTGGGTGGGAAAAAAAGTGATCACAGATTTCAGCCTAAATCGCTCTAGGACGCTTAGTTTAGGAGCTATTGCCAATTTTAGTTTGGCCTACAAAAAAAGTGTTTTGGGTGGGGAAAAAAAGTGATCACAGATTTTAGCCTAAATCGGTCTAGGACGCTTAGTTTAGGAGCTATTGCCAATTTTAGTTTGGCCTACAAAAAAAGTGTTTTGGGTGGGAAAAAAAAAGTGATCACAGATTTCAGCCTAAATCGCTCTAGGACTCTTAGTTTAGGAGCTATTGCCAATTTTAGTTTGGCCTACAAAAAAAGTGTTTTGGGTGGAAAAAAAAAGTGATCACAGATTTCAGCCTAGATCGCTCTAGGACGCTTAGTTTAGGAGCTATTGCCAATTTTAGTTTGGCCTACAAAAAAAGTGTTTTGGGTGGGAAAAAAAGTGATCACAGATTTCAGCCTAAATCGCTCTAGGACGCTTAGTTTAGGAGCTATTGCCAATTTTAGTTTGGCCTACAAAAAAAGTGTTTTGGGTGGAAAAAAAAAGTGATCACAGATTTTAGCCTAAATCGGTCTAGGACGCTTAGTTTAGGAGCTATTGCCAATTTTTGTTTGGCCCACAAAAAAAGTGTTTTGGGTGGAAAAAAAAAATGAGCACAGATTTCAGCCTAAATCGCTCTAGGACGCTTAGTTTAGGAGCTATTGCCAATTTTAGTTTGGCCTACAAAAAATTAGTTTTGGGTGGAAAAAAAAAGTGATCACAGATTTCAGCCTAAATCGCTCTAGGACGCTTAGTTTAGGAGCTATTGCCAATTTTAGTTTGGCCTACAAAAAAAGTGTTTTGGGTGGGAAAAAAGTGATCACAGATTTCAGCCTAAATCGCTCTAGGACGCTTAGTTTAGGAGCTATTGCCAATTTTAGTTTGGCCTACAAAAAAAGTGTAGGGTGGGAAAAAAAAGTGATCACAGATTTCAGCCTAAATCGCTCTAGGACTCTTAGTTTAGGAGCTATTGCCAATTTTAGTTTGGCCTACAAAAAAAGTGTTTTGGGCGGGAAAAAAAGTGATCACAGATTTCAGCCTAAATCGCTCTAGGACTCTTAGTTTAGGAGCTATTGCCAATTTTAGTTTGGCCTAGTGTTTTGGGTGGGAAAAAAAGTGATCACAGATTTCAGCCTAAATCGCTCTAGGACGCTTAGTTTAGGAGCTATTGCCAATTTTAGTTTGGCCTACAAAAAAAGTGTAGGGTGGGAAAAAAAAGTGATCACAGATTTCAGCCTAAATCGCTCTAGGACGCTTAGTTTAGGAGCTATTGCCAATTTTAGTTTGGCCTACAAAAAAAGTGTTTTGGGTGGGAAAAAAAGTGATCACAGATTTCAGCCTAAATCGCTCTAGGACGCTTAGTTTAGGAGCTATTGCCAATTTTAGTTTGGCCTACAAAAAAAGTGTTTTGGGTGGGGAAAAAAAGTGATCACAGATTTTAGCCTAAATCGGTCTAGGACGCTTAGTTTAGGAGCTATTGCCAATTTTAGTTTGGCCTACAAAAAAAGTGTTTTGGGTGGGAAAAAAAAAGTGATCACAGATTTCAGCCTAAATCGCTCTAGGACTCTTAGTTTAGGAGCTATTGCCAATTTTAGTTTGGCCTACAAAAAAAGTGTTTTGGGTGGAAAAAAAAAGTGATCACAGATTTCAGCCTAGATCGCTCTAGGACGCTTAGTTTAGGAGCTATTGCCAATTTTAGTTTGGCCTACAAAAAAAGTGTTTTGGGTGGGAAAAAAAGTGATCACAGATTTCAGCCTAAATCGCTCTAGGACGCTTAGTTTAGGAGCTATTGCCAATTTTAGTTTGGCCTACAAAAAAAGTGTTTTGGGTGGAAAAAAAAGTGATCACAGATTTTAGCCTAAATCGGTCTAGGACGCTTAGTTTAGGAGCTATTGCCAATTTTAGTTTGGCCTACAAAAAAAGTGTTTTGAGTGGAAAAAAAGTGATCACAGATTTCAGCCTAAATCGCTCTAGGACGCTTAGCTTAGGAGCTATTGCCAATTTTAGTTTGGCCTACAAAAAAAGTGTTGGTGGGAAAAAAAGTGATCACAGATTTCAGCCTAAATCGGTCTAGGACGCTTAGTTTAGGAGCTATTGCCAATTTTAGTTTGGCCTACAAAAAAAGTGTTTTGGGTGGGAAAAAAAAAGTGATCACAGATTTCAGCCTAAATCGCTCTAGGACTCTTAGTTTAGGAGCTATTGCCAATTTTAGTTTGGCCTACAAAAAAAGTGTTTTGGGTGGAAAAAAAAAGTGATCACAGATTTCAGCCTAGATCGCTCTAGGACGCTTAGTTTAGGAGCTATTGCCAATTTTAGTTTGGCCTACAAAAAAAGTGTTTTGGGTGGGAAAAAAAGTGATCACAGATTTCAGCCTAAATCGCTCTAGGACGCTTAGTTTAGGAGCTATTGCCAATTTTAGTTTGGCCTACAAAAAAAGTGTTTTGAGTGGAAAAAAAGTGATCACAGATTTCAGCCTAAATCGCTCTAGGACGCTTAGTTTAGGAGCTATTGCCAATTTTAGTTTGGCCTACAAAAAAAGTGTTTTGGGTGGAAAAAAAAAGTGATCACAGATTTTAGCCTAAATCGGTCTAGGACGCTTAGTTTAGGAGCTATTGCCAATTTTTGTTTGGCCCACAAAAAAAGTGTTTTGGGTGGAAAAAAAAAATGAGCACAGATTTCAGCCTAAATCGCTCTAGGACGCTTAGTTTAGGAGCTATTGCCAATTTTAGTTTGGCCTACAAAAAATTAGTTTTGGGTGGAAAAAAAAAGTGATCACAGATTTCAGCCTAAATCGCTCTAGGACGCTTAGTTTAGGAGCTATTGCCAATTTTAGTTTGGCCTACAAAAAAAGTGTTTTGGGTGGGAAAAAAGTGATCACAGATTTCAGCCTAAATCGCTCTAGGACGCTTAGTTTAGGAGCTATTGTCAATTTTAGTTTGGCCTACAAAAAAAGTGTAGGGTGGGAAAAAAAAGTGATCACAGATTTCAGCCTAAATCGCTCTAGGACTCTTAGTTTAGGAGCTATTGCCAATTTTAGTTTGGCCTACAAAAAAAGTGTTTTGGGCGGGAAAAAAAGTGATCACAGATTTCAGCCTAAATCGCTCTAGGACTCTTAGTTTAGGAGCTATTGCCAATTTTAGTTTGGCCTACAAAAAAAGTGTTTTGGGTGGAAAAAAAAAGTGATCACAGATTTCAGCCTAGATCGCTCTAGGACGCTTAGTTTAGGAGCTATTGCCAATTTTAGTTTGGCCTACAAAAAAAGTGTTTTGAGTGGAAAAAAAAGTGATCACAGATTTCAGCCTAAATCGCTCTAGGACGCTTAGTTTAGGAGCTATTGCCAATTTTAGTTTGGCCTACAAAAAAAGTGTTTTGGGTGGGAAAAAAAAAGTGATCACAGATTTTAGCCTAAATCGGTCTTAGGACGCTTAGTTTAGGAGCTATTGCCAATTTTTGTTTGGCCTACAAAAAAAGTGTTTTGGGTGGGAAAAAAAGTGATCACAGATTTCAGCCTAAATCGCTCTAGGACGCTTAGTTTAGGAGCTATTGCCAATTTTAGTTTGGCCTACAAAAAAAGTGTTTTGGGTGGAAAAAAAATTGATCACAGATTTCAGCCTAAATCGCTCTAGGACGCTTAGTTTAGGAGCTATTGCCAATTTTAGTTTGGCCTACAAAAAAAGTGTTTTGAGTGGAAAAAAAGTGATCACAGATTTCAGCCTAAATCGCTCTAGGACGCTTAGTTTAGGAGCTATTGCCAATTTTAGTTTGGCCTACAAAAAAAGTGTTTTGGGTGGAAAAAAAAAGTGATCACAGATTTCAGCCTAAATCGCTCTAGGACGCTTAGTTTAGGAGCTATTGCCAATTTTAGTTTGGCCTACAAAAAAAGTGTTTTGAGTGGAAAAAAAGTGATCACAGATTTCAGCCTAAATCGCTCTAGGACGCTTAGCTTAGGAGCTATTGCCAATTTTAGTTTGGCCTACAAAAAAAGTGTTTTGGGTGGGAAAAAAAGTGATCACAGATTTCAGCCTAAATCGCTCTAGGACGCTTAGTTTAGGAGCTATTGCATAGTTTAGGAGCTATTGCCAATTTTAGTTTGGCCTACAAAAAATTAGTTTTGGGTGGAAAAAAAGTGATCACAGATTTCAGCCTAAATCGCTCTAGGACGCTTAGTTTAGGAGCTATTGCCAATTTTAGTTTGGCCTACAAAAAAAGTGTTTTGGGTGGAAAAAAAAAGTGATCACAGATTTCAGCCTAAATCGCTCTAGGACGCTTAGTTTAGGAGCTATTGCCAATTTTAGTTTGGCCTACAAAAAAAGTGTTTTGAGTGGAAAAAAAGTGATCACAGATTTCAGCCTAAATCGCTCTAGGACGCTTAGCTTAGGAGCTATTGCCAATTTTAGTTTGGCCTACAAAAAAAGTGTTTTGGGTGGGAAAAAAAAGTGATCACAGATTTCAGCCTAAATCGCTCTAGGACGCTTAGGAGCTATTGCCAATTTTAGTTTGGCCTACAAAAAATTAGTTTTGGGTGGAAAAAAAAGTGATCACAGATTTCAGCCTAAATCGCTCTAGGACACTTAGTTTAGGAGCTATTGCCAATTTTAGTTTGGCCTACAAAAAAAGTGTTTTGAGTGGAAAAAAAGTGATCACAGATTTTAGCCTAAATCGCTCTAGGACGCTTAGTTTAGGAGCTATTGCCAATTTTAGTTTGGCCTACAAAAAAGTGTTTTGGGTGGGAAAAAAAGTGATCACAGATTTCAGCCTAAATCGCTCTAGGACGCTTAGTTTAGGAGCTATTGCATAGTTTAGGAGCTATTGCCAATTTTAGTTTGGCCTACAAAAAATTAGTTTTGGGTGGAAAAAAAAAGTGATCACAGATTTCAGCCTAAATCGCTCTAGGACGCTTAGTTTAGGAGCTATTGCCAATTTTAGTTTGGCCTACAAAAAAAGTGTTTTGAGTGGAAAAAAAGTGATCACAGATTTCAGCCTAAATCGCTCTAGGACGCTTAGCTTAGGAGCTATTGCCAATTTTAGTTTGGCCTACAAAAAAAGTGTTGGTGGGAAAAAAAGTGATCACATATTTCAACCTAAATCGCTCTAGGACGCTTAGTTTAGGAGCTATTGCCAATTTTAGTTTGGCCGACAAAAAAGTGTTTTGGGCGGGAAACAAAGTGATCACAGATTTCAGCCTAAATCGCTCTAGGACGCTTAGTTTAGGAGCTATTGCCAATTTTAGTTTGGCCTACAAAAAAAGTGTTGGTGGGAAAAAAAGTGATCACAGATTTCAACCTAAATCGCTCTAGGACGCTTAGTTTAGGAGCTATTGCCAATTTTAGTTTGGCCTACAAAAAAGTGTTTTGGGCGGGAAAAAAAGTGATCACAGATTTCAGCCTAAATCGCTCTAGGACGCTTAGTTTAGGAGCTATTGCCAATTTTAGTTTGGCCTACAAACAAAGTGTTGGTGGGAAAAAAAGTGATCACAGATTTCAGCCTAAATCGCTCTAGGACGCTTAGCTTAGGAGCTATTGCCAATTTTAGTTTGGCCTACAAAAAAAGTGTTGGTGGGAAAAAAAGTGATCACAGATTTCAACCTAAATCGCTCTAGGACGCTTAGTTTAGGAGCTATTGCCAATTTTAGTTTGGCCTACAAAAAAGTGTTTTGGGCGGGAAAAAAAGTGATCACAGATTTCAGCCTAAATCGCTCTAGGACGCTTAGGAGCTATTGCCAATTTTAGTTTGGCCTACAAAAAATTAGTTTTGGGTGGAAAAAAAAGTGATCACAGATTTCAGCCTAAATCGCTCTAGGACGCTTAGTTTAGGAGCTATTGCCAATTTTAGTTTGGCCTACAAAAAAAGTGTTTTGAGTGGAAAAAAAGTGATCACAGATTTTAGCCTAAATCGCTCTAGGACGCTTAGTTTAGGAGCTATTGCCAATTTTAGTTTGGCCTACAAAAAATTAGTTTTGGCCTGGAAAAAAAAGTGATCACAGATTTCAGCCTAAATCGCTATTGCATAGTTTAGGAGCTATTGCCAATTTTAGTTTGGCCTACAAAAAATTAGTTTTGGGTGGAAAAAAAAAGTGATCACAGATTTCAGCCAAAATCGCTCTAGGACGCATAGTTTAGGAGCTATTGCCAATTTTAGTTTGGCCTACAAAAAAAGAGTTTTGAGTGGAAAAAAAAGTGATCACAGATTTCAGCCTAAATCGCTCTAGGAGTGGAAAAAAAAGTGATAACAGATTTCAGCCTAAATCGCTCTAGGAGGCTTAGTTTAGGAGCTATTGCCAATTTTAGTTTGGCCTACAAAAAATTAGTTTTGGCCTGGAAAAAAAAGTGATCACAGATTTCAGCCTAAATCGCTATTGCATAGTTTAGGAGCTATTGCCAATTTTAGTTTGGCCTACAAAAAATTAGTTTTGGGTGGAAAAAAAAAGTGATCACAGATTTCAGCCAAAATCGCTCTAGGACGCATAGTTTAGGAGCTATTGCCAATTTTAGTTTGGCCTACAAAAAAAGAGTTTTGAGTGGAAAAAAAAGTGATCACAGATTTCAGCCTAAATCGCTCTGGGATGCTTAGTTTAGGAGCTATTGCCAATTTTAGTTTGGCCTACAAAAAAAGTGTTTTGGGTGGGAAAAAAAAGTGATCACAGATTTTAGCCTAAATCGCTCTAGGACGCATAGTTTAGGAGCTATTGCCAATTTTAGTTTGGCCTACAAAAAAAGTGTTTTGAGTGGAAAAAAAAAGTGATCACAGATTTCAGCCTAAATCGCTCTAGGACGCTTAGTTTAGGAGCTATTGCCAATTTTAGTTTGGCCTACAAAAAAAGTGTTTTGAGTGGAAAAAAAAAGTGATCACAGATTTCAGCCTAAATCGCTCTAGGGCGCTTAGTTTAGTTAGGAGCTATTGCCAATTTTAGTTTGGACTACAAAAAAGTGTTTTGGGTGGGAAAGTAAAGTGATCACAGATTTCAGCCTAAATCGCTCTAGGGCGCTTAGTTTAGTTAGGAGCTATTGCCAATTTTAGTTTGGACTACAAAAAAAGTGTTTTGGGTGGGAAAGTAAAGTGATCACAGATTTCAGCCTAAATCGCTCTAGGACGCTTAGTTTAGGAGCTATTGCCAATTTTAGTTTGGCCTACAAAAAAAAGTGTTTTGGGTGGGAAAAAAAAAATGAGCACAGATTTCAGCCTAAATCGCTCTAGGACGCTTAGTTTAGGAGCTATTGCCAATTTTAGTTTGGCCTACAAAAAAGTGTTTTGAGTGGAAAAAAAAGTGATCACAGATTTCAGCCTAAATCGCTCTAGGACGCTTAGTTTAGGAGCTATTGCCAATTTTAGTTTGGCCTACAAAAAAAGTGTTTTGGGTGGGAAAAAAAAGTGATCACAGATTTTAGCCTAAATCGGTCTAGGACGCTTAGTTTAGGAGCTATTGCCAATTTTAGTTTGGCCTACAAAAAAAAGTGTTTTGGGTGGGAAAAAAAAAACGAGCACAGATTTCAGCCTAAATCGCTCTAGGACGCTTAGTTTAGGAGCTATTGCCAATTTTAGTTTGGCCTACAAAAAAGTGTTTTGAGTGGAAAAAAAAGTGATCACAGATTTCAGCCTAAATCGCTCTAGGACGCTTAGTTTAGGAGCTATTGCCAATTTTAGTTTGGCCTACAAAAAAAAGTGTTTTGGGTGGGAAAAAAAAGTGATCACAGATTTTAGCCTAAATCGGTCTAGGACGCTTAGTTTAGGAGCTATTGCCAATTTTTGTTTGGCCTACAAAAAAAGTGTTTTGGGTGGGAAAAAAAGTGATCACAGATTTCAGCCTAAATCGCTCTAGGACGCTTAGTTTAGGAGCTATTGCCAATTTTAGTTTGGCCTACAAAAAAAGTGCTTTGAGTGGAAAAAAAGTGATCACAGATTTCAGCCTAAATCGCTCTAGGACGCTTAGTTTAGGAGCTATTGCCAATTTTAGTTTGGCCTACAAAAAAAGTGTTTTGGGTGGAAAAAAAAGTGATCACAGATTTCAGCCTAAATCGCTCTAGGACACTTAGTTTAGGAGCTATTGCCAATTTTAGTTTGGCCTACAAAAAAAGTGTTTTGAGTGGAAAAAAAGTGATCACAGATTTCAGCCTAAATCGCTCTAGGACGCTTAGCTTAGGAGCTATTGCCAATTTTAGTTTGGCCTACAAAAAAAGTGTTTTGGTAGTTTGGCCTACAAAAAATTAGTTTTGGGTGGAAAAAAAAGTGATCACAGATTTCAGCCTAAATCGCTCTAGGACGCTTAGTTTAGGAGCTATTGCCAATTTTAGTTTGGCCTACAAAAAAAGTGTTTTGGGTGGGAAAAAAAAGTGATCACAGATTTCAGCCTAAATCGCTCTAGGACGCTTAGGAGCTATTGCCAATTTTAGTTTGGCCTACAAAAAATTAGTTTTGGGTGGAAAAAAAAGTGATCACAGATTTCAGCCTAAATCGCTCTAGGACGCTTAGTTTAGGAGCTATTGCCAATTTTAGTTTGGCCTACAAAAAAAGTGTTTTGAGTGGAAAAAAAGTGATCACAGATTTTAGCCTAAATCGCTCTAGGACGCTTAGTTTAGGAGCTATTGCCAATTTTAGTTTGGCCTACAAAAAAGTGTTTTGGGTGGGAAAAAAAAGTGATCACAGATTTCAGCCTAAATCGCTCTAGGAGTGGAAAAAAAAAGTGATCACAGATTTCAGCCTAAATCGCTCTAGGACGCTTAGGAGCTATTGCCAATTTTAGTTTGGCCTACAAAAAATTAGTTTTGGGTGGAAAAAAAAGAGATCACAGATTTCAGCCTAAATCGCTCTAGGACGCTTAGTTTAGGAGCTATTGCCAATTTTAGTTTGGCCTACACAAAAGTGTTTTGGGTGGGAAAAAAAAGTGATAACAGATTTCAGCCTAAATCGCTCTAGGAGGCTTAGTTTAGGAGCTATTGCCAATTTTAGTTTGGCCTACAAAAAAAGTGTTTTGGGTGGGAAAAAAAAGTGATCACAGATTTTAGCCTAAATCGCTCTAGGACGCATAGTTTAGGAGCTATTGCCAATTTTAGTTTGGCCTACAAAAAAAGTGTTTTGAGTGGAAAAAAAAGTGATCACAGATTTCAGCCTAAATCGCTCTAGGACGCTTAGTTTAGGAGCTATTGCCAATTTTAGTTTGGCCTACAAAAAAAGTGTTTTGGGTGGGAAAAAAAAGTGATCACAGATTTTACCCTAAATCGCTCTACGACGCTTAGTTTAGGAGCTATTGCCAATTTTAGTTTGGCCTACAAAAAAGAGTTTTGGGTGGGAAAAAAAGTGATTACAGATTTTACCATAAATCGCTCTAGGACGCTTAGTTTAGGAGCTATTGACAATTTTAGTTTGGCCTACAAAAAAAGTGTTTTGAGTGGAAAAAAAGTGATCACAGATTTCAGCCTAAATCGCTCTAGGACGCTTAGTTTAGGAGCTATTGACAATTTTAGTTTGGCCTACAAAAAAAGTGTTTTGAGTGTAAAAAAAGTGATCACAGATTTCAGCCTAAATCGCTCTAGGACGCTTAGTTTAGGAGCTATTGCCAATTTTAGTTTGGCCTACAAAAAAAGTGTTTTGAGTAGTAAAAAAAAGTGATCACAGATTTCAGCCTAAATCGCTCTAGGGCGCTTAGTTTAGTTAGGAGCTATTGCCAATTTTAGTTTGGACTACAAAAAAAGTGTTTTGGGTGGGAAAGTAAAGTGATCACAGATTTCAGCATAAATCGCTCTAGGACGCTTAGTTTAGGAGCTATTGCCAATTTTAGTGTGGCCTACAAAAAATTAGTTTTGGGTGGAAAAAAAAAGTGATCACAGATTTCAGCATAAATCGCTCTAGAACGCATAGTTTAGGAGCTATTGCCAATTTTAGTTTGGCCTACAAAAAAAGTGTTTTGAGTGATCACAGATTTCAGCCTAAATCGCTCTAGGACGCTTAGTTTAGGAGCTATTGCCAATTTTAGTTTGGCCTACAAAAAAAGAGTTTTGGGTGGAAAAAAAAAGTGATCACAGATTTCAGCCTAAATCGCTTAGTTTAGTTAGGAGCTATTGCCAATTTTAGTTTGGACTACAAAAGAAGTGTTTTGGGTGGGAAAATAAAGTGATCACAGATTTTAGCCTAAATCGCTCTAGGAGTCTTAGTTTAGGAGCTATTGCCAATTTTAGTTTGGCCTACAAAAAAAGTGTTTTGGGTGGAAAAAAAAGTGATCACAGTTTTCAGCCTAAATCGCTCTAGGACGATTAGTTTAGGAGCTATTGCCAATTTTAGTTTGGCCTACAAAAAAAGTGTTTTGGGTGGAAAAAAAAGTGATCACAGTTTTCAGCCTAAATCGCTCTAGGACGATTAGTTTAGGAGCTATTGCCAATTTTAGTTTGGCCTACAAAAAAATTGTTTTGGGTGGGAAAAAAAGTGATCACAGATTTTAGCCTAAATCGCTCTAGGAGTCTTAGTTTAGGAGCTATTGCCAATTTTAGTTTGGCCTACAAAAAAAGTGTTTTGGGTGGAAAAAAAAGTGATCACAGTTTTCAGCCTAAATCGCTCTAGGACGATTAGTTTAGGAGCTATTGCAAATTTTAGTTTGGCTTACAAAAAAAGTGTTTTGGGTGGGAAAAAAGTGATCACAGATTTAAGCCCAAATCGCTCTAGGACGCTTAGTTTAGGAGCTATTGGCAGTTTTAGTTTGGCCTACAAAAAATTAGTTTTGGATGGAAAAAAAAGTGATCACAGATTTTAGCCTAAATCGATCTAGGACGCTTAGTTTAGGAGCTATTGCCAACTTTAGTTTGGCCTACAAAAAAAGTATTTTGAGTGGAAAAAAAGGTGATCACAGATTTCAGCCTAAATCGCTCTAGGACGCTTAGTATAGGAGCTGTTGCCAATTTTAGTTTGGCCTACAAAGAAAGTGTTTTGGGTGGAAAAGAAGTGATCACAGATTTCAGCCTAAATCGCTCTAGGACGCTTAGTTTAGGAGCTGTTGCCAATATTAGTTTGGCCTACAAAAAAAGGGTTTTGGGTGGGAAAAAAAAGTGATCGCTCTAGGACGCTTAGTTTAGGAGCTATTGCCAATTTTAGTTTGGCCTACAAAAAAAGTGTTATCGTTGGAAAAAAAAAGTGATCACAGATTTCAGCCTAAATCGCTGTAGGACGCTTAGTTTATTAGCTATTGCCAATTTTAGTTTGGCCTACAAAAAAAGTATTTTGGGTGGAAAAAAAGTGATCACAGATTTCAGCCTAAATCGCTCTAGGACGCTTAGTTTAGGAGCTATTGCCAATTTTACTTTGGCCTACAAAAAAAGGGTTTTGGGTGGGAAAAAAAAGTGATCACAGATTTCAGCCTAAATCGCTCTAGGACGCTTAGTTTAGGAGCTATTGCCAATTTTAGTTTAGCCTACAAAAAAAGGGTTTTGGGTGGGAAAAAAAATTGACCACAGATTTCAGCCTAAATCGCTCTAGGACGCTTAGTTTAGGAGCTGTTGCCAATTTTAGTTTGGCCTACAAAAAAAGTGTTTTGGGTGGAAAAAAAAGTGATCACAGATTTCAGCCTATATCGCTCTAGGACGCTTAGTTTAGGAGCTATTGCCAATTTTAGTTTGGCCTAAAAAAAAGGGTTTTGGGTGGGAAAAAAAAGTGACCACAGATTTCAGCCTAAATCGCTCTAGGACGCTTAGTTTAGGAGCTATTGCCAATTTTAGTTTGGCCTAAAAAAAAGGGTTTTGGGTGGGAAAAAAAAGTGACCACAGATTTCAGCCTATATCGCTCTAGGACGCTTAGTTTAGGAGCTATTGCCAATTTTAGTTTGGCCTAAAAAAAGGGTTTTGGGTGGGAAAAAAAAGTGACCACAGATTTCAGCCTATATCGCTCTAGGACGCTTAGTTTAGGAGCTATTGTCAATTTTAGTTTGGCCTAAAAAAAAGGGTTTTGGGTGGAAAAAAAAGTGATCACAGATTTCAGCCTATATCGCTCTAGGACGCTTAGTTTAGGAGCTATTGCCAATTTTAGTTTGGCCTAAAAAAAAGGGTTTTGGGTGGGAAAAAAAAGTGACCACAGATTTCAGCCTATATCGCTCTAGGACGCTTAGTTTAGGAGCTATTGCCAATTTTAGTTTGGCCTAAAAAAAAGGGTTTTGGGTGGAAAAAAAAGTGATCACAGATTTCAGCCTAAATCGCTCTAGGACGCTTAGTTTAGGAGCTATTGCCAACATTAGTTTGGCCTACAAAAAAAGTGTTTTGGGTGGAAAAAAAGGTGAACACAGATTTTAGCCTAAATCGCTCTAGGACGCTTAGTTTAGGAGCTGTTGCCAATTTTAGTTTGGCCTACAAAAAAAGTGTTTTGGGTGGAAAAAAAAAGTGATCACAGATTTAAGCCTAAATCGCTCTAGGACGCTTAGTTTAGGAGCTATTGCCAATTTTAGTTTGGCCTAAAAAAAGTGTTTTGGGTGTGAAAAAAAAGTGATCACAGATTTCAGCCTAAATCGCTCTAGGACTCTTAGTTTAGGAGCTATTGCCAATTTTAGTTTGGCCTAAAAAAAGTGTTTTGGGTGTGAAAAAAAAGTGATCACAGATTTCAGCCTAAATCGCTCTAGGACTCTTAGTTTAGGAGCTATTGCCAATTTTAGTTTGGCCTACAAAAAATTAGTTTTGGGTGGAAAAAAAGTGATCACAAATTTCAGCCTAAATCGCTCTAGGACGCTTAGTTTTGTTTAGTTTTCCATACAAAAAATTTGTTTTGTATGGAAAATAAATTGATCATAGGTTTCAGCCTAAATGACTCTGGGACTCTTAGTTTAGGAGGTATTTACAATTTTAGTTTGGCCTACAAAAAAAGTGTTTTGGGTGGAAAAAAAAAGTGATCACAGATTTAAGCCTAAATCGCTCTAGGACGCTTAGTTTAGGAGCTATTGCCAATTTTAGTTTGGCCTAAAAAAAGTGTTTTGGGTGTGAAAAAAAAGTGATCACAGATTTCAGCCTAAATCGCTCTAGGACTCTTAGTTTAGGAGCTATTGCCAATTTTAGTTTGGCCTAAAAAAAGTGTTTTGGGTGTGAAAAAAAAGTGATCACAGATTTCAGCCTAAATCGCTCTAGGACTCTTAGTTTAGGAGCTATTGCCAATTTTAGTTTGGCCTACAAAAAAAGTGTTTTGGGTGGGGAAAAAAGTGATCACAGATTTCAGCCTAAATCGCTCTAGGACTCTTAGTTTAGGAGCTATTGCCAATTTTAGTTTGGCCTAAAAAAAGTGTTTTGGGTGTGAAAAAAAAGTGATCACAGATTTTAGCCTAAATCGCTCTAGGACGCTTAGTTTAGGAGCTATTGCCAATTTTAGTTTGGCCTACAAAAAAAGGGTTTTGGGTGGGAAAAAAAATTGACCACAGATTTCAGCCTATATCGCTCTAGGACGCTTAGTTTAGGAGCTATTGCCAATTTTAGTTTGGCCTAAAAAAAAGGGTTTTGGGTGGGAAAAAAAAGTGACCACAGATTTCAGCCTAAATCGCTCTAGGACTCTTAGTTTAGGAGCTATTGCCAATTTTAGTTTGGCCTACAAAAAAAGTGTTTTGGGTGTGAAAAAAAAGTGATCACAGATTTCAGCCTAAATCGCTCTAGGACTCTTAGTTTAGGAGCTATTGCCAATTTTAGTTTGGCCTACAAAAAAAGTGTTTTGGGTGTGAAAAAAAGGTGATCACAGATTTTAGCCTAAATCGCTCTAGGACGCTTAGTTTAGGAGCTATTGCCAATTTTAGTTTGGCCTACAAAAAAAGTGTTTTGGGTGTGAAAAAAAAGTGATCACAGATTTTAGCCTAAATCGGTCTAGGACGCTTAGTTTAGGAGCTATTGCCAATTTTAGTTTGGCCTACAAAAAAAGTGTTTTGGGTGTGAAAAAAAGGTGATCACAGATTTTAGCCTAAATCGGTCTAGGACGCTTAGTTTAGGAGCTATTGCCAATTTTAGTTTGGCCTACAAAAAAAGTGTTGGTGGGAAAAAAAGTGATCACATATTTCAACCTAAATCGCTCTAGGACGCTTAGTTTAGGAGCTATTGCCAATTTTAGTTTGGCCTACAAAAAAAGTGTTTTGGGTGTGAAAAAAAGGTGATCACAGATTTTAGCCTAAATCGCTCTAGGACGCTTAGTTTAGGAGCTATTGCCAATTTTAGTTTGGCCTACAAAAAAAGTGTTTTGGGTGTGAAAAAAAGGTGATCACAGATTTCAGCCTAAATCGCTCTAGGACTCTTAGTTTAGGAGCTATTGCCAATTTTAGTTTGGCCTAAAAAAAGTGTTTTGGGTGTGAAAAAAAGGTGATCACAGATTTTAGCCTAAATCGCTCTAGGACGCTTAGTTTAGGAGCTGTTGCCAATTTTAGTTTGGCCTACAAAAAAAGTGTTTTGGGTGGAAAAAAAAGTGATCACAGATTTAAGCCTAAATCGCTCTAGGACGCTTAGTTTAGGAGCTATTGCCAATTTTAGTTTGGCCTAAAAAAAGTGTTTTGGGTGGGGAAAAAAGTGATCACAGATTTCAGCCTAAATCGCTCTAGGACGCTTAGTTTAGGAGCTATTGCCAATTTTAGTTTGGCCTACAAAAAATTAGTTTTGGGTGGAAAAAAAGTGATCACAAATTTCAGCCTAAATCGCTCTAGGACGCTTAGTTTAGTTTAGTTTTCCATACAAAAAATTTGTTTTGTATGGAAAATAAATTGATCATAGGTTTCAGCCTAAATGACTCTGGGACTCTTAGTTTAGGAGGTATTTACAATTTTAGTTTGGCCTACAAAAAAAGTGTTTTGGGTGGAAAAAAAAAGTGATCACAGATTTAAGCCTAAATCGCTCTAGGACGCTTAGTTTAGGAGCTATTGCCAATTTTAGTTTGGCCTAAAAAAAGTGTTTTGGGTGTGAAAAAAAAGTGATCACAGATTTCAGCCTAAATCGCTCTAGGACGCTTAGTTTAGGAGCTATTGCCAATTTTAGTTTGGCCTACAAAAAAAGTGTTTTGGGTGTGAAAAAAAAGTGATCACAGATTTTAGCCTAAATCGGTCTAGGACGCTTAGTTTAGGAGCTATTGCCAATTTTAGTTTGGCCTACAAAAAAAGTGTTTTGGGTGTGAAAAAAAGGTGATCACAGATTTTAGCCTAAATCGGTCTAGGACGCTTAGTTTAGGAGCTATTGCCAATTTTAGTTTGGCCTACAAAAAAAGTGTTGGTGGGAAAAAAAGTGATCACATATTTCAACCTAAATCGCTCTAGGACGCTTAGTTTAGGAGCTATTGCCAATTTTAGTTTGGCCTACAAAAAAAGTGTATTGGGTGTGAAAAAAAGGTGATCACAGATTTTAGCCTAAATCGCTCTAGGACGCTTAGTTTAGGAGCTATTGCCAATTTTAGTTTGGCCTACAAAAAAAGTGTTTTGGGTGTGAAAAAAAGGTGATCACAGATTTCAGCCTAAATCGCTCTAGGACTCTTAGTTTAGGAGCTATTGCCAATTTTAGTTTGGCCTAAAAAAAGTGTTTTGGGTGTGAAAAAAAGGTGATCACAGATTTTAGCCTAAATCGCTCTAGGACGCTTAGTTTAGGAGCTGTTGCCAATTTTAGTTTGGCCTACAAAAAAAGTGTTTTGGGTGGAAAAAAAGTGATCACAGATTTAAGCCTAAATCGCTCTAGGACGCTTAGTTTAGGAGCTATTGCCAATTTTAGTTTGGCCTACAAAAAATTAGTTTTGGGTGGAAAAAAAGTGATCACAAATTTCAGCCTAAATCGCTCTAGGACGCTTAGTTTAGTTTAGTTTTCCATACAAAAAATTTGTTTTGTATGGAAAATAAATTGATCATAGGTTTCAGCCTAAATGACTCTGGGACTCTTAGTTTAGGAGGTATTTACAATTTTAGTTTGGCCTACAAAAAAAGTGTTTTGGGTGGAAAAAAAAAGTGATCACAGATTTAAGCCTAAATCGCTCTAGGACGCTTAGTTTAGGAGCTATTGCCAATTTTAGTTTGGCCTAAAAAAAGTGTTTTGGGTGTGAAAAAAAGTGATCACAGATTTCAGCCTAAATCGCTCTAGGACTCTTAGTTTAGGAGCTATTGCCAATTTTAGTTTGGCCTAAAAAAAGTGTTTTGGGTGTGAAAAAAAAGTGATCACAGATTTCAGCCTAAATCGCTCTAGGACTCTTAGTTTAGGAGCTATTGCCAATTTTAGTTTGGCCTACAAAAAAAGTGTTTTGGGTGGGGAAAAAAGTGATCACAGATTTCAGCCTAAATCGCTCTAGGACGCTTAGTTTAGGAGCTATTGCCAATTTTAGTTTGGCCTACAAAAAATTAGTTTTGGGTGGAAAAAAAGTGATCACAAATTTCAGCCTAAATCGCTCTAGGACGCTTAGTTTAGTTTAGTTTTCCATACAAAAAATTTGTTTTGTATGGAAAATAAATTGATCATAGGTTTCAGCCTAAATGACTCTGGGACTCTTAGTTTAGGAGGTATTTACAATTTTAGTTTGGCCTACAAAAAAAGTGTTTTGGGTGGAAAAAAAGTGATGTAAATGTTTTTAGATGATTTTAGAAATTTAGTTTTAGTATAAAAAAAAGAAAACACAGGATTTCCCTCTATTTGCTCTAGGACGCTTAGTTACTGAGATATGAATGTTTTTAGCTGCCGAAGAAAAATTGAAATTTTATAGATATGACTGCATTTAGTTAAAAAAAATATTTTGTAAGTTAAAATTGTTTTAAGAAAACAGCAAATGTCAAACCGACTGTTTAACTCTTTCCAAAGTTATTGTGCGTACCAGCTGGACAGACGGAGATTGAACAAACGGCTTAAAAAGTCATGATTCGAATTTGATTTAAAGACACCTCTCAAATATATTTGAATTTAAAAGTATTACAACATATTGAAACACATACACACATACAAATTACATAAAATTTATGTGTAGTTATGAGTGTGTACTTGTGTGAAATGAAGTGTATGTAAATTGATTTTACTTTGTCAATTAAATATATTTTCATTTCAATGTTGCACTAACATCGGCTGGTGCTGCCTGCGTTCACACTCACTCATTATCGACATCGGGGCCCAAGGGTGTTGTGCTTTCCCCCACCTAGTTCAACCTCATGCCACACAACTGACGACAATAGCAACAATGGCCGCAGAGACAGACTCGATGCTGCTCTGTGATTTTGTTGTGGTTTGATATTGTCTCACAACCCACAAGCCTACACAGAAACGGGTTATATTTGTGGCAACTGAAAACCGTATTCTTTTGTTTTCCGTCCTACGGGAGTCGGAGAGGGTGATGTGTGTGTATGTGAATAATAAAATCTAACTTTGGGTGTAATCGAATGATTGATGAATGCCGAAGTATAGAATTAAATAGAAAATCATTGAAAGAAAGTTTGGAAAATGTGTGTCTTAAAAAGTATTTTCCTCGACATGTTTAGTAACTTAGTCGGAAAAATATGCTACACACTGGGGCTGTGACTGATTTTAACTTTGAATTGTCATATGCCATGTTGGGGATGCATGTGGGCTTTTCGTTTGGATGTTCGATGGTAAAGCGAATATTTATTTTTATTTTTATTTTTATTTTTATTTTTATTTTTATTTTTTATTTTTTTTTAATTACAATACAAAGTAAATTTGTATTATAATTTTGGGTCCAAGGGTAAACCGGGTGACAAAGACCATTTGGCTTGATTTTTGCAGCGACAGACCAAAGCCTCTGGTGGGAATCGAACCCACAACCCCCACGCTGATAGGCAAGCACGCTACCAACTCGCCTACCGGGGCGCTTGTAAAGCGAATATTTTTGAGATTTTAAATTCCCATCAGCATGCGAACAACTATGACAGAACGTAGTAGTAATTCGCAAGTAAAACATTATTAAATTTCATGGAAGTAATCACTGTTTAGTCAATTTATTGTCGTCGGCTCAGCCGTCTATTCGTTATCCACAAAGGCTTGTAAACTGTGGGTATTTTGCTAAAGCAAAAAAAGCTTTAGTCTAACGTATGTTGCAGGTCCACAAAGAAGCACGGATATGAGTTGTACAGAGTGTTTTGAGTCCACCGAGAAAGGGCTCCGCACTTAAATTGTTCACTTAAACTAAAAACGAAATCATCGAAAAATTCATCAACGATTTGTCAGCCTCTCATTTAACATCCTTTGCTAGATATTTGTATAACAGGCGATAGTAAAAAGCTTGCCAGATAATAATTCCAGTGGAGGCATTAGTGGCACCGTAATTCGGCCACATGATAATACTATTACAACTTTAAAGAACACCATAGTGATTTATCCAAAGGAAATCATTTAAATCAATTCAATTACATCATAAAAAAGCGTTTCCTATATTTTTGCAATTTGTTTCTTCTACAATTTCCGTCTGTTCAATAAAATAACCATTTTCTGCCATATTTTATTTTAGATTTCATCACTTTATTCCGCCCATCGCCAGACCATGCAAATTCAACATGAATCAATTACACAATAATTGACCATACTGTGTGTAGATATATGTGCAATTTGGAGGAAATAACTTTAGGACAATTATTCAACCCAAGGAAGTTCCTTTATACAAAACAAAAAGAAAGGAAAGAAAAGAAAAGAATCACTTTGTCGAGTAACAAGGACGGGACTGATTTGGATGGTTAACATATGTGAGTACATTTCCTTAATTTCCAACGAAGCATAATACAAACCTTTTATATAAATCGGACAAAAGCCTTATGGTATTTTCCATTTTTTTTTAATCCTTCATGTGAACGAAGGACTTCGATGAAAGTAGTCCTGAAACTTCATAACTATTCATTTATGCCAGTGAAATTATCTAACACGGCGCTAATTTAAAGGATTTTTCTCTTAAATTATTTATTAAATAGCAAAAAAAAACATCTACATCTACAAATATGTTAAACACAGTCTCATCCTATGTAATTATGTTGCTCTGAAGCCAGGGCAAATGTTTGGCCACATCACAATACACCACGTATTCAAACAGATTACATTTGTCCTGCTTAGTTTGACCGGCCGAGACAACACCACGCAACACCCATACCCCGTTACGATTAATCATTAGACCACTGCCGGAATCGCCCATGCAGGGGCCAGTGCCATCTCTATTGCCAGCACACAATGTCCGTGGTGAGGTCAGCCGGCTGAACGTTGCCGACGATCGCAGGCATTCACTGTCACTCACAATATTGATGTTGGCTTTCTTGGGAACAGGACTAAAAGGACGTCCGCTTTCATCAGCGCCCCAGCCTGCCACAACACCCGACGATCCCACAATCAGGTTGCTGTCGGCAGATTCAGACCATAAACAAATCGGTCGTATAAAGTCGGTAAATCTGTAAACAAAAAAAAATATACAAATTGTGATTAGAGAACTGAATACTTTTCAGTATATATCGGACATCTTTGACATTGTTATTATTAATTTATATTTCTGTATGCAAATCTGTGTTAGGGCAAGTTAACGTGTGATTTGTCAATGTTAAAACAAACAAACGCTTGCAAATCATTGAGTTTTGTTATCAAAATTCGGGCTAAGTGGAAATGTGTTTGACAAGTTACGACCATTTTATGGTCGTCATAATCGACCCTCCGATCAGGTTATTCAAGACATTGTCAAAAAAATTCACAGCAGTTTCGCTCTGTCCATCAACCTGTATCGGTAGACGGCGTAGCGATACGTGCTGCTGTGTCCACCTGTGCTGACGATTATCCCGACATGTCCATTAGGGTTTACACAATTTTTTTTTTCGAATTCCATAGTGGCTCGTCCACTTTTTGGAAGCATATGGGGTTAAGTATGGATGATTTTTTTTTTTTTTTTGGACAACAGGACAATTGGGATTTTTTGAGTGTTTCGTATTTAAAGCGGATGTTGGTCAATAAGAAGCATTGAGTCATCATTTCAAAAGAAAAGTGTTCGAGCTTTAATTTGAGGTATATAAATCATAAGTTTTGTCATTTTTATACACTCCATCATAGGATGGAGTATATACTAAGTTTGTCATTCCGTTTGCAACACCTCGAAAGAGTGATCTGCGACCCTATAAAGTATATATATTATCGGTCAGTGTAACATTCTAAGACATTCTAGCGATGTCCGTCTGTCCGTCTGTCCGTCCGTCCGTCCGTCCGTCTGTCCGTCTGTTGTCTGTTGAAATCACGATAGAGTGCGAACGACCAACGCTAAAAAGCTGAAATTTTGTAGGAAGGTGTTTTTTGCCCATAAGCAAGTTCGAGAATGGGCCATATCGGACCAAAGGGGAAAAAGTTCCCCTTTACGGGACTAAATATATCCCGGCCATAATCAAATTTTTCAAATATTTTTTTTCACTACATCTACACTAAGTTTATATAATTTATAGATGGGGAAAAAAATCCCAAAAATGGGCGTGCTCATGGGTTCCGTGGACCCTTGGGGCCCAAAAAAGGGCCCATGATAAACATGCGCATATGGGTATCGAAGTGCAAAGAAATTTACTCACGAACCCCAATATGCCTTTATTTTCATGATTTGCCAAAATTTTTTGATCCGGTTTCTGGGACTATCGGGTCACCAGCGGCCCAAAAACCGTCCCTTGACAAACATGGACATATGGGTATCGAAATGCAACGAAATTTTCTCGCGAACCCAAATATGCATTTATTTTCATGATTTGGATAAAATTTGTGATCGGGTTCCTGGGACTATCGGGTCACGAGCGGCCCAAAAACTCAGTTAGTTTTCTTATTTATTGATTTTTTAAGGATCCATGATGGAGGGTATATAAGATTCGGCCCGGCCGAACTTACTATTTGTCCACTTGTTTTTTAATACTTCTGTCACATATACGTTTTATGGGATATTTAACATAAAAAACATAAGAAACATTACATAACTTTGAAGATTTCATGAATGTGTAAAAAACTAATGACACAGTTTTAAAGTAAGTAATTTGAAAAAAAAAAAAAATATCGATTTTACTGTTGGTGTTTCAAAGTAATTGTCTACAAACCTTTGTAGCCGCAGATTCGATGCAGTTATGGCACAGAATAAAAAACATTTCAAAACTTTTAAAAATTGCATGAAAGTGTAGAAAACTAATGATGCCGTTAAAAAAGGCTTTACCGCCTTTATAAAAAAATTGTTAATTTTACTCTTGTCGTTTCAAAGTTATGATTGTCAAACAATTGTAACAAATGATTTACACCGTACGCAATCCAAATCAGGTTGAGCCAAAAAAAATATTTTTCCATTATTTCTATGCCGTTCGCAGCAGTTGGGTTTGTGTTGTTCGCTCAACAAGATGATTTCATGTAAGGACTTCGGGTGTCCAACCTCAATCTCGTCTTTTCGGTGAATGTCCCTTAGAGAAGTTGAAAGATATTTTTTTCCGAACCAATTGTAACTCAACGTCAACAAGTTGTCGAATTTGTTTCGATGAGCAGACAGAGGCTGTTCAAGAGCGGGCTATGCAAATGGCCAAAAAAAATATATTCGGTCCTCAAAAAAAAAGTAAATGTGCAAAATTGTCCTTTTGTTTTGGAATGCATTTGTGCTTTTTCCTGGGGGCCCATATTCATTCCGCCAAACCGCTATACATAAACTCCACCTATGTTAAACAGATCAGTTCTGAATCCTTTTAACGTATATTCGCATGATCTCAACTCGTCCTGTTGAGTTCTACGGGTCGTTCTACATACATTTATTGGCAACATACAGAAGGAGTGCTTGCCAATTGTTCATAAAATTTTAAATTTAATATTTTAAAACCAGAAATTCAGCATTTTCATATGCAAAAAAAACTTTTTAAAATCTATGGTTTTGTAATTCGCCTATAAAATTTTAAATTGGCTATACTGAAGTGTAAAATTATGCAGAGACATGTATTGTAGGTCATTTTATCAGAATCAATCAAAACTACCATATTGTATTTTTTGATGTTCGGTCATTTTGGCTTTCAGCTGAGATTGAAGTTCTTCACCATAAATGCTAAGTAAATACTTACTGTACTGCTTGCTGCAAGTGCAATATGGCCAAATCAGCATCGGGAAAGACATTCCTTTCATATTCCGGATGAACAATTAAATTCTGAATTTCTCGCGTCTGGAAATTCTGTTCACTGTAATCCTCTAAATTGTGCCGACCCACATTCACCACCAAACGCTTTGCTGTCAGACCGCCAAGTTTAAAGCAATGTCCGGCAGATAATACCGTTCTGCTCGATACCAGAGATCCGCCGCACAAGAAACGCAAACCGGCAGATTTCACATAAATGGCCGTCAACCAGGGGAACTGTCCACGTATAATCTGCTCACCGCCATATATAAAGGCCGAGATGCCCGAATCGACACCACAAACCGAACTCTGCGCGAAAGGCTGACTATTGGAAACCGTTGAGGGTTCGGCATATCTGGAAGCTACTACTGGTATGGAAGGTTGTGCTAATATTGGATTGGCTGGATTGCCCTGGTAAGATATGAAGTTTCCAGTTTCTTGATTATTACGTCCACCGTTGCTCTGCAGTTTGTGGTTCAAGTATAGTCGAGTACTTGGAAGGGGATCTAAAATAATGTTAATAAAGTGGATAGATGTTGGTTGTTGTCTGCAATGAGTGGCTTTTACTTACAGTCATCGGAAACGCACAAGTCTTGACCATTTACCGTTATTTTCGTCAATTTGGGCAATTCATTTGGATTGGGGAATTCTATGCGATATGAGATGGCTTGACGATTTCGTATCCGATTGGCAGTTGTAACACGGTCATCAAATAAACTAATTTTGCCATAGTAGTTCTAAGACACGGAGAAATAACAAAAATAATATAAAGAATAATAGTTTGTATTTGAAATGAAGCAAGCGGTCGACAGATCCGAAGAAACATCGTTAGCAGCTCCAAAGAATCAATGTTAAAATGATGATGAGACGTGGCCAGACAATGTTCTAATACCCAATTTGTTTAGAATGAAATAAACTTAAAACATAAAATTTGGAACTGAGAACTTAACGAAATAAAATGGTCTAGTCTAGCGGACTCACAGTTTCACGATTTAATAGCTTGACACACAATCCTTTTGCAAAAATATTGGCATTTGAAACCGATAACTTAATGTAGACAGCTTACTGAAGTTATTGACGATACCCACGAGGAAGCGCGTCTACCTTTGGTTATGTATAGTGTATCGTTGCTCCCTAGCTTGCTCTCGAGTACCAACATATTCTTAAACAAAAGTGTGATTTGTTTGGCGCCTGATTATTTAAAATTGGAGAAAACACAGAAAAATGTGTTATTTGTAGTTTCTTTCCATTTACTTTTGACAGCTTATTTTATACAAATGTTGCCCACGGCTACGCTTCAGTTGCTTCTATCTGAAAGTCCTATTTTGAGAGATTCGTTTCCAACAGAGAGATTCGTTTCCCTCACAAAATTCACCCAATAGTCAATCAATTGACATTGACTTTTATGAAACTAAATTGGTTAATGGTACCGCGTTCTGTGATATGTGTGACTCAGTTCTGAAACATCGATTCGCCATCGATCTCAACAGCTCAATATTTCAAGCACCAGCCTCAGGCGAACTTGGCAGAAAGACTTTACAACGTCCAATAGACTGAGAAATTGTTTGAATGTCTCCCAATAAATTCAAGGCACTGTGTTGGCGATGGGAAATTAACTGGTAGGACAGACACTTGCTGGAAGTGTATTCCACATACAAACAGTTCGGCTGAAGAACAAATTTTCTCTAAACCGGCAGTTTGATAATGAACGGATAAGCGTCTGGCCGTATCGGTCATGTCAATTGGCGCCATTTGTGTGGGGTAAATTGTTGTTGGGCTTGGCCTGCTTAATAGATGATTTTAATTCGGCAATTCGGTGTTGTGTGTGCTTTCTCCAGTTCGTGATACCAGTAATCTCCATGTCTTCTTCTACCCGAGTTTCGGTCATCCCTGTCAGCGCCTACTGCGGTTTTTGTCATCCAACGCCTTTCTGACTGGAACGTTTGGATTCACCAGACCGACTCTCATAGTCGCTGAGTTAAACGAAGGATTTTTTTCAAAATTATCCAGCATCACTTTATCTGCTTTTACAAGTACCCATGTTTCAGTGCAATAAAAAACTGTAATCCATAAAGAATTCAGGCGAATATCGAGCAAGCCGCTCGAGGGATTCTTCATTTCAGCTTAAACATTTCTCTATAGTAACACTGAAGAATTAGTAACTAACAACTTTGTTTACGGGATATTGTCTCCGTTTACATTGAACGTCTAATATGTATTAACTAGTAAGTTGTAATGCGCCTCTGGAGCCCGTTAATTTGCTTGAGAAAGTATTTGTTACTTAATTTTAAAAATGTTGTAAAAAATATTTTAAGAAAACTATTTTGTAAAAAAAAATTTCGAAAAAAAATAAAATTGGAAAAAAAAAAATTTGTGGAAAAAAAATTTTTGTTGAAAAAAAATTTTTGTTGAAAAAAAAAATTTTCTGTTAAAAAAAAAATTTTGTTGAAAAAAAAATTTTTTTTCAACAAAAATTTTTTTTTGAAGAAAAAAATTTTTGTTCAAAAAAAAATTTTTGTTGAAAAAAAAATTTGGGGAAAACACAATTTCTGTACAAAAAAAAAATATTATTTTTTTTATTATTATTATTTATAGAATTATAGAATGCCTATTTAAATTCCTACGTACTGCGTGACAGAGTCAGTGAATCAGTGTCGAGGGTAAATATATATTAAGATATTTCCGTTTTTGGCTGGAAACCAATTTAACGTAGATACAGTTCTGAAATTGTCTTCGTGTCTGCTTTTAAACTATAGTTACTTATACTTTGTCATTTAGGTACGAGTGGGAAAGTAATATTAGCTGGGATATAGTATATGATAAAAATGGAGCATAAATGTAAACATTCTTTGCACATAGAGGTCGCGGATGACGCCAAAAAACCACACTTATAGCAATGCATACGAACAAGGTGCTGTGTAGGCCAAAGTTTTTCATTTCTCAAAAACAAATTGGTAAAAATTTTAAACGCGTCATTTCAAATAAACAATCAAAACAACTGAAACAACAAACAAATCCATTATTTGCACTGAATACAGAATTACGTTATACAGAGCAGTTCAATAACATTTTGCTATAATTTTATTCAAATCGAACAATACGGGCAATATTATTCAAAACAATTTTTTATATTCAGTCAAATTGAGCAGCATACATTTCGGTTTTCCTTCTACCTGTATGCCAGGCCGGCCAACAACCTTTTCAGTACAGTAACTCGCTTATGACAATTACAATGCGGAAAACTATTTATTAAATGTGTTAAAATGATAACTAACAATCGTTATGTACCAAACCAGTTTAAAAGTGAACCCATCTCAATATGTCGTAGCATGCAAACCCGTTTCCGTTCGAAGCAATCTTAATAATTATAAAATATGTGAAGTTTTAAAATTTAAATACCGTCTTCAGTGGCTGCCGTTGACTGAAGAAGACAACCAATTCAATGTCACCCGACATACTGGGCAGGGTCAACTTGCCAATAAGTTGGGGACCGAATTGGAGATACTGAAAATACTGGGGGCATTCAATGTTTGGTATTTGTACAGCTCCATAATTCTGGGCCTGAGGGTGCGGGGTATTACATAAAATAATTAATGTAAGCAAAAGAATAAAGAATGGTGTGGCCATTCTTTATCACTCTTTTTATTTCTTATTAAGCTCAATACGATTTTAGTTTTTTTTTATTTGGTGTTAACTGTGAGTAATTTCAAATCGTTATATTGATTTCTGTTGATTTTTTTTTTGTTTAACAATTCTTTTGAATCTGCTATTATTCCCCGTAATGACAGCAATAATTTTGACACGCTTTGTTATCGTTTCACGTCACTTCTATTTGTCTTTCGTTACGCCTCAATTCCCGCCGATTACCGTTCCCACTGGCTGTTGCTTTCGGACTGACCGTCGATACTTACGATGAGTTTTGGCATTTGGCCAGATTTCTCTCCATCCCATACCAATAAAAACAAACATTTACATGAACAACAAAATTTGTTAAGAAGATGTTAAGCATTTCACTGTTTATAATATTAATAAATCTTCAATACTAGATAATAGCCACAATAATAACAACAACTGGTAGCCATGTAGGTATATGCCACCGTTTGCCGTGTGTGTGTGTATTGTTTTTTTTTTGGATTGTTTGGTTCATAAACGTTATGAATTTTTAATTAGTCACCGACTGGATGGGTCAGCGTTTTATTATCAAAATAAAGCAAAAAATTTGATGATTGAAAATAGTCTTAAGTATTATTTAATATGACAATGTGAAAAATATACTGTTCTTGGACAAAAGCTAACAATAAGTAATTAAAGAAATCGTTCTTTTGTGCTGAACAGTTTGACAACCCCATCAAATTTAGAATAAAATATGTTTTTCTGCGGCAGAACGTTTTATTTCCAATAAAAATGTCGGTCGATACATCCAATTCGGTTAGTTTGTTCACAAGGTTCATTTCCAGTTACACAGAAAGAAAAATGTCGTTCTAAATTCAAGCCAAATATGGTTAATTTTGAAAATAGTTAGAACGGCTCGTAATTAGTTATTCCTAAAACAACTAAAAATGGGATAGGTTTAGAAAATCAAGAGCGAAAATTATTATAATAAAAAAATTCTTGATTTATGTGATACATGTTTGTTTTGTTTTGGTTTAATGCTTGACTTTTTTGGGAATATGCGCTTAAGAAGTTCTCGTTTAATTAGGGAAAACATTAGCAGATATAAGACCAATAAGTTGAACCGAAATCATTGCAAATGGGTACCGATGAAAGGCATCTGTATACGGTGCCTGCAATCAAAGCTAAAACACATATGTATAAGTTGACTTTTTGATTTTTTTGACGTTTATACTTGAATCTTGTTGAATGGTAACAATGTGGAAAAGCAAAATGTGTAAAGTCAAAAAGAAATTTAAAAAAAAATTGTGGTTCGTACCTTTTTTCCCTACCTCGCAATCTTCGGGCCGTATATGGAACAACAAGTCCAATTTGTCTTGAACTAAGAGAAAACATTCTGGGAGCCGAAAAAAATGTATTCTCTCTTAATTCATATCGAAATAATTTTAGTTCTACTATGAACTAAAATCTATGGTGATTTCTTAAAATATGATTCGTTTCGCTAAAAACCAAGCCCATTTGCGCTCAACTGAGGATAAAATTAACCCTTTCGGTGGATTTGTCAAATATATTTGACAATTAATGTACTCTACTTCTATAGACTTTTGCAATATATTAATTTACAGTTATTAATTTTTTTTTTGTTTTAAATGAAATGCCGATACTTATGCTATTTATAAATGTTATCGTAATAGGTCTTCGCTTTGTTTTGTCATTTTTAAACGAATTGTTAAGAAGTTGACACTTTGTTTGTAAAAACAGCCAAATTTTGATATTTTTACAAACACAAAAAAGTAATATATTGAGTCCTCGAACGATATCGACCAGTATTAATAGCATTGATAGAGGTATAAAAAAATGTTTTCTAAATAAAAAATTAAAAAAACATAAAGCGGGACCTTTTGGTGGTTGTTTTTCGGTTCTCGACATTTAGGATTATCATCCTGCTGTGACCACCAAAAACAAAAATTATTATTTTTCCCAGCATCAGCGTCATCATATTACACTAAATTCAAATTTTCGCATTGTTAGCTCGACTAAAATTTTTTTTGACACGGAAAGGGTTAAGAATTTCGGTGTACAATAATTCGTACTTAAATCAAGTTTTTTCAACATGACTTTTACAAGACTTTTGATACCGCTACGGCTTCGTTCCGGTACGGATAACTTAATATTTTCTTTCAGTGTAGAAACATTATCAATATTTTTCAATTGTTGTCTTCACTTAGTTAGTTCTAGCGAATTTACAATTTAGAGAGTTAATTATAAGCCATGTAAAACTTCTCTAGAGCTGACCAGAGCCGATTTTATAAAGCCACGAATTCCATAGTGGCTCGACCGGTTTTTAGGAGTAAAGTATTGGGGTTTTCGGAGGTTTTTCGCACAAGTTTGTCAATAAAAATTATTTGCTATCACTTTGAGTTATTAGTTCAAAAGAAAAGTGTTCGAGCTTTAAGTCTATGTATATAATTTTGTTTGTTTGTTTAACTACCATTTATTTTGGAAAACAAATTGTTTAAAATTTTAAGTCAAAGCATAGTTTTTAGCAATGGGAGGCAATTTGTCTTCGCCATATGCCATGGTGAAATATCGATGTATGGGAAAATACTGTCATTCAATGATTTTTTGTCTGTTAATACAGGTAAAATGAGAATTTGTAAAAAATACTTCCCCGGACATATTGTTAATTATAAAGTGTGTGTTTTCCCACAGCACATGTCTCATCGATTAATACACAACAATTTTTCAAATATACTTTCAAGATTTCTGTGAATTATGACAGAGTAGGTAATCTTGTGATGAAGTGCTATGAAATTCGCCAAATCTACCACAAAACAATATAAACACAAGCAAACGTTCATAAAACGATTTAGCGATTTAGCAAATTGAAAACATTTGTGTTATTTATAGAACGGGAATGGGCTTTACAATTTTGTGATTAATTTACATAAATCGAGTAATCCAACTAACATTAAGAAACAACAAATATAAAAGTAGAAACATTTATAATTTTGATTGGAAGACTTGTATGGTGTAAATGTTAGATGTCAATTTAACTGCCCGAATTATGTGGGCGCATAATTATAATTGACTCGGTAATTTTGAAAATCTCCGGTTGAATCGTCATACACAAACTGATCACATTCTTTATTTATAACATACAAAGTTGATTCCTATTGTCCAGATTGATTTATTTGATTTTTTATAAAACTACAAAAAATATTCATAAGACATTATAAAAATATAAATTGTTGTCTCTTAATTGAGTGGCCGCCATATAATACAATGATTAAATTTATTAAATCTCTGAACACGTGTTATGAAAAACATTGATTACACTACTCAACAAAATGAAAAAAATTTCATGTACTCCGGATGCGATAATTTTTTCTGTGTAGATAACCTTGACATGAGCTCGAAAAACGCAATAAAATTTTTTTTTTTTCGTTTGGTTTTTGTTTTATTTTTTTTTTTTAAATTTTAAAAAAAATTTTTTGGTTAATTTGTTTCGTCCGGCATAACTCGGGAACCACTAGCCCGATTTAATTGAATTAAATTTTAAAAAATTTAAAATCGATGCACGCGTTTCGCTTTTATTCGCAATTGAGTAAAGGTATGAATTTCAAAAATTTGCTCGACATATGCACAACTTTGTCTATGGTAAGGTTTTTTCTTTTTTATTACAAAAAAAATTAAAATTTGTTGGGTGACAAAAATATATGAAAATTTGAAATTTTTGAAATTCATACCTTTACTCAATTGCGAATAAAAGCGAAACGCGTGCATCGATTTTCATGATCTTTGTCTCATTTTGCTCAAAGGTTATGTGACTTTACGTAAAAGTAATAAGATTTGACATTTTTTTTCATTTTGGATTTTTTATGGATTTTTAAAAAAAAAAAATTTAAATCTTTAGGCAAAAAATAAGTTTTTTCCTTTATATATTCATTTTTAACTTGGAAACTGTTGCTTGTATAGGAAAACAATATATGAACAGATTAAGGGAATTGTAATTTTAATTTTTTTAAAATTTAATTCAATCAAATCGGGCTAGTGGTTCCCGAGTTATGCCGGACGAAACAAATTAACCAAAAATTTTTTTTTAAAATTTAAAAAAAAAAAATAAAACAAAAACCAAACGAAAAAACAAATTTTTATTGCGTTTTTCGAGCTCATGTCAAGGTTATCTACACAGAAAAAATTATCGCATCCCGAGTACATTTTGACTGTTGACTAGTGTTATCTATATATTCAAATCTATGAATGTGTTTATTAAATTGCAACAAAAATGAGAACAGAATACGTGGAGTTAAAAGGGTTCCTGCAGATCTCAATGTAAACAAGCACTTGTCCTATGTAAGTGCTCTTCGACACTAGTTCGTCCATTGCGCCATCTTTTCAACATGTCGTACCGTACAGGTATTTACCCTACACCTGGGAAACTTGCAAATGTTCTGCCGATCCCCAAGAAACGTGAAGATCATGGTTAACCACATCTTGTTAAGTCTCTGGTGTCTAACGGCCTTATGAATGAATGACAGTATGGCTTCCGTAGAAATCGATCTACTAGAGAACTGTTGGCATTCCATTCGGAACGATGGAGTCGAGCTATTCACCGGCTTGGAGAAAGCACCATCTTCGCTCATCGGTGTAAAGTTTTCGTCATGAAGATACAGGGTGATGATCGTTGGGCTAGCCATATATTCGAATTGTCGAAAGAAGCATTCAAGCGATTAGGCTGAGTGTTAGACAAAAATGTCATTATACGTTTAAGACAACATATAATTTGTTAACACCTTCACTGTATTTTTTTTTCGAATATTGTGACAAACCGGATAATTACGAATTGTTGTATCTTCAGGTAGGTAAACAATTAATATTATTAATAATATACAAATAACCGGTTGTTTTGGCAGTTTTTATCACTAAAACTATTTTGCCACAAAGAAATATAATTGAATGTATTTTATAAAGAGACAACTATTTTTAAACCTGAGATTAAATCATTTACATATCTACACATGTCGTATAGCGACAACTTTCTGTGAATAACGACGTCTGTAGTTGCCGATAGTAAACCTAAATAAATAAGAGTTGTATGTATTAAATGCAGGGTCCAGAATGTACAAAACTTCGAAACCACCAGTTAAAAGAGAAATAGTTTTTTGCATTTATCTCACATCTATTTAGTTTTACATTTCCCGGTATTTGTGTAATAAGACCACTTTTCTGAATAGAAATATTTGCTAATAAAACACTTCCCCACTAAGAACTCAACTCGTTCTATAGATTTACAAAGAAGCAATTGGTAAAAATATTTATTTATTTATTATTAATTACAATACAAAGTAAATTTATATTCTAATTTTGGGTCCAAGGGTAAACCGGGTGACAAAGACCATATGTTTAGATTTTTGCAGCGACAGACCGAAGCCTCTGGTGGGAATCGAACCCACAACCCCCACGCTGATAGGCAAGCACGCTACCAACTCGCCTACCGGGGCGCCATAAAAAATAATAATGTATGCAATATCCTCTCCTCTCAACATTGGATTCCTTTCTGTATTTAAATCTTCCGTAACAGTACAGTGGCGATACAGAAAATCTTTATACGAATTTAAGTTGAATTGAGCTTGATATTATACAAAATTATGATTTTCCACCTAACCTTCGGAAAGCAGACTGAAGCCAGTATGGGGGACTATTAGTTGGATCATTTCATTGACATCTGACAAAAATCGATCGATCCAACAAGGATATTAAGCGATCGCTGCAATTGGTCACATAGACTATCAATGAATCGCAGTCCGCTTCTTGGCCCAAAAGTAAAGCAACGGGTAAGCGATAGTAAATCTCAGCAAATGATAAAGGGAATTCTTCACCAGGGCTAAGTCCATAAGATCTGCAGAGAAGCGGGTTAAATATAGAGAACAACTTAGGCAAACTAGGAGTGAATCTGAAACTGCAAGCCTGAGTAAAATACTGGCCTGCATACGATTTACGATAAAGTAGAAATCAGTTAGCAGTCACTGTAGTTGGATACTTATTTTCCTGGTAACTAACGAAATGACAATTCCGTGATACCTCAACTTAAACATATAAAATAAAAGCTTCAGATAATTAAAGTCATAGGACCGGAAATGTTTTCACAGGGTGAACTACAATCGGGTGGGGAATATCAGCCGCTCACTATTTCCTCTATAACAGTGGAGATGCTCTTTGAAGGTCTCTATAGACCGAGAAAAGTTGTCAGATATATAACATGTACATTAGGGTGGAGTGAAATTCAAAAAAAAAAGTTAACCTCGGAAAGAGATGTAGTCTGGGGTCCTAATGAGGGGAAAAATAAAAAAAAAAAATTTAAAAAATTTTTAGGGGTCGCGCCACTCCCTCGAAATTTGGAAATTATCGCTATTTTGGCCTTGATTTTAGAAAAATCCTAAAAAGTTTTATGTCAATAAATGTTTGCAATAGCGTAAACAATGAAATAAGGGCATGAAAAAATTTAAAAAAAATTTTCTCATTGTTCAAAAATTTCAAAAAGTAAAATAAGTCAAATCGTGCCTTCTTCAGAAAATTGACTGAACAATGAAATCGCCGATTATCATCATATTTGCCTCAAATACTTTTGTTTGGGCACTGAACAAGCTCAAACTTTTAAATTTCGAATAAGTTAAGTCGTTAATTTTTAGGATTTTTCTAAAATCAACGCCAAAATAGCGATTATTTCCAAATTTCCAGGGAGTGGCGCGACCCCTAAAAATTTTTTAAAATTTTTTTCTTTATTTTTTCCCTCATTAGGACCCCAGACTACACCTCTTTCCGAGGTTAACTTTTTCAAATTAAAAAAAAGCATGTTTTCACTCCACCCTAGTGCTAGCCCTGAATGTTTTCTACCCCGTTAAGGAGTGTGTCATGTTATCCTATCTAGGCACTGTTAAACCTTGGGTAGACATCAGTATCAGAAGTTCTGTTACGGTTTTCTTACTCGCAGTCAAGGAGTAAGCCATGGAAGGCTTGTGTATAATTTCCCTACAAAAGACGTCTAAGGTTTGTCAGACTTATATAGATTTGTTGCCGGTGTGAGGGGGTCAAAGTTGCAACATACTCACTTTTTCGATCCCAAGCAGGCGCATCTTTCGAATGTGGAGGATCACGAAGTAAATGAAAACAAATCCGAACTGTGTGTGTTTACCAGTACATACAAGATTCCACCTGTGGTACATTTCAATCTTAACATCTTAGACAGGGTGAAAAAGACCACAGTGGCACAATAGGCGTACAAGAGAACAATAGGAGCTGAAATTCTGGAATTTCTTATACACTTTATGATTCAGTATTATGAGCGATAATAATACATGGAGCTGTTTTCATTTAATTTATTTAAGTCAATGGAACAATTTTCCTCACAGACTAGATATTACAAAAACTAATACTTAAATTTAAGTACAGTATGGTGGAAGGCTCTTCTGAAGGTAACTGGGTAAGGTCCAACGAATAATTAATCTGTGCATTTATTTGCTGAACATCTTAATATATATTTACCCTCGACACTGATTCACTGACTCTGTCACGCAGTACGTAGGAATTTAAATAGGCATTCTATAATTTTCTATAAATAATAATAACTAGTAAGTTGTAATGCGCCTATGGCGCCAGTTAATTTGCTTGAGAAAGTATTTGTTACTTAATTTTAAAAATTTTGTAAAAAATATTTTGAGAAAACAATTTTGTAAAAAAAAATTTCGAAAAAAAATAAAATCGGAAAAAAAAAATTTGTGGAAAAAAAATTTCTGCTGAAAAAAAAATTTTTGTTGAAAAAAAAAATGTTTGTTGAAAAAAAAAATTTTGTTGAAAAAAAAAATGTTTGCTGGAAAAAAAAATTTTTGTTGAAAAAAAAAAATTTTGTTGAAAAAAAAAATTTTTGTGGAAAAAAAAAAATTTGTTGAAAAAAAAAATTTTGTGAAAAAAAAAATGTTGTACAAAAAAAAAATTTTGGAAAAAAAAAAATTTTGTAAAAAAAAAAATTTTGTAAAAAAAAAATTTGGGGAAAACACAATTTCTGTACAAAAAAAAAATATTATTTTTTTTATTATTATTATTTATAGAATTATTATAGAATGCCTATTTAAATTCCTACGTACTGCGTGACAGAGTCAGTGAATCAGGGAATCAGGGAATCAGGGAATCAGTGTATCAGTGTATCAGTGAATCAGTGTCGAGGGTAAATACATATATATTAAGATAAAAAAAATAATATTTTTTTTTTGTACATAAATTGTGTTTTCCCCAAATTTTTTGTTCACAACATTTATTTTCAACAGAAATTTTTTTCTACAAAAATTTTTTTTTTTTACAAAATTTTTTTTTCGAAATTTTTTTTTCCACAAATTTTTTTTTTTCCAACAAAATTTTTTTTTTTCAACAAATTTTTTTTTTTTCAAAAAATGTTTTTTTCCATATTTCAACGGGCGCCATAGGCGCATTACAATTTACTAGTTTATAATATTAGTAGGTAGACTGACGTGTAGTCCTTAATATAATGGGTGACACATCAGGTATTGTTGGCAATAATATGGTTAAACCATTTTTCAACAATATCCCCGTGATAGAACACTGCATGTTATGTAATGAGGACTCTAAAAGAAGTAACGTAACGTTAAATATATCTCGAAGACTACCTGATCACTGTAATGTTTATCAAGTTGAGATTTTGCCCATTTAAGAAAGAGCAGCATATCAGAGATATAACGTCAGCCCACAGTATGGAGGTTCTCTGTCAGTAAAGCAGCTATTGAATCTCTGGCGAGATGAACAAGCAGTTCATAATTAGCATTATCTGGATGTCGTTGTCTAGGGTGTTACTATAGACTAGATGAGCATCACTTCTATGCAGATTACAGTCCAACTGGAATCCTTAGATATAACTCTACCCACATGTAAACTTCAACTGCATGATAGAGCCTATAGAAATAAATACAGTGTTGCATTCAATTCACACAAATGTGCTTTCACATAGATAAGAACATTCTCTCATAATGCTTCAGCTATGAAGATCCGATGACATATTTGTTGTGATCATTATGAAAGAAAACTGTCTGATTAGCGGAGAGGCAATAAACCTATTCTAGTTAACGTATCCTCACCTAGCATAACCGAGCTTCACAATTACCTACCTCTACACAGCCATGATTGACTTTAGTTTGAATACATTTAAGAAAGCTGAATTTCTGAATATGTCTATCATGTCCATGTATTACCAGGTATTACTGTCATACATACATTTTGTGTTGACAAAAAACTCATGTTAAGCGTGTTATTTTTTAGCTCTGGCATTTGTGTAGCAAAAACGTTTTTATTTTATTCTGTTTTTTTTTTTGTTGATTGCGAAACAGAACAAACAAACCTCATCAACACAAACATGCAATAACCGTCAGCGTACCTGAAATCTGTGTTTTTACCCCGTAGTTTTGCGACAACCAGAAAAAAGCGGTAAAGATATCCCGTCTAGTGAGTTTGTTTGTGTTCGTTTTTTGTTGTTGTTGTATTATTTATGGAACACATGTTACCTTTATAACCTGTGCCCGCCGCACTGGCAATAACATTACAAGTGGCTAACACCACCACATCTGACGCTATTTCGGTGGTTTCGAATTAAGAAAAATATTTTTATAAATGGTCGAGTGGTTTCGTTTGAAGCAGACCAGTAACATTCAGCCATTGAGTACACTTGGAAGCCCATACATATGTACGTAGGGGTATTTCTGTGAAGCTGCAAGGGAAACCGCAAATGTAACCATTTTACGAAAAAAAGGTTTATTTGAAATTGTTTAAATGTGTCAGTAGAGAATTCAATTATATGGCGATACGTAGATGACGATATGGACTAATACGTAAACCGATGGGCTATGAACTAAACGCGAAGATATTTTGAGTTTTATCCTGGAAAAGGTTTATGTTCCAGTAGGCGGCTTTATTTGCATAACAACATTGTGAATAGCGTTACGCTTTAGAATTATTACATTTTTCTTCAACTAGGTGTAAGTTAAGCCGAGGAATGAAACTAGTGGGCTGTGGTAAATCGAAATAATAGTTGGAAATATCCGAGTACTAACTATATTCAGTATAATACAAAACGGGGATTTACATACCGACAGATCAAACCCTTTCCTGTGAAATGACAGATCTCAATACTCTCAAATGTTTCCCATATGAAGATTGGGTTAGTTATATCACGAAAATTGACGGCAATCTGAAAAATATTCTTTTGTATTAATATAAAACTGTACACTAAAGTTTCAAATCTTGCTCTCTCCAAAAAATCGGTTAATTAGTACCTGTCATTTATTTCATTTATTTCATTTACATATTGCCGATAGCTACGCTTCATGTCCATACTGAAAGGCAAGTCTTGGCACACATTTTGGCCTATATTTTACCAAGAACAAGTGTAGTGATGTTTTTCGAGACAGTAATTGTGGTTGGCTTGAACCGTACATCGTACGAACGAGGCGTCCAATAGGTAGTGTCAGAACGTGAGTTTAATTACTCACCAAACTCGCCTCTCAATTGGTTTATGGTATCGCGTGCAGTGTGGCATGTGACTGGGTTAACCACATTCAACCAAGTACAATTCTTACATTTTGGCCAAACAAGTCCGTGATCATCGAACATCCGGCCTAAAATGGAATACAACTCGCATATATGGGCAGGGGCTCCATTAACATCTTTGAAGCTTCTGGACCGTGTACAGAGGAGAGCAGTGGTGATGGTAGGGGATGGTAGGGTATACACTATACTATACAGCTCTATTGTCTCCCTACAGCATCGCCGAAATGTGGGTTGTGTATCGCTATTCTATAGATATTTTAATGGTATCTGTTCAGAAGATATCCGTCGTCTGGTCCCTGACGTTAGAACATTTAGCCGGAATACTCGGTTATCCAGGGAATCTCATCCGTTCATTGTCAAATGGCCGGTTGACCGGACGATGCACTATAGAGAAAATTCGTTCTTCAGCCGAACTGCTCGTATGTGGAATAATCTTCCAGCAAGTGTTTTTCCTGCCTGTTATGACATTCTCAAGTTCAAAACAAATGTCAACAAACACTACTCCATCTTTCCTCCCTCCAATACCCTTACTTCCAATCGCTAACACAGTGCATTGCATTCATAAGGGGCATCCCCTGAGTGTTAGTCTTCAAAAAAAAAAAAAAAGGAGACACATTCTGTTAGCTAGGAATCATCTTCGAAAGAACTGGTGGTTTCAAAGATGACATCTCTAGCTGAAAATTACGATAGTCAAATCGAATGGAAAGTTCACACTGTTGTATGGATGCGAGACATAAGATGCAGACATACATACATTCCATACAACTTTCCTCATTTTATTTCTGTACACACTGATCGGGATCTACTGTTAAAGCCGACTCCGAACAGTTAACCTTTTTTCTATGTATAGGGATTACTTTCTTAGTGGTAAAATCGTCGGCGTTTCGAAGTGGCTGAGCCCTTTGCCATAAATGAACCCTCTTGATAACACTCAGGTGGAACTATGCAGGCTCGAACTGTAATGCCGCGACATATCACAGCTGTCTGTACTCTGGAGACTCTAGGCCTTTGTATCAGGGACGTCCTCTCAGGAAGATTTGCGGCCCTGTGTTGTACCAAATAAATCATAGGGAACATTCGACTAGATCTAGAGTTCCGATCCCAATTGGGTGTTCCGTCTCAAAGACTAGTAGAGGTTTTAGGTAGGCGTCAGCACCAAATAAGTTTGAAGATTCGCTCACACAGAGAATTCTCGAATTGGTTCTCCGGTCGGTGTACTGAGTTTCTTTGGTAGAGTTTTTAAGCAATTTCAATCTGTGGTGGAAACATGAGACAACCGCAGCCCATCAAGACATGCTATAATGATTGGATTTCAAATAAAGCAGCGAATATAAGAAATGTTTTTTTTCAAGCCACCATTGAAGCCATAATGAATATTGATTGAGATGATCGAATGTAACCATGTAACCCGTAGCCGCAGAGGGCATATGTCGGAAATGAAATTAAGCAAGTAAGACAACTAATACAATCCAACAATATGTCTGTCTTGTATTATCATTTTGAGTTCACATGCAAATAGAATGAGAGAAACCTTGTATTTACATATAGTGGAGGGTAGTTATACTGTTGACAGATTCTTTTTTCATTTAATTATCCCCATATTTACTAAAAACCCAGTAGAATTTAAGTGGTTTCATGACGTATCTGCATAACTATCGTAAGTAGCATTGCGCCATGGATTGAAAATGTAAATTTTCATTAATAAATCTGGACTTGACACATCCAATGAATGGGACATAACGAAACCCGTAATCAAATAATAAAACTAAAATGTGATGAAAAGCAAAAAAGCAAGAAGGAGAGCAAAAAAAGCGAAAAAAAAACAACACGCCACACTTTTACCGACAAAGTGTTGCTGTTGTTGTCGTTCTCTGTAGATGCGAATAATAATAATGGGATATAATAAAAACGTCCATAGCAGCATCTCATGAATAACACAACTAACAAATAACAAAATGACAGACGTTGAGACGATACACAATTGAAATAAAACGCTCATTCACAAGCAATTTAATTCAAATCAGCACATAAAATATTTTATGAAAATACTCTGAAAAGTTGACGGGCAGACAAGTCACGACAGGCAGACAGACATGAAGAACACTTTATGATCATAAAGTAAGAAATCAGCCCTAAACTGAAAGCGACAAATCGTTTTTAAACAAATTTGCGACAATGTTGGATAGTTGGAGAAAACTGTGGTGCCATTTGAACTACAGATATATGTTAGTTAAATTCTCATGTATGTGGTTGGATATGTATAGCTTGGTGGTGATCTTTAAAACTAAATGGAAGCGAGACAGACCGAAATTATGGCTATGACCGTCAATACATTCAGCAATTATTGTAAACAACGTACAGGTGGTCAAGGAGGGTTCAGAGTCTCTCGTCAGTAGTATCTTTGATGTAGATATCTGGTCCCAGAAATTTCTATGGGAATTAAAGCGCGGACGAACTCGGTTGTTTTCACAAATAACAACATAACTTATAATAATAAACTTCTCTGGAAAGCAAAAACACATAAATTTAAAAAATTGCGGCTTATGTAAAAATATTAACTTAAGTTGTAATTGACAAAGAGAACAGAGTAACGAATCGTTTGTATTAAAATAAGTTGACTTTCATGGAAAGCCCTTTGAGAATGTAGCACTTTGACATCAATAAATCGGAATACCCAAAAATTTATTTAAGCGGTTATTCCTGAAAACCACAAAACTAACAAGCACGGGATCTGCCTCCCTTGGACTCGTCACAATGTTGGTGTCCGTAATGTTTTTGTTTGAGCAAGACATTTGTTGGAAATGAATCTCATATTTAAGTGTGGTTAACTTGACTGAACAATGAGAGCGTGCAGGCTCCTAGAATTTTCAAAAATTGTAGCATTTCGTACCAATGGAGAGCTATAGAAATGTTTGCATATATCATAAGAAGTTAAGAACGTGTTGGAGCGTTACCGAGAGTTGAAGAGGGAGGAAATTCGTCTATTCCGAAGATAGAAACGGGAGATGGAAAGACAGAAATGTGAGGAGATTGAGTTATGTGGAAAGATAAATGATGCCAAAATGGTAGCCGGATGACAGACACATCGAGTGTGCTGAGGATTTGGAAGCAACATTTCTCCAACTTGATAGCGGCAGCCGAATCCGGCGAAGAAAACATCACGCGACCAATCATAGATGATGGTATTGTATGTCTATCCCCTAACCCAGATAAGGTCAAAGCTGCAATAGTCCGGCTAAAGACCAACAAGATCGCAAGTGCTGACGGAATACCAGCAGAGCTGTATAAGACCGGAGGAGAAGAGCTGATAAGTTGCATGAACAAGCTAGTCTGCATCTGCTAGAATGAAAGCATGCTTGATGTATTTATCTTTAGCGTACTATGTCCAAGTCATAGTAAGTCTCCTATTCATCGCCTATAAGATCTTAGCAAGCATATTGTGTGAACGATTGAAGCCGAAATTCGACGAACTGATCCAGCCCTATCAAAGTGGCTTCAGACCGAATAAATCAACCGTCGACAAATCTTCACACTTCGCCAGATCCTGGAAAAGACCCACGAAATGCAAAGCGATACATACCATATTTTTATTTACTACTAGTAAGTTGTAATGCGCCTATGGCGCCCGTGGAAAAATGGAAAAAAAAATTTGTTGACAAAAAAAAAAAATTTTTGTGGAAAAAAAAAATTTTTTTGTTGGAAAAAAAAAAATCTGTTAAAAAAAAATTTTTGTTGAAAAAAAAATTTTTTCTTGAAAAAAAAATTTTTGTTGAAAAAACAATTTTTGTGGAAAAAACAAATTTTTTTTGAAAAAAAAAATTTGTAAAAAAAACTTTGTAAAAAAAAAAAATATTTGTAAACAAAAAATTTTGTAAAAAAAAAACATTGGAAAAAAACATTTTTGTTAAAAAAAATTTGGGGAAAACACAATTTCTGTACAAAAAAAAAATATTATTTTTTTTATTATTATTATTTATAGAAAATTATAGAATGACTATTTAAATTCCTACGTACTGCGTGACAGAGTCAGTGAATCAGTGTCGAGGGTAAATATATATTAAGATAATTCAGAGGACTCTGAACGATATTACACCACAGTAAAAATAGGAAGCGATCGAACCATTCACTACAAAAAAAGATCTTCGACAAAGTGACAGCTTATCGTACAAGTTCTTTGACATACTGATGGAGAAAATATGGGTAAAAGCAGAAGCTAATAAATCAGGCACAGTGATCAAAGAGCACATCCTACTTGTATATGCGGATGGCATTGACATCGTCGAATAGATAGAGCGAGATGTAACTGGTGCTTTTTTCAGAATCGTCGAAGGTGGGTGCAATGGTGAACGAGGTCAAAACATAGTTTATGCTTGACAATGCTAGGCTAACGTCGCGACAAAAGAAAGGCGACATAGTAAAGGCCAGCTGTTGCAATGTTGTGGTAGTGGGAGAATTTATATGCCTTCGGCTCCGTTATTAATAGAAATAGTAATATCAGCATCGAAATAATGCGAAGTATCGTGCTGGCAAATAGATTTTATTTCGGGCTCAACAAACAATTCAAAAAGAGAGCTCTCTCTTCGAACCGAAATAACACTGTACAACAATTCTACCGGTGCTTTTTTATGGCACCGAAGAATGGGAACTTGCGAAATCAGATGAAGTTGTGCAGGGTGTTTTTGAGAGAAAAATAATTCGCATAGTCTATGGCCTGATCTGTGTTAACGTGGAATATATAGATCCCGACATGAATGTAGTTCAGCACATCAAAATACAGCTATTCCGCTGGCTGGGCCATGTCGTTCGAATGAATACAAACGCTCCAGACAGAAAGGCGTTGGTGACAACTACAACGAAAAGCGCAGACAGGGAAGACCGAGACTCCGGTGGAAGGTCTAAGTGGATGAAGACATGCAAATCCTTGGTATGATGAACTGCAGAAAGCATGCACACGATCGAAGAGCTTGGAAATCATTTATTAGGGCCAACGTAAGTAAGTTATATCATAAGATTTATGAGGTGCGACCGATGATTAAAAATTGTACGGTTTAAATCTTGTAAAGGGTGATTTTTTGCAATTTGTTTTTCCACTGGTACAATTTTGCCAGTTCACGCGTGATTCGTGACATGTGCCAAAGTCACAAATGATCGGCTTAATCATGAACAGAATTACAAACGACCAAGGCATTAGAGTTTTAGGACCAAAATATGTGCACGTAAATTTTAAGTAAATGATAGGAACAGCTGCCCCTATTAGAGATGGTGATTTGTAGCTTTCGCAGTTGAAACAGCGACTCCAATTGTATTCAATCTCAAACGCTGTTACACTGCAAAATTCACTCCAACCCAACACCCTTTTTCAATCTCATTCGCACAATTCATGTTAAAGTTCAACATAAGCTAAGCCAAAATAAATAAAGACCATAACTCAGTCGCTGAAACTCGTGCACAAGAAGATAATCACAAATACGAAAAACAGGAAAATAAAAACAATTCACAGCAATGATAAAGAAAATCGCGCTAAGGTTTACTGGGTCTGTTTAAAGAGCACAACCGATTTGTTCGCTTGTTATTTTCCAAGTAGACAACGACACATTAAAACACTGAACTACTTTTGCGATGGCTGTATGTGGCTGTGTGTGTGTGTGTGTGCGAGAGTAAGAGTCTGAGAAAGTATGGGTGAGAGTATAAATATTATGATAGTAACCGGTGCAATAACAACCAACAGGTGTGTGTTTTATATGTAGCGGGAAACTAAAGAGCAGACAAGAGAGTGAGTGAGCTTGGAAAGTTTCCACTTCCTTTTCTTTAATTTCCTAGCTCTCTCTCTCTCTCTGGTAGAGTTTGCGCTGCGCTGTTATTCAGCTTGTGCCATAAAGTGAGTGTGTATTTACTGAGAGGCCAAGAGAAAGTTATTGATGTTGAGATATCTGCGTTCATAGTAATGCCATTGCCAAACCAGCGAGGATAACACACACACACACTCGTAAATTGTTGCATATATTATGGCGTTCAATGTGAAATAAGTTGTCTCCGAGTTTTTGTGTTTGGTTCGAGGAGTGCTAAGATTTATGTGCGTTCGCAGCAGCAACAACATGCCGACGGGAGCAAAGCAACAGCTTTTTCTTTTTGTATACGAGTCTCTAGGTGCATGTGTGTGAGAGTGTTTGTACGATGGAAAGTGTTTTACTTTTAGGATTTCGTTGTATGTATGCGCGTTTGCTGCTTTTGCTTTACCGTTTACTTTGCTTAACGTTGCCTGAACATGTCGTATGTTGGGCATAGTATTATTGCATGTGAATGTGCGCGAGTGTATATGTGTATCAGTATGTATGTGTGTGTGTATTGTTGTGTTGTAAGTAAGTGTAAGGTAAAATTTGAAGCAAGCTGCTGCATGTTCAGTCAACATTAAGCTTTCATCTTGTACGGTTTTGAAAACTTTAGGCGAACAGCGATAGTAACCCGAATAAAAACAAACGGAAGAATTCTAACACAAGTTCATAGTTAAAGTGAAATATTTTCATAAAATTTCCCAAAAATATTATTAACAAGAAATTTTGTGAATTGTGATAAGTTTTAGAAAATATAAAAAAAAAATGGTGTTCGAAGTTAAAGGACTGTAAAGCCTTTCAATCGTCAGTGGAATTGAAATTTTGTGAAATTTGGCGGGCAACATTTTACGGTTTAAATTTTTAGTCAGTCGGTTATGTTTCAAATTGTAAAAGTTTGTGTGTGAAAAAAGATTGTGTTGAAATACAAAAAAAAATACTGCTTTCATAGAAGAGAATTTCAAATATATTGGGAAAATGTAAATATAGGAGGAAATTCAAACGCAATGAAAACAAAAATAATCTAATCATGAAAACTGTATAAATTTTAAAAATTTATTGTACTGAAATTCTTAGAAAAAATTAAATAATTATAAATTAAATCTAATTCATTGATATAAAAATATTTAAGTGGAAGACAAAATTTTATCCAAATATGTAAATTTATTAGAATGTACACAAGAAATACTTTAACGCCAATGTAGTGACACGGCCAACTCAAAATTTAGTGGTTCTTCCAAATGTTCTCTTAATTGTATCCTAAAGTGAAATACACAAAGAAAAATATATGTTGTCAAGAAAGTGTAAAGAGGATGCCTCAAATTACCAAATAAACAGAAGCAGATTTGGATTTTTATAAAACTCTTGGGCGGACATGTAAGCAAGACATATTTTATTTATTTATTTGAAAATATTAAACTAAGACAAATGGAACAGATCTTAAAAAAATATTAGTTGGGTGCACCCTCAGTGATCAGTCGTGACCGTCTCGGTTAATCTCATTAGAAAGTTATGTTCAAAGCTAATTAAGAAAAATTCAAAGAAAATTCAATAATTACTGTTAAAAAATACCTTTGCTTGATTGGTAATCTGTATTAACGAACGGGTGTTATTGTGCCTATTTCTTAACGTTCGTATGGCTCTAAGTTAGAATAAAAGGGCCGCAACAAAGTTCTTCCATGTGGACCTTGCGCCATCAGTTGTAGTTTGGACCCAGATATTCCCGTGTCACTAGTCTCACATTCTAATAATCTTCTGCAGGTGTAGGCTTATCTCCTGCAGTCTTGAGGATCCAGTTCTTTTTCCATTTTGCAAATTCACTGCGTGGCATATTATAATTTTGATAATAGTGATTCAGATTATAATAAAACAATTTCGATCATTACAATTGTAGAACAATTCCGCTAGTACTATTTCGCGATATTTTTTAGACATTAATATCACTTTGTGGCCTTCCAATGAGTTAGAAATTTATTTAGTAAATAAAATAATGCAAAAATCAAATCATCTTTGGTTGAGTATTAGAACAGAGAAAAGAGTATGAAGGTGTTTATTTTGTGATTGTGTTCCTCTAAAGAAGTAGAGAGTGTGTGATATTAAGATTTGTATTAAATTCGGTACTTAATGTATTTTTCGCCACCTACAGTGTATAATATTGTGTGTGAGTTCGTGTTCTATTGTTTGTTCCATATCGTTGTCTAAACGAAGCGTATTAACTGTGTAGAGGCTAGAGAAAGGGTCTAGCTCTCTATCCACAATTCACTGGTTTAAAGGGGTAGCAACAATTTCTAACGGATCGATATATTGACTTAAAATCCTTTGTGAAGGATGTGTAATTTTTTCAGTCAGCAGCTATCAAATCTTGGAGTCTGTCAATGTCGACTTATTTGTCAGTAAACGACCAAAAACCTTACGTTGCATAAAATGCATTGTTTGATTTCCAGTGTGTTGGTGCACCAGTTTGTTGACACCAGCAACTTTCCAGAACATTTTCACGCATTTGTTGGCATCGAGCCAATATCTACCGATATCGATTTCTATTCACTTTTTCTTCCTCTCTGAAGGAAAGTGGAACTAAAGCCGTCCCAAAGAATTATCTTTTGGTAATTAAAAGTGTTTCATGCATCTCGTGTGGTTTCCCCGTTCCCCAAATGTGAAAATGTTGTGACGCCTTACAATAGTGGATAATGAGTCTCGTTGGCCATAAAAATGTGCTTCGAAAATCATCTGCTGTGTTAGCACTCTAATGGCTGTTTCACGATATTCTAAGCGAATTGGAAGGTCACCGGAAATTGTATTTTAGTCAATTGAAATTTGCATAGTAATACAAATCATAGAAATGCACTGAAAAGTAATGTTGAGACATATAGCCAATATGACACATTTTGGTTCTGGAACAATATCTCTTACCTCTTCAATAATTTATTGCAACATTTTGGTCGTTGATAAACGTCATGGGGACAATCTTTGTCAGTTCTCAACGGAATTCCATACGAGGTTGGGTTGACACAACTGAACGACTATTTTCAACTAGTTCGGCGCGTTGTTTTGATGTCAAGCGATTCATGATATCAACATGACTGAAACGGAACAAACATGTCTCCGCAAGTCAAAGTAAAATTTAATATTTACATACCGACATATGTTTTGACAAATCACAAATCTCGAAACGAGTAACAAATCGATTTCATAATTTCATATTTTTACAAATATACAGGGTGGCGCAAAAGTAATCCTCCTATCAGAAAATGCTATAAATTTTGCGATTGGCCACTAATGTCAGTGGCAACTCTGGCGGCGGCCATTTACATGACATCATATTCTCGACTTGATGTAAAAAAAATTAAAAGACCAAATAAAAATAATCCACAAGAAGAATCAAAGTTTTTCATTTTTTTAAATTACAGCCAAAAAACATCGGAAGTTTAATTTTGCGCCACCTTTTACTTGAACGATAGAAAACATGTCATACCTCTCTAATATTTTTGATAATAATCTGATCGATTAAAGGACATGATGATCATATACAGATTTTTTTAAATTATCACTTCACTGGGTTTGGTTGATATCGCTGGATTTTGACCATATCTCATTTTATTTTATAAAATATCTGAATTAAAAAGTAATTTTTTTCTATTTTTCTCAATGTACATTTTAAAAAATCTTTTCTTTTTCCAATTTTTTGCATAACCTTGTTAACAAAAATGAATGTTATATAATTTTGTGTTATGAAAATAAAAACCAAATATGACAAATTTATGAATTAAAGCCATCTTTCAATATGGTCGACAAATGTTAATTAAAAAAATAATAGTTTGCAACTATAATATGCAACCTCTACTCTACCTCCAGGATGTTGCCCCTAACGTCGTTCTGATAGTTACTTCCATTAGTTTTATCTTGCCCTTTTTGCCACCAGTCATTGTTTCTCCAACTCCGTTTCTATACTTGCAAATGAAGACGGCACACGTCGTTTACTTCAACTCGTGGTGGCAATAAATAAACAGGAACGGTGAAATTGTTCTCCTTTTAATTCTTTGCGATGTATTGAACACATTGCAGAAGAATATAGTCGCCATATTTTAGGGCTCATTTCGTATATGTTAAATGGACTTCGTTCATCATTTCTACTGCAGAACATGAGAATGAACTTTCATGCCACCGCGAATTCCATTATCAGATACACTTTAGTCTTGTAGGTATTGTTACCAAATTCATTTTTGAAATAATAATTACAATATGAATATACCTCGGATTGTACTAAATTACCGAAATTCATAAATAAATGTGTGTTTGGTTGCACAACAGTTTCAGTTATTCATTATTAATTTCTGATTTTACTTGCTGAACAAATTTAAGACTTTAAGGAAGTGGCACAACTGATGACGAATTGATTCGGTTTGGTACAACTCTCAGGATTTCAACACTAGCGTGTCATTGAAATGAACCGCATCGTAAATGAGTGCTCACAATATGTAATGCACCGAAACACTAAAATTTTAAGTTATTTTGACCATGTTAATGTCAAAGTTACGCAACATTATGAATTAACTAGGAAACACAGTATTTTTCGGATGGTTTTTTTTTATTATTTTTTTTTTAAATAATTTTTTTTTAACATTTGGCTGAAATTCGGTGATGCTTTTTTTTATTATTTTTTTTCGAAGTAATTTTTTTTAACATTTGGCTGAAATTCGTTGATGCTGAAGGCCTAATACCGAGCAGGAAAAGCCTCTAGCAGTAGTTAATTGCTTTCATCAGCTACAGTATGACGCTCTGTAGGAGTTTGTTGTCAAAAATCCTTTTTTCACACAAGCAATTTTAAAAGTCTCATGATGCGGTTTTGCTGAGAAAGCTAATAATATCAAATGTGCATTTATAGTTTTTTAGAAAAATTTTGTTTTATTTTTGAATAAGTGAGCAAAACATGACTTTTTTTTATGTAATTCGGAGGTGCGATATGTATAATTTACTTGTTATTACCATTTGACGGTAATAGAGTTGAAAAATGTAGCATCTGATTATTTTCCAAAAAAGTTATGGGGATATCTAAAAATGTTTTAAAAATTTATTTCATGCCAGTCACCGTTCATAAAATACCTATTTATACATGGACTTGACATGAATTTGCTAAGGGAACTACAGAAAGTATATGTTTATGTTTTCTGGCAAACTCAATAGAGTATCGACAAATGCTGATTTTTTTCGTCGCTTTATGGATTCATCAGACCCTTGCATAACCATTCCAAGACATGGAATGTGACGATATAGTCAATGAAAAGATATATGAAGAATAAATAAAGTGGACGATTTTAAATTCAATACTTTTGCTTGCTTCGATTTGGATTATAAGAGCGGTGGGCGTGGCCCACCATTGTAAAACAATGCTCCCTGCCAAATTTCATTGATCGACGACCATTCCTCACAGTTTTTGTACAAAATTGTATGAAGCAATCTCAGTGTGTGACGCACCTTCTGCTTAATACCACGTCGATATCCTCCTATTTACAAGCGCCCCGGTAGGCGAGTTGGTAGCGTGCTTGCCTATCAGCGTGGGGGTTGTGGGTTCGATTCCCACAAGAGGCTTTGGTCTGTCGCTGCAAAAATGTAAACATATGGTCTGTGTCACCCGGTTTACCCTTGGACCCAAAAATTTGAATATAAATTTACTTTGTATTGTAATTAATAATAAATAAATAAATAAAAAAAATCCTCCTATTTATACAGAGAACAATCTAAGTGACACTGCCAGCCTTATTTTCAAAGATATATGTTCCAAAGACGCCTCCATCCAAAAATTCTCTCCAAGCTGTGAAAGCATTTGTTTTTGCAAACATGCCGAAATTTCATCACACCAATTTTTTGAAATACCATTCACTTGCTGATGTTCAAAATGTCCCTTAGAGGAACCCTACAAAGACAATTTATTGGGCTGACATCCTAAGATGCTTCCCACAAACATTAGTACCAATGTCAACTGTAGATGTCACTAATTCTTTAATAGGAAATTACTACTGCCCTCTACGGAAAAAAACCGCAGAAAAAACCCTGCTGCTATGGAAGAGATTTCCGGATCATCGACTCTCCATTGACCTCATCATCTTAACATGCACTACAGTGTTCTAAGGCTCTATTTCTTAATGGCTTTAATGCATTTTCTAGTACATTTTCCCAATTATTCTACGGTTTGTTTACCATGTTTTATTTATCGAAAAAACTAACATAATGTTATAAAGAAAAATCTCGGGTGAACAAAACCCCCATTTTAATCACGATATGGGTGCTTAATTTAAATTATCATTACGAGCTGCTATACTACAAATTTATCTGTAATCTACAGACATTGGAAAGTAAAAGGGTCAATAAAAATACACATAAGACAAAGTCATTCGAAATGCAAATTACACCATTGCAATCTTAATATATATTTACCCTCGACACTGATTCACTGACTCTGTCACGCAGTACGTAGGAATTTAAATAGGCATTCTATAATTTTCTATAAATAATAATAATAAAAAAAAAATTTTTTTTTTTGTACAGAAATTGTGTTTTCCCCAAATTTTTTTACCAACATTTTTTTTTTCCAAATTTTTTTTTTAGAAGAGTTTTTACAAAATTTTCTTTTCAACAAAAATTTTTTTTTTTTAAAATTTTGTTTTCGAATATTTTTTTTTTCAACAAAATTTTTTTTCACAAAAATTTTTTTTTTCAACAAAATTTTTTTTTTCAAGAAAAAATTTTTTTTCAACAATTTTTTTTTTCAACAAAAATTTTTTTTTGAACAGAAATTTTTTCTTCCACAAAAATTTTTTTTTCAACAAAAATTTTTTTTTTCCAAAAAAAATTATTTCAACGGGCGCCATAGGCGCATTACAACTTACTAGTAATTTATATTTGACAAATTCCAATACTGTAGTTGCGTTTAAACTGTGCTATTTAATATTCATTTTGGATTATCTTTACAATTATTTTAATACTTTATGTTTTGTGTCGGATTGTTATGGTGTCGTAAAATCCAAAACAATTAAAGTGCAATGTAAAAATTGACAACAACAAAGTAATGATTAAATGTGCAAATATGTTTGTACAACACATTAAAAATGTGTTTAACGCCTTTGTGTTTAATTCCGTAGAACATTTGTTTAATTTTGTGTTTTACCACAAGCATGTACAATATATTAATTCGTGTATTACAATACTTGTGTCAATATAAGTCTTTCTAAATGTAAAAATATGCCCCCGTTTTGAAAACACCTAAAAATGTGTAATACACCACATTTCTCGTGGAGAGACATCATCGTAATGCCCATTAAGGATCCCAATTTTTTGTATGTTCTTAAATTTGGTTAACAAAAAACTTCCCTGAGAATAACTGTATTCCAAGTTTGGTTAGACATTTGAAGTACCTATTAGGTATTAAACCCTTGAAACGCATTGTAGTTGATATTCTCAGATATTCAACCTACGTTAACATTCACAATATATAGGAAGCCATCGAAAAGACTCACAAATTTTATGCGCAAATTACAACAAATTGCGTGAGGTGCTAAAAAATCAGAACCCAAAAAGCCATCAAAAGTTTCCATTAAAAAAAAAACTAAAGTAATCGTAAAAGGAACATAAAATGTCGTTAACAAATGAAAATCTAAAAAACAACGTTAAGTTGCTTGTTAGTATTTGTTAAGCTAACACAAGTGTAATAGCATTGCCAACACGAATACACCGTGACATGAACAGACAACACTACTACTGTGCATGTATTTGTGCACACACATGTGCTGAATAGTTCGCAGAGCAACATTCGTTTCGTTGAACAACATTTCGTTATTCCGTTTCCGGTGCCGTTGTGCGATATTTGACATGAATTTGCGTGTCAACACCATGTAATTTTTAGTTTTCTCTTCGTTTTCTGTTTCTGCCCCACCCTAGCAACTGCTGTAGCGTGTGCAAGTTATTTTTACATAAATTCAACCATTTTCGCATTTTATGTTTGATGTTTGAACGAACAAAAAAAAAAACAGAGGAAAAGAGTAATCGAAACATGCAACGGGTTCTGTTTTTCCAATCATGCCCACTCAGCAGAGGTGCTGCTCCCATTGGCCCACCCCATCGTTCTTCTTGTTAATGTGGTTAAATAAACTTGGAAAACATTTAAAAGTTTTATCTCAACCTATACGATAAAGTGTTAATTACAGTTATTTATTTAGAGAGAGAGAGAGCGCGAGAAAGTAGGGAGACAGAGAGAGCAAATAGGCGTTTGTTATATTTTTCAATTTATTATGGTCAGGACAAAAAGTGCTGCTGGTCATTTCGTTTGTACCTTTATTCGTTTATTCTGAAATGTCAACAAATGCATTTTGTAATTTGTTAAAAAGGAAAAACTTTGTATGCAACTCTTTCGGCGAAAATTACTATAATTTCCCTGTAATTCATTTTAAATGTGTGAACAATTTTCCGTTGTTTCTATTTCATTTATCTGACTTGCATGGCATTTATTTTTGGGGAAAACGCTGGAAATAAGCGACACCACTTACTATTAGTGGTTTGTTTAGGGATTCGCTTGGTATTCAAAATTAGCCAAGTGTTGCCCTCATTTTTCACGATTATGATTCGTGTTTTCGGTTTTTCAATTTCCCTGAAAGGTGGAAAGTTCTCATTAATTCATTCGTACGGATGCGTGTTTCTAATTTAATGGTTACCTTAATACAGGAAGCAGACAGAAAAGGGAAACAGCTTATTTTAAGGAGATTTTATGTCGGCAAATTTAATTAATTGTCGTTGGAAAACAAAGGTCATTGTGCTAAAAATGTATGTAGGTATGGAATTTAAAAGCAAATATGCTGTTGAACTTTGTATTTCGACGACAAAGTAACTAACGAAATTTTAATCTCAAAAAGAAGTCTGGCAAGTGTGCCAATATTATTCAACAAACAAAATTTCAAAAAAACACTAGAAGGGGAAAATGTCGCAGTAAAACTAAATGGAGAATTTATAAAAAACAAGTGGACAAATAGTAAGTTCGGCCGGGCCGAATCTTATATACCCTCCATCATGGATCCTTAAAAAGTCAATAAATAAGAAAACTAACTGAGTTTTTGGGCCGCTCGTGACCCGATAGTCCCAGAAACCCGATCACAAATTTTATCCAAATCATGAAAATAAATGCATATTTGGGTTCGCGAGAAAATTTCATTGCATTTCGATACCCATATGTTCATGTTTGTCAAGGGACGGTTTTTGGGCCGCTGGTGACCCGATAGTCCCAGAAACCGGATCAAAAAATTTAGGCAAATCATGAAAATAAAGGCATATTTGGGTTCGTGAGTAAATTTCGTTGCACTTCGATACCCATATGCGCATGTTTATCATGGGCCCTTTTTTGGGCCCCAAGGGTCCACGGAACCCATGAGCACGCCCATTTTTGGGATTTTTTTCCCATCTATAAATTATATAAACTTAGAACTTAGATGTAGTGAAAAAAAATATTTGAAAAATTTGATTATGGCCGGAATATATTTAGTCCCGTAAAGGGGAACTTTTTCCCCCTTGGTCCGATATGGCCCATTCTCGAACTTAACCTGCTTATGGGCAAAAAACATCTTCCGACAAAATTTCAGCTTTTTAGCGTTGGTCGTTCGCACTCTATCGTGATTTCAACAGACAACAGACGGACGGACGGACGGACGGACAGACAGACGGACATCGCTAGAATGTCTTAGAATGTTACACTGACCAATAATATATATACTTTATAGGGTCGCAGATCACTCTTTCGAGGTGTTGCAAACGGAATGACAAACTTAGTATATACTCCATCCTATGATGGAGTGTATAAAAAGTGAGAAGTGAAGCTACACATAATATCTGGTTTACAGAATCCTCTATGCCCGTGAATTGTTTACTTATGTTGAAGTAACATATATTTGCCAATGTCATCCATCGTTATTATTTAATCAACTACCTCGAGACTACTATCGTTTTCCATTACGTCGCCATTCTGTTGTCGGAACGTATACCCATCAGAGCCATCTTTGACAATTCCTTCTCGGTTCTTGAAATAACACTAGTTTCGCTTGCTGTATCTTTACCTCTATATCAATGCTGACCTCAAATGCAAGAATGTTGTGGACTTTGGCTTTTTTCTAATATTTTCTCCATCGGTGTGGCGGAGACCTCGTGAATGATTTGGAGAGGGCGATTCTACAGAGGCGTACAAGTCTGGAGGGAACTCATACACAGCCACGGTTTCAAAAAAAATTGGGCTAAAAATTAATATGAAATCGAAGATGGGAGCAGGAAAAATCCCCATCTCAACACCTCATTAAAAATAAATAATACGAAAATTAAACAAATAAATAGTTTCAAAACATAGAACGGAAAATTTCGCTTAACGAGTGATATGTGACTTTTTATTTGTTATTTTGTTACTCACACTTATGGATTAAAAAAAATCTCATGAAAGTAATTTTCATGAATAAAATTATCATTCACGACTGATTACTCCATGCTTAAAATGTATTCCTCTTTTTCACAAAAGATATTCTTATTTAGTATTTTTTTACGGTCCCTGAAAATAGTCGGATTTTCCCACCAGAATATTATCCTGGGGTTTTCGTTCAACAATAACACATACTTTCTGTCACCCCACGGCCGCTCAGTAATGTGTTTCACTGTTCCATGAGAACACGCGTCTGCCAGCAGAAGATTTCCTAATACAATAAGTCGACGACATATTAAATTAAAATTAATAACATTTCCATTGAAATGAAAATGCACGTGGGAAATTTGACATATGCGATGAGGTTTTGTGCTATCATTTGATTATTGTTTTATTAGTAATTGAATCTGTTATCTTTATGGCATCGCGTTGTCAATTAAATTCTGTTTACTGAAAAGTAAATATTATTACTCATTGACATTATTTGAAATGGCAGGAAAATATTTGCACTGAACCATCAAATATTTAAATTAAACAAGAAATTACTTAAAGAACTAATACAACGAAGTCTGACAAAAAAAATCATAACAAAATATGTATTGTCAATTTATCTGTCTCATATAAAATGAATTTACACATGAGTCATGATTACTTACTAACGGAAATTCACAACTTAACAAACAAAAAAAAAACACATACAAACACAAGTCTAATATGACTTAGATCACTGGCTACCTAATCACTGGCACACCGTCTCACTCTAAAATTATGTAGCCTTCATAAAGAATTTATTTTCAGGACATTTGTCAATCAATGAATTAGTAAACGTTTAACTGTCAATTATTCATTTGCCTGTTTTAGTCGAATGCGGGATGTTGGGGTTCGCCGTTCAGCACCATCAATCACTGCTGTCAATATTCAGCCATCGTATGACACCATTTTGGCAGATTGTCATTAATGTGAATTCCGTAATGACACAAGTCTTCAAAAGTGACAACCAATTGTTTGATGTCAAAGGTATTTCTATTTTTTATTGCCTTCCCATGCAATCTGTAGGATGGAGGGCAGACAGAAAATGTGTGTGTGTATACAAAATTCAGTAACAAAATTCTTCGCAAATAAAAGAATAATGTGGAACATTTTTAGAGTTTTAAAAATTCTAGAACTTTGGCTGGTGTACACAACTCATTTCGTTGTGTACACTTAGTCGTTGGAAATGAAAATTTTTAAAAAAATTAATTTTTTTTGATTTTTTGCTAAAAAAAAAAGAAATGGTTATCCATTTTGCTTTTTAAAACGTAAACGTAAATAAAACACATATAAAATATTTTTGTTCATGAAATTTCTTTTTTATTATAAAGTTTGAACGTCCGGGAAGAAATGCCTATACAGTAGATGTCCAATACTGGCAACATGCTGAACTTTCGACGGTGGTTTATTTCCAACTCCAAATACTTATGCTTATTTTAGTTGTCCTTTGGTCGTGTTAAGAGATCCTTCCCTGGCGTATATGACTATTGTGAACTGGTGAATTTTTTATTATCATTCAAAAAAAAAAAAAAAACGCCTGGCTCTGAGAACTAAAGTTGTTTTAAATTAAAGTTCTCAATTATATTTCGAATAGCTCGAAAAAAGTACATGGAGTAGCAGTTTAGAAAATACATTTGGATTCTTTAAAATCCATGTGATTCAATACATTTTCTTCTCTTCATGTTTTCCACTGACATTTTTCTTCAGTTTTTTTGTATTTCCCTAAAGTATGCTAGAGGAAATGTCATTGTAATCCCACATCGTATGCAGTAATTAAATGTCGTTGAACTTAATTAATTTATTACATTTCAAAGCTATGCAGTTTGTTAATTAAATTTTGTTTCGTTACACTATTCAACTGTTGCAACATCTAAATGACATTTTCATATTTTCTCATACAAAAATTGAAAGGGGAAATATTGCACACATGAACAACATTTGAAGCTTTGAAAACATTTGTAAAGTTTCAGCGAATGTCCGTCGATAGTTTGATTTATTTCTGTCACACATTATCAAAATTATCTTTGGAATCTCAACATTAAAAGGTACATAAAGCCAAGAATTTCATTAACATTCTTTCGAAATTCAGTGTTTCTGTGTAGGGGTTCCACCAGAGCTTATATACTTGAATAACATATAACAATTATCATTTAACATTCACACGTCTGGTGACGTATAGCCTGTCATCGCAAAGAATTTTTATTTGAATGCATAGCTGAAAACAAAACAAAAATGTGTGTTAGTTAACACACGAACAGCAAATTTGTCCACAGTAAAGTTAAACAGCTTTTAATGTAGCCAGATGTGTACACTAATTAAAAACAATTCTCAACGGACTACGTCTCCCTCATTTCGGTGGATTCCATGGATACCCTGTAACTAACACATTTTCAAATAGACCTGTAAATGGATCACTGTACTCGGAATGTATAACTATTTCGATTAATAGTGAATTCGTGTGACTGGTACTATTTCGTTAAAAATTTAATAATATTATGAAGTTAAGTATCAACAATACATAGGACCAATGAAAAATTACTAGGACATTTCTATCTTAAGAAAATCTGCTACCGAATTTTGTTTCACCATTAATTTTTTTTTTTTGTTAAGAAGAAGAATTTGTCATGCTTTATATTTATAGCCATGGTATTTCCTATAAGCTCAATCTATGGCCTCAGTTAATAAAATATTAACTGCTTCTTTTTTCTAGGATTTTGGCAAATTACATTGACAGCCTCTTTTTATAAAACGTATTCGTCTGTAGAGCCAACTTAAGTATACGTCTGGGACGAACAGAAACGTCTGTAGCCGAAATGAAAATGAGTGGTGTTTCGATAACGCCACCGAATTCAATTAGCCAGTACACATAAAAATACATTAAGCGCCTTGGAGACGATCAAATAATTCCATCAATCGGTTGTGTGTGTGCCTCTAATCGGGTTTCGTCGGCTACACGTACACGACGTCGGCAATGATTGACATAAAAAACAATTTTTTTTGATATTTTCGTTGATGGCGTTTTCGTTGATGGTCTCCAGTTACGATTGTCAAGCATGACTCATTTAGTAGCAAAAAATTGTGCGAGATGGACAAGTGTGCGGGATTCTCCAAAAGATTCTCGTGCGTAAACCGATGTGGTTCTTTGAACCAATTTTGCATCCACATTTTCTTTTTCTGGACTTCTTTTATTAACCCTTTCCGTGTCAAAAAAAATTTTAGTCGAGCTAACAATGCGAAAATTTTGTGTAATATGATGACGCTGATGCTGGGAAAAATAAAAATTTTTGTTTTTGGTGGTCACAGCGGCTTTTAGAGGATGATAATCCTAAATGTCGAGAACCGAAAAACAACCACCAAAAGGTCCCGCTTTATGTTTTTTTAATTTTTTATTTAGAAAACATTTTTTTATACCTCTATCAATGCTATTAATACTGGTCGATATCGTTCGATGACTCAATATATTATTTTTTGTGTTTGTAAAAATATCAAAATTTGGCTGTTTTTACAAACAAAGTGTCAACTTCTTAACAATTCGTTTAAAAATAACAAAACAAAGCGAAGACCTATTACGATAACATTTATAAATAGCATAAGTATCGGCATTTCATTTAAAACAAAAAAAAAATTAATAACTGTAAATTAATATATTGCAAAAGTCTATAGAAGTAGAGTACATTAATTGTCAAATATATTTGACAAATCCACCGAAAGGGTTAAAATTGCAGCACATACTAACAAAAGCAAATCTTCTTCCTCCGACGACGACATATCAAACGAACACACAACGAAAACGAACAAAAAGTGATGTTAGCGGAGTGCAGCAAAGGTAGTATGAAAGTTTCAACCGAACACAACGAAGTCAAACACAAAGTGATGATTGCCGTATTTTGTGGTGCGTTTGCGGGCAAAACACGAAGGCACACACTAATACATATGCACGCGATTGATGGAATTATTTGATCGTCTCCAAGGCGCTTTAGAAAAAAATGCCATTACATTAGAAAAACTTTAACAGAGACTTTCGTATTACAAAACCCCAAATGATCGAAACGCAATTTCTGTTTGTTATTTTAACGAAACGAGAAACCCGTTCATTTTATAAAAACAGGCTGTTAATGCCTCTGCCCAATCATAATATGTTGTTTTTTTATTTTGAAGATCAATACATAGGGCATCAGCTCATAAATGCATTTCACTGTGTTGGCGAAAGCAAAATAGGGTATCGGAAGATGGAAAGATGGAGCTGTGTTTGTTGACATTTCTCTTGTATTTGAGAATATGGCAGCTGACAGGAATCACACTTGAGTATTCCAGATACGAAGAGTTCGGCTGTAGAATGATTTTTTTCTATAGTGCTAGCCCAACGAGCGTCACAATGTTTCTATATGCCCAGCACATCAGGAGTGTCGAAATTTTGAGATCTGGTAACAAATCGTAAATATTTGTTTCAAAGTTATGCAAATCAATTTAAAAAACTTGTGGAAGAGTTGGAGAAAAATCTTTCCCTTGCAACAGGAAAATTGTTGTTGCTGCAGCATACAGACTCTCAGACAGCATTTGGAAAACGATAGGCAGGGACAGTCCCAAGTTAATTTCGTTTAAATCGTTTACGTGGGCATAAAACCTCAATGGTGCAGTCCATTTTATTGTTTTTGAAGCGGAATTTGAATTGGAAATATAAAAAAAGTTTCCCACAAAAAATACCAAACAAAATAAATAAACAGACTCATATATTAAAGATGTGTTTTTTCACATTATCGATAAACTCTCAATGTCATTTCAGACTGATACAGAATACCAAATAGGCATTGCATTGATGTAGACGTTGACTCAAAAACGACGATAACAACGTCTCCACGGGCTGATCAAAACTATTGGCAACTATAATCAGTTTCACGAAATAAAAAACACTACTCCGCTTTCAAACAAGTTATCAAACTGTAAAATCCGTCCAGCCAATTGTATTGAGTATATAATCCTCTATTAAACAATTTGTGATAATTTATTGACTAGAATTACAAATAACACTAGTCAACAGTCAAAATGTACTCGGGATGCGATAATTTTTTCTGTGTAGATAACCTTGACATGAGCTCGAAAAACGCAATAAAAATTTTTTTTTTCGTTTGGTTTTTGTTTTATTTTTTTTTTTTAAATTTTAAAAAAAATTTTTTGGTTAATTTGTTTCGTCCGGCATAACTCGGGAACCACTAGCCCGATTTAATTGAATTAAATTTTAAAAAAATTAAAATTACAATTCCCTTAATCTGTTCATATATTGCTTTCCTATACAAGCAACAGTTTCCAAGTTAAAAATGAATATATAAAGGAAAAAACTTATTTTTTGCCTAAAGATTTAAATTTTTTTTTTTTAAAAATCCATAAAAAATCCAAAATGAAAAAAAATGTCAAATCTTATTACTTTTACGTAAAGTCACATAACCTATGAGCAAATTGAGACAAAGATCATGAAAATCGATATACGCGTTTCGCTTTTATTCGCAATTGAGTAAAGGTATGAATTTCAAAAATTTTAAATTTTCATATATTTTTGTCACCCAACAAATTTTAATTTTTTTTGTAATAAAAAAGAAAAAACCTTACCATAGACAAAGTTGTGCATATGTCGAGCAAATTTTTGAAATTCATACCTTTACTCAATTGCGAATAAAAGCGAAACGCGTGCATCGATGCCGGACGAAACAAATTAACCAAAAAATTTTTTTTAAAATTTCAAAAAAAATAAATAAAACAAAAACCAAACGAAAAAAAAAATTTTTATTGCGTTTTTCGAGCTCATGTCAAGGTTATCTACACAGAAAAAATTATCGCATCCGGAGTACATGAAATTTTTTTTCATTTTGTTGAGTAGTGTAATCTAAAAGTAATCAAGATTACTTCAAATTTCTTTAAAATAATCAAAAAGAATTACTGACACGCGATTTGCACGAATCATGCCTGATCAGACGATACCAGACATGTTCGATAGTAATTGTTCGCTCTTGTCATGAGGGCGTGTATGAACGTGAACAAAAGGCTACCCACGATGTCAGCTCAAGTAAAGATAATAAAATCAATGAATTCCAAAAGCATTTTTTTCAACTGCATGTACATTAAATTATTCGCTTAGCAATATTAAAAACGACAAACAACAGTCTTAAACAATTCATACCGACAAAGAAAGTTATATTAACTCAAGCCAAATAATGGTTTAATTTGATGCGGACAACAACTTGCGTTGCTTTTTTTTTAATTTCAGTAATCAGGATTTCTTTTGATTACTATAAACAATCAGAAAGATTAAAAAGTTATCACTTAAATTTAGTCGAATTTCTTTCTGATTACTTTTGATTCTTTTCGATTATTTACAGTAATCGCAAGTTATCCTGATTACTTTTAGATTATTTGTAATTGTTATCAACTATAAGTGTTGAAAAACTGAATGTTATCGTAAAATTAATCATTACTGCACCTCTGCAAAAATTTAACTTAATTAGTAATTATTACGATTAGAAATCATTACTCAACAGCTATGGTGTGGATATACTCATATCTTTCATTTATCGAGCTCAATATGGAATGACTCATATGACCGTATGTAGCTGAATGCCTTTATGTACATACATATTTAATTAATAAACTTAGATGACCCCAATACAGTAACAAAAACCCCATGCAGAATGTTTTGAAAAAGTCACACCCGTCGCTGGCAGAGCACAATAAATGAAATAAAAATCACTACGTGTTGTTAACCTCCATTCAACCATTTATCCTCACAGATCTAATATTTCCATACAACGTTTATGTTTTCAAGTTGGCTTTACTTTTTTCTCTTTCTTCCTCTTATGTTCTTTGCAGAGGGGACGAGAACGAGCAGAGCAACAAACTGGTCAGCAGGAAGTTGGACATGTATGAAATAAACAAAAATATGCAATATTGCATGACCCAGCCAGGGGCAGCGGCAGCAACATCCACGCCAACACTCTAAAGCCGGCTTTTCCCTCCAGGACTAAATGTACACATACACAAACGTACATGCTCAACTTTCATAATGGAAAAATAAGTGCAATAAAAAAACCTATGCCAATACAAAACCTAGCTGAATTGTGCCGACAGTATTGAAATGTTGAGTCTATTTTACGGGAGGAAAAAAATATATTAAAAAAAGAGTGTTTGTAAAAAGTGTGTTGAAATTTGCAATTTCCGGTTTGTGTCACTGAAATGAATGAATTTCCGTTTGATTAGAAATATTTTCCAAAGCGGCAAAGACAACAACAAGAAAAGCCGAAAACAAATTTAGCCGAGTTATCGACACCAATTGGCAAATGAAAAAAATCTATGCGCGACTGTGATTCGTTTTTTGACTAAAACAACCTAAAGAAAATGATTGGATTTCCAAAAATACTTCAACCAGTAGCAATATGTTGCGAATTTGTATAATTAAAATAAATCGTGCTAGAAATCTTTTGCAAAAGTGCTTGTGTTAAGTTGTCGTGTTTGTTACCGAATCTCCTTCTTGAGTGTTCCGCTGTTCCCTTCTCCTCATTTGTGCAAGTGTTAAGCAATTATTTTGCAATTAAAATTCTTGGCTACCAGTTGACCTCCAACCCGCGAGTTCCACGCACAATTTAACGCCGGAGGTTGTTGCAAAAGAAAAATCTGCACTTCCGTTTCCTTAAGAGAGTGTAAAGGAAAGAAAGAATGGAGACCATCGCATAGCAGTAGCGAAGAAAGTGCAAAACATTTCAAAGCTTTACAATATTAACAGTTTAACTTAAACCTAAAACCAAACTGCATAACAAAGCACAACGGCAAACAAAATGGCTACGTCCTCGCTGTACTCCACGGCCACATCACCCACTGTGTTGGCCGCTTTAGCTGCCATGGCCTCATCTACACTGCAAGTGGCTGCCACAGCTTTAAATGGTTCAATAACAACAGGTGCGATGGCATTTTTAAATGAACACCATCACCAGCAACAACAGCAGCAGCAACAGCCGCCACACCAACACCATCCACTGCAGCCGTATTACCAGCCCACCATCACCGGAAATCATTCGAGTGGCCCGGGCAGTGGCGGCAGCAACACAAGTAGTCTCAGCTATCACAATACCAACAATTTCACATCGTTTCTACAACCGACGCATATGAACAACGGCAGCTACATCGGTGGCCTGGAGTCCAACACCTTTTTGACTTCCAGCGGCATCGGCGGCAACAGTACCCTCGTCGATGGCTTAATGGTTGACCGTCTGCCGTTGCAATTAATTACGAGCACGACACCGAAAGTAAATCTAGATATTGAAATCGATATACAGCTGCTAACCAGCGACTACGATGGCACTACGGTAAGTCAATAGAAATAAGAATAAATAGAGCGACAAATGAAAATAACAATAAAAATGGGATGGATTACGACATTGAAGGATGGACGTATAAAAAACAGTATTTTGTACTGTCTATTTCTGATCACTGTTAAGACTATTAGCTGGCTATTCTATAAATAGGAGACATCAATTGATCAAATTGGAAACATTAGCTCGTGGTTCCCCTAACCCTAGAAACACTGGGTCCAATCGTTGTGTCTTTTCTGTTGTTGACATTATTTACATTTTATGTAATTCTTGCTTTTGATTTTAATAATTATTTCGAAAAGAGATTTTAAAAGAGCACATAGATTTTTTTCATATTGACATTTTTGTCTCCAACAGCCTAAACCATGTTGTTTATGTTGTAAGGGGATTCTGCTAATTTCTAAAACAATTAACACAGATGTACTCAGAATATTTCTGGCGTCACCTGTATTTTTCAAACTACCATACTTACTTACTTCCTCACTTATTAACAGCCTTTGCAGGTCTTTAGCGGCATGACAAGTGAAATGTTTCGATCCTGCAATTCGACGTCGAAGATTCATAATTTCATACCTAAATTTTCACAGGTAGAACAATCATTGCCATGCCACACAGACAGCTCACTATTCATTTGTCGGGAATGTCAATTCTCCATTCGAAGCATCATTGGGAATTTGAGCAAGCACATGGCCCATTTTGCAACAACACGCTGTTTAGGTGATACAATTATATTTTGTCGTCTGAGAGAGGGCCATCAGAACAGCTAAGATTTGCTTATAATAATCTTTGTTTTATTTCCCGGCAGACATGTTTTTGTTGATATACGAATTTGTCCACTAACCCCATGTTACAACTGCCCGCATCTACTCCTCCGTGTGGATGTTGTCCGTAACTCTTTGTTTGTGGTTGCTACCATTAGCGTTGATTTGTCGCCGTTCGCCAACAGTGACATTTTCACAGAATTTTTTGTTATGCTTGCAAAGGGAGCAACCCACATTTCGTTGCATATGCGCCAAACGATGTCAGTGTGTGTCTTCAATGGGGACAGCAGCCTTTGCGATGGTTTAATTGTGCTGCCACTGTTCACTTCGGTGACAGTGTTTGCTTACTCATCGATTTTTTTCAGCAGGATAATTTAGAGATGACAAAAAACATTGTTTACTTCGATATGTAATAGTTCGGAGTGATCTTTTTATTTTCCGATTTCGAGTAAAATTATGAAAGGGTAGATTACGGAGATCTGACGACTTTACCAGTAAGAGTGTAATCCCTAAGCCATGTAAAAAGCATTAGTCATTCGGAGTCGGCGTCAAACAGTAGGTCCCGCTTAGTGGATATACAAATTTCATCGTACACAGCTCGCTGATTTGTGAGAAGTTTCCCGTTTTACTATCCGCAAGTCAGTATTCTTCGAACCAAATTTAAAGTTGATGAGGTATTCACATCCTCGACCTTCAGCCTTAATCAGCTCAGCCGATGGACCATTGGTCTTAATAACCTTATTATTTAACGTGTGTTTTTGAAATTTTTACTTCGACTTGGCTCGGTAAGAGACGACTCCGGAGTCGACTCCGACTTCAGCCGTTCAATAACAAAATTTCGAAAATTGTTTCCGGTCCACTAATCCCATATTTTATATTACACTGAGGTGAGTTTGTGTCTGAAACATAGAAAGGTTCATACATTCGGATATATTTCAAATTTGCAGGATTAGCAATAACATGAATTGAACAAAAAATATTTTTATGAAAAAAAAAATTATTTTATTTTATAGGAAATGTAAGAAAGTAAAATTCGTAATTCGTAATAGTAAATTTTTCGACTCCAGATTCCGACCCCACAGCAATGGTTAAAATATTGGAAAAAGTGTTCTGATTATGGTTCTCGTATCCGTCAACATATCTTTATTTCTGTCTCTAAAGTATATTATTTTAATCCACTCAAACCAGATCAGTCCTGTCCAATTCTAATGCTATCCAAATCTTCCTGGATAAACCTAGAAGTGTTAAATAACTTCGATTGGAACTGTTTAATTCTGTCCCAAAAGGGGACAGTGCTCGAAAACGACAATGAATGCGAAACGATTATATTTCTGTGAACTAAGCAAACCTTTAGTCATTACCCACCCATTCCGCCTGGAGCTTTACATGTAGGATATTTTACTTTAATTTTCCTCTTATTATGTGGGTAATGTTTTCTGAACCGATTTTTAATGAAAGTGATGTGTTTAGATCACTTTCATAACGTGAGTGACCATGCCCATATGTCTATTATTCAACTCCATTTTCTAGTGACATTTTATCGTTACAATTTATCTCTCGGTAAAATTACATTTTGCGTATGGATAATATTTATTTAGATTTAATATCACTCATACGCCAATGTCCGTGAAAAAGTAATATATGGCTCAATTATATGCAAAAATATTTTTTTTTATTTTCCCGTCTGCTGCAAGTAATAAAAGTTGGTAAAATCCGGAAAAAAATTATTTGGTATTGTACAGGTTCTGTTAGAATGGAACGTATCGACCCAATAAAAAAATACATTCCACTTGACTCTTACATAGCCCATATATTATTCAACCTCGTTTCCCAGTGAGTTTGTAGCATTATCTCCTTTCTTCTAACACTTCTTCGGGAAACTCCATAACATGATTTTTTGTACTTATGAAATTTGTAAAGACTGGAAAGAAAACTGCTCGATATAATTTTACCACTGAGCTAATTACAGCCTTATATCCCAGATTACACGACAATGAAAGATCAGCTAAAAGTCCGACCATTTACCGCAATAAAAACAAAAACAATAACCGTTTACCACCTTCCAACTGTCTACGTAATTTCCCTTGAAAGAAATTCGATTTTTATGATGTGGAATCCTTCTCGTTCGCATAACAAATGCCGGTTAAATATTAATTTTGTATTCCATGCGGATTTGTGTCGTAGCAGCACACAACAGAAAATTCAAGGGGAAAATTTATTCATTAGTTTTGCTTTTCTCTTTTACAAAATGTTGCTTCTTTTTATTGCAACAATATTTTATTAATATAAAGCGTAGGTGCTGGTTTCAAAACGATTTGCGGCGTACGAAAAGGAATAGGAATTTTAACTGGCAGCAGCTTTATGTGCCGCGGCATTTGTGTCATTAGGCTAGGGGTACTTTGCAACAAATTGAGGTCAGAGTTCAGTCAAATATATGCCTTCTTTTTTGAGTAATAAAAAGTAATCACATTGAAATTTGGTTGCAGGATTGGAAAATTAATAGACTTTGCTGAAATAAAAGTCGAAATAACTTTTGAAATTATGAAACGTTTTGTTTTTAATTGGTCTAGATGTTCCAGACACTTCTTAACTTTGGGCTATTTTTGGAATAATAGAAAGGACTATTTTAAAGACTATTTAAAGTTAGGTTCTTAACGATTTCAGTTTTTATTTTTTTACGTGCTTGGAATACAATTTTCTTACAGACTATTGGATAATAATAAATAATATCTAATAATTGTATTGCATAAAAACTCAATATAATATAATTTACTTCAATAGTGTCACAATTCAAAACTCACTTTTTATTTTACGCCTCAATAAAAAGCTGTAACTCTGTTATGTATGTTGACTTTTGTTCTGCGAGTACGTCTTTGGAATACAATTTCTTACAGACTAGTGCTTAATAAAAAATTATAAATTATTTTTTTTTCTATATTTGTTAATGGAACGAAAATAATGAAATGTGAGACTTTGGATACTCTTCACTCACCTATTCAATAGTTCCAAAGAGAAATTTGGAGCACCAGTTTAGAACCACTTTAGCGGCCTAAGCCTATAAATGCAACCTTAGACACTTGAACAATGACCTTTTTTAGCGAATGTATCACAGAATTTTCAGTGATTTCTTAGTGATATTAAATCCATGGAGCATTTGCGACTTTTGGCGATGACGATCAGGAGAATCGACCATGGTCGTACGATCGCCTCAGTAGTTTTTCGCTAAGTTTACAACAACATACACTACTATTCTGAACAATACAAATCAATTTAATATCACTCCATACTCTAATATTGAAGAAAATATGAATGAATTTCTTGATGTCTGCGGAAAAATTGTTTTTTCATTTGCCCGTCTGCTGCAGCTAATGAAAGTATTTGAAATTCGGATTCAGAAAATAATAACATTTTGTACTGTTCATGTGTAGCAATTTCTCGCTTATAATCTAGAGGAGGAGTTCACTAGAGATTATATTCGATCCCGCCGTTTCACCGAGTGTGTCACTTATAGTTTAACTTAATGAATCAATCCTTTGGTGCAAATAACGTTAGTGACCGATATTTCTATCGTTAGGGAAGATAGGGTTTACGACAGACGCAGTAGTTCATTAAGAAAAATGAGTGAAAGGTAAGCATACTAACCCAAATACCTTGGAAAGCTCGGTATAAATCTGCCAAATTTTTAAGTACGAGTGGCTGCCTTGCTGTCCAAGTAGATGCTTTGGCATCCAATTAGATGCTTGGGTAGTTTACTTTGTGTAGTATGAAACAATTTTGTTGTAAAAAAAAAATTTTGATGAAAAAAAAAAAAAAATTGGAAAAAAAATTTTGTAAAAAAAAAATTTTTTGTAAAAAAAAAATTTTTGTTGAAAAAAAAATTTTGTAAAAAAAAAAATTTTTGTAAAAAAAAATTTGTAAAAAAAAATTTTGGAAAAAAAAAATTTTGGTAAAAAAAATTTGGGGAAAACACAATTTCTGTACAAAAAATAGATTTATAGAATTATAGAATGCCTATTTAAATTCCTACGTACTGCGTGACACAGTCAGTGAATCAGTGTATCAGGAATCAGTGTCGACGGTAAATATATATTAAGATATCCCAGAAAATAATTAATGTTACAGCGAAAGGAGCAAAAAAAATTATAATTTTTATACATCAAATTAAAGCTCAAACATTTTTCTTTTGAAATGATGTCATCGACTTTAAAAATGCTTTTTATTGACCGAATTCTGCTTCAAATACGAAAAACTTAGAAAACCCACATTTTTCGGAAAAAAAACAACGCTTTGTGGCAACTCTAAACCTTTTCCAAAAAATCTGAAAAAATTCTCAAAAAGGTATCAAAATCAATAATTTGAGATCCCACTATTTGCAGTAAGTGTCTTTACATATATGGTAGAGGCTAGCAAGTGGTTGCACCCATTGTCTTGTTTAGTGCTCAGTTAATATAACTCTATGATAAACAAATTTTAAGTCCACACAAATAAAATTACACAACCTCCTAACCGGACGAAACTGAACCGTTCGCATATTTTCAATATCTTGGCAAACATTGTACCCATACAAATTTTCCAAATAATGGGAAAAGATTTATTTTCTTGTCAGTCATAAAAATGGTACCCATAAAATTCCTTGAAACCAAGAATTCACTTTTCTGATTTTTACACCTGTATCCGCAGTTCACTTCGGTAATGGAGAGTGTGTGTGTGTGTGCGAAGAATGTGTTATAATGAAGGGAAAATAACCTTTTCATTTGATAAGTGCCCAGAACACAACCCTAAAAATGTGCACAATACAAATACTTGTGGTCTTACAGATGATGACGACAACAACAACAACAAAGCCATCCTTTGTTTGCGACTTTGTCACTTTCCACACACATACACGGATCATGCATTATGGCTAACCATTATTCATCATCTGCACTCATATGGAGGCAAATGGATGCCTCCGTATCTTCATTGTCTCTTGTGGTTTTTCCATAACTATGGGGTTTGCTATTGTAAAGAAACAAACCAAAACAAGAAAAAATTACACAAAAAGTGAAGAGAGAGAGAGGAAAGAAACTGTGAGGATATGTTGGAGTATTATTTCCTGTGAACAATTTTGTGGTAACGCTGGCGGTATCCACATTCAGACGCACACATGTAGTGCGACAGCAGCACAAGTACTTACAAGTGCGTGAGTGTGTGTGTGTGCGTATGTGTGAAAGTGTTCGAGTGATTTAATCTGTATTATGACACTTAATTCATACCCTCACACTTACATACAATTACCTTCTCACATTGTATGCCACAACAGGACGAGTACCTGGAACGCCTCTTTATGTCACCACAGAAAAGGTGCTTCATGCGGTTTTTCAAAGAGGCATAATAAACAAAAGCAACATCAACAAAAACACAGACACACACATTGACAGAGACAAAAACAGAGAATTAAAGATGTCAACGCACCATTTAAGTGGCAATTTGACATTATGTATTCACGTGGAAACAGGGGTGGCCTGTTATTGTTTGTTTTAATAGTTCTTGGCCCTGTCTCTATCTCTTATACACTTTAGGAGAGCCTAGTGTGAAACAAATCGCTAATTAGTAACACTTTTATTTAACACACAAACCTATAGATGAACAATGAAATTAGCAAGTAAGTGTAAGTGTACGTGTGTGTGAGCGTAAGATCTTCGACATTATGGCGTTAATTATTTCACCTTCTTTTCTTGATGTGATTGAACTGAAAGATGTTCTCATTAAATTTACAATACAATTCCGAACAGATCATCATTTAATCCCAGTGTTACAGATGATCAAGTCCTGTCATATGTTGAAAATTGGCTTAATTAAGGTGTGGTGAGGTTTTTCAATTTCGGATTCCTCCACTGTAACCGTAAATATTTGTATGTGTGTGTGTGTGTAGGACATTCTTCCATCTGTTCTTGGTTGATTATCGAAGAATGCTTGTTAGTCTGTTAAGATACATGTGAAACTATAAAATTAGCATATTATCAGAGACTCATTTGAATAGCATAATGTTGCATACATTAGGGTGTATGTACCACAAATACACACACACACACACAGACACATAAATCGCCTTAATAGTTACATTTACATTTCTATAATTCCTGAGACACTTTTGCATAATAAATTAAACCACACATTTGTATAAATGCGTCGATGTTCAAGTAAGAAATGGTGGTTACGCTCTTCTTCTTTTCTGACTTTTGCTGTTATGACACATGTCATGGCTACGAGTTAATAGATTTCCATGCAAATGTGAAAAGATGGCGACACCCAGACAATGAAGAAAGTGTATGGAATTATCTTAAATTCAAGAAATTAGTCAAATTGCCTTTGTCTTCAAATGAGAATAGTATGAAGCGAGTAACTTAACTCCACCACGGGACTTAGGGTAGACACAGTGTGCAGATTTGTGTGCTATACCGGTTCGAAAGTCACTGGCAGTGGATATGACAGAAATTTTAACATAAGCGGAAACGTAACCTTAATGAGGCTCTACAAATTGTGGGATACAATTTCAATTGTGCTCGTAATTACTCTGCACTTAACATTGGAATTGTGAATTTGAATATTTGAAATTAAAGGAATAGCCTTTGATCACTTCGCATAATATTTGATACTAGTATGTTGTAATGCGCCTATGGCGCCCGTTGAAATATGGAAAAAAAATTTTGTTGAAAAAAAAAAAAAATTGTTGAAAAAAAAATTTTTTCTTAAAAAAAAAATGTTTGTTGAAAAAAAAAACAATTTTTGTGGAAAAAAAAAAATTTTGTTGAAAAAAAAAATTTGGAAAAAAAAATTTTTGTTGAAAAAAAAATTTTGTAAAAAAAAAAAAAAAATTGTAAAAAAAAATTTAGAAAAAAAAATTTTGGTAAAAAAAAATTTGGGGAAAACACAATTTCTGTACAAAAAAAAAAATATTATTATACACTCCATCATAGGATGGAGTATATACTAAGTTTGTCATTCCGTTTGCAACACCTCGAAAGAGTGATCTGCGACCCTATAAAGTATATATATTATCGGTCAGTGTAACATTCTAAGACATTCTAGCGATGTCCGTCTGTCCGTCCGTCCGTCTGTTGTCTGTTGAAATCACGATAGAGTGCGAACGACCAACGCTGAAATTTTGTAGGAAGTTGTTTTTTGCCCATAAGCAGGTAAAGTTCGAGAATGGGCCATATCGGACCAAAGGGGAAAAAGTTCCCCTTTACGGGACTAAATATATTCCGGCCATAATCAAATTTTTCAAATATTTTTTTTCACTACATCTAAGTTCTAAGTTTATATAATTTATAGATGGGGAAAAAATCCCAAAAATGGGCGTGCTCATGGGTTCCGTGGACCCTTGGGGCCCATGATAAACATGCGCATATGGGTATCGAAGTGCAACGAAATTTACTCACGAACCCAAATATGTCTTTATTTTCACGATTTTCCTAAATTTTTTGATACACGCTTCAACAACGCATTGAAATGATTAAAATTCACTACAAAAATGGGGAAAAACTAGTTCGCAAAACTGAAAAGTTCTATAATTCTATTCAATAAATAATAATAAAAAAAATAATATTTTTTTTTGTGTTTTCCCCAAATTTTTTTTTTTACAAATTTTTTTTTTTCCACCAAATTTTTTTTTTTCAACAAAATTTTTTTTTCAACAAAAAATTTTTTTTGAACAAAAATTTTTTTTTTCCACAAAATTTTTTCATATTTCCATATTTCAACGGGCGCCATAGGCGCATTACAACTTACTAGTTTAAAATAATGTTATGCTTCTCTAAAAAGTGTGCCATGGGCTGTCTGACATTTTTATATCACAATTTTACAATCAAAATACCCAGGGTTGTATTTGAGTTTTTTTTTTTTGTTGGACAATTGTCGCTACCTTCATTATTGTGGTAAACTTTTGTTAATCAAAAATCTTGTTTTTGTTAACAATTGTTTCTTGGTGAAATATTCTTAGCATTTCCCATAGTTTTCGTTTTTTTTTGTATTTTTCGATTTTTTTTTAAAAATTTTGATGCAATTGTTCATATTGCGCATTAAAAATTGCTGTTTCATATTAGATAGGGATATTTGTTTTGAACAAAAATTTTTTTTTTCAAGAAAAATTTTTTTTTTCAACAAAATTTGTTTTTTCCACAAAAATTTTTTTTTTTCAACAAAATTTTTTTTCCATATTTCAACCCAAGTTTTTTTGTTGAAATATTCTTAGAATTTTCCGTAGCTTTCGTTTTTGATATACGCTCTGTCACCTCGACCTCTTGTAGCGGTGAATGGCTTGTAATTTTTACTGAGAATCTGGTGTCACTCAGAGTCATGCTACAAAATTCAGTAAAAACATTTAAATCTTTACGTTTTTTAATAAATTTAATCTAAACTCGTATATCGTATTAAATTATTTTTTTTTTGAGTTTTATTTATTTTTAATGAGTTGAGTAAATTATGAACTCAAATTAAGTTTTTTTCTGGGACTATCGGGTCACCAGCGGCCCAAAAACCGTCCCTTGACAAACATGGACATATGGGTATCGAAATGCAACGAAATTTTCTCGCGAACCCAAATATGCATTTATTTTCATGATTTGGATAAAATTTGTGATCGGGTTCCTGGGACTATCGGGTCACGAGCGGCCCAAAAACTCAGTTAGTTTTCTTATTTATTGACTTTTTAAGGATCCATGATGGAGGGTATATAAGATTCGGCCCGGCCGAACTTACTATTTGTCCACTTGTTTTTTATTATTATTATTTATAGAAAATTATAGAATGCCTATTTAAATTCCTACGTACTGCGTGACAGAGTCAGTGAATCAGTGAATCAGTGTCGAGGGTAAATATATATTAAGATTTTACAAAATTTGTTATGGTTTTCCTATACATTTAGATTAGTTTTTCAAACATTTTTTACCAGTTCGTTCAAAATGTCCTTCGCATATCGACGCTTAAACGATTTTAACTAGATTACGTGGAAGCTGGTCGGTTAAGTCACTAAAGAAATAAGCTCAGCATTGATCCCCGCCTGTTCGACAGAGCAGGGCTGAGAAGTGTTTTATGGGCTCTTCTTCAACCTCACAGCTTCTGTAAAAGTCACTTTTGGCAATCTTCAGTCGCATTCCATGCCTTCCAATCTGTCATGACGAACACAAATAAGGAACATCTTTATAGAGTCAGTATTGTGTGCAGACGCTTCACATCGTCGCTTCGATGGTATCGGAATTTTTGTTATAGAGAAAGTCGTAGGAGCCCTGGAGGAATGATTAATTCTGAGCTTAACACTCTAATTTGTAGTTAGACGGAAAAGTTGAGGCTTAGCAAATCGAACTCAACATTTTTCCTAGACGGAGAAAGTTGCAGCTCAAAAAACTGAGCCCTAGTATGTCATAAGCCATCAACCACGTTTTGAACCGGGCGCGGTAACTAATGACTTGCTATATCTCACACTTTCCGCTGTTGCCATGTTACAAACGGGAAATTTTATAACATTTACATAAAACTTTTTACACACTTTAGATATAAATAAATGCTCAATTCATCTAACATTAGGTGAGTTGTAGGGTTTCATATATTTTACAAAATGGTGTAGTTTCTCGGAAAACCAAAATTTTGAAAATATATTATCGACCTCAATGAAACTAGTGGACATAATGACATCAATTTACATGAACAGCCATAATCATTATTTATTCGAATTGTTTCCAATACTAATTATGTTGTTTGTTTGCACAGCTCTGATATTTTAAATATTAACGCATACACTTTATTTTATTAGAATATTGAATATTGAAAATATGGAGGTTTGGTTAAAGAAGAGGAGTTGTTTAAATATGCCCATGGCCAAAAATAAGTACATACACCCAGACCGTACTGTCGGCGGAAGCAGTTATTGTTTTTGTTTCGTGATATCCACAAACATCTTAAGATGACCACAGTCAACTCCACTTCTTAGTTACTTAATAATTTTATAATATTGCACTACTTAATAAATTTCAAAAGACCAACGCATTAACAAAATTAGACATTCGCTTAGTATTCATTTGTTATACCTAACGCAACTTTGAACATTTCGTTGTTTGAAGACCAAGTTTCCCTAACGTTCATTTTCTTCATATAATTTATTCGACTTTTGATCGTTTCTCACCGAATCACCGACAGTTTGCTAATGGCTTTGAGTTTTTTCAATTCTCTCTTTTCATATTTCATTGATATCAAGTTCAAACGATGTACGTTACAACAGCTAAAATGTAAAGTTTTCACTATTAAGAGAAATTAAAGAACATTTTTTGACCAAATAAAAAGAAATATTTCAAATAAACTTTACGAACATTTGCCGCACTGCCAATCCGATAAAGGCATAAGAAACAAATGCCGCTGGCAGTATTTTATAGCATTGGCTGACTACCTTTCTCCAAAGTCCAGTAATTTATGCAGTTTCATAAATAAATGTGTAAACTTTTCGAATTTTATATGTTTCGAAATATCAGACATATTGCCAAAATTGCATTAAATTTAAAATTATGGTCATAACTTGTAATTACGCCCTTAACTTTTGGTGGCTATAATGTGATTTATATAAATATGTTTGAAATTGTTGTGATAATAACAAATAACTTTTCACGTTATGGTCCTTTTTTAAATGGCAGATATACATTTTATTACTAATGCTATTACAAAACAGTGCGTTTTATAATTGCGCTTATTTATATGTCAATATTGTCAAATATTTTCAATAATAATTAGATTTTCAAATACATAATTTCCCACCAAATACATTTTAAATATTAACTAAAATAAATATTTGTGTGTATGTGTGTGTGTATCGGGTACTATTATAAATGTTGTCGTTAGCAAATCCAATTATTAGTTTATGATAATGACAAATTATTGGAAAGACACAAAAAATATTAAATGTGACTATGAAATGGTTGGCAATATAAAAACAAATTCATGACATTCCATATAATTGTGTACAAATTAAATGTGACAATAAATGAGAGGCATATTTGTGGTTGCGGTGAAAACAATGAATGCCTCGGGGATGGGCTCGGAGGGCTACGATCAAATATGTGCTCATAACATGTTATATATTTTAAATATTTTTATGATTTGCTTTTAATACTTAAAAACAAAACTAAAATTACACAAGGGCAGATTTGATGTAACACAAATGCTAATATTTGTATGGAAATGCACTGAAATGTAAAAATGTTATTTTCTAATATTCATATTAACCAGAAATCGGCTGAATTTGTTTTTTCAACATCGAGTCTCATATAGAATTTCTGAAGAGTGATTATACCACATAGACATTCAGTCAAGTTTGAAGGTGAATGTCATTAGCTGCAGTGTCGAGCTCATGACCTTCACTTTGTTACGCTAAGATCCTATTATAATTGCTTGCAATTTGTTCAGTTCTGGTTCCGTTTCTGAAAGGCGAAATTGAAGGCGCAATAAAATGGAGTTTTTATCAGTAGTGAGAGCTTATTCTTTTGAGATTGTGTTCGATATCTAACATATATCTGAATATAATGTGTGAAATCCCATTTTATAACGCATCGAATATTGACGATTTGTGGCGAACGAACAAATGGTCGGAAATGTGTGCACACTTTCACATTATTTTAATTCAGTTGATTTAGGGACGGATGTATAGACTAGTCAAAATCATGTGTGGACTTCTGAATAGCCTATAAGTCCATATATCATTATCGGTCTTAATACTGCAGCATACAACCAGTGATCATTGTGAGACTGCAATCCACATTCATTCCCCGTTGTCCTCATGCACGCCTACCATTCAAAATAAATGGATATTTCGATTTTCGCGCAACCGATTTGCTATGTGAAAAGATTTTGCAGTGACAAACCAAAGCCATTAAAAATATTTTGGTGGAAACATAACATCGTTATTGTCAGCGAATTCCATTAAACAGTGTCCCTGTGAAGAATTGCGCGTTCAAGACTCTAAATGAAAATTAAATTGTGGTTTTCCTTGTTTCCATCAGACAACCGTCGGTGGCGTCTTTGACAAGAATGTCTAACAACAATTAATGGCTGCCACCCGAAAATCCTTGTCATTGATATCGTAATTAAATTTATGCTACTTGATTGGAAATGTTTATGATTTTCGTTAACGAAACATATGTTTTTATGTCATCACCTCATTCCCCTTACCAAATATAATATTTGCGTATATACGTGTGTATCCTTAGCTGGATGCTATTGTTGATTATATTGATTTTAATAACATTCCGTGCCGTTTTTGTTCCTTGCTCTCGGCTATGACCGAATATTGTGCACATGATTTTACCACGCGACAATCGCCTCTTCCTCCTAGTAGCACCCCAGAGATCATCTCCCCATAGTAGATGGACTTAACTTTTTTTTCTTTGTTTCTGCCTCTCGACAAATTTGTGTATTTATGACAAAAGTTTCCCGAGGCACTTTTAATGTCCTTTCATTGTCGTGGTATTTTTTCTCTTCATTCTCTGGAGACGGCTATTTGGTGGGCAATTAATTGGAATCCTTGGCATTGAAAACGAAAAGAATACTTATATGCTCAATACTTGTGAGACTGAAGTACTAAATTAGAAGTTCTTAAAAAGAAATTATTGCCGTTTTGAAATGAAATTACTTTTGTTCTTCTTAAGCATAATGATAAATAAATAAATTAACAGACGACAGCATAATTCTTTGTTAAGTCGGTGTCTGGAAACAGATAGTATAGTGGACATTGGCCATCACGTTTTTAATGAAGGACAATGGACAAAAATAAAAGTGTAATGTGCCAAATGTCTTGGGAAAACGATTTCCATAGTGCCAGCTATTAGCTGAAATTGGAAATAATCCATAATCCCACTGACGTATGTGTAACTTTAAGTTCTGTCTTAAATATTCATTATACGCCACCTCGAATTAACATATACGTGAAGTGTGCGGCCGGAAGTGTAGCAATATGACATAGCATCACGTGGTGGGTATTAAAGAGGCCACACATCACGCAATTGTGTTTTATTATTTACTTTTACACTAGACTTACCTTAACATACACGACACGCTGCTGTCGAATTTGCGCCTCGTTTACATTTTGTTTACCAACGAAATCTTAATGAAGCTAATTAACATGCACAAAATCCGCAAAGGTATGAAGTAAATCCTACTTCCAAAAGAATTCTATTTCATTTGTTGCCAGGTAAATAAATGTCATTGTAACATACAAAAGGGAGGAATATGTGACACAGATAAGTCTTTTTACAAGTATCTTAAATGAGAACACACAAGAGAATTACGCATAATTTTGTATATCATTAAGCATCTGTAAAAAAAAGACTTTATACCAACGCATGTCAATTCCATGTAGTCAGAATCGATTCTGATTAAACTAGCTTAATGATTGTGGTGCTGGCAAGGACTTTTCTCGTTTCATATTGAACTTTTTCGGAAAGTATTGTATACGAGTATTCTCTGAGGGCTTAGCTAAGGGCTTAGCAATGAAAACACATTATCTTATTTTAGAATGATTCTTTGCAAGATCTGTGAGCTAATGGAAAATACCATCGAGCTTCGTGGATGGTTTTCCCCTTAACATATATTCTGTTCGACAAAAAAAAAAACAGATTCCTCGATATACGACCAATGATATAACACTTTGCAGTAGAGAACAGACACGATTATTTCCCAGATGCGAGTAATATATGTAGATAAATGCATGAGTGCAGTATCTTAGTATCTCACGCAGTACGTAGGAATTTAAATAGGCATTCTATAATTTTCTATAAATAATAATGATAAAAAAAAAATATTTTTTTTTTGTACAGAAATTGTGTTTTCCCCAATTTTTTTTTCAACATTTTTTTTTTCAACAAAAATTTTTTTTGAACAAAAATTTTTTTTTTCAAGAAAAAATTTTTTTTTTCCAGTAAATTTTTTTTTTTCAAAAAAAATTTTTTTTTTCAACAAAATTTTTTTTTTCCACAAATTTTTTTTTTTTTCAACAAAATTTTTTTTCCATATTTCAACGGGCGCCATAGGCGCATTACAACTTACTATCTTCTTAATATATATTTACCCTCGACACTGATTCACTGACTCTGCCACGCAGTACGTAGGAATTAAAATAGGCATTCTATAATTTTCTATAAATAATAATAATAAAAAAATAATATTTTTTTTTTGTACACAATTGTGTTTTCCCCAAATTTTTTTTCCAAATTTTTTTTTTCCAATTTTTTTTTTTTTTTACAAAAATTTTTTTTTTCAACAAAAATTTTTTTTTCGAAATTTTTTTTTTTCAAATTTTTTTTTTCAGGAAAAATTTTTTTTTTCAAGAAAAAATTTTTTTTTCAACAACATTTTTTTGTGAACAAAAATTTTTTTTTTCTAGAAAATTTTTTTTTTTTCCAGGTAATTTTTTTTTTCAACAAAATTTTTTTTTTTTACACAAAAATTTTTTTTTTCAACAAAATTTTTTTTTTTTACACAAAAATTTTTTTTTTCAACAAAATTTTTTTTTTCATTTTTCAACGGGCGCCATAGGCGCATTACAACTTACTAGTTATGTATATTATCGAACTCTCTTTCCAACAACCATGGTGTCGTTCCCCCACCATATTTTTGTATTAATTGTTTCCTCTAAGATTCCATGAAGGAACACACGAGAAACTTCTCTCCAATTAGTGAGTTATGAGTGATACTTCATGTTCATACCCGGCTACGAATGGCTAATTCTTCTTTTAGAAAAGTTGTAGTTGGCTCTCTTACTCGTCAACGGCCGCTAAAAAGTGTTTTTAATAGTCTTACCAGGATGCGTACCGCCGGTTTGGTGAGTGGTAGTCGCACACACTAACTATCACACCACGTCTACCATCAAAATTCCAGGCATATTTTTTTCTTTAGCAAAAACCCAAATATTCAAAACATAATTGATATCGCATCCTGTCAATTTCAATGTAATTCCAACATGCAATTAATTCCGGAAATAAAATCATTCCGCTCCCGTTTTCAATCAGAGTACTGTGCGTACAAGCAAACAGGAAATGAAGGAAACATTTGCCAAACAAGAAATACAAATATTGTTAGCCAAACCCTAGGGATATAAACAACAACACTTGAGATAAGCAGAAAATATTTCGCGATTTCACAAGTTGTATTGTTTTGGTAAACATTGTGTTTGTTGTTGCAATTGTGATGGTGGGAAGAATGTAACCCACTCCAAACAATGTGTTGTTATTTGTTTTTTCGTTGGAGAAATAAACATGAGCTAACGTTCTGGAAGAAAATATCCATTAAAATATTTAAAAACTCTACAACGTTTTTGTTTTCCTTAAGTTTCGTTGAATTAGTGAACATCCTCATTTTTGTTACATGTACACTGTTCGGGGTGAACGTAAATAAATTTGCGTATATAGTTCCCATGTGTAAATTGGGTGCATATGGACCTGAGGGCAGATACTTGGTACAATATATATTTTAGCAACAAAAAGGTGTTGGGCTTGAGTTCAGTGTCATTTCATTTCACTATATTAAATTCAAATATTAAATATGCGATACAATTATTATTCCTCTTCTCCTCGGTGGTAATGAATTATGATGAAATTATTTGTGTTTTATTTGAGCTGTGGCCACGTTGAAACCATCACCCCGCTTTACTCATTAACGAGGACACACATTCACAACATTGTTGTCTTGCAATGAACCCCACCCATCCCCAGATTCATCAACACCGAATACGAAGAATCCTATATATCTGATTATTTCGTTGCTTTGACATGAACCTTATCATCCATTCAATACGAATACTTTAGACCGCCACTGTATACTCTCAAATGCTCCTTTCAAACAGATGGCAGCAGAAAATGATCTGACACAAATGTTACATAAAATCTACATGTAAAGACCCAACGTGGATGTCTAAATGCTAAACTAAATGCATATAAAATACGTGTTATTTTTCGAAGTTTTACACTTTCTCGTTTTGTGTTTTGAAATACAAAAAATGTAAACCACTGTTGGGTTTGTATATTTCCACACAAAACTGAACTTTCTTTGCTATTATATGCCAGAGTACAACGAAAACACATTAAAGTGGGTCGGTATGGAAGGCAGTAAAAAAATCGCAACGCTATGTGTTGTTTGCGGATAGACCAAAGAGTTGTTTATGTCGCCTAAATGAAAATGTTTTACCTTATTCAATGTTATCACTTAAAGCTGGAGTTTGTATGTAGTGCACCAAGCCATACAACTCCATTTGTTTGGATTGACTTTTTCTTGAGAAGTTTTACATGGCTTAGAGAAAATACTCTAAATCGGAAAGTCCCCAGAATTAATGAGGTGAAATACGGCCGCTAACAATAGTTGTGGATCTTACCGGAATACTAATAAGAATTGCCTGTACGATAGTCCCATGCAAATTACTTACCACACCACGTATGGTAATTGTAACTACAAACAATATCAAAAAAATTAAAAAGTATTTTTCCACATTCACTATTTTTGTAGGGAGTTTTAATTATTTTTATACTAATCTCAATGAATATTGATATTCGTTTTACGAAATTTTACACTCTCAAAATAAATAAAACACCTTTAAAAAAGAAACTCATATCCGCAGGTCCCTGAATTTTGGAAAAAATTCATAAAACGAATCAAAACATCGGCAACATGTTTTTATCGCTTAAAGACAGCTTTATATACATAACCATGTATGTTGGAGTCTGTTTTATAAATACTCACGTAAACCACTAACCGTCCGTCCGTCCCGGCAACTGGAAAACGGGAAGGAGTGTTTCAGCGTGAATATTTATAAAATGCTATGCACACGTTAAACTTTCAATCGAATGTAAATAATGAGAGTGTAAAAATAGAAACAAATGCTTGCCTGTTATCCTCTATCCAACTATGAGAGTAGTACAACAGTAACACATACACATGTATACATGAATGTGTTGAACAAACACACACACATACACACTCAACGGTTTGAATGATGGTGTAAATAACGATAATGATGATTACGGGGGTTGTCGTGTTGTGTTCATGTGTGAATATATAGACGAAATATTGTTAAACAACACACAAAAACAAAAAACGGAAGGAAGAAACAGTTTTTTTCTGGTTTTATTTTAGAATATTAGGATGTATTGGGCGAGAAAAAGGCGAATACAGAAAAGTTTAATCGTTTGCTTTATTTATTTAGTGTGTATGGAATTTATTAGTTTGGAGATTATTTATGGTGTAGACAATATTTAAAAACCCCATACAAACGAGTTGTACATATAATAAGTATTTCGGGGGCGGAATATATGTTGTATTTTTAGAAAGAAATTTCAATTTCATAGCGATATAAGTTGTATTTATAAATAAACATAAAGGGAAATTTCCACGATGTAGTAGTTTATGTACTAAGATAACTTTGTACTACTGCAATTTAGTCGTCGGCAGTGGTCTGACTATTGAAACAGACATTTCGATATAGCATTTAAATAGAAACTAACAAAAAATATATATGTTCGTTTGCAAAACCTTTTTATATTGCTCTGGAAACTCTTAATCGAAATAAATTCTCAAAACAATCTATCCAAACTCATTTATCAGTTTGAAAGTATTCGTTTTGTTTTGGTCGAAAGTCAAATGTCCTTATTAATTATTTCTCTTGACATTCCATGAAGGAACAGACGGGAGAGCTGTGCACAATATAAGTTCTAGACCCACTGACAGGGAGCTACTGTTTAAAGTCCCCTCCGTATGGCTAATGCTTTTTCTAGAAAAGTTTCAACATGGCTTAGACATTACACTCTTGCTCGTAGGTCACCAGCATTTACCAGGTGGAATCAGCCACTAAAAAATGTTTTATGGTGATAGTCGCACATATCCCTTGTTTTTATAAAATGGCTCATTCATATCATTCAAACAATGAACGAAATTTCATTATTGTCAACTTGGAGTTTTTTATGCTCAAAACAATTTTAATGTTAATTTACACGATGAATTTTCCCCAAGAATTTTTTGGACATTTTCTTCTGAAAACCCTTTGAACATTTACACGATGAATTTAAATCCCATATATAGGCAGGGGCGTCAAAGACACCTTTGTAGCTCCTGGGCCGTGTACTGAGCAGATCGGTGGAGATGTTAGAAGATGGTAGTGTATCCATCTCAATTGTCTTTCTTCAACGCCGCCGGAACGTTAGAATGTTGTATACTTATCTGGTCTGGAATCAGGTCGCAAGATATCCGTCGTCTGGTCCCTGATATTAGTACATTTGGACAAAGCTTTTTCCAGAGAAATTTTACATGGCCTAGAAATTACTCTCTTTCCCATCAGGGAAAACAATCTTCCAGCATCCAATTCCCACAGGTACCGATATCAAATTTAAGCACATATCGCTCATTGGTGTGTAAACATACCCAGGATTTTGAAAATCTAACGAATCGTTTATTCCATTGACTTACAAGCAAGTCTATACGATTTTGTGTGTGTTGAAATATTCTTTATATAAAACTAGTAAGTTGTAATGCGCCTATGGCGCCCGTTGAAATATGGAAAAAAAAAAATTTTTAAAAAAAAAAAAAATTTGTGGAAAAACAAATTTTTGTTGAAAAAAAAATTTTTGTTGAAAAAAAAATTTTGTCGAAAAAAAAATTTTTTCTTAAAAAAAAAAAAAATTGTTGAAAAAAAAAATTTGGAGAAAAAAAAAAATTTTGTTGAAAAAAAAAATTTGGAAAAAAATATTTTGTAAAAAAAAAAAATTGTTAAAAAAAAATTTTGGAAAAAAAAAATTGGTAAAAAAAATTTGGGGAAAACACAATTTCTTTAAAAAAATAACTTTTTTTTATTATTATTATTTACAGAAAATTATAGAATGCCTATTTAAATTCCTACGTTCTGCGTGACAGAGTCAGTGAATCAGTGTCGAGGGTAAATATATATTAAGAAGATTGGTTTTTGTTCCTCTAAAGGGACTTTTCCCATCTACATGAAATAAGTGAAAAGAAAAATGTTACTATCGTACTTACACATGGGTCTGATCAGACTTTTATCGATTTTAAATGTAGTTTATATGCATAATTGTGCTAAAGAATAGAAACATCAGGTACATTCCAATCTTGTTGCCAATCGAAACCAGCCAAATCTTTACCCTTCTATTTCATATCCGCTTATGTCTAAGACTTCTCAGCCAGTTTACAGTTAAGAACATTTTAATAGACCGATATTCTCAGAGAATAATGTAGTCGGTTCATAAACTATAAGACTTGCAAAAGAAATGAATGCCAAAAAAAAAAAAAAAAAAAAAATTGATTTGACCCAATGTAAATAAGACCAAAAAATGAATTATTTCCAATCGATTCTAAAAATTTGATGGCACACACCAGCATACTATTAGTTTTTATATTCTGCAAATGAGTATTTTACAGAATATTTCAAGGATTTTCCTTATAGAATACGTACATAGAATAGGAAATAATAGAATGTAAGTGAAACATCCCCGAACATAAAAGTTTCAGCACAAATGAAATTACTTCCAATAACATACACATAAAGGCGAATTAATTATTATCTGTAATTTTGAAATTATTGCATAATTAAATAAATCCGCTTATTTCGCCTTTTCCGTGGATTTGTCCAATATATTCCACATTTCATATGATGTTTAGCACGTCAAAAAAATATATGTCTCGGCAAGGGTTAATAGTCCATGTCGGACGGGAAACTTTAAATCAAATGAGCTGTGCACGATATATTTTGTATAACCACTGACCAATATCTACTGGGAAATTTAAACTATGAATGGCTACAGTTATTGTCAGAAAAATGTTACACAATTAAGAGTTTACTCGTAAAGCCACCCGCAGTTACGAAAACGAAACGGCCATGGCAAAATGTTTAAGAGTTTTATCAGGATTCGAACTTTCGAACAGTTTGCGAACTTATCGCACCATTTAAAAGTTTTTCAAAATTCGATGTTTTTGTATCGAGTTATTTATTTATTGAAGTTCTGGTATATAATTTAATTAAATTTCGTTTTCGCACAGCCGACTATAATGAGTGTGTGTCCAAATCTGAGGATTGTTTGCATGAGGCTATACCATACTTCCCTCCACTGAATCTCCGCCTTCAGTCCCCCTCATTCATGCAATGGGTTAATTTATGGCCTTAGGGTGAACCTGACCACAGGAGCGATCAACCCAATCAACATAAACTACAAGAAAACTTGCCGTCCTTAATATCCTTCATTTAATTTACGCCTTAAAAAACAGCGGTCGTCAGTCTCTCATCTACATAGAATTATGGTTCCATCCAAACTGTCAAAAATTACAGCGGTAATAATTGATGACACAACGAATTTTTTTGTGAAGAACACCTAATAGACTTTAATATTTCCACTTTAAGACTTCTCATACCCATAACCTGGGATGATGTATTAAAACTCAATTTGTTTTGAAAGAAACACTGACTTGTGTCCGTGGTAACACATTTCAAATTTATCCCAACTTTGACATCAGACACACACACACACACACACGTGTGGATCACCCGGGAAAAAAGGGATTTATGAATTTTTAATATTGCACCAGCATTGTGGCAAAGTAGACGAAAAGTTTTGAGACTTTTACGATGTTAAAATGTGCTTAACCAGGATCAACAGCGAAAACCAGCAACCAGACTTTGCCACATACACACAACTGTTGTCCTTATCCAAGAATGAAATGTGACTAAATGAGCACAGCGCACAATGCGAATGAAATATTATTAAAGTCTGTGCATTGTTTAAATTTGACATGAAGTAAGAGTATGTGAGTGTGTGTGTATGATTTGCCTTTTAAGTAAACAGTAACAAAAAAGTAACCAACCCAACAGAGAGAGGAAAATCAATAAGAATTTTGTGCTTAAATGGATCTGAATTATATTTGGAGATTTGTATGCATTTGTATGTATGTGTGTGTGCGCGCGTGTGTGTGTTGAAATCCCGAATACGTTTGTGTTGGTACGCTTTATTGAGTTTCTGTTAAATAAGTTTTCAATCATTCCACATGAATGCTATTTTTTGACTGACTTTGTGCCACATGTTCGTTTCTCGCTCAGATGATGGCGACATCGACGACAATGACGACAGGGCTGTAGCGCTATATTGTCGCAGTCCCACAGAACCATACCGCCTTTCGCGAACCATTCAATGGTGGTAACCCACCGCAGGCAGGCAAACCTACTTTCCCAGTGTGACACAAATATTGCTTCAATGTTAACTGAGTATGGCTTTGTGTGTGTGTGTGTTTGGATTGTCTCTGATATTTATAAAATCCTTTTTGCCATCGAATTGTACGGATTTGAATATTGTCGAGAGGTGGCATATTAATGGTGGGAAAGGGGCATGCTAATCTTTAGTTTTATAAAGCATGTGTTCCGCACACTGAAAACAAAGTTGGGTATTAACAATTATATCGTACACAGCTCAGTGGATTGAGAGAAGTTCCCCGTCTATTCCTTCATGTTCTTTTAACACAAGAAAATTATACAATTCTAATTGTATCTTCAAACAAAAGAACCAAAAGATACCCGCAAATTTCTTAATCGACTCAGTCAGTGATTAAAACGAGTTCAGTAAAATAAATGGTTGGCTGAGCTAAATAATTACGTGGTGCTGCAATTGTATTGCGGTTGTTTTTCCATTCGACAGCTTTACCACATTTCGCATACTACCCACAAAGGAATTTCAATATTGTGCATACATGCACAGCCTTCTATGTATAGACGTGTATCTGTGAGCGAGTGTGTGTGTATATGTATGTAACAATTTGTATTTATGTTGCTTGAGCCTTTCAGCATCCTTTAACAAGCTTCCAATGTACAGATATACCCTGTCTACAACACACATACACACATAGGCACATTAACATATAGATCCAAACAAACATATGGTGGATATGTGACTGTTCAGCCAGCCAAGCAACTCTCCATTGATCCGACCAGCCGAGTGGCAGTCATCCATGCCATTCAGTCATCGTGTATTTCATTTGCCCAAACGAAGGGTGGAAGAAAATCTACTATCGCTTATTTTTTATGTTTAAGGTTTTTCTGTGGTTGTTGTTTTTAAGGAGCGGCATATGAACATCTCAAGGCATAAAGTCCGCTACTTCCAAACTAAGTAATTACAACAGGAAATGCAGCATAGTAGGTAGTTTAGAAATGTCGGAAATCTTAAATATAAAACTCACTTCTGCTGAGATTTGCAGTAATAATGAGCTCTGATCCACTTCAACTGTCGGTATTGTCAGATTCAACCGTTGATCCATGCAAATACAGAGAATATCAAAGAAATGATACCCAATTTAAGAAGAAAGTCTCATTCATTCTGCAAATATTTAAGAGTGCTGTGATTTTGATCGGTCGAAATGTTGTTTACCCTTCATCATGGATTCATCGAGGGTGTCATGCCGGCTATTACAAAGGGGCCCTACAATAAAAAGTAAGAAATAATTTTATAGAAGACAGTCAAGCTTCCCGGTAGTCGAGTTGGTAGCAAGCTAGCCTATAAGAGTGACGGTTGTGGGTTTGAATACCATTAGAGATTTTGATCTGTCGCTGCAAAAATCTAGCCATACGGTCTGTGTCACCCGGTATACCCTTGGTCCCAAAATCTTAATATATATTTACCCTCGACACTGATTCACTGACTCTGTCACGCAGTACGTAGGAATTTAAATAGGCATTCTATAATTCTATAAATAATAATAATATTTTTTTTTGTACAGAAATTGTGTTTTTTTTTTTTACAAAAATTTTTTTTCAACAAAAATTTTTTTTTTACAAAATTTGTTTTTCCAAATTTTTTTTTTTGAAGAAAAATTTTTTTTTTCGACAACATTTTTTTTCCACAAATTTTTTTTTTTTCCAATTTCATTTTTTTCTAAATTTTTTTTTACAAAATATTTTTTACAAAATTTTTAAAATTAAGTAACAAATACTTTCTCAAGCAAATTAACGGGCGCCATAGGCGCATTACAACTTACTAGTTAGAATATAAATTTACTTTGTATTGTAATAGACAGACATAGAAAAGTATGAACATCGTGCATAAAAATTAAGAAACAGTCTTGTAGAAAATGTGAAAGTCTTTTATGAAAATTTTTCACAGAAAGATTATCACGAATATATTTTTAATAAATTCATCTTCGTCATTTTGTCTATATTTTATGGGAAATATTACTTTGTCTGAAGAAAAATTTCAAAGCTTAGATAGTGATCATTTTGCAGTAGATAGTGGCTGTCTACAAAATTAGACTCACTTAGTCATTATAGTCCATTGTGATACCACGGAAAATAGTGTATAAAGCATCATGAATTAATGCTCCTAAGTGAGCCAATGCCTATAACAGCCAGATTGTGTAGGTCCCTAAAAAAATAAGAGCCCAATATTGATACACGCCAGTTCATCATGAGAGGTCAAGTACAGATGAGGTGTTTGCAAGCAGTTATCCTACTCCTCCAACTCTTCATCCACCCTACTTCTGCAGAAGTCATTTGTAACATTCAGTTTCAGTTTCATTGCATGCCTTTGCATCAGACAGTTCCCCGTCATGACAGACACGAATAATGATATGTCTGGGGCCTAATCACGGCATCCGTTATCGACAGTTGTCTATCGTAAACTTCACATTTTGGGTCACGGCACTCTTTTCCACCAACCTCTTTTCGAGAAATCTATTGACGTAAAATGATAACAAACTAAGAAAAATTTCTATCGAAAGCCGTGATCCAAAGAAGTCGAAGCATCTACAAATATGTCGACACGATAATGTTGTCGATAACGGATGCCGTAATTAGGACCCAGGTCTTAATGTCTAGATGAAATGCAAACTTGGGCAGGCGTACACCTGTCGTATTTTACTATTTTTGGTCTTCCAAGCCGGATGCCAAAGGCGTACCTAATGATGTCAGTTCAGTTGGAATCTGTAAGCTTGTCCCAAGTCTTGCAAGCTTGTCTGCTCTGAAGTTCTCTCTTATATATCCCTGTGGCCGTTGAGCTACTTATAAAAGTAAGAATAATTGTTATATACTTCAGTACACTGTGGATAACGGTTTAATGACTTTGGGCATTGGTTTCTCATGTCCTTAAGAAATTGTGATATATTTGTTTACAAACAATACCGAACTGCTGAAAATCACTTTCTTAATGTAATCAAAGTTGAAGGCTCAAATAAAAACCGATGACGAAGAAGTCTTATATTGCTTGGGTTTGAGCCACGGCAGAACCCTATAGATATTGCCAATATCGGCTATTTAGATTTAATTTAAACAGTTCTTGAAGTTTTTGTTTATAATGTACACTGATGAACCACACACTTATAAGTAGGGTGTAGGGTGTCATACAGTTTGTACTTACTTATTTCCCTTAATATTCCATGTAGGATCAGTGAGCTGTGTACGATATATTTTGTATACTCACTGATCGGGATCTACTGTTTAAAGTCGGCTTCGAACGGCTAGTGCCCCTTCTAGGGAAGTTTTATTATTATCTTACTCGTAAAGTCGCCAATATTTACAAGGTGAACGCAACAGCTTAAAAATGTTTAATAGTCCTACCCGTTTTTAAACCTGGGGTTTTCACACCACCTATCATACCACGGCCCTCGACGACTGTAACACTTAAATTAAAATTTTCCTAATGATGGCTCCACAGTATGTTAGTGGTCGTGGGCTGTGTGATAAATGATTTTCAAGCCCTTCGGTCTATTACGAGCTTTCTTTATCTCGTCATTCTTTCACTTGATGCAAACGTAGATATCTCGATTTTTTATTTATTTAATTCCGTCTATGGAATATTACAATCCTTACAGACTACAACTTAAAACTAAAAGTATATTAAATCTAGCATATTAACAAATTTGGCCAATGTATAACAAAAAAAATTCAGGCTGTAATTGGATATGCGATTAAATTCACTCAAAGCACGAATTAGTGCTTCATGAACAGAGAAATTAGTTCTATGAACGGCTATAAAAAATATTTCATTATGACGCAAAGATCTTGCGGGAAAATTAAAATTCAATAGTTGAAGCAATTGACTACAATCAACCATATCAGTTACAAGCTTAAAAACAAACACTTGAGCTAAGAATATTCTCCTATTATCTAGGGTTTTCAAGTGTATTAACCTACACTTGTCTTGCAGAAGTAGTGATTTGATTCTTTAGGCGAACATGGGTATTTGGTATCTTTTCATAGGGTCAGTTGTCTGAAGAACGATGTCTGGAAAGACCCATATGTTAAATGGAAAATTCTACTGTAAACTCCTTAGGGGGGGAGTTTAGATGATCCTAACTTCTTAGGGTATAAACAAAATCGAATTGAATTCTCTACTACACATAAAAAAAATACAAATTAATACATTGCTCATATAAATGCACAATGAATTTGTTTGGGGAAAATTTCGCCAAATGTGAAAATCTAAAATTATATTCGACGTTCTTTTCCATATCAGTTTCTAACGTAGAATAATGTAAATGGTGCTTTTGGAGTAGATGCTATCAGTGTATGTACATGCGAATTCGCACAGTCTTCTACAAATGTGGATATCTGTGAACTAACATTTGTTTGCCATTTAAACACACAATTTATTACAACAGCAGCACATATAGTCGTAGTCATCAGCGTATGTGTTTTTACTTCCGTTTCCTCTTTGCTAATATCGTCGTACAGCGTATTAAGTTAACTGCGGTAGCTACTGCTGGTGTGGATATCGCCTCGCAGTGGCATCGTTAATCTGTAGTTTTAATTTATTTCAATGTTTGTTTTTGATACATAATGATACACCATTTCTCTATTCCTGTTCGCATCCGTGCTGTATTAGATGTCTGCTGCTACACATTTTCTGCTGGCTGTCTGACATTTTCAGCTGCTACACTTCATTGTCTCAATTGGTTTTTGCCATTGTTTCATTTTTATCGTTTTCACCCTTCCGGTTGTATAGAAAAGCTTATCATCTTCCAGAGAGGAGTAGTATTTAGTGAAATTGTTTTTTGTTTTGTGTTTCGTCTGCAAATAATATTATCTTCTTTTAATTGTCTTTTTATGGTGGTCGTCAGTGGAACGACGGGTATAATTTATTAACCATTTTATTTAAACAGACGGAACAGACGGTTGGTTGAATTCAATTTAGTATTCTAGGGATGGCGTGAGAATCTATGAAAAATGATGAACTTCAGAAACCATTTTGATCCTAAAAGATATGAATATCAATATTTAGTATTAAATGATTCGAAAACGACGGAGTCTAAGTCGAAAGAGGATTTTAATTAAATATTTAATCAGTTTTAAATATTTTACAAAAAAGAATAAAAACTTCTTGGTTTCGGTAAAAAAAATAATTTTTAACCATTCTGAGTCGGCTTTAAACAGCAGAGTGATTAAATCTTAATATATATTTACCCTCGACACTGATTCACTGACTCTGTCACGCAGTAAGTACGAATTTAAATAGGCATTCTAGGCGCCCCGGTAGGCGAGTTGGTAGCGTGCTTGCCTATCAGCGTGGGGGTTGTGGGTTCGATTCCCACCAGAGGCTTTGGTCTGTCGCTGCAAATATCTAAACATATGGTCTTTGTCACCCGGTTTACCCTTGGACCCAAAATTAGAATATAAATTTACTTTGTATTGTAATTAATAATAAAAAAATAAAATAAAAAAAATAGGCATTCTATAATTTTCTATAAATAATAATAATAAAAATTTTTTTTTTTTTTTGTACAGAAATTGTGTTTTCCCCAAAATTTTTTTTTTACAAAAATTTTTTTTTACAAAATTTTTTTTTCAACAAAAATTTTTTTTTTTCCACAAATTTTTTTTTTCGAGAAATTTTTTTTTTCCACAAAAAATTTTTTTTTCAACAAATTTTTTTTTCCATATTTCAACGGGCGCCATAGGCGCATTACAACTTACTAGTATATAAATAATATCGTACACTAATAACTGATATCGGGACAGTTACTTAAAGGCAAACTGAAGGAAATACGTATGAACACCGCAATCGATGAATGACGGCAACTATATAGAAGCGATTAACGATGCCCATACCGAAGCGATGCTGGGTGTATGAACGAAAAAGGTTTCGGAAGGTGAGAGTTTAGAAAAAAAAAACGACGAAAGAAAAGACAGGTGGCATTGAACGATTGCGTGTGTAATGAAATATGATGGCCAAAATACAAATGGTTCATAGTTGTATAGAGATACCAATGGAGATCTGTTGACGGTTAAGGCATGTTAAATAAGAACAGAGATGGAACACTTTTCACTTGTATTGAAGCAGCAAAGAAAACATAATGGAAGAAAAACATAATTGCTCATTAAGTGCTGTGTTAATTGTACTACAAACTATTTACATCTCTCTTTCTCTCTCTCTCTGTTTCCCTTGTTTTCTCAATCTGTTGCAAATCGAAGTCTTATTCAGACCAATATATCCTTCATGCCCACTTCAGTTCCTTTGACACAAGGAAATTAGAAACAACAGCGATCATCTTCATTGTCATCTCCATCTCAAACCATGTCAATTGAGAAAAGTCGATGCATCTGTCGTTTGCGACTAAAACCCGTTTCGAGTTGAGCTTTTTTTTTTCTTGCCTTGGCAAAGCGAATTGTGATAGTTTTACAGTGCTCTGGCGAAATCTGTCATTTGAAAATGATAGCAATTATTTCCGGCAGAACAAGAAGGAAGTGAATTCAGCAAAAAAGTAATTAAAAAGGAAGAACAAAACAAAAATGTGCAGAACACAATCGCCTTTTGGCGTAGTAGTCATTGCAAAGAAAGAAAGAATGCTGAAAAACTGAACTGACTGATCCCCAATGACAAGGGGGTTATTTGGTTAAGAGTTCTGTACAGAATTGGGAAGTCTGCAAGCGTCATTTCCTTACAATGTTGTGCAAAAACTATCGGTTTTTGAATATCTATGTTTTCTAATGTTTATAATACTAACTGAGAATTAGAAACAAAAGGTAATATATAGCAAAAAAAAGTTGTGTTGGTCTAAATTTTCTTTGAAAATTCGATATGTTGTGAAGAGAGTCTTCTGTTTCACCGAGAGCAAGCTATACTTTTCAACCAAATGTCCACAAATGAGGTCGATCCTGACATACATGCATATAGAATAGGGTGCAGTGCTGTAGTTTGGAATTCTAAATAGAGGAAAAGTAAGAACGAACAAATTACGGTCGCGCCACGCCCTTGAATTTTTGAAAATTTTGCTATTTTAGCGTTGATTTAAAAAAAAATTCTAAAAATTATTGAATCAACTTATTCAATACTTACAAATTACAAAATTCAGTTCCCAAATAAAAGTATTTGAGGCAATGAACAGGATTATCGACCAATTTTCATAGCTCTGGTATCGATTTAATTATTAAGTTAATTTTTTTGAAGAAGGAACTTTTTGAGTTATTTTACTTTTTCACTGTTTTTCGACGATTATTTCTTTTATTATTAAAATTGTGAACCGAAACTCAACAATAAAAAAATAATTAAATCACTCCAAAATTGGGAAAATGTCCAAATTCAAAGGGTGTGGTACTAAATTTACTTTTACTTTTCCAAACTACAACTCTTTTATGAAATATTCAATTTCAAAAATAATGTGTTTCCAGTCCACGACCTCTCATTTTTTTTAAAAAATGTTCCTTATTTTTCCCCTATTAAGGATCACAAAACTACATCCCTTACCGAGTGTGAATTTTTTTTTTTTATTTCACACCACCCTAATATACAATACAACAAATATAAACCGTTTCAAGAAAACATTGTTCATTGTTTGGGCTCGGACTTAAGATGAACTCTATTATTTAGAAATATCTTACATACGTGATGGATTGATACATGCGTCGATGTTTGCTAAGCAGGTGACACCTGATCTAATGTCGGATGTCAGGAATAACTTCATAACAATCCTCTCCATGTAATTTAAATGTAAGCACGACTTAGTATTTGAGCACTAGAGCTGTCCACATTAAATTACTTATTAAACAGTGTTTATATTTTAAACAACTAAATTACAAAGCAAATAAAACGTAAATTTGTCTTTAAATACAAATTACACCATTAGGCTCATATTTTAAAAAATATTTTAATATTTAATAAATACTTAATTCACAACAAATTATCGGATTATTGCTGAGAAACTATTTGCAATTCTACTTTAAGGAATACCTACACCATTTCATTTAAATTTCCTTTTTAAATATTGTAAAAGTAAAAACTTTCGACACAATTTTAATAAACATTACGATTTAATAAATGGAATAGAAAATGAAATACTCTGCAGAAAATGACATTGACATGGAATTCACTTTCTCAATTCTTAACATTTGCAGCAGTAACAATGTCCTTGTCAGCGCTGTCACCACCAACGGCTTGTAGTTGTTGACGTAGATATGCAAATTTTTGCAGCAGGTTAAAACCAACTTTAAGATACTTACTTTGCTCGAAACAGAAACATGATTTTGCACTTTTGCTAGAACTGAGCTAGTGCAAGTACGGCACTCAACTCAACAAATGGAATGTAATGCCAGACAGACAACACAGTAAAATGTGCTCGTTCCATGTCTGGCTATGTGAAACTCTTTAAACAACACACAATTTAATGCCACCTAAAGCCAAGCACAGAAGATTCGTCAAATCGGCATGTTTTGCATAAATTATAAATTGTGGGTAATTTTTCAATTTTCTAGTTTATCTCGGCCCATAAAGGAGAAACCTTGACTTTGTAAAAGGTCTAAGGTTGCATTAACTTTTACTGCGAGTATTTCATCCCCGTTCCGAAATCCTAAACCGACCTAAAAATGCTTTCTCTTTGTTATCCTTTAGGTTGTACGAGACAATGTTTGTATATACGAGTAGTTTCTTTCAGCACTACAGCTTACACTGTCTTTATGTTGGCTTTTTAATAAAAAAAAATTGACCTTCGAACTTTTCAGATGCACTTACATATGACACAGCAGATGCTGCTGCCAGACGGTACCTCTTCTGTATTGCAGAATTTCGCCATCTGTCCTTCATGGCAGAGCTGTCAAGAAAAATCAATACCTTGCCCACATGTATCATATACGCGTTCTCATATATATTCAGCAACATATGTTGCAAAATTCAAATTCATCTTCAAGCCTTTTTATGAAGACAGCACAAATACATGCGAATATGAAAATATTCTCGAGGCAAATCTATGTTTGCTTTTATCACTCAGCATAAAGTGCATATGACACATTTCATATCAACTGGACCAAAAACAGACCACATTTGAATAGGCTTATAGAAATTGTTTAAACCTGTTTAAGCATCTTAAAAACCCTGATTCTTGTAATAAAATTGGAAGTGGCAAACCAAATATGGCTTGAGCTATAAGTGGAATTTTATAAATGATTGAGTGTCAATTACAATTAATGGAGATATTGATCTGGAAACGCGAATGTATAAACTTGTCTTACTGTCTGTGGAAAATGGGGTAATAACCTATACAACATCGTTAATGAACTAATTCGGCCCAGAGGTATAATTGCTTTTATTTAAGCTACTGAAAATGTCATGTACACTTTTAACCCTAGGATAGACTACTTGGTCTGGCCAGACCAAATTTGACTTTCAGCGCTTATAATTTTTTTTAAAGGCAAAAATTGATATCTATAAGGGAAGTATGCTGAATCGGACGAATTCAATTTTGACTCGAAAATTGCAAGCTAATGGGGAGAAATTCCCGTTGGAAAAAAAAATTACCACTAAACTAACCTCTTGGTTTGAGTAGACCACAGCAATCAAGCTATGAGTTTACTCATGAAACCCTCATGAAAGGTAGAAGTTTGGTTTTGTTTTTGCTTTTGTCTTTGTTTTTCTCTTTATTTTTGATTTTGTTTTGATTTTTATTTTGTTCTGCCTATGAAACCGAAGCAATCGATCTAGAAGAAAAAATAAATATGAAATTTGATTTTATCAAAAAAGAGGATGTTTTACCTTTTTTGTATATTATTTTTTGTGACCTTTTTACCTTATTTTGGAAGTATGTAGATACAGTTTCGCTTTAAATGACTATGTGTAACACATATCAACAATTTCCATATGAATTAAGACCCCATGATTAGGTATACAGTATGTTTATAGCCAAAAATCTGTCTATTATAGTCATGTGGTCTGGCCAGACCAAGAGGTCAATTTAGTGATCGAAAGCTTATCGCCTATCCTAGGGTTAATATTTCGCCACATTATAATGTTGACATAACCATAAATAAACATGATTTGGATTCTAACTTATATTATTTGACTCGTTTTTAACAATAATAATAGTAAATTTAACTATTCCATGATTGTATTTTTTAACCATACAAATTGGTAATAATAGTTGTTTTAACAATATTATTTTTTAGCAATCAAAATAGTTAATATTAATATTTCATAATATTTCGTTTGCAATTATTGTTCTAATAAGTGGCATTGCTCTAACGAGAACTAGTGTTTAGTAGCACATATCCCCAAAAAAGTCAAGCAGTAAAACAAACTCAACTTGCATTAAAGATAGCAAATAGTGGTGGTTTTTTTTTTTAAAAAAAAAGAGCGATATAAATTGTCTTACGATTTTTCATAAGCCTCAAGTAGTCAGCCAATAAAGTAGATTTATCGCAACCGTAGAACAACAAGTACTCCTCAAACGTAGACGTATTTCTGGATTTTTCGCTTTGTATTATGATTCGCTTTATTTTTTAGTTCACAATCCTTGTATTTCCCTAAATTTTTGAAAAATAAATGCAAATTTTTTTACAATATTTTTTTTTCCACAAAAATTTTTTTTTTCAAGAAAAATTTTTTTTTCCAGCAAAATTTTTTTTTTTTCAACAAATTTTTTTTTTTTCAACAAAACTTTTTTTCCATATTTCAACGGGCGCCATAGGCGCATTACAACTTACTAGTACTATAATAATTTGTCAAACACAAAGCAGTTCAAAAACTTCGACACAACAGAGCCGAATAATCTTTGAATTGTTGTTTATTTCGCACATTTTTCTGTTTGCCCAACCAACCTTATTTAATATTAACTCAACTATTTATCATGTACATTTCTCCTTACATAACATTATTTTGTCTTCGTAATCAAACATTTCCCAAGAAAAATTTCACCAGACACATGGCCTAAAAAATTATTGTATTTTGGACTCTGTGTACCGGGGTATGAGATAGTACATGCAATAATTACAATATTTAGAAGCTGCCATGCCAATTTTCATATCAGCTTAAATAATGGGCCTGTCACCGTACATAATTTTTGGCCATAAGTACGTGACACCGCATAGTTTTGAAATGTCATATTTTCTGAACTATACGATTAGCTTATGTAAGATTATAAAGTACTAGTAAGTTGTAATGCGCATATGGCGCCCGTTAATTTGCTTGAGAAAGTATTTGTTACTTAATTTTAAAAATTTTGTAAAAAATATTTTGAGAAAACTATTTTGTAAAAAAAAATTTGGGAAAAAAATATTTGTTGAAAAAAAAATATTTGTGGAAAAAAAAGTTTTGTTGAAAAAAAAAATTTTTGTGGAAAAAAAAATTTTTGTTGAAAAAAAAAATTTTTCTGGAAAAAAAAATTTTTGTTGAAAAAAAAAATTTTGGAAAAAAAAAATTTATGTTGAAAAAAAATGTTTGTTGAAAAAAAAAATTTTTTTGAAAAAAAAAATTTAGTGGAAAAAAATATTTTGTGGAAAAAAAAATTTTGTGGAAAAAAAAAATTTTGTTGAAAAAAAAAATTTGATGAAAAAAAAAATTTTTGTTGAAAAAAAAATTTTGTAAAAAAAAAAATTTGTAAAAATAAAAAATTGAGGAAAAACAAAAAAAAAATATTTTTTTATTATTATTATTTATAGAATTATAGAATGCCTATTTAAATTCCTACGTACTGCGTGACAGAGTCAGTGAATCAGTGTATCAGTGTATCAGTGAATCAGTGTCGAGGGTAAATATATATTAAGAAGATACTGTGTACTCTCTCCTTGCGGACACTTTTTTTAATTTCTTCCTACATAACAGGACGCGGACACTGTTCTACAGCAAACGACATTTTAAATCCCCATAAACGGAAAACTTCCACCTTTGTTTTAAAAGGTTTTCGCTTAACTCGGTTAACACTTTTTTTCCGCCTACAGCGTTTTTGTGAGTGTATTCAATTTTTTTTGTTGATTTTTAAGTGTATGTGAATCTTTAGCTGTGTTGACCACTAAAGACAACTTTAATTTATACTCGAGTTATCAAAGAAATGCAAGATCAGGAAACCTCAAGCTGCTTGTTAAGCCCAAAGGTCTTAGTATTGACAAATTGTGTTACGAGTGGTTTGTCTTGGCTTGAAATAGGGGCATCCCTCTCATGAAATAGTACACTATACATATATGGGAATTGTACAGAAGGAAAATTATATTTTTTTTGTAAATAAATTATTATTTGTCCTACATTTATAGTTATATGTAGTTTGGTTGTACCAACTTGTTTACAAAATAATGATTTTGAAAATAAAATGTAAGACTTGGACCAACAGCAATTTTTTTGATGCAAGAGGGTTAAAAAAAGTCCATCCAAATTTAGAAAAAGTGCAAGGGTACCGCGATTTGTGTGGGTAACTTTTGCACTCCCGAACTTGCTCCCTTGAAAGATAGGATACATGTATTCCAAAAAGTCACATTTTAAGTCTCATAACTCAAATTAACATGCTTTTTCTCATTACCATCATTTAATAAGGTACGCAGCCGAAAATATGAGCAAATTTAAGGTAAAAAAACTCACTTTTTTTTACCCCAAATGGTAATTTTTTCAGATCAGTATTAAGAAGAAAAGTTGGGAATTAAAAAGTATGAGCCTATTCTAAAACCCATTAAATATGTACACCTTTAAATAATCCCTCACTCCTTGGGAAGTGGACCTATCTGAACAAATGTCCCACATATGTAATACTTGAGCTTTAGGGTAATTTCTTCGACATATCCCGAAGTGCATACACACGTTCGAATTCATCTCATACATGAAATGTACGAAAAATATACAAACACACTCTTTGAGTCATCCATACACACATTCTTGTAAGTATATAGGGGGAGTATATAAATAAAACTAGAGCAATTTATAAGGATTAGATGAAATGAAATGCTATACAAGCTTTACGTTCTTGTGATATTCCAACGATGTGTTAAGGCACTTTGTGTCAATGCTGGTGCATCCATGCAGTTTCATCTTCCCACCGACTCTACCCTACCCTGGCCAACGTATTCGTGTGATGCCTTTAGTAGATGAGTTGTGCAGTTTGCTGTGCATAAGTGGAAAACAAATCCGAGAAAATAACTGAACCGTATGAAAACAATAACACGAGAAATGGCATATCATCCGGATGCATTTTATTGTGTGTTAAATACTTATTCGTTTGAATATACGAGTATGACTGCATACAAAATCGGAATTAAGAATAGTTGTGGCAACACACTAAAATGTCATAAGTCGTCAAATTGTTTTTCGTTCTTTGAAACATAGATGCTTTCGTGTTTCAATTCAAATATACTTTTCTAAAACTAGCATAGAAATTATTGGTTCCGAGGATACATACATTATTTGATAAAAATATATTTTCCTTTTCAATCTTTAACCCATTTTACAGTTATCACTGTTTCTAAATGCAGTACATTAATTTATGAAACTCAGTCTTAATGTTTGCGAGCTGAAATATTCTTAAAAGATATACGAGAGAGATTGTCAAATACGTAAATAAATCACAATTGTGGTTTCCGACTTAAGACGTTTTAATTTATTGTCACAATTATATATGAATGTATTTACTTTTGGTTGCTGCTTGAGCATGAACTCAACAAACGAGCAATGAACAATGCGAGTGCACTTAGCTTGTTTAACAAACAATTTATGGGGAATTTCTGTGAAATGATATCTGCGAATATCTGAGTATTATATTTAGATTCATATAAATATATGTGTATACTTTCTGTTTATTCACTCCATTATAAAATGATACGAAATAATTTTGTCGTTTCGTTGGCATCATTGGTGTGAATTATTGCTCGAAGTATTAATAAATAAAATGCGACGTCTCAGCAGATCTCTTTAGAAAATATCATTGGAGTTTAGAGTAAAGGTAAGTTGAATTACTAAAGAAGTATTGAAGAGAAAGATGCTTTAACATTAGCGCCTAAAAGTATGCTTTTAATTTTAAAACATTTTAATTGCTAACTTTTTTTTTTTATCAATTTTGCAACTCTGGAAGTGATATACCGTCAGCGCCATCTGTTGGAAAGGTGTTTGTCCAAACTCAATTAGTTTTTTTTCGAGAAAATTGAATGCATATTCAACCACTCATAACTTCTAAACAGGTGATGATATTTTTGAGAAATTTAAAAGGATTTTTGATGTTCTTCCTTTAAACTCATAAACATGTTTAAAAGAATGTGTCGTTTTTTGTGCCTTAGCAATATAAACATGTTGGGAAGGGTTTATTCAAATATCAATTTGACCACACCTTCTTTGTATGGGATAATGATGTAGGCATCATGTAATGGTCCATACGTATACAAAGAAGTTGAGCAGATATAAGGTCTGACAAATTGGTCTCATATTTTCAGAAAAACAATTAATTTTTATACTCGATGTCAAAATAAAATGTACAAAAATTTATTGTAGTATTAGTATTAGTATTAGTATTAGTATTAGTATTAGTATTAGTATTAGTATTAGTATTAGTATTAGTATTAGTATTAGTATTAGTATTAGTATTAGTATTAGTATTAGTATTAGTATTAGTATTAGTATTAGTATTAGTATTAGTATTAGTATTAGTATTAGTATTAGTATTAGTATTAGTATTAGTATTAGTATTAGTATTAGTATTAGTATTAGCATTAGTATTAGTATTAGTATTAGTATTAGTATTAGTATTAGTATTAGTATTAGTATTAGTATTAGTATTAGTATTAGTATTAGTATTAGTATTAGTATTAGTATTAGTATTAGTATTAGTATTAGTATTAGTATTAGTATTAGTATTAGTATTAGTATTAGTATTAGTATTAGTATTAGTATTAGTATTAGTATTAGTATTAGTATTAGTATTAGTATTAGTATTAGTATTAGTATTAGTATTAGTATTAGTATTAGTATTAGTATTAGTATTAGTATTAGTATTAGTATTAGTATTAGTATTAGTATTAGTATTAGTATTAGTATTAGTATTAGTATTAGTATTAGTATTAGTATTAGTATTAGTATTAGTATTAGTATTAGTATTAGTATTAGTATTAGTATTAGTATTAGTATTAGTATTAGTATTAGTATTAGTATTAGTATTAGTATTAGTATTAGTATTAGTATTAGTATTAGTATTAGTATTAGTATTAGTATTAGTATTAGTATTAGTATTAGTATTAGTATTAGTATTAGTATTAGTATTAGTATTAGTATTAGTATTAGTATTAGTATTAGTATTAGTATTAGTATTAGTATTAGTATTAGTATTAGTATTAGTATTAGTATTAGTATTAGTATTAGTATTAGTATTAGTATTAGTATTAGTATTAGTATTAGTATTAGTATTAGTATTAGTATTAGTATTAGTATTAGTATTAGTATTAGTATTAGTATTAGTATTAGTATTAGTATTAGTATTAGTATTAGTATTAGTTGTAAATGTCGTTAGTTGTAGTTGTAGATGTCATTAGTTGTAGCTGTTGTTGTAGTTTTAGATGTTGTTGTAGATTTTGATGTTATTGTAGATGTTGTTGTAGATGTAGATGTTGTTGTAGATGTAGTTGTGTTGGTATTGCATTTATATTAATTGCTGGAAAATTAGACATATAATTTCAAGGGAAGTTCGAATCTTTAATTTTTAGAATACCCCATTTTCTCAAGCAAATTACTCCAAAACTATTTCCTCAATCTAAAAAATGAAAACATCGTCTTCTTCAGATTCAGATCCGCTATGCATGAGCATCATCTATTTTTTTCAAAAAATCTAAAATTTTGATGGGTTAACCCCTTTGTTTTTTTTCGGTCAAACATTTTTTTTTTCAAATTCCAATTCGTTCTTACATAGATATGTTCTGCTTTCGAAATACTGAAATTATAACCACATAATATTTGTATAACATTAGCCATTGCAGATTAATGGTCAGAAAAGACATTTTGAGAGTGCACCATCGGATACACAATATATCGTGTGAAAATGATAGTAGCATAAAAACTTTTAGTGGGCTAATGGTAGTCCTAAAGCCTAGCTTTAATTTGACACCACTGTCGTCTCGATACCATAGCCGGTAGCTTAAAAATTAGAATAATAGTTTCATGGAACTTTTGCAAATCCAATTATGAGAAAAACTCAGTTTCTGATCCAAATTTCTCCGGAACAATTTGTTTAATCTAAAAAATGAAAACATGGTCTTGCTCCGATGAAGGTCCGCTATGCATGAGCAAAATTTCAGCTAAATCTATTTTTTCAAAAAAATCTAAAATTTGTTTTTTTTTTCGGTCAAAATTTTTTTTTTCAAATTCAAATTCTTTCGTTCATGGATGTGTTCTGTTTTCAAAATGATGAAATTATAACCACATAATATTTGTATAACATTAGCCATTACAGATTAGAGGTTTAAGAGTATACCATGAGACATGAGCCAATAAATCCTGTCAAAATTATAGTCAATCAAGCGAATGAACAATGAAGGGAAAGTCAATTCACTTTCACACACAACAAATGAGGGTTGAAATGTTGGGTAGCCAAAAACGCATGATCACATTTCAACTTCTGTTACTCCACATTTTTTTAATCAATTAACTTGTGATATGAAAATCTGGGAATAAAATGTCAAAATATACGTTAACTTACAAAACCTTATTGTGTTAGTTTTATCCAAATATGGATTTCATATTCCAAAACATATCATAGGCGTATCGCGGTTGTAATTGACAAAATGCACTCTTGTCGTATCAATTTCCCTCAAAACCCATACTGATTACTCAAGAGGACCTTCAGCACTATTCAAATCTGTTTACGTTTCTAAAATAGCAGATCGCATTTAGAAGTTACAGATGTTATAATATTAAGTTAAATTTCATATAAATAATTCATTTTGTTATTTGAACACCTATAGTTCAATAGATAGCGCTGACTGTACATCGATAACAGTGCTGCCAGACTGTCGTAGTAAACAAAGTAACTGCTCCAAAGTTTAGCATACTCTTAGGCGCATGAATATATCGTCGCCAAAGTGTTATTTGAATTACAGCGTACATTGTCTATTAAATTCCATGCGTTAAAAAGTAGTAAAAATAAAATAAATACAAAAAAAATGCTAAATTGAAGTTTTCAAGAGAAATATATTTTATAATAAGCGCCTAAAAGTATGCTTTAAATGTATCACTCTGGCGTAGGAAAATGTTGACAGTCTGGCAACACTGGTAATGACATACCGCCAGCGCCATCTATTGAATAGGGGTTGTTAAAAATATAAATTGCATTTTTTTGAGCAAAATCAAATGCATATTCAAATACTGATAACATCTTAACAGGAAATGATATTTAAGAAATTTAAAGGGTACGTGTAGGTATGATGTTCATCTTTTAAAATCACAAACCTTTGTTAATGAAAGTTTCGTTGTTTGTGCGATGGCAGTATAAATATGATGGACAGAAGTTTACTGAAATATTATATTAATCGCGCCCCTTATTTTGGAAATAGTGTTCATGTACCGGTTCATACCTTTCTCTGAAAGCCTCGCCCATAGCGATATATAAATCAGTTGAGCGGTTATCAAAGTTACTAAAGTTGCATGCTATTTTTATTGCGTACACCCTTGTGGCATCAATTTCCCTCGAAACTGCTATTGGCTACTCAAGACGACCTTTAGCTCTATTCAAATCTGTTTACCTTTCTAAAATAGCACGGCGCGTTTAGAAGATACAGATGTTTTCGTATTATGTTAAATTTCATGTAAAAAACTGAATTTTGCTATATGCACACACATAGCCCAAGAGATGGCGCTGACTGTACATCGTTGCCAGTGCTGCCAGACTGGTGGAATAATCACAGCTGCTTCTACAAAAAGTGAGCATACTTTTAGGCGCATTATTAGTACAGACATCAAAATTGTGTCTCTGTTCAACATAAATCCATATATTTCCTATAGTAACTTAAAAAAAATCTATAATTAAATATGAATTTTGTTTCGTTTATTTACGCATTCAAATGGATGAATATATCGACAGAAAATTGGTATATAAATTACGGTATATCCAATTTGTATACCATGAAGACCACAATTTGTTTTCGTTTACTTATCCATTCAAAGGGAAATGATCTATGTCTGAAAATTAATGAAATTAAAGATTCGTTTACGTTGCTGATGGACATTCAATTCTTGCTCCAACTGAATCTTGGAAGGCTTAGATTTTTATTATTCTATAAGGATCATATGGACATTACAAATTTAAATGCAGATTTTCTTTCTCAATTTGTGGTCGCATTGTTTGGGCCGATCGACCCCGCCTCCTGTGGATTCCACTCTATTGCTGTTTTGGAGATCTCTTCATGTGGCTTTCCATTTTCTTCTTCGAATCTGTACGAGCGGTGTTCAGTATTTATCGCATAATAAAATACCCAATGTAAGCCGTAGTGCTCTAGAAAAAGAACACAGGTTCATATCCTAGTAAGAACATCAACATATTTTTCACCGCTTAAAAGCCGACGAGGTGAGAAAACCTTGCGTGGAAGCAGTTCAATAAGTAGACGTTCACCTGTTTATGAAATGGTAGAAGAAATTCTTAAAAATATACATTAATTTTAAAAATACATCAACATTTTTTAGATTTTTTTGTAATTGTCGTAATTGTATAAAAAATTACTTTTTTCTCATATTAAAAATGTTTAACTTTTTAAAATTTTGAAATATAAAAAAAAATGTAATTTGATTTTTTGACTTTGTCGAACGATATCTCACACATTATACACACTATTTTTTTTTTATTCAACGTCAATATATTATTAGTACTAAATATATGTATGTACTTAAAAAATATCGTTTTTGCATCAAATGTACTGGACCAACAGAACTTTTTACAGCTAAGAAATGTTAAGGAATGCAATACCAATTTGAAAAGGTTCACCATTTTGGTGACATAACTCCATTCATCATCATCTGTGATGTAGCTGCAATACTGATATCAACAACTCACCATTCCTGGAACCAGCCTGAAGGGAATTTTCCACAAGGACTTTACATTTTTCATATTTATTAAGATGGATCAGGAATCAAGTTTTCGCAATGAAACAATTTTCACAAAAGCAACTAGAACTACTAAATAACTAGTTAGTCCTTAAACATACATTCTTTTCAGTTCTTTACAGCATCGTCAACATAAAGATTGCCAGTGCTTGTTAAGGCTTATCCACATGCGCTTCTCATTTTTAATCCTTATGGACAAACATTTCATTGCAGCCAACCAACACAGCAAACGTTATCCTTAAACTTTAAAACCTTTAAATCTGCAAATTTTCACTTTCTTTTCTGCAAATAAGCCAAAAGTTTTTCTTTTCTCGGGTGGTTAGCTATAAACCAATTTTAACGTCAAAGTATCAACGGTTTTATTGTGGGGGGTAAACTTTTCTTACAATTCTAAACTCTCCTCTACCCGTGCTAAATCCTGTCAGGGACTTTGTTATAGTAAAGTTGTTTTTGCTCTCATATAATTTAAACATTACAATAGTTTCTTTTTGAACAAAAAAAAAAAAAAGGGGAATACGGGTGGGGCAGAGGAGAGTCTAACAACTTTGGCTACTTTTCAAATGTCATCGGCGGCAACAACGACCGCATCAATGGAGCTGTTGTTGGATTTTACCGCACATGCGACATGTGGCACCAAAGCCATACGATAAGGAAGACGACTACAATGACCACCGTACAGCCATTTGTCCGTCCGTTCGTCTGTCCATCGTATGTGGTTCTCAAGTAACGTATGAGCAGATGCCAGTTGCCATGGTCGTCGCTGTTATTAAGTGCATAATTCGCATTATTTGTTGCTGGCTTGTTGTTGTTGCTATGGCAAGAAATGTCTTCAACTTGTTGCTGACCAAAAGGATTTTGCACTTGTTCCGGTAATAATAATTTGTTCTTTATTACAACATATTTGTGGCCAATTTCAGAGATTTTGTTTTCTTGTATTTTCTTTCGTTTCATGACAACAACACACAAAAAACAGATTGGATTATGTGGGCAACCTGAAGATTGGCATTTTCTAAAGAGGATATTTTTTTCTAATTCTAAGAATTTCTAGAACGGAGAAGTGCCTCAGTTGAGAGAGGTATATTCTATTAGGGCCATGGTGGCAATTGGTGTTGTTTTTTTTTGAGAGGCGGGGAAGTCTGGAAAGAGCAGGTCTTACGATAGCTGGACAGTGTTTCATTGACTTGAGCCACGTCTGAACAAATTTACTTCCATTTTGGAAGATACTTCATATCTAATATTTGGAATGAAAGGGCCCAAAAATGGACCACAAATGAAAATGAATTTCACTGAATATGACATGCAAATGAAGACATTTCCCCAGAGGTATCAGAGACCATCATGGGAATGCTTATGGAGCTGTAAGGTAAGAGGTAAACGTAACTGATTGATTGAACTTGGTGAAGCCATGGATGACAATAGAGTCCGTCAAAGAAGCGGCAAGCGTTTCCTTATGAATTCGAATTAGAAAGAAATAACAATGGAAGGCAACGAACTTCCCTTAAATATTGACGACAACCGCCAACCATTCCAGGACTCTGATTTATGGATATTCAATGCGAATGTACGAACACTCCTAAGGTCAGGTGTCTCTATTCATTTGGAGGATATACTCGGAGTATGGCAAACTGATAGAATCTCTATCCCTGAACTATGACAAACATGCACTATGTCTGTCATAAAACCCACATCACATCAGGGGTGCAGAATCAAATTCTGTCAACCAAAAGTTCTTAACTTTTGATCTAGTAAACATTTTTCAGTTCTGTAAAAAAAAATTTTTGTATTTTCTATGGGGCTACACAATTTTTTACTTCACCCTTCACACACCCATAAAAAACTAACAATGTCACCCCGCAGATTGGGAAAAAAATCAAGGAACTTCAGGAAATCTCATGAGGATAAAGGAAAATAAAAAAATTTTTGGGCGTGGCCACTCCGCCGCCCATTATGTAAGTGTGGGTACTAAAACATAAGGATGAATAAAATGCAAATTGAATTGCCATTCAAAAAAAATTAGATATTTAAATAAATTAAATGAATAAAACGCAAATTGAATTGCCATTAAAAAAAATTAGATATTTAAATAAATTAAATAAAAGTAATAAAATTAAAAAAAGTAAAAAAATTTTGAACACAGTCCTCTTTGAGTTTCCATAAGACTTGGAAGTGTGAGCGAATTTTGGAGACTGCTCCTTCACAAGATGATCCGGAACCCAAAATAAACTTAAGCCACGGACTTAAAAAGGTTTAAACAACTTATTTTCATTTGTACTTGCTTAAATTGAAACTTGAAGGCACTGTTGCAGAAGTGATTTGCGAGCTTTCTCCAGTTCGTGATACAAATGATTTTCAAAGTCTTCTATCCCGCAGAATGCTCATCCAACGAAGTCACAGCCTTACCGATGTTCGCCTATCGTCCTAGTTGCCTTCAGATGCCCTTCTGGCTGAAACGTTTGGAATCATTCGACCTACATAGCCCAATCAGGACAATTGATGTATTTTGATGCGCTTAACATCATTCCTGCCGCACATATGTATAGCATACACAGTTCGCGGTTCCTTTGACGAATGTACTCTTCGTTTACACAGATCGGGCCATTGAGGATTTTTCTCTCGAAAACATTGTCGCAAGTTTCCATGTTTTAGCCCCATAAATAACAGTGTAGTGTATTTTTGGAGAGACGGCTCTGCTCTTGCATTGTTTAGCCCGGAGTAGCATTAGCCCGGTCGGCATTATTTTGCTATTCCTTTTTGTTGATGGTAGAGCTGCGGCTGACCAAATATTTCACTTCATTTACACTGAAACCACCGACCTCCACAATTGTCCCTAGGACAATTGCAAGCCTAGTTTTTTCTATGTCCTGGTTCCATCCCACACAATGTGTTCTCGATTCTTGAAAAATCACCACTGACATCTCCCTCTATCTTTTCGACGATGTCAATGTCGTCCGCATATGCGAGCCTTTGATGTTCGGTATGTTTTTTTTACGAACTTCTACTTTTCCAGTAGGTTCTCCATCAGTATATTAAAGCAGTTGTACGGTTTGTTCTCACCCCGTCTGAGGCCTCTGGTAGTGATTAAAGGTCGGTTAATATTTTTCACATCAGGGCGTACACTAGGATGGAGTGAAATTCAAAAAAAAAAAAGTTAACCTCGGAAAGAGATGTAGTCTGGGGTCCTAATGAGGGGAAAAAAAAGAAAAAAATTTTAAAAAATTTTTAGGGGTCGCGCCACTCCCTTGAAATTTGGAAATTATCGCTATTTTGGCGTTGATTTTAGAAAAATCCTAAAAAGTTTTATGGCAATAAATGTTTGCAATAGCGTAAACAATGAAATAAGGGCAAGAAAAAATTTAAAAAAAATTTTCTCATTGTTCAAAAATTTCAAAAAGTAAAATAAGTCAAATCGTCCCTTCTTCAGAAAATTGACTGAACAATGAAATCGCCACCAAAGCTACAAATATTAGTCGATTATCCTCATATTTGCCTCAAATACTTTTGTTTGGGCACTGAACAAGCTCAAACTTTTAAATTTCGAATAAGTTAAGTCGTTAATTTTTAGGATTTTTCTAAAATCAACGCCAAAATAGCGATAATTTCCAAATTTCAAGGGAGTGGCGCGACCCCTAAAAATTTTTTAAATTTTTTTTCTTTTTTTCCCCCTCATTAGGACCCCAGATACATCTCTTTCCGAGGTTAACTTTTTCAAATTAAAAAAAACATGTTTTCACTCCACCCTAGCGTACACGTTTTGCAGGGATCTCTTAGGTAGACATGGTTTCAAATTTCTTTCTCTTATTCGAGGGTAAAAGTCGGCTTTATAATGGATTTTGCCAGGATTTAGAGGAGTGTGAAGATTTGATCTATAGTTGATTTGTTCAGCCTGACGACATACTGATGGGGTTGAATCAGTTCATCCTGTTTCGGCTAAAATCTTTCGAAAAATATGCTGGTTTGTTGACTTTTATTCTGATTCTGCATTATTCTGATATTCATCATCAATAATCAATAGTCATTCTGGCAATTTTTGGGCTGTAGTCAATATTATCTGGTCCTCTGATCACTGTAAAGATAAAAAATAAAACATCAAAAGATTAATTTTCACGAATACAAAATTGCATTTCATATAAAGTGGCGTACATCTTTAGTATTGAGATTTATTAGCTTCTGTTCCAAAAAGTGTTCTTTTTGACAGCTCTTTTGTACTTATTTGTAATTAAGGCGGCCTACATTAATGACACTCAGATGTAGGAATCATGAAATTCTAATTTAAATGTTACAACAGCACTTGTAACATTTTTTTGTTTACCAAAATCGTATATACGAAGTAAACGTGTTCACACTGATCCTATTATTAATGTCGCAGTTGTTATGCTGCCTTTCCGTTATTGCGTCGATTCTTATACTTTGTTACACATTCTCATGCAACTCATTGGTTTACCTGAAGTGTAATTACATGCATGCCTGTATGTATGTGTGTGTGTGTGTTTGTGTTTAAACATTAAACATATACTCAGGCATTCGTAGCCTTACAAGGGAACAGTTTCAACTGCAATTATAGAGAATTGCAACATAAACTGACACTGACATTAACACTGATTACATACTCAGGCAATCTCACTCACACGTATACACACATACAGATTTACATCTGCACTGAAACACATGCAGCGGAGTCAACTCACAGCAGCAACAAGAAGCCAACAAAGGAAGGAAATGCCAAGAAATAATTGTAATGCACAACAATAATGAATGTGAACAAGAACGACGGCAACCGAGCTTCATGCTGGAGGAGGAAATGAAAAAGAATTAACATAAATAAAACGGCAGCAGACGGAGAAACAATACAAACGCCAGAATACTACGTGATTCGTTGTGCAACCGACACACAGTGCTTCAGAATCGATGTCCATCACATTTTCAGTTCTGTAAAAAAAAACAATAATTTTATATTCGGTCTGAGGGATAAAAAAAAATATCAAAAATTGAATTGAAAATACGGCAATTGGATATATTTGGAATATATTTATTTGTTGTAAAAATAATTCCATCTTTTAAAATGTTGCACTGCAAAAAGTGATTGGATTTTTAAAGTATTCTTGGAAATTATGTTGGTTCGAATCATATGTCTGGTAAGTCTGAGTGGTAAGTCCTGGACAAACCGGTAACTCCTGGGCATCTGTCAAGCCTGCACTAAACACGAAATTTTTCTTAAGGACTTTCATGTCTTCTTCAACTATGTCTATCCATCCCCACAATTTGTACCTCATTTGGGCTGCGGGACGGACTATGATTAGTCGCGTATTGCTTTCAGGTGAAGAATCATAATTACAGCCATAAAGGAGGAACAAAACAACACAATTCTCGATCGTTGTGGTAGAATCGTATACCAACACTGTCAGAGGTAAATAAGGCCGCCTGATAAAAGAGAGGATAATCCATATAAATACTTTCTACTACCGGTCAGAGTGTGCTCACCGGAGTCTGCAATCTGGGACCGCTGCATATAACTCGAGTGCAATAACTCTTGTGAAAATTATTTTATCATACAATTCCCAGTTAATGATTTAATTTACGATACCAAAGCCGGATGCCAAAAAATTGTAAAAATGTTTCCAAGGAATCTCTAATTTTGAGAAAAACCCATTTTCTGAACCCAATTGCTCCCGAACAATTTGTTTAATCTAAAAAATTTAAACATCGTCTTGCTCCGATGAAGATCTACTATGCATGAGGGTGTTTCCAAAGTAACGGTCGTTACCGATTTTCGGTGATTTTTGAAATAAAATTCCAACCTAAGAATATATGTCAGGAGGATTGCTTAATTTTGGACCTTCGAAAGTTCAAGCATCGGTAGCAGCCAAAAGAATTCATAAAAAATCTAATTTCAATACTATTTTTGACCATTAAAAAAGTAACGGTCGTTACTTTATAAATGTGCTGTTTTCAAATTTCGGAAACAAATATCATGTATTGTAAAATTTTGCACAGGATGTGTCAAGTAAAAAATCTCATTAAATTCTTTGTAATGTTTTCTTTAAGTAATAGGTTTATTTTCAAATCAAAGAAAATTAGTTCCCAAAAAAAAATGTTTTTAAAAAGTAACGGTCGTTACAATATAAAAAAATATACGATTTTTGTGTTTGAATTCATTTATTGTGGGTAACAAAAAAAACATATATTTTTGTTAGTATAAAGAAAATTTAAGTTCATCCTTCGGAAAATGACAGATACATTTGTTTTGTGTAATATTAGCGGAAAAATACATAACAAATAATAATTTTATTTTTGAGCTGTAAGGGGTCATTTTTTTGGAATTACCCATGAGCAAAATTGTAAGGAAATCGATTAAAAAAAAAAAAAAAATCTAAAAATTTGATGTTTTTTTTTGTCAAAAATAGTTTTTTCCAATTTGTTCTTGGAAGTCTTCTGCTTTCGAAATGATGAATTTGTAACCACTTGTTATTTCTATATCATTAGTCATTACAGATAAATTGTCAAAAATGGCATTTTGAGAGTGCACCAACGGGCACACAATATATCGTGTGAAAATGATCGTAGCATAAACACTTTTAGTGGGTTAATAGTAGTCCTAAAGCCTAGCTTTAATTTCATACCACAGTCGCCTCGATGCCATAGCTGGTAGCTCAAAAATTTGATAAATAGCTTCATGGAACTTTTGCAAATCCAATTATGAGAAAAACTCAGTTTCTGAACCCAATTTCTCCGCAACAATTTGTTTAATCTAAAAAATGAAAACATCGTCTTGATACGATGAAGGTCCGGTATGCATGAGCAAAATTTCAGCTAAATCAATTTTTTCAAAAAAATCTAAAATTTTGATGGGTTAACCCCTTTGTTTTTTTTTCGGTCAAAAATTTTTTTTTTCAAATTCCAATTCTTTCGTACATGGATGTGTTCTGCTTCCGAAATGATGAATTTATAACCACTTGTTATTTCTATATCATTAGTCATTACAGATAAATTGTCAAAAAGGGCATTTTGAGAGTGCACCAACGGGCACACAATATATCGTGTGAAAATGATCGTAGCATAAACACTTTTAGTGGGTTAATAGTAGTCCTAAAGCCTAGCTTTAATTTGATAACACAGTCGTCTCGATGCCATAGCTGGTAGCTCAAAATTTTGATAAATAGCTTCATGGAACTTTTGCAAATCCAATTTTGAGAAAAACACATTTTCTGAACCAATTTTGTTTAATCTAAAAAATTTAAACATCGTCTTGCTCCGAAGAATGTCCGCTATGCATGAGCAAAATTTCAGATACATCTATTTTTTCAAAAAAAATCTAAAATTTTGATGGGTTAACCCCTTTGTTTTTTTTTCGTTCAAAATTTTTTTTTTTCAAATTCCAATTCTTTCTTACATAGATGTGTTCTGCTTTCAAAATGATGAAATTATAACCACATAATATTTGTATAACATTAGCCATTACAGATTAGAGGTCAAAAAGGACATTTTAAGAGTATACCATGAGCCATGAGCCAATAAATCCTGTCAAAATTATAGTCAATCAAGCGAATGAACAATGAAGGGAAAGTCAATTCACTTTCACACACAACAAATGAGTGTTGAAATTATAAGCTCTGTATAAAAAAGGCTTTAAAATAAATGTTGGGTAGCCAAAAACGCAAGATCACATTTCAACTTCTGTTACTCCACATTTTTTTAATCAATTAACTTGTGATATGAAAATCTAGGAATAAAATGTCAAAATATACGTTAACTTACAAAACCTTATTGTGTTACTTTTATCCAAATATGGATTTCATATTCCAAAACATATCATAGGAGTATCGCGGTTGTAATTGACAAAATTTTGGTCAATTTTTTGTTTGTTTTAATTTCCAATTCTTTCGTACTCAGATGTATTCTGCTTTGGAAATGATGAAGTTATAACCACATAATATAATATTAATATCTCATATTTAATACAGAAAAATTTTCAAAAAATTTAGTTTGGGATTGCCCTAACAATAAATCCAATAAAAATGATTGTAGCATACATCGCTCAATGGGTTAATAGTAGTAATAAAGTCTGCCTTTAATTTGATACCACACTCGTTTCGAAACTTTAGTCCCTTGCTGAAAAATTGGACAAATAGTTACAAGGCATTTTCGAAAATATAATTTTTAGAAAAACTATTTTCTAAACCCAATTGAGGATACACAATAAATCGTGTAAAAATTATCGTAGCATACATCACTCAGTGAGTTTATATTAGTCCTAAAGTCTAGCTTTAATATGATACCGCATTCGTTTCGATACCATAGCCGGTTGCTAAAAAAAATTTGACAAATAGTTTAAGGACGTTTCGAATCTGCATTTTTGAGAAATCCCACTTTCTGAATCTGAATTTCTCAAACTATTTGTTCAGTCTAAGAATTCGAGATATTATCTGGTTCAGATTAAGGTCCGTTATGCATTAGCAAAATTTCAAATAATTTTTTTTCATGAGGTTTTGGTTTGTGTTGTGATAATTTTTTCTATTACGTTTTGTTTTAGAGTATGTTGGTACACGCCAATAAGATCAGGGTTTGTTGTTGTCAAATGGAGAAAAATTATGGGTTAGCGAAGACACAGTAGACAACCATAGGTAGACGCGTTTCGTCGTTGTTTAGGCGACTTATCAATGCCTTGGTGCTGTAGTAGTACCGACCTGTTGTTGAACATATACTAATCTTCCTAGGATTTTCTTTTTTTAATTTCCAAATATTTTGCTCTTGGATATACACTGCCATCGAAGTGAAGTAATTACAACCACATATACGCGGCTTGCCATTTATATTCCGGGTCCTGGCATTCGAATGTTGGACATATTTGAGCATAATTTCACTCAGAACATTTTGTCATTTGAGCTCGAATTGTTTTGTTTACAGTGTGCTGAAAAATACATCTCGGTACGTGCTGTACGTTCTCACAAAATAAACGAGAATTTACAGCGCGACTATTATTTTATTATTATAATACATACGGTAATTTTGAAACCACTGTGCAACACGTGACTCTGTATGTCTACGTATACGTGTAAGTGAGTGAGGCAGAGCATGTTTTAAACAATAACAACAAGAGCCGAAAACAGATGCAGACGATTTGATGAAGGTGATGTGCCTTAGTAAAACATAAGCAAAAAATAACCAAGTCGAAATGTCGATGTTGTTCCAGTTGTTGCACGGCCAACTGAACGAATGATACTCGTAATTGTATAAAGAGAAATGTAACAACAAGGAAGCACCTTCAAACAATAACTAAGATGGCAATATGACCTCTAGCCAATGGGAATTTGTTGTATTTATTCAAAACTGATAACAACAAATTAAATAAAACAACATTAGTTAGTAATCAGTACAACATTGTATCTATTTCGAAGTTGTGTTTTTTTAAAACTTTTAATTGCAAAGTATTTATTCTAGATTGCAAGATGGAAATCTTATCTAGTCGACAGATATGGATGGGTGTTGCAAAAAGTAAAAATGGTTGTCACAAACGGAGAATAAAAGGAAAAGTAAGAGACTAAAGTGTCCTTGAGAGATATTGAAATGGGCTAAAGGCGAAAAAGAAAACCGAAATAGACAAATAACATCCCATTCTTTTGTTTTGTATATCGGGGGGGTTCTTTTAAAATTGAAATTGCTCACAGACCTAGCTCCAGATGGAACCGATATGTGTACACAGAGATTAGTTACAATGTTAAAAAGATGGAAGTCTCATTGGAAAACATCCGCCACATTGATAATTGTAGTCCAATATGCCCAATTAGCTTGTGGTCTTTGAAGGTAGCTTTCGCTGTAAACTTGTATTTCTTCTTTGGCAGTTATTGCTGATAAACTGAACTATTTGAAGTCTGATTTAACTCTGGTAAAGATGATTAGTTTGGAAATAAAACTATTAAAAACAAAGCTTAACATACCAGAAAAAGCCCAGCTAAAACACCAGAACAATACGTTTACCAGGAACTACGTTAGGCGCTGGAACTGGAAAATTTTAAAAAACTTTTGTTATACATTTTTTTATTAACATCTTAATATATATTTACCCTCGACACTGATTCACTGACTCTGTCACGCAGTACGTAAGAATTTAAATAGGCATTCTATAATTCTATATAAACTAGTAAGTTGTAATGCGCCTATGGCGCCCGTTGAAATACGGAAAAAAAATTTTGTAAAAAAAAAAAATTTTGTAAAAAACAAATTTTGTAAAAAAAAATTTTTTTGTAAAAAAAAAATTTGGGGAAAACACAATTTCTGTACAAAAAAAAAATATTTTTTTTTTATTATTTATAGAAAATTATAGAATGCCTATTTAAATTCCTACGTACTGCGTGACAGAGTCAGTGAATCAGTATCAGTGTCGAGGGTAAATATATATTAAGATTCTATAAATAATAATAATAAAAAAAATAATATTTTTTTTTTGTACAGAAATTGTGTTTTCCCCGAATTTTTTTTTTACCAAAATTTTTTTTTTCCAAAATTTTTTTTTTACAAATTTTTTTTTTTTACAAAAATTGTTTTTATTACAAAATTTTTTTTTTCAACAACATTTTTTTTTTCAAAAAAATTTTTTTTTTTCAACAAAATTTTTTTTTTTCCACAAAATTTTGTTTCCATATTTCAACGGGCGCCATAGGCGCATTACAACTTACTAGTAAATAATAATTGTAATTTCCCTAAACTTATTTGTACAATGTTTGACCTTGACATATTTGAATATTTCGTTACATAGTTTTTGGTAAAGAAAATGTCGCAGGCCATCGCACAACGGTAACCCTGGTTCGTATGTTCCGCTTGTATAACCTGTGTCCTTACGACTACACACTATGGAACATTGATATGTACATATGTTTCTACACTGATACACTGGCGTTTGGTCGCGTCGAAGTAAAGAGGAGGCGAGCTAGTGCACTGACTTATTCTTACATTACATCGAGGTCAGTCATGTCCCTAGTGTGTATGCTTCGGTGACAAGTGTGTCTATTCTCAAAACTGGAGGGCATAAGAAAATACTGTAGCTATCCGGTATCTTATATATTCGGTATACAAATATTCTTAACCATACAATATTCATATTCTCTATACTCTTATGTGTATGTGCATTTTCTATCCCATTCATTAAAGTCCAGATATGCAAAAATGTATGTGCAAACTATTACATTTTTTTTTTGTATCTAACACTTTTCTTAATTAGATTTTCCCCGACACACACACATATTACCAAGTCGTATCCAACCAAGTTGCAATTCCTTAGAGCTTCCAACAAACCAGAAAAAAGGACATCAGCTCACACTTAAAGGAGTGTTTCCACACAAAACACACACCAAAAATAAGTGTAAAGATAAACCCAAAAAAAAAAAAAAAAAAAAATAGTAATGGAAAATGTCTAAAAATATACGCCGATGTAGAACATGAACAAACACATTCACTCACATATGCAGAAAACTAAATATGGTTACAAACACACACCCATACATACATATTTTATGCTCTCACTGACTTCGGGCTATATTTTTTAAATAATTTATAACCAAATTGCTGTTTTTAGATAGAAAAACAGACAAACTCGCACACAAACACACAGAGTCACATTCAAGATAAATGACCTAACACTAAACCGAGAGGCGCACACAGACAGACAGCGAGTGGATTGCATGAAAAATGATATTTTCCCTATGAATGACAACATACGATGGTGGTTTATTAAGTTTGTCAATATTGAGTAACGAATGGAGTCAATGCCATTCGACTAAACAAGCAGACAATAAATTTAGCTCATTCTAGAGACAAATAGAGAACAATTTTAAGAAACATGTGTGTGAAATGTGTTTCATAATTGCAGAGCCTTTAAACAAGGCTGAGTTTTAATTTCGAACTGAATTCTTCTATGTTATTGAATCTTTTTTTTATACCTTAATCTACTGAAAATATTGGGTACTGAAAACCCTTATCCACCTTCACCTACATCCATCCATCCATTAAAAAATCCATTACATTAGGAAGACCACACTGTGTGTTGCAAAAAGAAAACGCATTTGTTTAGGAAGCTTATTAGTGTGGCCCTCGCGACCATTCGCATGCGCATTGCTGGTAATGACAAATGCCCGATGGATAACCGTAATAAAATTATTGCAAACCGTAATATGCAACAATACAATCCAACAAACAGGACATCAGCTCATACTTAAAGGAGTGTTTTGACCAGAATTGAACGGCATTAAAAAAAATTTAGAAATACTCTTTGGCTTATCTCTCTAGTCTCTAAAAAAAACTATTCCTTTTCATTTATTCTATTTTAACCACATTTCTTGTACCATACCTCGTATTAAATAATAGTATGCCTCACAGGCCCGGTGGAAAGTAGACCCAAAAGTGTTGAGACAAAGTGTTAAAAATTAATGAATTTTTAAAACTTTGAACACAGACTGAGCATGTCAAAATATGGTTGGTGGCCATGCCAACTACATAAATATTATGTCTGTGTATGCACACGCATGTGGGTGTTGTTTATGAAATACAAAATATATGTTCAAGTTTGCTCCACCCACCCCCACGTCACTTGTTTTCACGTCACGATGCGGTCAGTTTACTTTGAGCCCTTGAATGGATATTTTTTGATAAAACATGGGACATGTTTATCGATGAGGAAAAACGTGACAAATTATGGGGAATAGTTTTAAATTTGTTTGACTAACACGATTTTGTTTACTTTTGATAGACATTCGATAATCACTGATTGATTTTTGTGATGGGTAATATTGGTAAATTAATGGTAAATTGACAATTAAAAATAATCGTATATGGCTGTATTTAAATAAATATTAGTAAACAGCAACGGAGTTAGATACCAGTGACCTGGCTGTAAAATTGTTTATGTGTTGGCTTGAGCCACTGTGCCCCATAGCAATGGACTGAGTTAAAAAAAGTTCACAGGAATTGTAATTTTCCTTTGGAATTTGTTTTCGCTTTAAACGCTATGCCATTTTAATTATGATCCAAAAGTCCTTAATGAAAGCGTTATGGGTTTCTTGTAATTTATTTTAGTATTGCATGCGTAACTAAATTGTTTTATTATTATTCATAAATAAATGAGTCGTAGCAAATTTTAAGTGAAGGGTGGCGTATAATGAATATTGATTGCTCCCTAATTAAAACGCAAACGCACGAAGGTCCACATGAACTTATATTCGTTTGAAACGAAAAATTCAATTAAACCACTCTTTGTCTGTTTGCAATTATCCATTTGTATCAAATTTATATCATTTTTAATAAGCTGTCACAATCACTTGGAATATAAAGACTCCGGCTGATATAGAAATAACAAATTGTCGTTTCAACATATGCATGTGAGTAATGTACACATACACATGGCTCCATATAAATATGGAGTGTATATCAGATACAGAACAGTAGAAAAAGAAAAGAAAACAAGTGCAATAAAACATAAAAAAAGTAACTGATCTGAAGCTGCGTGCTATCATGGAATGAATATCCAAACACGGAATATGATAAAATCACACATACACACACATAAATAATATATAAATATTCCGTAAGTAGGAATATAAATACAAACACATACACACATTTCTTTTCAAGCACTAAGAAAAGTTTGCATAGAAGAGCAGCAGCATATGCGAATATTTAATGTTTATTACCTGTTTGGAAAATGAAATATGTTTCGTGGAAAAGATGTCTGATGGCAGAGGCATCAGTCTTAGTGCTATGGAAATGTGTAAATAGCTATTGAAGTACTGCCGAATAGAAACGAAATGCAAAAGGCTGGCCGAATATCTGGCAGCATCTATTGGAGTAACAGAAGTCACATTAGGGTGGGTTCAATGCCAGTCAACAAATTTATAAACAAAAATTTGGTTTTTGTCCTACCGACATTTCGAAGTCGGATTTTTTAAAGGAGATATTTATTTAAAGGAGAAATTTATAGACACCTGAACGAGACAGCATAAAAGTCACCACTGGTTTTATATTTTTTGGAATACTTTTGGAATTATCCTAATTGTTTTCTAGACGGTAACGAAATTACACTTAAACGAAAATTCAATATATCCCAATGAAGTAACACCCCCAACAATTGGCATACAATAAGGAGGAAAAAAAAAATGAAATAAACACCCAAACATTATGAGATAACTCATACCAAGAACTAAAAGAAGCCACATAAAAATATAACATAACGTCCATGAAAGCTCTTTGAAAGTGTCTTAAAATACTTTGAGTCAAATCGGGTAACGTTAACATGTGCCGCATTTGAATCCTGGGGAAATTTTGAATTTCTAAGCAAGAATTTTAATTATTTTTCAATCGATTTGTTTGATATTTAGTGAAATTATAACATAAGGTGTTATGATTAATTGGGAAAAATTAACAAGTGTTTCATAAATTTCTCTCTTTAGAAAAGCATTAGCCGTTCGGAGCCGGCTTTTAACAGTCAGTCAGTGAGTACACAGCTCACTGATTCGACAAAAGTTCCTCGTCTGTTCCTTCATGGAATGTTGAGGGAAATAAGTAAGTAAGTGACCAAGTGTAAAAATATTCCGAACCGCACTCCTTGAAGTTAAAAAATAAAAGAAAACAACTACTACCACTGTAGTAGGATATATATTTACAATGGTAAGCGTCCCGGTAGGCGAGTTGGTAGCGTGCTTGCCTATCAGCGTGGGGGTTGTGGGTTCGATTCCCACCAGAGGCTTTGGTCTGTCGCTGCAAAAATCTAAACATATGGTCTGTGTCACCCGGTTTACCCTTGGACCCAAAAATTAGAATATAAATTTACTTTGTATTGTAATTAATAATAAATAAATAAAATAAATAAATATTAAAATTCACTAGAAACATGGTGAAAATCTTACAGTCACAGTTCGCAAAACTAAAAAGTTTCCGGACCGTGTTATCTCTCGAAGAGGTGATCACAATTGGCCACCGAAATCTTGTGATTTACCACCTTGCGACTTTGTATTGTAATTAATAATAAACTAGTAAGATGTAATGCACCTATGGCGCCCGTTGAAATTTTTGTGGAAAAAAAAAATTTTGAAGAAAAAAAAATTTTGAAGAAAAAAAATTTTTTTCTGGAAAAAAAAATTTTTTCTGGAAAAAAAAATTTTTGTTCAAAAAAAAATGTACTAAAAAAAAAAAAAATTTCTTGAAAAAAAAATTTTTGTGGGAAAAAAAAATTTTGTAAAAAAAAAAATTTGTAAAAAAAAAATTTGGGGAAAACAGAATTTCTGTACAAAAAAAAAACATTATTTTTTTTATTATTATTATTTATAGAAAATTATAGAATGCCTATTTAAATTCCTACGTACTGCGTGACAGAGTCAGTGAATCAGTGTCGAGGGTAAATATATATTAAGATAAATAAAAAATAAAATATAGTTACAATGGCTCTTACATCGGTAGGTATATTAATCCCTGCCGGGCCAGTCGTCACCCAAACTGAAATATTGAATGGAGATGGGTAACATTTTATTTTCTGTTGGCTAAACTTGTTTGTATGCGATTTCGAATAACATAAACTGTACCAATTTTGTCCCAGCATCACATACAACATATAATTTTAACGACTTTTACATATGGGTTTTAATGCAATATCATATCAGAGACATACACTGTGGAAAAGTTGTGAATGTGGCCCTTGAAATGGGGAAATTCTGTAAAATGTATCAACTCAACGTTTTAGTAGCAATCAATGACAGTACAATTATGGCAAAATACTAAGCATCGCTTGAAAAATATAGTCTCTTCTCAAATAACTTTTTTTTTTGGAAAAATATCAACAGCTATTTTTTTGGTTCACGACCCTGCCCAATGTCTTCATCCACACGAACTACGTTCATATGTATTTTTAAATCGTTACATTAATATGAAATATTTTTATGTGAAGGCGTTCGAAATGAAGACTTCAGTTTTACATATCGTCGTATTACTCTAAAGCTGAATGTGATATAGAAGAAAATATTTAAAATAATGTCGCACCCTACATATAAAAGGGTCATAACTCAATATTTTCCAAAAACTGACATTTTTCCATAAATTAATTCAGAGTACACATTTCTAACTACAGCAAAAATTTCTGTCACCACACAACATTTTTTTAAGTGGAAAAATACAGTTGTGTCTGTTTTTATTTTAATTATGTTGCTTCTGCACGATGTTTATTTTTGTGTTGCGTTAATGCGTTAGAATTTTGAGTTGTGACCCTTTTGTATTTAGGGTGGGATATGTACACATGAACTGAAGAAACTGATGAGCGGTGGAGTGTATGTGATGCAAATGTATCGCTTTAATCTATACAGTATGTATATATTCGATGCTTTACATAATGTCAATACTATTTCCTGAAATGAAACAGGGCAATAACAACTGATTGAATTGTAATGAATAAGCAGCACTTATAGAACTAAAAAGCCGTATAAAGCTACTCTAGAAAATGAGTTAGTAATTCGTAGCCGAATTTACTATGTATAGGAAATTTAATAGTTTACTTACTTATTTCCCTTAACATTCCCTGAAGGAACAGACGGAGAACGTCTCTCGAATTAGAGACCGGGACCTACTCTTTATAGCCGGCTCCGAACGGCTAACGGTTTTCTAGAGAAATTTTTAAAATTCAAAATTGTCGGTCCTATCCGTAATGACATAGTCAATATCTACGATCTCTTCTATGGGGATGATAGATGGTCAGCTACCATCTGTATTGATAATTTAACTCCCTAACAAGACATACACTTCTGTCTGACTGTTGAAATTTCGGAAGGAAAAATCAAATTCACTATTTCCGGCCTCTACGACCCTGTCTCGCTATGAATGTGATACAGTGAAACAATTACCAACAAAAGTAATATTTCGTTTACTTCAGCTCTGTCATGGTAACATGGGAAGCATTCCATTATTTTATACTTTAATTGAAGCTAATAAATCAAAAAAGAAATATTGTGATAAAAACGTAGACATTTCCATAGAAACGCTTATACAATGACAAGCCAGTAAAGACAGACATGTGGTGCTTTATTCATAGCTACACATTAAAACATATATAAATGGCAACAGCTTGTATTTTTTCCTAATAAATACTATTTAAATTAATAAAATCAGTGAATATAAAAAATTCATATTTGAACAGCACACCTGAATATAAAAGAGATATGAAGATTTTCGTATATCATATTCCGCATACGCACCAGATGCCGCGTTAATTCAGTCATTCACCAACAATTGAATACAGCCATTAAATTGTTCAAGATTTCATGGAAATGTTCGATGCTAACGTGTGCAAGGCATTTAATTGTTTGTAATAAAACAATGTCTCGTGTGTTTTATATTCAGACGGCTGTTGGCGTTTGGCTTTACTTTTAGTTAATGGCGTTGCCATAAAAAGCACCATAAAGTCATCTGTTGGAATATAAAGAATATCTTATTAAATTTCCATCAAATGGGAAGAAACCGAAAACTTTGTAAAAAGTAAAACAAAAACATTCCATTCTCACATTGTTCTACTTTTCATAGAAGAGTTTTGCAAGTATAAAGTGATATTTCTATTCACTGGAATTTCCGTTGAAGTTTTTTTTAATGTTTTCGTTTTTTTTATTTATTTATTTCATTTTGATGTTAACTTTTGTTTAAACACGTTTTGCATTTCCACTCTATTTAAAGTCAATTGGATGTGGAGAAGTAAATTTGATTTGTATTATGAGTTTCTGGCGAAAGAAAAAAAAGTTTATTTTCAAATAAATAAACAGTAATTTTTGTTGACGAAGTTAAGTTTTAGCATAATTAAATTGAATTTGTAACGAGATGAAACAACACATAAGGAAATTAACGGACTCTTGTCGCTAAACAGTTTTATAACTTATTTAAAGCCAATGCTATTGTGAGTTGGTGTGTGGATATCAATATAATTAGCAGAACTGAAGGGCATTTGACATCAGCCAAGCCAGTAGATGAATTGTATGAGGGAAAAAGTACTTCATCTATACCCAGGGCTATGGAGTCGAGACTACAGTATTTTTAATTAGCACGACTCTGATCCCGGAGTCGACACCGCTGTTAGCTGTTAAATAGCGAAATTCTGAAAATTGTGCCTTAAAGATAAAAAAGTTCATTTTATAGAAAATATTTCAATTCTGCGATTGGCGACGGGCGGACATACTACGGCCTTCAGTGTCACTGACGTATACATCAGGAATACACTTCGCGCTATGCACTCTACTGATATATGTTCAATGGAGTGAAGCTGGTGGAAAATTTGTTCACAACGGTTGGAACGGTTGTCTGCGCGGTGGGTCTATTATAACTACGAACACTTGGGAAATACATATTTCAAAAACTGAGATAGAATCCCTCTAAAAACGTTCTGAAGCCCAACGGCTGTCGACTATCATTTCATCCCCCCGTATTCACAAAAATTTTAAACAGTTTAACAAAACTTTGTTACGAAAAATGTGTGTAAATTGTTTTTGTATTTTCATACATTTTTCTTAACAAGGCTTTTCATATTGCCATCAAATTTCCAAAACTTGTTAAATCTAAATGAATTCGACATAAAATTTTACTAATTCTAATTTCTTTGATCCTTAAACAATTTCAATATAATTTCCAACATTTAATTTCAATTATACGAAGAGCAACATTGTCCAGAAACTGTAAAACAGAATTCAATTCAATTAAACATTAGCATTCACAATTACGGTGTGCACTCGTACTTATATAAGTTCATGCACGCACGTCGTTTCCACCTCTGGAACTGACCTCAATACGTAACACTTGCAACACATCCACCGCTTATTCTCCAGCAACTCATTTCGCAGATCCTTGGGGAAGACGGCAGAGAATATGAAGAAAATCCACAGACTTAACTTAATTGGCAATAAAATACCAAACAAAGAACAGAAACCAAAGACAAGAAATCGGACAACAAACGTTAATGGTAAAATGAAAAAGAATGAAATGAAACCCGAAACACGAAACAACGAATGAAACGTGTAACAAAGTGATTGTTGAAAAGTAAAGAAATCATACACAACAAAGGCAGACGGAGAGACCGACAGCGAAATGAAAGCAAAGCTAAACTCTTACTACCTACTATCCGCAATAAAGGTAAAATAATTCCCCTGAAAGCAACAACAATACAATTTGGCAGTGCAGCAAAAACCAAAGAGAGATTTAACTTAAAAAGGAGAAAACCAAATTTAATTAAAGTTTAAACAAAAAATGGTAGCCACAAACTTTTGCTTACTGACAAAGTCAACCACTTTTTCTAAGGGGAATTTTTAATTGAAGGTCAACAATGGCAGTTAAGGTGGTACAAATTATTCACACTAAATTAAAAAAAACAGCGAAAACGGAGGGCATTCTTAAAGTGGAGAGACCTGAAAGTTTGCCATGTCATTAGAAATCGGTCATGGTAAAGACTACAGTCAACCAAAACCGATAAATAAAGATAGAGTGATTACACTATGCAACAGCCATTTTGACCATGGAACATTTAAAATAAAAAAAAAAAAGATCGGTAAATTTTTCGAATTTATCGAATCTAACTTTTGTTAGTTTGACTATAATTTTGGAAGAAGACATTCGATGAAAATGATATTTATTTCCCTTAACATTCCATGAAGGAACTGACGGCGAACTTCTCTCGAATCAGCGAGCTGTGCACGACATAATTTATATACGCACTGACTGGGATCTACGGTTTAAAGCCGGCTCCAAACGACTAATTCTTTTCTACGGAAGTTCCACATGGCATTTGAAAGAAAAATTAAATAAAAGGCAATTTTCCAACATTTTTTTATTTTTGATGATTTTAAAAACCAGACAATATTTTTTGTGGCATAATATAATTACGACCGACACCACTTTGGCCGGGGTAATGTAGTGCATCGAACTTACACTCGTAATACACAAAAAATATCTTCAACAGAAATCCAAAATGACCTAACAAGCATTTTCATAACTTTACAGGAGAAGCAAAACACTTTGTAAAACCTAAACACTCTTCTTGGTATGTCGTTCTGGAATTCGCCGTTAAAATTGTGAATTTTGGAAGTTGATGTGTAAAACATTGTAGATACTGGTCAGAATCAATCAAAAACACGATTATACAACTTCGAATTTTAGTTCATATGTTACTCAAGCAGGTCGTAATTCACATTCCATTGAGGGAAAAATGGGAATTTTCCAGATTTGAAAATAATCATTTACATTATTTATCTCAAAAATGTTCTCTGCTAAAACATATGGACATTGTTTCTAACCTCTTTTAAACCAGAATAAATACGATTCTTAAGACACACAACATCTTTCCCGAACAAGAACTGCTCATTACTAAGCTTGATTTTTTGGGATTTGGTTTTTCAATGTTAAATTTTTGACAGTTCGGGCGAGTCATACAGAGTACAGTTAGTGCTGCTAAAGCTGGGTGACCTACCACAACGCCTTTTCGGGAAAACGATCTTAGAAAATCTGGAAGAATTGTCTTTACCAGCGTGGCTTATTTTTGGCTCAATGGGTACGTCAAGACATAATTGCCGAATTTCGTCCGAGGGGGACTAGAAACTATTCAGAAGCTGGCAGTTTATGAAATTGTGCTCTGTTTGGAGAACCGAAGCAGTTCCAACGAATTATGAAGGTTATTTTCGACGAATACGAAAAAAGCAAATATTGTCCAGCAGACCTTTCATGAACTGGGGTACAATGTCAGCTGTGTAATACCTCAAAAACTTTTACCCGGCACTTATTTTCTTTTCAACTGAAAAAAGTTGTTAACATAGTGAATAACGAGGATATACGATATCCCAAGACAGCGTCTTAGTGACTGGAAAGCAGACCAAAAATCGTTAATATAAAAGTGTGCATAAAAAACATTAAAACAGATACAAGCTAATGCAGGATCTTCTTCGTTCGAGTTTCATTTTCAAAAGGAAAATTTCATTTTCTAATGGAAATTAATCAGTTTCAACCAAAAAAACAACATTTTTACTCCTTTTGGCTGTGAATATTTCATATTCACAATATCGCGAAAACTATACGTGATGGGGCAAAACGGACACTCAACTCGGATTATTTTACATAAAAATCAGTTGGTTTTGTCTTGTTGCAGAACAGAGTATATTATGAAAATTTACTCTACTCTATTTTTCATAATTCGATGGGTGTTTAGACGTAGACCCTGTTGCTTCATTTATTAGAAATTGGCCACATTTAACCTGACAAGTTATCCACCTATTTTTTATATATGTAGCATTCTAATGACATTTAAATTATCTTTAATACGATTTAATATTACTTTTAAATTAAATACTTCGTTGGTGAAACGTTGACTCCAAAACCTGACACTGTGCCACATCTTATCCCCAACATTGATTTCATTATTGTCAACGATTTTTCTACCCAGAAATAAGTAAATAGCCACTTATACAATTTAGCACCCGATACCATCTGCTGCTACTATTGACGTCGAATTAACACACACTCTTATGGCAGAAATTGTTATTGCACCAAACCTTAATTTACCGTTCATTATTCTAATAGCCCGTCGATGTTGTTTTCTACTTCGCGAGCACACAGAAAAAGCTTTCAAAGAGGGTAAACCTCTTAAAAGCATTTCAACTTTTCATTTTTCCGGCTGTTTCCTTTTCGCACTGATTTCCATCATTACAAGCAAATATTTTCTTACTGGTGGTGTTGTTTTGATGTTGAACATCAACCAATGTCATGTTGTTAGCATAATTTTATGTTAATTTACACGTTTTTCTTCTTCTTGTATTTTGCTATTGTTCTTCTATTGTTTTATGCTTTTCAGTTTCATCTTCTTTTCGAGCGGTTTATTTTTGTGTGAATTTTCTTGGCACGTAGTAGTTTGCGTCTGCGACTAGACATCCCATCATAACGGTTGGTGGTGTTCTAACAAGTCCCATTGGGCGGGAAAATGATTGAAGGGAATGTACAGACAAGGCAAAGTAACAAAAGATGATTGTCTACTGAAATTGCTGAGAGAAAAAAAAAACGTGTAATAACATTATGGAAAATTAAGTGTTGTTATTATTTTCCATCAGACTCTATAGAAAATTTTTGTGTTTGGGTACATAGAAACATATTTGTACAGTTTTCAGACAATTAAATCCGCTTAGGAGGATTTAAAGGGAATTCTATTGTATTGCTCTTTAATAAGACACACGTGCTAAGAAATATTTTTCGGGGCCGGTTTACAATTGACAGATTAGAATGTTATGTCATATAATTTTCAGTCATGAAGGCCAGTAATGGATGATTTGTTTGGCAACCCTTAACACTTAAGAAACATTCTTAAATTAATACGATCCGTCTGTTGGAATATTAAATAGCATCCATCATGGAGTTTGTACCAAACTCCTTGGCTATCAGAAGGAGTTAACAAAAAATAGATATTATAATATAATTAGCCGACTCCGAAAGGTGTCAATATTCCGTAAACATTGAAATTAGAATAGCTGAACACTAACTATATCAACTCGCACAGTTTTCTAACGCGGAAAGCGTTGGTTGCCGATTGGCATGTATTAATAACTTAAAGGATATAATATTTATATTCTTCTGTATGAAGACCAATGGAATATCTTAGAGAAAAAAACGATGTTGTCTTATCTGTCTCTGCCATTGTGTCATAATTTTTTTTAATCTTAATCCTATATAAAATTCTAATGAAATTTTCAGTTACTTTACTTCTCATATTCGTATACTAGTAAGTTGTAATGCGCCTATGGCGCCCGTTGAAATATGGAAAAAAAATTTTGTTGACAAAAAAAAAAATTTTGTTAAAAAAAAAATTTTTTATTGAAAAAAAAAATTTTGTTGAAAAAAAAAAAATTTTGTTGAAAAAAAAAATTTTGTGGAAAAAAAAAATGTTGAAAAAAAAAAATTGTGTAAAAAAAAAATTTTTGTTGAAAAAAATTTTTTGTAAAAAAAAAATTTTTGTAAACAAAAAAATTTGTAAACAAAAAATTTTGGAAAAAAAAAATTTTGGTAAAAAAAATTTTGGGGAAAACACAATTTCTGTACAAAAAAAAATATTATTTTTTTTATTATTATTATTTATAGAATTATAGAATGCCTATTTAAATTCCTACGTACTGCGTACAGTTCCTGTTGTGAATACTAAGATTTCCATTTGTATAAACCCTTTTTTTATGCTGAGAAATGTCGCATACAAAAAAATTGCTGTAAGCCAAATACGTGCGTTTCTATTTTTTTCTTTCTTTCTTTACTTCCTGTCTTTTTTTTAAACACTTTCCTATTCTTTTTTTTTATTGTCACTGCTACTTGTGTACTTAGAATGAAAAATTGAGAGAAATTAATTAATTTCAATTGCAATTTTAAATTGAATTTATAACAAATACATTGCTTTACAACGTCCAACCAGAGTCAGTCAGTTTCGCCTGGCTGTCGTTTGTTTACTGATGCGGTCGTTTGCTGTTTTTGTTGCAAAACTAATTAAATTCATTCGAGCGTAGACTGAGTGCAGAAACACAAACGTGGTCAATACAAACAAATTACTTGATATCTATGTGTGTGTGTGTGTGTATGTGTATACCATGTAGGAGAAAGTCAGCGGTCAGCTGAAAAACAGACAAGAAAGGAATACGATATTTGAAAACCACAGAAGCCAGAATTGCTGTGGACAACAGTAAATATATTCTATGGTTGTTAGCAAAGGATTTTCAATATTCTCTTAGATTCTGATTGTATTATTGTTCCTCTTGAAAGATTTTATGTTGTGGGATTGCAGCAATACTGGAAACTGTATTTATTTAATGCACATTAAGGAGTGCCTGATTGATATTCGAATATTTCTACCAAAACCTTTTGTCGTTTGCTTTGGAATCCTTATCGGATAGATACACTGAAAGAAAATCAATAATTGCGTAGCCAGTGATTATAATCCAAGTCACCTACAATATTTGCAAGAAAGGATTTAATTTCATAAACGTGGGATGAATGTTAAAGTTGATTGACAATATAGTGGCCCAAAAAGCGATCTCTATGAAACATATACATCTGATAGTAAAGGGTTATCCATTTCGTGGTTTTAAAAGTATAGGGCTGGAATTCGACATCTGTCAAACTAAGTTGTTAGTTCAATTTTTTGTCTTTTCAGTTGGAAGTCTGACATTGACGAAAATGGATCGCTTAACTATCACACAACGCGTAAAAATGATTAAATCCTACTACAAAAATGGTGATTCTGGCACAGCCACATAGCGTGCTTTAAGAGTAGATTATGGTTTACATAATCGTCCAACTACGCAAGCAATTGGCAAAATTGTGAAGAAATTTGAAGAGACTGGAACGGGTACAGATATTGTATTATTTCGATCGTTCCGCTGAAAATATCGCTGCTGTAAGTGAATGTGTTGCCGAAGACCCGAATGTGTCGCTTCCTCGTCGTTCTCAGGAATTTGGACTGTCTTACGGCACATTATGGCGTATTTTGCATTTGGATCTACACCTACATCCATATAAAGTCCAGCTCACACAACAACTGCTGATCATTCACAACGTCGCAGATACGTGGAATGGGTGCTTGAACAACAGGCATTGGACGACAATTTTTCGAACAAAATTGTCTTCATCGATAAAACGCATTTCTCACTCGGTGGCTATGATTCTGAAAAACCTCAAGTAATTAAAGAGATGCCATTACATCCACAAAAAGTCACTGTTTGGTGCGCTCTTTGGTCCGAAGGTGTGATTGGACCTTAATTCTTCGAAAACGACGAGGGAACGACTGTCACCGTCAAATCGGAGCGTTATGGTCGTATGATAACCGACTTTTTTTGCCTGCTATTGAAGAATACGACTTGGAGAATATGTGGTTTCAACAAGACCCACCCAACTCGAGCGCATATGGCTTTATTGCAAGGGACATTTCCTGGCCGCGTAATTTCTCGTCGTGGCGACATCAACTGGCCATTAAGATCATGCGATTTGAAACCATTAGACAATTTGTTGTGGGGCTACGCGAAAGACCATCTTTATGCAGATAAACCCTTAACTCTTGAGCACTTAAGAACCAACATTCATCATGTTATGGCCTCAAAAAAAAATCAATGCTTGCAACACTTGGCGTGGTGGTCATTTAAATGATGTAGTGTTTCACACATAATGTCAACGTTCAAACAATATAATAAAAAAGTAATATCTCGAAAAAAAATATTTTATATGTGTTTTATTTACGTTTACTTTTGAAAATGCAAAATGGTTTAACCCTTTACTAATAGAAGATACTTTATTGCTATTGTAAAATATTTTTTGTAAAACATTACAAAGCAAATTTCCTTGTGATTCTAAAACAATTTTTTTAATTGTGAATAGTTTAAAATTTGGTTTTTACAAAAACGCCAAACAATTTAAAATGGACTACATTTGCGTCTATGTTTAGGATTTTATATGAATATTAGTATATCTAAAAGTTTTTATATGAATATTAGTATATCTAAAATTTTCCGTACATTATAGTTTAGGGACATGAAATGTTAGTCCAGCATCCCAGTTTATAAATTTCAACAATTATAATCTAATTCAATTTTCATAAAAACAAACACATCTATTAAGTAAGATAGTCAATCTGAATAAAACCAGAGTTATGAGTGCCATTCCAAAAGTTGTTACAACTCCCATATATGGAAAGGCTCTACTCCCTCTTTCCTGCATCCAGTGCATTGCATGTACAAGGGGCATTCCCTTAGAGTTAGTAAATTACTAAAAAAAAAAAAAATAAAAAAAAATCATTTCGTTCGACGGAGATCTGAGAATTTATTGAAAGATTAGTTCGAGTGATTAGTTCAAGTAATAACAATTGTAATGATGTGTGGACGGCAGTGGTGTGATAGGCAGTATGTGCCACTATCACACTGAACCCGAGTTCGAAACCGAGTAAGACCATCAATCTTTTTCCAGCGGCTGCTTCCACCTCGTAAATGTTGGCGACTTTACGAGTAAGAGAGTAATCTCTAAGCCATGTAAAACTACTCCAGAAAAGCACTAGCCGTTCGGAGCCGGCTTTAAACAGTAGGTCCCGGTCCGTGAGTATACAAATTATATCGTACACAGCTCACTTATTCGAGAGAACTTCCCCGTCTGTTCCTTCATGGAATCTTAAGGGATATAAGTATGTATGATTTTAAAGGCTTTAATTTCTTATTCCTTAAACACATCGGCTTCTAGTGTACTCATATCTCAAAGCGTTTGATGCATCACGTGATATCTGACCTAGGATATTAAAAACTATTGGTCTGATTGCTTTAGAATATATGAGAACTTTTTTGAATGACAGTTCTTAAAGCTTCTAAATTGTATAGATTTTTCAACGACTTTTCTGTCTAGTAATCGTCTTAGTAATAACTTAAATATAAAGGTTTAAATTCAAAAACTCAGAGACTTGTTTATAGTTTGTACTAATTAAATGGTTTACTAGTTGTTTTGTCTTCACAATCCAGACTAGCTGATAACTGTTCTGGAGTTCCTAAAGGTTAACAGAAATATTAACACGACTTAAAAAATTAAATGACCAACTTAACCCTAGATTGTTTTCTGTGGCTAGAGAAGGCAAATAATCTCATTTGACAATAAATCTATTTAAAAAATTGATTTTTGTAGTAGGAGCACAAGTTGATATGCAGATTAAATAACATAAATGCAGCAACGACTAAGTACATTATGTGGAATTGCCATGTGCACAAACACTTTTTGCTGCTTATAATTCTAAACAACAACAATAACAAAAAAACATGAATGTGTGTGTGTGCTGTCGAAACTTTTCAGTAAGTGCAGATTTGCTCATTTTTGCTTTTTCGCTCGTTTATACCGCTGCCAAATACCAGCAAAGTTAGGCACTGGAGAAACTCAAACAACTGTTGATGTTTTGGGGAGGTGCTTGCACGAAGAAGTTTTCAACAGCGTAAATAACGAAAGTTTCTAAAAACACATAAAGTTTAATTAGAAAGTTTACCGTAACGCAACGTAGAAAAACACACACACAATTATAAATCACATATTTTAAAAAGATATATAAAATGAAATATATGAAACATAAGTAGGCACTTACCGGAAAAAAAAACACAAATGATTTTAAAACTTTCCAAAGTACCAGCGAGCGTATGATAAATATCCATTAATTAATATCAATCATACGTTGATAAGTGATAAGTCTTAGGAAGTCGTTTAATTGTGATTCATTGATTTTAGCTAGATGTATTTTTCGTGTTCTTCTTAATGCCATTTTATTTATTTTCGCTTTCACTCTCTCGTTTCGTTTCAGATAACCACATATTTTAATGAAACCTCCTGGATAAATCCCTCAGAAACAGATACAATAGTGGGTGAGGATCCAGAAGTGGAGTCACTTGTATCATTAGTTGTTGTTGGTAAAGTAAATGTCGTTGAATGTCTCTTTCCTCTCACTATCTCTCACTCTCTCATCCTATGTCTATCCATTTAAAGAAAAATCAAAACATTAACCACTTTCTTGCCACACAAACACTTCAGAAAATACCACAAAAATACGGACATCAGGAACAGACAAACAGTGACCAGAGCTCAAACACATTGACATTTGAAAAAAAAAAAACGAGGTTGGGAAAACAATAGGGTTATATGAAAACAAAATCTATAAAAAAAGAGAACGAATTGGTTACAATAATAGAATTCAATATAAACGTGAGAAAAAATACTAACTTGAGGTAAGGAATAAGATCTAGGATGCTGTCCACGAATTGTCCAATTGCCCTGCTGCCGACAAAATCTATAAACAAAGGATATCCCAAGAACACGCCATCAGTAATTGGGATATAAAGTACGACTTATCTGTGCAGGGTTGTAATAGAGCAAAATAGAAGTTATCGCCACATAGTGTGCTGAATTTGTCATCATCAATTTGGATTCCAAAGCGGCAAAGATAACATGGAATATATAGTCAAACTAATACAGGAACTCAACATTATCGTACCAACCTAACGACATTTATGCACAAAGGTCTCGGAGAACTTGGTTACAAGGTCCAAACGGCAGTGAACAATAAAAACCTCTTTTCCTACAAGAAGGGCACTCCACTTCCAATACCGATGCCGCTTTGGCTGAAAAATTATAGTTTATTTTGTTGGCGTTTGAAAATTCCACAGGATACGACATTTCGGTTAACGGCGAGCGCTACAGAGGCATGCCAAACCTATTTTTTGTTCGGAGATTGAAGACATGTACTTGGAAGATCTCTGGTTTCAGCATGAACACTCATCAAGCCGCACAGTCCACGCCGCAATCTTTATGTTGCCCTCCAAGTTATCAAACCTCGGAGTTGCAATTTAATGCCTTTAGACTTTCTTTCTGGAGTACCGTGAAGGACAGATGTCATGCGAACAATCCATTAGCGATTCGAGACGAAAAGGCAAGCTGATAATGAGATAGAGCAAGAAACCGTCGCTAAGATCTTGGAAAATTTGAGTTGTAAAGCAGCCTCAGGTATTAAGTCGTTTTCCAAAATCAATGGGAATATCGCCCTTTCGAAAAAAAATCTTACCGGACATGTTTCTGTTGTTTCTTTAAATAAAATTTATTTTATTTTTATTTTTTTAAATTAAAATTGTGTTTTTTATTTTTTTAAATTAAAATTTTGTTATTAATTTTTTTAAATTAAAAATAGGAGCATCTGTTATCCCCACATTTCCAAACTTTTTCTTGAACCGAAAAACAAAAGGCAAGTGGTTCCAAGAAATATATTAACAACTTCAATCGTGGATCTTAATTCAAAGTAAATGTCAATTTAAGCAACCGAACTAGTACAGGTATTGCAAAACATTAAAGAGATAATACAACAATATCAGATTTGGTGTAACCAAAGACCATACAGAGGGCAGATGTCCCAAGTCGTTTTCTGATGCATTAGTTCGGAAGCACACTCCAGATGTCACTAATTGGCGTGGCAACATCTTCTTAATATATATTTACCCTCGACACTGATTCACTGACTCTGTCACGCAGTACATAGGAATTTAAATAGGCATTCTATAATTCTATAAGTAATAATAATAAAAAAAATATATTTTTTTTTTGTACAGAAGTTGTGTTTTCCCCACATTTTTTTTCCAAAATTTTTTTTTTCCAATTTTTTTTTTTACAAAAAAATTTTTTTTTACAAAATTTTTTTTTTCAGCAAACATTTTTTTTTTCAACAAAAATTTTTTTTTCAACAAAATTTTTTTTTCCACCAAATTTTTTTTTCAACAAAATTTTTTTTTTCCACAATTTTTTTTTTCCACTAAAATTTTTTTTCCAACAAAATTTTTTTTTTGAACAAAAATAATTTTTCAACAAAATTTTTTTTTTTTTCCACAAAATTTTTTTTCCATATTTCAACGGGCGTCATAGGCGCATTACAACTTACTGGTCTGTAATATTTTCAAAGCAAATAATGTTTTTTTTTAAAACAAATACTGTTTAAATACCCTCTTGGAAATGTTCAGAAAACGACTTGCGACGTCTGCCCTCTGTATGGTCTTTGGTGTAACATCACTAAACAAAGTAAAAATATAAAATGGGGGAATCAGTTTTCTGGTCGCAGAGAAAAATCCCAGATGCAAATCCGGTAGGAATTAAATTCGCCGTTTCACTTCGTCAATGCCTAAAGAATTTAGAGGCCACGAATAAATTCCCTGGAAAAAAACTTCAGCCGTATGGAGCCGTTTTAAAACAGCAGTTCCCGATCAGCGCAAGTATACAAAATTGTACGGCTTCACTATGAACAGCATGACATGAGCTGCTCCCTCTGAACTCAAAAAAGATGGGAATATGCTTACTGAAAGGAAAGAAGAACAATTTCCCCACCAATATATGATTTGGTAATTCTAGGGGACCAAGAAATGGTTAACAAATACTGCGTGAAAACCTCGAAACTCAATTACATTTTATATTAGGATGGATTGTATCCCTCCACACTCCTCCGTTAGTTTTATTCTTAACGAATTTTATAGTTTTCTGCTCTTGATATATCGTAGAATATGGGGCACAATTTGTAAGTCCTTAAGTTCAATTGATGTTCGTCATGTCTAAAAACTACAAAATTTATTGAATGGATGTCTGTGTTATCCTTTAACTAACAACCCTCGTATCCAACAGCGACTGACTCTAACTTGGGAAGTACCGAATAGTGAGTTTCCAGAGGGATCGGTTTCAAACGAAGAATTAAAACAGTCTTGAGATTACCGTCGTCAAAAACAAAAAAAATTTGTTCTCACGTAGACACTTTTGGTCCACTACAATCATCAGTTCGAGTATAGATTTCTAGAGCATTTAATCAAAATAAATAAATTTAGTCAATTTGTAATTCAAAGATATGGAAAAAATACTTTTATTATTTAGTTGTTTTAATCTGTCGAAACCATTTTCCAAATTAAAAAAGTTATAGAACTCTAGCAGCTGGAACTGCGCGCTTTTAAACTAGTCTGTTTTTCAGGTCGTGAATAAGTATGAAATTCTCGTAACCAGCATCGCTTGAATGCCAACCTGATTTAAAATTGACTGATATTCTTTTCTTTTTCGGTTTTTTTTTTTGACAGAACCCATTTTCTCCCTTAATCCGAGCATGATTTGTATGCATCATTTCTGGTTGCATGTTTTCAACAAACGCACGTTTTGCAAGTGCTGAAGGAAAAACAGCAATAACAGCATCTTTAACACTTTATCATATGTCTTAAATAATGTTTGCATGAAAACGGAAATGACACACACACACACACATACAAAGTATTTTTTTATTATAAATTGCTGGCATTTATCATCATTTATTCAGTGTGCAGTTTTGCCATTCATTCGCTGCATGCGTGCTGCATTCATCCATATGTTCAGTCATTTTCGTTGTATTTGCTGGGGAATGAAATGTGAACATTTTTCGCAATTTTCCTTTTTCTGTTTGTTTCTCTATCGTTTTTCTTTTTGTGGTTTTTTTTTCTTTTGCAGGCATTTTTCTATCTGTTCTGATATTCCTGTCAATTGCCGGAAATATACTCGTCTGCCTCGCCATCTACACGGAACGCAGTTTGCGTCGCATTGGGAATTTGTTTCTTGCATCATTAGCAATTGCGGATTTATTTGTGGCATCGCTGGTGATGACATTTGCCGGAGTTAATGATTTGTTGGGTAAGTCATTTTTTTGGGGGGAAATTCTTTTTTTGTTTGGGATGCCCTCCTCTTTTTTCTGTTACAGCTTTGCCCACATTCTTTTTTTTTTTTTCATATAAGTACTCGTAGTATGTATAAGTTATTTACTCCAACGAAAAGTAAGGGGGGACGAAGAGAAAAATATTTGGGTTCGAGTAAATCTGCAGGGAAAGCTTTGACATCTGGAGACCGACGACGCTGATGATGATTATTATGTTATAGATTCTGGATTGTGGGTTTGAGCTATTTGGCTGGCGTTTTGTTATCCGAAGTCAAAACGTCGCAGACATTTTGCGTTTGTCTCTGTAAATTTGGTGTGAAAAGTTTATTTCAATCACATGAATTTCGTTCTCTACGTGTCAATTTGCTTCAAAAGATAATATCGCGTCGTCGTCGTCGCCGTCGCCGTCGCCGTCTTCGTCGTGTGGTATCTTAATGCCTCCTTTGGGTGTGGTTTTGGGTATGGGTGCGTGTGCGAGTGCTTTCGGTAGTGGGTGGCATAGTGGGATGACATTCTGATCAAAGTGATTTCAAACGGAAATCCCTCAGACAGTTATTTTCCTTTGCTTTTTACTTGATATAAAAGGAAGTTTTAAATTGGAAATCTGTGTCGTACTTTGGATTAAGATTATTTCTTAAAGTAAGTTCACATTTTTTATAAACCGAAAAATAACTTTGGGGTTTTACAGATTCTTGTCAAATTCGTAGGTTAACTTTTGACGTTTTTATGTGAAACTTAAAAAGTTTCGGTGAAAATATATTTTCATATATGGAAATTTTATGCTACTCTTATATATTATCACTTAAAAAGGAAAAATAAACTAAGATAAACGAAGTAGTACTAGTGAACACAACTCGAGACAGAAGAACGATTCAGGCTGTGTTGTCCTGTAGGTAATGTGACCAAGACAATACGAATTGTTGGAAACAAAATACATAATTTCGAGCAAATTGAGTTGAAGAATTGGAATGAAAAACTTACATCGGTATCAGAAAGTTTTCGGCAAGGAATTCAAGCTAAAGTTTAAATTTCTTTGGGCGAAGAACTAGTTTTAGACGTTCTAATAAGTTTAAACAACGTTAGAAATGTGTGAAAGAGGTGGCCTCATATATTTAAAACTCCGCCGTCCTTGCTATGAAGATTGTAGTACACTAATACCGCGGTTTGCGTAGCCCGTATTTGCTTTTGATTCCATTTGCATTGTGTAAGAAAATATAGAGTGGCCTCGAATTGTGTCGTTAATGTTTCGGTTTACGTCGTTTTCTAATTTGCGCATACATTTGTTGAAATTTGCGATGGGTAAATTTTAGTCAAAAAGTGTAATTAGGGTGTCGGTTATTTAGATGGGCAATTTTTTCTTATGGAAATTTTCAAATCTCACCCCTCAAAAATTTGAGGCTTAAGCTAAAATTGCTCTCCGCAAATTTCACGCCCCTCGGACCACGCCTTCTAGTGCCGTTTTAAGATTGAAATTTTATTTTACGTTTCTAATTTTTTTTCTGATTGTTGAACCTTTCAAGAATATTGTGAGCAAATTTTAGTTTGGATATTCGTTTTTCTTTGTCCATGAATTGTATGATGTTTCCACATGTCAGGAACCGTTCCAGACACGCGAAAAATAAAGCATTTTTTGGTTGTTTTTATTTCTTCTTCATATTTAGGAATTTCAGTTATTCCAAATGTAGTGCAGATAAAAATACCTCCATTACTAAAATGTTAGTGCCTGGATTATTTGTAATTATTTTTTATGAAAAGAATATTTGATTGCCTTAATTCCGCTTTTTTCTTCTCCTGTAAAAATAAAAATACCACAATTATTACAATTTTAGTGGACGAAAAAGACGTTTGTAAGTCGGCCCTATTTGACAGGCAAATAAATACAAATTAATATACTTTTGCAAAAATAATATTTTAAGGTTTTCACTAGGTTGATGTTTTTTTTTCTGATTAACAACTTACAGCTTCCCTTCAATTATGAGATTTCCACATTGGGGCAGAGTGTTTTTTTTTGTTTGTCGCTGGTAAACAACGTGTTGAAACTTTTAAAGAAACCCACGTCTTGGGTATGTGTTGTTTTCATCACATCATAAAATTCATACATGGCACTCGAGTATTGTTGACTTTTATAATTGAAATCAATCATTGAAGTTTTTTTTTAGCACGTCTGCTTTCCGACCTTTGCATTGTTGCCCCGGTTGAACACTCGAGAAGTTGCTTCTACCCGCCGCTATTGCGCTTAACATGATTTAAGCAATAACAAAGTTTTATTCACGAAATATAATTTCTTTTGTCAACAAAACACACACGCTCTTGAAAAGTTTTCAGTTCTAAACAACCGGAGACTTCCTTCTCTCGCACACACACACACACACACATATAGACAGTGACAGACAGACAGAAGTTTGTTAAGAACATTTTGCATAAAAATATATGCAAACATACCGCTTTTCTTCGTCTTGTTGAGGAAAGTACCCGCACAACTGAAACGGATAGAAAGAAGATGATGATGCTGACGATGATTTCCCCGAAAAGGTAAACAATTATCTTTAAAAAAGAAAAACTTTTTGCATCTCAATAATCAGTGAGTATCATGAGGAAAGTGGGGGAGCATAATCAAATTGTGTAGACTTTTGGCAAAATCATGCACACATAAAAGCGAATCACACATACACACAGGCGTTACATACACTTATACTCACACTACAGAACAAAAGCCTATTTCCGTTTCCCATTAACACAGCGTGCGAGTGATATGTGAGTCTGAGAGCTGTTTGTGTTTGAAAACAAAGCCCAGGCCTAGATGCTCTTCGTCATTCGCTTCTGCCCCCCACTCGGACTCAGTATCCCCTCAAAAAGAAGAAAAAAATAACATCCGCTGAAGAATGAAAAGAACACAAAATAAAATAATAATAAATTGACATATAAAAACACTCAGTCACTCACTCATACATGGATACGCACTCACACAAACATTTGTATACGTGTGTTTACGTTATCGATCTCAAAGTAAAATGTGTATTTACGTTCACTTACAGCGCCTCTTTACCTGTATTTATGGTTATGTAGCACAAAGACGTTGAAAGTCTGATGGATGGACCAACAACGGATATGGAAGTGGAACAGAAAAAATGAAACGAAGAGAAATCATTGTAAGAGATTTATAGTGGTTTGAATATGTGAATGTATGTGTGTGTGTGTGTTTGGGAAGATTTCCACCACATTTATCACAAATGCAGGAAATTGTACATGCATTCACACTTTACTACAGATATATAACACCAGAGTTGCCAACATGAAATTAGTTTTTTTTCCTTTGTGAATCAAAGGGAATACTTCTTATGACTGTTTTGTTCTCTCATGTAACCATAAGGCAGCCATTTTATGTGCTGTGTGAACAATTAAATGACCAACATAGAATCGCTGTGCAAGATCCAATGCGATAGCCAATTAAGGGATATAGACAGGATTTCTTTAAATTTGTCAACCATCAAAAGTACAAACGTATAAAAGTTTTCAATTAAAACGCTCGTCTCCGACAACTGACCTATCTCAGGATAAGATCGTATTACACCGTGTTACAAAAAATATATTTTTGGTCCTATGAACCAAATTTACATTTTTGGAAAGGGGATAAAAAATAAAAATACACGTGTATCGGCGATTTTCATGTACACGTCAGAATTTTTTTTTTTTTTAAGTTTGAAGTATAAAGCTCGTAGTGGCCTGTGTGAAAGCCTTTCGACCGATTTTTAACCCTTTTTCAGTGATCTAATCGAGCTGATTTTTGGCAGGCAGAATCGTGGAAATGTCTGTATTACGTCAAATTTTTTACAAAATAGATTTTTATCAATTCTCAGATTTTCCTAATTTTTTAAATGGTTATAGTTTTTTTTAAGGTTTCAGTCAAAAAACATTTTTTTTTCGTAACGCTTAAGTAGTTTAAAAATTTGGAGTCTCTTCAAGTTATGCTAAGAAAAGTGAAAAAAATATTTTTTTTAAAAAATAATAAAAATTGGGGAAAAACTGAGAATTGATAAAAATTGTTTTTAAAAAATTTGCAACGCGATAAATACCAACTTTTTTCCCGTGGTAGAACCTCGCAAATTTCTAACCCAATAACTGGTGCAAACTCGCCAAATATGTTAACCCTTCTGTAGCATATGTATGCAGAAGTATACTGTGGTGACAAATACATGTGTGCGTAGCGGCGGAAACAAGGCCTTCATGTTCATATTTTTAGGAAGCTAAATGTCATGCAATGAACAATTTGTTCTTACACGCTGAAAAATACGCCTTTTTTTTGTTTACACACAAGTAAAACGCGTGTTTGGTGTTTGTAGCAAGTAAAGCTTATTTCCTTCTACACAAAGCTTATTTGGATGTAAATATAACTCGTTTGCTATTAGTATTACATATTTGTGTATAAGCAATAGCGTGTTTGGAAAAAACAGACAACGAACTTATTAAATTCAAGAAAGTACAACTTTTGGGTGCGAATAAGTGTGTATTTGCAACTGTTTTCGTATTTTTTTTTCAGCATTTACGCTCTTTAAAATAAAAGCAATACCGAGAGAATGAGATGGTTTGTTATATAGAAATTCACAAATTGAAAAAAAAATAAAAAATAAGTCAAAAATGCATATATCATTTTATATTTATCACCTACAAAGAAGTTTATATTTGCGGTATGGAAAAATATATATATGTTTGATGCGAACTTGTTTGCTGAAATTTGTTAAAATGGCCATTTTTTTTCAGCGTGTAGGAAAGCCTGCAAAAAAACTGATATTTGTAAAGTCCCTTAAAACAAGATCATGCAAAGAGAATTCTCAGGATGCGTCTTCAGAAGAAGTCAAATAATTCTGTGGCTTTGTGCTAACAAATAATTCTGTGGCTTTGTGTAAACATTTTTCTGTTTTGAGTTAATATGCGTATTATAATTATTTTCTGGCTCTCTTTCAAAATGTTAAAACAACCAACGAGCTTTATAAATGTAATGCAAAAATAATTTTTCGCATATGTAATTAAAGGATTTGTTTGTGCTAAGCCTGCAATTGTCATTTTCTCAAATGGAATATTTTTATATTGCCCCTTTTTGCACCAAGCCACAGAATACAACAATGTACATTAAACTTATCAACCTCAACATAAACTTTATATTTATTTATTTTTTCAACCTGCCTAGAGTATATCCCTTTGATATTGATAGTACTAATCAGACATACTACCTAGAGGCCAATATATGACCCATCAAAGCGACAAATTCGTTCTGAGATACTTCCACTCGCCAGGCATAGTAGACTGTCTTCCCTAAGCAGAGAATTCCTGATAGTATACTAAAGAAAGAGTGTCATATTATGGAAGAGATTGGCATGCACATAAATAGATATGGAATGTGCAACTATTACGTGGCCACGGCTTTACTAAGGGGTTGGGAGTAGGTTGTCGCAAACCGTTCCAATAGAATCCATTGTATGACGACGAATGTTAAAAAGATAAAGAAGTGACCAATACTGCCTGCAAAGCAATGCTGTACTAGGGCGGCGTCGCAGAGTTATAGGAATGTGAGAAAGGAGGAATAGCATCTAATGTAGCAGTATAAGAGGGTCATTTGTGCAGTCCATAAAATGCGAGATTACCCGGACCAACATAAGTCAACTCCGAATTGCAAACTAGGTTACCCCGAATACTTTCTGTGAACAGCATAATCAGTAACTTAATTAACTCGTGTTTGCATTGGTATAATTAACAACGTACATAATTTTCTCGTGTTTTCATTCTTATAGGCCTGGAACATTTACGACTCACCAGATCTTATATTTCGTACCACCTCTTAATAGAATCTAAAGTCACCTTCCATACTCCTATACGAATACATTTCTGGAAACCACGAATGAAATTTTTTTAAGACGAATGTTTATAATTGAAACAAAATCTCAGTTGCAATAGGGAAGGACCTCTCCGAACCAGTCGATACGACAAGGTGACAATCATTCTTTATTTTGGGGCAAATCTTAATATATATTTACCCTCGACACTGATTCACTGACTCTGTCACGCAGTACGTAGGAATTTAAATAGGCATTCTATAATTCTATAAATAATAATAATAAAAAAAAAAATATTTTTTTTTTGTACAGAAATTGTGTTTTCCCCAAATTTTTTTTGCACAAAATTTTTTTTTTTACAAAAATTTTTTTTTTACAAATTTTTTTTTTTTTCCAAAATTTTTTTTTTTCAACTAAATTTTTTTTTCCACAAAAATTTTTTTTTTTAACAAAATTTTTTTTTTCTAGAAAAATTTTTTTTTTCAACAAAATTTTTTTATTCAACAAAATTTTTTTTTTCAACAAAAATTTTTTTTTTTAAGAAAATTTTTTTTCCATATTTCAACGGGCGCCATAGGCGCATTAAAACTTACTAGTACTATCAGAAAAAACAACGAACGGCACCGAATTGCATGTAAAGACTCCACCTAACCCTCATATTCCGACACATTTACAATAGGCTTATAATGTGTTTCTATAAAGGTAATTTGAACTTTATACCTTTCGTAAAATTTTATAAATATATAGGCCTAAATTTCTACATACCTGAATGTCATCGGAAGAAATTAAAAGTCTCTGAGTAATGTAAAGATTAAGCGAAATAAGCAACAGAAGGCCGAAGTGCTTGGAAATTATTTATTAAGCGGGACATGGCCCACAACAGGTTGAAAAGCCGACCTAAGAAAGTAAGTGGGACTGCTGACCAGCTAGGACAAACCATTGCTCTTAACAAAAATGATGATCTATAAGAATCCATGCAACAGAGTAATGGCTGTCAGTTAGTATTTCTCGAACTAGAATGACGTCAGTAATGCTTCAAGGGGTACATTCCGGTACAAAGACCACATCCAAGAAGATTTGATGAAACTCAGGGTAAGCAACTTCTTGTGACGCGCAGAACACCGAATCACATTGAATGCTACTTTAAACGGGGGCTACAACCTACGTAGGTTGTGGATTGTCATGTACGCACATAAGTGTGGAAGAGACCTTCTAGCAACACTTCTTAGAAAATAAGCGGATGTAAGCAAGATATTCATTTCCAGAAAGCCGTTAAATTTGCCCTCATACACTACTACCTTACGTATACAATTGCGAGTGGTAGATATGACCAAAATGCCTGCCACAAGGCCTTTTACAACACAGCCCTGCAAATTTTAACCCCTAGGTACATATGTCTGTATGTACAATAAAGTTATTCATTCATGATTCCACTACACGATAACGTACTGCAGCCGTCGACACCCCTTTCGTTTGCTGCGGATATATGTATGTACCTACAGCATCACCACATCGAAAAGATACTCCAGCATCAACAGGTTCGTTTGTCGCTTCTCATCTTGACACAAACCGAATGAATTCGTTGAGAAAATTCAATAAAAATCTGTGACAAAGAAATGGACGGTTTTTTTTTTGTATTTCTTATACGCCACCATTCTTGTCAAGCCAAACCAACCGATCCGAGCACGGAAGTCTATTGTGTGGGATAAAGTGGAGCACAACGAATGAAATTTAGTTATTTATTTATCTTTTCAATCATTTTCTATTGAATTTTAAATAAGTTTTTCTTCTTTTTTTTTTATTTTGATTTGTCGCAACTTACATTACAATAGGGGATGTCAATGTGATAAATATTTATGATAAATTGACAAAGTTTCTGATGTTGTGCGGTGGTGGGTAACCTACTTCGATGGCGTTGTGCAAGTAAACCTGATATTAATTGACAAATGTAAAGTTGATTGTCTGGGAGAAGGTAGTCAGGCACAAAAGGTGCATATAAAGTTAAACAAAATGAATTAATTAAATTTGTCTTCATATCATTCTTCCGTATGTCTATAATTATGAGTGACCTCATATGACCGCGAGTGCTAGTCATACATCAGATAACATAAACTGTAAGCATAGACGAACAGCTGTGGATATCACCTATGAGGAAATCAATACTCCTGTCGAAAGTTCAGAAACAAATTGAATGCCAAAAGTTTTATGCAATCTCTACAAAGCCGCTGTTCTATAGATATTTTAACGGTATTTGCTCGTCAGATATCCGTCGTCTGGTCCCTGATGTTAGAACATTTAGCCGGAATACTTGGCTATCAAGGGTCTCTGATGCGTTCGTTGTAAAGTGGCCGGTTGACCGGACCTTCTTTCCCATCACTAACACAGTGCATTGCATTTATAGGGGGCATCGCCTGAGTGTTATTAAAAAAAACAGTGAAAAAGTTGCAGTCGGGTAAACCGACTTATATATACCCTCACCCTCAGTAAAAACATACATGTCTCATATTCCATAATAGCAACCTCAAAATACCGAATGTTATAGAAAAAAATATTGTATTACAGTAAAATCCCGATAATTCGTAATGTCAAGGGACCGACCGTTTTCTACGAATTAGCGGGGTTTTCGAATTAGCGGGGTTTCGAATTAGCGGGGTGAAGAAAGAAAAAATACGAATTACCGAGATTTTTATTCAATAATGAATATATATACACACATACATATTTATATGTATGTATGTACAAAGTTTTATTTTTTAAAAACAAAGCAACTGAAAATCAATTCATTTTCAACAAAAAAACAAAAACGTAATTCATAAAGTACTTAAAGCGACCGTTTTTGTGACATTGTGACATACACAACAACAAATGCTTCGCCCCTTGAGAGCATAGAATCACTTGTCAATGGTTTACCGTTTTTCCTCCAAAGAACGCGTCGCCTCCGCTACATAAAAAAGCATGAAAGAAGTGGAAGAGAGAATAGCAAAACAGTTGAAGTTTGCGAATTATCGAGGTTTTCAACGAAAAATTACGAATTATAAGTTTTTTAGGCATTTCGCTGGAAAAATTTTACGATTTATCGAGGGGACCGAAATGTATGGGATTTTTACGAATTATCGCGATTTTTTCAAGTGACCGGGATTTTGTTACGAATAAGCGGGGTTTACGAATTAGCGGGGTACGAATTATCGGGATTATACTGTACATGTTTTAACAAAAAAGAGCGGAATATAAAGCAGAGTTCTTTTCACGAAAATTGTATGTAGTTAAATTTTACATAATATATGGAATTTCGGAATGATTCTTTGAGCGAATTTATGTAATTACACGATTTCTAAAGTGGGTGTAATGGTACATTTGTATGGGAGGTACCAGAAGCAGCGTGGCCATACTTCCAAGTTTTTGTCCGAAACTTTGTACAGTTATAGGTTTAATAAATACACAATTTGGGCAAGATGTCGTTGGTCATATTGATAATATTACACGATTTAAAATTTGTATGGGAGGTACCAGAAGGGGAGTTGCCAGACTTCCAAGTTTTTGTCCAAAACTTTGTCTACCTATAACTTTACCTAATACAAAATTTGGGCAAGATCGCGTTTGACATATTGCTATGATTACACGATTTCTAAAGTGGGCGAAATAGCAGATTTGTATGGGAGGTACCCGAAGGGGTGTGGCCATATAGCCCATATGCAATCCCATAAGCAGTTTTGGGAAAATATTAACCCATGCCAAATTTCAAAGCGATTGTTTAACTCTTTCGAAAGTTATCGTTCGTACCAGCAGGACAGACAGACTTACAGACATGGCTCAAACGATTTAGAAAATCATGAATCGAATTTGGTTCAAAGAGACTTGGATTATAATGTGAATATTTCTATGTGTTAAAATTTTGAGCCGTATCAAACGATATATATCCTCCTACGCGTAGGGTGAGGGTATAAAAAAAATATTTTCAAAAGAAAAGTGTTTTTTTTTGTAAAGTTTTGTTTTCAATAATCCCTTTTTAATTTTTATTCTACTTTTTACTTTTTTTTTTTTTGCAAATTTTTGGATTCAATTCTCTCCCATTGAGACTCTTCCAATTTTACAGGAGAGGGTTTTTTTGTGGTCACGAAAAAATGCGAGTAGTGCTTGCGATACAATTGAAGTTTCTATTTCGTAGTAAAGAAATATACATTTTTAATTATCAATATTTTGTTTATCATATTTCATTAAAAAGCGAGTTTGGCACTTATGTCTTTTTCGCGGTAAGGGTAGACATATGGTAGACATATTTATATTTAGTCATGATGTCGTAAGTAGTGTGAGCGACCTCTAATCCAAGTTCGAAACCTGGTAAGACCTTCAGCTACTTTTCGATGGCTGCCTCCACCTGTAAATAATCTCTAAACCTTGTAAAACCTCACTATAAAATCATTAGCTGTTCGGAGCCGGAAGTGAATGTCATGGAAGTCATGGTTTTTCAGTATACAAACTGTATCAGTCACAGTTCCCTGATATGAGAGAAGTGTCGCGACGAATCGCCTTTTACTCCGTCTTTTACTTAACTGCTAGAGAGATAAAAATCAATAAGCACTCAGAAAGTGACCAGGGCTTTTGAGGCTATTGAGAAATATTCTGAGAGCGGGCACTGACGATTCGTCTTGCCCGAAGATGTGACCCGGCCGACTTTAACATATTCTCCCTATTGGTGGGGAGAAAACTATTATTACTTATTTGGTCGATATTAATGTATCTGTAATTATACTTCTTGTTTGAGTCCGACGCAATCGGAAATCCCTACATTCTTCATTTGAAGAGTTAAAAAAAAAATATATTTTAAAATCTTTAGTGACTTTTAATGAACATGAACATGACAGACATAGCTATCCAATGAATCTCCCAACAGTATTTGACTGCATTCGCTCATTTCTGCTTCGGAGCATTCAAAATGGTCACCATTAACTAACCCCATAAAGATTTATTAGTATTATGTTATTATCCAATTCTGCAATCGTCCACAACGTCCTCAGTGCAGTTCAATTCAGTTGAGTTCAGTTCAGTTTTCAAAACTCCTGACTGCTGTTTGTCGTATTACATTTTCATAAATGTTCACTTTACTGGAATATTTTGTTATGTCATTCAAACGGAAAATGGTTATTATTTATTACTTGTTATGGTTCTCATAAAAGTAAGTACTAAACACACAGAAATACATATAAACATACAAATACGCACGCCCGCACACTCACTCGTATGTGTGTGTGTGTGTAGAAGCAACTCATGTGGGGATATTAAAGACATCAAGTGAGTGAAGATTATAGCATATTTTCCGCACACATAAACATGAATAGGATATACTCGTCTATGTGTATGTATGTGTACTTATGGCTAACCTGAATGTCTGTGTAAGCATTCTGCAGTTCAAGTGTTAAATACTAGTTCAGAGCCTACGTAGGCAGTCTGAAAAGTGCAGATATAACCATTGCAAGTGTAGAGTTGTTTATTGAAATTATTTCTCACAGTTTTGTTTCTGTTAGTCGGGTTTGAGGTCATTGATTATTTCTATTTCTTTGGAAAAATAGAAATTTTCAAAAAAAGGCTTCACCTTCGGAAGCCACGGCGGAAGAAGTCACGGAATGCACAAATTGGAAAGGGTCACCGTAGTACATATATCCAACTGGAAGAAATGACATCTGCCACGATATGGCAGACATCTGGGAATTCCATACGAATCGAAGATTTGGTCTTTGAGAGCAAAGTTCGCTATAACCTAAGTATCACCTTCAAACTACAAGAGAAACCCAAGGAATAAACCATATCGATTGAGGGAGAAAACTCCATTAATGGGACTTTAGTACACATATCCATTTATTAGAAATGCTGTATGTGGCCGTGGTAATTTGTCAGCCATGATGTCTTAGATAATGCCAGCGACTATCACACAGCAAACCAGAAGGTTTCCACCTGACGGCGACTTTACGAGTAAGAGAGTCATATCTAAGTCATGTACATTCTTCTCTAGAAAAATTATTAACCGTTCGAAGCGGGTTTTAAACAGTTGGTTTTCTCATATTACTCCGCTCTCTGTTTCTTTGTGGAATATCAAGGTAAATAAGTAAGAAGGTACGAAATCAGCACACCAATGGCAGGGATATTTTTATTGTATGTGAAACGTTTACAACATTCAAGGGTTCAACTCATATCAAGACTTTAAATTGTTCTCGTAAAAATCGATAAAAGACAAAGATGGAACCAGGAAAATTTAAGACTGCACTCTAATTTCCTTTTCATTAAATATCGAATCACCGGACATTAGCTAAATATCTATAAATGTTCGTCTACGCCTATCATACCCCCGTCGCTGAAAAACACATACGAGTATTTATGTCTCCGTACATGTAAATAGTACCCAGAGTACCTCATTGGAAATAGTTTTTTCCTTCAATATTGATATATTAAATTGGCACACATCCTCGTTTTTTCCGCACACACACACACACCCTCATAGTGTCTTGCTTCATATACAATAAGGACAAGCCATAAACCAAGTTTATTTCCTGTTAGTACTACACTCACACACACACACACATATATTAACAAGTAGGCAAACCTAGCAATACGAATGACATCTATTCATACATGAGAGAATGTGAATGTGTGTGTGTGTGTGTGAATATTTTGTACATGTGTTATTATCATTTACGAGTACAATGCTGTCCACAAATTGGTTGTCAAGCCATGTCTGTGGTAAACGACAGCTGGTAACTGACATATAATCCTGCTGCCTGCCATGACACATTGGCTGAATGGTCGAAATGGCAATGGTGGTCCTCGGTTCGGTTCGATGGTGGTAGTACAAGAGTCCTGATGTAAACGTCTAGTATTCCTTCATCTACATATTGGTTGGGTTTCAATAATATTTGCTCATATTGCATTTTGCATGCATGCATAATCGCAACCACACACATATACAAATGCACATAAATAACCTACATACGAGGACATCGACTGTAGGTAGATATTGTACGGGGCAGCATGTTAAGCCAACGAGTTAAATTTTTGCACAAAATAAACCACTTTAACCGCTTTCAGGTTGAGCCAGCATTATCGACATCCTCAACTAGGGTCAGTTTCTCTAATCTGCGGTAGAATAAAATTTAAATTTGAAATGAACACAGCAGCAACTGTGTCAAAATTCTGTGAGTAGTTAAAATTACTAGGAGCAAGGATTTGTTATTATTTGTTTCAATGAGAGGGAGGCGGTTGTTAACTCATACCCGGAACACCTCAAAACAAGGACATGCTTTTCTGGGTTTCATGCAAACAGTTTATATTAGTTAAAAACAAAAATTGTATGAGAAACTATGGAAAACTCCATCCATGTTAATTAAAAATATTTTCCATTTTCATTGTATTTTTTTAAATAAATTTTTTTAAAAAAAGCAATGCATTACGGTAGCGTGAAATAAAAAAGTCACACTCGTGATGTATTTTGCGATCCTAAATAAGGGGAACTTAAGGACATTATTTTTGAAAAAAAATGATATTTGAGAATTTTTGCAATTTTGGTGTTTTTTAGAGTTTCTGGTCTAACACTTTTTTTGACTAACACTGTCCCCTATGAATGCAGTGCACTGTGTTAGCGAAATGAAAGAAGGGTATTGGAGGGAGGAAAGAGGGAGTAGTGTTTGTTGATGTTTGCCTTGAATTTGATAATGTCATAGAAGGCAGGAAAAACACTTGCTGAGAGATTATTCCACATGCGAACAGTACGGCTGAAGAACGAATTTTCTCTATAGCGCGAAATTGTGTTTTCCCCAAATTTTTTTTACCAAATTTTTTTTTTTGACAAAATTTTTTTTTCAACAAAAATTTTTTTTTTTCAGCAAAATTTTTTTTTTCAGCAAAATTTTTTTTTTCAGCAAAATTTTTTTTTTCCACAAAATTTTTTTTTTCAACAAATTTTTTTTTTCCACAAAAAATTTTTTTTTTCAGCAAAATTTTCAAGAAAAAATTTTTTTTTAACAAAATTTTTTTTTTCCACCAAATTTTTTTTTTTCAATATTTCAACGGGCGCCATTGTCGCATTACAACTTACTAGTATAGAACAGCGATACACAACCCACATTCCGGCGATGCTGTAGGGAGACAATAGAGTTGGATACCCTACATATGTATATGGTATGGTGTAAATATTTACTAGGTCAGATGGGGTGAAGTATTTCTTACACCGCTATAAAAAGCCTAAACACTTGAATGCATCTTTCGACACTTCGAATATATGGCTAGCGCAGCGAGCATCACCCTGTATCTTCATGCCCAGAACATCAAGAGTATCTGACAAGTCGATATCCACTCCACCCATACAAATTGACGACGATGCTGGATCAGTGGAACGTTTTGTGCATTAAAATCTACTCTGTTCATTTGGCCCCACTCACAAATCGTCCCCAAATCGAGCCACGAACTTGCATTCACCAAAGCGGTGTATGGATCGACTTCATCCCTCCGAAAGGAACGCCATCAGGTCAGCAGTAGATCGATTTCTACGGAAGCCATTCTGTCGATCACTAAGATGTCCGTTAGACTGTAAATACTTAACAAGATGGTGGGTAACCATACTCTGCATGACCTTTGAGAGCGCAGAACATATTGCAATTGGACGGTAATTTGGCGAATTTGTAGCCTCACCTTTCTTCGGGATCGATCCTCTTCTTGGCCTCAAATACTTGTAAACTTATAAATTTTGAATATGTTGGTACATTTGTTTTTAGGATTTTTTTTCAAATCAACACTTAAATAGCCAACATTTCAAAATCCGAAGGGTGTGGCGCGATCCCTGAATTGCTTCCGTATTTTTCACTTATTAAGTATCCCAAACTTCATCCCTTTCCGAGTAGGAAATTTTTAAATTACAAAAAAAAATGTTTTCACTCCTCCCTACTGTGCATAGAATTCCATTCAAGGGAATCAAATGTTGCCAGACGTGGATACAGGCAATGGTTTCTTATATTTTTCCCCCTGGTTCCACTACTACATGACCCAGTCTAATGTACACTTTAGCATAATAATACAAAAACTTCGTTCCTTCATATTAATGCATTCCATTTTATTTGAGGGAATATAAAACGCGATCATTCATTTCGCCACAAATTTAGATAACGCAAACAAAATTACGCCGTTTGTATTTTGTTTTTCTCTTTCTTTCATAGAATACTTGTAATATTTTATTTAATGTGTTGCACATAAATAATTTATGCAAATTACATATTTTCTTTTTCTAATTATCTCGTCTCGTCCCCTGTTATCTACGTTTACCCAGTTTTTCATTTCATACAAGTTTTGAATTAATTTCGTTGTTGATGTTTTCCCGTTTTTTTTTGGTTATTTGCAGGTTATTGGATTTTTGGTGCACAATTTTGTGATACATGGGTTGCCTTTGATGTGATGTGCTCGACGGCGTCCATACTGAATTTATGTGCAATATCCTTAGACCGTTACATTCATATAAAGGATCCGCTGAGGTAAGTCCACCCACAGTTTTATCATCTATGGTTAGCCATCATGAATATTAACACACTCATACACACACAGAAAGCGGCTCGCATACTCATGCAAAAACAAAATGAATGAAATTCAGTTTCATCCTGCCGAAACAGAGGGAGAGAGAGAGAGAGCAAGAGTAAAAGGGAGAAAAAATGGCTGACATATACAAAGTAGATGTCTCTGTTCTTTTTATTCTGGGCGATGATAATGACGACGATGATGATGTGGAGATGGAGATGGTGGTGACGATGGTCACCAGAACAATGATGATGACCATTATGACGGTGGTCATGATAGTGGTTGAATATTGGTCAATCACTGCTCTTTATTTGTGTCATATGCATATGGCCATGATGGTTTGGTTGGGTGGGTGTTTGGTCGCTTGGTGGTCATTTGAAAGGATGGACAAATTTAAGCTGTTGGTTTATGGGTTAACAACTATAGTGTTTGTTGGTCCATATGAGAGTGTGATGGGGTGTGTGTGTGTGTACATAAAGTCCTTCAAATAGACACAATGCTGATTATTCAGACCACAGTTTATATACAAGCAAAAAATAATATTTTCTATTTTTAAATTACCCGAATGTCTATCATGTCTATATAAAATTAGCATAACATAGGAAATGTTATGTAGAAAGTGTTGAAAGCCTCTCTATATTATATATAAAAACCAATATGTATTTAATACGTTCTGAAATAAATCAAATGAAATCGGACGATTTCTCAAAATGCTACGGAAAATGTTGTTGTGTGAAAGTGGAAATATTCTGAAAATGGTTTAATATAATTTAAAAGAGCTGTTTAAGTATTTCCGTTTTTAGCAGCACGATTACCATTGAAATAAAGCGTATAGAAGAATAGAAATTGGTTGAAAGTTTGGGCAATACCAACAGCTGAAAGAAATAGAGCCCTCTATCGAATACTAAAAATCACGCTGCACATTTCTTGGACACTCTTAAGACGCCGAAAGATTACATCGGATGTCTTATGATGCTGAAAAATCGAATTGTTATTATCGATGAATGACAGTGCTGAATACTAATATCGAAGTAGTGCGATGCATTGTGCGAATGGATTAAAATGCTCCGTCTCTAATAACTTCAGCGATGTGTTCAAGAGAAAAAGACCACGTTGAAGAAGTACTTATGCATGTAGTCAAGAATATAGCAAGCTAGACCAAATATTGTATTTCAACCGGCTCAATATATTTTTTTCTTTTAACTGATAACGCAAAATCTTAGGAAATTCTTTTAAGTAAGGCGCCCCGATAGACGATTTGGTAGCGTGCTTGCCTATCAGGTAGTGGGTTCGATTCCCACCAGAGGCCTTGGTCTGTCGCTGCAATAATCTAGCCATATATTCTGTGTCACCCGGTTTACCCTTGGACCCAAAATTAGAAAATAAATTTACTTTGTATAATATTAAATAAATATAAGCAACATAGGCTTGAAATTCAAAAAACCTACGACAACTTCCATTGTTCGAAAACCTCATCTCCGAAAAATCAGAAAAAAGTTCTCAGAATTATGTTAACCCATAATCTTTCAAACAAAACCATGAGCAACTACAGAATTCGAAAAGATTTCGTTTTTGAACATATGTCCTCCAACATTCCATGAAAGAGTGGATGAAAAATTTTAAATGGCCGTAGTAAATTCTTTAAAAATATTAAAATTGATACCTAAATTTATGAGGTCTGACAAATTCAAAAAGTTATTATGAAAATGCAAAATAAAATCAAACCAATTTCCAAAAATCTAAATGTTGTAATTGTGCTTTACATAATGTGCAGTGACAAAGCACACACACACACAACCATAAAACCGTGTCAGAATAATGACTACGCAGCTCATTTTCATTCAAAGTGGCATCCCACCTTCCACCACTGAAGATTGTTTTTAGCAACATCATATCCATTAGGAACTCTTACTTGTATTAACCCGAATGAAACACCTCCGACCACCCATTATTTTACTTAACATTTCAGTTATTGAAAAAGTTACAAAAAGCGAAACGCAAACAAGACATGATGTAGTTGGCTGGAATTAAGTAATATTAATCTTGATGCCAAAGGGTTCAGCCAATGTTTATTTATAGCCACCCCCCCTACCTTCAATAAAATGCTTACACAGACGTACTCACCGAATAAATCTATCGATTCCTATGAGGTTTCATTTAAGGATTAAGTAGAAATTATCTAGAAATAAATTACTTATGATAAGTATCTTTCATTCGTTCTCGAGTAATCCATAAGCCAGGGCACGTTTTATTGCCTTAACCACAAGGAGTTAAGAATAAACCGAGGAAACTTTTTCCGTTTGCCAGGGCGAAAAAATAGAAGAAAAACCTGCCCCTCAACCCCGGCCATTCATGCGAAGAACAAACACAAACAGAAGAATGTTTCCATTCGGTCATTTAAATGATTACGTTAATCCTGGAAGATTGCTAACTTCCTTCATAAGAAGCGTTCATTATACGAATGACTGAAGACAGACGAAAGGAAAGAACATTCATAGGTGATTATTTTCTATACGTTTTTAGTTTCCTACAGATTTTAACAAGTATTTTAGGTGCTTTACAGTGGGGGTCTTAGCTTGTGCCTTTTTCTCAGATATTACATGCTTTGTTATGTTGTGATGTATGGAAAGTGGGTAACATGACAAGTTATTTCCAGAGCCACTTAAGTAATTATTTTTTACTAGTAAGTTGTAATGCGCCTATGGCGCCCGTTGAAATATGGAAAAAAAAATTGTGTTGAAAAAAAAAAAGTTTTTGTGGAAAAAAAATTTTTTTTGTTGAAAAAAAAAAATTTGTTGAAAAAAAAATTTTGTTGAAAAAAAAAATTTTTTCTTGAAAAAAAAAATTTTTTAAAAATAAAAATTATAGAAAAAAAATATTGGAAAAAAAAAATTTTGGTAAAAAAAAATTTGGGGAAAACACAATTTCTGTACAAAAAAAAATATTATTTTTTTTATTATTATTATTTATAGAAAATTATAGAATGCCTATTTAAATTCCTACGTACTGCGTGACAGAGTCAGTGTATCAGTGAATCAGTGAATCAGTGTCGAGGGTAAATATATATTAAGATTGTTAGAAAGAAAAAAAAAATCTGATTCTTAGAAAAAAAAAAACATAACTTGAACAACAGGCCTAATATGGTATGGAGATACAAAGAGACCAGAAATTATACCATCTAAATAAGTTAATGTTTTTCCAATATGCCCAGAACTCACTGCGCTGCAAGAATATAACAACACAAACTCTCCCATAAACGCCTTTTCGGCCATAACTCCGGAAACATTTTTAAAATGCTGTTATATCTTCCCAACTAGGCCAATAATGCATGATAGGCGGCTGCAAAAGCGTTGTTGAATATGCTACTTATGAAACGAACAATAAGATTACGAATTTTTAAACCGAATACAAAATGTTTTTAGCGGAATTACACAGCCCTTAAAAGTCAAAGGACAGACATTGATTTACCAATCCAAATATAATACAAAATATTTCAAAAATCACTTGTACAAATTTGCTGTGTGTTTCTTAAATTTAAAAAGTATGTTCAAACATCAAACCAACAATTAGTTTATAATTCAGTGCTATAAAAGTGCTGTCAAACGAACAAAAATGCTTTTCCAAACTATTAATTCTTTAGGGTTTTTATTTTTGCATTGGTCTGAAATCTAAAGCTAATTCACTTACCATGAAATGTATTCCGTGATTCAAACTCCAGTGGAGTGTTCAAGGCTCCTGACAAACACCCAAGTAATGCATTTGCTTCATATGCCTGAAAAATAAAAGGGAAGAATATTGTTTCTTTCTTTTATTTGAGGAATTCTCTTATTTCAGTAATATAGGGAAAAAATACTACAATTATAAACTACATAAACTTCTTCATGAAATCATGAACATTTCTAAAATTTAATGAAACCTCCATAAGTTGGATAGTTAAGGCGCCGGGCTATGAGCCTACTTTGTAGTTGATGAAATTCTCCTTTTCAGCCAAAATTGCTCTCAGTGTAAAGGTATCAATCGATTTGGTTAAGTAACATGGTTTCTGGTTTTATGCAACTAATCATGTAATAATTTAGATTGCTCTATCAGCCGTTTAATTTTCAAAAAGACAGTTTTCGAATATATTACGTTAGATGTCAGTACATAATTGAAAGAATTAATCTTTAAGGGTTCAGTCCATTAGATTGAATTAAATATAATAATTATAATACTTCGTAAATAAAATTTGTGTAAAACTCTTTGTAAGGAAAAATACAAATCACCCGGTTTAGAATCCGGAAAAGAGACGCAAACGTCAACACCAAACTATCGCGAAACTTGTGTCTTATTAAATTAAGTCAGATATAAATCATATCTAGCACATTGAGCCAAATATTAAATCCCATATTCGACAAAAGCAGTTAATTCAATCAAGTTAAATCGAAATTCTTTGACCAGAAACTCTTTAGGACCGAGTGGAAGGAGACATGGAAATCTGCGATATCACTAACTAAGGAATGTACTCACATGACCGAAGTGTTGGGAAATAATTTATTAAGCTGACCAAGGCCAACAACAGGATGCAGAGCTAATTCAAGTAAGCAATTAAGATATTTTCCGATATCTTCTCTGAAAACTGCGAATATTTGACAAACAATGTAACAGAATTAATATCTGTCTCATTCATATGTGATGACTTACAGATTTGTTTATTTATTTATTCATTACAATGCAAAGACAATTTATATTCTAATTTTGGGTGTAGGGAAAACCGGTGACACATACCACATGACTAGCTTTTTGCAGCGACAGACCAAACCCTCACGCTGATAGGCCAGCACGCTAAAAACTCGCTTACGGGGACGCTTGTGATTGACAGACATTTTTATTTTAATTTATAGGGAAGTGTTTTTTTTTTTTGTAATTCCGGGGAATTTAAAAATATATTAATTTGAAAAAATTAAAAAAATTGCTTAATTGAAAATATAATTAGTAAAGATTAATTTGGATGATTTTCCAAAAAATAATGTTGTGCCCTCAAATCATTAAAGTACATACACAATAATTGAGGAGAATTAGCAGAGCAAAATAATAGAGGAGATGACGAATATGGCCTATGGAAACATTGAAAATACTGTACTAGCTTTAATAGAATTTAGTACAAGATCACCATAATAAATTCTATAAAACCTACTACGAAGGAGACATTAGAAAAAATTTTTGTTATGAAAACATTTTTTGGTGACAATTCGGAAGCCTTGGGCTAAACAAATGTCAACCACATTTAAGACAACTCAACTAAATGAAAATAAGTGTAAATTTTCATCCAATTTAAATACATGTATTTTATAGTTGTGCCACATGTTTCTATCTTCGTTTCATACAACAATTTCAAAAGTACATACTCAGTTCGATTGAACGAAATAAGGTTCAATTATTCGGAGTTATTTTTTTTTTTAAAAATCCCACATAAATAAAAAAAAAATTCTTGACTTTTTTAATTTCCGCTTAACCGAATTCGACTGCATAAGAAAATTCATCTATATTGAAAAAAACGTTGCTTTAATTGAAAACTCTTGTTTTCCCATATTAAATTTAATACATGAGTTGAAACGCACAACACAGTCAAACATATTAAAATACTTATGGCAATATTTGTTAACCGTTTCCCACAATAATAACATCCCTTCCAATAATATGATTTACAAGCATTGTCTTGGCCAAATAATTCGAGTGGGCAGAAGCTACTGCATTTCACATTTTCATATTGCGTTTCTCTTGAACTTTCCTCGTCTTAAAATCTCTGAACATGGCTAATTTTATCTTTGAAAAGAGATATTCTTTAAATAAAAATAATTAAATTCTTTTCCAATAAGTTCTCTCTGCTCAAGAAAGCTTGACTATGCTTAACTCTGCAGCTAATTAATCCTATTTTTTTGGGGTCTTCCCTTTATCCAAGTAGAAAACTGACTGTAATCAAATACTTTGGCATTTTCATTTCCGCTAACATCTCCCCTCCCTAACATCAAGTTCCCTAGTAGTCCTTGCCCTTTCCAATTTAATCTCAATGTTTTATTTGTATTTATTTCCCTGGCATTCCCTGTTATCCTTGTGCTCGACCGAATACTTACTATTGTGGATTTATATTTTGTTATTTATTTGTGTTCTTCTTCTTCTTTTGTTTGTTTGTTTCTTACCATTGTTTATGTTTTGAACATATGTTGTAATTTAACCCAATGGCAATAATTATTTTATGGTTCTATAACTATTTGTACGTGATCTTTGTGTAGCTATGATACACGATTGTTTGCCTTTTCACGTGCTGCCTGAACGTGTTTCATAAACTGACAAAGATCAATGTGAAATAATTTATTTTGTGGTCTGTTGAGTAAAAGAAAAAGGGAACGTGTTTCGGTGAATTTTAATATACACATTTGTATAAAATGTAATACAAGTTGAAAAATGTTCATGTCATAGGTCAACCGTATCCAAAGCTATTAGGACGACTATTAACAAATAAAGTTTTAGGAGTGCCACAACAGGAGTATTTGATATGTGGAACGTGTCCCGGGAGATTAATGTGCCACAAGTGAACCGGCGCTGGATTGAGGGTAATATACAGTAAATTTGTATTTCTTTCATTTTACAGAGAAAGTTTTGGAAATACGTATTTTTTACTTCTTACCAAAGTAGTCTAATTTCCATGAAATCATGCAGATCCTATAAACAATTATCAAATATATGTTGTCAGCAAATATGAAAATTTCCCCAGACCATGCCGGACTGATAGAGTAGGGTAGGGGTGACATGTCAATTACATCATTTGTTGTTATATTTGATATGAAGAACAGTTGTTTTTTATTTGTTTTTAATAAAAGTTTAGATAGAATAAAATTCTGCATGCACACACTTTACATGTCAGCAAAAAAATAAAAAAAAATGCATTGACTGCAATCTTCAATTTTAAAATTTCTCCTAAAATCAACAATTCCCTTTAGATTTTGTTTATACAAAATTATAATATGCACATTTATGTGTCCATTAAAGGTTTTTCTTATATAAAAATAATTTGTGTCTGTCAGAAAATTTACAATTTTTCAGCACCGAACAAAATTATCAAGTTGGAGTGGTGTATTGTTGCACTAGGGCCAGTTCAACTCTTATCTGTGACAGCTGGGACAAGTCATTTTTGTTGGTGTTGGATAATTTCGATTCCCTGCAGAGGGACTGCTAAATTCAATTAAACAAAAATCCACTTCGTGGCTTCACTTGCAATTCGAAAGGCCAATCGGGTCGGTTTGTTCAAAAGTATTCAAATATCTTCTTTTTTTTATTAAAATGCGGTATGCAATCGATTGGAAATGTTTTGAAGAAATACTAGAGGCCTGAAAAAAAGGTCACACAAGAGTTTTAGGACAAAATATGACAATAATATATGTAAGACAGCTAAATAAATGTTGACTCTGGAGAAAAGACAGATGTTTGGAACTGGTGGTGGTCGGCCAGATAAGAAACAATTCGTCATCTTCTATCCGAACTCTCGTTAACGATTACCAGTTATTCACTGATCCGGTTGACAAAGCTAACCTTCTGGCGGAAATATTAGCAAAGAATTCATCTTTCCCAGAAAGCAGAAAGCATCATTAGAAAGGTATTTTAAGCATTCCAACAAGGCCCATCGTGTCCAGATCAGATGTTGAACAACAAATATATGACTGATTATATTGCTCATTTACTTCAATAGTGTCATAACTTCAAACACGATTTTTTAAAGAGAGTCCTTTACAGTTCTCAATTGCGTCTTACTGTTCATGATGAAATGGCAAACCAAACTAAATATTAATCACTTGCCAGCTGACAAAATGGCCGCCAGTTAAAAAAGTGATACCAACTTAAAGTTCTATACCCCAATAAAAAACACCCTTTATAAGAAAAACCCATAGGATTCCCGAATTAACTAGCGGCCCGACCAATATTTGTATAATACACTGCAGAACAAAAGTCAACATAAATTACAGATTTACAAAAAGCTTGAGCAAAACAAATTAAAAGTGAATTTTGAATTGTGACAATATTGAAGTACTAGTAAGTTGTAATGCGCCTATGGCGCCCGTTGAAATAAGTGTTAATTTAAAATGGATGCAACAAACATTTTCATATACATGAAATATAATTTATTTTATTGAGCAAATTAAATTTATTTCTGATATACACACTAATACTTATTAACATAAATTGCAAACAAAAAATGGTTTTTAATGAAGAACCTCTTGGAAAACAACATTGCGCGTGAATTGTCTGTGGTCATTAAATAACCTTCCTTGCTGTGGGTTCGATTCAATATACACCTTCACTTGAAACTATTTGGTAAAAAAAATTTCGAAAAAAAATTAAATTGGAAAAAAAAAATTTTATTTCCAAAAAAAATTTTTGTTAAAAAAAAAATTTTGTTGAAAAAAAAAAACTTTGTTGAAAAACAAAAATTTTGTTGAAAAAAAAAGGAAAAAAAAAATTTGGAAAAAAAAAATTTTGTAAAAAAAAATGTTTTTGTAAAAAAAAAAATTTTGTAAAAAAAAAATTTGGGGAAAACACAATTTCTGTACAAAAAAAAATATTATTTTTTTATTATTATCTTAATATATATTTACCCTCGACACTGATTCACTGATACACTGATTCCCTGATTCCCTGATTCCCTGATTCACTGATACACTGATTCCCTGATTCACTGACTCTGTCACGCAGTACGTAGGAATTTAAATAGGCATTCTATAATTCTATAAATAATAATAATAAAAAAAATAATATTTTTTTTTTGTACAGAAATTGTGTTTTCCCCAAATTTTTTTTTTCCAAAATTTTTTTTTTACAATTTTTTTTTTCCAAAATTTTTTTTTTACGAAATTTTTTTTTTCTACAAAATTTTTTTTTTCCACTACATTTTTTTTTCAACAAAATTTTTTTTTTCAAGAAAAAATTTTTTTTTCAACAAAATTTTTTTTTTCAAAAAAAATTATTTTTTTTCAAGAAATTTTTTTTTTTTCAACGATATTTTTTTTCCATATTTCAACGGGCGCCATAGGCGCATTACAACTTACTAGTTATTTATAGAATTATAGAATGCCTATTTAAATTCCTACGTACTGCGTGACAGAGTCAGTGAATCAGTGTCGAGGGAAGTATGGGCTTCAAAAAAAAAAAAACAGAAGAAAAGAACAATACAGCTTCGAAATTTTCTTTTTTAAATTTATCTTATATTTTCGACACAGTCCTCTTTTAGAAAACCCCTCTCAAGCGAAATTCAATATTTTCAATATTATGTTTATGGTACGAATCGTCACAGCAACTCAACTATTTATTTTTATTTTGTTTATTTGTTTATTCAGTCTATGGAATATTACAATCCTTACTGGCTATAACTTAAAACTAAAAGAATATTAAATCTGGGGTATTTGGCCAATGTATCAACAAAAAATCCAGTCTACCTTCAACTATAGACTGCAATTTTTTTTGTGATACATACGATTACATTCAGTCAAAGCACGAATTTGTGGTTCATGTGCACATAGTCGTATGAATGGGTATAACAAACATTTCACTATGACAAAAAGATCTTGGGGGAACATTGAAATTCAATAGTTGAAGCAACTAACTACAATCAACCATGTTAGTTAGAAGCTTAAAAGCTACACTTGTCCAAGTATGAGGGCAGATTCCACCCAATCGTTCATAATGAATCTCTTACCGCGCATTCCTTTTACTACATAACCATAATTCCATAATGATTGATGGTCTTTCAAAAACTTGGATATTATTAGCTATTGTCTCCGATAAACAAATATTTAAACAGTCTGGCAATTCTCAAGGCCATCAACAACTCCTGACATATTTTGATTGAAAGACTATTCACCGTTATATACGCTGTCTTCATCAATATTTAACTAAGACACTCGGTATTAACCTATTTAAATATTCTTATTTCTAAAGCGAAATATGCAATAATTACCAAATACTTTAACGCTACAGGACTTTGCTATAATGCCAAGGGAAAACATGTTGGTATACCAATAACTGTAATTGGTTGTAAGTCAATATGGCTAACATGATCATATAACCTTGACAAACGACAGCTAATACATATGGATATTAATGTTTTTCATTGGTCACTCTTGTTTGTAGGAAAATATCAAATTAAATGTTCACTGTGGCGGATAATTGTTGTAATGGAAGTCAATGTAACTCATACGCCCCAAATTGCTTAATAGATTTATTTGCCCTAATTTTAAATGCACTTATTTAACAAAAAAAAAAGAAAACATTTTCCACAAACGATAAAAAACCCCTAGTCCCGTCCAAGAACATTTTTGTACGACATAACTCAAGGCGTGTGAAATGTATCATATTATTCAAAAGATATCGCCTGAAAAATTTAAATTTGAATATAATTTAATGTGACATTTTGACAATACCGAATATATCCTTTATCCATATCATCTTGTTTTGTCGATGCCAAAAAGTGAAGCATATATAAAGTGAATTCTTACAAAATTCTTGTTTTTTTTTTCTTACCATGTCATGCTCTTTTTTGCCATGACTATGCGAATCACATACATAATCTATTTATGGTAGCACGACAATGGTATAACGTAACAAATGTATTGAATTTGTTTGGAAGAAACTAGCAATGCACAGTGTTTTGGAAAGGATTTTTTGGATCATACATGCATTTTTTGAAACTTGGACAGAATAAGTAAACTTGTTCAAAAACAATCAATTGATTGGCTTCTGCTCAGATACCCACTGACCAAATGTTAGTTTTATGTTTGACTGAAAAGTGAGTTTTTGTGGTGGACTGACAGAAAAATAGCACAAATGTCATAAAACCACCAGGCTAAAGCGCCGACATAGAGTTTAGAGGTCAGTATCGGAATGAAAACTTTGGTTTGTTGCGTGATAGTCGCCCAGACTACCTACCTCACGACCAAGGAATCTGTACACAAATATAAAATAGAATGTATAAGCGCCCCGGTAGGCGAGTTGGTAGCGTGCTTGCCTATCAGTGTGGGGGTTGTGGGTTCGATTCCCACCAGAGGCTTTGGTCGGTCGCTGCAAAAGTCTAGCCATATGGTCTGTGTCACCCGGTTTACCCTTGGACTCAAAATCAAATTATAAATATACTTTGTATTGTAATTAATAATTGATATATAAATAAAATAGAATATTGACTTTCTCATTAGATAAAAAATAAGATTTCTCATGTTACCCCTAAGACATTAAGGTTGGTTTCTTTTAAAAAAACAAAAAATCAAATTTAGCAATCTGGCAAATGCGAATTATTTGCATCATTTTGGAGTACTCGCTTTCAATATTCGATTATGCATTCCCTTTCGCAACAGATATATTTCAATATTCGCATTCGCCAAACCCACACTCGTTACATCCCTACGTTTTCAAAAACCTTCTATGGATCTGCTCTGTTTTCAATCAAACTAAATGTAAATATTTTCAACACTATCCTTTTTCCAGCCACTGTACACTAGTATTTGTTATACTTTGACAACTTTGACATTCAATCAGGGGAAATTGAACCGTAACATGCTTTTAGTATGAGTTTCATTCGTTTTATCCGAGTCTTCAGCCAATACATTTCATGAACAATTCTAATGGAATTCTTTACGTTTGCCTGGTGAACTCCGTCCTCCACCCGGTCTACTCCACCATTTCACCTTGCTACTTCGTCTAATAGCACCGTTCCATTATGCAATTTTTGTGAAATTTATTCCTCAAGACATGTTTGACGTTGCGCCCGGAAATTTTCCGTGAAATAATACGATTTTAGCATTTCCATTTTCCTTTAACTTCGTTTCTCTTTGGCTGGTATACGTCTTCGAAATAGAATCAATAAAAGCTTGCTTAAAACAATAAAGTAAAAATAAATAAATACTCTTTAAAGGTGTATGTGTGTGTGTGTGTGCGCGTGTAAGTGTCGTTGTATGGTGGGCACCCTGAACTCTATTTTTGGGATTGCGTCTACCTATTTGTATGGTATGACATGCTCGACAAGATATTCCTGCTCAAAGAATTTCCGTAATAAACTTTATGAGTGTTATTTGTTTCTGAGAGGTGTGAATGTGTGTGTGTGTATGAACGAGTTTTGTCTAAGGTCTGAGTTAACGCACACCAGAGAGTTGTGAATGAACACCTTGTTTCATTAACCCTCCCACACTCATTCCATTGTCCGCTTGTACTCTGTGAATGAGTGGAAATTTGTTAGCTACCGATTGTAGTTGAAACAGTGGAACACAGTGAGTAAAATATGTTAAAAATATAAGAGGATTAGCTAAACACTGTCGAAATTTGATAATCGAATCGAATCAACACACATCGAAACTTTTTTTTCGAGTCGTTGGAAAAAACGCCTTACAAATATATTATGAGCTAGTTTAATATTAAAATGAAGAGGTTTTCCATTAGTATTAAGTTCATGATATTGGGTGACCACATTCCATTAATTTATATACTGGAATCAGAATTGATTTACTTTAATTGAGATAGGGAGGGTAGCGTTCGACGGAATTATGTTCTATACCACATTCGAACAGTTGGGCTGAAGAAGGAATTTACCAATATAAGGATGAGAGTCCCTGGATAGCCATGTATTATGGCTAAATGTTCTGATGTGTGTGACGAAGGATATCTGACTAACAGATACCATTAAAATATCTATAGAACAGCGATACACAACCCACATTCCGGCGATGCCGTAGGGAGGCAATATAGTTGGATACCCTACTATTCCCTACAATCACCATCGCTCTCCGAAACCTGCAAAGATGTCCTTTGAGCTGCTTGTTGCATCCACCGGAGTCTCGATCAATCCTGACAGCGACTTCGGTGCTAGTTGACAAACGTTTCTTACTTCAGTTACCAATATTTCTCCATTCCAGAATTCGTAGGAAAATGTTTCAAAAATACAGCGGTTTCATCTGAATTATAAAGGGAAATATGTAAGTAAGTCCTGGAACATCGAATCGCCATAGATCTAAACACCTCAGCATTTTTTTTTTTTTTTTTTTTTTTGCTGGCCAACACTCTGGGGATGCCCCCTATAAATGCAATGCATTGTGTTAGCGGAAGGAAATTAGGGTATCGGAAGGAGGAAAGAGGGAGTAGTGTTTGTTGACATTTGTTTTGAATTTCTGAATGTCACAACTGGCAGGAAACACATTTGCTGGAAGATTATTCCACATACGAACGGTTCGGCTAAAGAACGAATTTTCTGTATAGTGCGTCGTCCGGTCAACCGGCCATTTCACAATGAACGGATGAGAGACCCTGGATAGCCGTGTATTCCGACTAAATGTTCTAACGTCAGGGACCAGACGACGGATATCTTCTGAACAGATACCATTAAAATATCTATAGAATAGCGATACACAACCCACATTTCGGCGATGCTGTAGGGAGACAATAGAGCTGGATACCCTACCATCCCCTATCATCACCACCGCTCTCCTCTGTACAGTGTACACGGTCCAGAAGCTTCAAAGATGTTAATGGAGCCCCTGCCCATATATGCGAGTTGTATTCCATTTTAGGCCGGATGTAAGTGGTGTAAATATTTACGAGATCAGATGGAGTGAAGTATTTCTTGCACCGCTTCAAAAAGCCTAAACACTTGAATGCTTCTTTCGACACTTCGAATATATGGCTAGCCCAGCGAGCATCACCCTGTATCTTCATGCCCAGAACATCAAGAGTGTCTGATTCGTCGATATCCACACCACCCATAGAAATTGACGACGATGCTGGATCTGGTGAACGTTTGTGTGACAACAAACAGCACTGGGTCTTTTGTGCATTAAAATCTACTCTGTTCATTTGGCCCCACTCACAAATCGTCGCCAAATCGCGGTTAAGTGAGTTATTCATCATTCGCCTTTTGCTCTCGACCTCCAGAGGACCTGGCCGATGATCAAATGAGTATGAATGACAGAGATTGCTGTCATCCGCAAAGGAGTAGATCGGGTTCACAGTCTGACCCAACAAGTCGTCAATGAAAATAAGAAATAGAGAGGGAGAGAGGACAGAGCCTTGTGGAACTCCTGCGGTCAACCTATGCTCGTTGGATGAGACCCCATCTATAACAACTCGTATAGAGCGATCCCTGAGGAAACTCGATATGAATCGAGAGAAGACATTACCGACACCAAAAGCAATAAGTTTTGATATGAGTGCTCCGTGCCAGACCCTATCGAACGCCTTGGAAATATCCAGAGCCACGACCTTACTTTCACCAAGGGCGTGAATAGATCGACTCCATCGCTCCGAAAGGAACGCCATCAGGTCTCCAGTAGATCGATTTCTACGGAAGCCATACTGTCGATCATTTAGAAGGCCGTTAGACTCTAAATACTTAACAAGATGGTGGTTAACCATGCTCTCCATAACCTTCAAGAGCGCAGAACATATTGCAATTGGACGGTAATTCGCAGGATTAGTAGCCTCACCTTTCTTGGGGATCGGCTGAACATTGGCAACTTTCCAACGTGAAGGGTAAATACCAGCACGGTACGACATGTTGAAAAGATTGCGCAATGGACGCGCTAGCGTCGAAGAGCACTTACATAGGACAAGTGCTGAAATGCCATCCGGGCCCGGAGTTTTGTTTACATTGAGATCTGCAAGAACCCTTTTAACGCCACGTGTTCGAAAAAATATCTGAGGCATCGAAGTAGATACGTTTTCGATTACGGGGAGTGGTTGACTGCTGTCTGGCAAAGATGAATTCTTTGCAAATATTTCAGCCAGAAGGTTAGCTTTGTCAACCGGGTCAGTGAATATCTGGTCATCGTTAACGAGAGTTGGGATAGAAGATGAAGAATTATCCCTTACTCTTTTAACAAATGCCCAAAAGCTCTTACTACCCCTGGGAGAAGAAAGAACTTTAGCACGAAGGCGTTGTTCGTGGAGAAGTTTTTCACGCCTAAGCACTCTGGCACAATTGGATCTTGCCTGCTTACGTAGCAGCTCAGTAGTGACGTTTTTATTTAAACGCCAATTTCTGAACGCTTCCTCTTTGGATCTGACAGCTTCTTTGCATGTCTGATTAAACCAACAATTCTTTGAAGGTTTATTCGAGGTAGTCTTCGATGGAATAAACGTGTTTATTCCATGAAGAATTATTTTCTCGACCATTTCAGCAGCAGCATCGACATTATTCTCTAGGAAACATAATTTCCAATTAAAATGCTGATAGAAATTGTTGAGCTCGGCCCAACGTGCCTTTTCGTATATGTACAATGTCCGCTTCGTGACTGGTTTAGAAGTGGATCGAAGATCGGAGATCGAAAAGGATGCTGAAATGGTGCAATGATCCGAGTTACCAAGAGGTGCAAGAATATTAACCTCGTACTTTTCAGGGTGTGAGGTTAAGAAAAGGTCAAGAATATTATGATATTGCCCTTCAACACGCGGAATGTGTGTTGGTTCATTCACTAGTTGCGTCAAGTTATTATGCGCGGCGAAAAGCTCAGCGTACTGTCCCTCCGGAAAAGTGTGGCTCGAATGGGAAAGCCAAGATTGATTATGGACATTGAAATCCCCAGCAATTACAATTTCACTGTCCGGACAATCTTCTAAAACTTTAGATATAGAATCGGAAAGGGCGTCGAAGCCGTTTAGGGTAGCCTCCCTTTCCAAATTTGGGCTTCTGTAAAGAAACCCGAAGTGTAATGGGTGTGATCCAATCCTGAACTTAACCCAAAGAAAGTTAAATTCTGGATCTTGTGAAAATGTATATCAGCTTTATAAATCTTTGTTAAGAAAAATGTGTCAAACAATTTTTTATTTTTGCTTAACAGACGTTTATAAAGCTATTATAAATTTGTCTAAACTCGGGTGTTAGTCATTTTCGAAGTTTTATGATTTTATCAACAGAATTTGTCAACTTAAAATTGTTTATATATCTGAAACTGTCAGTAACTATAAGAAGATTAAAAATATTTTTTTTTTTATATTTACTTCAACATAATTGGACAACACTTTTCGATCTACGACAATTTGAGTCTCGATAATTTAAAAAAAATTTATCTCTAGAAGAAAAATTACATCAGAATCGTGGTTATTCGTAATTTTTTTTTTGATCCATAGGGTAAATGAAAAAAGAGTTGATTTTTAGCTCCGATCAGAACAACTGACGGATGCAAATCTTGTGTCAGTTTTGTTTACCAATCGCCTTATTCGACATGTCTCTCCTTAAATGCCTAAAGCCACATCTCATATGTTTCAAAATACTGTGCGTTCAATAGAATTTAAAATACACACATAAATCTGTTTACTCAGATGTGAATTAAGAAAAAGTGTTCTTAAGCAGTCCTCCATTCCCTTTTTTTGTACGTTAATTCGTATTCTTTGTATTAAAAACTAAAACCAATTTTATGCTTAAACTCGACAAAAGGCGTCGCCTGTTTCCTTTCTATCCTTTTTGTCTTCATTTTAAGAGCCCCTCTCTCCGTTATTTTTAGCCACAATTTATAATTTTGTGCTTCAATACTTCCGTTAATGCTCTGCGGCTGTCAAACATCTGTGGGAGTGGGCGTTTGTGTCGCACAAAGACAACATTTAATGAAACTGTCAGCTAGCGGGGGCGTGCGTGTGTGTGTGTGTGCGTACGTATGTTTGTGGTAACATGTGTTTGTTGTAAATAGAAGGCTTTCAAAAAGGCATCAAAAAAGGATTTATTAGACCTTTTACAATTTATGGCAACAGCAAACACAAAAAAAAAGGAAATACAACAAATGCTTCCTACTTTCCTTTGTTATAAGTTTCTTTTGGCTTTTGTTGTGTTTGTTGTGTTTAGTGTGTATCTGGCCATTTAAACACATTCACATGTGAGTTTGGCTTTGTTGGTGTGTACGTGTGCTACTCACAAGCAAACTGTAAGTACAAATATGTATTTGTGTGTGTGTGGGTAGAAGCAACATTGTAATTTTGAGTTTATATTTACGAAGCTAATAGAAATTCGGTGTACAACCACAATATATCACAAGGGCCGGATTAGTTGGAGTTGTCTAGGATGTGACTGTGCCACAAACTCTAATTTTATGCCATCGGCCATTTTAGACATGACCAGTAAGGGACACACACTTGAAAGGGAAGCGATCTAACAAAACGTGTACTCGAAATAGTGTCACAACAGCAGAGTTTAGCATCGTAAAGTGTGACACTTAATTAATCTGTGCTGTAATAGCCAACAATTTGGCACAGTGACAATAATTGCATTTTTGTGGCATAAATTCGAATTGGTCATTTGCAAGTCATAACTCAAATTACATTTTTACCATTCGATCCATGACCTTTACCACCGCCCATGTGGAATGCTAGTAGTGTTAAACCTTCTCTAGTACAAACTGACCCGCAATTCATTTTTTAGCATATGTTTGAGAGAGAGCAAACAAAGGCATCACCTTTAAGGTTATCTCATTTGAAAGGTATAATTTACAAAAACTCTACGTCATAATAAGAGAATGGCAAACATATCAGCCACTTGAGTCAGTTTCATGAAATATAAGAACAAGATAAAATTTCCCTTTTATATTCCGGATTGCCCTAAACCTCTAATAGAGACTGTCAACAATTCGATGTCTGTTGAAAGCACATAAGACTTCAAACGACATGTGCTACCTACCCCTGGATTTGCAGAAAAATGTCTTGCTGTTGTTGATCGGACAAGATTGTACTGACATCGAAGTTTAATGATGACCCATTGGCCGTAGTGAGAGAATAACCGACTCTCGGCAACCTAAAGAAAAATTTACCTCGTGAATTCAAATACTTATATCGAGCAGCATCGAAAACCTCGATCGTTGCCGGGTGGGGGAATTCGAAAATTTTTGAAAGTAAATCTGTCATTTGGTATTGGGTTATCCAATATAATTGAAATTTCGCACAAACCTGATGTGTGCTCAAGCTTATGCCCGAAAGATGGACCCAGTGGATCGAGAGATAAACAGCTCAAAAAAACAGCTCTCGAAAAAAAAATTACAACTTCCGTCAAATTTTTATTCATAGTCCAATCTTATCTTCTTAATATATATTTACCCTCGACACTGATTCACTGATTCACTGACTCTGTCACGCAGTACGTAGGAATTTAAATAGGCATTCTATAATCTTAATATATATTTACCCTCGACACTGATTCACTGATACACTGATACACTGATTCACTGATTCACTGATTCACTGATTCACTGACTCTGTCACGCAGTACGTAGGAATTTAAATAGGCATTCTATAATTTTCTATAAATAATAATAATAAAAAAAATTAAATTTTTTTTTGTACAGAAATTGTGTTTTCCCCAAATTTTTTTTTACCAAAATTTATTTTCCAAATTTTTTTTTACATTTTTTTTTTTTACAAATTTTTTTTTTCAACAACAATTTTTTTTTTACAAATTTTTTTTTTCAAAAAAATTTTTTTTTTTTTTCCACAAAAATTTTTTTTTTCTACAAAAATTTTTTTTCAGCATATCGAGGGCTTATATTCAATAACCTCTATCTACAAAAACACAATTTTTCAGGAAAGCCAAAAAACTGTTTTATTCGCAAATTAGCAACAATTTTAATGAACTCATCTTCCACAATATTAACAAAATGTGTCTTACAAACACCCTAACTAAAAATTTTGTTGAAATTCGAGTTATTTTAGCTTCTTTGGTAGATAGAGGGTATTGACTCACAAATGAAATCATTGCGTAGGAAAATAATATGTAGATAGAGGGTATTGCCTTATTTTAAAATTAAGTTTGTTTTACGGTTTTTGTATGGGGATCCACAAAAAGGTGGGAGATAGGGGGTAGATATGTTCACAAGAAATGTTGGGGATGGAAAAATGGCAGGACCTGTTCTAACATTTGTACCCTACACAGAAAAAAAAACTTGTGTAATTATAATTTTGTAGTGAAAGCTATATTAAAGGATTATAATACATTTTCAGAATTTTTACTGCGCCTGGCTGAGATTATCATAGAAATAGTGATACTCCTCTGGAATTACCACCTTTAGATAGAGGGTATTGACTCACAAATGAAATCATTGCGTAGGAAAATAATATGTAGATAGAGGGTTTTGCCTTTATAAAATTCATAAACAAGTATCTTTGTAGATAGACAAATGATAAAATACAGCATATGTAGTACTAAAAATAGGTTTTTTCAATTGAAATTTTTACAGTAGATGCAGATGGGGTCAGTGATGAGTTTGGCATAAAAAAAAAATTTCGTCAAAATGTAGATAGAGGTTATTGAATATAAGCCCTCGATATATTTTTTTTTTTCAAGAAAAATTTTTTTTTTCACAAATTTTTTTTTTTCAACAAAAAATTTTTTTTTTTCAACACAATTTTTTTTTCGTATTTCAACGGGCGCCATAGGCGCATTACAACTTACTAGTATTAGTAATATTATACATGAATTGGGAGGTGGTTACGACTATACAAAATATGGTCTTACTTTGGGTTGTCTCTCACAGAACAGGAAAAAAATAATATTTTTTTTTCGACCCGGGTTCTGTTTATTGCCTATATGCCGATTGTAAATGGCAGATTTATTATTATTTTCGAATTCCCCCACGAATGGTTAGAGAACACATGGGTTTAAGGATGAGTTAGTGATAATAAAGCATGACCCAACAACTAGGTTATCATAATCAACAAAGCTGAAGCCAGTATAATAAACCGTCGATTCGATGCAGCCCCACTGCATCACTAACAAAAACAGGCAGGTGTCCTCCCACATTGTAGTTGTTTAGACCAGAACAACACACTACGAATAATAATAGAACAGACAATACAATGGAGAAAGCCCCTCGTCTATTTCAAAAAAGCATTTGACAGCGTTGGAACGGGTATATGGTCCGTGATAGCAGTACAAGGTGAACCAAGCAACTTAATAAATTTGACATAAGCGACGATGTGAGACAAGGTTGCACTGAGCTAATGTTACAACTGCTTTAGAAAAAAAATATAAATCGTGTCGAACTTCCATCATCACCTTAAATATTTTCTACCTCGATGAGAATTATGACAACTCCACAGCAATTCTGACATAGCAATGCAAAGATGCCACCTTAGGTTTCACATCCCAGATTTTGCTAAATGCTCTGTAACAAAATACTGTTGATATTTTTATGTGTACTTTAGTACTTATTAAGTATTTGTTTATGAAAAATATCCTGCAGTTTTTTTACGACCAAAATATTCGAAGCGCCTTTGTGTCTTTACCAAAAATATAATAACTATTTTTGTAGCCACATCGAATTACATACCTAAGTATGTATATTCGAAGTTATGTATACTACATTTCTACATACGCAAACATATTCTCCTATAGTTGTAACTGTGAATGTGTAAGGTTGGTAATATTCTCTGGGTAAACCCGAAATGACTGCTCCTGATGGTTGTGTGTTAGTTTTTTAAGTTGGATGTTTAACATGAAATTTATTATGCTTATCCTAGAAAATGTTATGTCGCACAAAAACAAAATAGTCATTATGGGTCGGTAGTATCTCCAAGGAGTATAACAGCGCTCGAATTAATTGTTTCTCAACATGTAAATTAGAAAGGGAGTTTTTGTGACATTTTTTCAATAGGGGAATCTTAGGTATTTAAGAAATGTTTCCATAATGTTGTATTTAAACTAGTCCACCTTTGCTACTTCACTAAATGTTGATTTTGAAAAAAAAAATCGTTTTCTGTTCAAGGACATCCACCCAAAAAATGTGTGTTCTATTTACAAGAAATATTAATACCAGCCATTAACATTTCCATCGAGCAAAATTAAAAACATCTTCCACTTAATTGTCTCTGTTACCTTCAAAATCCAGACATGATTTTTAATTTTATTATTCACTAACTCACCACGGCACAGGGCAAAATAAATCGCTGCTCATTTACTTGCTGTTGTTTATAATGTGACCTTTTCGGGTGCTATCTTTTTTTATGAGATGTCATTTGACTTTGACAAATTTCATTTATTTGCCTGTCAAACGTTTTAAAGAAAACACACCCACCGGCAACACAGCCTTTGGGCACTCAAACAACCCACACACAAAATACATTAAAAAACGGGGGGATGATCATCATTTGAGATTTTCAGAGCGAAAAGAAAACGCAAAAGTGAATTATTTACGGTTGTAAAAATTTTATCCATCTTTTAGTGGACCTTTAATTTTGAGCGTGCCAAACGATGTTTTCTATAAGGCGGGGAAATAGCAAATGAAAGAGTTGGTTCATAACGACCGGTTGGTGTAGTAAAAGTGGCAACACTTGAAAGAAAACAAAGGGATGATCAAATGGAATACAACTCCCATATATGGACAGGGGCTCCAATGACATCTTTGTATGTCACCAACACTATTGTCTCCCTACAGCATCGCCGAAATCGCTATTCTATAGATATTTTAATGGTATCTGTTCACAAGATATCCGTCGTCTAGTCCCTAACGTTAGAACATTTAGCCGGAATACGCGGCTATCCAGGGTCTCTCATCCGTTCATTGTCAAATGACCGGTTAACCGGACGACGCACTATACAGAAAATTCGTTCTTCAGCCGGACTGTTCGTTTGTGGAATAATCTTCCTGCAAGTGTTTTTCCTGCCTGCTATGACATTACCAAATTCAAGTCCAACGTCAACAAAACACTACTAAATTATGACAATGATTCTGATTCAAAATTGCAAATTAGAAACATCTAACAGTCTTCGAATACCGTCACTTAAGATTAGAAAGTCCTTTTGACAAATTAAATATTCACGTTTAAGACTAGACACCAGCATGACAGAATCCAGCTCATACCTTTCATTGGTTGTTCCACACCTGTTATCCTCGTTTCTCTCACAAACTTCCAGTAGCGCTTTATGTGCTTTTGCAAGTACCCATTTTCAGGCATATTACTCGAGTTGTAGAAAGTTATTTAGTTCAGAGGGGGCACTGTTCTTGAATTGTTAGCATAGCCCGAAGTTTCATTTAATTCCAAGCACGATCCTTGGATTTATTTCAATACTGATATCATTCTTTCTATTAAAAGCAAAGCCGGGGTTAATACTCATTCACAGCCTATACAATAAGTCCAATATGTAGCTTTTCTGTCGTCGTGATGTTTCTCATTTGACGTCAGGTCCATCTCACTGAAAGAGCTCCAGTTGTACATCGCTTTATCTGTTGGACGTTGTCGATATCGTCCAAAGGTGCAAAGAAGATGTGGCCTTTAGGGTTCACCTCTCTGTTCAGACCTCTTGTAGTAGTCAACGAGTCGCTTTCTATTTTTACTGAAGATCTAGTTTCACTTAGAGTCATTCTACAGTGGCGTAGAAGTTTTGCAGGATTCTCATGCACAGATTGCACATTAAGGTATTACCTGATTGGGTACTCTCTCGCTTCGGTGATCCGACTTCACCCCGTAGATGATGTGATTTAGCATCATTGCATTTCTGTCCCTGGAGTCATGTGAATTCGAATGTCTACCTCAACCAGCAGCGTCACCGAAAATCTACCGTATTTTTACTCGTACAAAACATGCATGCATAATTTCAATCCAAACGAGTCACTGTGGAAAAATCTGGTGGTATTTGTAGGACTTGAAATGTTGGTCGGTCGTGGTGTGTCAGATAGCGTGTGCGATTATCACAAATTCTATAGATGTTGTGAGAGAAGATTCAAATAAGAAAAAACAAGTGGATAAATAGTAAGTTCGGCCGGGCCGAATCTTATATACCCTCCATCATGGATTCGTTGCATTTCGATACCCATATGTCCATGTTTGTCAGGGGCCGGTTTTTGGGACTATCGGGCGGCCCAAAAACCCGATCACAAATTTTATCCAAATCATGAAAATAAATGCATATTTGGGTTCGCGAGAAAATTTCGTTGCATTTCGATACCCATATGTCCATGTTTGTCAAGGGACGGTTTTTGGGCCGCTGGTGACCCGATAGGCAAATCATGAAAATAAAGGCATATTTGGGTTCGTGAGTAAATTTCGTTGCACTTCGATACCCATATGCGCATGTTTATCATGGGCCCTTTTTTGGGGCCCAAGGGTCTACGGAAGGGCACGCCCATTTTTGGGATTTTTTTCCCCATCTATAAATTATATAAACTTAGAACAATTTTACCAAAAAAAATCAGATGTAGTGAAAAAAAATATTTGAAACATTTGATTATGGCCGGGATATATTTAGTCCCGTAAAGGGGAACTTTTTGGTCCGATATTGCCCATTCTCGAACTTAACCTGCTTATGGGCAAAAAAATCTTCCTACAAAATTTCAGCTTCTTAGCGTTGGTCGTTCGCACTCTATCGTGATTTCAACAGACAACAGACGGACGGACGGACGGACGGACAGACGGACATCGCTAGAATAAATTCGAATAATCATTATAATACTACAATTGCAGGAATGATGCATGAACTAATTATTCGCAGGAAAACCAATATCACTGTAGAATTTTATAGGTTCAACTTGCATAGACTCCAGGCTATGTAGGTGACGTCGCTACAAAATGGTGTAGACACCTCTAAATGTGACTTTTTTTAAATACGCAAAATGGCAAATTTTGGCAATTGAAATTTGGTTTTGGTCTACATTATTAGGGTATGGCAACGATAAAAATAGCGCACACAAGTCCATTCAAAATCTATGTACTGTCAATAACACTTTGGAAGGTCCTTCATGATGAAGGTCGAAATAGGTGAACTATTTGTTTTCTTTTTTAAACAACCCACAAATTCTTCAGTTTTTTCCCCCTAATATTACCCAAAATAGCTGCATATCTTGCAGATTCTGCGTAGGGTGTATGGACATCATTTTGTGTTGTGACCTTCACTGAAAGGAGTAATTTCCCCACCCACATCTTAGCATGGAATTCGTTTTTAATTGTTTTCACTTGAGGGTTTGGCGAGGAATTAAAACATACCTTTCATGGCGGTTTTGTCGAAACCGTCAAGGAAGTTACATTTCCAGCATTTTATGCTTGAGCCATAAAACATTTTATTGTTAGTACACACAATTATTTAAAATACAATTTAAATGTTTTTTTTTTACAGAATCTGCAAATTAAATGCGACCAAGAATAGACTGTTTTGTCATTCCTCGTGTATTCGTCTCCGTTCTGCTGAATACTCTTTTTGTCTTATTTTACTTGTATTACAACAACTGAGTTATGTCTTACACTCGTATCTGTGATGTAAAATGTGTAATATTTTTTTTTTGCGTCGTTTTGTTTAAACAGCACACATGAGACCAGTTAATGTCATGTTTTTGTCATATATTTTTCTTTGGGTTATATTATTTTTATTATTTCAATTCCAACACAATGTGCATAATATGGTCATAACAATGAACACGCAGTATTTCTTTTTCTCTGTATATATAAAAAATGTGTGTATATATGAAAGTATTGTGACATAAAGCATTGTAGTGATTGAAGATGTCCCTGGTAGGAGATGAATGTGTTTCAAAGGAATTGGTTGACAAAATTCGTGGTATTAGGGAAACGGCGTAGAAGGATGTTTAGATATTTATGTTTGCCGAAGACAGATTTTAATACCACGACTCAGTCAATCAGTCAAAAATATTCAAAAGACTAAACCTACCAGAGAGGGCCTCGGTGGCGTGATAGGTTGTGATTGTGCAATTTATTCGCTAATCAAAAAAAAAGGAAATATCCATAAAGCCACGCAATAGGGGTCAGCTTGGATCGAGTCATGCCACAGACGCCTCAGCATATGGGTGAATAATCTTAAATGACTCCTTTCTGTGTCCGGCTGTTTAAAATTGTGTTGTATTAACTAATTTTTTTTATAAATATGTTCTAAGCAGCTTATTATATTTGTTAAAATAACCCACGTATTAGTTTTTAAAATTTTTAATTTGTTAATATCGAAAAAAAGAAAACAGTACATGTAGTCTCAGTCCCGTGGCGTGTCCAAAACCGACGCAGCAAAATAAACCGTACTTATTATGTATGTAAATATTAAAAATCTCTAATTGCATTCAAATGAATTTATGCACTATCACTTCAAGTCACATATACTCTTTTTTTGATTTAATTAAATTAATTTTAAGAAATTATAAAAATCATTGACTTTTGTCCGGAACATTTTCTCTCAGTCCGGTGCCGGGTGTGGTTTTCTGCTTAAAAAAAAGGTAACGGCCGTTACGTTCAATTTGTAGTGTTTCTCTCGCGCTGAAGTATTGTTCTCTTCGAAGGTTCTCGAAGAAACTCTACTTCTATTTTAGTTTGCGAATTATTTTCGTCGGAGTGGTCGGAGACTGTCCCCTTTTTCGCAAAGAAAAGGAGTCATTTTAGATTATTCACCCATATATTGAATACTTTGATCCCCTCTATTTTAAACACCAAAATTTTTATTCCCTTATTTATACCCATTTAAAGTGCGACTTTACAAATTTATTAAAATTTCAAAATATTTAAAGTCTGCATTTATTTTTTTAATTCCTGCCCTAAATTGAAGCTAATGGCTAAAGCTGTTGGCACAATATTCCACCGTCTCCAAAAACATCAGAATTCATGAAAACCACAGGCATTTTGTGTCATAAATCGCATACTACATTCTTGTATGTACTAACATAAACGACAATGAACACATCATCATACATTTCCTATTTGCTTCAACCAAATTTTGTTTTGCTTTACTTGGTTCTGCCCTGAGTTTGATTAGGGAATATACATGATGTCTCCATACAACTACATATGTATGTGTTAAAAATCTGAACATAAAACTCAAATAAAAACTCCCCTTGCCCTTCCGGGCCACGAAAAAAAAGGGGGAAACAGTGGGAACAGCTACAGCAAAATCTCGTTAAATTTGTATTGCAACTTGAAACAAAAACAAAAAAATGGAAAAAAGTGTAGTAAAAAAAAAAAACGTTAATATTAAATGCACACACGCACACATGTAACCATACGCACTGTCAAATATTTACCTACAAACACTTACACACATACACATATGTACGTATGAAAACATGCAGCCAAAGTTACACTCGTCCGTATCCTGCAACGGAAAGTACACGAAAGTATGTATGACAATTTGAAATTTGTCAAGTGTCAGCACTTACACAACACATGTAAACAGGCACACATACATTCCATACTAAACTGAAGGAATGGCAAAGAAGTGTAAAGGCATGTGCGGCACATGTGTGTGTGTGTGTGTGTGTGAGCCAACAGCTATTTGGCTGTCTCACCACCTCCCGTTTGTCTTTGACTGCTTCGTTTCGTTTTGTTCTTTCCTTTTTTTAATGGTTTCCATTTCAACAGTTGAGAATTAATAAAAATTGTAGACTTCCGTCTTTCTGTTTGCTGTTGTCGTTGTTCGGCTCGAGTGTTTGTTTGCTGAGACAACAGTTTTCTCTGACAACAACAAAATGGAGCAAAGTCCCTGCAGTTTCACAAGTAGTGGCTGGTAACTTTTCATCGACTACCTCGCCGATGGCATTTCATCGACTACATCGCTGGTGTAAAGTAAAGTGTAAAGTGGTGTCTCGAGAGATTTTCTATTGTCATTCGTATATGAAGTAACCTTAAGAATTTAATAATGTTATTTTCACCTAATGCTTTAGGTTGTTAACTTTGTAGTTGAATTGAAATAATATGAATTGAAAAAATATTAAAAAATAAAAATAAACAGAAAAAAAATTCCCAGCCCGGAATGGAACCTGGGTTCTTTTTGTCGATGAATTCGTCGACGAAGTGTCACCGATAAATTCGTCGATGAAATGTTACCGATCAATTCATCAACGAATGGTAGTGCAGAGGGTGAGGGTGAGAAATAACAACCAACCAACAACAAATGCCACATGAGACAAACAAGAAAGAGTTACACAGAATCAAAAAGATAACAACAACAAAAAAACGCGTGCAAAACAAAACAAAAAACTGTAACGGGCACCCAAATAAAAAAAACCCAACAACAACACATACTACATTGCAAATAGAAAAAAACATCAAACACGCATGAGAATATGAACTTGGTTGAGGGACGCAAGAAAGAGAAAGAGTCATTAAGTGTTTGACATTAAAAAAGAAAAGACGTGCGTGGAGTGACTTCTAATTTTTTTATTTCTTGTGTCTATTTCGTCAATTGAACTGTGTTGATAAAAACTTCTTGCAAAATTTGGTGATTGGTCAAAGGTGAATAATAGCAAATAAGAAATAAGGTGAAATAAGAGCAAATCAATATTATATTATTTTATATTACAGAATCCATAACTGTTATGGATGAGAACGCAGGGTCGGCAGAAGAGCAACTTCGCAAAGCAGTCAACCTGCAGAAGAAGCGGCATTTTAAATCCATTTCGCTAAAAAAAGGAAAACAAAATGAGCCTTTACTTTTGCCATAGATGCATATTTTTTATTTATATTTTGTTTATGTACACCTACCTGACTACCTGAATTAAGTCATAATGTTTTAAGTTTTTTTTATTTTTTTGAAATTCAAATTTTTTATGCTTTTAGTTAGTTTTTAGTTTTTCTTTATTGGCTTTATTGTTTCCGTTTGTAAAACAAAAATAAAAATATTAAAAAATAAAAATAAGCAGAAAACAAAAAATTCCCAGCCCGAAATCGAACCCGGGTTCTTTTTACTATTCTATCGCTGTTTGTCGATGAATTCGTCGACGAAATGTCAACGATAAATTCGTCGACGAAATGTCACCGACAAGTTCGTCGACGAAATGTCACCGACAAGTTCGTCGACGAAATGTCACCGACAAATTCGTCCACGAATGGTAGTGCAGAGGGTGAGCCATCACCAAAGCGGCCATCCCCTTGTTAAATTCGCCGCTCAAAAGCATTGTGGGTAGTTTGGCAGGTAATCGGTGGCATGTTAGTGGTAGTCGATGAATTCATCGACGTGGAGTCGATTCCCTTTACTGCAGGGGTGTTACTTGTTCTTTTCATAGCTCCGGAGTATTTAGTTCGCCTGGAATATTTTCATTTCTTTGGCAATTAGTTGGATACTGTTTTCTTCTTCTTCTTCGTCAGGGTTTAGACTGCATTCAGTGTCTTTTAGCCAAAATCGTGGTCTCTTAGCCATAATTATTGTCCAGGCTTAGCATTTCTTGCGTGTGTATGTGTAGACGGTTTGGGAAAAATGCATTATGAAATAGAAAGATTTTTCCATGGCTAATCTCCTATAATTCTCTATTGCAGTTGTCTAATTAACGATTTTCAAGAGGAATCAAATACAATAGAACTAATAAAAATTGAAAATATAAACTAATCTCCTAAAATTAGCTGGGCGACATAAGTGAGGACAATCGGAAAGCTGAACCTGCCCAATTTATAATAAAGAATCGTTAATTAAGCTCTGTTGTATTTAAATAAAATTAAGTGCGTCTGAGACATTTATTATTCTTTTGAAAGGCCTTTCGATGCCTATTTGTGTGCTGAACTAAATGAACAGGCAATTTTGTTATTCAACCGAAATTCTCTATAAATTACAAGTTTTGGGAAAACCCCTAAGTTGTGATAGAGATTAGCTTGAGTGTGTCAATTTGGATATTTGCTTGGTCATTTGTCCAGGCGTTTTTATGTAATTCATTTGATGTGGAGTCCGTTTTTCGGAATCACTGACACACATATGAACATTAGGATGACTCAGGTAAAAAATCAACTAAGATGTAATCACTTAAGACAATTTTTTTTTTATATTTGATAGAAATTATCAACACATTTAGGCATTTAGGGAAAGACGAATCTGACGATGATATGGGCTTTGCATACGAACTAAACCATCTAAGCGTAGATAAAACAATATCTACGTCTGGTTAAATAGAAAACCTAAAATACATGTCTCTGCAATATTGTACACAGTAATATCAAAAATTTTAAATTTAATAGTAGAATTAAGGTGAAATGACTTAAAATACAAGTCTCTGCAAAATTGTACACATCAATATCCAAAATTTGACGCAAGTCGCTAGAACTGATATATGTCCACAATTATCACCTTATTTTTGTAGTTGACCAACTTTTATTTCTTTAATGCCTTCAAGACCGACGCTCTCTAATGTACATAACTATGTTTACTAGGGTGGAGTGAAATTCAAAAAAAAAAGTTAACCTCGGAAAGAGATGTAGTCGTGGGTCCTAATGAGGGGAAAAATAAAGAAAAAAAATTTAAAAAATTTTTAGAGGTCGCGCCTCTCCCTCGAAATTTGGAAATTATCGCTATTTTGGCGTTGATTTTAGAAAAATCCTAAAAAGTTTTATGTCAATAAATGTTTGCAATAGCGTAAACAATGAAATAAGGGCATGAAAAAATTTAAAAAAAATTTTCTCATTGTTCAAAAATTTATAAAAGTAAAATAAGTCAAATCGTCCCTTCTTCAGAAAATTGACTGAACAATGAAATCGCCACCAAAGCTACAAATATTAGTCGATTATCCTCATATTTGCCTCAAATACTTTTGTTTAAGTCGTTAATTTTTAGGATTTTTCTAAAATCAACGCCAAAATAGCGATAATTTCCAAATTTCGAGGGAGTGGCGCGACCCCTAAAAATTTTTTAAAATTTTTTTCTTTATTTTTCCCCTCATTAGGACCCCAGACTACATCTCTTTCCGAGGTTAACTTTTTCAAATTAAAAAAAAGCATGTTTTCACTCCACCCTAATGTTTACGTTTCACAACCCATTTAAAGACATACCTATGTGTACACATGCACAGACACACCTATAAATACAGTTTGTAAACTATTTCCGCTTGAAATTTAATTAAATGTCTTCGAACTTGTTTCTTAGTAACCGGCGACTGCCACATCCCCAGCTACCTTTGCAACAATCATTTCCTGTCGGATATTGTGTGTGTCTTTTCGTTCATCAAATACTGAGAAAGCACCGTAAGGATACGAAAAGAATTTAAGCCGTAGAATTGAAGTGAAGTGAAAGAAGATTTGTTTCATCGGTAAACAGAATGCAATTACTCGAATCAGTTAATCGTTATACCGAAATCAAATTTCTTGAGGTTTCTTTTTTTTGATACGGCAACGAATATTCTAAGGCAGATAAGAGAGGCCATATGGCCATAATATGGTTTGGTTTGGTTAATTTTTATAACCTTCCCAATACGCTACTTTCGAAAGTATCTAGAAATGCTATAAACTTCGAAATCTTATCATAGACAGATATAATTAGCAAAGTTTCATAAGGTTCACAGGTATCTACTCTTACGTTGTTACTTTGTGTTGAAATTAATTCAGAAAAGTTGGCGTTTCTAACATATTCATAATTAGTTGGCTAAATTTGTTCAATATTTCATAAGAAAATAAAAAAAATTCCGGTGGAGAAGTCCCATGGGTAATGTCTCCAATAAAAACCATACAGTGTGGTCCATGTACAAGTTTTTGTTTTATCCAAAAAGTCAAAAAGAACCAATTGTTTCTTGTACAGAGTTTTCCAAAAAGAGGTTTTATTTTGGTATTCAAAGAAAAATGGAATTTTTTGAAATAAATGATCGGATGTTTATTTCATAAGAAAGAGGAAGGTATGCCGTTAATAATGCAAAACAACATCAGCCAAATGGTCACCACGAGGACGCTAAGAGGACCATATCCTTTTCATGAAATTATCCATAACCATAACGAATATGTATGTCTTTCCCTGTCTAATATACAGTCATTTATGTATATGATATCTAATGGATCAATTGTTAAAGCATTATATCCTTTCTCCACCTTTTGTACACGGATATTAAAATTAACAAACCATTTCCAAACAACGCAAATAATTATAATTTACCATGCGTGCTTATATCCTATTTGAATATGAATTTATACAGTTTTACAGTTTTTTTGTGATTTGGCATACGCATCATAAAAATCAAATATTTATGACCATAATTTCTACAGTTTCATGACAGCAGCCGCCACAATCATTTCCTTTATACGACTCCTGAGAGGAATCTGAATCAAATAAAATTATATCATAAAAATGTTATATGATTTTATTTTATTATTCTTCGATTGAAATCTCCAGCGCCACAAAAGACATCATCCCACCACCAAAAGCAGGAGAAAGTCAAGAGCGAGACGAGAGATAACTAAATAAAAGGGGTACTCCTGGAGGGGTAGAAGGAAATCAATGGAATGCGGAAAAGATTCAAATTAAGGAGTCATATGAAAAGAGGGATTTATACTCCTGTGACGGAACTGGATAGGCCACCGCCAAGCATTTATGATATGAACAAGGCATTGAAAATACAAGGCCTTTCTGTAAAGGCTTCTAAAGAGTGTGGCCAAGTTTCTAAAAGATTGTGACCAAGCATATGGCGGTTCGTAAAGTGGCATTACATTAAAATTCCATCATAAAATTGTGAACTTTACGCCTGCCTTAGGCATCCTAGGCCCTTTATTCCGCCAATGGCCTTCAACAGGACATACCTACATACTACACGACTATTTGTTTGCAATTGCGTTATAAATTTACAAGTAAACGTAAAAAGAAAGAGGAAACGGAAATGGAAATGAAATGATCCGATGTATGTTTAAAAATAACTTACTCTGAATGTCACTTACACACATATTTCCACAGGAAATATGAGAATGCTCACATATGTGTCTCCTTTATATGACAAATAAAAAAAAGAAATTCCCATCAAATACGCAGCGAAGGAGTGGAAACCTTAAATGGACTGTATTTACTGCAAAAACGAAAAAAAAAATAGAAACAGTCGGTCACCTGCAAAAGGACAACTGGAATATGAATGAAGCCAGATGGCTACATTTATTGGCAACACATGTTGCTGCTTCAAGAACTTTTATGGTCCTATAAATATAGAATTGAAAGTTTTGCGTAATAAATTTGTTAATTTACATTATTTGATTACATTTGATCTATATTCTACGAGAGTGTGATGGTAATTTTGATAAGTGTGCAGAATTAATATTCCAGAAAATGTAAAAGAACATTAGATATTGGAGATGCGTGGTTTGTTGATATATATAAACACGAGATCTATATGCCGATGTGGATTTTTTGAAAAATTTTAATACATTTTATGAGTAAATTCACTGAAATGCGAGCTATCTTATGGTATATCAGAGAAACACCTGGAGAAAATCTATCATTTAAGCTGATTAAAAAGATTTTATCATTTGAAAGGTTTAAGTCAGAAAACTTGGCCATTTGTTTATTTTCTGTTATACCGTGAATTAAAAGCTGCGTTTATGAACAAATTTGAAATTAACTCATGAATTTTTATGGACATTTTTGGAGATTTAAATTTACAATAACATTTGATAATGAAAATCCAAATACGGCCTGCGAGCTCAGATGGTTGGCTGAAATCAGTTGAAACCGACGATCACCCGAGGACAAAATCCTTGAAGGTTGTTCAAAATTGGTTAATGGTTTCCCATGGAAATGTGTGTGTAACTGTCATTAACCCTTTGATGACTGACAAGATCCCTCGGGACATATTAGGTTTTCAAACATGCACCATTTCAAAACGGCTCCACCAAAAAGGGCAAAACTAAATGACATTTATTTATATAAAAATAATGCAGCTAAATTCAGTAACAAACTTGTCAAATAACGTCATTGATCGTAGAAAAATGTGTCAGTCATCGTAGGGATCATTTCCGTTTCCTGTTTATTACACGTTTACTTGTACAGGGTTCTCCAACAAGAGGTGTTACTTTGAATCACTCGGTATTTCGGTAGCTGTTACGTTTGAAGCTTGTATTCTTTGACATTTGACAAGTAGAAACTATGCCATTACTAAAAATGTAACGATACACGCTTCATCAAAGCATTGAAATTATTAAAATTCACTACAAGCAACGAAACTATTATCTTTTACGGGAAAAGTTTCCGGACCGTTTTATCTCTTGTGGTTTAACACCTTGCGACTTCTTCCTTTGGGGTTACGTTAAAGATAAGGTCTACGCCAACAGCCCAGCTTCGATTCAAGGACTCAAAGATGGAATTTGTGAGGCTATCGAGGTTATGGAAAATTTCATGAAAAGGATATGATCCTGTAAGCGTGGTCGTGGTGGCCATTTAGCTCATTGTTTTCATTATTAACATCATACCTTCCTCTTTACTATGAAATAAACATCCGATCATTTATCTGAAAAAATTTCATTTTTCTTTGAATACCAAAATAACATCTCTTGTTGGAGCGATGTAGCCCATCTTTAAACGCGACACTTAGAGGTTAGAGCAACCCTAGTAATTCGCTGCACCAAAACACTTTAGCATTTTCTGAACATTTGGTGGCCACCAACATCGGTTCAGGGTGCGGTAAGAGCCTAATTGAAGGTACCCAACCTACACGCATCTAAATTTCTGATACAATTTATGAACGAGAACTCGCACTGCACCAACTTCAAGGAGAGATAAGTTTAAAAAAAATAATAAATAAAATATGGAAAAGCTATAGTCGGACTAAGCCGACTATACACAGTGTTATGTATGTAAAAGAATTGAGGTATCGCTAGGTCCGAACAAAATTGTAAGTCTATTATTAAATCTAAAGTATACCGGGTGGTCCATCTATCTAATCGAATCATGTCATTTTGTAGTAACCGCGCTAGATATCTTGTCAAAAAGGCGCCCCGGTAGTCGAGTTGGTAGCGTGCTTGTCTATCAGCGTGGGGGTTGTGGGTTCGATTACCACCAGAGGCTTTGGTCTGTCGCTGCAAAATTTTAGCCAAATGGTCTGTGTCACCCGGTTTACCCTTGGACCCAAAATTAGAATATAAATTTAATTGTAATTAATAAATAAAATAAAATAATAATAAAAATCTTGTCAAAAAGTCACTATCACATCTCCGTGGAACAAAATAAGTAGCTTTACGCTTGAGCAGCGTTGATTTTAAAATACTGGCGAATACTCTATTTCGGTTAACGCTGAGCCCAACAGAGTCTTAATACACCATTTTTATGGCCGAAAGTAGAAGACATGGACTTGGAAAATCATTGGTTTCTATAGAATGGCGCGATATGCCACACAGTCCACGCCACAATCCCTATTTTGTGTACCATGTTATGTAATCCTGTTATTAGCCGTCTCGGCGATGTCAATTGGAAATGTTCGTGTTTTTATGTTTTTTTTTTTCGACCAAAGAAATATAGTAAAAAAGTTACGACTTAAAGTAGTTTATAGCTCTGAAACTGTCATTCAAATTCAACAGCACTACAGGAAAAGAGAAATATAATGTAGTAGCCAATTTTTTTTAAATTTATTTTAATCAAATCGGACAAGTATTTTTTTAGGTCTCAAAAAATTACATTTAAAAAAAAACCTCTACATTAAAAAAAAAAGTCAACCACAGTCGTACCATGGTACAATAAACAAGGTAAGGTCATTAGCCCAACAACAAATAATCAGATACAACTCTGGTACTCTATATTGTCAAAGTTGTATATGTCAAGAATATAAAATAAAGTTACTGACAGTTAATTTTTGTTATTGTTGTAAATATTTGATACAAAATATCATGGTACAATAATAATTTCAATAATTTGAATAAACGTTTTTTGAAATTTCAACAGTTGCCTGATGTAAACAAAAACATCGAATGTCAACTTTGACAATTTAGAGTGCTGCGAGAAAAAATTTTAAATCAGCTGATTGCTTGGCCTTACCTTGTTTATTGTACCATGACTCGTACTTAGAAATAGGGGAATGCAGTACATCTCCTAACAACAAAAACAAATTTGTGTTGCATAGTGTTACGAAAGGTCTATTACAATATTCAGCAATGGAAGATATGGCGATACGTGATGCCAATAAAACGTTAAAAACTGTGAAATTAAAGAATATATTTTCTAATTTGCATATATGTCTAAAATAAGTTAGATGAGTTGGTAGCTTGCTTGCCTATCACCGTGTGGGTTGAGGTTTCGATTCCCACCGGAGGCCTTGGTTTGTCGCTGCAAAAACTCTAGCCATATAGCCTGTGTCATCCGGTTTAGCCTTGAACTCAAAATTAGAATATTAATTTACGTTGCGTAGTGTAATTAATAAAAAATAAAAAAAAGTACACAAAAACTGTTTATTTTTAGCTGCAGCATTAATATGATGTATTATAATAAAATAACATATGCATGTGTGTACCTTCATGCAAGTGTTTGTGTTATATTGTTCTTAATTTGTTTAAATTTTCTGCGGAGCGGTTGCCCACCCCCCTCTCTCTCTCTCACTCCCTCTAAATCTCGGCTAAAGGATAATTTTAACCTTTCGAAAAGTGATCCTAAGTAAACATTAATGTTGATCCCAAATCAATGTCTGTGTATACAAAAAAAATTGTCATTGTTCCATCGAAGAGATGTTGTCCATATTTACGCCATCATCCAATTGTCAGCGTGTCAACCAATCAGGATGCCTGACAGCCAGACTGGCACATGACAATGCGATATCAGTTACGATTACACACATCTAGCCCGACATCATTCTACTCGCATTCATTTCACACTTGTACTGTCATTTAGATTGTAAGCCTTTACAAAATGTAAATATGTATTCCCTTTTAACATTGCATCACTTGCCACTCACCATCAGCAACACCAACACCATCACCAATGATTGTTATTGATACTGTGTTCCATTTGTTCTTTTCCTCCCGCAGATATGGGCGATGGGTTACAAGACGTGTGGCTGTCGTCACAATTGCTGCCATTTGGCTGTTGGCCGCCTTCGTTTCATTTGTGCCCATATCGCTGGGATTGCATCGGCCTGATCAGCCGTTAATTGTGGAGGATAATGGCAAAAAGTACCCGACATGTGCGCTGGACTTGACGCCCACCTATGCTGTCGTATCGAGCTGTATCAGTTTCTACTTTCCATGTGTTGTGATGATTGGCATCTATTGTCGGTGAGTATGAACAAAGGACTGTAAAGGACACAACACCAAATGGGTGTTTGTTCTTTGTTCGGATATGAGCATGAGATGAAAAACACTCATATGACTAATTCCACGTTAATGGATTTTTTTTTGCTGTAAGTCTGTTATTTTCCTAAAATTTTGTGTAATTGGGGGATATTCAAATTTGGAGAGTTTTCCAAGTGTGTGGTTTTCGAAATCGGTGTAAAGTCATCTGCCGGCTTATCTATCAAGTTTGACAATTTGCACAAAACTTCATGGAATCAGTCATATCACAAAATAGTCTTTGGGCTATCAGGTGTAAGTTGAAACACACACACAAAAAGGTTGCCCGGCAAATTGGCAAACAAAGATTGTTTTTGCAGTTATTTTTTGGCAAGTTCTAATTTAATTAACGTTCGCCCGTTTAGCCTTATTTGAGGAAGGATGACAGCACTTGGCTAATTCATTAATGAAAACATTGCCTGATTTGTTTGACTTTTGGTTGTTGTTCGTTTCAATGTTTCTCCCGCCTAAACAAATATTATTTTATACGACCACGTGTCCCTTTCAGCCGCAACGTGTTTTTTTTTTTGGCCTTTTTGAAGGAGGTTAAATACAACGATTGCGGTAATGCTGTTGTGATTCTAGTCTAGCTTCTCATATATTCAAAATCAATGTAAACAATCACGGGCTGAAACAAAAATTCTGTGGAATTAAGGTTTAAATTGAACATATTGTTCCATATCTTCTGGCTAAATTACCGTATTCCATAATTCGGTTTAGGATGAGGGAATTATGGGAGCATGTTTTTTTAAACTGTCTTCAATTGAAATGATAAATCTAAAGAGAATTGTCATAAACGGCCAGTTTCATTGTATTTCTATTAAAAACAAAAAAATTGTTAGTATTTTTGAATTAAAAGTTATTTTTCTCGAAATAATGATAGAAAGTCAGTGACGTGTCACAGTGAAAATAAATGCTTTATGCTTAATGCAAACTTGTTTCTAAAATCAATGCAGGGTAGCCCAAATAGTACGTTGTTTTGACCGAAATGTGGCACCCACCACGGGTACTGTAAGCAAGTATGTGTGTCTGGCCTGATTAGCCTTATCAAAACAGGAAACGACATATTCACATAACTTTAGATGGTACAGCACTCAAACATGTACAACGTTAAAAAATAATAGATATATTCAAAGCCTGTGTCCTCTCCGTTTTTCTTTACTGAGACTGGTTTTGTCAATTCTTCTTTTAAGAATTCTTCGCAGCCACCGACGAATTCTCAAAATATTCTGGACTTGCACAATAAGAAACGAACAACCCTGGAACAGATCAGATATGGGTGATATTAACATCGATATACATAGAAGAGCATTTGAATGAATAGGGTACATCCTTCCAAAACCAGCTGAAGAAATATCCAACCAGGAAGTAGAAAAGGCCCAGATTCACCAAAAAAATTGACTCCAAATCTCATAGTCTTGGAAGTACCTTCAACACCATAGAAGGGTATGAACGACATAGCCATAACCATCATAGAGCATGGTATTTGCAAATGCAGATAACATTGACATCATGGCAATCGATGATTCAATAATGACAACAAAATGTTTTTATAAGAATGACTTCGAGTCCATGAAGATCTAATGAATGACATGCACGATTCAATCACACGCAATTCTATTTTGAATTCGAAATAGCTGTTCAGTTTGTTGAAGAAGAATATTCGGCAAAAATGTCACGACTCACAGGAAATGTTTCCAAAGCGAAGCTTATATGAATTTCACTGAAGAGCCGCCTGAGTGCTCAAGAACCTAGTATTTCAGCCACTACTACAATTACAATTTACAATTGCGGCTCAATGAACTACATTTTTCATTTTAAATAAATTGAGGCAGACGATTCAAACTGCTATTTGTTTTTGTCAGACTAGAAACGTCCACATCTTCAAAATAATGAACATCATGAAAAATTTGTAATTTGTGGCCTCCAGTTTTATATTTTACGATGAATTTATTTCCATGAAGACCATGACTCAGGAATGAAAGTACTACACGCTGAAAAATACGTTACTTACTTATTTCCCTTAACATTCCATGAAGGAACAGACGGGGAACTTCTCTCGAATCGATATAATTTGTATACTCACTGACCGGGACCTATTGTTTAAAGCTGGCTCCGAACACCTAATGCTTTCCTAGACAAGTTTTACCTGGCTTAGAGATTACTCTCTGACTCCTAAAGTCGCCAGCATTTACGAGGTGGAAAACAGTCGCTCAAAAATGTGTGATGATTTTATCCGGTTTTGAACCAGGTTTTACTTGTGTGATAGTCGCACACAGAACCTACCACATCACGGCGGTCCACATTCTAAACCGTCAACTATTATTCTCAGGCTGACTTCAGTTGGGACTTAGTGTCATTCTATGCTTGGTACTCGTTTGTCTTCTCCAACAAAGTCTTCTTGTTTCCCCATTTTCTCATTACGCTTGTCGTATCAGTCATCATTTCTCCATTTGCATCTCTTAGTCTGATGTTTGACAGAAATTTCAGTTACTTTCACTCACATTTCAAGAGAGTATAGTTTTGACTATTACTTGTATCACATGATGATCGCGGTATTGGGAGATAGTTTCACGACTTAATATACTATGGTCACATATTCAAGAGATTTTTGGACACATTTTTAAATCTCGTGTAATAGAGGCAGGGGCCTCTACAGCCTGGTATTAGTCGTTCAGCGTTATAATGTCCTGACAATGTTCACATATTAGAGAATTTTAAACCAAATTTATTTTAAATCTCGTGAAGAAGCGGTGGGGGCCTCCACAGCCGGATATTGATCGTTAATATTGTTTAGACTATATAGACAATGTTTACATTTTAGAGAATTTGAAACGACATTTCGGTTAAACCCTCATGAAATAGAGGCGGGACCTATATAGCCTGATGTAGTAGGTTCAGAAAACCTGACGTTCATTTCTCCAGAGTCTTGAAGTGCTTGAAGTGCTATACTTAATATTTTTATGACGCTGAAGTTTGCATTTGAACTTTATCCGGATGTCTTGAATTTCATTGTTGACTAGAGGTACATTCAAATCATTGTGAATACTTTCGTTTCTCACGGTGCGCCGCTGTTTAACCGCAATGTTTTCGACTGGACGCTTTGGATTTTGTCGATGTTTAACCATATCGGTTTGATAATGGTATTGTATAGCTGGACCTTGTATTCCAGACTGAGTTTCGACTTTCGAGTAGAGCTGGTGTATTTTCAACTTCAATTGGATCTTCTTTGCTTCAATGTGCCTTCTCCAGGTTAGTCTCCGATCCAGAATAAATATGTCTAAAGTCTTTCTGCATTCGCCAATTTCCATTTATACTTTGATTTGCTGCGTTGTTGATTTTCCTCATTCATTAGTTTTCGATGTCTCAGGGTTGCGTTGTTTGGTATTTGTGAATTTCTAACATTTACTATTGTTCCATGGGGGTGGAGCCTCAGCTCTAGTATCACCCAGGTGATTTCACGAAAAATTATGACTGATAACAACTTACTGTCTGTCTGTTGTGTATGCAATTTCTTTATACCTTCTCTAGAACAAGTAAGTTGTAATGCGCCTATGGCGCCCGTTGAAATATGGAAAAAACAATTTTATGGAAAAAAAAATTTTGTTGCAAAAAAAAAATTTGTAAAAAAAAAAATTTTGTTGAAAAAAAAAATGTTGAAAAAAAAAATTTGGAAAAAAAAATTTTGTAAAAAAAAAAAAATTTGGAAAAAAAAAATTGGGGAAAACACAATTTCTGTACAAAAAAAAAAATATTATTTTTTTTATTATTATTATTTATAGAAAATTATAGAATGGCTATTTAAATTCCTACGTACTGCGTGACAGAGTCAGTGAATCAGTGTCGAGGGTAAATATATATTAAGATATAAAGATATATAATTTTCCAAATCTATGTTAGCCCATCAATTCTAATCAATTCGGTTGCATGTTTTATGATTTGAGCTGAAATCTTGTATTCGTATGTCATATCTTCACTTCCCGTCATTTTGTTTGCCACTAACTTTACGTAACAATCTCCTGCAATTTACAAACAATAACAAAACTAATGAGCACCACCGGACTGGTAAAATAATTTCATCAACACTAGAAACCACAAGACAAAGTATCAAAACTTTAGTTTATTTGCACTTGTTTCACAGAACTTCGACGTTCTCATCAGGTGTCCAGTGCTGTGCTTCCCCCTCCCATGCGCAGTCCCATTCCCAAAAGGACAAAGTTAGCGTCTACACTTTTCAATATTATGTGTCAATGCCGAAAAGACCAACAAAGATGCCAGTAAAGAGCGAAAGAAATAAAGTTTATAAACGTCATCGCCTTAATAAAGAACAAATTACAGTGATAAAGAGCAATGTAATTTTAATCATTATTTCATCATCGCCAGATCCTCATCACCACGCCGTTGCTCCTGCAACCACCAACATTTGCTGCTTCATCATATTCGTGGTGTTAAGAGAAATCCCCTAATGTATCTTCGTACACAGACTGATATATTCGCCGCCTACCCTTGTCCCTGTCATCGTTGCGGCCTTACATACGGGTTACAGTTACGGACTAACCGACTGGCTGGGATTACTGGCTTGGTTGGATGGTGGTTGCGTCTGTCTGGTGGTGTTATGTGATACATACACCTGTCTATTATCGTTATGTGTTTCCTGATGCCGGTCTTGAAGAGATATTATGGAATTTAATAAAATGCCATAAAGTACCAAGTCGTCCCCAGCCACTGATCTATCGTTGTCGTCGTCGTCGTCCTCAACCTCATTGTAGTTATCATCATCATCATTGTCGTGTCTTAATGTCTTGCCATTCGACTCATCCATAATAATGTGTTATTGCTGCTGGTAATCTTACATTCTGACAGCCGACAAAGGAGGTGTGGTACGTGTATTTAGTCCGCAAGAACTGGGGAATCTCGGCAACATATGAGTGATGTGGGTATTAAGTTGGAGTGTGGCAAAGATGGAGGGTTAATTCGAAAGGTGCCAGAGAATTTTAAATTATCCTCACCATTTAAATATGTGTATAAAAACTCTGTTTGGTTTTTGTGAATGCTTTCAACCAACTGATTATACCACTCCCCTTTGTAGACATGTAGCAACAAATTGTTATCTACGTTGTAGACTTATTATTATGGATTACATATTTCTTGTCGTTACTCACTTACAGCGCCTGGGTATGCCGATAACATGTAGTGGTGAATGGTACACGCATACACACGTACATCACAACTCAAATGCTCCCCAATGTATCATCAGCATCAACGTCCAGAACGATTGGACATCGTCCACAAATAAATATTGAGGTCACACATTTTGTTTGACCAAACAATACAAAAATCGTTTGGTTTTGTGGAAGACCGACAGTCCATCCATGCGTCCATCCGAGAAATCTATTCAGAACGACCAGCAGCAGTTTGTGTAATTGTCGGCTCCTTTTTGTTATTTGCAGTTGTCATCTCTGTATCAATATATGTATGTATGTGTGTCAAGGTGATGAGTTCACCAGCTGCTCATGTCTTGTGAAAGTGAGGAAAATGGCCGGTCGGTTCCGGTCACTGGGATAATGCGATTTAAATCATTGCGATTTATGTAATGCGGGGGGAGAAGGGATTAAGGATTAGTAGTTGTAGTTGTAGAATGTACGGCTTTCATTCTAACGACCTCATATGTTGGCTATATTGAGGAGGCAAAAGCTGATATCACAATATTTCTATTGATGGGGAGTATAATTATTTTATTTTCAATCAGTTTACAAATATTTTCCAATATGATTCCACAGAGTACAAATATCCATGAATGAAATTAGGCAAGACATAGATGCAGAGGATACCAAGAAGTTATATCTGATTAGATATAACTTTACTCGTCTCAAGGTTATACTGAAATCACAATGAAGAAGAAAAATTGGTTTAAAAATGAAACTACCTAAATATGGACGGCAATGCAAATGTGTACAAATCCAGAATCTTAATATATATTTACCCTCGACACTGATTCACTGACTCTGTCACTCAGTACGTAGGAATTTACATAAATAGGCATTCTATAATTTTCTATAAATAATAATAATAAAAAAAATAATATTTTTTTTTTGTACAGAAATTGTGTTTTCACCAAAATTTTTTTTTCCAAATTTTTTTTTACAAAATTTTTTTTTCAACAAAAATTTTTTTTTTTACAAAATTTTTTTTTCAAAATTTTTTTTTTTCAACAAAATTTTTTTTTCAAGAAAAAATTTTTTTTAAAACAAAATTTTTTTTTTCAACGAAATTTTTTTTTTCCACAAAAATTTTTTTTTTTCAGCAAAATTTTTTTTCCATATTTCAACGGGCGCCATAGGCGCATTACAACTTTCTAGTGTATAGATAATCATCTGGCAATTCGGAATCTACTACTCTGAAATTGATTGCATTCCGCGGGAGGATATCCTCGAAAACTGAGTTGTACGGAAGAAGGCGACTTAATATGTGGCTTCATGGTGAACAAGAGATTTGGATGTATTTCGTATAAGTTTACACTAGTGTATAAAAGACTGTTGACAATCCGCATCATGGCCAAATGGAAACGATATTGAAACAGACTTTAAAAAGGGTCTGACTTTAATGGCATTCTATAAGAAACTAACATGACCGCTCTCCCAACTATTTTGCAATTGTTCTTGTGGATATTGTAGGCACCATAAAAGATGACTCATCGTTGAATCTACTATCGCAAAATGCAGCCTCCAGGAAAACATCTACTAATTGGTGATAGACATCGCGAGTACGTACGGTTTTAGTAACGAACTACAGATTCCACCACTCAATATTTACACTGCTATACTTAGCTGTGTCCAGATCATAAAATCCTCAAACAACTACATTGTGTGATAGACGCCACCTGAGATGTTTCCATAAATTCCAAAGTCCAAAGGTACAAGCCACATGAATTAGAGTGAAAGCATTACATAACAAATCACACCAAAAGCCATACATCTTGCTTCATACATAGACCAGAACCAGAGGGTTTTCCCTCCCATCTGACCCACTCCCTTCCAGGGTGTTACTGCACAGTGAAAACATATTTCCCAATGGGTGTCCAGAGTAGTCAAAGATAACTTAATATATCGTCCAACCGTCCACATATTATATCTAAAAAAAATTAAAATAAATCACCTATTTGCAATTGGCTTTCTCAATGTTCTCCTATCAGCTCAGCTTCTATCCAGAATTTGGAAACTATTAAAAACAATTTCTATCAGCACTTTAATTGGAAATTATGTTTCCTAGACAATAATGTCGATGCTGCTGCTGAAATGGTCGAGAAAATAATTCTTCATGGAATAAACACGTTTATTCCATTGAAGACTACTTCGAATAAACCTTCAAAGAATTGTTGGTTTAATCAGACATGCAAAGAAGCTGTCAGATCCAAAGAGGAAGCGTTCAGAAATTGGCGTTTAAATAAAAACTTCACTACTGAGCTGCTACGTAAGCAGGCAAGATCCAATTGTGCCAGAGTGCTTAGGCGCGAAAAACTTCTCCACGAACAACGCCTTCGTGCTAAAGTTCTTTCTTCTCCCAGGGGTAGTAAGAGCTTTTGGGCATTTTTTAAAAGAGTAAGGGACAATTCTTCATCTTCTATCCCAACTCTCGTTAACGATGACCAGATATTCACTGACCCGGTTGACAAAGCTAACCTTCTGGCTGAAATATTTGCAAAGAATTCATATTTGCCAGACAGCAATCAACCACTCCCCGTGGTCGAAGACGTATCTAGTTCGATGCCTCAAATATTTCTGTCGAACACGTGAAGTTAAGAGGGTTCTTGCAGATCTCAATGTAAACAAAACTCCGGGCCCGGATGGTATTTCAGCACTTGTCCTATGTAAGTGCTCTTCGACGCTAGGTCGTCCATTGCGCAATCTTTTCAACATGTCGTACCGTGCTGGTATTTACCCTTCACGTTGGAAAGTTGCCAATGTTCAGCCGATCCCCAAGAAAGGTGAGGCTACTAATCCTGCGAATTACCGTCCAATTGCAATATGTTCTGCGCTCTCGAAGGTTATGGAGAGCATGGTTAACCACCATCTTGTTGAGTATTTAGAGTCTAACGGCCTTCTAAATGATCGACAGTATGGCTTCCGTAGAAATCGATCTACTGGAGACCTGATGGTGTTCCTTTCGGAGCGATGGAGTCGATCTATTCACGCCCTTGGTGAAAGTAAGGTCGTGGCTCTGCATATTTCCAAGGCGTTCGATAGGGTCTGGCACGGAGCACTCATATCAAAACTTATTGCATTTGGTGTCGGTAGTACCTTCTCTCGATTCATATCGAGTTTTCTCAGGGATCGCTCTATACGAGTTGTTATAGATGGGGTCTCATCCAACGAGCATAGGTTGACCGCAGGAGTGCCACAAGGCTCTGTCCTCTCTCCCTCTCTATTTCTTATTTTCATTGACGACTTGTTGGGTCAGACTGTGAACCCGATCTACTCCTTTGCGGATGACAGCAATCTCTGTCATTCATACTCATTTGATCATCGGCCAGGTCCTCTGGAGGTCGAGAGCAAAAGGCGAATGATGAATAACTCACTTAACCGCGATTTGGCGACGATTTGTGAGTGGGGCCAAATGAACAGAGTAGATTTTAATGAACAAAAGACCCAGTGCTGTTTGTTGTCACACAAACGTTCACCAGATCCAGCATCGTCGTCAATTTCTATGGGTGGTGTGGATATCGACGAATCAGACACTCTTGATGTTCTGGGCATGAAGATACAGGGTGATGCTCGCTGGGCTAGCCATATATTCGAAGTGTCGAAAGAAGCATTCAAGTGTTTAGGCTTTTTGAAGCGGTGCAAGAAATACTTCACTCCATCTGATCTCGTAAATATTTACACCACTTACATCCGGCCTAAAATGGAATACAAAATGGAATACAACTACAACTGGGCAGGGGCTCCATTAACATCTTTGAAGCTTCTGGACCGTGTACAGAGGAGAGCGGTGGTGATGGTAGGGTATCCAGCTCTATTGTCTCCCTACAGCATCGCCGAAATGTGGGTTGTGTATCGCTATTCTATAGATATTTTAATGGTATCTGTTCAGAAGATATCCGTCGTCTGGTCCCTGACGTTAGAACATTTAGTCGGAATACACGGCTATCCAGGGTCTCTCATCCGTTCATTGTGAAATGGCCGGTTGACCGGACGACGCACTATAGAGAAAATTCGTTCTTTAGCCGAACCGTTCGTATGTGGAATAATCTTCCAGCAAATGTATTTCCTGCCAGTTGTGACATTCAGAAATTCAAAACAAATGTCAACAAACACTACTCCCTCTTTCCTCCTTCCGATACCCTAATTTCCTTCCGCTAACACAATGCATTGCATTTATAGGGGGCATCCCCTGAGTGTTGGCCTTCAAAAAAAAAAAAAAAAAAAAAAACGAGATTCCCAGTTGTGCACCCTTATAGATCATCTGTTGTTACATCCACTGGGTTCATCTTCAGGACTTAAACTCGAACACACTTCAGCTAGAACTGTTCGAAATTTCAATCAAATCGGATCAATTTCAATCCAGCTATTGAGTTTGTCTATAAAATATTCAGTTTTGCAGACGAATTTGAGTCTCCACATGCCTCCCACATTGGGGTCTATTGCCTATTATTCTTAATAACATGAGATTTAATATGCGTACAGGGTGGGCCAAAAGTTCTTTAATATGAAATACAGCGTGGGCCAAAAGGTCTTACAAATTTAATAAAAATGCACAAACACCCACAGAAAATCGTGTAGAGTTAACCATCTGAATCATACACCGCAATTTTGATTCTATTATTATTCGGCATGGAAATCGTTCCTCCAGAAACCGATTTTTTCTTGCATACTGTCGGTGTAGTCGTCCTATCGGCGACAAGTGTCGACCGGAGGTACCTTAAGGTGCAGGTGGTGCCAACAGAATTCTGATATCGAATATCACTCCATTCCCAAACTAATTAGCAATAAAATGAGGCCTAATCACGACGCCATTCCAAAATCTGCACCAAGTCATTATGAATGCATTTACAGCTCATGATTCACGGGTAGATATGTCATTTGTTGTAGAAGCCAATCAGATGAAAATTTACCTCATCACTTCGCTGCTTCATTTATTTATAGAATTACTAGTGCTTTCCGTGGTGGTTTTTATAAATCGGATCAATTGTAGACGCAACCTGGCACATTTTAGTGCTGACACTTGTACAAAAGAAAAACTTCCACAAATTATAAATTGATTGGCTTAGTGGATTTTAATCATTAAATCTATGGTCGTTTTTATCAACCTCAAGTTTATACTTTTTTGTTGATGTTGTCCTGTTGAATTTGTATGAAAAATAATTCAGCCGTATGACGTTATCGCTGACATTTTATTTCCAAAGACCTGGGTTAATGACATGTCTGCTGTTGTTGTACATTTCCATAAGTCAGCGGTCGGTTATTATGACAAATCCCTGGAGACGAAATATTTATTCGTAAATATTCAACAGTTCAATTTCTGTGAGCTGTAATGGACAAATATCACAATGTCATATATCACATGCCAAGTTGCAGTTCAACTACCCTGGCAGACGCAAGGTCATCATTAAATCAATTCAGATTTTACCATGACCAGAATATCAAACAACATAACTGAAACACTCGGGCACATCAGCGTATCCTTTTGTACTTTTCATGTCATTTCAAAGTACCCAAGGTACACAAGGTATACTAATTGCATTAGTTATCCTGTAGGGCGATGCTGTAAGAATATTCGATTTAAAAAAAAAATTGATTAAATGAGATCGACTGACGCAGCAAGTACGGGCACAGAAACAACTTTTAATTATGTTGCGTGTTTTTGACATCTCTCATAATTTATTATTCCTTGAAATGGTCTTCATTCAAAAAAAAACTCATGTTAATAAATTGAAGTTACATCCCCCCACACTACCAACCACTATCGGCAAATATTGAATGATGCTCGTAAAAATTGCCAAACACACGAAAACGAATTGCAGTAATTTATTTTACGTTTTTTTCTCGCTTTTCTTTTTTTTTTTTAAATAAAAAAATATTGCTGCTAATGATACATATTCTGTTGTGCCGCCAAAAAAAAGTCGATGTCATTAATTCAATTAGCCTCTGAAAAAAAGGTTCCACAGTTTTTGTTGTCTAGTTTTTTGTGATATCTAACGCAACAAAAAACGTTCGTCCTCTTTATATTTGGGGCGATATAATATTTGAGTCAGCCCAAGAGTTTTGTGTTTTTTGATATTAAAAACAAGGGACGGAGGGGGGAAAAGAAAAACCTAAAAACGTGACAACATTCTTCACGCAATTTTTAACAGACCCTTAGAGATAAGAGCAAAACAAGGCCGTTTAATTAAAGATACATTAATTATTAAATTTGGTAGGCGTTTGTCGCTATTAAATATTAATTGCAAACTTGAAGCGCTCCAAAACGTAAGATAATAATTAAGATAAACAGACATTGGTGCATATTTGTAGTTAATTAAAAAGAAATTGGTAAAATCAGATTCATGGAGGACTAAAATGTATTGTCGGTGGAGAACGAATTTTTCTCCTCCTAATCCCTTGTGGAACAAGACACGGAGGGTTTGAAAAATGAATATGTTCTTTACGAAGTCTAAATTGTTATAACATTCTAAAGATAAATTCAAAGTTTAAAAATTGTTTAAATTGGACCAGGCTGAATCGAAAGAAATGAAAGAACAATTAATATTTTGTTTCTAGGAGGACGAAAATGTTCAAGGAGGACTAAAGGTCCTTCAGGAATTTTTGTTTTCGTAATTCATTGTATTTTGCAGTTGTTCTCGATGAAACTTTGATGATTGTCTAAGATTGGGTTAAAAACGTATTCAAATTCTATAAAATTTGTCCATACCAAAATACCTTACGATTTAAAATTTTTCCATACCAAAATACCTACGATTTAAAAACTTGCCGCTCTAAAATTTTTCCATACCAAAATACCTACGATTTAAAAACGTGCCGCTCTAAAATTTGTCCATACCAAAATACTCTACGATTTAAAAACTTGCCGCTCTAAAATTTGTCCATACCAAAATACCCTACGATTTAAAAACTTGCCGCTAAAATCGGTATATTTTCGGTCATATTTAAGGACTTTCCAGTCTAGAATAAAATTAATTAAAGACACATTAGATCACATTGTAGGAAGACCAAAGGTAATAACATGTAACCATTTATTCTCACTTTTCGAAAATATCAGGCAAATGCTTCTTTTAGCAACGACCACGACTGTATAATAGGTTAAGGTTATTAGGTCGGTCGAAATCCCCGAATAGTTTCCTTACGATTTGTCCACTTTCTATTTTTATTTACAGTGTACTCTCTCATAAGCGGACACCTAAGGGACTGAGCACTTTGTCCACTTATGAGAAAAGTACACAAAAGGACTGAAGCGGATTGGTACTGAAAAAAGTGTCCGTTTATGAGAGGTGTCCGCAAGGGGAGAGTACACTGTATTTATTTTTATTTAATTACAATACAAAGTAAATTTATGTTCTAATTTTAAGGATAAACCGGGTGGCACAGAACATACGGCTAGATTTTTACAGCGACAGACCACGGCCTCTGGTGGAAATCGAACTCGTCTGACGTGGCTCCTGACTTGCTGCTTTTAACAAATACAATTAGAGAGGAGTGGAAAACCGATAAGACGTTAATATCTTCAAATGAAAGTACTAAAACATAAGTGTCAAACTGGCGTTGACGCCAGATTCATCGAGAACAAAATAAGGGGACTTATTTTGCTCCTCAGATATCCGTTCGTTGTAAAGTGGCCGATGGATCAGCCGACGCACTATAGAGAAAATTCGTTTTTCAGCCGAACCGTTCGTATATGGAATATTCTTCCAGTATTGTGTTTCCAGTTGTGACATTCCGAAATTCAAAACAAATGTCAACAAACACTACTCCCTCTTTCCTCCTTCCGATACCCTAATTTCCTTGCGCTAACACAATGCATTGCATTTATAGGGGCCGTCCCCTAGTTTAGTACCAAAAAAATATTTCATAAAAAATATTATCCCTCTAACCGGCCAAAACAGAAATACTGGAAAATCCCTGCAACCTGGTTTTTTTTATGGACAAACAAATATTTTTTACGAAATTAAACACTATTAATGAAGGACTTCCTATGAGTGGTATTGCCGGTTAGAGGGTTAAGTCATTTCTATAGTTTTAGTACTTATCCATTTGGATTTAATATTTTGTACATACATGACGCTAGGAGTGTCGATAATCGCCATTTGTATTTTTATTTGTAGGAAGCCCTTCTATAAAGCAACAGCTTTAATTTCACTGGTTTTGGAATAAATTCAACATAATTCTGTCTCCCTGTCAGGATTAAACAACTGTATTTTCTCATAGTTTGTAATAAAACAAATTGAAGTGCACTTTAAATTTTTGCCATAAAAGGCTGAGTTGGTACTTTCATTGTCGAGTCACATGTTTGCATGGAAATAAATTCATCGTAAAATGTAAAACTAGGGGCCATAATTTATTTTGACGATGTGGATATTTCATAAAACTAGAGAGTTTTCTAAAACATAGGAGTTTCCTAGTCTGACAAAAAAATACTACGATTGAATAAAAAACTGCAGTTCGCATCGTCTGCTCCAATAAAATGAAAAATTAGTACTCAGGCGGCTCTTCAGTGAGATTCATATAAGCTTCGCTTTGGAAAAATTTCCTGTGAGTCTGACATTTTTGCAGAATATTCTCCTTCAACAAACTGAACAGGTATTTCGAATTCAAAATAGAATTGCGTGTGATTGAATCGTGATTACACAGTCATACATTAGATCTTCATGGACTCGGCGTCCGCCGGAGCCAATTCGAAACGTGCTTTATGGACCCAACTTCTCCCTTAGCACATTTGCTGTTCAATGAAGGACAATTTCCGATATAGAGATATTAAAACGCTCCGCATTATGAACCCTAGATATCGAAGAACAACTATTCTGTTTCATACTTCAAAAAAACAAATTTGTTTACCCGATTGGTGCAGATAATACGTGTACCCTTCCAGGGTCGCCGAACAATAGACCAATGTAACATATCATTCGGTAGTCGACAGTGTACGACATCGGTCATCTGTTCATATCTATTAAAACCCCGAGCATTCGCTTTCACTGACCACTGATGGCAACAACACAAAAAAAAACGCTTACAAAGTAAAATATGTTGCCGCCTTTTAGGGTATTTGTATTCCTTCTGTTTTTTCATTCCTTAAATGTATTGAAATGTGGCAATTTCCGGACAAATAAAAGCAAGAGCCCTCAACTGTACATAATGATTGATTAAAGTTATTCATTGATCCGCAAACATTAGCAATGGCCATTTGTAATTCAATCACCCGAAGACAGTGGGGGAGGGGATGGTTGGGTGTACGCTTTTCTTTCGCTTGCACCCACAATGTTAACTATTTTCCGCACTTCTTAGCGTTATTGGAAAAATGTTGCGAACCCGCACACGTACCAACGAAATTGCTATCAACAAATTTTTGAGCTGAACCCAATCTAAGAAGTGAGTACTTAGTATGCCAGCGAACCATTCAACCGTCCATCCATTCATGGCCATAATGTTGAAGGCAATAACCCAATAGTTGTTTTTCTCTTTTTCTTCGTCTTCCTCTTCGGCCTGATGGTAATATTAACCACAACGAATTCTAGTCACAGGAACGGGGCAACGGAAACGAGTGCAATTTGCCACAATGTTTTCTTTGCATCCCCGTTCGTTCGTTTCAATGTTTTCGCAATTTCTTACAAGAAAAAAATAGGAAACACGCTGAACTTTTTCTTCGTTTTTTGTTGTATATAACCTGCCATAAATTTGGCACGTTTAAAATTCATTTTTCCGTCTTCTTTTTTGTTTCCGTAACTTGTTGGGGAAAAATTGCTTAATACCTATTTGGTGTTTTTTGTTTTGTCCTTTCCTCTTGCAGACTTTACTGCTATGCCCAGAAACACGTGAAATCCATCAAGGCCGTCACCAGGCCGGGCGAGGTAGCCGAGAAGCAACGCTACAAAAGTATACGACGAACTAAGCCCCAGGAAAAGAAAAAGTTCAAAGTACGGAACCTGCATCACAGCTCACCCTATCATGTGTCCGACCACAAGGCTGCCGTAACGGTGGGTGTTATAATGGGCGTGTTCCTCATCTGTTGGGTGCCCTTCTTCTGTGTGAATATAGTGGCCGCCTTTTGCAAGACCTGCATAGGTGGCCAGACCTTCAAAATACTGTCGTGGCTGGGCTACTCGAATTCCGCCTTCAATCCCATCATCTATTCGATATTCAATAAAGAGTTTCGAGACGCTTTCAAGCGTATTCTAACCACCCGCAATCCGTGGTGCTGCAACCAGGACATTGGCAATATACATCCGCGCAATAGTGACCGTTTCGTGACCGACTATGCGGCGAAACATGTGGTGGCCATGAACTCCGGCCGATCGTCAGCCGAACTGGAACAGGTGTCTGCAATATGACCAAAACGCAGCAGCAGCAGTGTCAGCCACGACTATGCCTCGACGCTGGTCTGTTGTGTGTCGCGGGCCTCGGATGCGGCATCGCTGACCATAACACCGTACGGTCCCTGAGATTCGGTGACAGTGGCATCTGCGACAATTGTGGTAGAGTCACTGGACAGCAATAAATGTGGCGATAATAAGCAAATGGAAACAGTATTAGTTTAGATGTATGTAAACGACGATAACGACAAAAAGGATAAAGACAGGAAACCGGAAACCCGGCAAACAAATCACCAGCAACCCAAGTGAAAACCAACAACACCACTACACTTCACTGCAACAACAACCGTCATGATCACAAACAACTATCGACAACTTGAACAACAGCAACTACGACGAGAACAACCAAGAGTAACTGGATTACAGGGTGAGCGTTAAACAAATCATTTATTTAACCATAAGTAGTTAATTAATTTAAATTATTTGACCTGATTAGAAACTATACACAGGCAAAAACCCCAACAACTCTATGTTACAACACCCCAACCATATCTTTTCTCTAACCTTAAACATGTAATTGTTACTAAATCCTCTCAAAGAAAGAACTAGCGTTAGTATCATTAAAGACGTTTTTCAGTTGTTCTTTTTTTAAGTTCCTACTAAAGCTGAAAAAGGCCTAACAGAATAAGTATTGGATTATGCAAACTTTAGCAATATTACTACACTTAACTTTAGCGATAATTTAAGTTAAATGGTGATACATTTATATAAAAACAAAAAAGAAAGAAAAAAAACCTAATAAAACTCAAATTAATTTATGATGTTGTATATAAAATAATGTGTATGTAATTAATAAGCTGTTTGGCTGCGTTGACATTTAATTATTAGGTTTGCTAATTTTACACTGATATTCATGGGGGCCGATGTGGTTGATGACTTTCGATTTATCTTAATTGGTGATTTATCTTCGATGGAAGTACAACTACGTTATGTTTTTTGATCAAAACAATTGTATTTATTCTACAATTGTATTTATTCTACGTTTGTTATTTTGTTTAACTCGAAGTAGTATCCATCTTATACTCTTATCGTGTCTGAAGAAGTAGTGGGAGTTTTTGCCCTGAGAGCTGGGCTCCATCCAACTAATTTTTTTTTTGGAAACCCTGTCAAAACCCTGTCACCTGTCGATGGTTTTGATCTAATATTCAGGTATGTAGTTATTATATCCGACTCAAGTCTTAAATCAGGTTATAAACAAATCTAAGTCATTCCATGTCAGACTGTCTGATTTTTGCTAAAAATTAACTTTATCGGAGACTATCTTTTAACATTTTAGTACAAACAATATTTTACACATATTTTATCCAGAAAAAAATTTATGAAAAAATTTTGAAAATGTTATTGGCATTTGAAAATCTTCAAAATCGTGAAAAGTCATCAGACATGGCAACTTTTAAACCGATGTTGATGTTTAATATCTTATTTGAATATTATTTTTAAATATTATGTTTTTTTTAATTTAATTTTTTGTTAATTTTAAAATTTGTTTTTTTTACTTAAGAAAATTGTGTAAAAGCAGAATGACACTTCTTTGCACGGAAAGGCACTTGCGATGGGCTTGGAGGCACAATTAAAAGATTAGCCGTCCGAGCCCGTTTGACAAAAGCTCTTACAAGTCTAAAAACAATCTACTGTGTTTTCTTTAAATCTATTTTATTTCATTAATTAAAAAAAAAAAATACTTAAAATTAAATCTTTCGTGGTACTGCAATGGAAAAAAATCGGAAAAAATAGAATCCATTCGACTTCCAATCTGAAATTTACAGGGAATATGAAGGTTATATTAAGCTTGAAGAAAATATTTTCTTTAGATTTTCCGACTTGTTCCAACAGGGTGGAAAACAGAAATTAAAAATAACAAAAAAAGTTTATTAAAAAAAATCATTTTTAAAAAAAAGATTCAAAAACCTTCAAATACCGTAAACTTTAAAATCCATTCACTAGTTTTAGAAAAAACATCAGTTTACGATTTTGAAGATTTTCAAATGCCCATAACACGGGTAAATTTTTTTTAATGTTTAATACGTTTGGCAAATTTAAAATTGTAAAAAAGGTGTTCGGTCTGACATGGAATGACTCATCTGTGGTTTTCACATGCGCCGGTGTAAGTCGCCAAATCAACATTTTCAGTATAGACAAAATATATTATTTTCAGCATTTTTGAGTAGTTATACAATAGGGTGGAGTGAAAACATGCTTTTTTTTAATTTGAAAAAGTTAACCTCGGAAAGAGATGTAGTCTGGGGTCCTAGTGAGGGGAAAAATAAAGAAAAAAATTTTAAAAAATTTTTAGGGCTCGCGCCGCTCCCTCGATATTTGGATTATCGCTATTTTGGCGTTGATTTTAGAAAAATCCTAAAAAGTTGTATGTCAATAAATGTTTGCAATAGCGTAAACAATGAAATAAGGGTATGAACAAATTTAAAAAAATTGTTCTCATTGTTCAAAAATTTCAAAAAGTAAAATAAGTCAAATCGTCCCTTCTTCAGAAAATTGACTGAACAATGAAACCGCCACCAAAGCTACAAATATTAGTCGATTATCCTCATATTTGCCTCAAATACTTTTGTTTGGGCACTGAACAAGCTCAAACTTTCGAATAAGTTTATTCGTTAATTTTTAGGATTTTTCTAAAATCAACGCCAAAATAGCGATAATTTCCAAATTTCGAGGAAGAGGCGCGATCCCTAAAATTTTTTTAAAATTTTTTTCTTTATTTTTCCCCTCATTAGGACCCCAGACTACATCTCTTTCCGAGGTTAACTTTTTCAGATTAAAAAAAAAAGCATGTTTTCACTCAACCCTAATGTACAAAGTGGCAATTTCCACAACCAGTTTATGGCACACAATCTCTGCGTAAAAAGTGTTGGGGTGTCATTTCCAGACATCACCCATCCCATATAAAACGAGATTAATTCATATTTTATGGTCCAAGTTGTTCATATGTTAATGTTTTCGCTTGGGTGTCTTTTGTTCAACCGACAGCCACACCAATTGTACGGGTGGTAAACAAGGTTTCAAAAAGGTCGATCTCCATCCACCATCGCTCCTAAAAATTCTTAAACCAAGCATAACAACTGAATCTAAATCATATTTGCCATTAAGTGTTTCTCTCATCCAGAACGGTGCACTAGTGTTTGTAGCAGATTTTGGTAATGCTTTTTATAAAAGTTTTCCAAAAAAACAAAGAACAGAACAAAAGCGAAAAATGAATTTCATATGAAAAAAAGTTTCAAATTGTTGTGCGAGTATTTCCATTGATTTTGTTTTATTCGAGTATTTGAGTTCTATTAGTTGTTTGTTTTTGTTTGACTTTCACGCACCGAAGAGTTCTAAAAAACCACATAATGTTATCTCTGAAACTTAATTAAATGGATTTAAAGCTTTTGCAATTGTATTGGATTTCAATTCAATTGGTTTTGATTAAATAAAACCATTTTTTTTTCTAGTTCAGCGTATGCAAATCGTTCAAATAGTTTGAGTTTATAATGAAAGTTGTAATTCTAAATGAAATGTTATTATCGATCTATTGAATCTGTTTGTAGTTTTTTGTTGAATGGGCCACAGTGTTTTGTAGAGTTTGGCCCTAAAATATGCACACGATGTAGATGGGCTATACCATTGACATGGCATGGCATAAGTACGTCAAAAATCCTAAGAAGTTTATTTCGACCCTTAGGTTTTGTCAATTACATCATTAACCCATTCATGACCAAGACATTTTTAAAAAAAAAAAATTATATTTTATAAAAAAGGGGTTTTGCGTTCGAATCCCTTGACACTTTTATCTTTACGAAATCCTTTTTTCTGTCTCATATGGCATCACTGGCTATGAATGGGTTAAGATGAAGTGAGTGCCGCCATGGAAAATGTTAGTGAGATTTAAAATAATTTTCAGTCCTTCTCACAAGAACTTCGTAGATACTGGCATATTGTCTTGTAGAGCCTCCAGATCAAAAAATCATAAGAAGTTTAGTTCGACCCTTAGGTTTTGTCAATTACATCATTAACCCACTCATTAAAAAAAAAATTATATTTTATAAAAAAGGGGTTTTGAGTTCGAATCCCTTGACACTTTTATCTTTACGAAATCCTTTTTTCTGTCTCATATGGCATCACTGGCTATGAATGGGTTAAGATGAAGTGAGTGCCGCCATGGTTAATGTTGGTGAGATTTTTAAATAATTTTCAGTCCATCTCACAAGAACTTCGAAGTAGATACTGGCATATTGTCTTGTAGAGCCTCCATATACGGCTTATCATTATTTAAAAAAAATCCTAAAATAAGTCCTGTTGGATTCAAATGTCCTCGAGGCTCAATTCATAAATTTGAGACAATTTAAACTAGCGTATTATTGTTTTCATTTCTCTCAACAGTTAGAGATCCCGTTTGACCTACAGAGTCCTCAAAAAAATAAAGCCAATTACATCTCCACCATTTAACAACATGAATTATATTGTTAACAAGCCGAAAACTTTCTTCACATAGGAATATCGAGGTTTTGAAATTTGGTGTTGCGAAAACGCATCATTTGGATCATTAGGTGTTGCTCGCGCATCTCATAATAAAACTGTTTAAGGTTCATAAAAATATAATATACATATCAGAGAAAAGATTGAGACTATTCGTTTTTATTCCGCATTCATACAATCGTTGCTTTTGCCATGCTATTGCTATCATTCGTTGTTTTTGTTGATTGTCTTATGCACACTCATAGAACCAATCGCACCATTCGCACCATTCGCTTAGTATTCGTTGCTCTGGTGTGTTTATAAGTATGCAGTGTGAAGAAATTTTGGCAAAACTTAATGCTTTACTTTATTTTCCAATTTTTGTTTTTGTTGTTGTTTTAACCGAAAATATATCAAAATGTTCCATTTATTGTTTTATTTGGTTTTATTTCACAAGTTTGATCTTCGTATTTATGTCAAAAAAAAAAAAGTTTTTTTCAATATGCATGCAGACCATTCGTACCAATCGTTCTATATTCGTTGCTTTTGCGATTGGTATGAATGATAAGCAGAAGGCAAGCAATGCAATGCATGGAATTCGTCATATTCACATTTTCTGAATGGTATCATGAGTTGCTTTACTATAATGATGTCTATTGACAACAATATGCATATATTTTGTGATTGCATTCAAAGGCATTAAATATGCCAATCAAACCGTTCTCTGATACATATATATATATAATATAATATAATATATAATTTATTTTTTTCAACAAAATTTTTTTTTTCAACAAAATTTTTTTTTTCAACAAAATTTTTTTTTCCACAAAACTGTTTTTTTCCAAGAAAATTTGTTTTTTCAAAAAAAATTTATTTTTCAAGAAAAAATTTTTTTTTTCAACAACATTTTTTTTTTCAACAAAATTTTTTTTCCATATTTCAACGGGCGCCATAGGCGCATTACAACTTACTAGTTGCTTAATAGAAAAGGATCAACAAGGTACGCATCCAGAGACTTATTTGATGTTTTTTAGAACCTGAACAGGTTTGCTTCTCTCGATCCAATCTGAACACAAAAAGCATGTCGTTATGTTTAGTCCGGATAATCAGATATTGGGACTTTTTAAATATCTTCAACTGAAAGAAGTAATGCTAAGCGATTTCATCTCTGTAGACAATTTAGTGTGGTGGATGGTCAGCAGACCCAAAACTGTTCGTCCCAGCCAGGCCTACTTGTGCTACATAGAAGTTACTTTATTGTATTACGCCTTGGACAGAGGCACACGACCAGTTATGAGTTCGGACATTCATGGTCGTTCAAATGTTTCCCACGGTAGCTGCCCTTTGCACCATGGAAAAGATGTGTTTGTATGTGCAACATGTGTTGGTATGAAGTTTTTTGGCCAGACAACATCTCCAACTAAAATTTCATTAAATTCCTTTAACTTTATTTTTTTTTGGTTTACCACTAGTGATGAAATGGGTCGCTCCCTCAAAACGTTGTACTTATTAGAATGTACCACACTGTGTTGTTTACATATTTAATTTTCACTTGTAATCAAGGTGCAATTAAATTTCCGGAGCGTGAAATTCACCTTAAATGTGTGTCGCCATATGTTATTTGTCGTTCCAAAATTTAGAAAACAATGTACAAAGTGCCCCCGCCCGCCCATTACCGTGCCGCCGTTCTCCTGGCACAAAATATATTCTATTGCAGAGCACATATTTGCCTTTTAAATGAATGTGGTGCCAAAAGACATAATGTTTTTGTGTGAATAATCACACGCCACGTTGTTTTTTCTCTTTCTGGTGTTTTGGCACTGGGTGAAATGTTGATTTTAGCCACTTTTTTTTTTGCAGTACATTGTCAGAACAACGCCGGAAATTTTATTATGTGCCTTTTCCCCTTTTTAATGTTGCTTAATTGTCATATTCAAGTGTTGGCTGGAATATTTTTAAAAGTATATATGTATTTTTGGTGAAAGAGCGTAAGTAGCATATGAGTGTGTGTGTGTGAAAAATAAGTAAAACACTGTATGTACGTCATTGCACTGTGTTCCAGGAGGGAGCTTTGCCGTGGACGTTCGAGAACAGTGGTAGGATTTCGAGGGGAATTGAATGCATTTTATTAAATTGTAAACTTTAAATTTGACACTGGTGAAAAGAAAAAAAATCTATAAAGAAATCTGTGAAAATAAAACTCTATTGAAAATTAAAGACCAACTTGAAAGAAAAAAACGAATTCAAGAAAAACGTACACAAATTAAGTAAACTTGGTCTTCTATTGCACCCAGTAAAAATTTACGTAATTTAACAATTACTTACTTATTTTAAGTTCGAACAATTTCCAAGCTTACTAAAGTCTAGTGCACTGTACTACAACGGAGTTGACTTTACTATAGCTGAGTACTAATATTTACTCCTCATAAGTACAAATTGAATGCATTTCTAGTCTCGATTTAAGATTGTTTTGGAAAGAAATTTTTTTTTGGGGTGTACCTATTGGAAAAGTTATTTTTAAACAGAAAGGTGGTCCAAGAAGCCGTCTGTATTAATGTATGTCCGTACTAATTTCCATGTACGTAAATCCTTGCTGTACGTAAATTAATTTTATGTTTAAAATCCTGTACACAAATTCATTATAAAGGGTTTTCCAACAAGAGGTGTTATTTTGAATCACCCAGTATTTCGGTAGCTGTCACTTTTGAAGCTTTTATTCTGTGATATTTGACAAGTAGAAACTACGCCATTACTAAAAATGGAACGATACACGCTTGAACAACGCAATGAAATTGTTAAAATTCACTAAAAAGTTTCCGGACCGTGTTATCTCTCGAAGAGGTGATCACAATTGGCCACCGAGATCTTGTGATTTAACACCATGGGACGTCTTTCTTTGGGGCCACGTGAAATATAAGAACAGCCCAGCGTCGATTTCAGACCTCAAAGTTAGAATTCGTGAGGCCATCGAGCAGCCACTTTCCGATTTGGTTATGGAAAATTTCATGATGTTGCCTGGTGTTGTTTTCTAGAAAAACCTTAGCCGCTCGGTGCTGGCTTTAAACCCATAGGTGCCGGTCAGGAAGCATACAAATTATATCTTTCGCAGCTCAATAAGTGCACAGAAGTTATCCGCCTGTTCCTCATGACAGACAGGAAAGAACTGCTGCATTTTTTCAAATCTACACTGACTATTTCGTTCCAATGTGCATTGCCCCGAAAAAATACACATACACAACCGTATTCAGCCCATCATTTGAGCATTTTACCCTAATTAATTTCATGTTGCTCCCACACACACACACACTCGCACTTACATGCAGTCAGCCTGGCCTAGTGGAAAATAAATCAAGAATTTCTATGTGAATAATGAGATTTACTTATTTCAGACTGCCTATTGTTTCGGGGTTTCTCCCTTTTTTTTCCTCCCTTTGGGTTCTATTCATTACGAGCATTTTGTAAATGCCCGTTGAACTGAATGTGTGGAATGGAAAGTTAAAAATAATTGTCAAGGATTTCTTTTATGAGGTTTAATTACATGCGAGTATATATTTATATATGGCCGACTACAGCTCGTTTTTTTCTTTCTTTTTTTTCCGAGAACATTAAATCTATTTAAATGGAGAGAAAGATGAATGGGCGAATTAGCAAACACAAAAAATGCTGATAGAAAAATTAATATTACCCGGAGAGGACCACTTGGGATATTTATGATACCCATACCCACGGCAGTGTAGTTGAGCATTTTTTGCTAGTCTCCAAAGCTTTGTCCATGGCGCACAATACGAGGATCGTATCCCATAAATATCTTTGTACCCAAATTTAAGGGGAATGTACTAAAAATCAATTAGCGTTGGATTTGAGAAATGTTAATGTCATTTGCTGTCTGGCATGTGTCTGGCATGAGTTTTCAATAATTGTACTTGCATTCGATTAGGATAATCGGTTGTTCGTTTTCAGTGACTGGGTTGGTAAAAGGCCAATGTAATTATAATTAAATATAAACACGATTACATCTAAATGATGTGTAATGACGACAGATAAACATAAATCGATTCATTGACAAATTAGTTATTACGTCGTCCTTACCACTCTCGAAATTCTTAGAAAGGTAAATCTAATCTTATATCCGAAGCTGAGAAAAGACAGTGGCCTGTGGAAAAAAAATCCATGGCAATGCATTCTAAAACCAGACATAGCAAAGACGCGAAACTGTTTTTTTTTTTTTTGGAGTAAACTTCAGCGGGCTGAGAATAAACGTCAGCGAGTGAGTATACATAGTGTAAGTATACACCCTCAAATAAAGTTCGACGCTCAGCGGTCCAAGATCCAATTCCAACGACCAAAAGCTGGTAACTTTTAATCTAGCAATCTTTTTTTAGTTCTTTAAGAAACTTTAAGAAACTAGGAGTGGGCGACTATTTTTAAGATTTTAGTAGAAATAATCAGGCAATTGGATGTGTTTTAGATCTTTTTTTATTTTTTTTTTATTAATTTAATTACAATACAAACAAATGATCTAATTTAGAGACCAAGGGTAAACCGGTTGACACAGACCATATGGCTAGATTTCTGGAGCTACAGACCAAATCTTCTGGTAGAAAACGAACCCACAAACCCCACGCAGATAGGCAACTCCCACGCAGTCCACTGACCTTAAGGAGCTCAATTTTATAGTTGTCTACATTTATACGACATATTACTAGATTTTTTTATTTAAAAATGTTCACCTCTGTCAGATTTTGAACCCCACAAACCCCACGCTGATAGGCAGCATATTACTTTTTTTTTTTATTTAAATGATATATGACTGTGTTATCGTACCTTTATTTTGACCTCAACAATTTATTTGTGTCAAATACAGTTTGGTTGTAGCTACCATTTTAAAAAATTCCTACTTAAAAAAAACGAATGGACCACAACAACTTATTCGAGATGAAAATGAGCTTCATCTAAAACCACGATTTTTCGGTCAAATTCTTCATTAACTGCCGAGACAGTCGTGGTAGTTATATGAATGATATTGAGTTCCATTATTAAATGACAAAGTTTAACCTTTCCAATAAAACCAAAATTTTGAAAAATTAAGAGTACATTTTTGTTTTTATACCCGATTAAAATTTCATTATTTAAATGGTCCACCCTGTAGAACATGAGCCAATACAATTTACACCTTCGATTTAGGAAAAGTTTTTCCAATTAAAACTACTAAGAATATATTTCTCTACTCCGAGTTAAGAGAGTGAATCATTGACTTGAATCCCAATGAATCTTTTAATCGCACCCCTACAGCAACCTATAAATTCATTTGATGGCTTACGTGATCTACTAACTAACGAATTGCAGAAATTCGGTTTCGGGTATTTGGTGATATTCAAAATGTTAACATTCAAATTATTATTTACGGAAAAAAAATAAAATGAAATAAGAAATGTTAGTCATAAGTAAAATAATCGGGTATTTGGTGATTTTCAAAATATTCAATTCAATTACCATTTACGAACCTTTTTATTAACCTAATTTAACATAATTAAATAAGAAATTTAACTCAAAAGTAAAAAAGGTTTATTTTAAATCCCTACGAAAAGGGATGGTTCCCTACTTTTGGCATCACTACAGTAAGGTAATCTACTGAGTTGAGGAAATCTACTATTTATAGAACGCCCGTACAGTTAATACTTTTCCTATAGACATTTAAAATCACTTAGACATTAAGACAGCTGACAAATATCTAATGTTCTTATCAAGATACTAATCTGGACTTGATGTATGGCGTTTATTAGTTATCCCACCTTGACCGTCCTACAAACAAGGTCTTTCTTCTGATTTGAGGTAGTCGAAAAGTGTTTGAAGTTCAAAAGTTGTTTCTAAGCTGATCCTCTCTTCGAGTGGATGCCACAAATGCAATCCAGTAGCACCCTAGAAAACGTGGCTGTATTTAGTCAAAGGGTAGACGAAACAGACTCTCCTCCTCTCCTCTCAATTGGATTGGGTGAGTTTGAATGCATTCCATATGTAATTCGAAGACTTGTGCGATCTCCTTATTGGCCGAAAGCAACTAATTCAGTTGTATCCAGGTACCGTTTATGTTTCTTATAGTGATTAATCAGATGTTGCCCAAGATCAAAATTGTACCATCTGAAAGTCAGTGGATTCACATTGTTATGCCATTGTTTCAATGACCTCTTTACATATCTCACAACAGTTAATTTTGACAAGTCTACTGTCAAATGTAGTTTTCTTCTGTGTCAAGAGTCCCGTTAGGATACCAATGATTCGATTTTTAGGGTCCTTGAATTTAGAATTTCTATTATTTCGCAGAAATTGTGGAAGGCCGTGGTGTGGTGTGGTAGTGTGTGCGACTATCACACAGAAGAACCCGAGTTCGAAACCAGGTAAGACCATCAAACATTTTTTCAGCGGCTGTTTCCACCTCGTAAATGTTGGCGACTTTACGAGTAAGAGCCATGTAAAACTTATCTAGAAAAGTATTAGCCGTTCGGAGCCGGCTGTAAACAGTAGGTCCCGGTCAGTGAGTAAACAAAATTTTATCATATACAAAATATTATCTTAATATATATTTACCCTGATTCACTGATACACTCTGTCACGCAGTACGTAGGAATTTAAGTAGGCATTCTATAATTTTCTATAAATAATAATAATAAAAGGCGCCCCGGTAGGCGAGTTGGTAGCGTGCTTGCCTATCAGCGTGGGGGTTGTGGGTTCGATTCCCACCAGAGGCTTTGGTCTGTCGCTGCAAAAATCTAAATATATGGTCTTTGTCACCCGGTTTACCCTTGGACCCAAAAATTAGAATATAAATTTACTTTGTATTGTAATTAATAATAAATAAATAAATAAAAATAAATAATAATAAAAAAAATAATATTTTTTTTGTACAGAAATTGTGTTTTCCCCAAATTTTTTTTTTCAAAAATTTTTTTTTTACAATTTTTTTTTTACAAATTTTTTTTTTCAACAAAAATTTTTTTTTTACAAATTTTTTTTCCTAATTTTTTTTTTTCAACAAAATTTTTTTTTTCAACAAAATTTTTTTTTTTCAACAATATTTTTTTTTTCACAAAATTTTTGTGTTCCCCGTCTGATATAGAAATAGAAATAGATGGATAAGATTGGATTTTTCAAGACCTAAAAAAAGTACAAAAACAAATAACAATCCATATCGGTATTACTTGTAAAGTCGCCAGCAATTATGAGGTGGAATTTTGTAAGGACCTGGGTTCTTTGTGTGATAGTTGCACACACTAGGTATAACACCAAGGCCGCCCAAGAACAACATCCACTGTACTGAAAGACAACCTTTACTTCAAGATCAACAGATACTGATCACATTTCGTTAAAGTGTTGGGGTATTTCTATGTTTTTCATCCACTAGCGTGATAACTGTTCCAATACTACATGACTCGGACGATAGTTGACAAACGTTCTCTTAAATGCCCAGCCTGAATATGGAACTTTTCTTTCTTTTCGCCAACTCAATTGTTATATTTTTAACAGTATTCTTGTCGTTTTTTAAGCTCAACAAACATTTCGTATAGTTGGTCAACTCAAAAAGAGTAAGAAAAATAATTTCCAGTGACGATCTATGTTGATGATGTTCAACATACACCAGACTTGTGCTAGGGTTAATGTCATCAACTTGACCGAACGCATTTTCTGACATTAACCCAGAATTTTAAGGGCACGGATTTACTCCGCCATTTTTCAAATTTGCTTATTTTTTGTTTCCAGTGAGAATTTGTTATTGCGTCCTTTCATAATCGTGTGTTGTTGTTGCTTTTTTATTTGGTTAACTAACACCCATACAAAATGTTAAATGTTAATTAACATCTGAGTGTTGATTGACATTTTAATTTACACTCAGTGACGAAACTCCGACACATACACGTACATTTTGTGATGGAGCTGCCATCGAAAGGCAAATACAAAAAGGTACACATTACACTGCCACTACTACAACATGTCGTATTTCTGTAAATTTTCCTGTGTCGGTGTAAGTGTAGTACACTTACAACGCACAGTGGTTTAAGAATTAAAACTACGGGAATGAATAAAATGTTGTATTGGTGAAACTACTGAGACGAGTGATGAAGGAGTGAAGGGAAACGACAATATGGGTCACGTTTCGGAAAGTTCAAACAACAACTTTTACTAATGCAGATTGTGGTAACAGAAAATTCAAGTAGACCATTTTATAGAAAAATGTTTCCCATAGATTTTTACATTTGCGTTTTTATTTTTCATTCATGTCTTGAAATTATGGGAATTCCTTAAAGCTCTTCGGTATATTTTTTTTTTTTCTAACCATCTCCTTTTTATTTCGCACCACTGTGCCATGCGTGGTGACTGAATAACTAACGAACAAATCTTGGTTAATTGCCACGCTGATCTGGGGGAGGATGGATGGGCACAGACTGTTTTAGTACCAAACAAATTCAGCGAAATAAATAATGAACGTACACGTTTTAAAGACAACGCATTGACGTAATAATCCTTAATTTAAATAGACAGAGGAACCGAACCAACTTGCAACGGTGGCCCAGCCAACCAAACCGACTGACTGACAACTTTCAGACTGCGTAAGAGCAAATAAATGAATGCTAAGGAGCCGAGTTGAGTAAGTGTGTCAATGATGTATGGCTGGCAGTACTCGCACGCTATTTGAATGGATTCAAATGGCAAAATAGAATTAAGGCAACTACAAAGTAAGAGCCGACTCTAAAAGCAAGTTGTGCACTTGCAGGTTTCAAGCTGTAACAGCATCTGGCAAACGCTACTACAGCGAATCTCTGTAGTAGTTATTTATGATGTATTTCTTTTTTTTTCCATCACAACAATAAAAAAAAACTACGCAGAAGTGAAACAACATTATAATTTATTAATATTTACGGCCGTACAACAAACACATTATTTATAACATGTGCGTAGCTGTGTAGCGAAGTGGTCTTCTTGTTGATGGCCGGTAACGGGGAAAGGTTACGCTTACTAACATTTGTCTGAGGAAACGGAAACATTGATTTTGCTAATAGAGAGACTCAAGCGGAAGCTTAAGTATTATTAATTATATTATACGATACGATGCTTTTATAGTGCAGACGTCCTAGGACGTAGGCAGGAAGAACTGTTGATTTTATTTATGATTTCCAGGACATGAAGTTGAATGTGATTATTTTTCGCATAAGTAATATTTATGATTATGGAAAATCATAGAAATCTTGGCGTATTTAACTCTGAACTGAAATTAAGTTCAGCTGGTGTGCTGACATGCGACGCATCCCCCCGTGGCCCATATTAGGATTATCCACCAGGTTCTGACGTATTCTCCATAACATTCCATGCTGAAATCAGTATGAACAGTATGTTAGCTTCACTGACCGTAGCCAACTATTTCAAAATGGCTAATGGTTTTTGTAGAGACGTTGTACAGCGTTCTCCAACAAGAGGTGTTATTTTGAATCACCCGGTATTTCGGTAGATGTCATTTTGGAGCTTCTATTCTTTGACATTTGACAAGTAGAAACTATGCTATTACTAAAACTGGAACGATACAAAATTCAACAACGCCTTGCATTGATTAAAATTCAGTACAAAAATAGTAAAAATCTTTCGCTACGTGCCACACAAACAACGAAACCATTGCTCTTTTATGGGAAAAGTTTTCGGACCGTGTTATCTTCCGAAGAGGTGATCACAATTGGCCACAGAGATCTTGTGATTTAACACCTTGCGACTTCTTCCTTTGGGGCCACGTGAAAGATAAGAACTGGCGAGCATCGATTCAAGACCTCACAGATAGAATTCGTGAGGCTATCGAGGACATAGGGCAGCCGCTTTGCGAATTGGTTATGGAAAATTTCATGAAATGGATATGGTCCTGTAAGCGTGGTCATGGTGGCCGTTTGGCTGATGTTGTTTTTCATTATTAACGGCATAACTTCCTCTTTATTATTATGAAATAAACATCCGATCATTTATCTCAAAAAATTCCATTTTTATTTGAACACCAAAATAACATAACTTGTTAGAGAACCCTGCACTTGATGAATCCAACAAAAAAGTGAGCTATTAAATTGATAAAAAATACATATATATTTCTTAAAAATTGAAATATATATAACGAGTAAAAACACAATTAATTTCTATTGGTCTAAAACGACCTTCCATTTATTGTCTAAAACGAACACAAAATTATATTTGAAAGGACATTTTCTTCAAAGATGTAGATGATGTTTGAGAATTTATTTTCTGCTGTACACACCCTGGAGGGTGTAAATAGTGGTTGACTGCGTTTATTGTGGTCTCACTAGCACTAGTGACACCGTACATTTTGGATGTCCACTTACGGTCAATGAAAAATAATAAGTGTAAAAAAAGTGTTAATATGGAAAAGACAGGAGATGGTAGATATCATTAATTAATAATACAGAAGATGTAAAAAAAATGGAAGTCATTAAAAACAAAATCACTTTTTCCCAAAGCCGTTTTTTCGACTTTTGATAATCTTTACTATTTTTGTCTAACTTGTCAAGTGTAAGATCAAAAACCATAATTATTCTGAAGTATCCTGTTGTAGAATCAGGCCTCAAACTCGTTATCTGTAAACATTTACCAAAATATACCTTAAGGTCGAAGATAAAAACTATTAGTTTTAGAATATGTTTATTTGGAACTGCGATTTTTGAGATAACGAAAATTTCTTTTTTAGAAAATTCTGCAATTTTTAATATTTGCTTGGCAAGGGCGGAAAGATAAACACTCACTATTAAAGTATTTTACAGAAAAATGTGAAGCTGATGAAATTCCGATTTTTACCATATGCAATTGTATTACATAAATAATTTTTTTAGCGTGATTTTCTACAAGAGGTCTCAGACAGGGCGACATCTTATCGTGTAACTACTTTTACATCCTGATGGAAAAGGTATTAGAAAATGCAGAAGTTAATAAAACTGACACTCTGACAACCAAGGGCCACATTCTTCTCGCATATGCTGACGACATTGACATCGCCGGAAGGACAGAGCGAGATGTAACTGGTGCTTTTTCTAGAATCGAGAGGGAATCGGCGAAGATGGGTCTGATGGTGAACGAGGACAAGACAAAACTTATGCTTGCAACGGCCAGACAATCGGCGCGACGAAAAAAGGCGACATAGTGAAGGCTGGCAGTTGCAATGTCGAGGTAGTGGAAGAATTTGGGTCTTCGCTCCGCCATCGAAATAAAGCGAAGGATCGTGCTGACAATTAGATGTTATTCCGGGCTTAACAAATAATTCAGGAACAGAGACGGAAACATGGGTACTTGCGAAAGCAGATCATGCTGTGCTGGGTGTATTTGAGAGAAAAAATCCTTCGCAAAATCTGTGGCCCTATCTGTGTTAACGAGGAGTGTAGGCGTCGAACGAACCATGAGCAGCATGAGCTGTATTCCGACATGAACGTAGTTAAGCGCATCAAAATACAGCGATTGCGCCGGCTGAGCCATGTCCGCCGAATCAATGCAAACTCTCCGGCCAGAAAGGCGTTGGACGACAACTACCTCGGAAGGCGCAGACGGGGAATACCGAGACTACGGTGAATGGACCAAGTGTCTCATAACAAAATTAGTAGATTGTGAGTTGCGGCTCTCCTGTGCTGAGATGGTTGAAGTATGCGAATGTCTCACAACAAATCCAAATTCATATCCTGTTAAGGACATGGACAAAATTCTAACATATTGTTTTTCCATCAAGTCGACGTCTTTCGCGAGTAAAGGTGAAGTCCCCAAGCCATGTAAAACTATTCTCAGACAGCTCTATCCCTTGGGGATCTGCTTTAAACACACTTCGTGAGCAGCTTACTGACTTAATTTGACAGAAGTTCACCGTCTACTACTTCATGGAATATTGAGGACATTTTGTACGTGCTTATAACAAATCGTTTATATATATATTACCCATATCAGATGATGATCCTAGCGGCTGGTCAATTGCAGCTACAATAAAATTGTTGTTATTTTCTTAGTACGGTTTATAATTATAGTTTATTTTCGGATGAAGCGTTGCCATATGTTTGTCAAAATTCAAAAAAAAAAGATACAGATGCTAAATATTTCAAACATATTTGTTTCAAAATTATGTGATGTGATAAAAATGTGATTGAAAGAGTTCAGAGAAGATTCTCAAAATTTGCATTAAGAAATGTGTACAATTCTTATGGTATGCCTGCCTATGAGACTCGATGTCAGTTACTTGGTTTAAATACTTTAGCTCAACGAAGAGTAGTACATACTATTATATTTATTAAAGATATTATTGATAGCAAAATTGACTCGCCGGAGCTTTTGCAACTAATTCCATTTAATGTTCCTAGGAGAAATTTGAGGGAACATACTCTTTTCTATGAATACTTTCATAGATATAATTATTGTTTGAATGAAGTTGTAACAAGATGTTTAGTTTTGTGTAACAATGTATGCAATCATTTAGATTTTCTCTCGAATCGTGCAGCATTTAAAAAAGCGCTTTTCGAATATATTGTGTTAGATTTAAGTACGTAGTTCTAAGAAATTGATCAGTAAGGGCTCAGCCAAATAGATTGAAAATAAATAAATAAATCTTTATATTTGTCGTACGATTGTCTATTGAGATACGAGTGCGGCTGCCATCGGTCCCCGAATATACCAAGTAAACCCAATAAATAGCAAAGATTATTGAAGAGCTAATTCGAGTAGGTCAATCTTCACTCACAGTTACTGTTGGAATCTAGTTAACACATCTGCATTATCACGTCAAACCGAACTCTCCTGCTTAACTGCTGTGCGAAATAAGAGAATCTGGTGATACCACGTAGCAGTTCCAGAAGATCAGAAAATTTCGTAATACAGTGTCTTCTTGGGCTGACTTCGAGGTGGCCCAAATTATCACCCTAATTGTTCATGACTTTAATAATAGTTTCTGAGAACAAAGTAGCAGCAGTAATGCCCAAACTGAGAATCGAACTTCAGTTGCTGAGAATGATGGAGAGTCGGCTATGCCTGAGCTATGGCGGGAATAATGAATAGTGTGTCTTGTCCATCAGTATGCCGGTCCCCGAATTTGTTCATGGTATTCATTTCGGTCAAAAGTTCTTTACAATCAACGAACTGTTTGGCGTTCACAGTCAAGCCTAAAGTAATTCATTTCGTTCCAGTAGTTGTTAACGAAACACGGAAACACAGTTTAAAAGTAATAATTAACTTTCTATCATGTGTAGTGCGCGTACACTTTTCAGGCCATGTATAAAAACGTATTCGTGGCTGTTTTTACATCTGATAAAATATTCTCCATTTCACTACAAATGAACTAAATATTTTAAATCCTTTTAAAGGAAAAAACAATTTCCAATAGAAATAAACTGATATTCTGCAAAATATATAAAACTACAGAAACTAAAAGTATCGATTGTGACAACACCTTGCAAAGTCCTGCACTATTTTTCTAAGCCCATCACTATGTGGGAAGATTTTATTCTCTCGAAACACTTTAAAGTTGACTTTCTAACATCGGACTCATGAAGTATTAACAAAATGGAATTGTGTTTGTCTCCAGTTCAAAGTAACAATGCCTTCTGATAAAAACATAAAAAAAAGGAATTGACAAAAGTCTATTCGTCAATCAATTCTTTTAAGCCTATTAATGTGAAATCTTTGCGAAGGTCACACAAAAAGCTTTTAAGCCTAAAAGCTTTGTGACCAAGTGATGATGGTCAACAACAACAACAACAACAATAGCAATAAATGCACAGTGTTGCTTTGTTAAAAAACAAGTACATTTTTCCGCACCGATAACAAGTATTAAAAAATAGATTTCAAAGGCCACTCGGTCGGGGACCACAACAAAGAACTAAAATAAAAATGAGAAGAAAAAAAACGGTGGAAAATTTGTTAATAAATCCTGTGGGAGTTTTAGGGAAATTCCTCTGTTGGGTACCGGCCCTTTATTCCCTTTTGAGTTATTGTGTTTTCCGCTGTTTTCTCTCCTTATTTCTCTGTGCAGTTTAAATAAATAATGATATTGTAATAAATCGTTCATAATACGTTTTGTTTTTAAACCATTTAAAAAGCCTTGTGTTTTTCGGTTGGAAATCCCCGCCATAAAAGAGAATTACAGATGCAAAATAAATATTGGCCTTGTTGTTTTTTATTAAAGGCCGTGATTACAGTGTGTTTTTTTTTCCTTTTTTTGGTACTGGATCTGCGTTGTTTGTTGTTGTTGTTTGCCTTAAATGGTTCGGTAACAGCAGCAGATGGAGGCCAACGGTAAAATCAAATAAATGAATGGCTACAGCCTCTCGTTTACTGAATTGTCCCATTACGGAAAAGTTAAAAGAAAAGGCAATGACCATTGCTGTATTGACTTTACTCCAAGTGGATGGTATTTCAGTGGTAGCCAAAGATTAAGTTTAATATGCAACGGAAGGTGGTACAGGTGACAGTCGGACAATGTGTTAACCAAACACAAGTTTATTTTTCAAATTAAAAATTTTATTCGAAGGAGACATTCCGATTATTTTAATGACAAATGCTATGGAAGGCTTTATAAAAATATCTGTTAACTAGTAAGTTGTAATGGGCCTATGGCGCCCGTTAATTTGCTTGAGAAAGTATTTGTTACTTAATTTTAAAAATTTTGTAAAAAATATTTTGAGAAAACTATTTTGTAAAAAAAAATTTCGAAAAAAAATAAAATTGGAAAAGAAAATTTTTGTGAAAAAAAAAATTGTTGAAAAAAAAAATTTTTGTGAAAAAAAAAAAATTTTGTGCAAAAAAAAATTTTTGTTGAAAAAAAAATTTTGTAGAAAAAAAAATTTTTGTTGAAAAAAAAATTTTGTAGAAAAAAAAAATTTTTGTTGAAAAAAAAAAATGTTTGTAAAAAAAAAAGTTGTTGAAAAAAAAAATTTTTGTGAAAAAAAAAGGTGTTGAAAAAAAAAATATTTGGAAAAAAAAATTTTGGAAAAAAAAAATTTGGGGAAAACACAATTTCTGTACAAAAAAAAAATTATTATTTTTTTTATTATTATTATTTATAGAATTTTGGAATGTCTATTTAAATTCCTACGTACTGCGTGACAGAGTCAGTGTATCAGTGAATCAGTGTCGAGGGTAAATATATATTAAGAAGAAGATTAGACCCGAGACATAGACCCGATTTACACGATGACTTTCCACCCAGGGTAAGTAGACAAGATTTTCGATGATTGGTGGGTGGGTAAAGAGGCAAGAGGGGTAGCAAAACAGTCACAAAATGAAAATTGGGGGAATTTCAAAACAAAATATTTTTTTGACATTGTCGAGAAGAATACACTTCAAAAACAGGCAGGCATATTTGTTTTTAAACAGTCATCGTGTAAATGCTTATGACTTTACGAAGGGGTTTCAAAAGAAAATGTAAAAAAAAAACTCTGGGGAAAAAGTCATCATGTAAATCGGGTCAAATTTGATTTGAATCGCAGTTATAAAGCTGTTTTGGGTTAAATTTGACATTGACAGTTATAGAATAAGAAAAAGGGCAAGAAAATAAATCTAACTTAAAACAAACAAAAATGTTGACATTCGCCCAAGCCAACGAATTTATGGAACATGATTTCATGCACGTGACTGCCTTGCCTGGCTTTGCTGTTACGCATCCTGTCCACCTAATTTTCCAAGACTTTGCTGAAGGGGTTTCTCTTGTTCGATATTCGGCAAAAGGGCCTGAATCGTTAACGGATTGCTCGGTCCTTCACGCAGCCCCACAAAACAAAAGTCTACTGCAGAAAACTCAAGCATTATTTTTTAATTAAAAAACACCATTACCAAAACCAAGGACTAGTTTGAAAAACACTATGATCCCTGTCATCTGTTGAAGCTAGAACCCCAAACTATATCCGCATTCAGCCAGTGCCCTCTGTCGACCATACCCATGGAAAACTGATCCATTTAATTTTTTGTTTTTGTGCAACAGTGTTCGTGTATTTAACAAGAAATCTGAACCGGCGAATGATTGGCATTCACTTGGAGTTTACGATTTCGTTACAACTGTTTGTTCACTGGCCTCTGATGAAGGACCTCTTTCCGCCATCCACCATATTTATCTGTCACGTTGACTTTTACTGATGTTGATGTCATTTATTGATCAAAGTACACAAAAACGAACTCACTCATATTCCGGCACGAATTGTATGGACCGGCAGGAAGGCTGAATGTTAAAGTCAAGGTGGAATGTAAAATTCTCCTACGGAAGTTGTACAGAAAAAAAAACAAATACACATGTATGTATGTATGTAGCAATCAATGTTTGTATGTAAAGATGTGTGTTTAATTGGTAAATAAATTGAAAAATAATATTTTCATAACATGGAGACACACATGGGCTTGACAAACTTGCACGTGTGTGGGAACACCCACACAATCATATACATTTCTCAATTTATAAAAATAGAGTATTTGGTTCGGAAAATGTTGAAATCGTTAATATTTGCTGGCAGTATTTGAAAATGCCTTTTTGTTGACTTTATTCTGCCACACTTGAATGTTTTTTGTTTTTTTTTTATTATTAATTTCTGCCATTTGTTGATTGTTAACTGACAAATGTGCAAATATTGTCTCAACATTTGTTGTTATGTTGTCATTTTTTAATTGTGTTTCCTTTTTATTGTGTGTAAATTTGTCAGTAATTATAGAATCAGATAAATTTTCGATATCAGATAGTCGATATTTAGCATTTAATAGGATTCGACTACAGGTTGGTGCTAGGTTCCTATTTGTTACATTGCAGACTGGCTGATTCTTAGGACAATTGATAGACAAAGTGCTTATATGCCAAATGAACTATGATTTACACTGGCGGAAAAAATTAAAGACAACCTTGCGATTTGGTTCAAAATTTATCAGATTTCAGGTCGTACATACTTGCGGCTCCACGAACTGCACACCTACAAATGTGAAATATTTCTGCAATTGCTTACTAACTTATTCCACTTAGGAACAGATGGGAAACTTCTCTCGAAGCAGTGAGCTGATTACTCTCTGATCGCAACCTACTGTTTAAAGCCGGCTCCGAATGGCGAATGCTTTTCTAGAGAAGTTTTACATGGCTTAGGGATTACTCTCTTACTGGTAAACTCGCCAGCATTTATGAGCTGGAAAAAGTCGCTGAAAAGTATTCGATGGTCTTAACGGATTTCGAACCTACCTGTACCTGTGTGTGGTAGTCGTACACTCGTACACCCTAACTACCACAACCCCGGCCTCAAATCATATTCATAATGAAATAATGCCCTACGAAACCAACTAATCTCCTTAAATAGCGGCAATGTAGTCAGATCGCTGGAGGCGCTAGTAAATAACCTCCCATTTAGTTTTTTTTTTAATTATCCTTGGGTTTTTATTGCAATTACAAAATAACCCCAAAATTAAACAAAGCCCAAACTTTTGTGGAACACAAATTTTTCTTGTTTTGTGGATTATTTCATAACGTGTATTTCGTTATTTCTTCTGACTCCCTTGGGACCAATTTAAAAACACAAAAATTAAAAAAAAATCTATGTTTTGAAGTTCAATAGACATAAAATCTTTGCTTAACCTCGTGTACAATGAGAAATCAAACAGATTCCAAACTAAATCAAAAACGATTTCTTTCATTCACAAATATTGAAATGAATCATAAAAGCTGGCAACACAGAATTAAAGAGAATTGTATAGAAATTGATGGAGTTAACAAAATTTCTGATAATTTATGAATTAAACACATCACAGAGATACAAATACCATTTCTGAAAGTTTCAGACTCCAGTTCATGATCTCGAACTATAAGTATTAGGAATTTTCCATGGATAACTTTGGTCCACGTTATTTAGAAGTCGAGATTTTTATGTAAAAGTAGGTGAAAATTAAAAAAGCGATTGATGGACATGTTTTTCTGATTTAAAAAAAAATATGTAAAATTAATTCTTATATTGTCTCTTTCATATTCTTCTATAGAAAGAATTTTTGGTAAATTAAATATCACTGATTTAATATACGGGGTTTTCCAACAATTGGTGTGATTTTGGTATTCAAAGAAAAATGGAATTTTTTGAGATAAATGATCGGATGTATATGATTTAATCTATTGCAGCAAATATGTTTACAGGAATTTTAAAAAAACGTATGGAATAGTTTTACTTACATTAGCTTCACTGATGATAGCTAGTATGGGTTAACAAAAAACTGTAATTATCAGTTCTGAATTAAATTAAAATCCAATCTAAATAATTCTTTTCTATAGTTTTGAATAATTTTTCCCCTGAAAAGTGGCCGTTCCCAGTAAGACAGCCTGTAGTTATTGGCGAAATATTGCCAGGTACTACATAATCACCCTTTTAAGGTCTTTATAATCTCGTAAATTTTCCGAAATATTAAATTCATATAGTAGCGATATTTCTTTGACAAAAGAAAGTTCACAATGTTGAAAATATTTGATGATATGGCCCCAAAAATTAGCAAAATTACTCCAATTGGACAATTGCACCGCAAACTTCTTATCCAAACCCATGAGATATGATATGGCAAAAATATAATCATCAAATGCCAAAAATATGTTGAGCCTAATGAATACCTTAACAAATACAATTATCATATTTCATGCAGAAAATTTCTAGCAAAAATCCCTTTATTTTCTTATGCATTTCATTAAGCACACATATACCGTTTCCCTTACGCTTTTCATCTGCAATTAAACTTTTAATACAATTTACTCACTCCCAAGCCTTATTAAGATGAAATTTATACTTTAAAGAAACCAAAAGCATAATGAAGCAGCAGCAGTAGCAGCATTCATTGTATATATTATCCCAACATTTTTTTTCTTCTTAATTATTTGGCAACAAAAGCAAAAATACGTCGACGACGGTATGTGAGAGTTTCCTTAGAATCTGCTCAAGTTTGTCTGAAAATGCTCATGCAACACAAAATAAATAACTTGTTTATATGTGGCATACTTTAAGGGGTTTATTAAAAATGAAATTTATTCGCATACTTTTAAGCTTAATTTATTACCAAAGATTAAAAAGTCATAAAGAGCGCAGACGATACCCCATCACCATCGCCATCAGCACGGCATCATTATCATTCTCATCAGCTACTTCATACTCATAATTGTAACTGCTCGTCTATTAAAGTCTTGCGAGTTAAGCTTGAATACCCCGTTATGTGGATGCCACATTTTTTGTTGTTACACAAATCTTAAACTAAATTACTGACAACAACAGCAGTATGAGCAACAATATTAGCAACATTTATAACCGCATTTACAATTCATAAATGTTGAATACAAATTTACTGTTTTTTTTTTGTTTGTTTCTTGAAAAAAAAACAATACATTTTGATCCTTGTAATGAATTCATATCGAAGACGAGAGGCTACATTTCTTTAGGAAAATATTTACACATTTCCTTTTTGCTTGTTTGCCGGAAAAAAAGGTTAAATGAATATATTTTGGAAAAGTTTATTACAAAGGTTACAAGCGTGGCCATGACCGAAAACAAATAAAGGATCGTAGGATTTTTTTGTTGAAAAATTTGTCGAAGGTCCCAGACCTTCTTCTTGGAAGGATGCAAATGCTTTTCGAGAGACATACTATCGATTTTTAATTAACAAAGCAAACCTACACACAGTGAACATTTTTATAAAAAATATAATTTTTGGTGGACGGCGGTTGTGTGCGACTAAGTAAACATAAGTAAACCCAGGTTCAAAACCGGATAAGACCCCCAAACATTTTTCGGCGGCTGTTTGCACCTCGTAAATGTTGGCGACATAACGAGGAAGAGAGTCATCTCTAAGCCATGTAAAACTACTCCAGAAAAGCATTAGCCATTCGGAACCGGTTTTAATCAGTAGGTCCCGCTGAGTGAGTATACAAATTATATCGTGCACAGCTCACTGATTCGAGAGAAGTTCCCCGTATGTTTCTTCATGGAATGTTAAGGGAATATGCAAGTGCGGTGGTTTGTCTTGTACTTTCTTTGAGAATCATAGTGGATCGAAATGAATCGCTCTACGCCTAAAGCTCGAAGTGGACAACGATTTTGCTGGAAAAATTAATTCTTTTCGAGGAAGAGCATTTTCATCACGGCGGCACAAACCGTTGCACCTGGGAAACATAAGTCAGGGCATCCTTAGAGAGTGATATTTTGTAGCGGTGGCATCAGTGGTTTCTTATGAACATACTACTGAAAACGCCATTTTGGCTAACGGTGAACGTTTAGGAGTACTTGGACGGTCAATGTTGTCAGCAGGTTGGCACGATTAATCCATTCAGACCCTTAAGACAAACATCGAGCAAGACACTGATGAGGTGGATCCAGACAGCGTCTTGAAAAGAATTAGCAATCGTCAGAAAGTTCTTGAAATATCTATGCCAGCCGAGGCAACCACATGAATGAAATCGTCTTCCTTAAATAATGGGAATATTTGCTCATTCAAGTAAACCAACTAAGTTCATAAAAAAACGTTTTTCAAGTTATTAAAAAAACTATTGTTAACTTATAAAAAAAAAATTTAAATTATCATTTTTTTATATTTATATATGTATATTAATTTTTTTTTTAAATTATTAAAAAAAAACTTTTTTAAACTATTTAAAAACAACTTTTTTTAAATTATTAAAAACAACTTTTTTTAAATTATTTAAAAACAATTTTTTTTAAATTATTTAAAAACAATTTTTTTTAAATTATTTAAAAACTAGTTTTTTTAAATTATTTAAAAACTAGTTTTTTTAAATTATTTAAAAACAACTTTTTTTAAATTATTAAAAAACAACTTTTTTAAATTATTTAAAAACATTTTTTTAAATTATCTAAAAACAACTTTTTTAAATTATTTAAAAACATCTTCTTTTAAATTATTTAAAAACAACTTTTTTTAAATTATTTAAAAACTATTTTTTTAAATTATTTAAAAACAACTCTTTTTCAATTATTTAAGAAATTATTTAAATAATTAAAAAAAAATTGTTTTGAATTATTAAAAAAAACTTTTTTTAAATTATTTTAAAAAAAAACTTTTTTTAAATTATTTTAAAAAAAAACTTTTTTTAAATTGTTAAAAAAAACTTATTAAATAAAATTTTTTTTTTTTAAATTTTTAAAAAAATATTTTTTTTAAGTTATTTTTTAACTTAATAAAATTTTTTTTTTTAAATTATTAAAAAACAACTTTTTTAAATTATCTAAAAAAAAATTTTTTATTATTAAAAAAAACATTTTTATAATTAAAAAAAATGGTAAAAAAAATTTTTTTTTAAATTATTAAAAAAAATATTTTTCTAACTATTAAAGTTATAAGTTTTTAAAAAAAAAATTTTTTTTTTAAATTATTTAAAAAATTTTTTTTTTGAAGAGGAGAGAGGGAAATCAAAGTTATGCTTACGATTATTGTTTTATGATTCGTTTAGCTTTAATCGCACTGTTTGTTTCGATGCTTTCCATTTTTATTACCACTTTTAGATGTTTCTAAAAATGGTTCAATGTGTATATTAACAAAATTTAGTGCTGTACAATTTTATCGTTGAACTGTAATGTAAAATTTTCATTGTATTCTTAAGAGACAGTGATGCAGTGGTAATAGGAATAATTCTTCTTAATTTAGTAATGCTAAAAAACATGTGTACAAATCATCCAACATGCCAGTGACAACAATTTCGAGTCTTTGGTGGGAAAGTGTTGGAAATGCTCACTTCAATAGTAGATATCTAAAACTGATATAGATTAGGTGTGAAAGTGTGACAACAACATCTCTGCACTGGTTATTATGATGGCAGAATGTGCCTCCCACCTTCTGTTACCTTTACAAGAAAGGAGTGAGGTGATTTTTGGTACTTATTGTCCTCATGATATAAATATTTGTGGGTTCAATTTCCATCAGAGACTTTGGTATGTCGCTGTATTAGAATTAGAATATAAATTTACTTTGTAATTGTAAAAAAAAAACATTTTATTCCGTCTGCTCTAACCGTCTGCTGCTCTCCTCCACCAACTGTGTTTTGTATGGCTTTAGACCACGTGGTTGAATATTACAAAGAGACTGGTGGATACAATTTCATTGACTGCGGCGGCCACAGCAGCAATGTTCTCCTCGGTTCCCACTTTAATCCAACAAACGTTAGTTGGATTGATGTCGTATAAAGTGAATTTGGTCACAATGGTTTGAATAGTCTGCTCAGTTGATCGATTATGACGACCAAAAAATTGAAGTACTTTGCAAAACATATGTTGTTGTTTTTTTGTTCCTATGAAGTCTATTCAGTATAGAATGGCAAGGCTGAATATATTTTAATTTAAAAGAAGCCATGATCAACGCGTAAACTGGCAAAAACTTAACACTGCAAATTAACCCTGACAATTCGAATAAGAATATCGGTCAAGTTTGTTGTAAAACTTTGCGATGGGTGAAAACTAATGATCTTTTAATCTTAATATATATTTACCCTCGACACTGATTCACTGATTCACTGACTCTGTCACGCAGTACGTAGGAATTTAAATACGCATTCTATAATTCTATAAATAATAATAATAAAAAAAATAATATTTTTTTTTGTACAGAAATTGTGTTTCCCCAAATTTTTTTTTCCAACATTTTTTTTTTTACAAACATTTTTTGTTTTACAAAATTTTTTTTTAACCAAAATTTTTTTTTTACAGATTTTTTTTTTTTTTACAAGATTTTTTTTTTAAAAAAATTGTTTTTTTCAGCCAAATGTTTTTTTTTCCACAAAATTTTTTTTTTCAACAAAATTTTTTTATTCCACAAAAATGTTTTTTTTCAACAAAATTTTTTTTTTTCAACAAAAATTTTTTTTTTCAACGAACATTTTTTTTGAACAACAATTTTTTTTTTCAAGAAGAAATTTTTTTTTCAGGAGCAATTTTTTTTTTCAACAAAAATTTTGTTTTCAACAATTTTTTTTTTTTTCAAAAATTTTTTTTTTCCAATTTTATTTTTTTTCGAAATTTTTTTTTACAAAATAGTTTTCTCAAAATATTTTTTACAAAATTTTTAAAATTAAGTAACAAATACTCTCTCATGCAAATTAACGGGCGCCATAGGCGCATTACAACTTACTAGTTGTAAAATACTGTAATATTTTTTTTAATTCGACGAATTTGAATTCAACGAACAGATTAACGAATTTTACTGTTGAGTATTGTCCTGTCTACATCGACTATACATGGTGTCTGTTTTTTTTTTTTTGTATGCCAAAAATCCACTGTTCCAGTTCCACCCCTGATTTTATTACCCACTTGTTTTAGTAAAATCAGCCAACCCAAAACTCTTTGCTGTTTTTATAGATTGACAATGATTGTGTTCATTGTAATGACGTTTAAATAGAAGGATGGATATTCATTGACTCTCACACCTACACATGTACATCAAGTCTACGAATACATGTAAGAATACATCATTTTATTTTTATGACCTCATACACCGACAGACGGATACAGGGACACTGGGTCACACATGTTGCATTTATAACCCTTAAACCTATAAACCGATTAGGAGGAGCTCGGCCAGGCATTCCTTATTTCTGCTTAACTTGGATTTTCTGTGTACGAGTACGAGGAGCCCTTTAATGTGTTTGCGACTGTTACCAACGATTGCTGGGAGTGAGTGAGACAAACAAACACACACTTATGTTGGTTTAAGCAAGACTGTTAGTGGGGGAGTCTCGCAACATATTATTTAATGTGATTTTGGTTTAGTACAATTGATTAGGTTACGGTCACGCTTTTTCCGTAACATAAAAGTGAAATTTATAACCAACCGGATTACATTTTCGCTCAATGCCTTTCGCCCTTTAATCCAACTCTTATGTCCTGATTTCGGTATGTACTCGTTGTTTTTTATTGGCCCTTATGTACTCAGGCTAACGTTGTTAAACTTTAAACAAAAGAATGCATTGACGGCACGAGTTTTATTGCTCCATCGATAATAAAATTAAAAGTTGGCTTTCCTTCATTTTTATTATTTCGTGAAAAATAATCGTTTCTGTCAATAATTGCATTTTTAACGAAAATGAGTTTTTAGCAACAATTTTAGTTTTATAAGTTTTCGTTGTTAGTTTTACGTTGCCAGTTGTATAGAAAACTTTGCCTCCTTTCCCACCAAGATTCCCCCCAAGGGGTCCTTGATAAATATTCATAAATTTCTTCGTACGAGTTTCTATGTTAACTGGCCAAATGCTGCAAGTACTTGTAGTTTTTCATTTATAAATGAAATAACAACAAGACGACACTAGAAGCTGGAAAAGTGTTTGTGAGAATTATTTGCCACACTCTACAGTGTGTCGAACGGAAGTGGATGTAGGAATCCGATCGGAAATGATCACATTTGAGGGAGATAGGAACTCATACTATTAATTTCCAGCAAATTATAATACGAACTTAACGAATCACTCGGCAGGCAAGAGATGTAAGTAATGTGAGATGTTGTTGATGTATAAGTTTTGCCGATCCCACCAAATTCAATATACTTCCTACCAACTTCAAGGAAATACCAGTTTGTCTACTTTTCAAAATGAGTTGAACAAATATTTGATTGATAATGTGGAAATACTTACAGCATTTCGAAATAACCTGTAAGTATTATGAGTTTTAATATTTTTTTTTTCTCAAGTAAGAACCTATCAAGGGCAATCTGATGTCCTTTCTAACGCTAACACAAATATTTGAAAAAAAAAGTCTGATCTTGTAGATTTTCCAAACTGTACTGGTTTTTCTGATACCCCCATATTTCAGGAGAAATCCAGTAAATGTAGTTTAGGTGAGGCTGTAGTGTCGTTCTTAATTAGTCTCTTCCTCTGAACCAGACTGAGCGCCCTAAAAAGCTCCTGAGTTGGCCAAATCCTGTATCCATCTAGGATCCATAAATAAATAAAAACCCAGTGTTTTAGAATTTTTTTATGGACCTCTTCTTTTATTCATCCATTGCAGTCTCTTGTTATACCAAGAAATCTAGCCCAAAAAATAACTATTTCCATTGAATGCAACTCAAACGCAGAGAAATAGTTTAATGAAATCTTACTCCTCCTCCTGTTCATTATCCCCACAGATTCTGTAGTAATCCCTGTACTCTCAGTACATGCCTTGCAATCAGACTGTGTCCTTGACAGCAACAGAATTGTGTGAAACGTTTCTTGTCTAAGCTAGGCCACGTCTGTCTGGATTGAATGAGGCATCAGACAGAAGGGAAAGTGATTGTCTCTTTATTCTGAAATTATAAAATCGTGATTACCTCATTTACCTCATTACACATTAACAGATAGTTTTCGAAACAAACCAAAGGTAGTAATTCAAATTCAAGGCTGTAATGGCCATAGGCTCTAAGACGCAATGGGTGTTAACAAGTGGCTCTAGGAATACCGAAGAATTCCACTTCAGTTAGAATCCCTATGGTAGTCCCGATAGCTCGTCTTGTCTACAGTTGCCCGGCAGGTCCTTGTGACAGCCACATCAGGATGAACTGCTAAACCCTTTTCGTAATAGATCTGTTATAGTCTGGGCCTAATGTTAACTGAAGGAAGACATAATCCAAGAGATTTGATGACAGATTGTCGGTATGAGAATATGTATATCTCCATTGTGGTGAGGATTTTGTAACCAAAATCTCATCATTATAAACACGGCAGTGATCAGGTCTTCAACGTATATTTAGTTCTAGGTATTGTTTGGAATAAACTATGAAACCTACTTGATTATTTAATTAAGAGCCATCCGAATAAAAACCGATATGTAGTCTTGTACAGGGACGTCAATGTTTCATCCATACCCATTTTTTTATGAGCGTAGGGTACTTCTTGTCGAAGAGTGGTTTAGCTAAAGTGTAATCAACGATATGTTCACGGTGTCCTGTTCCTAAAATGGGAGACCGCACGGTTTGCCCTAACTACCGGTATTTAAGCTTTCTTCAAATTGCTTACACGGTTCTCCCGATAATATTATGTGAACGACTGAACCTACATGCTGACAGACTCATTGGTTTATACCAGTGTGGCTTTAGAGGTGGCAAATCAATAACTGACCAGATTTTCATTTTATGTGAATTCCTAAAAAAGTCCCGCGAAAAACAAATTGATTCATACCATATTTTTCATGGTTATATAAGGCGCCACCGACAGTCCAATTCGATCAAAGCTGTTCGAAACCTTGTCTGACTTCGTATCTCAGCAATGCTAGTGCGTCTGTGAATGATGACACTGACTGGTGCGAAATCTGCAGCCATAACTGGGAAGGGCCTCTCCGAACCTTTCGATAGAAAACGAGGTCGATACGAAACAAGATGATAATCGTTATTGTAAGCTGTGCAACATTCTGCTTTAGCGAATTGCAAAGAAGTCAGCAATTATCACTGATTTTAAACGGCAGTGACCCGATAGAATGACTGGCGGTCAACTAGGATAAGATAAATCACAACTGAGAGAAAATAATCGCGACAACAACTAAACGACAGAGTTTCTGTTTGACATAAACAGAAATAACGATGTCATCCAAATAGTATTTTATCGTGGGAAAACAATCTTTAAGTGCATATTAAAACCTAAGAAATTTGTGAACAGCTACATAAGTAAAAATTGCTGTAGAGAAAATTCGTTTTTCAGCCGTACTGTTCGCATGTGAAATAATTTTCCAGCAAGTGTTTTTCCTGCCTGCTATGACATTATCAAATTCAAGGCAAACGTCTAGAAAAAATACTCCCTCTTTCCTCCCTCCAATGCCCTTCTTTCCCATCGCTAACACAGGGCATTACATTTACAGGGGGCATCCCCTGAGTGTTAGCAAAAAAAAAAAAAAAGAAGACGGCTAGGATATCTGGCTGAATATTTTCTGGAGGGTTAATAGGTGTGGACCTTCCGTTAATCAATACATTTTTCGTTCGGCTTTATAAACGGTATGTGATGGATTTTCGACATCTAATTATTAAATTTATAGAATAATCTTAACACAGTTTGATGTTACTCGTAATGGATAATTTTGGGTCACCGAGTGGATGCACCGCATGTCATAGATGCAAGTCTTACTTACTTATTTCCCCTAACATTCCACGCAGGAACAGACGGGGAACTTCTCTCGAATCAGTGAACTGTGTACGATATAATTTTGTATACTCACTGACCCGGACCTACTGTTTAAAGCCGGCTCCGAACGGCTAGTGCTTTTCTAGAGAAGTTTTACATGGCTTAGAGATTGCTCTCTTACTCGTACAGTCGCCAACATTTACGAGGTGGAAACAGCCGCTGAAAAATGTTTGATGGTCTTACCCGGTTTCAAACTCGGGATCTTCTGTGTGATAGTCGCACACACTACCTACAACGCCACGGCCTTCCACGCAAGTCCCTCTAACCTAACTTAAAAGAGCCCTATACACATTGGATGGCATCGGTTGATATATTTCCCATAATAGTAAACCTTTCATGTTAATTTGGCGAGGACTTTTCGTTCCTGTTACATTTTCAATTCCGTATTTCGCACATGACAATTAGGGCTAATCATTTCGTTTTAAATGCGTCCTGCATCTCTTAAAATGTATTTCAAGAAACAATCAGAATTTAAAGCATTTCATGATCGTCGTTAACCCTCAACTTAACTATCGAAACCGAAATCTGTACAAAACTGGACTATAATTTTTCTTTTTCACTGGCAGTTGCTGGCGCACAAGCCAGAACCAAAAATTGTTTTCCCAAGAAATAACAAAGTTGTTCCCTTAACCGAAAGGAAAAGAACAAACAAAAAACATGGCTACAAACTATCGAAGTCAGTTTGCCTCCTAACGGCAAGAAATTTTGCTCATTTCAATCTGGTTTAAACGGGCAGCCAGTGCCTTCCAGGCTTAGTGAAGAAATGTGTATGCAGTTGAAGCCATTTTCCCCACCAACAATAACTACAATTTCTGGGAACTGCACAACAACAACAACAAAAGAGAAAGAAAAGTTTGACTTTTCCCGGCGTGTGCTTTTGTTGCTGTTAGTTTTGTCTGTGCAATTTGCAAGTGTTACCACCACCATTAGTTCCTGTTACTTGTGCTAAGTTTTCACACAACTCCGATTGAGGCAGACCAACTAACTATGTCGCAGTCATGGAACACCGGTCGTTGGCGGTGCACAGTGGTTCAGTACCGACCATCGAATCGAATTTCGATCTCGCGGAAATATTTCAATTGTGAAAAACAACTCGATTGTTTAGATGGAATGAAGAAATTCACTATGGACAAGGACTAAGAGATTGTTAGTATTGACAGAATGCAAGGATATTGAGGGTAATGAGTATTTGTCGTGGCATGCCATAGCGGGGTATGTGGGTGTATCGCACAGCAATCCCACTTTCGTAGACTATCAAGAACAGGCAAAAAGATTTTTTAGTGGCCGTTTTTTTAATTGTATATTCTAGAGGCTTTGCCAGTTAAAGTCAGGTAAAATTTCTGCCAGGTTTGAGTAGGTCTTGGTCGTACACCGCTCACTGATTTGAGAGATATGTCTACAGTTGCTACGAGAAAGGAATACTAATTTGAAAGGTGCCATTTGGTTTAGGGAAAATTTGCCCGAAAGTACAATCAGATTTTACAAAAACTAAAAATATTTACTTGCCCAAAAGTTATCGAAAAAAAAAACGGTTGTGAACCACAGTGCATCGGTGATGCAACGTTTAGCTCAATATCCAACTAAATTGTGTGCAGTGGGTGGTGCACACCATGGACGGAAATAGAAACTGTTGGCAGTCGCATCTATTGTTCGAGTATTTAATTAATATGTCTACAGGGTTTGCAATTGCTTGCCGCATTGTTGTTGCCGTTTTTTCTGGCCAAAACGGCAAAACATCCTTTTGTGGCTGCTCTGGCTCACGTTTTTCCTGGTAGTTCATTTGATCGCCATGAGTACATATTTCTTCTTCGGTTTTTCCCAATGACGGTTGGTTGTTGTTGCTGCTGTGCAGGTATTCATTTTTTCCTTCACCCCAAGAAAATTTGCATATAAATTTTGTTTAAAATTAAATGAAGCTATTTTTATGCCATTTTGTTTTGTGATTTTTTGAGATATTTTCGGTTTTTTTTCCTTTTTTTTTTGTTGGTTTAACCAACAAATGGGGAAGAACCAAAGTTTTTAATGCAGCTTATAAACAATTGTTGGTTGTACTTAGTTTTCGGAGTAATGAGAAAATGAACACCTTGATGTGATATTAGTCAGGCAAATGAATAATCTTCACCACAGGGAAAGAAACAAAAGTAAAGGAAATGTCGACAGCAACTGTTTACTTGTGTATTTCAAGTTTAGTGGGAAAATACACAAATGAATTTTGAGTTTTCTTTTTTTCCAACAATTTGGCACAATCACAAAGTTTTTAAAATATTCATTATCAGTGTTACAGATACAGTTGATTTGCTGTGAAAACTTTGTGTGAAAAAGAAAATCAGGCAGTTTTCCATTGAAGTTGTGAGGTCCGATGTGGTTTAAGGAGCACAAAATTGTATACGGGTGGGGCCCTCCTCTAGAAAAGTGAATATCAAATAACTTAAAAAAATTTAGTTAAATAGTGTATTTGGACTATTTTTTTTTTTAAATATGTCATCAATCTAGTTGCCTCCTTTAGGGTCCTCGGATCATAGTTGTTACATTTCGAAATTTATTATTAATTACATTACTTTAGAATTAGAATTTTATTGAGTATATAATCCTCTATTAAACAATTTGTGACAAGAAATTTATAATCCAAAAGTAATCAATACAACTTCAAATTATAATAAAATAATCAAAAAGAATCCCTGCCCACGCGTTTTGCACGAATCATTCATAATTACACGTTTTAAGACATGATCGTCACTAATTGTTCGCTCTTGTCACTGAGACGTGTATGAACATGAGCAAAAGGAAAAAAATCATAAAATTTTCTTTTTTATAGAAAAAAAAATTCATAAATTTTTTTTTATTGAAAAAAAATTCATAAAACTTTTTTTTATTGAAAAAAAGTTCATAAAACTTTTTTTTATTGAAAAAAAGTTCATGAAACTTTTTTTTATAGAAAAAAATTATAAATCTTTTTTTTATTGAAAAAAATTATAAAACTTTTTTTTATTGAAAAAAAATTCATAAAAATTTTTTTTATTGCTTGAGTGAAAAAAAGTTCATAAATCTTTCCAAACACTTATTAGTTGAGTCATGAGCTTCAGTGAGAAAGAATTTCCCCATAAATTAATCACATATGGAGCTTTGCCGACAAACACGAATTACATCGACCCAAACATGATAGCTTGAATCTATCGAACGAGCACTGCTGCTAAAAAAAGTAATTTCTCGATGATCCTCATGAGTTGGTAGATCTCGTCTGGTTTCGCCGTTTCAGAAATGCGAACATTTAGCTTGAATCGATTGTTAGGCTGTATTTCATGAGACGAGGCAATATTGTTTGAGTCAATTGCAGTTTATGCAGAAAAAAACGGAAAATCGTATAAGGAACAAATAAAAATCGTCCTGTCTTCTAACAATTCAACTATTTCATTGGAACGTCTTGATTGATTAACAGACTTTTGATTGATTAACAGACCACTAGCCCATGGTCAACAAAATTCTGTGGTTTTCACGAATAATCGCTTAAGTACATTTTATGGAATATTGATTTGTGAAAAGGGCTTTCATTAAAGTGCTTTTTTTTTAATACAAATGATTCGTTACTCTGTTTTCTTTGTTAATAACAACTTATGTTAATACTTGTATGGAAATCGCAATTTTAAAAATTATTTGTTTACGCTCTGCTAAGAAGTTTTATATTATAACTTACGTTGTTATTCGTGTAAAGCACAGAATTCTACACGAAACGACGAATACTTTTTTCAGATGTTGCTTGTTGGCAGCGATATTTTCGACTATAGACACGTTGTCTTAACTCAACTGAACGATTCTTTTCTATATACAGTGTGACTGAATTTTACTGAATTGATGTTTCAAACACATCCATCGGTAGACAAAGTTATTTCATGTTTTTATACTAACATAAAATATAATGCGACACCACATGTTGAATAACCAAGTTTATCGTACAACTTTTCAACCAATTTCTTATGCAATCTCAACCATGTTGGCCAACTTGAGCCGCAATCAACATATTTTGATTTCCATCGAACGGACGACCAACCAGACTTCACACTAGACAACTGGTTGTACAACATCATCAGATTGTTCAACTAGTTGTAACTTGTGAGGGCCGCATAACACAGCCGTAGTAAGACATGTCAACCAGTCCTGTCCTTCTATGAACGCAACTCTACCTCATGTTTCAAGAATCCATTGGAAAAAATATATTTCCTTTAAATAAAGTTTATTTAATTTTAAAGAATTTTCCAGTCATATTTCCTAATTTATTGTGTGCTTAATGGGTCCCTGGTGACGGCGTTGATAGAGAATACATGCAGCGCCAATCTTCAAGGACACTGACACCAAAACTTTGCGACAATGTTCTACTGCAGTAATTTCTCTAAACGTTGTTTTTTTTTTAATTGCAACTGCCATGGAGATTTATCGAATTCGTTTTGTTTTCGCTGCTCCAAATCCTTCTGTTGCATAAAATATTGATACGAGAGTTAAGCAAAAAAAACGAAATGCCACTTCAAATGCATTCAATCTGTATTAACACCAGAGAATTTGATTTGCTTTGCAAATGTCGAGTGCGTTTTTTCCCCCCCACCAACCACCCCATCCAACTGGCAAGCAATTTACTGCAAAATGCATTTTTGTTGATACTTCTTTCGACATTTGTTGCAATTACACTGCACTGACAGTTTCAAAGGATAATCGAGCGACCAAAAAAACGCTGTAGATGAAATATATTTTTTGTCTTTCATATCTGTTGAATTCTTTAAATAAATGCACATATGGAAATCCAACAAAGAGTTGCAAATTAAAACCAAAAAAAAAAAAAGGACAAAAGTAAATATTGAATGGGATAAATAGTAAATGTAATTTAAATTTTCACAAATGTTGTAAACAAATATTTGTGGTATTACTGGCTGTTTGCAAATAACATATGCATTTGTTTAACAATTGTTTATGACATCAAGTGTCCTTGATGTTAATTTAAAAAAAAAAGCAAATGCAGTCGACATATAAATGTATGTACATATAATCAATTGTAATTTACAATTGCATATTCTTGAATCATTCATTGGAAAATAGCTGATGTAAAGGATTGGGAACTGAACGTAATCCCGTTGGACATAGAAAAATAAAGGTCACCGATTGTTCGAAAACGAACATAACTGATTTTCCATACTTTTATTACGGTTCAGTTTTTAACATTTTTAAAAAAGGTTACGACATTTTTATTGCTATTGCATTTTTATTTACAATAGTTCTATTACGGTCGGGTACTTGTCATGACGAGCAATGCTCATACGGGTGATCGCGTACGCCACACCGAAAAGCGTCCTAGGGAAATCATTTGAGATGATTTGAGATTTACATGAAAGAGTCCATTTTTCATACGAACCAATCGGCCATATATCAGTAATATTAAAAGGCTCTATCGGTAATGGTAAAATTTATTTGAAAACTAAATTTTTCAAAATTTATTTCAAAGAAATCGGACGAGTAGTTTTCGATTCTGACCAATAACGTGTTAAAAAAATAGGAATGTTTAAAAAAAAACAATTTTTAAAAATCCTAATCATATTAAGGCGCTTCTTGTAATTTCTCCATAGAGAACACACTAATTGTGAATACTGAACCTTAGCTAGACAAATTCTTTCACTACGTTGACATTACAACATTTGGTCTATTCGTTTTGGTTCGTCAAAATCAAGTGAATATATGATGAGGCAAAAGTGTGCCTCGGGTGGATTTCCGTGTGTAAATAAAGTCTTTTCCTTATTGCCTTAATCTGTTTAAAAAAAATTGTGTACTAAAATTTCTTATATCGCATCCTTACATGCGCTGGAAGATAAAGAAAGAAAGTAATTTGGGAAAATCGATGACATCAGGCAGACAGATTCAATGAAAAATGCTCCAAAAAAAAATTAAAAATTTCCTAAAATAATTGGGGAATAAATTCTACACTTCTCTTTTGTCGTTTCTATTTGGGGTTTTTTCACATTTTAGGTTGGTTGATATTGCATACTTTTTTTCTTTTGTTAAAAAATACCCTTTTTCCAAATTACTAACATGTATTTTTGTATTTTTGGGGTATTTTTCATAATGTTTGGGGTATTTTGCATTGGGTAATTTTTCATAAATTGTTTTTTCTTTTGTAAAAAAATACCCTTTTTCGAAATTACGAACATCTATTTATGTATTTTTGGAGTATTTTTCATAATGTTTGGGGTATTTTGCATTGGATAATTTTTCATAAATTGTTTTTTCTTTTGTAAAAAATACCCTTTTTCCAAATTACGAAAATCTATTTTTGTATTTTTGGGCTATTTTTCATAAGGTTTGGGGTATTGGGTAATTTTTCATAAATTGTTTGCGGGATTTTTCATTTATTCCCTAATTCTTCATTTGGAGAATTCTTCATTTTTTTATGACATTTTTCTTTTGGTTATTTGTTAATAAAGCCGGCAGATCATAATACGTGTTAAAATGGACACAAATCGGAAAAAATTTGAATCCATTCTGAAAGTTAGGGTTATATTAAGCTTTAAGAAAATATTTTTTCTGATTTTTCGATGATTGTGGAAAACAAAAATTAAGTAAAAAAAAAACAAATTTTAAAAATAGCAAAAACATTAATTTTGAAAAAAAAAACATTTTTTAAAATGAAGATCACAAGTTTTCGGAAAACATCCGTTTAAAAGTTGTCATGTCGGATGAATTTTCACGATTTTGACAATTTTTAAAAGCCCATAAACTTTTCAAAAAAAAAAAAAAAATTCTGGAAACACGTGTAAAATATTTTTTAATGAGCAATACGTACTATCGGAGACATCAAAGTAAATTGTTTAGCAAAAATCGTACAGTCTGACATGGAATGCTCGGAACGAAAATATACTGGCTGCCTTATGAAGATCAAATTTAGTTTTTTTTTTCAGTGCTAAATATGTTTTTTTTTTGTTCTAGAAATTACTTACTCGCTTATAAGCACTTCTCGCCTATATGCAAAACAACGTGAACCATTTCCTGTTGCTATTAAAAATCATCAGTGATTTATCTTTTATAAGCATTTGGCTTTTGTGCACAACTGTGACCATATTTGTATTTCATATTTTTTTTAGAGGCGGGCCCAGTAGTATGTATTCCATAGTATTCAAACTACCATGAACTACTTTTTCCTTAATTAAAAGACCTCGTCCGAATTGTATTCATTCTCCATTCTCCATCTGATTAGGTGACTCCTACATAGCCTGCTCGCAGCAACACACATACAATTACAGATGACCAACAAAAAACAAAAACAAGTTTAAAAGTTACCTCATGTAACTTTGAACAATTGTATCAACATTTTTCCAAAACAGATGTGAATGTCAAAATCCTCTTAAAAATTCAATGATCAAATCTCAAATTCATACCCTCCACAGATGCATAACATTCAAAGATGGTTTTCTATTTTGTTTTTGGAGATTCGAAAACATGCCCATGAGCACACCGGAAACTTTCCAGCAATCCCCCTTGGTCTTTATCACAAATTTGTTCTAAGTACTCCCCCTCAGAAAAAAAGGGCCACAATATCCTCTCAAGTCCCCCAAAGTGCAAAGTCCTAACTGTGTATTGGTATGAATGTATGTGTGTGTGTGGTGTATGTCTGTGAAAGTATTTATGGTCCTGATATTAAACAAAAATATTTACAAAAAGATTTCATGCGATTTTCAATAACCGACAAAAAAATAGAAAAAAAAACAGCAAATACTTTAGGCAATTTTCACTCGACAGAGAAACCAATCCGCAAATAACAACAGACTCCACTCCAGTCCGCCAGACGGAAAATATGCCCACAGAATGTATCAATATCGGATGGGGGTAGGTTGTCGGACAATGAAATGTGTTTATACTTTTTATTATTAGACAATTTGTCAATGTCCCTTACAGATTCCTCCACCCCTTGTACATACACGATAGCTACGACAAGTGCTGATATGTGTGTGTGTGTGGGGGAAAAGTTTATGTCGATTTTTATTTTTTTTTGGCAGAATGCCCAAAGAGGCTTATGCTGCATTTTAAGGATTTCCACAAACATTATCACAAATTCCTTTCAATTCAGTAGTACACTATTGACAGATATTAAAGATTTGTTAACGCTGTATTTTTGTCTACAGTTTTGGGCTTTAATTCGAAGCTAAAGGAATATTTAATGGAATATTTCCTTTTGATAAGTACAATTATGGTACTGAGGAATTTAAGAGTTTAAGTGAGACATGTGTGAGGCAGCCGATTGTAGACGTGTGCGTACACACGACAGCAAAACTGTTGGCCATAATGTCAATTAATTTAAAAGAAATTCATATTATATTTCCTTGTGTGAATGTTAAGTATTTAAAAAAATATGTATGCCGCTATGTGTATATCTGCAATTACATTCTGTGGGAGGATGCATATCTGAACAATCCCAATTTAAAAGTAAAGGTTTTCCACTCTTAGTAAGAAGTCACATCAAAAGGTAAAATAAAATATGCGAAGCTTTTTGAAAACCCAAAGAAAAATGTACAATTTAAATGCCTTTTTAACTTGTTGTTGTGCGATTTTTCATTTTTGAATTGGATTTTTCAACTGTGATAATTACGGAAGTAACACCAACACATTATAAATTGATTCACTGATTCACTTTTGTTTTGAAAATATCCAAAATATAAAATGTTCATTGTTCAAAAAATGAAATATGAAATTCTTGTGAATTTGTTGATGAAACTCGTGAGCGATTTTCATTCAAAAGTCTTTGTCCTATTCTAAATTTCAGTTGGAAAAGTAATGTGTGTGCCCTGAGTTTTCCCTTTCGCATTTGCCTTGATGTCCGAAAAATTACATATAAACACATTCTGCCATTCAGCAATATCAATATTTTGCAATGGGTTAGTCAGAGTTCTACCTGCAACTGTGAAAAAGCTCTTCGAAATATCGTTTTTCAGTTGGTTTTTCTTCAGAAGTGCAAAACTTTGCATGTTTTGAAGAAATCCAAAGACAATCCACCGACAAACTGTGGCTCAGGTGGAAGAAATTTATATTTGATTTCAAAGTATTTTCATATTTATTAAATACTAGTAAGTTGTAATGCGCCTATGGCGGCCGTTGAAATATGGCAAAAAAATTTTGTTGAAAAAAAAAAATTTTGTTGAAAAAAAAAAAATTTTGTTGAAAAAACAAATTTTGTTGAAAAAAAAATTTTGTAAAAAAAAAATTTTTGTAAAAAAAAAAATTTGTAAAAAAAAATTTTTGGAAAAAAAAAATTTGGTAAAAAAAAAATTTGGGGAAAATACAATTTCTGTACAAAAAAAAATATTATTTTTTTTATTATTATTATTTATAGAAAATTATAGAATGCCTATTTAAATTCCTACGTACTGCGTGACAGAGTCAGTGAATCAGTGAATCAGTGTCGAGGGTAAATATATATTAAGATTCGTAATAAATATTGAACAAAAACCTAAATTAACGGCTGGTACATGAGGCTCCAAAAAAGGTGTCATAAGGACAACAATTTTGAGTTTGAACCAGATGCTATGATCCAAAGGTTAGCATAGGTACTATGTAGACCTCAAATCCTAACATAGAGGGAGGATTGGTTGCCGCATCGTAGTCAACCCATTTTGAATATAATCCGGGCTTTCACAACAATCTGTTGGGCTATATGAAAAATGCCCCAAATGCAAAATTCCCCAAAAAATAAATAAAAAATGGCTCAAATGAAGAATTCACTAAAACAACTTAAAAAATTCGACAAAGACAAACTGAAAAATATACCCAAAAATTCTTAGAAATCCCCCAAATAATTTATAAAAAAAATTCCCCAATTTGCATTGGGTCTATGATGGCGCGGGTCAGTTCCCGTCCGGAGTGTTGCCTTTAATTTAATCAGCAATTACCTCTGAATACAAAACCAGAAGTTATTTTCAACAATGACAGCTTTAAAGAAATGTTTCGGTTGTGATGTATAACTGGTGTGTTCAAAACGCTTTCAATGTTTTCGCGGTTGAAAGGATTTACTATTCCAAATTAATTTTTGGATATTTCTCTCTTTAAAGAATTGGAGAATTTTACATTGTACAGATTTTGGATTTTTTTTTTCATAAAAAAAATTTAAAAAAATAATAAATATCTGAAAATTATGACAAAATCTCCATTTTTTATGAAATTTGTTGGGGTAGTCTTTCGTTTTTATTTTTGGGGTATTGTTCAATTGGGTAGAACACCCTGTACTTTGATGTGAATTGTATGGCTGAAATCTGTGTATACAAAACGGTGTGATTTTGCGAAACAAAGATTACATGGAAATATTAGGACAAAGTCCTCCTCTCTGTCTGACTATCACTTATCATGCCACACAGCATGGCCGATTCAGTTTATGATAAACTTTAACTGAAACCTTTCTTTTGTTTAACAAAAGACGACTTTTAACTTTGTCATTCACTGAGAGATATCATTTTTTAAAATGTTGTATAAAGTAAAAAATAAAGTCCAGCACTATTGGACTACTTTCAGTTGTTGACTTGGCTAGTATATAACATAAGTGAATGTATAAAAGTAAATACATACCCGCATACATCCTTCACGGTATGACTGCAATGCATGTGTACAATTCTCTGGAAAATATGAAATTAATTTTTAATTAAAATTCATTGTGCGACAGAAAGTTTATTGAATACAAATAATGTGAAATAAATTCTCATGAAGACAAAATATATCATGAATGGCTGTTAAGAAACGTTCAAGGATTAAAACAAAACAAAAACCTTTTCCCAAAACGGCCGATTGCAAGTGATACATATTTAATGCATAACTTAAATAACTACATTTTCACAGACCTGTGGCCGAATGACAATCTGAGTTTGACCTTTAATTAAAAAGCAAGTACTGTGTACGTCTGTGAAGAGTATAAGAATCGTAAAGAAATAAGTAGTGTAATAATGAAAATGAGATAAGCCCCTGGGTTTTATAATAGGGTAAATCCAAAGAAAATCGATCAAAAATTCAAAGTAGTGTCAAAATTCAAAGTAGTTTTTGTTTTATGGCTCGTGGAATTTGTTATTGTATGACAATTTCCGGAAAAAATGAGCTGACTTAAAATTGTCATAACTTATGAATGCGTTGATGGATTTTAACCGTCTAACTGGCAGTACCACTCTGATGATGTCTTCAATAATTGTGTTTAAATTCGTAAAAAATATAACTGGTAAAAAACAGATGGCAGGGATTTTCCAGTATTTCTGTTTGGCCGGTTCGAGGGATAATATTTTTTATGAAATATTTTTTTTTTAAACTAAACACAATTATAGAAGCCCGCCTTATGGCGGTCTTACCGGTTAAAGTATTTTAAAGCTTCTAAGAAAAATTTAATATTAGTCAGTAAAAAAGTCCTATCGTAGTGGCTCAATGAGGCTTGAAACTGCAACGAATACGTTATCTTTGATTATCCTGGCCATCCCCAATAAACCATCAATAAAGTCCATCTTTGAAGCACCCCATTATTTAGTTTTGTAAATTATTAAAAACATAACAAAATCACTGTCTTAACGATATTTCATATTGCCGACGAAGAGTGGCGCTTTGAATTTCCCCCCTCACCAAAATTCTATTTAAATCTGACCACTGATGCACAAACAAAATACTTGCTATACAAAAAGTGAAATTCCACCAAACCCGTACTTCATCCAACATTGGGTTGTGCGTGTAACGTCCTTCCGGTTGAAGTGCATATAAACTGCGGCCAGAACTGTTCAATCTGTTTGAACATATTTTTTTCGGTAGTGAAATTCAAAATAGTCGTCGCAACGCCATCATTCAAATGCCAAAGCATCACTTTGTTAAGGGGGAGTATTTGGTTGATTGGAATTCAGAAAAAGTTTTACTTTGTATTTCAGGCTCAATGATTTCCACTTTACTGCGGTCTAAAATCCAACCACCCAGCAAAACTATTGGTAGACAAATATTTGTGTAGTTTTTTTATTTTAGTTTGAGTTGTACATCGCTGGGCAACAGAGAAGAACGTGCACTTTAACGACGTTTTTCTTGAAGCTGGCACAGGACTTTGCGGTTACTCGACATTTTTCTTTACAAGGAAGATGGTGCTCTTTTGTTTGTACAAAAAAATGTCGAATGACTCGAACGAATGTGGTTTCGGGTTAACATTATAAAACTTGCCTTGAATAGAAGAGGATAAAGTATAGGGTTGGGTTCTGCCTTATAGTTCTCCCGTAATGGTTCCTACACCGCCATAAAACGAATATTTCTCAGTAAGAGGACCTGGTTCTTTTGGGGGTGCATTCCATATGTCATTTTCGGACATAGATCCAAAATTCAGAATTTGAATGCAGTCTAAAACTTCCCATTTTGACAGTTCGTAACGAACGAACTCGTTTTAAAACAAAACAAACATAATTCAACAGAAAACGTAATAGAAATAATGAAAGGTTCAATCGCTATTCAATAGTGTCGGTTCACTAGGGGATTCTGGACGAGATTACAATAATTTAATTCTGTTTTTGGGCAAAATATCTTTGAGCTTCTGTTTAAGATCCTGTTTTATTTGATTAATATACCACGATAAATAATTTTGGATTTAAGTTTTAAAATTCTAGATTGTGTAGATGAGGGTGGACGGCCGTAGGGCGATATGCTGTGTGCACGAGAATCACCCCTGTGGCCCAGGTTTTAAATACGTTCACTGATTGGAGAGAAGTTCCTCGCCAATTTCTCAAAGGAAAGTTATGGGAATATTTTATTTTTTTTAGCGTCCTTACATTTATTAGCTGGATAATAAATTATGGATAATAATTTATCCATGGATAATAAATTAGCGTCTGTAATGTGTAATATTGCATACATGAAAGTCAAAAACTCATATTATTCAAAAAAAAAAAAACGAATATTACGGAAAAAAGTCTTAAAAGCCTGCACTTTTTTTGACTAGCAAACACACTAGAAGTGGTATATGTGACCATTTTGCTTAATGGTAATTATTTATTGATTTTAGAAACTCAATCAAGGATCCTTATCTGCCCTTATTAAAATTTTGGATTTTTGGCGCTTACGACTTTTTTTCATAGGACGGTTATTTCTTTTTTTGCTGAGTTTTCTTACTCTGAGAAATATGCCACAGAGATGTGTTTTTGGTCTCATTTGAAATTCTCTCTCAGGGAAGAGAGTCTTAAAACCAGTGCTAACCATAGCAATATTCCGGTAAGACCCACTCATACCTGCATCAGCTCCCAATAGATGTCATATTTTTGTCTTATGAAATCTAATTACACCATCTGGAAGGAATAATTTATGCAAGTACCTAATAAGAAAAACTTATTGGGAATAATGAAAAATGAAAAATAATATATAATGAAATTTTTTTGGATATTTAATAGAATAAATTAATGAATATGCCCTCTATCTTACGATGGCGTTAATATATATGTATATACAGAGCATCAAAGATTCCCGTGAGACAAATTCGCTGGAAATTATTGTTTTTTTATTTTATTCACAACAAATAAATAACATTTTTCTATGCATACTAACATTTACTACCTTTCCTTTTTAATTCCCTTCTTCTTCGCAAGAAAAAATTATAAATGCGAAGAAAAATTTATTTTTCTAAAATTTGCAAAAGAATTTTCATTATTGATGTGTCACCTTTGTGTCGTCGCAAAGAAATAAACAAACTGCCAGCAATTATATTCAGTTGTGTCCAGCTCATGTCACATTATGTTATGTTCAAATTTTAATTCCGTTTTCTGACATCTTTCACTTTTTATTAACGAGCACGAGCTGAGCTAATAACAAAACCATTAGCATTAGTTGGTAAAAATCTGTTATTAGAATAGACCGGCTGTCGATTTGGATAAGTAAACAACAAAGCTAAATACTTGGGGGTGTTTTCTGTGCCACTGGCCAATGCAAAGCCAAATTGTTGTGGGACAAAAAGAAAATGAAATAGTAAAATGTGTGGCCCCCGATAATTATCGAGTGCAACTGGGTTTGATTTACACTATTTATATTAATCAATATTAATCGATTCACAATGTGAACATTTTCAAGAATTCCATAGAATTTCAAGTTTTCATAAGAAATTTGCCGAGTATTTATGGTTTCCGATATACCAGCTTGCTGATAAAACACCACCATATCGAGAGCTTAAAGCGAAAAAAGATTTGAGCGGCATTTTATTCGAAACTCGCTTTTGAATGAAATTCGACAGAAAATTTTCCAGCGTTATTAATCCGTAAATTAATTCTAAAATATAAAATTAAAATTATAAATAAATAAAAAATTAATAATTTATATTTACAAAGACATATCGGCGCCTTTTTGTTTGGCCACACAAAAAACCTTCTCCTGCTAAATTGTTTTTTTCGCGGTTAGGGCTTAGGTTTACTGTAAACAGGGCGTATGAGTATAGGGACTTATCGATCTAATAATTATACGCCCCCCGTTGTATGGACATTTAAAGGTCAAAGTTATTGTTGCCACGCCGCATTTGTTTTGACATACATACATACATAACAAGTGGGTTTGATATACGCTCAATATTTATCGAAACACCTGTAGACATTTCAGTAAAAAAATATGATTCATAAGAAGTTGTGTAAGTTTTTATGAATTTAGTGTTAGAGACTTTTGGATAAAAAAAAATTCTACTAATGGAAATAGTTTTTGATAAACTTTCAGGGCGTATGAGCAACATAAAATATCAATCCCATAATTATACGCCACATTGTACGTACACAAACAGTCTGTTTTTATAAAACGCAATATGTCTGAGACGAACAGAAACGTCTGTAGTCGAAACGAAATGGTGTTTGAATAGTGTTTCTATAACTCCAACGAATCCAATTAGTCAGTAAACACAAAAATACACTAGAAAAAGAAATGACAATGGGATTTTAACAGAGACTTTCGTGTTACAATAACCCAAACCGAAGAAATGTAATTTATCTTCGTTATTTTAACGAAACGAAAGACTCAATCGTTTTATAAAAACTGGATGTACGGTCCGAGCTGTTATTGCTGCGTGTGGATTAACACACATGCATACATGAGAAAACTGTCCTCTTTGCCGAAGATAGGAAATGTCAGGGTGATTCAAAATAACACCTCTTGTTGGAGAACCCTGTTTTTGTGAAATCCTGTTAGCAGTTTAATTATATTTTGGAAATTGAACTAATTTTGAAAAGTTTACATTATATTTCTTATCCATTTAGCTTTTTAAAAATAAACGTAAATAAAATACATACAAAATAATTTTGTTCATGATATTTCTTTTTTATAATAATAAAGTTTGAACATTGGGATTATGTGTGAAACAGTACATCATTTAAATGACCACCACGCCATGTGTTGCAAGCATTGATTCTTTTGAGGTAATTTTGGACCACTTTTTGGCACATACTGGGCGGTATCTCAGGCATAACTTGACGAATGATGGTTCTGAAGTGCTCAAGAGTTAAAGGTTTATCTACAAAAACACGGTCTTTTGCGTAGCCCTACAAAAATTTTTCAACAAATTTTTTTTTTCCACAAAAATTTTTTTTTTCAACAAAATTTTTTTTTTCAACAAAAATTTTTTTTTTCAACAAAAATTTTTTTTCCACAAATTTTATTTTTTTTCAAAATTTTTTTTTACAAAATAGTTTTCTCAAAATATTTTTTACAAAATTTTTAAAATTAAGTAACAAATACTTTCTCAAGCAAATTAACGGGCGCCATAGGCGCATTACAACTTACTAGTTCTTCAATAGCAGGCAAAAAAAAGTCAGTTATCATACGACCATAACGCTCCGAATTGACGGTGACAGTCGTTCCCTCGTCATTTTCGAAGAAGTAAGGTCCAATCACAGCTTCGGACCTAAGAGCGCACCTAACAGTGACTTTTTGTGGATGTAATGGCCTCTCTTCAATTACTTGAGGATTCTCAGAACCCCAAATACGACAATTTTGTTTATTAACGCGCCCACCGAGTGAGAAATGTGATCCATAACCAGAAACCATAATCTCCTCTTAAAGCTGGATATGTGGCTGTGCCAGAATCACAATTTCTGTAGTAGATTTTAATAATTTGTACGCGTTGTTTGATAGTTAAGCGATCCATTTTCGTCAATGTCAGACTTCCAACTGAAAAGAAAAAAAATTGGTTTAACAACTTAGTTTGACAGATGTCGAACTCCAGCCCCATACTTTTGAAACCATGAAATGGATAACCCTATATAACCAATACCAGGAGGCTCGGTGTGAAGCTAAAGGCTACAATTGTTCGACGTTACCTATTACACGAGGTTATTACTATGAAATGTGTATAACTTCCAAAATCGTTATGCCATTTCAATAACACTCCTGTTTCGGTTTGTCCTCGAAGCCTTTCAAATGCGTTGACTTTTTGTGCTGGGTTCCCTTAAACCGCACTATTTAATGCCTTTGTACGATTTAATTACAAAAATATATATTTCTGTTAATCATCCGGTAGTGTTGTTCTCTCCCACATACACTGTTAAGCCTTCATTCACCCTCCGCATCAGCATCCAGCCCAAAACCAAAACTTTACAATACAGGCAATTAAATCTCAGCGTAAAAAGTATTGCAATTGACAGCTGCCATTGTTTGGTGTGTTCGTTGTTGTTCAGTTTCAAGAGAGTGTTAAAATAAATTGAAAAAGGGAGTGTTTTTAAAAAACAAAATTAAATAAAGTTGTAAACTTTAAAATGAAAGGAAAGGAAAGTGGGGTGCCAATAAGTTTGGCTAAATGAATTGCTTTCAAGGGGTTGTTTGTTGTTCAATTACAGACTCAACATGTCCATGTGGTCCACAGGGACAAGGCTTTTGGGTAATGTGTTCTGGGTAAGAACATTCGAAATCTTTCGGCGACAGTTTCACCTTGCAATAGTTGTAGAAGATTAATCTCTCTGGAACCTTGTAAATCATCGCCATAAACATCCAGGTCCAGGTAAGTGAGTATACACATTAACACTGATCTGAGAGATTTTCCCCATAATAAATGACATACGTAGATTTCATACATTTCCGTAAATTTCATTTTCTCATTATTCTTCAACACAATACAAAATATGCTTAACTACTGTTGCCTTCGGACAGTATCGAATATTTGACAATAAGATACAATTCGTTCGAAAATATTTAATTATCCATTAATTAATTATTAATTTTAATTAACCAACGTATTCTTTGTTCAATCTTGTCTTAACTTAATTGGATACTTTTTGAAGGAAATATTCACAGCCACAAGTTATTTGCTCTAAATATTAATTCCATGAAAGGAAATACATGTTAGGGGAGGGTCGTAATACCGGCAAAGGCTTTAATTATCATAGTGTTAGGCAAAAAAATAAAATGGGTTAACGCATTAATTATTTCAGGTAATATTTTCTGAAAATGTTCGTGTTTAATACAAACTTAAAATGTTTATTAACTGAGGCTTCTACGTGAGGTCCCGACCCAAGATTACTAAACCGTGATACACAAAAATATGATGTACTTCCTTAGTTCCCTTAACATTCCATAGAGGAACAGGCGGAATCAGCTGGAATCAGTGAGCTGTGTACGATATAATTTGGTATACTCACTGACCGGGACCTACTGTTTTAAAGCCGGCTCCGACCGGCTAGTGCTTTTCTAGAGAAGTTTTACATGGCGTAGAGATTACTCTCTTACTCGTAAAGTCGCCAACATTTACGAGGTGGAAACAGCCGCCGAAAAATATTTGATGGTCTTACCCGGTTTCGAACTCGGGTTCTTCCGTGTGATAGTCGCACATTTACCAAAATTTTTTTTTTACAATTTTTTTTTTTTAAAAAAATTTTTTTTTCAAGAAAAATTTTTTTTTTACAAAATTTTTTTTTTTTTCCACAAGCATTTTTTTTTTCAACAAATTTTTTTTTTTTTCAAGAAAAAATTTTTTTTTCAACAAAATTTGTTTTTCGACAAAATTTTTTTTTTTAACAAAAAATTTTTTTTCAACAAAATTTTTTTTTCAGCAAAATATTTTTTTTTCAACAAAATTTTTTTTTTCCACAAAATTTTTTTTTTTCCATATTTCAACGGGCGCCATAGGCGCATTACAACTTACTAGTTTCATATATTTCTTTAAATGGGGATCATGTTCATGTTGACGAGCTCCCACGCAAGACCTTGCAAAGGGATGATATATGTATTTAATTTAAATTCGTATTATTACAATTCAATTGGGATGTGGAAAATTTGCGGTCCACTGCCATTAAAACAAAAGTCATTTTTGCTCCAGAAAACTCTCAAAATTCCGGTGAAGTTGCCGAAATGCAATTGTATTTTTTAAGTGTGTGGTCTTAGAATAACAACAGCAAATTATTCATCTAATTTTTGCATATTTATCTGTACGGGAGAATTTTAAAAGCCTCACCCTCCTGCCTCAAGGCAATTTATTGACTTTCCTAATTTGTTGCCTTTGACGCTGTTCAACTTTTGTTTTGTTTCTGAACAAGAAACGCTGCAGTAAGTGATGCTGGCATTACTTCTTAACTAAAATCTAACATAAAATCCATTTACGATATTTGACATTTAACCAACCCCAGATAGGGAAACTCCCTCCTTCGTCCTGTAACTTGTAACAAAACACAGATACACAAGCACAACACTACACTACACACACACACGTCCGCCAACACAAACATAAACTGAAAGACAAATGGTTGGCTTTTTAAGTGTTTGTTCACAGGTTTCCCTTCTGTTTAACATTCAATGTTATTCTGTTCGATGTTGTTGTTGTTGTTCACGCTGTTGTTAGTACCAACAATAGAGAGACAGCGATACTTACTAGAAAAATACCCGCGGGTCGGATCCCTTCTAGTTAATTTGTAAAATGTCAGGAATATAACCGGATGTCGTCTTCCCCTGTTTTCCCTTTTGATTCGGTGAATCTTTTTGGGGTTTTGCCCTGTGTTTGTGTTGTCTACGTTTTCCTTGGGGGTTGTTATTGCTACAGATGTTTTCTGTGCGTCGTTCTGTATTTTCCACAGCATCTTAATTAATTTGTTAACATCACTACGGGAAAAAGGGTTGCGTTTACTTCCAATGAGACGCAGGGCCAGTCGGCTGACGTCATTGTGAGTCTGGCATTGTATCTGTAATCACTACAAAATATTCCGTCTTAATTTCACACCTGAAAATAGATTTTTACTCCGTTTGATAAGGGTCTTCTCGGGCTGGCTGGCGAAAACCCAGCTGTAACACTTGTCATGGGATTGAATTTGTCTCTAGGATTGAATTGGAAATTTTCGGTTGACAGGGGATAATAAGGATTAACAATTTGTGAAAACATTGAACATTAAATCTGAAATGTTAATATAAATTGTTAGGAATTTGTGTCTCTACAGTCTTTTTTAAAAGACAATTACTTTTCTACGGCTCAGGAGCAGGCATATGTGTTTTGTAGTCCAAGTACACGGGGGCTTTTGAAGCCAAGGTTAGACTTTTGCCGAATAGTGGAGGAAGATAAGTATTTTAGAGTACACTTTTTGTAAGTAGATTAAGTAGTGTGAATGTTTGAATAAAAAGAAGTATTCAGTTAGAAATCAAAACTCAATCCATACAGTCCACTAAATTAACATCGCCACCAGCACACGCACCCTTGTAATTATGACCCTAAACAAAAAAGTGTCCATACTAGAGGTAAATATTAAAGTTGTTCGGTGTTTTAGGTAGAAACATGGAGAGATTTGACTGAAGATCCGATGTGTTCTCTACCCAATTGTTTTTTTCTTATCTACGACGGAAATTTCATATCGGGAACGATCTTCCCTGGCAACGTTTGTAGATCTAGGTTCCGAAAATATAGTGTATATCGAACAGCTTGGTCGTCTCGTATTCGGCCCGTCTCGAATTCATGGAACTTAAACGCAGTCTGGTCATCAAAGTCAATATTGACGCCGAAAGCATTTATGCACTTGTTCACCAATAATGAGACAACCTCTCTGATCCTTATAATCCCTGACCAAAAATAGTTATCAGTAGTAGCCTCACTTAGGTCTAACCCTATTTCTGTGAATGTGAATTTCAACCCCCACCTTTTCAACAAATTTATCAGTTTATATTTCCTAAACTGGAATTTCTTCTATTCGTTCCTATCAAGGATAAGTGTAGCAAGGTTCTCTTCAGAACTTACAATGGATTTTATGTGGTCCATAACCAACGGCACTAAAAGCTGGTTCAACTACAAGCTTATTTTTGAAAGAAACATTTTTTATACACTCCATCATAGGATGGAGTATATACTAAGTTTGTCATTCCGTTTGCAACACCTCGAAAGAGTGATCTGGGACCCTATAAAGTATATATATTATCGGTCAGTGTAACATTCTAAGACATTCTAGCGATGTCCGTCTGTCCGTCTGTCCGTCCGTCTGTTGTCTGTTGAAATCACGATAGAGTGCGAACGACCAACGCTAAGAAGCTGAAATTTTGTAGGAAGATGTTTTTTGCCCATAAGCAGTTTAAGTTCGAGAATGGGCAATATCGGACCAAAGGGGAAAAAGTTCCCCTTTACGGGACTAAATATATCCCGGCCATAATCAAATTTTTCAAATATTTTTATACACTACATCTGATTTTTTTTGGTAAAATTGTTCTAAGTTTATATAATTTATAGATGGGGAAAAAATCCCAAAAATGGGCGTTCTCATGGGTTCCGTGGACCAAAAAAGGGCCCATGATAAACATGCGCATATGGGTATCGAAGTGCAACGAAATTTACTCACGAACCCCAATATGCCTTTATTTTCATGATTTGCCTAAATTTTTTGATCCGGTTTCTGGGACTATCGGGTCACCAGCGGCCCAAAAACCGTCCCTTGACAAACGTGGACATATGGGTATCGAAATGCAACGAAATTTTCTCGCGAACCCAAATATGCATTTATTTTCATGATTTGGATAAAATTTGTGATCGGGTTCCTGGGACTATCGGGTCACGAGCGGCCCAAAAACTCAGTTAGTTTTCTTATTTATTGACTTTTTAAGGATCCATGATGGAGGGTATATAAGATTCGGCCCGGCCGAACTTACTATTTGTCCACTTGTTAAATTTATATTTAGTATAGGTGGTTTCCTAAGTCCCATCCGTTTTTTGCAAATCTAAAAAAATCTCAAAATCATCCCATTGTTTTTTGATCAATGGAAGGAAATATGTTAACCCCCGAACCCACAAGATAGAGGCACATCCATGTATAGATTTTAGAAATTTAGTAGTCACAACTATCTTTGCCGCACGACACAATGTGTGTTCTTTTTTTTTAATTCATATTATAGGTCGCTATAAGTGGAGAAGCAGATGAGACACCATCACAATCATTAATCATATCTGAGCATTACTTCGTGAACCCTTCCTATCAAAGTCCCTACTAATTTGAGAATCTTCTGTAGTAGCAGCATTTAAGATGGGGTTTGAACATTTTGAATGTTTTGCAAATACAGAGGATATTGAATAAGTTACTTCCTTTAAAGTTGGTCTTTCATAATTTATTTAGAATAAGTTTGTGTCCAATGGCGCAATTAGAGGTTCAAGGATCTCGTGTGGTTTCTCCGACAATTTTGCTTGTTAACACTGACAGAGGGTGTAAAGTGGACGTCAAGTGGACTTCAACCATACGACCAAATGTTATGCCATATTCCACTTGAAGTAGTTGGTCTACCGACAATACTCTTTGCGACAAATTCACTTTATATTTAATCAAGGGCAAGTCATCCTTTAAAATACGTCACAAAGTGGTTCTACTGACGTTGAAATACTGAGCCAGTTGGACAAAGCGATTTATACTGAATTGAGATTTTAAAAACATATGTATTAGGGTGGAGTGAAATTCAAAAAAAAGAAGTTAACCTCGGAAAGAGATGTAGTCTGGGGTCCTAATGAGGGGAAAAATAAAGAAACAAATTTTAAAAAATTTTTTGGGGTCGCGCCACTCCCTCGAAATTTGGAAATTATCGCTATTTTGGCGTTGATTTTAGAAAAATCCTAAAAAGTTTTATGTCAATAAATGTTTGCAATAGCGTAAACAATGAAATAAGGGCATGAAAAAATTTAAAAAAAATTTTCTCATTGTTCAAAAATTTCAAAAAGTAAAATAAGTAAAATAAGTCAAATCGTCCCTTCTTCAGAAAATTGACTGAACAATGAAATCGCCAGCAAAGCTACAAATATTAGTCGATTATCCTCATATTTGCCTCAAATACTTTTGTTTGGGCACTGAACAAGCTCAAACTTTTAAATTTCGAATAAGTTAAGTCGTTAATTTTTAGGATTTTTCTAAAATCAACGCCAAAATAGCGATAATTTCCAAATTTCGAGGGAGTGGCGCGACCCCTAAAAATTTTTTAAAATTTTTTTCTTTATTTTTCCCCTCATTAGGACCCCAGACTACATCTCTTTCCGAGGTTAACTTTTTCAAATTAAAAAAAAAACATGTTTTCACTCCACCCTAATATGTATATCTAGTAGAGGCAATCGGTTGTAAACTGCCTAACGTATTCAATGGTTACTAACTGACGTAAAAGATGGAATACCCTGCAGAAAAACTAAATGAAATACTTTCATGAAGCAAATGCAATCTTTGCATTGACCGTATTCTTTAATAAACTTTTCTTTAAACCTGTTCTACGTTCTCATGACCTAAATGAAATTGATGACAAACATTATTAGTCAAATTAAAGAGTTTTTTCATGTATGGAGTCTCGGGTTTCACAATCAAATGAAACAGCATTTTCATTAAAAATGTACTTTTCCATAATCATCCAGCATCTCATCATGCATCGCTTATTTGGCTTATTTCCCGGATAAACGTTATTGAATTAAAGAAAAGAACTGAAAATGTAACTACCAACAACACCATTTTTCTTTTTATGTGTACTTATTGAAATCTCCTGTAAATAATTTCATTTGATGTTAGACCTTATCTTCTACGGCTTAACGGCGTATGTTTTTTATATTCTTTTTTTTTATTTGCCAAACAGCAATGGCAACAGCAGATTAGTGACGGGGGCACAGAAGGCTGATAGCATCAATGACGACATTGCCTTATTTTATGTTTTTCAATCTTTTTTGTGACATTCACAACATGAGTTTTAAATTATTTCCCCAATTTATATTTTCAAACTAATTTGCCAGCGCTAGCACATTAAGCCGCTTTTCGTTAGCTTCGCTTACCCCCTGTGTTAGCCCCCCCCCCCCAAAATACAAACAACCTTTTGCTCTGTCAACGTCTGAGTCGGGGACTCCGCTCCCTCTGTTGCCAGGTGTTTGAGCGGAGAGTGTGGGGTGGGATGGCAAACGGAAAAACCAATATTTTTTTTAAATATCAAAATAAACATTAAAGGAAATACAGACGACGACAGCACACAACAACAACAAAAAAGAAACAAAAACTTGATGCCAGGTACTGCCAATAACACATCGATATGGAAAAGGAAACAAGAAAGAATAAATAAATACCGTTCGAACACCTCTCGTGCTTGTATCAGCCATAGACGTACCTTAAATAATAATAACAGAATCAACACCTCGCCTCACACAACGACCAACCAACCGACATATTGTATATGACACATTTTACTTATACAGCATCGGGTAATTGAATTATGACAGTATTTTGAATATAGAGAAAAAACATCAGAACTCTCCACATTTGGTCTCTGTCGTTGTCACACAAAAACCACTGAAACGATGCGAAAAAAAACCCTCAAACTTCGTTCATCTTTGGTTTGGTCTACGCTCAACTGACATCCGTTTTAGATCGCTCGAGAAACTTTACTTTTGCAAAAAAATGTGTGTTGCAAACAAATGGAAAACGCAACAACGAAAATAAAGAACTTTTTTTGTTTGCTGGCTTTGCTCACTTACTGACCCTCAAGAGATATTCGACGTATCGAGCGGTCAGTAAGAGACCGATTAGTGTGTTGTGCTCAACCCGCAAACCGGTCTTGTTAGTAAGGAGACCGCACAGACAAATTTGGTTGAGCATATTTTGTGAGCTCTGAAAAAATTACTCATATCTTAATATATATTTACCCTCGACACTGATTCACTGACTGTCACGCAGTACGTAGGAATTTAAATAGGCATTCTATACAATATTTTGTGTTTTCCCGAATTTTTTTTTTACCAAAATTTTTTTTTTACAATTTTTTTTTTTACATTTTTTTTTCAACAAAATTTATTTTTTTCCACAAAAATTTTTTTTCAACAAATTTTTTTTTTCAAGAAAAATTTTTTTTTCAACAAAATTTTTTTTTTCAACAAAAATTTTTTTTTTAACCAAAATTTTTTTTTTCAAGAAAATTTTTTTTTTTTTCAACACAATTTTTTTTTCCACAAAAAATTTTTTTTTTCAACACAATTTTTTTTTCCACAAAAAATTTGTTTTTTCAACAAAATTTTTTTTCCATATTTCAACGGGCGCCATAGGCGCATTACAACTTACTAGTTACTCAATATAGAAAACAAATTATATGGAGATCGTTAGAGATGCGCCTAAGTTTTATATGGATTTTTAATTCAATAATAATTGAACACTACAACCCTCTGGAACAGGTAGTTTGATCTAAAGTGAAGATTATGCGTCTCTGCATAAGTAACCAATGGATTAGTTCAATAAAGCCTCGACTACTAACAATTACCCTTTGATCGAATCCGCTAGGCGATTATTGAAGACACCCGGTATGTCACATAGAGTTTACCCAAACTGTTATAGTTTTTTTTTTCTCTATGGAGATAAACAAATGCACAAAGACAACCATCCTGTACCACAGTTCGGAGTCGTCTCTGGTTGTAATGCAATGTCCAACTACTGTGCTGTTCCTCTGCCATTACTTGAATGTTTCCAATGCCGGCAACTGTTGTACACATACATACATACACGAATCCGCCACACGGACTCTGTCTGTTGTAAACCGAGCAGAACAATATCAACAACGTCATTATCAGGAAAACTTCGTTTTTTTTCTCTGAACAACCAAACAAATAACAACAGAGGACGACGCGCAAAGGACACCACCGGTACAAGTACTCACGGCTACAAATATTCGTATGTGTGAGAGTGTGTGGAATCATGACAAAAAAATCCCCTTAAATAACATTTAACAAAATAAAAGATGTGCAGGGAATGGGTAGAGGGGAAGTTGGCATGACAGGTAATACACATATTTTGTATCGATGTATTCGAATGTATTGTGATGTCTGCAGTGACGATGGTAGGAGGGCGGTGTAGGCAGTGTGGTAGACGGAGTGGTAGCTAACAATCAGTTTAGTTGGCGGTTAAAAGAGTAGGCGTTGTACACGGAATTAAAGTAATATCGTTAGTCATTACATTCAGTACAGGTTTATCTATTGTAGTAATTTCTGCCATTTGATGAGAAAATTATAAGGCAGCGTTATTTATTTTCATGAACTCGTCAGTTTTTTTTACTTACGATTTTTGTATTTTTATTTTGAAGGGATAGAAAACTTCTCATCTCTAGAATATTTCCCCTTGTGCTGTATTTTATGTAAATTTTGTTCACTTATGAGCTTGAAGTTAGTTTGCGCTTACATTTTTCGTTGGTTAAATAATTACACCGCCTTCGTAAGTGCCAGCGTCACGGCACCACCGTTGTTTGTTGCTGCTACCATTGCCACTGTATTTCGTCCAGAGTACAAACAACAACATGTTTTATTTCTGGAGCAATAAGTTTTACGCTCTAGTGAATACAAACACTTAGTACTCATACTCTGGTATTCGTACTTTACAACAATAACAAAAACAGGAGCAATGGCAGCAACAGCAGCATCAGAAGTAGCAGCCCCACCAAACGCAAAAAATATCCAACATCAACAAATACTCAGAGACTCACAAATACAGGAATACACTCGAAAAAAAAAACCAACAGCACACACTATTAGGAGAGTTTTTCTTTTCAACATTTGAACAACTTAGAACAGAGAGTGCGAGCACAAGACTTTGTCTGTTTGTGGATGAGTGGGTGTGTGTGTCAATTGGTATGTGAACATGAATTTTTTGCGTGGGTGTGTTTCTCTCCTCGCTTGTGTTAGTAAGTCGGTATTATTTTTAGTGTTATTATGATTCTGCTCGTCGTGTCCTTTGCTTTGTTTTTTATTTCGTACGTTCATTCGGTGTATTTTACTACACTTCCGCTTGTTGCTTTTGTGTAAGACCAGGGAAATATGCTTCCAACATATTTGATGTTGTTGCCTCGCCATCGCCATCGTCCTGGTCATTGTTGTTGGCATTGTTATTGCATTCAGTTTGCTTCCAGTTATGAGATTTTTATTTTTATTTACTCAAATTTGTCAACAACAAAAATCTGTGGGTGGCCAGTGAGAGAGCATTGACTGAACATTAATTCTATTTATGTGTGGCAGTGACCGGGAAATAAATATTAGTTTTTTTTTCCTACACTAACAACAAAATCTTATTTATTTTTTTTTGACAATTTTCGGATGAAGTTCTGTTGCTGCACCTTTCGTTTTGTTCGACTTCTGGGAATAACATAATAGTGATTCTGAAGAGGTGTATACGAATGAAAGTAAGAAATTCGTCTGGTTTTAATTAGATTTTCTCAGAAGTAAAGGTTCTCACAAAATCCAGTTCAAAGTTAGAATTTTACACAGAATATTGCATGTGGAATTCTTTTCGAGAGTGTAAATCTTCCACTTATCATAACGCACATATTGCAGTACACAAATTCCCCAACAATATTAAAAGAATCTCAAAATGCATTAAAAATACCATAATGTAAAGAGTAAATTAATGCAAATGCTCTCTCATACGGTGGAGTCTATAGCAATGTTGTCCAAATCGTTCCCACTGTCCAACATGTAATATTGGTGATATTACTCATGCCAGTATGACACTCAGAAGAATCTACCTTAATATAAAGAATCCTACATGTTGGTATTGGAATGCTTAATAAACTATTTCCAAGTAATTCGGTTTTGTTCGTGCATTCTCATGTTCGTGATGCTACGGATTGCATTTCATCTTCCACTTGGTACTTTCACCACAATCTCAGTCTTTGCTATCAGCTCCTTCCGTGGTAGTTGTCTTGTAAGGCCTTTCTGGCAGGAGCGTTTGTTTTCACTCGACCGACTTGGCCCGGACAGCGCAATCGCTATATTTTGTAAATAATGGGTATCAATTAATAAATAAACAGCTCCTATAGATAGAACATAATCGAAATGAGCTACGACATAATCGTGTAAAAAAATATCAACAGAAGAATTAGTTGTTAAATCTCCAAACAGTAAAGAAAAACCACGATCATATCGGGATATAGCTCAAAATGTTTGTTGAAAAAAAAAATTTTGTTGAAAAAAAAAATTTTTTGTTGAAAAAAAAAATTATGTAAAAAAAAAAATTTTGTAAAAAAAAAAATTATTGTTGAAAAAAAAAATTTTTAAAAAAAAAAAAATAGGAAAAAAAAATTTTGGTAAAAAAAAAAATTAGGGGAAAACACAATTTCTGTACAAAAAAAAATATTATTTTTTTTATTATTATTATTTATAGAAAATTATAGAATGCCTATTTAAATTCCTACGTACTGCGTGACAGAGTCAGTGAATCAGTGAATCAGTGTCGAGGGTAAATATATATTAAGAAGATGAGGACCTGGTGTCACTCCTTCGAGTCATTCGACAAAGACATTGTAGTCTTGCAGACATGGTTTCAACTAATTTGTATTTTATCGGCGTGTCAAAGGCGGCTTTATAGTCCATGAAGAGATGGTATGTATCGCTTTGCTTTGTGTGTGGTATTTTCCAGGATTTGGCGGACAGTGAATATTTATTTTATTCAGCCTGAAGCCACACTGATAATGCTGGGTCGGTTAGTCGAGTTTTGACTTCAAATATTCACACAATATGCCAAATAGTATCATAAAAGCAATGAATACGAGACTTATTCCGCGTCGCAAATAGTTGTGTCTCCTTTTTTATGAATCGGCCATTGAACGCTGAGGTTTCCACCACAAGTCAAAGATAATGGAAACCACATCAGTTAAGTTTTCAATCATCTTTCAATCTTCCAGAGGTTGCAGACTAGCGGATGTATGCACCTCAAGTGTTACACAGATCTGTCGGTAGTCACTCTCCATTCCTAAGCCCGACAAATGCTCTATGTAGCCCTTCTATATTCGAGGCATTTGCCCGGCAATTGCCTATCCTGTCCTCGTTCACTATCAGACCCATATTAGCCGTCTTATACAGCTCTGCTGTCTGCATGTTATTTAGACGCCTATTTCCGACTTCATCATGGTTAAAAAGGTGAATATTCGACCCCATCATCATTACGGGTGACTTTCGTCATATGCTTCTTCGGCCACTAACAAGCTGGAGAAATGTTGCTTCCAAATCTACAGTAGAGTTGCCGTATCTGCTACCAGGCATCACCTTTCATCTCTGCACGTGATGGCAATAGGCGTGTCTTCTGTTAAGTGTTTTCATCGTTGGTAGATTTTTCTGTCGTGATTTCTATAATTATAGACTGATATCTCCGTAGATTGCCGTCTTTCCATATCTCTTTTCATTCTATGGAGTAGACGAGTGCCCTCCCAGCTTCAATCTCGATATTGTTATACTAGTAAGTTGTAATGCGCCTATGGCGCCTGTTGAAATATGGAAAAAAAATGTTTCTTGAAAAAAAAAATTTTTGTTAAAAAAAATTTTTTGTTGAAAAAAAAAATTTTGTTGAAAAAAAAATTTTTTCTTAAAAAAAAAAAATTTTGTTGAAAAAAAAAATTTTGTGGAAAAAAAAAATTCTGTTGAAAAAAAAAATTTTGTGGAAAAAAACAAATTTTGTTGAAAAAAAAAAATTGGAAAAAAAAATTTTGTAAAAAAGAAAATTTTGTAAAAAAAAGAAAATTTTTTTAAAAAAAAAATGTTTGTAAAAAAAAAAATTTTTGTAAAAAAAAAAATTGGAAAAAAAAAAATTTTGGTAAAAAAAAAATTTGGGGAAAGCACAATTTCTGTACAAAAAAAAATATTATTTTTTTTATTATTATTATTTATAGAAAATTATAGAATGTCTATTTAAATTCCTACGTACTGCGTGACAGTCAGTGAATCAGTGTCGAGGGTAAATATATATTGTTATATGATAGCTGGCGTAGTCATAGTTATGGCGGATAAAACTCCTCCTAGTACCATTGGATCCTTCATTATGATCGCCCCAAAGAATTGGGATCGTGTAAGCTTTACGGAGATGTTGACTCCGCTGGTGATCATAACATGTGGGCATACCTAGTCTCTTTAGAGATTTTAATCATCTGAACAATTTATGACATTTTTCGTTTACTGATTTATTTTCTTAATTTAGAATATAAATTTCTAATGCACATCATCCGGAAAAAAAAACCAAAATAAGAAACGAAATTCCATATATGTATGTATGTATTCCCTTTGGAAAACAAACCAAAATTACATCTATGCTGGTTTACTAAACGCTTCTCCACATAAATACAAGCGACACTTTTCTTTTTTTGCATTTCCATTTTTATTGTTTGTTTCAGTTGTATCTCTTTCATTTCTTTCAGGGATTTCCCATACAACACTCCAGCGCCTTTCCCCCACAAGGACCATGTCGATGGTGAAAAAGACACACACACACACATACATACAAGACAGGAGCCCATGCAGTGATAGCCTTAAGTGGTCCATGGTTTTGAAGATGAGAGGAACGCCATTTCCGTTTGCTGGACAAACAGAATATCAACAACGACCAGAGCCAACATCATTATCATCATCGTCATCTGCATCTTCATCATCTTAATGGGTGAATATATTTATTCTAGTTCTCGGGCTCAAGCAAAAACAACAACAAAATTAAAGCCCTACGGATGTGTAATATTCAATACACTCTGTCCACTTCTGCTGCCACGCGCTTATGCAAACACAAATCTTAATTGTAAACGCCTAAAAGCAAACCGCAAATAACATATTATGGCCAAAGAAACTTTTCGTATTTAGTTTGGAAATGCGACAGCGCCACCCGTAAGGCACCCTAGAGACAAATCGAGAAATGTCTGAAAAAGGAGAACATGACAAATTACATTTAATTGCCGGGTATTTGACAAAAAAGCCTTGCCTACATTTAGGAGGGAATCGCTTTAATGTTTGGACTTGTACTCGTAGTTGTTTCCTTTCACATTATTTTGTCTTATTCAAGCGATATTAAAAAGGGCCACCGAACGCCCATTAACGGTATTTGTTATTTATTTAATATCGTATACCTTTAGGCAATTTTGTATTTGGTAAACCTATTTGTGGCATTCTTCTGGGCTTAGGTTATTCTTTAACTCCATAAATACCCTATTGTTATTGTTGTTAAAACACATACAGATATTTGATTTCTCGCGTCCCGCACAATTCATGTGTTACCCCCGTATTAAAGCAATTGTTTCGAATCATTTTTCTCCACATGTGTTTGAGTTTCACTTCGTACAGAAGACGATGGAGGCATCAGGCTGGTCCTGACACTGTGGAAACTGTAGCACTTGTTATTACTTTGTTTTTGTTGCTATTCTGTTAGAGTCTGTTGATGTTGTAACAAAGGATTACTTTTTGATTTCGTTTTATATCCTTCCTAGTTATCTTCGTTTTTTTATGCTTTATAAAACTTTGTACATACAAAGAGACAAAGTTTTATGCAGGCAGCTGCTGGCCGGCTCCTCTGCGAATTTTCTGTATTTTTTTCTATTTCTTTGAGTTTTGTTTTGCATACAATTCCTTTTTTCACCTTAAGGTAGGCTTTAAAGTTTACATTATACAAAGACCTGAAAGTATGTTATAGTCTTGTTTTATTTCTTTTGGTTGCTAAATGTATGTGTAAGTTTGTTATGCTTTAAACTTTTTCCTTAAGGTAGACTTTACCGTTTACACTCTAAATGCACAGACCTTGAGGTAGGCAATAGTTTTTGTTAAATGTATGCATAATGTTTTTTTGGGTTTCAATGTAAGAGAAAGTGTAGAAGTTTTTATATACCTGCATAGAGAGATGGAATTATGAAAGACCTGAAAGAAAGAAATCAAAAGGACATTTTGGCTGGAGTACGTTTTGAAAATCTATCGGGAAACTTTCCTAAATGTTTTTAAAAAAAAATTTACTGTTAGTATTAACTAATACCCAGTAAGGATCAACAGCCAATAGTCAGTATCGAAGGTTGCTTAGACAGATTATGGAAAGCAATTGTGTAAGCAATCAAATACGAGCTGTTGCCACTAGAGAGATTCGATTTTGAAACTAGATTCATTCGAGAATTTTTTTTATTAAATATTACAAATTGTTTTACTAAATGACCAACCTTTCAATGACGTTACAGAATGAATATTTTATGGTTCATTTAGCTGGATAATAGGAAATATAAAGAAATAGTCTCTTTTGAAAATCTCGAGCATATAATAACTGTTTAATCCGTAGATATATTCAGTTTCTTTTTTTATATTTTCAATCCTGGGCGTGATAAAACAAAGACACTAATCCAAACTCCTCCTCTAAATTCGAGTTGAACATTCAAATCTGAAGGTCGAATCATACGTTTATTAATCCAGAGTTACCCTGTCTACTACAGCACAGTGGGAGCAATTTCTAATATGTTTATTTTTCATACAATTTTATGAAATTTGCCTAGAAGAATAACTGAAGTTTGTTTAAGCTTAATTCTTCCCGCTCGATCGATTAGAGACAAAGGGAGCAGGGCTATGAGGGCGAAAATCGTATAACCTCAGGACTGTGAAAACTATGTGCACAAAATGTATTTGGGCTCCTTTTTAACCCTTTGTCGACCGACGGTACTTAAAAGTAACATTACAGTTATCAGCTCATAAATACTTAAAAAAAATAATATTAATATTACACCAACAATTTGACTAATAACATTTTTTTTAAAATTTTTGGTAGCCCTCGCTTCCCAGAATAACGGTAATTGGCAGCTCTTTGCGAAAACGTGGCACTAATTACGACTATTGAAAAATAGTTGTCTTGGAGATAGAGTGGTTTTACCAATGTCTAGAAATTGTTTTTCGAAATAATATTCCATAAATGAATTTATAATGGCGTTATTATTAATTATTTTCAAAGTTAAACAAAAATATTAAGATTTTTTTCATTCATAACTAATATGCTTACAGGTCCTTTTAAAAATTTTAAAAATATTGAATTTATCTTTAAAATTCTATAACAATTTAGATTTCGTGAAGTTCATATTCATTTTTCAACCCCTTCGAGTCTGGGTCCACATGGGATTAAGGAAAATGGCCGGGCATAAGGCTTTTTCAATCGACTGTTACGAAATGAATAGCAGGCGAAAAAATTTAGACACAATGCAGGAGAGAAATATTAAACATATTTTAAGAAATATTATTAACGAACTGTGCACAATTGAAGGCAGACGCCCGTCTTTAGTTTGTTTCACGACAGGCTCGATAACGCCGTAAGAGTTTCCCGTTCGGCTGGAATCTGTAAAGTATTACCGTCTGTTCTGCAGTTCTCTGGTATGTCGGCACCAACATATGGTCTATGCTGAACTGATGCAGTACTAGGCTGATGATGAGTTCAGCAAGACAGAATCTAGTGATTGAATACCAGCATGTCAGTCAGACAATCACCCCTATCGCGTACCAAAGGCGAAAAGGTTATTCCACCGGAGACTTTCTTCCTGCCCGGACAAGAAAATTTAAGGGGAAGATTTTACAAAAAAATCTTTTAAGAACAGCTGAGAAAAAATTATTAGACAGACCTTAACTCTAAGCAGACAAATTTTGACGGGTCCAAGCCACAGATATAAGGAAGTACGTAAAGATGACACAACTGAAACGGTTGCTGAGAAAATTAAAAAGCATGAGAAGCAACGTTTATATTTTTTTTTCTACAATTGAACAATTGTTTTTTGCTGTCTTCTAAATTTACACTTCGCCGACATAATAAATATGAAAATTGTCAACTTAACCGCAATGTATGGCCGAACATTTGTCAACCGACTGTTTCAATTTATTGTCTGTGTGTAGGCCGCTCAAATGATATCCAGACATAAACTCGCCGCCACTTCAGTCGAATGGAAATGCTAGAATAATTTTCAAATTGTTCACAATTCTCAAACTATGTTCTAGTTAAATGTCATTCCAGAAACAATATCAGATCCAAATGATATGAGTAGTTCAAAGCAGTCACCGTAAATAATGATAATTTTGGTGTTTTAAAAAGATAAATAATTTCACCAAAATAAAAGTTTTTGGATAATCTTTGATAATCTGTCATGATTTTTAAATTTTAGATTTTTAAAGTTTTCTTCAATAATAATGATTAATTTTGAGTTATTTTTGAAAAAAAAAATAAAACTCAAAAATAATGTGATTTATGATTTTTATTCGATTTATGACTTCTTTATGGGGATTTTTTGCCAATATCGTAGCATATCCTTAGAACACAAATCCAGAGAAACCAACCAAGGAAAAAAATTTCATACGTTTTTTTTTTTTTTTATTAATTTTATTTCTAAAACTCATAATATAATCATTAATAGTAATTTTTATAATGAAACTCATAATGATTACGGTCCCTGGTTTAAAGTCGTTCATTGGAATAGATCTGTCAGCTCGCCTCAATAACACATTTTAGGAGTCGACGTCAATACTTGAAATGTATGAGAACCTGTAAAGTCGTCAAAGTTCACGGGGTGGGAAATGGCCCCAGAAAATTGTTTGATAGTCTTGTCGGTATACAAATCTGGGTTTATTCTGTTATAGCTAATCTATGAACAAATGCTGTTTCCTTTAAAAAGATGCGATTGTCATAAAAAATGTCATTACAAATACCATTGAATCGATATGAAAACAATGTGAAAGACATTTCAAATTTCACTACTTTCAAGAATACAAAATTGAAAAGTGAAATTAATTTCGTTCTTGGTATTCCACCAAATTTATAAGAACGTTTGATAATTTATTTTAAATTGTCATATGAAAAACACACAAAACTCAATCCAATGTCGCCACATTTCCATATTAAAGTTTTCGTTTCTATTTAAATTTATCAAAAAAACTACAAAAACCACCGACCACATTTCAAAAGCGGAAATAAAAGTAATGCGAAATATATGAAAATCAACTCGTCTTGTTTCATTTCATTTTGGTTTTACTTCCTTTTCGTTCAGTCCGTGTTTTCATTTTTTTTTTTGTTTCCTTCGCCTGAACTCAAATGAGGTTAAAGCATAAAAACAAACCAAACACAACATTCAAATCGCACAAAACTCAAGTTGAAATGAGGTTAACTGAAAACCATGGCAGAGATTTCTTTTTATTATAAATATAAATATGCATGTGCGGATGTCTGTGTGTATGTATGTATGTATGTGTGTCAGTAAAGCAGAATTCTGTTAGCATATGACGTCTGTAGTTATGTACACCAATCGCACGTTCGTTCATTCATTCATTCGAGTGTTTTGTTGGTTTTTATGTGAATATTATGATTATTTACTGTGAGTGAGTATTTTTTTTTTGTCGGCAGCGGCAGAAACTTTTTCGTATCCGAGGAGCCAACAGCAATGCGGGGCATTTGACACCGCAAATTCATGAATATGATTTGTGGTTTTCACGGGGGAAAATTATAATAATAAGAAGAAAAAAAATGTGATTTTAAATTCATTAAAAGTGGTGTTAAGAAATTTAAAGAGTTAAAGGGGAATACAGAAACGTCATGGCTTGAATCTTAGTAAAGTGCATGTAATTTCCATAGGTAAAATATTTGCTCTATTTAGATTATATGGTGTATGGTTTTGTGTTTATTATTTCTGGACCCGTACCTTTATTATGCAACAGATTAATCAGCCAGTAAATTTTGTGTTTATTTCAATTCATGCATGAATTAAAATATGAATTGAATTCATAAACAGAGCCATTTAATTTATTGTGGAGTGGCTTAAATACATAAGTGAATTTTTGTATGAATATAAAAATAGTTTTGAAGCCAGTCACAAACGTTCCCCCTTCAAACCGAGAAACAGATCTGTGTTGTGGATTCAGGATATGATAATTTATAAATATGTACATATATGTATGTGTATATTCAAAAATAAAAAAATCCCTGTAATGAGAAGTGAGCAATTTCTATAATTCTATTTCCCTAAAAATCTAACGGATATCATATGCGGTTGACACAGCCGCCAAGCCACAAACTGTACTCTGCTGAAAATATATTCCAATAAAATCCAAAACGTATCAGAAATTCAATTTCCTACATTAAAATAGTTATTCAATTCGAAATTAAAAAAAAAAAAATTATCGCACTTGAAAATGAAAATTATTCAAATGTGATGTTGAACAAAATTCAAACATGAGTTTGCCATGTTGCGATATAACTACAATGAATATATATTAACATGAGTGGACGAGAGCGAAACGAATATTTGGAAGGCCTCGCAAAAGGCCTTTTAAAGTATTGTGTCCCGATAATGCGAGTTCTAGACATTAGTTTTCACATTAAAGGCTATTCTCTAAAATGGGGGATACTGACACGATGCCTTCCACATTTCATCATAAATATACTTACAAACGATCAATCCCTAAGTTTTATTATCAAAATTGTCGCTCTGTGAAAAATGTGTTTCGCAACATTTTGTATATTTTTCGAGACGATGATGGCCATACCGTGGAGATCAATGATGATCAGGATCTAATTCCCACCAAAATCGCTACAACAAAAACAAAAATAAAAATAAAAATGAAAATAAAAATAAAAATAAAAATAAAAATAAAAATAAAAATAAAAATGAAAATAAAAATAAAAATAAAAATAAAAATAAAAATAAAAATAAAAATAAAAATAAAAATAAAAATAAAAATAAAAATCAAAATCAAAATCAAAATCAAAATCAAAATAAAAATAAAAATAAAAATAAAAATAAAAATAAAAATAAAAATAAAAATAAAAATAAAAATAAAAATAAAAATAAAAATAAAAATAAAAATAAAAATAAAAATAAAAATAAAAATAAAAATAAAAATAAAAATAAAAATAAAAATAAAAATAAAAATAAAAATAAAAATAAAAATAAAAATAAAAATAAAAATAAAAATAAAAATAAAAATAAAAATAAAAATAAAAATAAAAATAAAAATAAAAATAAAAATAAAAATAAAAATAAAAATAAAAATAAAAATAAAAATAAAAATAAAAATAAAAATAAAAATAAAAATAAAAATAAAAATAAAAATAAAAATAAAAATAAAAATAAAAATAAAAATAAAAATAAAAATAAAAATAAAAATAAAAATAAAAATAAAAATAAAAATAAAAATAAAAATAAAAATAAAAATAAAAATAAAAATAAAAATAAAAATAAAAATAAAAATAAAAATAAAAATAAAAATAAAAATAAAAATAAAAATAAAAATAAAAATAAAAATAAAAATAAAAATAAAAATAAAAATAAAAATAAAAATAAAAATAAAAATAAAAATAAAAATAAAAATAAAAATAAAAATAAAAATAAAAATAAAAATAAAAATAAAAATAAAAATAAAAATAAAAATAAAAATAAAAATAAAAATAAAAATAAAAATAAAAATAAAAATAAAAATAAAAATAAAAATAAAAATAAAAATAAAAATAAAAATAAAAATAAAAATAAAAATAAAAATAAAAATAAAAATAAAAATAAAAATAAAAATAAAAATAAAAATAAAAATAAAAATAAAAATAAAAATAAAAATAAAAATAAAAATAAAAATAAAAATAAAAATAAAAATAAAAATAAAAATAAAAATAAAAATAAAAATAAAAATAAAAATAAAAATAAAAATAAAAATAAAAATAAAAATAAAAATAAAAATAAAAATAAAAATAAAAATAAAAATAAAAATAAAAATAAAAATAAAAATAAAAATAAAAATAAAAATAAAAATAAAAATAAAAATAAAAATAAAAATAAAAATAAAAATAAAAATAAAAATAAAAATAAAAATAAAAATAAAAATAAAAATAAAAATAAAATTGTTCAAACAATTAATTTGTCATTTCTTTGAGGTTTCGGGAATTTTTTTGAAATTATTGGAATAGTAATACAGTCTAACCTCGATATAACGAATCTCAAGGGGATCAGAAAAAAAACGTTATATTGAATAATTCGTTAAAATGAGGTTCGTTACATCGAGGTGAAGTTGCACTTCCATTCGTTATAAAGAGATAAATAAACCTTGTTTATTAATCATCATCTACATACCGTGTTATAGCGAACGATTTCCGCTAATAAATTAAAGCAAATTTGAACATCTCTTTTTTCCCCTGCCATTAGAACTTTACAGCTAACAGCAACGAAAACTATCAGTGCTTATTTTACTAAGCATCAAACAAATATGATTTTCTATCGAAAAACTTGGAAAACTTTGCTTAAGCCAAAAAAAAACACAATAATTTCGTGTGTGTCTGTGTCACTGCAATGGTTGATAATTCGTTATAACGAGGTTTTTGACAAACGTATTCGTAATAGAGAGGTTTATTTTGTATTAGATATTATGGAGCGTTGTTGGGGATTTCAAAAAATTCGTTAAATCGAGGAAATCGTTATATTGAGGGCCGTTATATCGAGGTTGAACTGTATTTTCAAATATTTCGTTATATTATTTATACTTAAATAAAAAAAATATTTTATGGAATTCATTGATTTTACACTGATTTTAGATTTTATTAAGACTGTTTTTGAATTTTTCGCGGTATTTCGAGAATTCTCTGGAATTGAAGTTATCGTTATTTCGGGAAATCCCACATCTCGAGAATTGAAATTTTAGTTATTTCGGGAAATCCCGAATCTCGAGATTGGGATTTTTTCGGGAAATACCCAAGTCTAAGTACTAGGTCATTCCAAAAAAGACCACTTTGTCAGACTTACCCAATCAAGTGTAGAGATATTTTCTTCATACAGAAATTGAAAACATTCTGTCTTCTGGAGAAAGGCAAAGTGTATACCCAAAAAAAAAATGTGCAACTTCCAAAACAATCTCAAATAGAGAACAGAAGAGTAAACAATATACAGCTATAGTAAATACCACTCAGTTGTAGTAAATTGTACTCAGCTGTAGTACATTGTACTAGATTTGAGTAGGCTTTGGACACTTACTGGACCCGTACTTAAAATAAGTAAGTAGTTGTTAAATGAAGTAAATTTATACGATGGGCAAATTTTTTTAATTTAAGTACGTTTTCCTCGAATTTAGTACTTTTTTGTTCCAGTGTGATTTTTCAAAATATGTAAACCAAATGCTCTGTTGCTAGTCCCTGAGATTCAACCGGTCACCTTCATTAGCACAACGCCTATGATACATGTGAAGTCTTCTCTACTCACTACTCAAAAGTGTTGATCGACCTTTTCAAAAATTCAAATTATGAAAAATAAAAGGGCCTTCTGTATTGTCCACAAGTCCCTGCAAATTCCAGCACGGCACGCGTATCCAAATTTCCAGAAGCATGTATATTCACATTATATGTCCTATAGTGTTTTTTATTACAACACATTATAGCAAAAACACCTCCCAAGTCCCAGTGGGACACCGTCGGCTGCACTGCAATACACAAAGCAACATCTAATTCCGTGTGGCAACATGCTGAGGAAGAAAATTCCGTTTACCCCGGTCGTCATACATATGAGGATCTTGCCATACATTTAAATATGGCATGTGGCTTTCCCGGTAAACTACACCACAGCATATCGCTGTCGTACATATCATAAAAGAAAATTTCGCAATTCATATTTCAGCAAAAAAAAAAAAAACAGAAATTTGCATTTAAAAACAGAAAGAAAAAAAACAGAAGCCACCATCTAACCAACCAACCCACAATTCTGGTATCCAGTTTCTGCATATGTTCGTTGTTGTTGTTGTTGAACTTTCGTTTATTCATTCAAAAATTGTTTGCAATGCATCCATCCATTCTAGCAAGAAAAAAAAGAAATACATAAAGCGACATACATATACAACTGTATATATGTATGTGTGCGTTCTCGTATATAACATTTCTTTTGCACAACAAGATTTGAAAACATCAGTTGGCGGCAGAGTGAAGAAATGAAAGAAGGCATCGTATGAGGCATTTGTACAAGCCAAAGTACAAGTGACAGTTGGCTTTTTACAATTGAAATATTTGCAAATACTGATGTACGTATATACAGTACTTACACACACACAGGCAGTGTCTTGTTAGACAACTCACATTCAAAGCTGAAACACTTTGGGGTAAAATAAATGCATCTTGAAATATATGGAGGGACATCGCCTACGTCGTTGGTGCTGAGGGAATAAACTGCAAAGTTTATGTCTTGTCTTGTCTTGTCGAACAACTGTTCTGTTCAACGGGCATGAACATGGTGAACAGGAGAGCAGCAATGGCTACGAGGGTTACACTGAAAGTGTTTGTACAGAAAAGTAATCATTTTCTTTTCTTGGAACCACATACCATTCTATCGGTAAAGCAATTCGTTTGATTTGAACATCATGGTACTGTAAGGGGATTCTAGAATTTGTAGGAAATAAACCAAGCGCCACGGTAGGCGAGTTGGTGGCGTGGCAGAGGTTTTGGTATGTCGCTGCAAAATCCCTGCCATACAAAATTTGAATATAAATTTACTTTGTATTGTAATGAAATAAAACACCTGATGTTACTTAAATTGTAGTTTACGTGTAACCTATTGAGGTGTTTTCAAACCTAACCTAAAGTTGTTTTCTTATGCATTAGTTGGGAAGCACACACCAGATGTCATGGCACCGTTTGACAGTTTTACAAAGGAGATCAGAGAAAATACTGGTTTTATGCTGACATATGGGCATTTCCGCCGATCCGTACGTTCGCGACCACATGTTTATTGCTATTAATATGAAAACTAAAACTCGATGAAAGCCATCTTTTGTACTAAATATAGAGCTACCAAAATGTTATCGAATCACAAAAAAAAATCGAGAAAAAAAATGTGTTCTATATTTTTTGTACATCAAAAGCGTACGAACGTACGTTCGAGACCCACGGAAATGACCATATTTAACCGACGGCTTAAGACGTCTGTGTTTTGGGGGATATTAAATTTTTGTATTTGGGGATTATTTCACTGAATTTTGGTTTTCTTTTTGGGTTTTATTTATTATTTTCGGACTTTCTTTTGTTGGGGATTTTTTTAATTTTTCGTTTAGCGGTTATTTCATATCGTCATATTGCAGTCTTCACAACTGTACTCGGTGTAATTTCTGATGAAAAAATGTACTTTTATCTTGTGCGAAACAACAATGAATACACCGAGTACACACTGTCTTCATTATATATTCACTTAATTTTGACAAACCAAAACGAATAAAGCGTATGCTAGAAACGAATAAACAGTGTACATGTTGCTGTTTCAAAAATCAAACAGTGTATTTGCTTGTGTATACGTCGAGCATGCAGTTGTATTGTCGAAAGAGTAAATCAGTGTACACAGTACAGTACTGTAGTCATAGAAACGAATGTCTATATGCCGACCTTAGGGTACAACAAAAATAAATTCAATTATGTTCCAAAAAAATAAAGACCGAATACATTTATTGGAGTTGGAGTTTAATATTGTGTGCAGAATTCACCCTTCTCAAAAGTGATCTGTAGTTTTTTTGTACTTAGTATCCTGTAAGGGCACACTAGTCTAAGGGCACACCTATTTAGAATAGGATGTTCCCAGAGCGACGAATGCAGGGCATGCGGAGAGGACGCCGAGACGGCGGAACACTTCCTGTGCCATTGCCCTGCTTTCTCGCAAGTCAGGAAAGTCCATTTAGGAGAGGACACTTTAGATGGCCTATCGGCCGTCAAAGCAATAGACATAAGGAATTTAAGTAACTTTATAGAGGGGACTGAATTCCTAACGTAGGATAAAGGGGAAGGGAATTCGTAGACGAAATCAGGAGCGCACAACAGGCCGAATTGCTGGCCTAGGTGTATGTCAATGACATGAGACGGTCATGGTGCATGACCGATCCTCCATTCAACCTAACCTAACCTAGTATCCTGTATACGTTCCCTGAAAGTCTGAAACTCTACCATGCCCGTAGCAACAATTGACCTGCATCAACTGTTAGGAAGACAGTTAAATAATGGGATTACCTTGGAGAGTTTGGACATTCTGGCGTTTTGGACATTCTCGAAGACAGAATTCGTATTCGAGGAATATGTAGATATTCAAAGAGCCCACGCAATGCCTGCGAGGAGAACTTTTAGAACGACAATAATACTGGCTTTCTTTGTCATTTTAATGTGAAAGCATATCAGTGAGACGAACACTTTCCGAACTGTCTGATACGTTAGAATGTCTTCGATCAGAAGGGGGATCTTGCAATTGATAAAACAGGGGGGAGAGATGAATTGCCAAAGGATCAGTGCAATTGATAAAACAAGACGTACAAAGGTGGCTTTAGGAATGAGTAGGTAAAGAAATTTAAGCGAGTTTCAATGAATTAGATAGTTATCTAAATTAAAACATAAGGAATTTGCAGCTAGTCCAGTTTATCAATTAATTTAATTGGTATTTTATGTCATTCAATTTGTTTGTAATTTGTTTTTATTTAATTACAGCAAAAAAAAATACTGACCGATTGGCAGTTTCTAAGTAACGCCGACACCTTCTGCCGGCTTTCACAGAGAAACCTCATGATCAAAAACATTCAGTGCTATCCTCGTGTTAGGAGTGTAACCAGAAATTGCATCACTACCTTAACATGTTAGTACATCTAGTTCGGAAGTGTTGGGGGTTTTTTTTCATTATTAATATTAGAAAAGTTTAGTTTTCTTTACTTACCCAAAATGTTGATATATTTTTATTTTCTTTTGCTTGAAAAATTCCGAGTGAGTGAATGGGATGGAACACATGTCTAAAGTCGTGTCATGTTTGTGTAACGAAATTTCATTTTCACAAACAGTTTGCCACTCTTTTGCTTAAGGCCATAAACGAGAAGTGCAACATGCATTAGTCTTGTACACTTTGCAACTGTATATTGCAAACGACTCTGGTGCACTGCTGCTACTGCTGCTGTTGTTGTTGTTATGGTTGTCAATCGTTGCCACTGGCAAGGCATCAACAGCAGCCGCCAAAGCAACAAAAGTTGTACATGTGATTTTGGCCATAGTCAGAGAAAATGTTTTGTGACACTTTTAGACCCACCACAAGTGAACATAAACACTACAATTTTATTTCACACTTTCTGTATCGCTGTGATTCTGTGCTTCGCCCCTTTTGTTTGCTTTTCTTTTTATCTATTTGAAAAATGTGGCCATTAAAAAGGAAACTTTTTATTTTTGAAATGTTGTGGAATATTGACATTTGTTTTTTTCCCCCTTTTTTGTTTAAACAGTTTTCTAAATGCTGGTGTTTTTGGAAATATATGACAACACACTTAACACTTGCCAAGTCAGTTGTAAAGAAAAACTCATACCTCATTTCTGTCAGTGTAAAATTACCAACAAATATTTAACATGACTCTGTAACACAAACAATCGTATATTTATATAAAACGAACTCCAAACATTCTGTAAAATTATGTAAATATTTTTCCATACCAAATAGGTTAAATATGAAAAGACAGTTTTGTGCAAATGCATTCTTGAATACAAAAGCAAGCAAAGCAAACAAGAAATACGAACAGAAGCGCTGCATATCTCAACTAAAATAATGTAAAGTAAATCAAAAACAATAAATACTAGAATTAATTACAACTGGGCGGTATTGTATTATAGTCGGGAAATGAATAAATAATAATAATACAGCAACAGCAAATATTTATACCAACAATGTGTAAAGAAAACTATGAATTATATACAAAAACAAAGAACTGCTAAATGCAATCTAATAAAACCAAGTAGCAGCACAAAATTCTCACAGAGTTTTAGCAAAAAAAAAAAAAATACAAATGTAATAAAAGACAAACAGAAATAAAAAACAAAACTTAAAATTGAAAATGGAAAACCATAAATGTGTACATTAAGAATACCAGCGGAGAGGAAGTACCTAAAATCAGACAGACACAAAATGTGAAAAGAGTAACTCTGTTCGAGGAACACAGAGAAAACAAATGATCTGTTTGAAAGAAATTAATGTTGTGTGGGAGCTCAATTTAGTTTTGAATTATTTTAGGTTTCCCACAAAAAACTAACAGTCTGTTTTTATAAAACGAATGGGTTTTTCGTTTCGTTAAAATAACGAACAGAAATGCTGTTTCGTCAGTTTGGGTTTCTGTAACACGAAAGTCTCAAATAAATTCTGATTAAAATTTCTTTCTTATGTATTTTTGTGTGTATTGTCTAATTGGATTCGTTGGAGTTATAGAAACACAATTCAGATGCGTTTCGGCTACAGACGTTTCTGTTCATCTCAGACGTATAAGTTTTATAAAAACAGGCTGTAAGTCGGGAAACATTAGATGGAAATGGCTGGTACTCAAAATCCAGACACAGCACCAATACTCACAATCATAATAAAACATAATAATCGAAATAGTTAGAGAGACGCTGTCGTAACAAGTACACAATTCCAAATATCAGATAAGATATGAACGTCAAAACTCACGGTATTTGGAAACTGAGTTCTTGTAATTGGATGAGAAAGTTGGAAACCTCAAAAAAATTTAAACTGCTTGTTATTTATAGTCCAATATGTCAAATATTTTACAGGAATAAGATGGCGAGTTAGGCTTGTAAAACTTTTTTTTTTAGTTTGTGGTTGTCTCTAGAAAGCAAGACATGTGAATTTTAATCAAAAAAAAATATTTTTTCGACCGCATTGCAGTTAAACTAATTTAAATGCGATTTCAATCAAATAAAGATATTTAGTTTGGAATTAGTAAAGAAATGTTCATGTGTTGTAGTTGGAAATTCAAAATGTAAAAAAAAAAAATCATTGGGTTTTTTCTAAACCAAATATATAGTCTTTTTGCTTAAAATACTAGCGTTTTTTTTTCTAAAAAAAAATATCATTTTTTTCTAAAAAAAAAATATTTTTTTATTTTTTTAAATTTTATTTTTTTATAAAAAAAAGTTGATTTTTTTCAAAAATTTTGTTTGTTTCCTAAAAAATATCATTTTTTTTTTTTACCAAAATATTGTTTTTTTTCTAAAAAAGTAGAAAAAAAATATTTTTTTTTAAAAAAAATTGTTTTTTTTTCCTAAAAAATATAATTTTTTTCTTTTCTAAAAAAATATCGTTTTTTCGTTTCTTTTCTAAAAAAATCTTTTTTTTCAAAAAAAAAACTTTTTTTTTTAAAAAAGATCTTTCTTAAAATTTTTTTATTTTTTCTAACAAAAAAAAGGAGAAAAAATTGTTTTTTTTTTCCTAAAAAAATATAATTTTTTCTTTTCTAAAAAACTATCGTTTCTTTTGTTAACAAATATAATTTTTTTCAAAAAAATATCCGTTTCCTCTAAAAAAAAATTTTTTTTCTAAAAAAAAATTCTTTTTGTTTTCTAAAAATTTTTTTTTTTTTAAAAAAAAAATTTTTTTTTCTAAAAAATATATTTTTTTTGGAAATCTTTGTTTTTTCTAAAAAAAAACTACTGATGCAGTTGGAAAGACAGCAGTGAAATTTTACACAAGCTGCAGAGACGAATGTTAGAGTTTCACCAACACTTTTTTCTGTGTCTTCGGACAAGTCTGATGTAAAAAAAAAACAAAATGTTTATGTATTTATGAAAACAAATGTGTTTGTCCATACTTTTCCCGAATTGTTTTGACAATTTGTGGTGTAGGGCAACATTTTGTTTTTGTTTACTGCTGCGGACGACAACAATTCTTGAGAGAAATTACTCTTGCGGCGACATTTTTCAAATGAACATGCACGCACATCTATAGACCCTCAGTTTTTGTTCAGATGATTTTCGATATTTTTCTTTGTTTTGAAGAGCATTTGTTGCCAAATTGTAATTGTACGTGTAATGACAGGGTAAACAATTTCAACATGATAACAAGGATTTTTCATATCTTCGTATCTCAAGCAAAAAGACGTGTGCTGCTTACGACACAATTCGATTTGCTATATTTTTGTAAATATAAATTTTTAGTATTTTTGGAGTACAAACGTTGGGCAATTTTCTATCGATTTCCTTTAAAAAACGAGTTTAGAAAAAAATGGCGCTTACGTCTTTTTCGCGGTGAGGGCTCGACATGATGTACGGATTCTTCAATTTATGAATGATAAATGATATCCATGCATGCTCCTTCACATTATTTCTGTCTTTACGCAGAATGTTGTCCCTCAAAGCTACAACTGTATTTAATTCATTTGCATAGTCTCTAACATTGAAATGGGCCAACAGGAAATAGTCCACGGGCGTTAAATGTAGCGATTCAGAATATCGTTAAATTAGTTCTGTTTACAATAAATAAATTGTTGCGTTTTCTGTGTCGCTGTTGTAATCCGCAAGCGCATTTTCAGCCGCCACCACACGAGAATGTGCACCAAACTGTAACTTGAGTGAAATGTAAATTTTTCCCGAATCACTGTAATTTTGTTCATTCACGTAATCATTCGAATGGAAATGAGTTTTGTCTGTGATAATGATTTTTTTTTTCAGCTAAAACATCCGCTTGTTCTTCAATGACAGTTTTTTTTCCGCAAAACCTTCCGGTTCTTCCTCAACGAATTTAATGAATTGTTGACGTTGACAATGATTGTCGGCGTTTAGTTCTGAACCCTGTAAAGCTTAAGAGCCAAATTCGTACATAATGAACGCCATGTGATGTAGGGCCCAGCAAATGCTGTGATCGCCCCGCATCAATTTGTAAATTTAGAACTGGATGATGGTTGTGCCACCAGTGAAATTTCGGCCTATCTTCATAGCTCTTCTCTCAGCTCTCAGTTTTCTGTTAGTTAACCCAAACTACCCACAATATTCCTGTCATTTGTTCCTTTGTGTTATACTTAGAATTGAGTTACTTCTGGCAAAAAAGGAATCCAAAAATCATATGGCAAACCAAACAATCTATTGCCATAAAAATGTACAGTATACAAATTATGTAAAACTTGTTAATTAAATCATAACAAAAACAACAACAAAAACTAAATATAAGTTAAGACAACAACTAAACCAATTGTAAATCTCTTAAAGGTAAAACGGAAGCTAAATTAAATTATATAACAGAAAGCAAAAAAAAACAGTATAACAAATAAAATAATTGTGTATGTTTGTGTGAATCCTGTGTATCATGATAAGAATACAATTAAATTATTAAACTAAATTTAAAGTAATCTTAATTAGTATTAACACACAAAAAAGCAAATAGAAATAAATAAGCAAAATGCAGTCAAGTATGAAAATTTAATATTAGCTGAGTGTTAAATTTCATAAAATACGAGTACTACAACTAAGAACAAACATGGAAATATATACATATGTATGTCGTATGTCAAGATAGATAAGTTGAATACATATGTACACACACACACACACACATGAACACATAACAACCACACACACAGCTACACATAGTCATGAATGTCTCTTAAATGTGATTAATTTTTTTACTTTACAATCAATAACAAAAGAAAGCCGAATATCCTAAGAATACTAAACTGGAACACTAAGCAAAACCCGAAACAATTCCATTTCTGTTAACCTTCCCACAATATGGGTGTGATTGTGCATTAGAGTGACCGCAAAAAATCAATGTCGGAATCTTGTTCGTCTTAACCCCACAAAACGAATCCCCTTTCCAGATATTGGGATAGCCAAAATTTGATCCCGATTAAAGGACGCTAACACGTGCCGCTCGTCGCTCAAAATTTGAAAAAAACGAATTTTGTGGCCAAAAAGTTGACGTATTGAGCCATAACTCGAGAACGGTAAATAATAAAAACACGCACGATATCACAAAAGATAGCTTTATTTGTTCTTCAAAATTTATGTTATGAACAAAATTGTTGTAACTCTGAGTCAAACCGAGTTACGCCAGCCTTTAGCTCCGAAAACGTGACCTGGTGCCACCAGGAGCATACTTCATATATTATGTTATTATGTGATAAATTTTTAATTTTAATTAATTTATTTAATTTTTATTTTTAATTAATTTATTTAATTTTTATTTTATTTTTATTTTTATTTAAATATATAGAAATCAATTTACCTAGACTCTGAAATGGCATCCACATCAGGTGTACAAAGCCGGAGCAAGGATAAAATATTTCTTGTTGGCTTTCCCATTCACCAGATCACAGGTTGTAAACTACCCTCAAATCGACAAGTTTTGTGTGCTTTCTTTTATAATTTACGTACTGTAAAATTAACTCTAAGAGAATCAGCAAAACTTACTATACGAGAGGTGTTAATTTTTTGGCAGAAAGCTCGAATCCCGGCTAAAGATGAGCAAAATTCAATAACAAAGCTTGAAAAACTTCACGTCGAGTGGAGAATTCTTCAAAAAGACAGGAAGAAAACATCGGAAACGATCAAAAACAAATTTAAACAGTTTGTTGAAAAGTTAGACGATCTTTTTGATATTGCTCATCAAGATGCCTTGATTCTGATGAAATCGGAAGTAGATCCTTGCGTGGCCCAAGATAGACAAACAAAAATATGACACAGGTATTAGTGACAATCTAATACAAAAGCAGCTATCTCCAGAATTAATTGCACATGTTACTGCTGAATTCAAAAATAAATTAACTGAGAACCATCCAAGAGATGACTACAAGGAGCTGTTGCAGTTGGTTCTCGTATTTGTAGGATCACTAGACGGCAATGTTGTGGGTTTTAGAACTCCAGGCGCCATTCATCACGCTAGATGGATGGCAAAGGCTATTTACTGCTTTAAAATATTTATTTTTCGGCGCCAATTTAAGATGTCTAGAGGAGAAGAAAGTTCTGTAAGTGCTATTGCTGTTTTTCTAGTTAAAATTTACTGTAAAGCTTGGTTCAATGCTCCAAAAGCTCATCTAGCGCCAAAGCAAGATTTAGACATTTTGCGTAGTCTATTAGACTATAAAGAATGTGACAACGACAAAGCAGGAATAGCACTCACTAAATTTTCGAATCATTTGTGGTATTTGAATACGGAGTTGGTTGGATTGTCGTTCTTTGATCCCACCATTACAGACGATGAAAAGTTATTAATGGCTAATAAATTGCTCAGTAGCACAGATGAACCATCAGAGCAAGCTAGGGTTGTAAATCCAAAAGTTAGGAAAGAAAAGTTAGAAGAGTTGGTTGATGGAGGATTAATTAATTTACTTTCCAAAGAAACGTTTAATTTGTTTGACCGATTTAATATAAAAATAGATTATTTTAGACAAAATCCAAACACCTGGCCTCAAAATAATAACTTCCAAGAAGGATTGAAAATTGTCAAAACATTAAAAGTAGTAAATGATATGGCTGAGCGTGGTATTAAATTAATAACTGACTTCAACGACGTTCTGACAAAAGATGAAGAACAAAAGCAATATGTCCTGCAAGTTGTAAGCAAATGCCGAGCATTGTATCCCGACGTTTCAAAAAGTACTTTAACAAAAGCTCTAGAATAAATTGGATAACTATGTAATATTATCGAATATATCCCTGATTTTTATATATTAAAATAAAAATGTTCTTGAATTTAACTGTATTACTTGTGTTTTTATTACATTTCTACTTTAAACTCAAAAATATACCAAAAAAAATTAAAAATGTATCACATAATAACATAATATATGAAGTATGCTCCTGGTGGCAACAGGTCACGTTTTCGGAGCTAAAGGCTGCCGTAACTCGGTTTGACTCAGAGTTACAACAATTTTGTTCATAACAAAAATTTTGAAGAACAAAAAAAGCTATCTTTTGTGATATCGTGCGTGTTTTTATTATTTACCGTTCTCGAGTTATGGCTCAATACGTCAACTTTTTGGCAAAAAATTCCTTTTTTTCAAATTTTGAGCGACGAGCGGCACGTGTTAACGTCCTTTAATCGGGCTCAAATTTTGGCTATCCCAATATCTGGAAAGGGGATTCGTTTTGTGGGGTTAAGACGAACAAGATTCCGACATTTTTTTTGCCCCATATAAGTTGCGGTCACTCTATTGTGCATGGGAATGGTTAAAACTAAAGTACTTCCTTAAATGTGTAGTTTTAAAAACTCCTCGAAATTATTGTTATGAAACATGTTTTGGTTCTATTTTCTTCTTATTTTTGTATCTATTTTTATATCCTGACTTTTTGCCTAGCAACTGCAATTATTCATTTTTTTTTACTATGAATGAAAACGTAGGAATATGGATTTTTTGTTGTTGTTATTTTTAAGTTTATTTAATTGATACTCTTAATTGTTAAGAAGAATGAAATCAACCAAAGAGCGAAAAAAACAAAAATCCCAACAACAACAGAAAATAAGAAAAGAACGCAACAAATCATTATGAATTAAAGAACTCAACCAAAAAAAAAAAAAGTTGAAAAGAAATAAAGAAAACTATTGAAATTGAATGAACTAGTCATTGTGACTGTCTGTTTTATTATTTGAAATGGCAATAAGGGTAAGTACGATTTTAAAGTCTTTGAATAATCTTGTAAACAATTTAATGTACTCCTAAAAATATGCTACGAAATTGTAACTACATCGAGAGAAAGAGGTATGCCTCAAAAATTATTGTGATAGGAAGGATAGAAGACGATAGAAAAGCATCGGCAAGGGACTGGCGGGTGTTATTTGAATGGCAGTGGTGGCATTAATTTGTCATTAATTGTATTACTCGACGGCAGCTCAAAAGCCTGTCATTCTTCTTTAAACTCAAAAAGTATACGTTTGACAACTGTAAATGATGTGTCTCGACAACATAGGCATATATAGGGTGTTTTTTTTCAAAAGCTTGAGAACACAAAATGATAAAGCATACAAGACATGAAAATAGTTGAAATGACCTTTTGGTAATAACAAAACACAAAATAGGGAGTTTTTTTGACCTTTTTTTAATAACAATCTGGTAGATAATTTCCTGGCATTTATTTTTTCTAAATATATAATTACCGGCACATGTCCATGGCTACACGTATCATGGTCCCTTCTATTAGTCAAATTTTTGACAATTTTTTTTTAATAAATCCAGCGGTATGGCGTTCACTAACAGTGGCTTGTTTTGAAGCTGAAACAGCTAAGCCCGGAGGGAGAAAAATTGTCCTTTCTAAGTCATCCAGAGTCTCAGACAGTGTCCCAACTCAACAACACTCAACTGATACGATACCGGAGCAAAAATCTCTGCATTGCTGGTCAATGTATTGTACAACACTCAATCCCGGAACAAAAAATTTCAACGTTGTTGCCAATTTGATTACTTTCAAAATGAGTTATTATCGTTCAATCTAGGTGTTTTTTTCCAGTACAATCAGAAAGGCTTCAAACCTTTAAAAGAAATAAAAAAATATACACGTCCAGAAAACAACAGTAGGAAGCTAATGATTTAAAATATGCTACCCTTAATAATATCAGATTTTTAGTTTAGATTACACGTTGTGACAGTCAAAAAACTTATGGGATGCGACATAGCATAGGTTGTAAATATAGTATAACTAGTAAGTTGTAATGCGCCTATGGCGTCCGTTGAAATATGGACAACAAAATTTGTTGAAAAAAAAAAAATTTGTGGAAAAAAAATTTTTTTTGAAAAAAAAAATTTTGTAAAAAAAAAAAATTGTTGAAAAAAAAAATTTTGTTGAAAAAAAAAAAATTTGTTAAAAAAAAAAAAAATTTTGTTGAAAAAAAAAATTTTGTGGAAAAAAAAAATTTTTGTAAAAAAAAAAATTTGAAAAAAAAATTTTTGATAAAAAAAAATTTTGATAAAAAAAATTTGGGGAAAACACAATTTCTGTTCAAAAAAAAAATATTTTTTTTTTGACAAGAAGAAAATACTCCATTACTAAAAATGGAACGATACACGCTTCAACAACGCATTGAAATTATTAGAATTCACTACAAAAATAAATGATGTGTCTCGACAACATAGGCATATATAGGGTGTTTTTTTTCAAAAGCTTGAGAACACAAAATGATAAAGCATACAAGACATGAAAATAGTTGAAATGACCTTTTGGTAATAACAAAACACAAAATAGGGAGTTTTTTTGACCTTTTTTTAATAACAATCTGGTAGATAATTTCCTGGCATTTATTTTTTCTAAATATATAATTACCGGCACATGTCCATGGCTACACGTATCATGGTCCCTTCTATTAGTCAAATTTTTGACAATTTTTTTTTAATAAATCCAGCGGTATGGCGTTCACTAACAGTGGCTTGTTTTGAAGCTGAAACAGCTAAGCCCGGAGGGAGAAAAATTGTCCTTTCTAAGTCATCCAGAGTCTCAGACAGTGTCCCAACTCAACAACACTCAACTGATACGATACCGGAGCAAAAATCTCTGCATTGCTGGTCAATGTATTGTACAACACTCAATCCCGGAACAAAAAATTTCAACGTTGTTGCCAATTTGATTACTTTCAAAATGAGTTATTATCGTTCAATCTAGGTGTTTTTTTCCAGTACAATCAGAAAGGCTTCAAACCTTTAAAAGAAATAAAAAAATATACACGTCCAGAAAACAACAGTAGGAAGCTAATGATTTAAAATATGCTACCCTTAATAATATCAGATTTTTAGTTTAGATTACACGTTGTGACAGTCAAAAAACTTATGGGATGCGACATAGCATAGGTTGTAAATATAGTATAACTAGTAAGTTGTAATGCGCCTATGGCGTCCGTTGAAATATGGACAACAAAATTTGTTGAAAAAAAAAAAATTTGTGGAAAAAAAATTTTTTTTGAAAAAAAAAATTTTGTAAAAAAAAAAAAATTGTTGAAAAAAAAAATTTTGTTGAAAAAAAAAAAATTTGTTAAAAAAAAAAAAAATTTTGTTGAAAAAAAAAATTTTGTGGAAAAAAAAAATTTTTGTAAAAAAAAAAATTTGAAAAAAAAATTTTTGATAAAAAAAAATTTTGATAAAAAAAATTTGGGGAAAACACAATTTCTGTTCAAAAAAAAAATATTTTTTTTTTGACAAGAAGAAAATACTCCATTACTAAAAATGGAACGATACACGCTTCAACAACGCATTGAAATTATTAGAATTCACTACAAAAATGGTGAAAATCTGGCAGTCACTGTTGGCAAAACTAAAGCATTTTTGGGTAGTCGTGAAGCACCTTGTCGGACCGCAATACAGAAATTGGTGGAAAACTTCGAGCTGTTGAGAGTTATTGTTAAGAAGCCTCTCCATCCTCAACGTGTGACTGTTTGGGATGGTTTCTGATCCGACTTGGTCATTGGTCGTTACTTTTTCGAAAATGAGGTTGGATCAACAGTTACGATGAAGGGATTGCGTTATCGAGAGATAATTAATGATTTCTTATGGTCGGAGTTGGATGATATCGATCTGGACAACGTTTATTTTCAACGAAACCATTGCTCTTTTATGGTGCTCGAAGAGGTGATCACAATTGGCCAACGAAATCTTGTGATTTAAACCTTTCGACTTCTTCCTTTGGGGGCCACGTGAAAGATAAGGTCTACGCCAACAGCCCAGCGTCGATTTAAGACCTCAAAGCCACTTTGCGATTTGGTTATGAACAATTTCATGAAATGGATATGGTCCTGTAAGCGTGGTCGTGGTGGCCATTTGGCTGATGTTGTTTTTCATTATTACCGGCATACCTTCCTTTTTATTATGAAATAAACATCCGATCATTTAACTCAAAAAATGCCATTATTCTTTGAATGCCAAAAGAATACCTCTTATGGGAAAACCCTGTACAAACACCTCCAAATTTTAGAATTCCACAATGTTAACATATTATGGTGTTAGCTTCATTATTTGTTATGCCATCTGACCTAGCGTAAATTTATGTCGCATCCTAAGGATATTTGAATTTATGTTGTCCGTCCTGTGACAAACTATTGTCCTCTTAGATATACAAATTTCAGTTGTTGTATTATAACACATGTTAATTTAATCAAACCGCAAATACTTGGTCAGCATTTAAAGAAGACTCCAACTTAATTCTCTTTAAATATTCGTAAATATTCTCGCACTATGTACGCTGACTGTGGTCCAGAGTCCTTAAGTTTTGGCAAAAACTAAAATAATATTTACAATCATAAAGCGATGGAAATGGAAATGCGTATGCAACGTAGTGTGTGGGTCAGCATTTAAAATTCTCGGCCATAGTACAACTAAGTGGGACGAACAAGGTGCAAGGTGATGTATTCAAAATCACCACAAGTGTCATGCACTTTCACACATCAGCTCACACTGACACAATCACTCTCCGTTGCCGTTATTCATTGACCAATAACTGAGTGTTAATGTCATACACACCCGGACGATATACGATTACTGATGCAGCTTACAGATCTCAGCAGTAGATAGAGGGGAGTTGAAGGCCTGTCGTCATGCTCAGGCAAAAGGCCCAACTTCCAGGTGACAAATATGATTTATGTGTCTTAGGAACTTTTTAGGAGCGCTATCCTTTAAAAAGAGCAAAGGTTAAGATTGGAAGCATAGAACCGTTTGCTTTTACTGATGAAAAAAAAAGCTCAACAAAAACACCTTATCTGTTCGGGTCACTAAATTAAATATGAAACTAGCTTTTATCAGTTTGGTTTTAAAATCATTATTTAATACTAGTAAGTTGTAATGCGCCTATGGCGCCCGTTAATTTGCTTGAGAAAGTATTTGTTACTTTTAAAAATTTTGTAAAAAATATTTTGAGAAAACTATTTTGTAAAAAAAAATTTCGAAAAAAAATAAAATTGGAAAAAAAAATTTGTGGAAAAAAAATTTTTGTTGAAAAAAAAATTTTTGTGGAAAAAAAAAATTTTGTAGAAAAAAAAAAATTTTTGAAAAAAAAAATGTTTATTGAAAAAAAAATTTTTGTTGAAAAAAAAAATATTGTTGAAAAAAAAAATGTGTAAAAAAAAAAATTTTTTTAAAAAAAAATGTTTGGAAAAACAAATTTTTTGGTAAAAAAAAAATTTGGGGAAAACACAATTTCTGTACAAAAAAAAATATTATTTTTTTTATTATTATTATTTATAGAATCTTAATATATATTTACCCTCGACACTGATTCACTGACTCTGTCACGCAGTACGTAGGAATTTAAATAGGCATTCTATAATTTCTATAAATAATAATAATAAAAAAAATAATATTTTTTTTTTGTACAGAAATTGTGTTTCCCCAAATTTTTTTTTTCCAAAATTTTTTTTTTTACAAATTTTTTTTTTTTAAAAAATTTTTTTTTTACAAAATTTTTTTTTTCAACAAAAATTTTTTTTTTTAAATTTTTTTTTTTCCATATTTCAACGGGCGCCATAGGCGCATTACAACTTACTAGTAGAATTATAGAATGCCTATTTAAATTCCTACGTACTGCGTGACAGAGTCAGTGAATCAGTGTATCAGTGAATCAGTGTCGAGGGTAAATATATATTAAGATTTAATTATACGATCCGAAAGATAACAAAACGTAGTACCTAAATACAGTGAAAAACGTATATGACTTGAACTTCCATAAGTCGAATTTTGGTGGATGAAGAGACATATTCTCTTAAACAGTTTTATAAGTAATTCCATAACTCAAAGTCTCCGTGAGTCGAACTTTTCTACGCGACTTACTTAATGGTGGTTCGAGTTATGGACTGTATGACAGTATCTCAAAACAACCATAATGTGACATTCGTTCTTAGGAGGCGACTAGTTCACGTTCCTATCGAATATTCGGACACGAAATTATCAAGTGCCTTGTGTAACATCATGGCAACGTTTAACCCGAACGTTTAGACGAAACATAGATCAATTACTTCTTCGGTTGAACTTGCGCCACCAAAATGGGTCTATCGTTTAACGAGGTGGCAATTGGGTTTTGATCGAAAACGTATCTAGACCGAAACAAGGCCCGCTTGTATGACCTCTAAAATCCCTCTTTCCCTTACCTGTTGAGATGGTTCCCATCTATGCACTTCGGGCATGTGGCCGCCGCGGCTGGCTCGAATAAAGCCAATTCTACAGGTCCAATTTTCAACCACTTGTTGGAACCACAACTCATCCACATTCATGCCATCCAATTCGGGAACAAAATAGTCGGTTATCATGGCTCTATACCGGTCTCCATTAACGGTAACTGACTCTCCAGCATTATTTCGGAAGAAGTATGGCCCAATGACTCCACCAGCCCATAGAGCACACCAAACAGTCAGTTTTTGTGGATGTAATGGCGTAAAATGGACGGAGCTTGCGGTGAACTTCGCGAACTGAACCATTACTTTCGAAATAAATTTGCACGATTTGCAAGCGTTGTTCTTTTGTCAACCTGTTCATGATGAAATGGCAAACCAAACTAAATATTAATCACTTGACAGCTGACAAAATGGCCGCCAGTTAAAAAAGTGATGCCAACTTAAAGTTCTATACCCCAATAAAAAACACCCTTTACTTACTGCCAATTGAGTTCCAAATGCCTTCCAATTTCTGCTTCCACAAAAAATCAAAATAAGAGAGAATACAGCCAAAACTCCAAGTTGACTTACTTAAGTTGGCTCTACAACCTGTTTATGCTCTTGGTTAATGAAAGATTTCCAAGTACTTCGTCTTGTGCGTACTTTGATGCATTTGACCACGTTCATGTCGGGATTTAAATGTCTTTTTCCACTAGATCCTTCCACCGGTGTCTTGGTCTTTTCTGTCCGTGGTAGTTGTCGTCCGATGCTTTTTTGATGAGTTTGACCACTCTCATGTCGGGATACAGCTCACGGATCGTTCGACGCTCATATGCCTCGAAAAACACGGATGGGGCCATAGATTTTGCAAAGAATTTTTCTCTCAAAAACACCCAGCAACGCTACATCAGCTTTTGCAAGAGCCCATGTTCAAACTTAAGTTATCAATTCTACAGTCTCATATGTACTTTCCGTTAGTAGTGTATTTTGTTCATGGTTCCCCCAATAATAACCTGCACTTTGTTGTCTTGTGTATTCTTAATCTTTGTGGAAATAATTGCAATTTCCAACCTTTCATTTGAATATGAAAAATTGTAATCTATTTTTGTTTTGCGTATGTTCATTATGAAGAGCATGAATTATCTGGAAATTTTTTTCCAAGTACAACAATGTAGGAAAGCAAGAAAGCACACAAATATCCAATGAATAACCAAATTCAAGTGAAAGAAATCACAAATCTTAAATGAAAGAAATTTTAGTTTTCAAACAACAACAAAAAAAAAATGTGTTACTCAATCAACAGAATCACAAAAAAAAAGTCTTTCACAATTTATCAGTCGGTACAGTAGCTAGGTGGGCATATGGAATTGCGAAACGGGTTTGTGACACTTCGAAATTTTGAACTTTTGTTTTTTTGTAAAAATCTAAAGCAAATTTAACCTTCCATTGGCCACATCTTAAACTATTGATTATCTATTGGCTTTTGGAAATGTCGAAAATGGCTAGAACATCATCATCTAGTTGATGTCATCATCAATAAGGGAGTGAACACAAATTAAACCCACCGTTGTTAATCAGGGATCCGTCAATGGATTGAGTTATGATTAATTTTATTACCCACTGTTGTTAATATGAGTATTGACGATTTTTTTCTTTTTTTTCTGACTAACACTCAGGTGATGTCCCCTATGCACTGTGTTAGCGACAGGAAAGTAGGGTGTTGGGGGTAGAAAAGCGGATGAAGTGTTTGCTGGAAGATTATTCCAAATACGAACAGAGAGAATCCAGAGAAGAATTATTATTCTGTACGTCTGGCTTTCAAATTAATATTACTTATACGCTCCAAATATGGGCTAATGCTATTCTATTTAGAAAGCAAATGTGAATTGATACACTTTTAAGAATAATTCATAGAAAGTTCGTATGTTTCAGAAAGTTGTTTATTGAGATCTTAGGTACATTTGAGTAGCTCATTGTTTCCTCGAATTTCGAAGGGTTTGCTACCTATGGACCTGAACAGGTGAGAAAAAGGTTAACAAAAATCGAATTTGTATATGGCTTTATGACAAGAGCTACAACTTTGCCTTAGAGAGTAAATCAAAATTGCAAACGGATTACCTGAGAAAATTTAAATTTTTTTTTGGCAAAAATGGCACTAAGGCCCGAAATCTTTCGGGCGTATAAAAAATGGCTTTGGGTAAAACTGGGAGACACTGGTAGACACGATGTAGCGACGGTTTCGGCAGGAATGTTTACCTTGAGCTCTACAATAGTGGGCTACAAATTCTAGGTGGCGCAAAAGTAAACTTCCGATGGTTTTTTTTTGTAATTAAAAAAAATTAAAAACTTTGATTCTTCTTGTGGACTATTTTTATTTGGTCTTTTAATTTTTTTTACATCAAGTCGAGAATATGATGTCATGCAAATGGCCGCCGCCACAGTTGATTGTCACATTATTACAAAATTACTTAAGACAAATATTCTTGTAGCGTTATTATCAGGTACTGTAAACTTTAATTTCAACTTACTGTCAGAGAAGAAAGTATTTCCATTTGGCCTCCATGGAGGCACTAGTTACACTCTGAACATTTTTTTTTTGCATTTTGCCCATTCCCGGCAACAAATTTGATTTTCTTAAAATTATTTCTCGCAAATATCCATCTAGCCTAGTTGGCTTTAATTTCAGGCTAGAGTTATAGTAGCATTTTTCTTTCCAATTTAGACCCCATGGACTTACTATTTCAACTCTGGATAAATGTTTGGCATTTTCCCATCTCTATACAATGAATTTGATTTTCTGAAAATGTCGTCTCGCAAATGTCCTTGTAGCCTTGTTAGCATTATCTTTAGGCTACTTTTTTGATAGAATTTTTGTCCACTTGGGCTCCATAGACGCACTGGTTCCACCCTGGTCAATTTGTGTTTGTAATTTTCCCATTTCCCTGCGACGAATTTGATTTTCTGAAAATAATTTCTCGCAAATGTCCTTCTAGTCTTGTGCCCTTTAATATTTCATAGGGTGGAGGGGGAATGATGGTGGGTGTGGTATTTACGCAAAGCGTATAGAAACAATTTAATCTACAGGTATTTAAAAATCGCAAATTGGCTTTGTATGTTTTTTGATATTTTTTTTTAGAATATGTGCTATAAGATAAGAACACGCACTTTATAAAAAAAGTTAAATTAAGTACCATAGCTCATAACTAATGGTGCCAACTATAGTGGATTTTCATGTATTATACTCGATTTGAGCTCAAGATACTGTGAATACACTGCATGCAAAACGATACTGCATTTTTGAAAATTGATCGTGACGCTGTTTCAACCGTCGATGTGGCTCATCAATTGGATGTTTTGCGTGGCAATCTTTTGCTTCGGAAAGCCGAAAAGTATTTGGATCCAAACACAGAAGCTGAATTGATTGAGCTAACGACTACGACTGGAGAATTTGAAAGAGAAATAATTGAAGAATATTTTTGTAATTCTGGTTATTGACAAACAATCGGTTGAATAAATACATTTATTTGATCGTTTTCTCAGATAATGCAATTGACTGTATTGCCATGTGAACTGTACATTTCGAATTTTCTCTTGGGTTCTTCTGGAACATTTTCTGAATTGGCCAACAGTAAAGAAATCAATGGACAAAGTCGGAGAGCAAGGATCGTTCGATTCGGTTATATCAAGAATTACTGCTCGGTTGCCAAACTGGTAGAATGACGTTCCAGCAAACTGCCCACTGACAAACGATCGGCCGAGATTTTTTCGTATATGGAAAATAATCATGTTGCCTTTGCTGAATTTGCACAAATAATTGCATTTGTTCAATGTTTGGCTGGCACTTCGTCTCCCGTTGAAAGAGTTTTCGCAAAATGAAAAAAAAAATTGGATACAAGAATAGTCCAATCTCCAAGTTGGTTCTCTTGGTGCTCTTTTGCAAGTCAAATGCAACATGGATTTGACTTGTAACGATTTCTTCAAATTTTTGAAAACACGTCCAGATTTCTTGGGAAAAATCTCCTCAGAAGATAAATATGATTTCAAAAAAACCGAAGCAAGTTCATGATAGTTCCATGTCAGTTCAATCTGATGATTCGGAATCGCAATAATTAAATTTTAGAATTTTTTTTTTTAATCACTTTTCCAAAAAGCATTAAATTTCACTCAAATAAATATACTGCATTTTTGTGTGTAGATACTGCATTCTATTTGATTTTAGGGGTTCTAATAAAAAAAAATAAGCTGCATTTCACTCAGGTACAGTTGGCACCATTATTACTAACATATCGACCCCTTTGCGCGGAATTATCGTATGTGCCAAAATCCAAATTTTACAGGAGAGCCATTTTTCTACTTTTCTCTGCTTTCGCTTGCAATATCAAAATGAAAATTATTCACTCAATTTTTGGAGCAACGAATTGGAATTCGCTTACAATATTTTGTCAGGTGACGTGTCTTTGAATGTAGAACAAAATTGCATCAAAAACTCAATTTCGAAAAAATTGGCATATACGATAATTCCGCGCAAAGGGGTCGATATGTATATAAGATACAATTCGACAAATAGAAAGAAATCAAAAAACATATTTTCAAATACACATATAAAAGTCTGAAAAAAGTGGAAAAATTTAAGTAAGTTTTTAATTATTTTTACAGCTACTGTATATACAGTAGGGTGGAGTGAAATTCAAAAAAAAAAAGTTAACCTCGGAAAGAGATGTAGTCTGGGGCCCTAATGAGGGGAAAAATAAAGAAAAAAATTTTAAAAAAATTTTAGGGGTCGCGCCACTCCCTCGAAATTTGGAAATTATCGCTATTTTGGCGTTAATTTTAGAAAAATCCTAAAAAGTTTTATGTCAATAAATGTTTGCAATAGCGTAAACAATGAAATAAGGGCATGAAAAAATTTAAAAAAAATTTTCTCATTGTTCAAAAATTGCAAAAAGTAAAATAAGTCAAATCGCCCCTACTTCAGAAAATTGACTGAACAATGAAATCGCCACCAAAGCTACAAATATTAGTCGATTATCCTCATATTTGCCTCAAATACTTTTGTTTGGGCAGTGAACAAGCTCAAACTTTTAAATTTCGAATAAGTTAAGTCGTTAATTTTTAGGATTTTTCTAAAATCAACGCCAAAATAGCGATAATTTCCAAATTTCGAGGGAGTGGCGCGACCCCTAAAATTTTTTTAAAATTTTTTTCTTTATTTTTCCCCTCATTATGGCCCCAGACTACATCTCTTTCCGAGGTTAACTTTTTCAAATTAAAAAAAAACATGTTTTCACTCCACCCTAATATACAGCTCTCATGCAAAAATGTCTATGACTAATCTTCTTAAAATGTTTTCACGATTCCGTCTATACCATTTCAAATCTTAGGCATACCAGTCGACTTCGTCCGACTTTCCCCTTTAGTAATTATTCTTTACTTATACAGACCAATAGGTGTCAGCAGCAGAGGATCACCTGCTATAAACAAAAACAAGTGCCTTCACATGTTTCGTATCTAATAATAATGTCCATTATTCTGCTCATCGGTTTTAAGGTACCATTTGTATTCCATACAAACTGTCCATAACTTCCAGGGAAAATGTTACCAATCTACCAGAAATGTTATATTTACATTGCTTTGGATTTATCTGAGCCAATCGGAATAAATCTTCATGTCGTTGGTTAGAGAGATTGAGTGTGTGTGTGTAGTTACCAACACAAAGATTGGCCAAGGTAATTTATTGGCAAATGTTTATATGCAAGAGCACCAAATGTTGCTCCATAGGTGAGTGCACATCATTGGGACTATAGACAATACAAACACAGACAGAGAGGCGGCGAGAAGGAGGAGGTAGACCAACAACATGAATATAAGAAACCACAAACCAAAGAAAGCCAATCAACAATCGCAATGACTTACTGGCCATCAGTCTGTCGAACGAGTACAATGAAGACCAGAGAAAGGAACACAAGGCCATACGTCCTCACCCCAACAACAATCACAGTGGGTTCGAGGACATTGCCCAGAAAACACCCAGAAACCAGAGTATTCCACAAACTATTTCTGCTAACAGCAACAATTTCACCTCTAAACCGACCAAACTTGTAAAACACCAGTGTAGGACTAGTACAGGATTCCCAGCATATCTTCATCTTAATTGTGGTGATTGGGTGGGTGGTTCGTTTCTGTCGGCTGGTTGTTGTAAGATGTTTGTGGATATTTTTGAATCTTTTTTGTTTGGGGTTTATTTATTTATTTGCTGCAATATCATTTTCGTTCCTTTGGTAACTGCTTTTAGCCAGAATGGAAATGTTATTTAGTCAAATGAAAGATGTATGTTACATTCTTTGTAATGAATGCATACATTTTTCCCAAAATATTACAGACTAACAGATGTTTATTTGCATATTCTCACAACGTAAGCGCCAAGAAGAACATTTTGTGGGAGAAGTTTATTTTTTGTGGTCCAGCAAAGAGGATTCGATTGAATCTGTTTATCTTTGTAGATATAAATTGTTAATTTTTGATATTTTTTTGGGTAGAATTTTCTATCGAATTTTATTAAAAAGCGAGTTTCGAAAAAATTACGCCAAAGTCCTTCGTGATCATATGTATCCGTAACATTTTGGATATGATTCTTATAACTTATGGTGCCAACTGTACTGGATTTTCAAGTATTGTACGTGATTTGAGCTCAAGATACTGCATGCAAAAAGATACTGCATTTTTGAAAATTCCGGGTGAATGCATGCATTTTATTTTTCAAATAGTTTTTTCGTTTATTTGTATGTGCTGCGTAGAGGTCCAAGCCGATTCAGACTTTGGAGTAAATGAACTATTAAAGAAAACAATAAAATGTGTGTAAGAAAAATGTTCGACTCCAGCCGGCTTAGAGGCGCCGCCGCCGACTTTTTTCCATCGACTTGGACCTCTTTTCAACACTAATGAGGCACAATGACAGCTGTCAAAATAAGATTTCATTCGTTCGCGCTTCGCTTATGATTAAGTTCAATTTCTTTCAATCTCCAAGTTGGTTCTCGTGGTGCTCGTTTGCAAGGCAAATGCAACAAGGATTGGACTTGTATCGATTTCTTCAAATTTTTTAAAACTCGTCCAGATTTGATGCGAAAAATCTCCTCAGAAGATAAATATGATTTAAAAAAAACCGAAGCAAGTTCATTATAGTTTCATGTCAGTTCAATTTGATGATTCGGAATCGCAATAATTCAATTTTTTCTTATTTTCACTTTTCCAAAAAGCATTAAATTTCTCTCAAATAAATATACTGCATTTTTGTGTGTAGATACTCATTTTTGGGGGTTCTAATACAAAGTATACTGCATTTCACTCAGGTACAGTTGGCACCATTACTTATAACAATATTTGCCGTCAAAATTTAAATCAACCCAAAAAGATTTAAAAAAATCTCAGGGGTGAAAGGGTTAAGTCGTTTGACATGGTTGGCTGTAATTCAAAAGGTCTATTTCACGAAACATGGTATGGTATGCGGGGAATTCTGTAAAATACGATCAAGAGTAATCTGTGCAGAGAATTAAGCAGTAATGGCGGCACCTAAATAATGCGAATGTCCTTTCGAACAAATTTAACACTACAAAATTGAATACTACTTTTTTTTTTGGTTTAAGAGTATGTTGGTACTCGAAAGCACGCTAATATGATTAGGGTTTGTTGTTGTCAAATGGTTCCTCACAAAAACAAAAATATTTCCATAACAATTCACACATACTTAAGCAAATAGTAAATGCACTGGGTTGTGGCTTATGGGCCGGCGTACATTAGGTTAAGTGGCAATAATTTATAAATTCTAATGCCCACAACATTGCAACGTTTACATTGCAACGTTTATCCAAATGAGCCACCCATACACAATATCTGGTGACCGATTGAAAACATAAAACAGAAACGCATTTTCAACACGAAAATGTCGAGGAAAAACAACTGCAATAGCAAATATCAGTAAAAGTGAATGGGTGAAGAACACACACAAAATAGAATAAAAATATACAGGCGACGGGTGAAATATATATACATGTAATGTAGGGTGTCCCGCCAGAAATTCCGGTAGTAACACTCGAGCCATGAGTTATCCTACTGCACGATGTAGTTGATCAAAATTATAAATATAGCCAAATTGAAAAATGTGGAGTAATTTCCATTTACAAAATCGGTGCAATAAAAAAACATATTGAGGCAAAAATATATAAAAAAAATTAGATTTTTAATAATAAATTTTTATTTACTGCCTGTTTCCATAAAACGAGTTCGTTCGTTCGTTACAAATCGTCAATGTTGGAAGCGTTATAAAATGCGTTTCAGACATTATGGAATTGTGATTTTCAATATACATATATTATGATTTTCTTAATATATATTTACCCTCGACACTGATTCACTGATACACTGATTCACTGACTCTGTCACGCAGTACGTAGGAATTTAAATAGGCATTCTATAATTTTCTATAAATAATAATAATAAAAAAAATAATATTTTTTTTTTTTACAGAAATTGTGTTTTCCCCAAATTTTTTTTTACCAAAATTTTTTTTCCAAATTTTTTTTTTTACAATTTTTTTTTTTCAACAAAAATTTTTTTTTTCAACAAAATTTTTTTTATTTACAAAATTTTTTTTTTACAAAATTTTTTTTTTTACAAAATTTTTTTTTCCAAATTTTTTTTTTTCAACAAAATTTTTTTTTCAACAAAATTTTTTTTTTCCAAGAAATTTTTTTTTCAACAAAAATTTTTTTTTCAACAATTTTTTTTTTTTCAACAAAATTTTTTTTTACCACAAAATTTTTTTCCGTATTTCAAAGGCGCATTACAACTTACTAGTTTTAGATATCGACATATATAAGCCCAAACGGGTAAGCTGTCATTACTGGTAAAAATCCATTTTATTGGACATTCAATTTGAACAATTTGCAACGAACGAACAAATCGTTTCATGGTAAGTTTATTTTTTCAATATTTCGTTCCGACGACCGACGACAGCTTCTGCATTTAGTAAACAGTTGTTTGTTTGTAAACAACAATTTGTCAACATTTTTGGGGCATTTACATCAATATAAAATAAATTGAAGGAAGAGAGTGAAAAGTCACCATTTATTTAAAAGAAAACTGAAATTATTAAAACAACTAAAATAACTCATATTTGCTAACTTTAAATGCATTTTGTTTCGACACAATTGCAAACAATTAGACAACAGCTGAATTGAAAATAGCCATTGATTGTAAGTACAGCGGTTGATTGTGACAGTGTTGCCATATTGAAATACCTAAATGCAGTTTGATTGTGTGCATTTACGACAATGTTGATGCGTATTAACCTCTACATCGGCTCGTACGATTTGTATGATTCCTTGGGTATTTAAATAAACATTAGACACGAATGGGTTAACATGGGATAATGCACAAGTTCATTTGAATTAAGTCTACTAATGCAAATAAACTCTGTCGTCTGTCTACGCTATAATATTGTTTCCAACACATTAGAGTGTTTTCTGTTCATTACACTATTCGTAAGTCAGGGAAATATAACCATATACAAAGAACAATAAAAACCAAAAAAAAAAGACCCGTATCTCCCAGTTTTGCCCAAAAGTCATGTCATTTGTGCAAAAAGTGATACCAGTTTTGCCCAATGTCATCAACTTTTTTAGATTTGGAGGCTCGGTGCCATTTTTGCAAAAAAAATTTATAATTTTCTAAGGCTCATATCGTGTAGACCATTTGAATTTTAATTTAAACGCTGAGGCAAAGTTGTAGGTTTTGTCATAATGAATTGTGAACATATAAAATCAAAAAAACTTCATTGCAAAAATTTAAAAAAAACATCGATTTTTTAACCTTTTTTACCCTGTTCAAGTCCATGGATAGCAAACCGTTCAAAATTCAAGAAAACAATTAAGTACACAATGTACCTAAAATATCAATAAACAACCTAGAAATGATTCGTAAAAGTGAATCAATTAACTAGAATAGCATTAGCCAATATCTGGAGCGTATGAGTAATATTAAATTGAAAGCCTGAATTGAATTGATGTAATATCTTTTTAAATAATATATTTTTAAATAATATCTTTTTAATAGAACCATGTAATACCAATTGAAATTTCATTATTGATATTTGATAATTATCCATATTTGATTAGCATTTATCATTTTTGACCATCCGCCCACTCTGAGGGCATGGTCAAACCTGTCAGCTTTGTTGTTCTTCTTCCAGTTACAAATTGAAATGAATGCTGACTTTAATACATCAAAGAATATCAGAATTGTCTTTCTACGGTACACTCTAATACACAGACATTTTGGGGTGATGTGGTTAATTATATAGAGAAGAGTGTTGGCCGGTGAAGTGACAGAGTTTTAACAGAGATATTTAAGTGATTTCCACCAAGTGCTACACAAATAATAATAAAATAAACTGAATACGAGTAATCTGGTAGCAAAATAGTTTGATATTCCCAAAGAAAGACTTCTTCGTGTACGCAAAAGATTTTCTGCCAACAACTGCAGTGTGCAATGATATACCAGTGGGTTATGGTCTAGGGAAAGCTTCGCGGAGAAATTCCCGGGAATTTTTCCAATAACCACTACTTTACTACATTACCAATCATTCTGTCAGTCAAGAGTATTGAATCTCCATTACACAGGGTACATGAAGTTTGAGCATATTTTCCTAACGCTAACTAAAGAGACATTTTTAAAGAAATTTAACCGCAGATATAAACCCAAAAAAGACAATTTTACAGGAGTTGGTTTTTTTGGGGCATGTGGTGCTTACGCTATAATTGAATTTGCTATATCTTTGTAAATATAAATTGTTGAATTTTTAATATTTTATAATTAAGAGCGTTCGACACTTTGCTATTGAATTTCATTAAAAAAAGAATTTCGAAAAAAATGGCGCTTCGTATTAATACAGGGTTTTCCAACAAGAGGTGTGATTTTGATATTCAAAGAAAAATGGTTTTTTTTGAGATAAATGATCGGATGTTGAAGAGGAAGGTACAAAAAAATCAGCCACCACGACCACGCTTAAAGGACGATATCCTTTTCATGAAATTTTCCATAACCAAATCGCAAAGTGACTGTCCTATGCACTCTTTGAGGTCTTGGGCTGTTGGGCTTACTGTGATCTTATTTGTCCCAACCATTCCTTAACACTGTATCCCTTAAGTAATGGATGTGTATACAATGGTAGATGCAACTACTTTATTGTAACAGAAATGTGGTAAAAGTATTCGTTATAAATGAAAATGAAAAATTTAAATGTTACAGCCAACTGAAAATTAAAACCAGACGATTTTTGAAAAATTCATCGCCAAAAATACTGTGTCGTTTGTGGACCAGTCATTTCATTACGGAAATCTTAAATGTGCTGCCGCAATGGAATTCTCAATCTGTTTCCTGGGCGAAGAATATACTAAGTTCTCTAAGTGAAATTTTCTACAAAAAACTTATTGTCATTCCTTTGAATGAACTCACTGTACAAATACGAAACTATATATGAACATAATAACTATTTAACTCATACCGATTTGACTCAGCGTGAGTAAAATCTAGGAGGGGATTCGCTGTCCTCCACATAAACGAACGAGTGTATCCCGAGACTGTACTCAAAAATTGTTTAGCATGTTTCACGTGTTAAACACGACCAACGGCAATCACCATTGGATTTCGTCCTTGCGTCCGTGTGTCCTGTATGTTTACTGTCACTGACAATGTAGCTTTTTGGGGGTATAACCTGTCCTCGCCCGGTCCCTCCAGTCACGTTTACTGAGTGGGTCTAATATAGTTTTGTTTCACATGTCGTAACATGGACACATGGACAAATATATGTGTGTGTGTTTGTGTGTTTGTACACATTGAAATGTAAACTGCGAGTGGTGGTATGTCCGTGAAAATAAATTTTAAAATTTAACTAGTAAAGGCACAAACCGCCTTTTTAACAGAGCGGGTTTAGGGAGTTAACAGAGCCATATTAATAGAGCCATGTGATATATATTTACGATTTCTGACCGATCGGACGAAAAAAATAAAAAAAAATAGTTTAAATAAAACAAGAGCATACAACAGGGTATGTTTTGAAGTTGACCCTAAAATGAGCATTACTAAGAACATTTGTAACTGGACATAGAGTGACAAAAGAAAGCCCACTGTGGCCGACTGGAAAAAGATGCTGGGTCCACAGTAGTACCATCGATAGCTATTGTGATTCCAAATCGATCTGTATATCACACTTTTCAAAATCAATTTCAGAACCGATTTATTCAGATTTAAGACTTATATTTTTAATTTCATGTCGGCCACAGTGGTATTGTAATACCAAATCGATCTGTATACCACACTTCTCCAAAACCAATTTCAGCTCTTTGATACCTTGTCTGGTTTCCGAAATATGAGCCTTTATTTGCAAGGACAAAGTATATAATATTAAAACATCAGATTTACAACGTCTATCGATGAGGAAAATTAAAGACAATTTTTTTTTCAAAAATCAAAAAATCTGAAAAAATCGGTTCTGAAATTGATTTTGAACAAGTGTGATATACAGATCGATTTGAAATCACAATAGCAATCGATGGTACTACTGTGGACCCAGCATCTATTTCCAGTCGGCCACAGTGGGCCTTACATAAAAATTAAAATTTAAGTCTAAAATCGGAATAAATCGGTTCTGAAATTGTTTTTGGAAAAGTGTGATATACAGATCGATTTGGAATCACAATATATATCGATGGTACTACTGTGGACCCAGCATCTATTTCCAGTCGGCCACTCTATGTCCAGTTACAAATGTTCTTAGTAATGCTCATTTTAGGGTCAACTCCAAATGCTCTTGTTTTATTCAAATTATTTTATTTGTTTTTTTTTTTTTTTTTTTTCGTCCGATCGGTCAGAAATCGTAAATATATATCAGCATTTTCACTGTTAACCAGTTAACATGACTCTGTTAACTCCCTATACCCACTCTGTTAAAAAGGCGGTTTGTGTTTTGACTAGTTAAATTTTACAATTTATCTTCACGGACATAGTGGTGGTGTCATTATCACATTAACCAGCACATCCTTTACCCAATTAAACAATTTTTTTTTTGCCCCCACCTCTGGACGGTATCATCTCTGGTGTTCAGTTGACATTTGTTCGTTTTCGACCAGAGAATTCCCAACTGTGGCATCGTGTGCTAACATTTTCGTGTACTTGTGTGTGTGTTTGAATTGGTGAAGGGATAGGTGTGAGTGTGTGTGTGTGTAGTGTGTGAGTGTGTGAGTGTGTTTAGATCCCATGAGAGCACCAACTGAAATGTTTTCAGCATCCGAAACTAATTTTAATACAATTAAAGTGGATTAAAGTGATTTTCACTTTGTTGGTGTTCATGAGTATTTGTATCCTTCGGGAGGGACACATATATACTCTCTCTCTCTGTCAAACACATACAAACAAATATGTACTCGTGCACGTTCTTACACAGTTCAGTTTGTCTATTTTAAACAATTCATTTGAATGTATTTGTAGTTGTAATGTTGAAAATCGTTTTACTGTATGAGGGTCTTGTTAAGGTAAACGTGATCCCTTTGTTCCATTTGAATCGTTTTATTTGAATGTCCTTTTAAATCAGATAAGTTTGGCAATTGTTACGAATAAATCGTAATGGCCACTTGCATACAAAACTTTCAACAAAAGCAAAGGCAACAACATTTAATGAAATAAAATGATGCAATGGTCGATTAATTAATTTATTTGTCCGCATTGTGACCACTAAGAAACCATAACGTACTGACTTAGTTTAGATATAACTTTGAAGGCGTGAGAAACCGCCCTTTTTACTGTTAGGAGGTATTGGTTTCTGACCCAGCGCCAAATGTGATATTCATAGCTTCAATGGTTTGCAAATATGAAAGAAAACTTACTGGACTGACCCACGTTATCGAACAATAATACTATGCAACAACAACATTTTTTAAAGAATATACAATTCTGTGAAAAGAATATACAATTTACTGTGGTAGAAAATTTTTTCCAAAAAATTTTCTATACACATTTTTTTTAAATTAAATTTTTTGAGTCGTATACTGTGGTAACTAAAAAGAGGCTTGGTTACAATAAATTTAAAAAAAAAATTACCACCAAGTTATAAATCACGCATGACCAATAATTTGGGAGATTCCAGAAGGAGCCGTTTCTACAGCGATAATAAAAGTGAAAAGCCTCCATCGATTTTCAGAATCTATACCTCGTTTGAATTGTAAGATATGTGGCGTAATGTTAAGCTAGTGAAAATGGACACTATATGTTATTTTCGAATTTAAAAAAATAAAATTATATATACAGTAAGAGCTCGATTTGCGCAACCGATAGAAAATCGAGCCTGTTGTATTTACTGAGATTGTTGCACTTACCGAACACCAAATATATATGTTTCAATTTTGAAATCGAAGAGTATGGGATGAAAAATTACAAGAAAACCACAGTAAAATCAGTTATAATACGCTCGTTCCAACAAAATACATAATTTCAGCTCATCAGAAAAAAGTTGCACTTATCACGACCTTTTTTTTCAAAGAGTTGCTCTTATAGTGACCGCAATATAAAAAATTGCCGGTTGCGCTAATCGTGGAGTTGCAATAATCGGAGGTTGCGGAAATCGAGCTTTTACTGTATAATATCTTAATATATATTTACCCTCGACACTGATTCACTGACTCTGTTACTTAAATAGGCATTCTATATTTTTCTATAAATAATAATAATAAAAAAAATAATATTTTTTTTTTGTACAGAAATATACAAAATTTTTTTTTTTTACAAAATTTTTTTTTCCAATTTTATTTTTTTTCTACAAATTTTTTTTTTTTCAAAAAAAATTTTTTTTTTCCACAAAAATTTTTTTTTTCAACAATAAATTTTTTTTTCAACTAAAAATTTTTTTTCCACAAAATTTTTTTTTTTCAACAAAAAATTTTTTTTTCAACTACAAATTTTTTTTCAACAATATTCTTTTTTTCAAAAAAAATTTTTTTTTTCAAGAAAATTTTTTTTTTCAACAAATTTTTTTTTTTTCCACAAAAATTTTTTTTTTTCAGCAAAATTTTTTTTCCATATTTCAACGGGCGCTATAGGCGCATTACAACTTACTAGTATATTATATATATAAAATTTTTTTTAAAATTTATTTCAAATTGAACATTTCGTTTTCAGATTATCACCATTAAAAAAGTGTTTGCCAGAGTAACAATTCCAAAAATAAAAGTTGCGGGTAAACCGACTTATATATACTGTCATAATAGCAACCCCAAAATACCGAATGTTATAAAAAATCATATATACCCTCCTACCCGTACGGTGAGGGTATAAATATTGTATTACATGTTTTTACAAAAAGGGGCGGAATATAAAGCCGAGTTTTTTTTTCTCGAAAGCTGTATGTAGTTAAAACTTTACTAAATATAGAATTTCGGAAAGATTCGAATTTATTTAATTCACGATTTTTAAAGTGGGTGAAATGGGGAGTCCCAGAAGGGGAGTTGCCAGACTTCCAAGATTCTGTCGAAAACTTTGCCTTACTAAATGCAGAATTTGGCCAAGATCGAAGTGGGCGTATTGATATTATTATTGATATTATTACAGCCACGGGAGCTGCCCGCAAACGGTGGATAGTGAAATCTATGAATCAAATCAAAAACATACACGCCGAAAAATCAGTTTTCTTTAAATGTTTACACACAAGTAAATTGTTTGTTTGGCGGTTGTCTCAAGTACAGCTTATTTTCGTCGCAACAATGTTTATTTCAAAATGCAACACAAAGCACAAAACCTACGCAAAAACAACCTCTCCATAATCAATAATTTAATATTACGAAAATAATTTATTCATTAAAATTAACTAACAAACATTCAATAAATTGCACATTTCTTCGTGGGATTCATAACGGATCCGTTCCTACATTTAAAAACCTCCGCAAACTTTGGGAAATTCGAGAGTGAACCAATCACCCGATACATGGCCGGTGCATGTATATCCTGCATAACCAGCGCAGTTTTGTAATTCTCATGGACATCATCACACCAAAGTTGAGAAAAACTTAGGAAAAATGTTTCCCAATTGTTGTAGGACAAATTGACTAAACCTTCGCGTGACTCAATGTTGGCCTGTTGGCCCTTTTCACTTTGCAGCCAGTGCGAGTAGGCGGCGAAGGCCAATTTGATCGCAGCATTGTCGGCTATATTTTCCGATTGCGAAACACTGGAGGGCAATGGTGTACCGTCGTAGATGTAACTGTGATATTGATTTTGGAAACAGGTGCGTCTCTGCTCAAACTCCTGCACACATTTGGCATCCCACCAATTGTTGGTGTGGCCCTGTGAGTCATAGTGCCGCCCCTCATCATCGAAGCCATGAATCATTTCGTGGGCCAGCAAAAAGCCCAGTGTGGCATATTTGATGGCCCTGGGATAGACGGGATGCCAAACGCGAAACGGTAACAATAAAGCCACCGGTATTTTGATGGCATTTTCGAAGGTATTATAGACCGGAGTGAAGGACAGTACCTCGGTGTCTGCAATGCCCTCGGTGTTTGCTACCAGCTTGTTCTCGCGCATCGACTCGGCGCGCTTCAATATATTCTGTATATTGGCCACATAATTGTGGGGGTCTATTTGCAGATTTCGAAAGAATTCCAGGAAATTCTCTTGATCGTACGAATTGATAGTCAAATTCATGTTATCCAATTTCTTGATGGCTTCTAGCCTGGTGTCATTTGACATCCAGAGATGTTTGTCACCCTCGAGGTCGGCTCGGAAGATTGCCTTGATTTCGTGCCACAACTGGAAGACTTCCTTTTCATATTCCACAGAACGATATTTCCCATAAATTGTATGGTCTATAAATTTACCAAAATATTTTTTTGTTTTCTCGCCACACCATGTATTCCACAGCGGTGTGTCGGCATCAATCACGTACTCTTCGAGCAGCAGCCACAGTATGTAATCCTGCACAGTCCGGGTGTCGGTGACGGCGAAGACATCTATTAAATTCTGCAAATATGCTTCATCGTACACATAGATTTGTTGGGGCAGCTGTGTGGTATTTAAGGCCAACTTTAGGAATCTATCGAAATCCAGGAAATCCTTATATTTTTCCATCAGATCTTTGGTTTGGTACAGGGTTAATAATTCCTCTATTTCCACTGTGGAACCGCTGGCTCCCCGCACCAGTTTCCATTCAAAGTCGATTAAAGTGTCGGTCACCCGGAGGGCCTGCTTATTATTTACGCCGAAATGTTCTTGCAGATATTGTGGAACATCGCCTCTGGAACGGATCAAAGAAAACTCTGGCGGTCCAACATAAAGCATGGTATGACTTTTATTCTTGACATCGCCCTGAACATCCAATGAAAATATTATGGATTTTCCATAAGTCTTGTGGATTTCTGCTATGGTCGACCACCAGTTGAAGTCGGTGCGTCTGTGTCCATTACCGCTCTTGACGAATGAGAATTCACCATATTCTTTATATAGTTTTTGCAAGGCTAATCGGTATTGCTGTAGCTTGGACTTGGTTTGTTTGCATGACTCATAGAAATCACGCAGCTTGTCTTCGATGGCATCACCCGTCTTCGCCTGAGTCATTAATTTTTCGACCTTCTTTTGCAGACCGTGTGCCATAGCCTGAAAGGTATCGGTACTGACCATTTTTGCGTTTTTGGCTGAGTTTATACGTCGCCATCGGCCACAGGCAAAATTGTAAAAATCCTCGCATGGATCAATTGTGGAATCCATCCATGTTTTCATATCGGCCGCTTTGCTTCTTTGCAGTATTTCTCTTGCGAATGGATTGTTCGTATCGATTTCGGCATTTGTCGATATCGCCAGTAAAACCGTTGCCGCCAGAAATACTTTCAAAAGTAGAATTTGTTTCTTGATGAACTGCATTTCGTCGCCACGACCACGACCATCGACATTGACATTTATTTTAATACTGTGAGTCTGTTCGTTCGAGATCATGGAGACGTAGCTGTTATTGTCGTCTGAATTCCTCATATTGAATTATTATCAGCAGTCGGAGAATGGACGAGTCTGTGATCGTTGCGGTTTGTGTGCATACCACGAATACAAGTACGATGGTCGACGCTGAAGTTGGGTTAAATGGAAGAAGAAAAACAACACGTCCCAACTGGTACACCTAGTGGAGATGAACGTGGAGATATTCTCAAATTGTCTTCAAACAAATGTACTTAATTTAATGCAATGGAGGCACAGAGTTAAGTCTAAGACACTTTTTGCCATTGTCACATTTCCAGGCGAAGAATTTGACATTCTGTCCTTAGTTTGTTTAGTGAAAAAAGTTAAATTCCGAATTTTATTTATTTAAATCTAATAAAATAAGATTTTGGAGAGAAAATTTTAGAGAGGAACAGTATTGATTTGTAATTAACTACAAAGAAAGCGCATTGAGTTGTGAAACTACTGAGCTTGTGTCACTGAATTATGAAATTACCCTAGTAAGTGTATTTTGAATTGACACTGACACTAGTTTATTCTGTTTATAAATAAATAAACTAGTGTTGCCAACAATGTACAAAAGATAATCCCAAAAAGTTGTATTCAAAAATCCCAAACACACGAAGTTCCACTATCGGAACATCGTCCACTAAACCTACAAAAAGAAACAACCTAAAAAGTCTGCAGATTTCACCAGACCTTACAGGGTTACACGAAAAATTTTACATAGAATAGACAGAGATCGCAAAATATGGTCAAACTAATTTTTCTGTGCGATCTCCTCACTGAATAGACCGAAAGAATGAAACGGAATCGCTCAGTGGCTGACCGGTCGATACGAACAAAATCATTCGTAGCTCATCTACTTAGGGTCAGTAACTGAGCAAAGCAAGCAAACAGTCCACAAACAAAGGTTTTTATTTTTTTTATTGCGTTTGCCTTATGTGGTCTTATCGTCACTCGCAAGGCATTGCAGAGGAAGAGAGAAAAGGAGGGGCGTTTATTTGCGTACATATGAGTTACGACACTACCCAACATACCAAATGACTTGAGAATAATATTATAATAAGCTTACCATCTCAAGCCTTAAGCTTGAAAAAGAGTTGAGAATTTATTGTAAAAGGCTTGTGTAACAATTGTAGAAAAATCGAAACGGAACCCTCTAGATAATATTAAATGTGTACGCTTACAATAAGCTTATCCTTGTAATTGTAGAATAAGCTTATATTAAAATTTGTTTTTTTTTTTTTTTGGTAATTTTCGTTAATATTAATTAATTTTATTAATTCAGTCCATTTTGTTTTGTACATTTCGGTTTTAATTAAAAATAAATAAATAAATAATTCACATTCTGGGCTTTTTTGTAATTATTTCGCAACTTAGTTCGATTTATAGCGAACTGGAAGAACGTTCGCGTGTTTTTTATAAACTGGTCCCCCGTGCACCGAAATCGTCATCCAATTCATTAGTTTTTTATTATTAAAAAGAAGTTCAATCACTTCTTTTGTTTCTCTTCGAACACTTTTTTTATATTTATTAGGCATTTTTATTATTTTATTAAAATTTTACCAATTTGTTAACACAACACAATTATACGTACACTCGCTTTGAAATCGAACACTAAATGCAAAACACAAAACAAATTTGTCCAAAAATCATGCTTGCCTTGTTGACACTTTTCACCAAATGAAACATTAAAAGAAAGCAAAACAAACAAATTTGTCAACAAATGAAGCGGCACATGTTGACACATTTCTCTTACATACTTAAGAAACGTTTGTCTATAACAAGAGTTTCTCAAGCGTAACGGCACTTGCTAGATTTTGTGTGCGACTTGAGAAACTATTGTGGATTTACTATTATTATAATATTGTTCTCATGTTGTATTGAGATTTTATTCCTATTTGGTATGTTGGGTAGTCACACCAACAACCACCACTACACAAACATCACTTAAACCACAGATGGCAAAAAATTCAGCTACGACACCAATCACGTCAACAACAACAACGATCGCAACCTCTCTACCAAAACTACAGAGGACTTAATGCTGACTATCAATGTTTCTTCAACTTACAGTTTAGATTATAGACACAAATTCTGAAGATCATTATGGTACGGCGGAGATTTGGAACTTACTTTTTCGAAAATGAGGTTGGATCAACAGTTACAGTGAATGGATTGCGCTATCGACAGATGATTTTTTATGGTCGGTGTTCTGTTCAAATTATTTGACTTTTACTCTTACACTTTCATGTTTAGTTTCTCAAAATGATTTAATAATTCGACAATAAATTCCAAAACAGCGACAGCCTTTTCCTACACATGACTTTCAGTACCCAAACCTGCAGTGAAGTATATGGTCAACCTTAAAACGTATGCATCTTTTGAAGGTTTTGAGAAATCGCAGCATTGGAAATTTTTCAAAAATTGTAGAGTCAAAATCAACTCAAATGTTTTTTTGTATTGTTTTCAAAACCAATTTTCAGCCTGCCCTCGTAATACATACTACTCACAGGCAATAAGTTGAAAAAGGTGTTCAAATTCTAACTCAATTATCCAACGACACCAAAATATATGTCCTTATGTCCTCTTGTCTTGTAGTTGTCGGCAAAAGGGTCTGTCTGTCAAACATTTCCTGTCATAAAGAAAATATTATTTTCTGCTTGATTTTGTATTCGTTTAAGAGCATCTTTGATTTCAGTCGTATCCAGTACTGGTCCTCTTTATCCTCTTCTAGTCTGTACAAAATTTTTTTTTTATTTTATTTTACTTCACACAAAAAGAAAAGAAATGTGTATCTGCATTGGAATATCTTTCGTTTGCCCCGATGTACTGTCTTCGCCATTTGTATAGGATCCGGTCACAGGACATTGTTAAGCGGAATTGTGTGTGTCCGAAAGTCGCCGTAGCATGTCTTCTATAATTTCATAAGAAAAAGGATATACGGTGCTAAAGATATTTGATTTGTTCTGCTACGTTTTCGGTACATTATTAAATTTGAAGGATCAGCAACAGGAGTACGGCATAGCAAGACTATTGCATGCTGCTGGCACAGTGGTGCGACAATCATACTGAAATACACACTTAAATTAATTTTAACAGCTCGTATAGCAATAGTTTGGTTGTATTTTGAAAGAACAGTTGGAAAACAAGAGTAATAATTCAAAATTGATGAGTATAACGGTTAATGGCTTTGACTATTTTTATTTTCATTCTTTAGCTTTGGCTGCAGCTGAATCAGTCAATACCAAAATTTTTTGTTTAATATCACTAGTCAACAGTCAAAATGTACTCGGGATGCGATAATTTTTTCTGTGTAGATAACCTTGACATGAGCTCGAAAAACGCAATAAAAAAATTTTTTTTCGTTTGGTTTTTGTTTTATTTTTTTTTTTTTAAATTTTAAAAAAAATTTTTTGGTTAATTTGTTTCGTCCGGCATAACTCGGGAACCATTGATTGAATTAAATTTTAAAAAATTTAAAATTACAATTCCCTTAATCTGTTCATATATTGTATTCCTATACAAGCAACAGTTTCCAAGTTAAAAATGAATATATAAAGGAAAAAACTTATTTTTTGCCTAAAGATTTAAATTTTTTTTTTTTAAAAAATCCATAAAAAATCCAAAATGAAAAAAAATGTCAAATCTTATTACTTTTACGTAAAGTCACATAATCGATGCACGCGTTTCGCTTTTATTCGCAATTGAGTAAAGGTATGAATTTCAAAAATTTCGAATTTTCATATATTTTTGTCACCCAACAAATTTTAATTTTTTTTGTAATAAAAAAAAAAAACCTTACCATAGACAAAGTTGTGCATATGTCGAGCAAATTTTTGAAATTCATACCTTTACTCAATTGCGAATAAAAGCGAAACGCGTGCATCGATTTTCATGATCTTTGTCTCATTTTGCTCATAGGTTATGTGACTTTACGTAAAAGTAATAAGATTTGACATTTTTTTTCATTTTGGATTTTTTAAAAAAAAAAAATTTAAATCTTTAGGCAAAAAATAAGTTTTTTCCTTTATATACTCATTTTTAACTTGGAAACTGTTGCTTGTATAGGAAAACAATATATGAATAGATTAAGGGAATTGTAATTTTAAATTTTTTAAAATTTAATTCAATTAAATCGGGCTAGTGGTTCCCCAGTTATGCCGGACGAAACAAATTAACCAAAAAAAAAATTTTAAAAATTTAAAAAAAAACAAATACCAAACGAAAAAAAAATTTTTTATTGCGTTTTTCGAGCTCATGTCAAGGTTATCTACACAGAAAAAATTATCGCATCCGGAGTACATGAAATTTTTTTCATTTTGTTGAGTAGTGTATTTATCTGCATTTGTGGCTGCAAGAAACCAAACATTGTTCGCTGACATTTAACGATTTGACGACTTAACGATCGGCTAAAAAACAACAACAAGAGCAACTAATTTCAAAGTCCACAGCAGGAAGAAGTACAACTTTTTGAAAATAAAAAAAACGTTAATATCAGTTGCTCTTACTACGCTTTCGCACTCTATTTCTCTCGCTCTTCTCTCGATGTCTAACCTTACAGCAAGTGAGTATGAGAAACACAAATAAACAGTATTTAGCTGCTACGTCATACAGCTAATGACTTCTTTTGGCTGCGATATTGTGCAGCCATACATTTCTTTTGGCTGCGGTCTTGTTCGTGTATACATCGCCACCATCAGCCACCTTAGGCTGATCACTGCGGTTTGTTTTTCTACACTTTTTTTTTGGCAATTAGTTTTTGTAAATTTTTTTCACCGCTCGTTAATTTTTATTTTTGAACTGTTTACTATGGAAGCTGCGGCCTTCTATAGCTTTTATTTTTAAAATATTTAAGGTTTTTAAGCTTCAGCTGTAGTTACCTATTCAACTTGTGATTGTTTTATAAGCTGACGAACCTATTAGTTTCGGCCGTTAGCTAATGAAACAGCTATTGAAAGAATGCTTAAAATACGTCCTTATTAATATGGAGCTTTATAAAACTAAGCAAATATCTTATCCCATCTCCATAATCATTTTTAACATTAGAAGATTTTATAACTCTGCTATATTTAAGTCAACATTTTGTACATGTGAAAAACCCCGCTGCAATGAATGTCTTGAAACGGCATTCAAGACATTCACTTGAAAAATGTAATACTTCAGTGCATTCATTCTATGCTTGAAAAAACAAATGAATGAGTAAAGAAATCATTCATAGAGAAACAAGCATCAAAACAAATGAATACCAAGTCATATGAATATGTGCAGAACAAGACAAAACTTTAATAGTATATTGCATACTTTACTGCTGTACTCGGTGTTATTCAGATCAAAAATACCTATACTTATTTCCCTTAAAATTCCATGAAGGAACAGACGGGAAACTTCTCTCCAATCAGTGAGCTGCGTACGATATAATTTTGTATACTCGCTGACCGGTACCTACTGTTTAAAGCCGGCTCCGAACGGCTAATGCTTTTCTAGAGAAGTTTTACCTGGCTTAGAGATTACTCTCTTACTCGTAAAGTCGCCAACATTTACGAGGTGGAAAAATACCTATAGAGAAATTAATTATGTTGGATTTCGTTTGGCTTGAGGTCATATGGTGAAAAAACGAAGCGAATTCTCGAATAGGCTGTCGCCACATAACGAGTTTACTTGGTTGGTTTACTGGTTTTAATCGATATGCTGGAGGGAGAAAATATGGCTTGTTGATGACGCAGGATGGTTCAGGCCTTAACGAGATTCTGTGAGCGAAAAATTTGTATTAAAATGTCTTTTTAAGCCATAAATCCCTATTGGTATACAAATAATACTGATCACATGATAGAAAAAAGAATTGTTATCAGAAAAATCGTCTAGTAAGAGAATGAAATTTATCAACAAGGAAAGAATTAGGACAAAATGTGGACAGCAGAGCACGTTTACTATCTGCAGCGTAAATGAGCGACATGAGCTAAATGAGTCCAATTTCAGATAGCAACAACATAAAGACAAATGGCAACCATTTGTAGAACTAATCGGGTCTTTTGAAATAGTCTGTGATATTCTGAATCCTTCGAACATGTTTTTGTCCATCTCTTGCCTGCAACCCCGTCTAATGTACAATACCTTACATTAATGTAATTATTGAAATGTTTCTAATTAACAATTGTGATTGCCATCGTCTACGCTGCACAGTGGAGAATATGTTCATTTGGAAACACTGTCTTCCAATTGACCTGTTTTCATTCAGGTCTTTTATTCCGTTCTTTTTTCCTTTCTTGCCAAAAATAAAATGGACCTTACATAAATAAATTCATCTTTCTCTGTTTTTTTTTTTTTTTGTGCGAAACGAAATAGAAAAATTTCTTTGGCCATGGCAACTGGCAGCAACATTGGATTCATTTATTTTCTGATTTTCCACTTCATCAGCGACAGCACCAGCAACGTCTCTCTGACAGTAGCTGCAATTTCATGCGAGCACCAACAAAAAACCAAGCTTCTTTCATTTTCAGATGATATTTTGGCTGAATGACTATGAAGTTTGTACCTGCGGTTGCTACTGCTCTTTCCATCATTCCACGTTCCTTTTTCATTCGCACAGTGCTCTCAGAAATATTGGCCATTATTTTTATGGTCTGCAGTCATTTTGCCCCCTTTTCATTCATCTCTGTTCTTTTTTTTCTTTTTGTTAAAATAAATATTTAATATTTCCTTCCATTACTACACCAACTGTTGTTCGGTCGTTTCTTCTTCTGTGTCGTACACATCTTTGACAGACACCAACTGACATTAGCGTTTTTTCATATTCATTTCTGCCGGGAGTCACAACTATTTGTGGGCCATAAAATATGAACACAAATTTCTAGAAAAATCAATAGGATGCTCAACATTGTTGAAATAGCTTCCGTTTAATGTTACAGGAAATCGGGTATACGTATTGTGGTTGTTTTTATCGCAGATGTTTTACAGGGCGCACAGGTCAATAAAATGTAGGTGTGCCGTCATCGTTTGGTAGGTGGATTCAAGGACATCATCATCAGTATCGTGTCGACAACAGCTGTAAGTTATGTACTTATAGATGAATGTGAATGACATGGCACTGTGGGCTTCATCTATACTTGTCATCGCTGGCATGTTTTAATATTCCTATTCATAATTCAGACAGTGTTAATGGGTTCAATTCGTCATTAGTGCAAATGAACCATTTTTTCTTTTATTTGGCGGTAGTTGGTCTTTTGTGCTGATGATTTCCAAGCACTGCATGGCTTCAAGGATTTCCTTGTATTCTTCCACTTGGTCCATTCCCCAGAGTCTAGGTCTGTCTGTGTCATCTGTGATAGATGTCGTGCGGATTCATTCGACCCACATGGCCCAACTAGCGCCACCTCCTTTATGAAGGATGATATTTCCAGCAAAATCATAGTGCAGTTCGTGCTGCTCTAAGGCCCAAACTGAGATGGGATACCAAAGCGGATGGTCGTCTGGCTGTGTAATTACGGAGCCAACTGGAACTTGTAGCGAATAATACGAGGTTTTTGTACAAAACTTATGACTTTGGGGCGGGAAACGTTGAGTTATTATTTTTTTTTTTTAAGGCCAACTCTCAGGGGATGCCCCCTATAAATGCAATGCATTGTGTTAGGAAGGAAACTAGGGTATCGGAAGGAGGAAAGAAGGAGTAGTGTTTGTTGACATTTGTTTTGAATTTCTGAATGTCACAACTGGCAGGAAATATATTAAATTAAATATTATAAACTAGTAAGTTGTAATCCGCCTATGGCGCCCGTTGAAATATGTAAAAAAAATTGTGTTGAAAAAAAAAATTTTTTGGGGAAAAAAAAATTTGTTGAAAAAAAAATGTTTTCTTAAAAAAAAAAATTTTGTTGAAAAATTTTGTGAAAAAAAAAATTTTGTTGAAAAATTTTGTGAAAAAAAAAATTTTGTTGAAAAAAAAATTTTGTAAAAAAAAATTTTTGGTAAAAAAAAATTTGTAAAAAAAAATTTTTGGTAAAAAAAAATTTGGGGAAAACACTATTTCTGTAAAAAAAAAATTCTTGCGGAAAAAAAAAAATTTTGTTGAAAAAAAAATATTGTGGAAAAAAAAATTTTGTTGAAAAAAAAAAAAATTGGAAAAAAAAATTTTGTAAAAAAAAAAATTTTTGTAAAAAAAAAAATTTTGTAAAAAAAAAAATTTGTAAAAAAAAATATTGGTAAAAAAATTTGGGGAAAACAGAATTTCTGTACAAAAAAAAAATATTATTTTTTTTATTATTTATTATAGAATTATAGAATGCCTATTTAAATTCCTACGTACTGCGTGACACAGTCAGTGAATCAGTGAATCAGGGAATCAGTGTATCAGTGAATCAGTGTCGAGGGTAAATATATATTAAGATAGGGTAAATATATATTAAGATATATTTACCCTCGACACTGATTCACTGATACACTGATTCCCTGATTCACTGACTCTGTCACGCAGTACGTAGGAATTTAAATAGGCATTCTATAATAATTCTATAAATAATAATAATAAAAAAAATAATATTTTTTTTGTACAGAAACTGTGTTTTCCCCATTTTTTTTCCAAAATTTTTTTTTACAAAAATTTTTTTTTTCCAATTTTTTTTTTCAAGAAATTTTTTTTTTCCACAAAATTTTTTTTTCAAGAAATTTTTTTTTTTTCCGCAAAATTTTTTTTTCTCAACAAATTTTTTTTTTCAACAAAATTTTTTTTTTTCAGCAAACATTTTTTTTCCACAAAAATTTTTTTTCCACAAAAAATTTTTTTTTTCAACAAAATTTTTTTTTTTCAACAAAAATTTTTTTTTTCAACAAAATTTTTTTTTTTCAACAAAAATTTTTTTTTTCAACAAAAAATTTTTTTTTCAGCAAAATTTTTTTTTTTCAGCAAAATTTTTTTTTCCACAAATTTTATTTTTTTTCGAAATTTTCTTTTATTTCTCAAAATATTTTTTACAAAATTTTTAAAATTAAGTAACAAATACTTTCTCGAGCAAATTAACGGGCGCCATAGGCGCATTACAACTTACTAGTATATTAAGATTTTCGAAAATTCCAAAACTTCAAAACCCGAAGTATGCTGAGTTGTTCTATCCGAGGACACATTTTCCATCAGACATCCGATAATAAGTTGTGGAAATAATCGCTGTTTCTATAATTTTGGCGTTTTTTCGCAACAACTTTTTCTAAAACTTTTTCAAAAAATTTGAAAAGCAGTGTGGGACATTTGGTGAGAGACAGTGTTGGATTCAATTAATATTATTATTCTATTAACAACATTTTATTAACAATGAATGGACAACACACGATTTATAAGGTCTGATCCTTTATTTTGAAGCGATGCCAGAGCATAACCACCCTGGTCGCATTTCTTTGCCACAGCAGTGTTGTTTACAACCAACACATTTTCCCTCAAATCATTCGGAAACCATTCACCATAAACCTTATCACATTTTCCCAAAAAAAAAAAACAAACACCAGCAGATATTGGCCACGAGTAAACATGTGTTGCATTTATAAAACATCTCATGCTCGAGCCAAACAAACAAATATCAAAAAAAAAAAAAATAAAACAAATTGTTATTTTAAAATGTATTTGTCACGATTTCAACATTTACACCACAAAATAGCGACAATCAAGAAAAAACAACAACAAAAGAAGTTCAAATGTACTGCTGTGCGAAGTGCGAAGTGGTCGAGCCGCATACACTCTACATTTGGGTGAGCTTTTGCATTCTAAACACCCATGGTACACTTGCCTAAAGTGATTGTGATTATTATGAATACCGAACAGTGGCTTGAGGACAATTTAGGGTTTGGAAGTAAATTTACTGAACCACTGATTAAGATGCTAAATGTCAGAATATAAATCGTACGTAAGAAACTAATAAAGAATCGGCTTCATAAATATGATAACCGGGTAATTAGGTAGGTTACAGAATGGTGAGCATTTATATGAAACAACTCCAGCATGCCGGAGTGCTGCATCACACCTCTGAGCAACCGGCTCCCTTGCCTTGCCTAGTGGCAAAAAAGAAAGAATAATCGATTAATGAATCATATGATTAATCAAAACGACAAATACGCAATCGCGATTAATTTGAAACAATTAATCGATATTTTCAGCTAAAACTGAAAATTCTCATAAATAAAAAATAAAATATTATGTTAAGCTTGAATTCTAGTAGTGGAGCATTGTCAAAGCAGCTTAGGTCATCTTGAGGAAGCGTTGAGTCATTGTCCTTCCTTCTTCGTTTGTGGGCTAAAGATTTATGGTGCTCCCATAAATCAAATTCAGCATCACCAGCAGAAGACGTTTCACTGCCGCTCCCAATGCTGTCACCTATATGAGAAATTTCTATAATTTAATTTCTTAGCTGTCTGATGACTTTTGATAAAGCTAAGAGATCATCAAAATGCATTCTTTTAAACCTTGGGTCTGGTAAAGTTGATGCTGCCAGTCGAAATGAATGTTGCATTTCCCAAAAGCGACAGTCAATGAGAAATGCTTCCAAACTCTGACATTATGTTGCCCAACAAACCCTTTATTGGTTTATTTTCCACGAATAAAACACTTTCTATCTATTAAACAATATTGCTGATCCCAATTTATTAATTAGAAGATTTTAACCTAAACTTTACACTTTGAGATGAGAATGAAGAAAATGCATAAAAAGGTAAACAACAGAATTCACGCCGAAAGTGGCCGATCGCGAACGGTTGCAGTTCTAGGCCTTTCGTCGTCAGACCTCAAAGCACAATGAATACACTTGGCGGCTGGCGACGAATCTTTTTTGTTCCTGGATGTCTATTAATTATTAATCGAAGGAGACTTCTCGATACAATTAAATCGTTAATTGAAGGAAAATAATCGATTATTACTAATTTTTCGATTTATAGTGCCATCACTGTCCTTGTCTACAACCAATTTTCTTACAGAACTCAAAAATGTTTACGAGATCAAAAGTTTCAGACTTTTGGAAATTGATTCTGGGCCACTGTGCGCCGTTTTGGCACACTGCAATATTTTTTCAAACCACAGCCTTCTCCTTGCCACACTTTGCTCTCCCTTGTCCTATCGCCATATTTGAAGCTTTAGCAAATATCTGAAACCCCACACTAAACATTTTTGTTTGGACTTTTTGAGATTTTCATAAAAAATATTTGAAAAGGTCTTATCTAAAACCAAAACCGCTGATATCGACAATACTCAATTCTCTCTCTCTCTCTCTCTTATTAATGTTCTCCCCCTCAATTTAGAAAAGTAGATTTTTATTCTCGGGAATAATGAATTCTCTGGGAGTATTCAGAATCGGGCTGTTAAAGTAAGCGTAAGTCATATCGTCGAGAAGCTAATACATCCTTTGAAAATGACAGTCTGATGCGGATTTTTGGGCGGTGTCATCATTGGTCCATTGTTCTGGAAAAGATATTTCGGTTAACGGCGATCGGTTAACATGATAAATAATTTTTTTTTATAGGCGGAGCCGGAGCGCTCTTGGGTTTGGAAGGTCTTTGGTGTCTGCCACACAGCCGCTAGACTATTTTTGAGGGGAACCATGACGGATCGATTTTATGGGAACACTTCGTTAAGGATCCCAGGTCTGGGGAAATTGGGTGGACAGGATGGGCTACTGCGAAGCCAGCCCAAACAGACACATGATGCTTTTCGACTAAACTCGATATTTATTTAAATTTTTTTTGGATTGTAAAAAAAAAAATTGGACCACCCTTTATGCGAAGAAAAATCATACTGTGATATCGTTTCGAAATCTATTACAGTCTATTGTATGGAAACTTTGAATGTTGCGTTCGATTTTAAAACCCACCTATAAAATGGGAGAAGAGACGCCTTACGACGTCTCCAATGTCTACAATGCAAGATGTCCATTGCGAACATACCGACAAACCGAATATGCATTTCCTTCAAAAGTAGGGTCAATGTAGCCAAATAAATGTGTTTGCATGGTTTACATAAATTGTGGTTATGATGGCGATGCCAGACACTTTCCGTTGGCCCTAAAATGTCCCCCAGATAAAAAAATTAAATATTTAAATTTCTTTACAACAAAATTTCGGCCGTGGGCTTTTTGAAAAACTGTTTCAACAATGGAAATTCTACGTGGCTTTCCCACCACCCTCTAATCGAATGAACTAACTAAATTCAATCGCGTAGGTTTCCTTTTTTTTGTGGAAATTCAAACAAACATTTTCAAGTTGTCTGCAGGACAGACATTGTTGAACGTGTCGGCTCGTCAGCCTTCCTTGCAGTCAAGCGTTTCAAGTCAATATTCTTTGAAAATGATTGCTTTAAATTATCGTTAAGTTTATTGTTATTATTGCGATTTTTCGCCACGTTCAATGTTTGACTTAAATATCCATTTGATTGTGTAAATAATTGATGGCAATCAGGGAGGGCCATATGGTGCAGCCGTTCGTATTTTGCGAATATTTATGATGAGAATGTGAGAAAGTGATGAATCTGATAAATGAAATCGTGGTAATCTTTATAATAATGGGGAAATGGGAAGGCATACTTGTTTGTGTTTAAGTCTCGATATTTGGGCTTTTATTTTATAAAGTTGTATAGTAATCATGTAAATAGCGTCGACCTATTTCTTCATCGTGAGATTATTGCCGCTGAGGTGGCAAATCGTAGACCAGTTTCTAGATTTTTACTTTCGTTCCACTGGCATTTTGGATCATAGTTCAAGGTTATGTTAATTCCACTAACACACCAAATGATTTTTTTTCTAAAATTCTTTTTTTTTTATTTCCTATGAGGCCGCCAAAAATACGACTATTGTTCTGGCATGGATTTCAACCTGGGTTCTCTAAGTGATAATCTAGCTCACAACCTATCAAACTAAACCATGCCATGTTATAAGTTTCAGCTTAAGAATGGCGTGTTATAGAACCACATCTCACAATCCGGTGAGCCGGATTTTTTGTTTGCCAATTTAAGATAAATTTCATCTTAATCTCAATTGCTCTGCATTTCCAAAAAAAAATATGATACATTCTTTTATATTTAATTCCATGGAATTCCCGCAATATCTTATTTTTTAAAAATATGCAACAACTACTGTTTCATTTTTAATATTTTCAACCATTTTCCGCTTGGCTGCCCACCACACAGCCATTCACTCTCCGCCATGTTAAAAAGCAAGAAGAAAAAACCCATAAATATTTTATTTATGAAAAACAAATACTACTTTGTTTCTAAAGATATTGAAAACAAATCATGCTGGGAGTCGACACAGAAACGGCTCCACGAGACCAAGAACTATGAAATGAGAAATAAATAAGACTATTTTAATGAATCCTCTTTCCTGAATGACTGAGTGCAAATAATGAAGCAACAAACGGAACGGGGTTATAGATGGCCCAAGCGCGGGCGGACACTAAGAAGGGTTCCCTTAAACAATTCTCGGAAAGACTAAAGTGTTGAATGGTCTTAAACACTTTAGCAAAGAAAAAGAAGAAACAACAACAATAATCACACCAAAGCTTAACATAATTAGATTTTGGTTTGAACGGGAGCTAAAATGATTTGAAATCTTCTTATATTTTGTTCGGTCTTCTGTGCGTATCTTTGGCCAAGGAAGCAACACACTTGAAGGCAAGGCAAAATGAAATTAAATTGTAAAAGAGCAAGAAGAAGAAAAAAAAGCCAACGTAAATTTCTCGTTTGATTCAAAGATTTATTTCATTATAATTCAAGATTTACGTAGAAAATGGCACACAGACAAAACTAGAGAAGATGATGAATAGATAGGCAGATAAGCGTTAATACTCGTAGTGTAACAATGGAATAGTAAGTAGTTAATACAAGGAAACAACGAGAAAGAGTAACAAATACAAACTTTTGGGATTTACTTCGTTTATCTTAAATGGCAGAATAATGTATGAACCATGATGTTAGACATTTTGATTTGTATTTCTGAGATAACAAGGGAGACGAGACACTTGGCATCAACTACTGAGAAAAGATACTTCCTAAACATCACAATCTCTTAAGGAACACATTAAAGTGGACCACTGCCCAGTGGTCCACAAGGAAATTCCATCTGATACGAGCTTCTGGGCATCTACTACTAACTACTAAGAAAGAAACTTTGCTTTCATCGCAATCTCTTAAGGAACAAATTAAAATGCCCAGTGGTCCAGAAGGAAATGACATCCAATACGATCTCTAGGCATCAACACATCCCTTCCATCACAATCATTTAAGGATGAAACTGAAAAGTACCACCGTACAGTGATTCAGATTTTGAATTTCTAAATTAATAGCATTTTATTTTTCGACTTTGTCCAACCGAATCTCATACATTTTAAGGGCAATTTCTCTCAGTTTGTTTCTATAATAAAATACTAGTAAGTTGTAATGCGCCTATGGCGCCCGTTAATTTGCTTGAGAAAGTATTTGTTACCTAATTTTAAAAATTTTGTACAAAATATTTCGAGAAAACTATTTTGCAAAAAAAAATTTCGAATTTTTGTTGAAAAAAAAAAAATTTTGTTGAAAAAAAAATTTTTGTTAAAAAAAAAAATTTGAGGAAAAAAAATTTTGTTGAAAAAAAAAATTTGTTGAAAAAAAAAATTGGAAAAAAAAATTTGGCTGAAAAAAAAAAATTGAAAAAAAAAATTTTTCTAAAAAAAAATTGCAAAAAAAAATTTGGGAAAAAAAATTCTCTCAATTTGTTTCTATAATAAAGTATGTTTTCTTATCTTTAATTTAACATTTTATTTGTACAGTTTGGTTGTAGCAATTGTTTTTAAAATATCGATTTTGAAAATAAATTGACTTTGCACCACCACAAAATGTTACAATTAATAAAGTTCCAAATCAGGAAAGGGTGGAGAGGTTTCCAATTTTTACGGGGTAACTTTTGCCCGTCCAAATCGCACTTATTGAAGATAGTTAGCTTGGTCATGTCAGTCGAATAAATCGAACTGCTCCCGCTAGAAAGGCGTTGGACGACAGCTGCCATGAAAGGAGCACAAAGGGTCGACTGAGACTAGGCTGGATAGACCAAGTGAAAGAATACAGGTAAATCCTTGGTATCACGACCTAGAGAAAGCAACCACAAGACCTAAGTACTTTGAAATCATTTATTAACCAGGACCAACAACAGAGCCAACCTAATTAAGTAAGTAATCACAACAAAATAGACATAAAAATAAATAAAATTCCTACAGCCATAATTAAGAAGAAAAAAAATGAAATGTTCGCTACAAATCCCTTTGCCCACCATCTTTCACCACTTAATGTATTTTAATCTCATTTGGTTTAACGTTTCATTCAACCGGGATCAATCGCCTTTCCTAGGCCCGAATTAATACCGTTTTATTTCAGGGATTTATCTCCGAATTGTTTTTGGCAAAAGTTGAAATTGTTTTCAACATCAACATTAACTTTTATTTCTATCTCTTGCAATTTAATTATTATCCAGCATACAGAATGTTTGTCTATCGAAGAGAATTTTTATACTTTCGAAATAGACCTAAAAATAGACCAAATAAAGCCGGTGGTATCCAACATGTTTATTGCATTAACAAATTACTCTGACCGAATAGACCCTCGGCGAATAAAAATTTAATATAAAATAAGCCGTAATACAAGAAAATTAAAATAAAACCACCGAAACAACACCAAAATAACGCCCCCAACAGCAACAATGGCGAAAAATTCTATATAAACAACATCGGTGGCAAAAACACCAAACTGATATGAACTCTCTGGCAGATATATACACGGTACATCCCGCCCTCATGCCACATCATCATGTGGTGGCGAAGGGAGATATGGCAAATGAAACATGTCGACTTCAACAAGTTACACCATCCGCCGGATGTATGAATATAACAACTGTTAAAATTATTTCTATGAACACACACACACACACACTGATACGTAGACACTCGTACGACATAAATCCATTAAGTTGGTAGCAGGCACAGTGGGTTATAATGGGGGAATAATTTGTCTAATTGCTTTTCCCCCAAAGCAATGTCTTTGCTAAGCGATCTGGATGTAATCGTCGCCTGCGAAGCTGTTGTATTGCTTTTACTTCACCAACCGTCTCTGGAAGGAAGGTATGGGCCGATAATTATCCGAAGGATTAGACTATATAAAAGTATCTGTTGTGATTTGACATGGTCCGGGGGTTCTCATCTTACGTCTCCTCAAACTTTACATCAGGATCTCGAATGTGTCTCTGTAAACCTAGAAATTGCGTCCACATATTAAGCACTGCGATTCTTTGGAATTGTGAAGTTTCGTACCAACCTCTGAAATCTCTATCATGCCAGTGGAACACCTTCTTGATAACATTTTCATTTGCAATTTTAAATTAAATCTGTATGAGATTAGCTGCCTTTGGACACACTGTTGTGCCCAACAAGTACTGTTGTTGTTGTTAACTAAATATTGTGGCATATCCTGTGAGGATATGTCTATGTATGTGGGTGTTGCTTGTGGATACGTGTGTGTCTGTGTGTAGGTGTATGTGTATCTTTGTGAGCATAAGCATTAATAGCGGCTATTTTTCAAGTGGTATTCGCCAAAAGCAAACCTAAAATGCCCAGCCAACGGAAAATACTCCAAAAACGTGCCGTTCTAGAGCTGTTGGTGATAAGCTTTACACAGAACTCATTTGTTATTGAGCACCTGCAGGGTTGCCAGGTTGGGAGCAAAAGAAAAGTGAAAACCAACAGATGTTGGAAATATTATCTGGTGTAATAATGAAATAATGAAATAATGAAATAATGAAATAATGAAATAATGAAATAATGAAATAATGAAATAATGAAATAATGAAATAATGAAATAATGAAATAATGAAATAATGAAATAATGAAATAATGAAATAATGAAATAATGAAATAATGAAATAATGAAATAATGAAATAATGAAATAATGAAATAATGAAATAATGAAATAATGAAATAATGAAATAATGAAATAATGAAATAATGAAATAATGAAATAATGAAATAATGAAATAATGAAATAATGAAATAATGAAATAATTAAATTCTTAAAATTATTATCTGAATTCCAATGAACCATTATGAACAATTTACATCACTAGTTTCTATACAAATACCGAACTACGACAACCCAACAACGACAAACAGGTGGGGAATAAGGTGAGCAGTGTTGAAGAATAATAAAATGAATAAAAATGTGCTGTGTAATTTGTTGGCGAAAATTAAAAAATAACAATAACCATCCAAGAGGCAGGTCTCCTCAGCAGCCAAGCCAAGTACTCCAACCAACCAACCAACCATCCATCTGTCCATTCATTCGTTGCCGCTTCAATCGTAATCGTTACCCGTCATTGTTCGAGCAACACCAGGTTGATGGAAATGAATGCACGAATGGTGTGAGTGAGTCAGTTCTTCGTGTAGGCTATTTAGAGAAGTGGCAGACATCCGTGGCTTAAGAGTCATGGCAATTCAGGACAACAACGAGCAAGGACAACAACAATAACAACAGGCTTCCCTAGATTGTACATTACATTTAATTGGTTTTCATGTTGTGATTTCAATTCCGCAGCACCAGAATTGCTCCTTAGTTCGGTTCTTGTTCTTGCTGTCGGCAATTACACCCAAAGTGTGAAAATCGTATTATTTTTTCATGATTCTGGCATTGTGTGGATTTGCGGAAAGCAGACGATGGGTCCGAAAAGATTTACGGTCATTTGATGAGTTATATTCAATTTAAGGGCTAAAAGTAGTTTTTATATTTTTTGTTTTACTTTAAGGAATAATTTATTTGTTGACTAATTAAGGCATATATGTTGAGGTCTTAATTAGGTATACGGAAGTGAACCTGGCATGAAATGGAAATATTTTGTTCCATTAACATAAGTTGGGCAAGTACACTTGTTTGATTAAAAACCTAAAGTTTGTCTGTGTGATTTCCTTTCCATTTGTTCTTGCATTTATTTTGCATTTCGAGTATATGCGGTCATTTAGCCAATACGATCCTATTAGGGCCGTCAATGACCGGGGGTTCCTTTTTTAACTCCATATATCGGCAGACCCGATTACATTACATTTCGTATATTTCGCATCTTAAAATTAAATATTTTTGAAAAATTTCGAAAATCATATTAAAATATATTACAGTTGAAAATGAGTCTTACTTAAGCTTTACACAAAAATCATGGTTTCGAGTCTGGCCTTATCTCAATATCTCGCTTTCTTTCATAGGACGTCACACAAACTATTCTTCCTCCTTTTTTTGACAATTAATACATACTCTTTATTTGGTTTTGCCAATTGTCTTGTGTAAACACCGAACTCGATCTCGATCTCGTTTTCATTTCATATTTCATTTACAGTATTTTTTTTTTCTTTTATTCATTACTACATTTGTTTTATGATCTCCTCGCATTTCTTATCGTCTTCGTACACTGTCATTCTGACGGATTTACCGTGTGATATGAGATGTATTCCGACCACAACGTGATTAGTTTCTCTAAAATATCGTGTGCTTCCATTCCCATTAAGATTGTGTTTTAACCACTTTAACCACATGACTGACGTTGACTCAAGGCTTTTGCGTTGTGAGCACAAATTAGATAAATATCACTCATACGCACCGCACCACACCGAACCGCAATCACAAAACCTCAATGAGAAATTGGAAATTGTGCCTCCACTGAATAAACAATGAATCAGAACCACAATATCCATCATACAAATATAGTAAATTTGTACAGAGAAAGTCTTCCAAATATGTTAACATTTATTTGATCTAGAAAAGAGAATGGACCATTCATTGCCATTCTCTCCGAACGAAGCAAAGTCTAGAATTTCACAGTAAATAATTAGTTTCCAACAAAATGATACAAATGACTTTATTTGCGTGGGGGGGTCATTAATAAAACAGCGGAGTACCAGTCACATTTATAGATTGACAAATGATTTACAAAACAGAGAGATGAAGGCGAAAACGGCGAGACACTGGAGGAGAAATGAAAATGGCATGTTATGAATGCTGGCATTACAACAAAAACGATTTGTTATACAATAATTTCTATTTGATGATGCTGAAATTTGTTCAAGGTTGTCGCGTTGGTCCTGTTGCGATGTACGCCGCATGGTCTCTCATTGACTGGTCTGACGACCAGAAGGCCTTGTTCCAACTGAGACACAATTGTAGCAGCGTGACAAATTGTGTCTGAGACTATTTTCTTATATTATTTCATTTGCTTTTGTTTTGTATGTGTGTGTCAGTCAAATGGAATTAAAAACTTGTTGTCGACTGTGTGAATTGAGATAAATCTGTGAAAGTGCAGACAGTGATTCACACAACATCTTATCGTGCGTGTAGGTGTTGGCGCGAAATCCGACAGCAATAAATGATCTTTGCTTTCGAAATGTTTTGAACGTTGAAGGGGGAGGATTTGTAGGCCGAGCATAAAAATTAATTTAAACAAATGTTGTAAAGTTCTATCAAAACATACTTCATATCACTAACATTAGGGGGGGGTTCCGCTGTTGAGGTTCATGAGTATTATTGTCGTCAGTGTGGGACTTTTACAAAATGGTACATACTTTCTACATTCATCCATAGATATCCTAGAAGTATGGCTTGTTTTTATCAATAGGGTGCTAGATATTCGAAAATAAAACAAAACGAACAGTTTAAATTTTTTTTTTAAATTTTTTGTGCCACGAAAAAAATAGTCGTTCATTTTTTGCCCACTATTCTTTAACCATTAGTTTTGTATGAAAATCATATTAACAACATATTTACCATTAATTTGGTGTATACTAATGTTTGATAGGATATCTTCTTCCAATACATTTACATCCAATGAGAAAGGCTAAAAATTCGTTTTAAAAAAACATGGATCTATAAAATTAGTTTTAAATATTTTTTCGAGCTTAAGACGGCCTTGGACTAGGGTTGCAACCAAAAGTCGACCTTTAGAATGTGGATTTTTAGACTTTTCGAGTTTTTGTAAATTACAAGTCGATTTAAGTCGATTTTTCTATATCGTAGGGAAATACCTCCACCCTCGGTTTTGAACAAAACCGTCTGTTGGCCAGTTTGTTGCCGTCATTTCATTTTGGGCAGACTTTTGGTATTTTTTAATCTTTTCTAGATTAAATATGTTTATATGGGGTTATCCATTTAGTGGTTTCAAAAGTATAGGGCTGGAATTCGACATCTGTCAAACGAAGTTGTTAAACCATTTCTTTTGTGACAATGACGAAAATGGATCGCTTAACTATCACACAACGAGTAAAAATTATTAAAACCTACTACGAAAATGGTGATTCTGGCACAGCCACATATCGTGCTTTAAGAGGAGATTATGGTTTATGGTTATGAAGCATATTTCTCACTCGGTGGGTATGTTAATAAACGAAATTGTCGCATTTGGGGTTCTGAGAATCCTCAAGTAATTGAAGAGAGGCCATTACATTCACAAAAAGTCCCTGTTTGGTGCGCTCTTTGGTCCGAAGGTGTGATTGGACCTTACTTCTTCGAAAACGATGAGGGAACGACTGTCACTGTCATTTCGCAGCATTATGGTCGTATGATAATCGACTTTTTTTTGCCTGCTTTTGAAGAATACGACTTGGAGAATATGTGGTTTCAACAAGACGGTGACACATGCCACACAACTCGAGACACTTGCAAGAGACATTTCCTGGCCGCGTAATTTCTCGTCGTGGCGACATCAACTGGCCACCAAGATCATGCGATTTGATACCATTAGACTTTTTTTTGTGGGGCTACGCGAAGGACCATGTTTATGCAGATAAACCTTTAACTCTTAAGCACTTAAGAACCAATATTCCTCAAGTTATGGCTGAGATACCGCCCAAGATGTGCCAAAAAGTGGTCCAAAATTATCTCAAAAGAATCAATGCTTGCAACACTTGGCGTGGTGTTCATTTAAATGATGTAGTGTTTCATACATAATGTCAACGTTCAAACTTTATTATTACAAAAAAGAAATATCATGATAAAAAATTATTTTTAAAAGGATAACCCTTTATAACTTGAACTATTTGTGAGATGCCAATCATTCAAATTTTCCAAATTCTTCAAATTGTACCACACAAAACTACCAACGGTATGAAAGGTTTCAAAATATCTTTTATTCAATTTAATTTCTTGTAAGCATATCTGGAGCTTTCGATCGTGAACTTGTATCATTACGCACTTGGAGAAAAACTCTGGTTACCGTTCGTAACAGCAATTACACCTTGTCCTGATTTCTTTCACTGAAGCTATAAGTACTGTTTATCGCTGAGTTCTTTAGCAGGCACCGAACGAACAATATGTTTACCTTCAGAGGAGTGTAGCGTAAATATTGCCTGCTTAATCATTACAACAAATCTCTTCATCAGATTCTTCTGGTAGCTTCTGGGATATTTTATTTTTATTTGGCCGAATTTGTTAATGGTGTGCCCGATTGTTTCGCTTATGGCAGCCTTAAAATTAGCTCCACCGACCAGAAGAAAACTGCAGAAATTTTAGCTTCCGTCGTAAATTCAAATTAATACAAATCCATCCATAAATATCGTAATTTTTAAAATTACAAGAAAAAGTCGACACCATAAAGTAGATTTTTTCGACTTTTTCGAAATCAAAAGTCGACTTTATTTTTGACCATTTTTGTACACAATTTTCCGTTCTTCTTTATGTATTCAAATTCCATTCTACGTTGCACAGCCATCCAGCCCTTTGACAAAATACGATAATCTCTTATTTATTATCTTATCACAGCAGTTGTCTTAAAAACTCTTGATGTTTCATTCTTGTTTTTAATTCAAATGCCATCATTTGGATGTGGGCCAAATGTCAAACAACTACAGTTCGCTGTTTACTTTCAATTAGTGTTGGGAATTCTGATTAGTGTTGACTACTCAATAGTTTTCAACTATGTACCCGGTAATTTATAGAAAAATTATATAAACACTGTGCTAAGTATTGTGTGTTTTTATTAAGTTTGAAATCATTTTAGAATTTCATAGCGTTTTTTTCTGGGAAAGAAATTTTACGTTCTTTTTATTTGTAACTAGTAAGTTGTACTGCGCCCGTTGAAATATGGAAAAAAAAATTTTGTTGAAAAAAAAAAATTTGTTTAAAAAAAAATTGGTCAACCATTTGACCATTTGACCAGAAATTTTACGTTCTTTTTATTTGTAACTAGTAAGTTGTATGGCGCCCGTTGAAATATGGAAAAAAAAATTTTGTTGAAAAAAAAAATTCTGTTTAAAAAAAAAATTTTTTTGTTGAAAAAAAAATTTGTAAAAAAAAAATTTGTAAAAAAAATTGTTGTTGAAAAAAAAATTTTGAAAAACAAAATTTTTGTAAAAAAAAAAATTTGTAAAAAAAAATTATGGAAAAAAAAAATGTTGGTCAAAAAAAAATTTGGGGAAACACAATTTCTGTACAAAAAAAAAATATTATTTTTTTTATTACTATTATTTATAGAAAATTATAGAATGCCTATTTAAATTCCTACGTACTGCGTGACAGAGTCAGTGAATCAGTGTCGAGGTATTTGATACGACCCAAAAGTGTAACAACTACAAATATTCAGTGCCTTTTAACCAAATTCGATTAATGACTTTCTGAATCGTTTGAGCCATGTCCGTCTCCACTGCTGTACGCAGGATAGCTTTCGAAAGAGTTAAACAATCGCTTTGAAATTTGGCATGGGTTAATATTTCCCAAAACTGCTTATGGGATTGCATATGGGCTATATGGCCACACCCCTTCGGGTACCTCCCATACAAATCTGCTATTTCGCCCACTTTAGAAATCCTGTAATATTATCAATATAACCAACGCGATCTTGCCCAAATTCTGTATTTAGTAAAGCTATTGCTAGACAAAGGTTCGGACAAAAACGTGTAAGTCTGGCAACTCCCCTTCTGGTACCTCCCATACAAATGTACCATCCCGCCCCCTTATAAAGCGTGTAATATTATGAATATGACCGACGCGATCATGGCCAAATTCTATATTTAGTAAAGCTATATCTAGGTAATGTTTTGGACAAAAACTTGTGAGTCTGGCAACTCCCCTTCTGGTACCTCCCATACAAATGTACCATCCCGCCCCTTATAAACCGTGTGATCTATCAGTATGACCAACGCGATATTGCCCAAATTCGGTATTTAGTAAACCTATAACTGTACAAAGTTTTGGACAAAAACCTGGAAGCCTTTTTGACTTTACGGTTAATTCACTAATAGCACAACATGGAATCTGTTGCTACTCCAGTGATACTGTACTGTAATTTAATATTTTTTTAATATTTTCACATCGTGATCAAGTTAAGAATACCATTTGCAAAAACGATCTTTGCTGGTACAAACGCACGCAGTTCGAAAATATGGAGTAGTTACTTTTGTGTACTCAATATCCGCAAATGCAATCGGTACTCAATTTATACTTTCCCAACACTATTCCACCCCAGATGACACTACGACAATCAAACTCACACTGGAAACATTCAGACTTTAAACGCGTTAACTTTGACACTTTAAAGTTTATTTTGTTCACCGACCGACATCTTAATTTTATGTCAGAATGTCTTTGCACCCTTGACACAAGTCTTGCATACCATGAACGCGAATACAATCACACAAACTGACACTAAATGTTGACTTAAAGGGAGAGACACATGACTCCGGCAAACGAAGAAAATGCTAAGAATGAACTAAGGAAGAGAACGAAAAGAAAAACGTTGTTCAGCAAATGTTGCATGACCCTGAAAACGTGACAGTTGTGCATCTTCAGTTGGACGGTCATCATTTTGCAACTTCACATTAAAAATTTCCTGTTTGCAATGGTAGAAAGAGAGAGAGTTTTTCGGGGGCGAGCAGAAAACTAACAACTGGACAGAAATACAAATAAAGAAAAGGTGAGCTATTAAAAAATGGATGGTAGCTGTTGTGAAAGTTTGGATGATAATAAGTTCCGTAGTTGAACATGTCAGTGAGGGATGATTTTCTAAGAATGGACTGTGTCCGCCAGCAATCCTCAAGAAAGCCAAGTTCAAAACATTGTTCATACAATCTGCAGATTAACAGTATTTCAAACTACATTTATATTGGCCAAATCTTAATTACGTTTGGATCCAGTGCATTCTGTAAATTGCTGATTGCAGGACCGCGGTATTCGAATTAAAAGGGTAAATGTTTTTTTTTTTAATTTAGCTTTTTGGTTTAGCTTTATACAATTCCCAAAAAATATGTCTGAAAAAAGTCATATCTGACACACTTACTAGAGATTGTGTGGGAGATGCCATTCAACCAGAGTTACCGCAGAACATTTTCAAAAAGTATCACAAAAAGGGAAATTCTTAAAAAAAAAAATTGGCGTAATATTTTTAAAAAAGAGGCACAGAAAGTGACATTCTTTGTTGGTTTTTATTTCCAGAAAATAACCGCAAAAAATAAAGAGTTAACAAAAAAATGGCAATTTTAGACAAATTCAAAGGCGAAAAAGATGTTTTTCAGAGACAACATTTTTAATTTTTGTCTTCATAAATTTATTTATAACTGCAAAACTGTTGATTATGTAGAGAAATAGTATGTTAATTAAAGGAAATTTTCATAAATCTATTTCAGCAAAATCGAACTAGACTTCTTGAGTTATGCAAAACAAATTTTTTGACAAAAAAATATAAAATTATGGGGGGAAAACGTCAATAAAAAAGGAAAAAGGAAAGGAAAAAAATAAAAAATCATAAAAAAACCAATTTGGCCTGCGTATGCCAAACCCTTTGGGTGTTTTACAATACTAACCTATTACTTTCAGCCTGAGTTGGAATTTCCCACAATGACCACGAAAATGTTCCACAGTGCAACGTATGACGCGTTTTTTTTTGTGATTTCAAATCAACAGATTTGTCAAAATAATATAAACAAAAAGATTGATATAAAACGGGAAAAGTGACACAAAAATATAACTAAGAGGCCAAAAATACCAAAAAGTGGCATATTTTATCAATATAAAAAAGTCGCACTAAAGTGGAATAGCTCGAAAAAGAGGCGTCGTGAAGCACCTTGTCGGACCGCAATATAGAAATTGGTGGAAAAATTCGAGCTGTTGGGACAAGTTACTGATGTGAAGAATAAAACCCGTGCACGTCGCTCAAGAACAACTGAGAATATTGCTGCTATAGTGTTGCCAAAGTGTTAAAGAAAACCCAGTTTTGTCCATCCGTCATCGTTCTTTGAAATTGGACATTCCACAAACGTCATTACAACGTATTTTGCATAAAGAGATTGGGTTATAAAGTTCAGTTCAGGCTTATAAAGTTCAGTTAACACAAGAACTCAAGCCAGCCGATCATCAACAAAGTCGCGTCTTTGCTGATTGGGTCCTTGAAATGCATGAATATGATCCGGAATTCCATCGGAAATTTATCTTGGGTGATGAGGGCCCATTTCTACTTCGGTGGCTACGCCAACAAGCAAAATTGTCGAATCTGGGGCTCGGAAAACCCAAGAGTTGTAATTGAGAAGCCTCTCCATCCTCATCGTCTGACTGTTTGGGACGGTTTCTGGTCCGGCGGTGTCATTGGTCGTTACTTTTTCGAAAATGTTACAGTTACGGTGAATGGATTGCGCTATCGAGAGATGATTAATGATTTTTTATTGTCGGAGTTGGATGATATTGATCTGGACAACGTTTACGTGCCACACAAGCAGCGAAACCATTGCACCATTTACCATGAAAACTTTAACCAGACACATTGTATTTTTGACTCTGTGTACCATGGGAATCGTATTTCATTCTCATCATGCTGAACTGAAGAGAAGGAGAACAAGAGAGGGTTGAAAAATACTAAATTCAAGGGAAACGTACTCAAGATAAGGAAATATGATCTTCATATGGCACCCAGTATAAATTTACCCAATTTAAATATTTAAATAGTAGCCGTAGAATAATCTACACAGCTGTATGGCATTGTACTATATTTCAATATGCTTGGAAATGTTTCGTACTTGAATTCATTTCTAGTTTTCGCGATAATCGCCCATGTGCTGCATTTCGAGTTTGCTCGAATGTGAAACATTTTCCCACATTTGGTGTGCTCCATTCCGAATACCCAAAAAAATATTGGGAATATAATTCGAGCACATATAGCCTTGTGGATCGAAAAAGAAATGAGATTGTACGTGTTTTTCTGAGCACATACAAGTTAAAAAAGAACGCAGAGTTAATATTTAACTTGTTTTTACAACATTTAATTAAAAAAGACAGTATTCAGATTAGCTTTTCTAGTAAAATTAAAGAAAATAAAAAGGCTCCTTTTATCAAGAACAACTTTTGACGAAATTTACCCAGAGTGTTCTACTTGTTGAAAAGGTTTCTTCAAATAAACATAAATTTTAGACTTTGGTGGACATATTCATTAAAAAATTAACAACACGAATGATGATTACACCAGTTAATCAATCTGGAAACTCGTTTACCACGTTCCAGTATCATTAGTCTTCTTCTAGTAGAAACCAGGGCAATTAACAAGCCAGCAGGCTTTTTTTCTTAATTTTGTTGTTAAATTTGCAAATAAAACGTATGTTTTTTGTTGATAGTTATTGAACACAGTTCGTAACATATTGAACAAAGCTATTCTTTCGAACCACACTTTCGCTCGGAATTGAGCACACCATTTTGGAAAAAATTGGAATCTAAAAAAGTATGGGAATTCAAAAACTCTCGGAACATGGCACATGGGCGAATATTTGGATTTTTTTAGACTCAGCAGTTTACGTTTTTTTTTTAAAGAACGATTTTTAAAACGTTTTAATACAAATAATAACTACACCCAACTTGGCTGATATTATTAATTTTAAAAATACTCTCTTTGTGTGCAATCCACTGTTCAGGAAATCTATTGAAATAGTTGTGGCGATTTTTATCAAAAACAAAATCAATTCAATACGTATCAGTTTTCCTTTTGAGTTCATACTAGTCATTTCAAACAGTCATTTCGTCATTAACTAACTAATTAATTAACTTTTGGACACCCTGAAAATATTGAGCTTGAAGCGACATATCGGTACCAATTAGGGCGAGGAACTTCGACTCCAACACCAATTTTTTAAAAAGTTGTGAACTTTGACTCCACCGCCTCCAATCAAATTTTATTTTTTTTTTTCGTTTAAAAGGTAAGGCTAAAATGTTTTTTTCTAGCTTATGTATGTCAGTATGGCGTATTTCAGAGAAAGTGGTCATTAAATGCATGCGAAGCAAAAATTCTCTTAGAAAGATTTTGTTACATAAATCAGGACATACACTATTGTCAGTGGAACTGATACACAGATAAGACAGTATCTAAGACTACTCGTATATCGTATATCTCATACTGCCTTTTCGTGTGATCAACTTACAAAACAGTTACACACATGTAGTAGCAGTTCGAGAGTATGGTCCACTTAACAATTCCCAGCAAGCAAAAGTTTCCGACTTTGTCGGAACAACAATTCTGAACAACATCTAATGTGTTACGACACATATAATTTATTTGAAATCTATATGAACAGTCGAATTCGGATAAGCGCACGCCTTTTAATTCAAAAAAATCGCTTAACTGAAAGTAAATATCAGTAACGATTGTTCTTGATGATTTGCCATGCACGAAAATCCGCATTATTGAAACTTCGTTTATTTGAAGCACATTTTTAACGCAGACACAAACTTATACGATACGAAATAACTTATAAAGCACGACCATATCAACAAGTGTTTCTAGATCCATCTAAAGTGTTTTAGCAGACAACAAATTTGTGGTCAGATTCAAAATACCAAGTTGAGATTGAATTGATGTCGACAACAAGTGACGTTGACTCAAAAATGATGAAAGATTTGAACAATTTATCTGCACAAAACACATTTTGTGCATTATCGATTGTGATACAAAATATCATTAGAAATGATAAACATTCTGACGTCGACAACCGCCATAGGGATTATTGTTTCATGACCCATTGTCCATGAATCAGTCACATAAATCATAAAGAATACATCACATTTTATTAAGTACTTATTTAGTTTTTATTGCATTAAAATGAAATGTCACTGCCTTCACAAGAGGATATTCTAAGATCACCGCATAGAATCCTTTAAACTTTAAAGCTTCTGGTAATTACTTGAATCGAAGCTCGTGCTTTTTTGGCAATTATAAAATTAACCTTTAATAAGTAGTCCCCCGTTGGCAATAAAAATGGCCACTTTATATAACCTGGTGCTAGATTGCTTATGCGTATGTCGTGCTAAAAATTATTCATTTCTAAGTCAAAGATATTAAATACCATTTACGAATGCCACAACTTACATTATAGGGACAGGTATGATTCATATTTGTATAATTACCAAAAGAATTGTAAATGCGAGACAGAAATCCAAAACGCTGACGATTTCGCATAAAGGCACAACCGTCCCACGTTCCATTCACTATGACACGATTTATTTTGGAGCTAATGTAACTTAATTCCACAGCAATATTGCATTTCTTAATGGGAATCTGTAGAAGTCGGGCGAGTACCTCCATGGCTGGGTCCTTCTTCTTGTTTGTCTTCAATTCGCAAATATCGAATTTAATGAAATCACTGTCCAAAGACTCACATTTCACCTCTCGAAGTATTACGCAGTGGTGCTAGAAGTTCTTTTTGTTAGAAGAGTTTTTTTGTTTTAAAAAAAAAGAAGAAAAAAATGGATACCAGTTGAATTTGCAGCAAAAGTATGAGCAGCATGAAATATTGCATGGCCGTTCGAAATACAGTTCGCCGAAAGATGTTAGCTGCGTTTGGCAACAATAATCGCGGCCGATACATTTTGTAGATGAATATAAATTACTGGTTTATTTCAGTTAATGATTTAGCGAACGATTATCATTAGTAGATGAGACTGATTGGATCGGTAATTGACTTTTGCGTTCTTTTGACAAGGTTCAGTGATACTAAAAACATCAGTCTAAATGTCTGTCGAATTGGGAAATAAAAAAAAGTGTAAATGAAAAAAAAACAACAAATTTTGTCCATTTATGCGGGTTTTTTTAATAAAAATTACTTTGAATGAACCTTCTTTCATTTAAACGAACTGAGTGTGTACTTGAAATTGTTCTTTGAAATAAAGATAGCAACTTGTGGCACAACTACTAAAATAAACGTCCGAAACATTTAAATTCAATTTAAATGAGTCACATATTATCATTTGATTGAGTTGTCCCAAATGTGATTGAGATCATTTGTTTTGCCGAAGGCTTCAGAATTGTCTCCAAGAAATTTGTCATCACATAAATTGATTCGAACGTCTCCTTTAATAGAATTTATTATGATGATCTCATAATAAATTCTATTGAAGCTAGTAGAGTATTTTCAACGTTTCCATTGGCCGTATGAGTCGCCTCCTCTATTATCTATTATCTCATATACTATTGTGTATGTACTCTAATGAGTTGAATGAAGTAGTATTGAAATCAGACGGCACAACATTATTTTTTTGTCGCCGTTCATCATATTTCGTTCATAAGCGGAGTTCGCATCATATAAATTTGTGTATTTGCATTAAAAATGTCTTTCAAATAACCGATTTTTCAATAAAGCGGATTTTCATTTAAGCGAAGTACAGTGCCTGAAAAATCATCAAGAACAATCGTTAGTACATAATAGTGATTTTCAATTAAGCGATTTCTTGAATTAAAAGGCGTAACCCTAGCTCCTATTTGTCAAAGAACTCGAAAATGTTTACTGGATCAAAAGTTATCCTTCTGCATCACTGTGGACTGTGTAGATTGAAATGGAGATTTGGTGAAGGATTGGTCATGAACAACCGAAACAATCGAAATAAAATTCATTATTTCATTGATAAAGATTAAAAAAATATTTCATTAAGATTATTTTTGTTTAATTACAATACAAAGTAATCCAAGGGTCCAAGGGTAAACCGGGTGACACAGACTATACGGCTAGATTTTTGCAGCGACAGACCAAAGCTTCTGGTGGGAATCGAGCCCACAAGTACGCTACCAACTTAAAAAATATGTTGCTTGCAACATTCGCGGTATTTTTGTTGTCACGTGATTTGTGATTTTTTCACTTTTACACCGCTTGTACCAAAATCCGTTTCAAAATAAAAATAAACATGCATTTCGATATTTTATATTTTTTTTTTGCACATAAAATGTTTTCAAATGCCACTTTAAAAAATACTTAAAAAAAGCCAAAAATTAAGAAAAAAAATTTAAAAAAAATACTTTAAAAATTTAGTAAAACAAATTTAACTACTGATGGCAATCCGCTCAGAACATATTTTCGTATAATTTAAAATGGTGTGATGTTTTCTAGAAAAAGTTAGTATAGATATGCCGAAGAAAATGTACAGCAACAGGTCGTTACTACAGGGTTCTCCAACATGAGGTGTTATTTTGGTAGTCAAAAAAAAAATAGCATTATATGAGATAAATGATCGGATGTTTACTTCATGCCGTTATAACATCAGCCAAATGACCACCACGACCACGCCTACAGGACCATATTCTTTTGATAAATGTCCATAACCAAAGTCGTTCTTTAGCCGAACCGTTCGTATGTGGATAATATTTCAGCAAATGTGTTTTCTGCCCGTTGTGACAATCAGAAATTCAAAACAAATGTCATCAACCACTACACCCTCTTTCCTCTTTCCGATACCCTAATTTCCTTGCGCTTACCCAATGCAGGCCCCTGATTGTAGGCATTTTCAAAAAAAAAAAAAAAAAAGGAAGAAATCGCAAGGTGTTAAAACACAAGATCTGGGTGGCCAAATGTGATCACCTCTTCGAGAGGAAACTTTTCCCATAAAAAAGCATTGTTGCTTGCGTGACACATAGCACCGTCTTGTTGAAAGTAAACGTTGTCATCCAACTTCGACCATACAAAATCATTAATCATCTCTCGATAGCGCAATCCATTCACCGTAACTGTGGATCTAACCTCAGTTTCGAAAAAGTATCGACTAATGACATCGCCGGACCATAAACCGTCCCAAACAGTCACAGGTTGAGGATGGAGAGGCTTTTCAACAATAACTCTTGGGTTTTCCGAGCCCCAGATGTGACAATTCTGCTTGTTGGCGTAGCCACCGAGGTGGAAATGGGCCTCATCAGTCAAGATGAATTGTCGATGGAATTCCGGATCGTTTTCATGCATTTTAAAGGACCGAATCAGCAAAGACATGACGTTGTTGATGATACACCGGCCGTCTTGAGTTCTTGTGTTAACTGAACTTTATAAGCCTTAAGACCCCAGTCTTTATGAAAAAATACGTTGTAATGACGTTTGTGGAATGTCCAATTTCAAAGAACGACGAGGGATGGATAAAACTGGGTTTTCTTCAACACTTTGGCAACACTATAGCAACAATATTCTCAGTTGTTCTTGAGCGCCGTGCACGGGTTTTATTCTTCACATCACTAACTTGTCCCAACAGCTCGAATTTGTCCACCAATTGTGACATTCGGAAAAGCCTTTGCTGCACGTCGCACTCGCCTGTGAAAGCCCACCATCTCTTCTATCTGCTTATAAATACAACATTTCTGATAACTTTTTACTTTGTGAATATTAATTTCTCAACTAAGGAAAGTTTTATTTCCTGGATTAATGATTTTGCACCTGTTAGAATTTTCAAATGTTCTCCCCAAATAAATTTAGAAAACAATAAGAAAAAAAAACATCTTCCTTTCCCCAATAACTAACGCAATTAAATCCTCTTTATTTCCGTTCTCTGTTCACCACCACCTTCACCGGTACAGAACTAATTATGAAACGATGGAGAAAATCCCTGCTGGCAGTAAATGTTTCCAAACTTTTGTCTTTCGCATTCATTACTTTCGATTAGTAGCACATTAAGAGCAATTTTACAAAATGTCAGTCCGAAAATTACTTACAATGAATCTTGAAAATCATTTTCTCTTCATCATTTGTGATCAATTGAACATTTCAATGGACAATTTATGGTCTTGGTATTGGTCTTGGGTCAAAGTTGCCCGAAAATCTCCGCCAAGTAATTGCAATCATTAACGTTGTTGCAATGAGCAAATTTGCATTTGCCACAACAGAAACGTCGATAAATGTCTGTCTGTCTGTCCCCCCCATCAACACTTGTTAATCTCAGCCCATACCCCGGGGGCCGTTGTCGATGTGCAGTAGGTGGACACCAAAGTGCATGTGTGTGTTGCTTTTGTGATTGTTGAATTGGGCATGAACTGAACTTTACGTCAGTGTCCTTTGCAGGGAATCTTAATTTGCCAAGTGCCTTTCAGTGTATGACAGTGCATGGAGAAGTGAGGATTCTTCATGTGGATAGTGTATGATGCTGTGTCACTCTTGTTATCCTTCTTATGAAGGATCAATAGTAATTTCGTGCCATTTGCAGTTCTACGACTGCGGCGTCAATTGGTCGGATAAAGTATGTTTGTGCGTAACTGTGCGCAGTACGTATGTATTTGTGTAGCTTTCAATTAAATTGAAATTGAAATTTCTCCACTATCACTTTGAACGTGTGGAAGAGCAGATATACGCCCTTCCAAGGAAGTGGATAAACGATGAAAGGCCAGAAATAACAATGACAGTTTTCAACTAAGGAAAGTTTTACAGTAACAAAAAAAAAGAAAACTACTGCTACTCACAACTTTAGTTGCTAATAGCAGACTGTTCTAATATAGATATTTTAAATAAAAATCACAAACATCTTTATGAAAACCTTTAGAAATATAACTCAGTCTAAGACCCGATTTACACGATAACTTTCCACCCGGGGTGAGCAGGCAAGATTTACGAAAATTGTTGGCGAAGGGGGTAGGGAAGCAAGAGCGGTAGCAAAACAGTCACGAAATAGAAATTGGGGGAGAAACCTGACTTTTTGTTTGAAAATTTAAAAAAAAATATAAAATATTTGTTGACGTTGTTTATACAAGAAAAGAGTACACCTCGGAAACAGTCACGTATGTTTATTTTTAAACAGTCATCGTGTAAATGCTTATGACTTTACTAAAGGGGTTTCAAAAGAAAAACTATGAAGAATATATCAATACTAGTAAGTTGTAATGCGCCTATGGCGCCCGTTAATTTGCTTGAGAAAGTATTTGTTACTTAATTTTAAAAATTTTTGTAAAAAATATTTTGAGAAAACTGTTTTGTAAAAAAAAATTCGGAAAAAATAAAATTGGAAAAAAAAAATTTGTGGAAAAAAAATTTTTGCTGAAAAAAAAATTTTTGTTGAAAAAAAAAAATTTAGTTGAAAAAAAAAATATTTTGTTGAAAAAAAAAATTTTGTTGAAAAAAAAAATTTTGTGGAAAAAAAAAATTTTGTAAAAAAAAAAAATTGTAAAAAAAAAATTTGGAAAAAAAAAATTGGGGAAAACACAATTTCTGTACAAAAAAAAAATATTATTTTTTTATTATTTATTATTATTATTTATAGAATTATTATAGAATGCCTATTTAAATTCCTACGTACTGCGTGACAGAGTCAGTGAATCAGGGAATCAGGGAATCAGGGAATCAGTGTATCAGTGTATCAGTGTATCAGTGAATCAGTGTCGAGGGTAAATATATATTAAGATGGTGACTGTAATAAAGAATTTACAGGATTCGGCCATATGTTTTTTTAAGTTTCTGAGTCCATATCGATAATTGTATACAATATAGGAGAGCCAACATATAGGCACAGTAAAAGTTTATGGTACAATATATTTTAGGAAGCTTTGTCTTTTGTACGTAAAGCTGTTATCGCTCGCTTATGGAGACTGTTGATGCCAAAGACCCCCATCTGTCGCATCAACTGCCAAGTCATCAAAGTCGACACATCAAGAATTCCAACCAAATTCGAGAACAGATTATGATGATTATCACGCAAAAGTACATGATCGTATCATGGATCGAGCTCTGTTGATTGCAGGTTTGAAAACAAAATAGGTTAGAAAAAATCATCGGTCATCGATGAAATAATTTTTGTTGTGCAGGAAAAATAATAGGGAGAAAGCGGTCATCTAAAGAACAAACTACTACAAAAAGCATCTTAACTGATTACACGGAACTGATCCCATGGGTCAAAGGAAGCACCTGAACTGATCCCACCGAACTAACGAAGCATCTGAACTTATCGCATGGGTTTAAGGAAGCATCTGAACTGATCCCTCGGATAAAAAAAAACATATGATCTGATTCCATGTGCCTAGGGACGCAACTGGAATGATCGCACCGAAGTAACGAAGCATCTGAACTGATCGCATGAGTCTAATGAGCCTCTGAAGTGATTCCTCGGATCAAAAAAAAAGACATCTGAACTGATTGCGTGTGCCTTGGGATGTAAGGAAGCATCAAAACTAATGCTATGGGCCCGAACTCATCCACTGAACTAACGAAGCATCTCAACTGATCCCACTGGCTTAAGGAAGCATCTGAAGTCATCCATTGAATTAACGAATCATCTGAACTGATCGCATGGGTCTAATGAAGCATCTGAAGTGATTCCTCGGATCCAAAAAAAAACATCTGATCCCATCGGTCAAATGAATCCTTTGAACTTATCGCTGAACCTAAACTGATCCCATGGGTCCAAGGAATCTTATGAACTGTTTCTTACGATTGTGTCTTCTAAGTAAACGCCTGAACTGATCATCGGATTAAAAAATAGCATTCGAACTGATTCCACTGGTCGAAGGAAGCATCTGAACGGACCTATGAATCCTCTTGCTCTACGTCCGTCATAGTGATGAGATCATTTACTTGGATTTCTTCGAACAGGTGGGTCAAAACTACCGATTTTAACAAGAAACCATTCTTAACCGATTTTACCCAGAAGCCATTTTGGAAGTTGTTGTTCTGAATCTTCTTTCACAGGCCATCCATGGACATTCCAGTTGGCTCAAGCTAAGAGTAAACCAACCAAGCAGGTCAAAATCAAAATTAATCAGCTCTCTGGCAGACCCTCATTAAAATTCACTGGATTAGAAATTGTGAATAGGATATGCCTCAAAAAATAACCCAATAAGTTCTCTTAAGCCTGATTTGATTCGTGCTGTGGCCAGTTTTTCAATGGTGAAGATGTCTGCGGCCATTGATAAAGTGGCCAGTGTGAATGGAACTGCTGTGTGTGGTAGCTCCTATCTCTTCAATGGCAACTTTTGTGCTTATGGATTCCAATGTAATAAAATCATCATGATCCATGTGAATCACATCAATTCGTGGCCAATTTATGATGGTTTGCAGCTTTCGTAAAATCCCTACACTTTCTATGTTTCTTTTCCTCCAGAGGTTTATCCATGTTCAACTCGAACATTAATTGTTATGCATAAAAATGACTTAAACCCCCTCCACCCTGGCCAATTGTTAATCTTAATATGTTAACGAAATGATTTATATTACGAATGAAAGACTTATGAAACATTCATTTGTTTACTTAACCTTTCGGCATATGCTTTGTTACAGCACAGATAAACCAAAATCAGTTGAAATATTATCTGTGACTTAACATTAATTACTTATTCATTAATTGAAAGGATCAATAGGCCCGGTCCGACATAATCTTTCATTGACATGACAATGTGGTAAATGTTCATGTGAAGCCCAAAAGAAACTTATGGCGAAATTAACTTCAAACATTTGTTTGCACAATGTGTTCAGTGTGTTGGCAAATTGTTCTTAGAAATGTCATGTAAGAGAAATAATTATCATTAAAGGACAATTTGAGGAATTACACTAGTTAACAACAATTTGGTGGTACTGCTTTGGCAAACAGTGTTTAATTTTGGGAGGAAAACAAATTGAATTAAAAAACCCAGACAACAAACATGAAGATAATTTAAGCATTTCGTAAAGGTTTAAAGAAATGTTTCTATGATTTCTTAAGGGTTTAAAGAAATGTTTCTATGATTTTCATGTTTAAGAAGGATCAGATACAGCTTTGTGTCCCATAGCAGGTACTGTCACGAGCTCATGTAATTTGCGCATTTTCATATCAAAGAATAAGCGGTTATTCCTAATAAATGTTAAATACGAACATATGTATTAATATATTACATATATCAGGTTATAATTAAATTATAAAATAATATTTCGAGGTGAAGCTATGACAGCGAAAGTCTTACGCTAATAAAGACGAACATAAAACAAACATTTCATGAGATTTTTACCTTCTTGTTTTTTACTAAATTCCAAACTGAAACAAAAATCGCCAAAAGAAAATAGCAAACAATATTTTTCAACTTTACTCTGCAGCAGCATTTCTTATGGAAAATATATGATTACACTTAACGAAATGTATAAATATAATGAACTAGTAAGTTGTAATGCGCCTATGGCGCCCGTTGAAATATGGAAAAAAAATTTTGTTGAAAAAAAAAATGTTTGTGGAAAAAAAAAATTTTTTTTTCAACAAAATTTTTCTTGAAATAAAAAATTTTTGTTGAAAAAAAAAATTTTGTTGAAAAAAAAAATTTTGTTGAAAAAAAAAATTTTGTTGGAAAAAAAAAATTTGTAAAAAAAAAAAATGGTAAAAAAAAAAATTGTAAAAAAAAAAATTTTTTAAAAAAAAAAACTTTTGTAAAAAAAAAATTGTAAAAAAAAAATTTTGGTAAAAAAAAATTTGGGGAAAACACAATTTCTGTACAAAAAAAAATATTATTTTTTTTATTATTATTATTTATAGAAAATTATAGAATGCCTATTTAAATTCCTACGTACTGCGTGACAGAGTCAGTGAATCAGTGTCGAGGGTAAATATATATTAAGATAAAAAGATAAAATAAGATAAATACAAAAGTTGTATGAGTATTTAAATATTTTTACACTAGTAAGTTGTAGTGCGCCTATGGCGCCCGTTAATTTGCTTGAGAAAGTATTTGTTACTTAATTTTAAAAATTTTGTAAAAAATATTTTGAGAAAACTATTTGGTAAAAAAAAATTTCGAAAAATTAAAATTGGGAAAAAAAACATTTGTGGAAAAAAAATTTTTGCTGAAAAAAAAATTTTTGTTGAAAAAAAAAATTTTGTTGAAAAAAAAAATTTTTGTGGAAAAAAAAAATTTTGTTGAAAAAAAAAATGTTTGCTGAAAAAAAAAAAAATTTTGTTGAAAAAAAAAGTTTGCTGAAAAAAAAAATTTTGTTGAAAAAAAAATGTTGAAAAAAAAAATTTTGTTGAAAAAAAAAATTTTTTGTTGGAAAAAAAAAATTTCGAAAATATATATTTTTACATTTCTACCAACACAAAGTACGGCCCATGTGACGTATGCGTTATTTCAACAAATGTGTTCTATCAATAATAACTCATACGCCATTGGATTTTATAGAAACAAATAAATCAAATGCACTATTAGTAAAGGGGGGTTGGTTGCACAGGTCCAAACTATTATTTTTTTGTTTGGAAAATCTGAAAAACAAATGAATGGAACCGCTTTTCAAAACTTACAATTTAATTGATGCTTTTTTGGACTTTTATTCTCAAAAGATGGATGCCAACAGCTCTATGTTGCACGTGGTCCAAATGCAGAATATGACGAAACTTTACTAACAACTCTCTTTTTCCCACTGTGCCATACACAAAACTACATTCCATACACTCACCCATTCACAATCAAATAATTATTAAGGAAAATTGAACTAAATGCAAATGATAATAATGATTAGCCCCCGAACTGATAAAATCCAATATGAAATTGTTCAAGTTTGCCCAACTGAACGGCCAACAAACAACACCACACACACAGAGTGTATCAGGTTTCAATCGGGGCAATAAGAACTCTTCAAAGTTAGCACACAATGAGTCGAATTGTATTCTAAGAACTGCAGGCAATTGTGGGCGTCGAGTGGCTCAGTTTCAAATTCAACTTGAAAAGTCTTAAGATGTGTCTTTCATACGAAAGCAATGATTTCGTTTCAATGCGATACGGTGCGGCGTGTAACATATGGACACTAATTGATGATGCTTTAATAGAGACCCGTGCCGGATACAAGAAGCGCTATGATGGATTTCAGTTTAATAATCAATTTGATGAATAATGGAATTATGTCCATGTGATGTGTGGATGAGTGAATGTTTAACATCGTTTCTAGCGGCTCAATGGAGGGGTAAAGCAGGCCATGACTAACAGCCACTGTCTAAATTATAGAAAAGAGCTGCACTGTACTTTGCAGAGCAGACGGGAGAAATGCAAAAAGACTTACTACGACCCAAAAGAAGGTCAGTTACAATCAGGGCTGTGGATTCGTAGTCAAAGTAAAGAAAATGTATTGAAAACCATTTGTTTGCCCGAAGTCGGAAAATTTGTTCGCCTCCTAGTTTTATTTACTTACATTTTCCATAAATTAAAGAAATGTATTGAACCAGAAATGCTTGACAACCATTTGTTTGCCCGAAGTGTGGAGTTGAAAAATTTGGTCGACTCCTAGTTTTATTTATTTACATTTTCCATAAAGTAAAGAAAATGTATTGAAAACCATTTGTTTGCCCGGAGTCGAAAAATATGCTCGCCTCTGACTCACTTTTCCATAAAATATATTGAAATCAAGTTAATCTGTAAATTTTTTTATAAAATATGAAATGAAATATGAAAGGTATGAGAACCTCAGTGTTATATAGAGTATGGGCATAGTGAACGGAAATAGAATTTTCGAAATTTTATTATTGAACAACTGAAGTTGGAGTCGAGCAACTCCACAGCCCTGGTTACACTGGACATTGGTTACACTGAAGCACTCGCACAATCTCCAGATTTCGAATAGTTATAATTACGATATGCTCGTAGAATTTCAGTACTGGAAGACGAAAATAAAATATCTGCCAGTGAGAATGATAGTAATCTAAGTAATACAGGGTGTCCGCCGGGAAGGTATACTTCTTTGTTTTGCCGCCATATTGGTAAACATCAGTCTTGACAGTTTATATTCGGCAGTCTTGATGTAGAAATGTATTAAATTTATTATGGAAACATATTCGATAAACCAACGTGTTTCAATCGTTATAACATTTTATCGATTACTGCGAGACCTCTTTCCACAACAAGTTATTTCAAGAAATGGTGATGTTGATTGGCCTCTACGGTCGCTTGATTTGACTGCTCCGGACTTCTTTATGTGGGGATATCTGAATAGCAAGGTTTGTGCAAACCAACCAGAAATGATTGAGAATGCAATGAAAAATGTGCTCAAAAGGGCTCGCATTTGTGAGTCTAACAGAGGCAGACATTTATTTGATATTGTATTCCATACACAATTGCCGACATTAAATAAAGCATTTGTCAGTATCCAAGATCCATTCACTATCATTTAATCAAATATTATAAACAACCGTCAGACACATATTATCACTTGAATGTGCCTCGTAAAACTCTCATCTCTCCGTCAGCTACAAATTTTAAGGATTTTCTTTGTAATCAGTCAAACAGTTTTGGACAAATGAATCTACCTGTTCTGAACAAACATATACTTTAATTTAGTTAAGCATATTTGTTTCTTCTTTCACCTTTTTTAATAATTTAGGACCTCTTACCTCATCTTATAGTAGAAAATATTTTTTAACAAAATGCCAGTTTTTAAGTAATTCAAAATCTCGCCACGGTTAAAGCCAGCCACAGTTTAAATAAAAAGGGTTTTCGACTTCAATGTTTTTTTTTTAATAAAGTATGGAAATGAATAATTAAAAAATGGAAAGAGAAAATAATATAAAAAAATAAATAAAATTAATGTCTGTTTCCATAAAACGAATTTGTTCGTTCCCTACAAATCGTCAATGTTGGAAGCGTTATAAAATTGGTTTCAGATGGGTTTGAATTTTCAGAAATATTTTAGATATCGACATATGGAACACAAGCCCAAACGAATAAGCTCTCATTACTGCTAAAAATCAATTTTATTGGGCATTCAATTTTGACAATTTGCAACGAACAAACAATTTCGTTTTATGGAAACAGACAGTTAGGCGTCTATGAAATTATTGATAGCAATTTGTCTAAAGTTTTGTCTGCGCATCTAAGTGTACGATAGAAGGGGGGGAAGATATGCAGAAGATGTATCATATACCATCAAGAAGAAGAAGGCCCTCTGTTTATAGAAGGCCTTGTCAATACCGCAGCTTATTTAATTATTTATGTTTGTATGTGAATATTTATGAAGGCATAATATCGTTTATAAGAGCAGAAATTTCAAAACTGTCCAGGTCAAAAGTCTTAAAGACGTCAATAAAAATATTTATCGAGCATAAGGTGGAATCAAAAATCTAAACAATGTTCACCTTTGTTTTCGGTTTACTATGAAAAGTAGTCAACCTTGAAAATATTTCTGAAATATATTCAAAAATTCGAATTTGATTGTTAATACTTTAAAGTAATCCCTTTGTCCTATTTTCACCGAATATTAAAATGTTTACTACACCAAATCATATAATCTTTTGGCCGATGTAATGCAATTTGGGACCACTGGGCATTGTCGTGTACCGAATGTGGCTCTGGCGGTCAAAAGTTTTGAGATTGAACAAGAAATCGTAACCTATTTGAAAAACTCAAAAATGTGGCTCTGGCGGTCAAAAGTTTTGAGATTGAACATGAAATTGTCACCGATTTGAAAAACTCAAAATCATATTACCAAACTGAAGATAATTTTTCACAACGATTTTTGATTAGTCACATCTACTCTCTAATTAAAGTAAAGTGAAATGAGCATTTGGGAAATGGTTCGCGAGTTCGAGCGAAAAAATATATTCTCTGTCGAAGCACTTTGTTCCTCCCTGCTGCTAAGATAACAGATAGAATCGGCGCATTTGAGAATCGGAAAACCCGTACGGTATTGTTGCAAAGACAAAGCGACCGTTAATAGCACAGTTGGGATTTTGAAGCGTTAGATCAATGACATTTTGTTTTTTAAACCCCAGAGTCTTATTATCATCTTTGTGTGAACTGAAATTGATGATATCAGCAGGATGGAGCACCCTGTTCAATGGACTGGAAAACAGTCGACTTAATGATCTGTGACTAAGTTCCGGCCTGACTAAGTTCTAGACATATGGTCTGTCTGTCTGACTCGGTTTATCCTTGGACCCAAAATTACAATATATAATTTACTTTGTATTGTAATTCATAAAAAAAATGTCTGTTACAAAAAGTAAAATAATCCAAATAGTCCCTTCTTCAAAAAATTAACATAACATTTTAATCGATACCAAAGCTACGAGTATTGGTTGATCATCCACTTCTTAGCCTCAAATACTTTTATTTTGGGTACTGACAAACTCAAAGTTTCAAATTCGCCATTTGTCAAACTAAGTTGTTAAACCAATTTTGTTTCTTTTCAATTGGACGAAAACGGATCGAATGGTGATTCTGGCACAGCCACATATCGTGCTTTAAGAGGAGATTATGGTTTACAAAATGGACAAAATTTTTTTCAGCGATGAAGCACATTTCTCACTCGGTGGGTATGTTAATAAATAAAATTGTCGTATTTGGGGTTCTGAGAATCCTCGAGTAATTGAAGGGAGGCCATTAAATCCACAAAAAGTCACTGTTTATACCCTCACCCTACGGGTAGTTTTCTTTTCAAATCAACACTAAAAAAGGAAAATTTCGAATTTTTTATGGGTCGCGCCTAAATATTTTTAAATTAATTTTTTTTTTGTTAGGGATTCCAAACTAAAATACTTTTCGAGTTTGAAATTTTCAAATTCCATAAATATGTTTTCACAAAATATGTTTTCACACCACCTTATTGTACACTGGTTAATCATTGCAAAAACAGTTGTGAAAGTTACAGGGCGAATATTCTACCGTCATTGGGAGAGACATTATCGGACTCTAATTAACCCTTCGATTGAGATATACTCGAGATTCGGGATTTCAATTCTCGAGATTCGGGATGGACAAATCTGGAAAATGTCTAGAGAATTCCCCTCGGGAAATTCCCGAAGCCCAAATCTAGTCATAGCGGAGACCGGCTGAAGCTCACCAGTTTTCCACTTATTAGTACTGAATTTATTTTTTCCATTTCCCTGCAGTGCTGTGGTGGAGATTATTCAAGTCATGACTTCGAGACCCTCTCTCTCTCTCAACATTAACGTTAACCTCGACTAACATTAACAATCATTAACAAAAATATCTATTCTCTAACATTTATCTGTTCTGGGACACCATCATCGAAAGATTCTCAATTCATGACCTGGACAGTTTGCCAAAAATCACTCTCGGCCCTTCGATATCTATTTGTGTAACAGTTTATGTACACAAAGTAATCGGTGAAGCGTATAAATAATGACTAATGTTCTTGTGTATACATTTTGATTTTAATTGGGCATTGTATTGCCGAATTCATGCAACATACATACATACATGTGCATGCACAAACACATGTAAGTATACGTGAATGTGTGTGTGTAGACAATTATTAACGAAAATTAATCAGAAATTAAATGATTTATAATGGAAAATGCAAAAGCCAGAAAAACTGCAACCTAAGCATTGTGACTGATGAATAAATTTGAATAAATTAAAATGTATCCGAAAGTAAATAAATCGATGGAATCGATAACAAACAAAAAGTATTAATTTTTAAGTGCTTTGAAAACTGAGAATGAATTCTGGAATTCTAGAAATCGGGTATTTTTAAAGGGTTTGTGAGGAACTTCTTTTAAATCGGACCAGCCAGTTAAAAAAGACTTATTTGATTTAAATGATTTATTTTTGATTTCTCCTAATCTGCATTAGCCCATTTATGTACGTATTACAAGTCACAAAAGCTTTTTTTTAAACATGACCTCAACACGTAAATACTTATTTCACAACTGTAAATACTTTGGAGAGCAGTGTAAGGTTTTATGGTACTTACGCCATTATGGATATGTGAATACAAATACTGACGACTTACCTGAAAAGAAGAAAAAAATATATTAACAACATTGTTAATGAATAATTCAACTATTTAATTTAATTGAATTTCAATAAAATATACTAAATAATTTGAAACAAATAAGGAGTACGAGTTGTTTTAGGTGCCCTTGAAATCATTAAAACCGAAAACATTTTGTCATATTAATGTAGATGTAGATTAAAAAAGATGTACTGTGGTCCCCGAAGTACAAAAACGGTTTAAAATTATAATTTTTTAAGAATAAATTTCTTTTAATTTTTTTTTTAAATTGTAGACTATTGGAAATGGCAACATGTTTGCAATTTTAGATTTTTTATAAATCATTTCTTATACAACAAAAAATATGCAGCTTAATATCTACAATAACTCTGAAATTGTACATCGGATTGAAATGCACTAAAGGCGAAGTTTTCAAATAATTGTTTCAACAATATAAAGGGTTATCCATTTTACTTTTTAAAAGTCAACGTAAATAAAACACATTTTTTTTCATGATATTTCTTTTTTATTATAAACTTTAAACGTTGACATTATGTGTGAAACACTACATCATTTAAATGACCACCACGCCAAGTGTTGCAAGCATTGATTCTTTTGAGATAATTTTGGACCACTTTTTGGAATATATTGGACGGTATCTCAGCCATAACTTGACGAATGTTGGTTCTTAAGTGCTCAAGAGTTAAAGGTTTATCTGCATAAACAGGGTCTTTCGCGTAGCCCCACAAAAGAAAGTCCAATGGTGTCAAATCGTATGATCTTGGTACCCACGACGAGAAAATACTCGGCCAGGAAATGTCTCTTGCAATAAAGCAATATTCGCTCGAGTAGTGAGGCATGTGACACCGTCTTGTTGAAACCACATATTCTCCAAGTCGTATTTTTCAATAGCAGGCAACAAAAAGTCGGTTATCATACGACCACAACGCTCCAAATTGGCGGTGACAGTCGTTCCCTCGTCGTTTTCAAAGAAGTAAGGTCCAATCACAGAGCGCACCAAACACTGACTTTATGTGAATGTAATGGCCTCTCTTCAATTACTTGAGGATTCTCAGAACCCCAAATACGACAATTTTGTTTACTAACATACCCACCGAGTGAGAAATGTGCTTCATAACCACAAACCATAATTTTTTTTTTCTCTCAAATACACCCAGCACAGTTTCATCTGCTTTCGCAAGTACCCACGTTTCGGCGCCATAAAGAAGCACAGGCAGAATAAGAGTGTTGTACCGTGTTATTTTAGTTCGACGAGAGAGGGCTCTGTTCCTGAATTGTTTGTTGAGCCCGAAATAACATCTATTTGCCAGCACGATCCTTCGCTTTATTTCGATACTGACATTATTATTTCTATTCTACATACACAAATACTAAACAAATTTAGTGATACATTTATTCGTGATAAAATGTATTTTTAAAAAAAATATAACAATTCGTTTTCAAAGTATGAAAATGTAAATCTCGTAAAATTCAATTTTAAAAAAAAAATTTAAAAATTGTCTTTGTTTCCTACAAATATTTATAAAATTAAACTAAATATTAAGAAATCCTAATTCAGTTTATGAAATGCCATATCAATATCAGCATACATGGCGAAAGATTGTTTAAGATAAACAAATGTCTTACTAGATTTAAATATAAAGTGCATTTGCTTCTATACAGCAATAATGAAGACTCCGTCTTTTTTCCTCAACACTTCGCAAGCAATCAAAGACATTCAGTCCGACAAATCCTAGTTCATATTATCTTCATCAAATACGTGTTATTACAAATGCCCATTAAAGCTCATTGACGTTATCTACCCCTAACATCAAAAGCAATCAAACTCATTACATTTTACGCCAGAATAATCATTAATTCTTATGCACATAATAAGGATATCTGCTTTGGTTTTTTTGTTATACACTTGAAGATGACATTTTCAATTTACCCACACACTTGGATTTCGTTGGCTACGAATTGAAAAAAAAAACTAAAACCAAAAATAGAACAGAATGGCAAGTTCGTTGCATTCCCTGTCAATAGAATTTCATGAAATGCTGTGCTTGGTACAAAAATGATTATGCGAAATCCCAAATGTCATTAAAATGCTAAACATAAATTCCCTATTGGCCATAAGATGGCAAAATTTACTTTCAGTTATATTTAAACTAAAAATAAAGTTTGAGTATTTGAAGGGAAAATAATTCCAAGTGTTATACAGTGTTATAAAGGGTGTTTTTTATTGGGGTATAGAACTTTAAGTTGGCATCACTTTTTTAACTGGCGGCCATTTTGTCAGCTGTCAAGTGATTAATATTTAGTTTGGTTTGCCATTTCATCATGAACAGGTTGACAAAAGAACAATGATGATGGCCTGTATTTATCTCACATTACCGAAATAGTATCGTCGTCCATTCACCGTAACTGTTGATCCAACCTTATTTTCCAAAAAGTAAGGTCCAATGACACCGCTGGAACAGAAACCGTCCCAAACAGTCACAGGTTGAGGATGGAGAGGCTTCTTAATAATAACTCTTGGGTTTTCCGATACCCTGATGTGACAATTCTGCTTGTTGGCGTAGCCACCGAGGTGGAAATGGGCCTCAAGATGATTTTTCGATGGAATTACGGATCATTTTCATGTATTTCAAGGACTTAATTAGTAAAGACATGACATTGTTGATGATCGCCCGGTTTGAGTTCTTGTGTTAACTGAACTTTATAAGCCTTAAGACCCAATCTCTTTATGCAAAATACGGTGTAATGACGTTTGTAAAATGCCCAATTCCCAAGAACGACGAGGGATGAACAAAACCGGGTTTTCTTCAACACTTTGGCAACACTATAGCAGCAATATGCTCAGTTGTTCTTGAGCAACGTGCACGGGTTTTATTCTTAACATCACTAGCTTGTGCCAACAGCTTGAATTTTTCCACCAATTTCCGAAAAGGTGCTTCATGACGGCCAAAAATTGCTATAGTTTTGCGAACTGTGACTGCAAGATTTTCACCATTTTTGTAGTGAATTTTAATAATTTCAATATCTTGTTGAAGCGTGTATCGTTCCATTTTTAGTAATGGCGTATTTTCTACTTTCTATCTTTCAAAATGTACGAGGCACAGTTCGAGAAAAGACGAAAAATCAAATTACAGTTGTTAAAATTTTAAAATATGAAAAAGGTGCAAATTTTTAATATGAAATAAAAGTATTTTTTTTTAAAATGTATTTCACTAACACTCAGGGCGTGTCCCTATGAATACAAAGCACTGTGTAGCGATAGGAAATCTAAGAATTTAAGAGATGAAAAAGGGACTGGTGATTGTAGACGTAGGTTTTGAATTAACAACAGAAAATACAAAAAAAAAAAAAAAAAAAAAAAAACGTTTCCCCCTAAAATCAAAAAATACAAAAAAAAAAAACGTTTCCCCCTAAAATCAAAAAATACAAAAAATAGTCCATTTTGAAAATATTTCTAAAATATATCCTATAGTTCGTCCTTCGCAACTTCTCGGCCCTCTAAGACCATTTTGTACCACCGACAAACGTTGCTTTGGTCCAAGTTAGCTTCACCGTATGCCACAGTCAACATTCGGAATGCGTCAGCGCACTTTATTTGGTTTTTCACACAAAATTTGAGACATATTCTTTGATCCATTTTCTGAAATAGATAAAAATCGAAGGCAAGTTAAAACACATCCAAGCACAACAGCTGTCAAAAATGAACTAAACATTCAAAATGGCCAACCTTGTCGGCATAAGTAAGGGACATGAGTACCAACATAACGCTACAAAAATATCGAAAAATCAAATACACGTAGCCCGCGGAAATTAAAAATTCGCAATATTTTTTGAACATACCTCGTATGTGAATGGTAAATTCAAACCTTTCTTATTTTAGTTTCAAAATGAATACTTTTCAAGATATGTTCTTGGCCAACCAAGTTTTCGACTTAGCCAACCTTCCAACTTGGTCACGTAGCCCGCGGAAATTGAAAATTCGCAATATTTTTTGAACATACCACGTATGTGACTGTTGAAAGCACAGGTCAACCAAGGCGAATTCTTCCTCTGACATCGAACGGTACCTTATTCCACTGTCAGTAACGATGCGGCCATCGTTGTCTTTGAATAAAAACCGTCCAATGATGCTGCCGTCTCATCAACCCTACAAAATAGTCCCTTTTTTTTGGGCTGCATTGCCACGTCTTGAAAAGACTCTGGCTTCTCTTCGTATCATCATTGCTGAAGAAAATTTTTCAATTGAAATATGTGGTCTTCGAGCTTCCAGCTACAGACCGACAAGATCGGCCGACTTTAGCTTCGGCCCGAAGCCATATCTAACACAAACCCAATTTCTGCGATTGGCAATGGACACATATCACGTTAACACTTGCGGATATAGCAGCAATATGTCCTATTAACAAGGAGTCATTTTTAACATTACGAGTTTATTCGATTTCTCATATAATCTCACATTCCCGATTTTATTTTGTTCAACAGACTGTTAAAGATGTCCACAACTCTCCTTCAGGAGCAACTGCCCTTTCATTAGTTACTGACGATTTACCACTTATGCCTACTACATTCCTTTAATACATTCCCAGAACTACTTTGTTTTGTGTTGCCAAGATTATTGTACGATTTATTTCAACTTAAATATCCATCACATTGTGATGGGCATCACCAAAAAAGGACAACAACACCACAGACGACAAGACAGACAATGGCCAAGTATTGAACACACTCCAAAATAGCCACAACAATGACGAACAAAGTAAAGAATTATTTATTCCCAGACAGACCTAATAATTTAACAAATAAATATTTTGGCACCCTTAAGCAAGTGATGAATATCTCTCGGCGGGGTTAGGTTGCTGTAAAATAATACAATAAACATGAATATATCCTTGAGGAGGGAAAAAAATGAGCACTGGTCGGTCATCATTATTTACGATACCATGCCAAGGTCATTGACAGACACCGCTCGTCATTGATTTACTTTGTTGCAATCGTTTTGTTCTTGGGGCTGTTCTGTCCCCTTTTTTTTTGGTGTGGATGTCATCGGTTGCTGTTCGTATCTGTGAACTTGAACTTCAACTTGAAATTCAAATCGTTTATCACATGTCGAGCGTGGCGCAGTGTCAAGCAAACAAACCGCCGGACAATTGTGAGCATGTTTTGAATGCGTTTCGAAAAGACTTTCAAAAGTTTCTTGGATACCATGAAGGCATTTTGCATGCGTCGGTTTTTCGTACTCTTTTTTTATTGTATTTTTCTTTACTTTATAAAGAGCTGCTAGTTTTATTTTCCTTTTTTTTTAATGGGAAAATTTACAATAGATAAAGGCAAGACAGTGGAAAGTTGTACGTGCTTTCCATGTCTACTCAAGTAAACATATGCATTTATAATACATATGTAAATAATATTATTACGCTTTGAAAACTTCTGGAAATTGTTCTAAAAATATTTTTTTTTAATTTAAAACAGCATTATGGAATATTTGCGTAAACCAATACTTTTTGGGTAATACAACTGAGTGCTCGCACAAGAGGCATGCGTTTTTCAAGAGACTTGCGGCACACCTAGCGATTCTGTTTCCTTTCTGGCAACGACCTGGGACCCAGGTGACTGTTATCTTCGACTGTTGAGGAATTTTAAAGATTCCAATGTACATCTGGATTTTACCGCATTTAAGTGTAAGGCTAGCGACATTTATACATTTTATATTCCAGTGGATATTTACGGCTGGGAAATCTGTTCGGCTGACATTCCGATTGCATCTACTTCCACCTAGAACACACTACAAATGTTAGATAGACAATACGATATCTCTACTCCAAAAATGTCTGAGAAAACTCCCGAACCCGTTTCAGTCTCCATTTTTTGAACCATCCATGAAGATTGGGATCTGATCCTCTTAAATGACGCAGTTCCTGACACATTCCTTGCTAAATGGTATGGAGACTTAGAAGGTTGTCTCTAAGTTTGTTATCGACAGCATACCTGTCCTCTGTTTTATTTGGCCGTCCCACCCAATTTCAAGAATAGAGCTGTGTCCCCTTGGTCTTTTGTTTAAGCACGTTGGTTTCTCTTGGGCGATTAGCAACTTTAGCTGTACAACTGAGATGGCCATCTACGTGACATGCTTGGGATGCTGGCTTCAGTGTTCCCATAATGCATACGTTGGCTAGCCGTTCGACTTTGGTAAGATGGCAGAGATGTGATTTTGGCATTTTTCGTGCCATTTTCTCCCAAACGAATTTCTGCAGATATAAAAAAACAGATAGGCCTTTCTTGAGCAATGGGCAATACTTGCAGTTGCCAGTCGTTGTTCCAAACTTTATCCATTCGATCTCTTTCCGATGCACACACATCTAGATTAAGAACCATCGATGTTATGTCTGACACCAACATTAGAGCTGAAGAAATACTGCTAAATTTAGAATACAAATTGTATTTATTAGACAGACTTTTGTCGTTGTCCTTAAATTGATGATTAGTTTTTATAATAGTTGTTGATCAGATAAGTGCATATATTTATTTGTCTATGTTAATAGATTTGTAACCAACTTCTCTGTCAGGGAATGTTAAGAAATACCGAACACTAATGTCCATACGTCCAACAACCCAATTTAGACGTCTAATATCTTGAGTACCCCATAGTTTCTAATTAGTATGAATACTTTATCGGAATATTTCTATGTCAGCTTTAAAAGAGAAACTTTGCTTCTGCAATGTGTTTCAATTAATGTAATGGCAGCATTCTGTTGAAATATTTCTCACTCACAAACATCTCGGCCTAGAATTTTATCGGCATTCCCAATTTTCCCCTTTAAAAAAAATCATAGCAATTTTTATTAGTCGGTTTTTGCTTTTAACTTTGATTGCACTTCTGTTACTGCTTAAACTTAAATACACACACACACACACGCCCACACACATAGAAAGAAACTTCTTTTACATGTACATGAATATGAGTACATAGAGAATTATACATGTGCGGTCTCAAATTGCAATAAATTCTTAAGGTTTATTTTGATACGTTTGTTTTTTTCGGTTTTATTTTGCAACTTTTTACAACATCAATGAGGGTAATTTTTACTTGAGATAAATTTCGTGTCTGTCTGCAATGGAAGGTTGGCTGAATTACTTCAGACTGCTCAGGTGAGTTTAGGTTTCAACATTTTGTTGTTGAGTGGAATTAAATATTTCATTGTTGATGTTGAACTCTAAAAACAACAGCAGATACGATGATTGGAATGACTTTTGTGAAATACATTGAGAAAATTGGGTGGTGTGCACCGGTGCGTATGAGTAATGGAGAATTATCAAACCCAGTGAATACGGCCAGAGAGAATGCTCATATTACCACATTTGTGGTAAATGTACTTTGATTAATTGCAAATATATTTTCGAATTAAGTTTCCTAAGCCTTGCAGTGTGGTGGAGATCATCCCACACATATGGCCAAATCGACATAAACCGAAAAGTTTTGTGTAAAGTAAGTAAAATGAATTAAATTAATTAAAACTAACATTTAAATTAAAAAAGTAACAGTCCAGGGAGAATATCGCTACAATGTATATTTTAAGGGAATTGTAGATATATCTGTAATGTTGCATTCCTGCACCACAATATTACAGTTCTGCTTGTAGATATTTTCTTCGACATTCAATCAACCGATACGTCTCAACAACATGGACCTCTCAGCTTTGTGTAGATAATAATAGATAATAAACAAAAAATGACGAGGATCTTATGGCCAGTCTTCAACTTCAACGAATATTCATCGTCAATAAACTAATATTGTCCATTAGTTGGGATCGTTTTGGTGGTACGTATTAAAATGTCCTCGTTTCGACCGAAATCGTTACTGTATCTATCTGCCGAACGCAATTAATTAGATTTACTCAAAATATTTTTACTATACACTATATATTTTATATTATATTTTATATTTTACTCTATAAATAAAAAATTACACACAAAAAACGCACAGGTCACGTTGCGGTTCAAAATTAGTTTTCATTAGCAACAATTGAATAACTTTGGCGATTAATGCGCATTCGCATATGCGTAAGGGAAATTCGTTACATCCCTAGTATAAACCACTGTGGAATCCAAAAAAAAGGAAAAGAGAATATGAGTCACACATATGTGTATCATTAGCCTCCAACCATCAAATTCTTACATCGATTAAAATTAATTTAAGTGGGATACTTAATTTAGCTTTAAGCAATTGATGGAATCAATCAACACAAAGTGTGCTGACCGCCAAAAAAAAAAACAGACATTAGTCGAGTCACTCCAACAATCCAAGTCTCCATTATAATCTGTTGATGGAAACAATACTTAATCCATCAGACATCACAAACAATTGTCTCTCCCAAAAGACCATTAGTCCTTATGGTTTTCTTAAAATACTCGAAACCAATCGTCATTCATTTTATCCGTTCAAGTCTCCTTGAGAAGAGTTCATTCAGCTCATTCAAAATTTGCGCCAGCTTTTCTGCTATTGAACCCTGTAGGAATTCCTAATTAATCTCTGTTTTTGTTTTAATCATTTATTAATTTGATTGGAATGCTGTTAAGTCGACGACAAGGTTGTTACAACATCATGATTGTGGGCTACTGGTGCGCTGCTTGATTTACAGTGAAGTTGTCTACGTGTTACTGATGCGTGCCTTCATGACGGCGGCGTTTTCTTTTGAGCCGAAATTCACAGCAACAACAAAAACTGCCAGAACATGCAAATAATCAGCAGACATCTGCTGATATTCCATTGTCAATGTCAATGGCAGTGAAAGGGGATTACGTATGGATGTGGTAGGCCATCAGATAACATCGGATAAACCAATGGACGAACAGGGTTGCCATTGTTATGTACTTTAATGGAATATGTTCGGAAATTAGCTGTGGTGTTTTTAGACTTGGTGGAAATCAATCAGAAAAATACGGGGAAACATCATTGGGGATTTTGTCTGTAAGTGTTTTTGGAGATAACGAATGAGTAATCAATTACACGGTCCAAAAGTATTTTTTTCTAGTGATGAGTTTTCGTATACAGAAATATATAAATTCCAGAATGGCCGATTATCCGATATTTCAAAAATGTATTATTTAAATGACAAACTACTTACGATCCAGCCCGTAATATTAGAAAACCCGTATATTAGAGAGCGGGTGTAAAATTGAGTTTATGAGATAGATAGTGAGACAGAGAAAACGTGAGATAGAAATAGTGTGTGAGAGTTACAAGGGGAGACCATGATACTGTGAGAGAGAGAGAGAAACACAGGGTGATAGGGAGGGAAAGGGAGAGAGAGAGAAAGGAAGAGAAAGAGAGAGCAGGTGATAGAGGGGGAAGGGAGAGATACATAGAGAGAGTGGGTGATAGAGAGAAACAAAGGGAGTGATAGAGAGAGTGATAGATAGAGAGAGAGTGATGGAGGGAGAAAGAGTGATAGAGAGAGAGGTGGGGGAGAGAGAGGGAGAGAGAGGTGGGGGAGAAAGATGGAGAGAGAGTGATAGAGATAGTGATAGATAGAGAGAGTGATGTAGAGAGAAAGAGTGATAAACAGAGAGATAGAGAGATAGAGTGATAGAGGGAAAGAGATAGTGATAGAGAGAGAGAGAGAGTTATAGAGTGAGAAAGAGTATAGAGTGAGAGAGAGTTATAGAGTGAAAAAGAGTGATAGAGAGAGAGAGATATATAGAGTGAGAAAGAGTGATAGAGAGAGTGTGATAGAGTGAGAGAGATTGTGATATAGAGAGAGATAGATGGAGAGTGATAGAGTGAGTAATAGAGAGAGAGAGATAGTGATAGAGAGAGATGGTGATAGAGAGAGATCGTGATAGAGAGATAGAGAGAGTGATAGAGAGAGAGTTATAGAGTGAGAAAGAGTGATAGAGAGTGTGATAGAGTGAGAGAGATTGTGATAGAGAGAGATATAGATGGAGAGTGATATATATAGAGAGAGAGAGAAAGAGAGAGTGATAGAGAGTGAGTGATTGATAGAGTTATATAGATAGGGATAGAGAGAGAGTGATTCAGATAGATAAAGAGAGTGATAGAGAGGGAAGGGTGATATAGAGTGAGATAGAGAGAGACACAGAGAGATAGAGAGAGAGAAAGAGAGTTATAGAGTGATATAGAGAGAGAAAGAAAGTGAGTGATTGAAAGAAATAGTGAGAGAGATCGATTGAGAGGGACATAGATAAAAGATAAATTCGGGGAGGATATATGATTCTCTTGGGCATGTGCAGCACACAATAGTCAAGGACGCCCTACAATCACCGGATTCAAAACGGCTTTCAACTTCCCTCCCAAAACAGCGGAGAATCATTCAGCAATTTGTGAGAATTCAATAAAAGTCAACGATGGCATTCCAGCCATGGTCAAAACAATTGAAGATTGTTATGTCTCTTAATTAAACAACTTCTGAAATGCCAACTACCCATTCAACTACCACTTACATAAAACCCAAAGCGATAACAAGAGGGCAGCAATAAAAAAAATAAAATCGTTCACGAAGAAAGCCACCTCTATACGAACAACAATACAATATTGCCCCATCAACAGTCAACAACATAAAGACGACATCATGAAATGGAGGCAGTTATCGTCGGTCGTTCGTTTCATTGACATCTTAAGAAAATGCACAGTAAATAATTACATTTCACAGATATTAATAGTACAGAGCGACAATGACAGCAACAGTGGCAGCAGCAAATGACGTGGACCGCGACCAACAACACAAATGACAGCATAAATAAAATTATTATTATGCAGATATTTAGAAACAACAACAACAAAAAAAACAAGGAAAATTCGAGAGAGATAGAGAGAGAAAAACGCAATTTCAACATTTAAAAAAGAAAGATTCAATTCAACAAGCAGATGTTGAGCCAGTAGTGGCAAGAGGGCATTTAAACGCCTGATAGGGCAGCTTTTAAAACTGTGCCCAAGGAGAGCACATCTTGGCGTTCTTTCGACCGGCAGATCTGTGAGAGACGGCTGTCTTAGATGCCGGCAATAGAACATCTTCAGCAGGAAATGCAAGAATTTTCTTTGCAACTTGGCTTTGAAGGGCGCCATAGGTGCTTTAGCTGGTCATGACCATTTCTCAAACTGTGTAGGATCATTCAGATTTCCGACACAGTTGGAAAATGAGAAAATGTGGTTTTTCGCCGGGCCTGCTGTTTGGAAAGTGGACTGTCGAATTCCTCCACTTGGTATACTGCGACTGCGGCTCATGATGTCGATGATGAAAAACAACCTGACGATAATTATGATACCCACGACAATGACGACGACGATGGTGATGATGATATTGTTTGTTTAAGAAGAGTCCGGTCTAAACCTCGGATGTTCATCTGTATGGAATTGACGGTGAAACTCACACAGGAATGAATTGTTGCAGAAGACGAAACTCGTTAAATATTATTGCTAAAAAACCGACAGAAACATGCAAAATGAATGAAGAGACAGAGAGAGAGAGAGATAGAGAGAGAGCGATAGACAAATAGAACCAAACTAAACGCAGCGTCCAAGTCCATTGCTATGATAACAAGAAACAATAAATATAACGCTGGGAAATAAAGAGAATTCCAGTTAAAAATATAAAACAAGTAATGTCGGTTTGGTTCTGCTGAATTTAGGCATTACGAACGACATCAGTGGCATTGGTGGCAATTACCCAGTAAACGAATTGAAGGCGAATTTCGGTACTTTGTGTAATAAGACATTTATACATTCTCAGCCTTAAGGCTTAAGGCCAAAAACATGGGTAGTACAGATAAATTTGAGTATAATTCGAATTAGAATTTGTTAGTGATAACTCAGACTTGCTTTTCTACTCTCCATTATAGCCATGACAAACTGATGTAAATAATTGATCCACTCTTTTGCGGACGACAGCTACCTCATTCATATCCATTTGATGCCAAGTCCTCTGGACTTCAGGGGCAAAAGGCGAACGATGAATAAGTCACTCAACCGCGATTTGGCGACGATTTATACCACTATGGGTGGTGTGTGATACTCGTTGACTAATGATACTCGTTGGGCTAGCCACATTTTCGAAGTGTCAAAAGGAGCAATATTAACACCACCTATATCCGTCCTAAAATGCAATATAACTCCAATATATGGGTAGGGGCTCCAAAGACATCCTTGCAGCTTCCGGTTAGTGTACGTAGGAAAGCAGTGGTGACGATTGGGGATGACGATAGGGTATCCAATAGGGTGGAGTGAAAACATGCTTTTTTTGTAATTTGAAAAAGTTAACCTCGGAAAGAGATGTAGTCTGGGGTCCTAATGAGGGGAAAAATAAAGAAAAAAATTTTAAAAATTTTTAGGGGTCGCGCCACTCCCTCGAAATTTGGAAATTATCGCTATTTTGGCGTTGATTTTAGAAAAATCCTAAAAATTAACGACTTAACTTATTCGAAATTTAAAAGTTTCAGCTTGTTCAGTGCCCAAACAAAAGTATTTGAGGCAAATATGAGGATAATCGACTAATATTTGTAGCTTTGGTGGCGATTTCATTGTTCAGTCAATTTTCTGAAGAAGGGACGATTTGACTTATTTTACTTTTTGAAATTGTTGAACAATGAGAAAATTTTTTTTAAATTTTTTCATGCCCTTATTTCATTGTTTACGCTATTGCAAACATTTATTGACATAAAACTTTTTAGGATTTTTCTAAAATCAACGCCAAAATAGTGATAATTTTCAAATTTCGAGAGAGTGGCGCGACCCCTAAAAAATTTTTAAAATTGTTTTCTTTATTTTTCCCCTCATTAGGACCCTAGACTACATCTCTTTCCGAGGTTAACTTTTTTTTTTTGAATTTCACTCCACCCTAGTATCCAACTCTATTGTCTCCCTACAGAATCGCCGGAATGTATCGATATTCTATAGATATTTTAACGGTATGTGTTCCTTAGATATCCTTTGTCATGTCACTGATGTCATGTCCCGGCTTAATATCTTTTTCGTCTATATCAACAGAGAAGTCTTCAATGCTACGACCTGTTACGATATCTAAATATTTCCCCCGATATATCATGCACATTCCCATAGGCTTTATATCCCTGTGTCTACTGTAAACCTTGTCAGTTTCTAAAATTGCTTTCCAATTGCTTTACTGGTCTCAGTACACAACCGCATTTATTGTCGTCCTAGGAAATGAAGATAAAACATCATAAATTTATTACAAAATCATACCGACAAGAGTTCGTTCCACTTCTCAGTGATAGCGACCACTCTTCCTTTTTTTTTTTGTGTGAAGCACAAAACATCCATAAAGTCCTGCAGCCCACATAAACATTTAACTGTAAAGCCGACAACAGCATCTTTAGCGCGCACTCCCACTGCTAACATTTAGAGCATGACTTCCACAAGGACACACAGACAAATTGAATAAGTTATCCTGGCCGTTTTAAGATGTGAAAAGCCCACTCGCTTAAGGAGACAGACGCCTCCATTTGGGGTACCTGCACCAAATGAAATAATGACGCCTCCGGACCAACTCAATTGAAGATGACTTTCATACTCCGCGTACAGTGGAATTATTTTAGAAAACTCATAGCCCAGGGGGGTGGAAATAACGTTCGAGTGCAGAGGATTGCAAAGGAGTGAATTGAAATGTAAATCTATTGGAGGGCTTTAATGAAATTGTTGTCATTGATTGAATTGCTTGTGAATTGTTTAATACTTTGTCTAAAATTGTAGAAATTTGGGAATAAGTAGCAAATAAAAGTATGGTTAAAAGTTTGTGATATGAAAATAGAATGGGGGCTAAGTTTGAATACTGTAGGTGGGCACAAGGTAAATATTCATACAAAGGACAAAGTTTGACTATCCTTTAGACATCCATAAGGGGATGGAAGTCCAAAGTCCTCATTTCCAACTCATCCATATCAATAAGATTCGCCCATATGTTGTCAAAAGTGGTTCAAGAGGTTGAATTCTCTGATCTGTAGCCTCGTCTTGGATAAAGTCACAATCAGTCATTACTGATCGCGATGAGAATTTTTGTATTTGTGGTCTAGCCCTGAGCGATAAAGAACTGTAAACCCATGGGACTTTGCTATTATTGGAAAAAAAATGCTAAATATCAACTAGAAATTACGAAACTAACCCCCGAATTCGTAAAAATTAAAAACAAAAACAACTTTCACACATTTTGTTTAACAAAGGTTTGTAAAGGTGTTTTAAATTTTTATGAATACCTGGTAAATAAATAACAAATAAAGACAAATTCATAACTAACAAATATCAAAAACAAATTATCATAAAAAAATATCTGTTGTTTTGAAGCATTTCGGGTGAAAAGAATTGAAACGCAACACGATTTATGTGAAAAATTAAATAAAAAAATCCCACACCAGTCACCGTTGCCCACTGATTGGGTCATACGATGTCCTGTATAAATTGAATAAAAGACATACGACATTGACGTCCATACCACAATATCAATACACATACACTCACCTATTGGTGTAAATACATATGTATAACAATACATCTACATATGTATGCCCTCTGTGCATACACATGTACACGTGTTGTGTGGTGTGTGTGTGTGTTTATGTTCTCTTAACCTTCGCAACCAAAGAAGAGGAGAAAAAAAAGGAAGGCAACATTTTCATAATAAAATTGAAAAATCTCCAACCTAATGAGGTTTTCCTTCCTGCTCGACATCGTAATTTCTGTGACGTCCTCCTCCCGTTTTGACCTCATCTATGCCTGTGCTTGGGATTTACATGGATTAAACTTAAGAATGGTATACCGACAAGCATTAGCCATTGGGGGAGGGGAGAATGGGAGGGAGCAGAAAGACGACAAGTCATCCAAAAATGGCCTTGTTGTCACCGAAAGACCCACAACAACATCAGTGGGAGCAAAAACAACATCGTAGTCAACATTGTGGCAATGTCTGTGATATGGAAATTTCTACGGACAACAACATTGGCTTATGTGTACATTTTATTTTTATTGGTCTTCTTTCTTCGTGTGTTTTTGTTTTTGAGGGGTGCTTAGTTAGGACTTATGGACTATATAACATTTTTTAACAATATTATCCGGGATGTCCCCAAAAAAAAAAGGAAAAACACAGAAAAAAAAACACCATAAATACAAAATGAACTGCAAAGGTCAAACACAAGAAGAGGGAAACGCAAAAACAAAATAATTTTGCAAAACAGAGTTTTTTGTTTTGTTGGACTTGTGTCAGTCCTGAGCAACAGCATTAGGGCGAAGCAAAGAGTGGGGTTAGGTAGGTTGGCCATATTTACACACAACAACAATTTGTTAGATCGTGTTAGAAGATTAATGTATGAAATGGGTTCATAACTGCGGGTCCTTTGACTAGGTGTAATCACTTTTAGCGGACAACAGTTATACGGTTGCAGGCGACACCGTTTGGGTTCATAATTAATCGAAATAAAAACTTTCTGAATCGTTTGAGCCATGTCCGTCTGTCCTGCTGGTACGCACGATAACTTTCGAAAGAGTTAAACGATCACTCTGAAATTTGACATGGCTTAATATTTTCCCAAAACTGCTTATGGGATTGCACATGGGCTATATCGCCACACCCCTTCGGGTACCTCCCATACAAATCGTCTATTTGGCCACTTTAGAAATCGTGTAATAATATCAATACGCCTAGTTCGATCTTGGCCAAATTCTGCATTTAGTTAAGCTATAGCTAGACAAAGTTTCGGACAAAGACTTGGACGTCTGGCAACTCCCCTTCTGGTACCTACCATACAAATGTACAATCCCGCCTACCTTAGAAATCGTGTAATAATATCAATATGCCCAACGCGATCTGGCCCAAATTTTGTATTCAGTAAAGCTATAGCTAGACAAAGTTTTGGACAAAAACTTGGAAGTCTGGCAACTCCCTTTCTGGTACCTCCCATACAAATGTACAATCCCAACTACCTTAGAAATCGTGTAATAATATCAATACGCCTAGTTCGATCTTGGCCAAATTCTGCATTTAGTTAAGCTATAGCTAGACAAAGTTTCGGACAAAGACTTGGACGTCTGGCAACTCCCCTTCTGGTACCTACCATACAAATGTACAATCCCGCCTACCTTAGAAATCGTGTAATAATATCAATATGCCCAACGCGATCTGGCCCAAATTTTGTATTCAGTAAAGCTATAGCTAGACAAAGTTTTGGACAAAAACTTGGAAGTCTGGCAACTCCCCTTCTGGTACCTACCATACAAATGTACCATCCCGCCCACTTTAGAAATCGTGTAATTATATAAATTCGCTCATCGCATCTTTCCGAAATTCTATATTTAGTAAAGCTTTAACTAAAGGTTGTTTTTTATTGAGGTATAGAACTTCGAATTGAAATAAAACACAAGAAAATCGTTTTAATGTCCATCAATTTGGCTTTATTGGAAGGATAATTTTATGCCATTAATGTTTAAATATGATTTCGGGCATGTGGCCGCCGCGGCTGGCTCGAATAAAGCCAATTCTACAGGTGCGATTTTCAACCACTTGTTGGAACCACAACTCATCCACATTCATGCCATCCAATTCGGGAACAAAATAGTCGGTTATCATGGCTCTATACCGGTCTCCATTAACGGTAACTGACTCTCCAGCATTATTTCGGAAGAAGTATGGCCCAATGACTCCACCAGCCCATAGAGCACACCAAATCAGTCAGTTTTTGTGGATGTAATGGCATAAAATGGACGGAGCTTGCGGTGAACTTCGCGAACTGAACCATTACTTTCGAAATAAATTTGCACGATTTGCAAGCGTTGTTCTTTTGTCAACCTGTTCATGATGAAATGGCAAACTAAACTAAATATTAATCACTTGACAGCTGACAAAATGGCCGCCAGTTAAAAAAGTGATGCCAACTTAAAGTTCTATTCCCCAATAAAAAACACCCTTTACATACAATTTTCAAGAAAAAAGTCTGCTTTAGATTCCGTCCTTTTTGTAAAAACGTGTAATACAATATTTTTTTTTCTATAACATTCGGTATGTTAGGTTGCTATTATGACATTTCATCAGACGTTACATGAAATGATGGTAGCCACGCTCACTTTTGACTTTCCGATACTTTGAAATATGAGACTTGTATGTTTTTACTGAGGGTGAGGGTATATATAAGCCGACTGGTTTTCACTGGTTTTCAAAATATTTGGATGATTTTGTTGTAATTCTTAAAAATGTATATTTTTCAGAATATTTGGGGTAATTTTCATATTGGGGTTTGGGGGGATTTTTCATTTATTTTGGTGAATTCTTCATTTGAGGCATTCTTACTTTTTTTGGGGCATTTTTCATAGGTCCACAAGAAACACTACTGGGCCCTGGGCGCATTAAAATCTACTCTGTTTATTTGACCCCAATCATAAATCGTCCATTATTCGTCCACAAATCGCGGTTGAGTGAGTCATCCATCGTTCGTCTTTTGTTCCCAACCCCCAAAGGTGATGATGAAAATAAGTTAGCGATAAATTTGTTAAAAGTTATTTCAAAGGAATCGGACTATTCGTTTTCGATTTATGATTTACGTCACACACAAAATGTATTCCAACAACAAAAAAATTCAAAAAAAAAACTATCCATACAAAAATAAAATTCGACCATTTTTATACTCAGGTGTTTGTACAGTGGTTATTCATAAATTATTTTTGAGACAAATTCTTTGATCCATTTTCTGAAATAGATAAAAATCGAAGACAAGTTATAAAAACATCCAAGCACAACAGCTGTCAAAAACTAACTAAACATTCAAAATAGCCGACCTTGTCAGCATAAGTAAAGTACATGAGTACCAACATAACGCTAGGAAAATATCAAAAAATCAAAAACACCTAGCCCGCGGAAATTACAAATTCGCGATTTTTTGAACATACCTCGTATGTGAATGGTAAATTCAAACCTTTCTTATTTTAGTTTCAAAATGAATACTTTTCAAGATATGTTCTTAGCCAACCAAGTTTTTGACTTAGCCAACCTTCCAACTTGGTCTGTTGTTGGTGAGTTTGAGTGAAAATGCCTTACATTCACTTAAGTACTGTTGCTGTAGTCCCTGTTTGCTCTCGTTCTTGCTGTCTTAAATTATGTAAAGTTTTCGTTGTGAACTTTTCCACGACAGTTCATTGCTGTTTTTGTTGCTTTAAGATCACTAGGACATACATTTCAAATACAATCGTATAGATTAAGGCACAATTTCGTAGTTTATGCGATTTTGGTTATCGTGTCAAAAAGTTTCCATGGAAAATTGCTTAATTTTCTTAAATTTGTTTCGAGCATTTTGTGAGAGTACAACTAATTTGGCCTCCAAGGGCTGAGTATAAAACTTTAGTAATGGCAGTTGTTGTAGTTCAGCAACTTTGTGCATTAGATAATTTTCCTATAATGACCTGAGACATTGAGTTCCATGCTAACTGGGCAGAAATGTAAAAGGAAGTTCCAAAATTGATCAAAATGGAATAATTTTGAAAGAACCATTCCAACCAAAAACCCACGTTGACGTACTCCCGTGAAAATATACAGTGAACCGGAGATGGCTCTATGAAAAATTACACAAAACTGCAAAATTCCCCAGAAAAAAAATTATCAATGCTCCAAATGAAGAAGTCCCAAAAATATATGAAAAAAAAAAAAAAAAAAAAATTAAGCGCCCCGGTAGGCGAGTTGGTAGCGTGCTTGCCTATCAGCGTGGGGGTTGTGGGTTCGATTCCCACCAGAGGCTTTGGTCTGTCGCTGCAAAAAATCAAGCCAAATAGTCTTTGTCACTCGGTTTATCCTTGGACCCAAAATTAGAATATAAATTTACTTTGTATTGTAATTAAATAAAATAAAATAAAAATAAATAAATAATATGAAAAATTCCCCACAATCAATCGGAAAAATTATATGTTTATAAAAAAACCACAATGAAACATCGGCTCTGCGGCGCGGGCTTCTCTCACCGAAATCAAAATATTAAGAAAATTAGTACATTTGGAACAAAAAAAAAAACTTTTTTTTAATAATTTGTCGCCAATTCCATTTAGCATCTCTGTATGTATGTAAATCCATGAAATATGTAAATTTGTTTTTCGACGTATGTGTTTCATAGCTTTATTTTTTTTTTTTACACGTAATCTACACCTACGTGTAAAGTCTCCATTATTTTGATCTAGTCTATTAATAGCGATAAAAAAATATATAGAACCATATTTTTATGATTCATTTATATAATTGCCCATTACCATGATATTGGCGCAATATTCTACGAAAATAAATAAAAAAAATAATAACTGAGAAAATTTCCACGAAATCAGCAATGTTGATATTTTCCAAATAAATGATTGTTAATGGCAACAGCATTATTTGCGATACGCAGATTTTATAAACAAAATTATTTTTCACAAAAGCTCAAGATGTGTTTAAATAAAAAGTTAATACATTTCTACGATTTATGCCGCCTCTGCTTGTTTTGTATTTTGTTAGTGGAGACTAGTTGGAAAACAAGATTGTTCGTATTGATATTAGTACAGTGTACACTAGGGTGGAGTGAAATTCAAAAAAAAAAAGTTAACCTCGGAAAGAGATGTAGTCTGGGGTCCTAATGAGGGGAAAAATAAAGAAAAAAATTTTAAAAAATATTTAGGGGTCGCGCCACTCCCTCGAAATTTGGAAATTATCGCTATTTTGGCGTTGATTTTAGAAAAATCCTAAAAAGTTTTTTGTCAATAAATGTTTGCAATAGCGTGAACAATGAAATAAGGGCATGAAAAAATTTAAAAAAAAATTTCTCATTGTTCAAAAATTTCAAAAAGTAAAATAAGTCAAATCGTCCCTTCTTCAGAAAATTGACTGAACAATGAAATCGCCACCAAAGCTACAAATATTAGTGATTATCCTCATATTTGCCTCAAATACTTTTGTTTGGGCACTGAACAAGCTCAAACTTTTAAATTTCGAATAAGTTAAGTCGTTAATTTTTAGGATTTTTCTAAAATCAACGCCAAAATAGCGATAATTTCCAAATTTCGAGGGAGTGGCGCGACCCCTAAAAATTTTTTAAAATTGTTTTCTTTATTTTTCCCCTCATTAGGACCCCAGACTACATCTCTTTCCGAGGTTAACTTTTTCAAATTAAAAAAAAAGCATGTTTTCACTCCACCCTAGTGTACACCCTTCATTGTTTATATTGTATTTGTGAACTAAGTTTGTCAAAGACCGCTGTCAAACAGAATAAAAACGAAAGCGACACCTACGCCATTTTTAGGACTAAATAGACCCAAAATTAAAGTCAACTTTTTCCAAGATTTTTCTCAAGCTGGTAATAATTTAAAAAATAAAATGCGATTTTCACAAAATATGTATAATGATACTTTGTGTACAGGCTTTAAAGGTCTTATAAGAAAAAGTCGTTAAAAAGGTCCCCGCGGTGAAAGCCTAGCTGACAAATAGCCAACAACATTTATCAGTAGCTTTCCGCGCAAATTCAAATGGATAGACATTTTTTAAATTTTCGACTTTACGATTTGAATTCTTCTGAAAACGGCGAGGCTTTATTGGCAAATTCATATCGGAACGCCCTCTGTGAATACAGAAACATTTGCTTTCTGTTCGCTGGCACCGACCCAAAACTCGCAGGTCAAGTAATATTGGAGGTAAATTATAATCTAAAGTACCCCTCGAATAACTTTTACATGGGAATATTCTTGAAGTTGTGTGTGTGTGTGAGAGAGAAAATCAGGGAGAGAGATGACGTTTAAGAAACATACAATTACAGAAAAAGAAAAACTTAAATTTGCGGAGATTTAAAGACATTTCAGTTACTACGCACACACTTCACCATATTCGGCCACAGTAGCGACTGCGACATTATCCTATGCGGACCATACAAATTGAGACAGATAGGGGATTCTAAAGTGCAATCAATCGAACAGATCTGTTGACAAACTATTTTTGTCTACAGCGCGTCATCCGTTCAACCGGCCATTTCACAATGAATGGATAAGTCCTAACACCAGGGACTAGACGACGGATATTTAGGGGGCAGATACAGTTAACATATCTAGAAAGCAACGATATACAACTAGAGTTGGGCTTCAGGAATTTACCTACGGGAATTCTTGAGAATTTTTCCAGATTTTTCCATCCCGAATCTCGAGAATTGAAATTTTTAGCATTTCGGGAAATCTCGAGAATATCTGAAGATTTCTAGAGAAATCCATTTTCTTTTAAAATATTGTTTGTTGACAAATATTAATGGAAGAAAACAATTCTTTCAAAAGTAAGAGAATCTTCAGTTTGCAAGTAAGAGAATACACATACATATGTTTAATCCCTGGAAACACCAAACTGTAACGGTCATTCTGTTACACAGAATCGCACACTATATGACATAGCAACAAGCTAAACGACCAGTATGTTACGCAGCATCACATACCAATTCACACCAGTGTTTCAATTGCTATGCGAGAAGCGACAACAGTATAAATTTTCCATTTTTATGCGATTGTCAGACGAAGCCATTACCTGTCAATGTTTTTCAAAACACCATTTTGGTAAATAATCTCTTCAATCACTTTTTTCCCCTATTTCAATAAGTATAATTGTGAATTACTTTTGTTTTGCTTTTTTTCTAATTATATTTTTTTTTTTAATTATTGAAATAGTAATATTTCCAAATATTTTTTTAATATTATTTATACTTCAATAAAAATAATATTTTATTAAATTCATTGCTTTAACACTGATTTTAGATTTTTTTAAGACTTTTTTTGAATTCCCGATATTTCGATATTTTTTTTTTTTATAAGAATGTAATGCACTCTTTTAGCGATAGGAAAGAAGGGTATTGACGGAAGGAAAGGGGCAGTAGTATTTGTTGATGTTTGCCTTGAATTTGATAATGGAATAGCAGGCAGGAAAAACACTTGCTGGAAGATTATTTCACACGCGAACAGTACGGCTGAAGAACGAATTTTCTCCATAGTTCGTCGTTCGGTCAACCGGCGATTTGACAGTGTGCAAAAATATTGGCCACCTTGGAAAGGAAAGAAGACGGCGCTACGTGCCATACAAGCAACGAAACCATTGCGCTTTTACGGGAAAATTTTCCGGATCGTGTTATCTCTCGAAGAGGTGATCAGAATTGGCCACCGACATCTTGTGAAGATCCACGTGAAAGATAATTTCTACGCCAACAGCCCAGCGTCGATTCAAGACCTCAAATATAGAATTCGTGAGACTATCGAGGACATAGGGCAGCCACTTTGCGATTTGGTTCTGGAAAATTTCATGAAAAGGATAGGTCCTCTAAGCGTGGTCGTAGTGGCCATTTGGCAGATGTTTTTTTTTATTATTAACCGCATACCTTCATCTTTATTATGAAATAAACATCCGAACGTAATTTTTCTTTGAATACCAAAATAACACCTCTTGTTGGAAACCCCTGTATAATACGTATAAAAAATATTGGCGTTTGGTACGCCAATAAACAGAATTGCCGAATTTGGTCCTAAGAGCAGCCATAGCCCGGCTATGCACCCTGAATGCACTGTTTATGATATGATGACCACCACGTTAGGGTCAATGGAGTAAGGTAACGTTCGATGATCACGCGCCTTTTTTTTTTGCCCAAAATGCAATAATTGGATTTGGTTGACATGTGGTTTCAACATGGCGGTGGCACATGCCATTGTTTACTCGATACCATGGACCAATTGCGAGGCGAGTTTGGTGAGCAATTAATCTCACGTTTGGCACTGTCCTCGTTCTTGTGATTTCACCCCGCTAGACTAGTTGTTGTAGGGGTAACGTAAAGTTTATCGTCTATGGGGGACATTACAATGACGATTGATGCCGAAATATGGAAAAAAAAAACTGTGCTAAAATTGAATTTTCAGAATGGACTACCTCAACATTTGCTTGACAAAATTTCATCAAAAATATTTCATACACTTGTACAGATTTTCGGTATTTTCCTCATTTTCCATTTCACTGTTGTGAATAACAATGTAACGGGAGGGTGGGATCTAAAGTGATTACTGCACATCTTAACCTATAAATATTTACTCCTACTCCGCTGTAGTGGATGGACGATTTAATACGGGGTTAACAATTTTTAAGGACCAACGCAAATATTCGCAATAAGCTATTTTTTTTTGTTACCTGACTTCACCCTTTTATACCACAATCTCCAAATGGGTTCACAAATATTTCGCACATTTGAAATTGAATTAATGCTGAAATTAAATACACATTGAGATATCTATAGACAAATTGAGGCAGTGTGTCTCATTGGAATATTTTAACTTGCCACAATAAACAATCAATCAATATTCTTTCGCCAAAGGAGTGACTATAATCGGACAAGCAAGGTGTTGTGGCAGCTCCATATCAGAGATACAATAAACGACCACTTGAACAACGAAATCAGTAGTTTAAAGTAGACGCCAATGAAAGCACTTCAATGTTCCATGCTCTTTATGAACACTCTTGCTGACAAAGCTTTTGCGGAATAAAGAGCAACGAAAGCTTTGCCACTGCCACTTAGGAGAAACCCCCACAAGTGTTTGTACCTACGCTCATGTTAACTGTCTGTAGGGTTCAACAAAATGTATGCGCTGTTACTGCTGAAGCAGAAGTTAATACCTGTTGTTTGTATTTAATAACAAGAGCTGGTTAATCATAAAATCTCCAACACATCGAGTTACAGTTTTCTTTAATAATAAAAAATCTGTTATTGTTAAAAACAAACAGAACGATGATGAACGTTAAACAATCGATGATGTTGGATTAAAAAAGCCTAAGGACAGCGAAACGACTACAGCAATGCCACTTGGATAGTGTGGAGTGAGAAATACAACAGTAATAACGAATCAAAAAAGAACATACTAACTACTGTCTGTGATGTAAACCGACTTACTATACACCAGAAACTCAAATACAAGGCACACATCCTTTTATCTGGAAGCATTTTCTATTATCCGAACAAATATTTTCTGTCGTGAATTTCTACCGTGCAAATGTTCACCTCGAAACAGCTGAAAATGAACCACTGTTGAAAATAAAAAAAAAACTAATAGAAACACTTTTAGCAAAAAAAACAATATAAATTAGAGAAATCGTTAATATTGGTATATGGGCATTTACTACAAGAAAATGAAGAAATTGAACGAACAATAACTAAATGTAACGGTCAAAAGATTCGGCTCTAGCCAAATCCCTTCACAGAATGAAATGACATTCTAAATTAAAGCCGAATATTCACAGGTTTTACTAAAATCGTACTTAAAAAGTAAGTACGTTTCGTACTTAGTTATTTTTAAAACAAGTATAAATGGCATAGTTTTATAAAATCAGTGAACAGTATTTGTCGTTTAATTATGGAGGACTATAGGACGTATTAGACTAATACTTGAATCAGAAATTATTGTAAATGGGTAACGATGAAGAAGTATGATAGCTAATGAGGCCCAATAAATGAATCATGGTTGATCTTCGTTTTTCGTTTAAACTGAAGTTAAACGTCATATTCAGTTTTTCAGTCAAAGCTTAAACGTAGTTTAATCGTCCAATGGTGGCCGTTTAAATCGCATTCAAATAGTCATATGATTGTGACATCAGTCATCAAATGAAGAATAAGAATCAACATTATTTTTGTTCATCAAATACAACAAATTACATAAATAAAACTGCGTGCTGGAAATTCTTTCCGACTACCACCAGTTCCATACATGTGTCTTTTGCCCGTGCTAAAGTTAATTTAGCCGAGTTCTTTTAATTCTCATATTTTTTTTCTAAAAATCGTGTGTGGCCAAATCCACCACTTTAATAATTTACCGGAAACATATGTTTTCTAATAGAAGTGTCAGTGTCACATCACAGCCGAAACTGTGGATTATTTTGACTGTCCACTCAAAAACGTGTTTGAAGTTTAAACTGAGTTTTACATAATCGTGGTTTAACTACGATCTCATTTATTGTCCCTAAAACGCATCTGTATTTATTTTATTTATATTTAAGTGAAGTAAAAAAAATCTTATTAGGAAAACTAAGTCCAATTCGACTTGAAGTATGAGAACAAAATTTTAGAACTATCTTTGAGGAGTGAATGAAAATTTACTCTCTTGAAGCGCCCCGGTAGGTGAGTTGGTAGCGTGCTTGCCTATCAGCGTGGGGGTTGTGGGTTCGATTCCCACCAGAGGCTTTGGTCTGTCGCTGCAAAAATCAAGCCAAATGGTCTTTGTCACCCGGTTTACCCTTGGACCCAAAATTAGAATATAAAATAGGCGCCCCGGTAGTCGAGTTGGTAGCGTGCTTGTCTATCAGCGTGGGGGTTGTGGGTTCGATTCCCACCAGAGGCTTTGGTCTGTCGCTGCAAAAATTTAGCCAAATGGTCTGTGTCACCCGGTTTACCCTTGGACCCAAAATTAGAATATAAATTTACTTTGTATTGTAATTAATAAATAAATAAATAAAATAAATAAATAGAATATAAAATTTACTTTGTATTGTAATTAATTAATAAATAAATAAATAAAAATACTCTCTTGAAATCCATTTCCAACTTATTTCTATCCTATTATGAGTTTTTTCCACTTGGTTAAAGTAAATTTATACTTATTATATTTTTGATACCGTTAAGGCGTCATTTAAGTGTTGGAATTGCTGGCACCAAAAAAATACTTTTAATGCCATATGTTTCTTACGAGGATTAATTCTGCGGCATTTACATAAATTCTAGAGGCAAACATTTCCTTGAAAAATCCAAAAACATCACACATTCGACTGTATCTACAGAGTGAAATGCGACATTGAAAAATGTTCGATGTTCTTAACAGCATACGCAAATACAACAGGGCATGCCACCATCTTTTAGAGGTGCTACAATTTGTGTGTGTTTGTGTCCCTAGTGAGGAATCAAAAATTATATTCTATATTGCGAACGAAATTCGATGAATAATTTCACCATATTCTGAAGCAGTCTGTCCCACCCCTAATATTGCCAGATATAATGTCTATTTGGATTACTTTTGCATTTAAACCCCATTTAGACTATTTTCAGTGGACACATCTTAAAGATAGAGTTTATTGAAATAAACCACAAAGATTTACTTTATTTTTGAATTTGATTTTTGTCGTTAGGGAAAACAACCTTTCAAATGCTGATTTAAATAAATTTCTAGTTATGGAGTTGTTTTATTTCCCTAGGAAGGTATATCATGGGTATATTTTCAACAATAATGTTTTATAACATAATGAACTTATTCCCTAATTATATTTCACTTCGGTGGCTTAGTTCATTGGGGACTTAGTTCGTATCGCCAACAAATACTAACATTGATGACCGTGAGGTAGCTCTAATGGTTTTTATTCACAAGATTTCAGAAATCTTTGTTTTTGGGAATGTGAAATAAAGTCCCAAAAATACTATCTTAACTTCACTTTGAATATTCGGAACTTATTTCATGTGAAATAACGACCCATTTTCAGAATGTAATAAAGGACGCCGTAAAGAGCGTAAATTGCAAAGCCTCCATGAAAAATGCCCTCAAAAAAATTAAGAAAAATTCCCCAGCAAAATTGAAGAGTTTTTAGGTAATATTCAATTTTTTTTATTTTTGGAAATTTTTTTTAGTCATTTTCATAACAGAAATCATGGGGTATTTTTCATAGTATTAATGAGGGAATTTTGCATTGAATAATTTCTCATTTTTCAGAATTTTTTCGGACATTTTCATATTGGGCTTTTGGGTGGATATTTCAATTATTTTTGGGCATTTTTCATAAAGCCAATCGGAAAGATGTACCAAAAATTTGCAGTCGGCCATCATCTTAATATATATTTACCCTCGACACTGATTCACTGACTCTGTCACGCAGTACGTAGGAATTTAAATAGGCATTCTATAATTTTCTATAAATAATAATAAAAAAAATATTTTTTTTTGTACAGAAATTGTGTTTTCCCCAATTTTTTTTCCCCCATTTTTTTTTTCCAAAATTTTTTTTTAAAAAATTTTTTTTTTTACAAAAATTTTTTTTTTTACAAAATTTTTTTTTCAACAAAATTTTTTTTTCAACAATTTTTTTTTTTTCCACAAAATTTTTTTTTTCAACAAAATTTTTTTTTTTCCACAAAAATTTTTTTTTTCAACAAAATTTTTTTTTTCAAGAAAAATTGTTTTTTTCAACAAAATTTTTTTTTTCCACAAAAATTTTTTTTTTCAACAAAATTTTTTTTTTCAACAAAATTTGTTTACATATTTCAACGGGGTTGTTCGTGTGGTTGTTCCACGAATAATTTTTTTGGCCAAATTTATTTTTCAGTTTGAGGTGTATTTAATTTCATTCCACCGCAATAAATCGTAAGTTCCACTTGTTGTTTTTCCTGTACTAATGTTCGGGTCTTTGTTTCCACATGTCGGATATACACATTCTCAAAGAACATTTCGGTGGATGGTACGATAAACGGGAGTCGGAACATGTTAAATTTTCAATTCCATGCGTGGTTTAATAAAAATGTTACCCCACGAACAATTGCTCACTCCTTTCCTGAGTTTCGTGCGAACCAGACAGTACAGACGGACATGTCTCAAAACGGCTTAAAATGCCATGAACGGATTTGCCCAAAACATATTTTACGGACTTTTGTGACTATTTCGAGGTGTACACTTTTTGGTCGTACCAAATGAGATACAACTTCACACACCACGTAGGGTGGATGAGAGTCCATATAATGATGTCTGTTTCATTGTGGTAAATGGCAAAAGTTTAATTGTGGTTGATAGATAATGCTGTTAATGATGCCCACGATGATGATGACGATGTTTAGATGTAAAGAATGAAATTAAAGAACAAACGCACTTTGTCTCTCACACGGTCACAAAGTGGAAATTGAAAACTTTTGCTATCTGCATGAGGTCGCTTGATATATTGATAGCATACTTTTGGGGCTTGATTTAAATGTTTTACATTCGTTTAATGTTTAAAGCTAGCAGATGTGTTCATTTCGATAGCAGTTTAAAGAAAACGATTTTTTTTTATTTGTATTTTTTTTATATAAAGTAAATTTATATTCTATTTTTGGGGTCCGTGTAAATTTTTGAAGCAACAGACCAAAGCCTAGGATGGTAATCGAACCCACACCCCAATGCTGGTTTTGCAAGCATTCTACCAACTCGCCTATCGTGGCGCTTAAGAATAAAATTTTTTTCAATTTTATGTCGGTCTTGTGACCTCCAATGCCAATATTCATTGAATATTCGTAGATGTGATCTTTCTCCCTTTGTGTGGTTCATAGAGTTGTATCCAACTTATGACAGCTGTTATTTACTCGTGAAGCCTTTTTTACCAAATTCAAAATGGAAGTTTCCTTACTTGTTCTATTTTTCAATAGCGAATTTTTCAGAAATATTGTGTGATGGAGAAATTTGAAAAACAGAATTTATTTCAGTACCTCGAGTTTATAAACTGGGCAATGGCATGGAGTGTACAATTTCTAAAGTAAAATTATTTTATTTCTCAGATGATTAACAATGTCCGTTTGTAAGTCTGTCGAAAGCACGATAGACTTCAAGCTGGAAGAGCTAGCTGATCGAAATTATGAGGCGTTCGATGTAGATTGTTTCTTATTGCAACTAAATCAAATCGGACCGAATGGCCAAAATTTCCCCTTTTAGGGAACAGACAATTTGCTTTTTGGAATATTTCTTATCAAATTAAAAGAAATTTATTCATGAATTCACATATGTTTGTCTTAACTTGTGGTTACAATTGTTGAATTTTTTTCATTATTTGAATAACTTTAAGCTAAACGCTGTCATTGACACAAATTCTATTGGGTCCCATTTGCTTTTGATTTACTCACTCACAATTTAACCGACACACGATCTTTTTCTCTGTATCCCCAAGAATACTCTTTTCCACATTACCACCACCTGAGTTTAATTGGCTTTAGCTCTCAGTAACCGAAAATGAATTCATCAATTTATGGTCGTGTAACAACGATTTTGCTGAACTGCGAATGCTACTTTTTTTAACTCAACTGCAAACACACAAACGCATATACAGATGTACTTATGATCTATCACGGGAATTAAGAAGGCCTTAGTTGATCAGGCCTCTCTTTCTAGATGATCACAGTTGTTTTAATTGGGAAATAAAGTGGTTTCATCTAGTGATTCTAGTGATTTCTTTTGAAATCAGATGTAATTTTGACACTGACAGCTATTCCCATCGAAATCTGAATAGAAATTGGAAGAAAATTAATCACAACGTTGGAAAACAATGCAAACCTTTTTCTACTGTCAATGCTGTCAAGCCCAAACCAATAAGCTATTCTCCTCCGATATTAATTTTGTGATAAATTATTGAAAAGGCTCAATCATTGTCGTTTTCGATTTTTCATGACTTTAAACAAAAATTAATTGAATACAATTTTTTTGGCTTCAATTTCTTTGTAACTATAATTTCTATTATGTGTTCCAACAAAATAGGAACAGTCGTTTTCGAGTTATGACAAATTATGTCACAAAAATTGCAAAAGAGAACTCAAAAGATAGTCAAGCCAAAAAGTCATGGCAGTAAACGGCGATACTGCGAATATCTATTTTTTTTTTTATTATTTCTCCAATGTAATAATTTTTCAATTTGTAATAATTTTTCAATTTTTGAGTTGTCTTACTTACTACATTCTTTATAAGGCAAAGCCAAGTCGTCAAAAGTAAAACCGAATAACTGGATTAGACCTCGAATACCTTTGAAGAAAATCTTATTACGATAAAGAATCCCGAATATATCCGATTTTTTCCAAGCAATGTAATACCGATACATTACGTATGACCTTTAAAATTGTATATTTTGCAAAGGCCTTGCTAATTCCCGCACCAACACGAATATTGCGGAGCGTGTAGTTGTAACGGGCTTGTTAAATGTATATTAAAAGTTTAACATTCATTTTCGTTAAGATAAATTGGTGTGCTCATCAATTATCTGCCTTTTTGTTTGGATATCGAGACAAGCGCCAAACGACGACTTAAAATAAAAACAAAACGAAACGAAAAAACAACACACAAACAATATTACGATATTGTAAGTTTTTCAATAAAATAACACCAACAACATTGATTTAAAAGTTGATAAGTCATATGTATGTCGGTATGTACCTCTGAATACATTCAGCAGCATCCACTGAACATATGAAGACAACCAAGGGTTTTGCCACACTCGCCACATGATAAATGTTAATGGCAACAGGCAGAGTTGTTAATGGATGTTAAGACATATTGGCTCAAATACGTTTGCTCTTTTCCTCCTCTTCAACAGAGCAGAAAACGAGAGTTCGTTTTAAAAAAAAAATAAAAAATAATGACTAAAGACCGTCACGGGAATTAAGGAAAGGTGTGAAATGCTTTTCATTAAAGAGTTCTTGAGAAATGTAGTTGGCTTTAATTTATTATTATAAAGTTGTAAGTTGTAATGCGCCTATGGCTTGAGAAAAAAATTTTGTTGAAAAAAAAATTTTGGTTGAAAAAAAAAAAATTTTGTTGAAAAAAAAATTTTGTTGAAATAAAACAATTTTGTGGAAAAAAAAATGTTGAAAAAAAAAACAATTTGGAAAAAAAAATTTTGTAAAAAAAAAATTTTTCTAAAAAAAAAATTTGTAAAATTTGTGAAAGAAATTTTTGCAGTAATAAGACTCTGAATTAAAAAATGTCAGTTGTGGAAACAGATGAAATATCGCCTGATAGATACTGACGTTCTCTTTACAATAACGTAAACAGATATGTATGGCCTTGTTCGACATAACCCTCTAAATAAAGTTTACATCCTTGATTCTTACATGTTTTAAAAAAAAAGGATATTTTTGTCCCTAAAATTTTCCGTAATTTGTTCTAATAGCTGCTAAAATGTCAGTGTGATTTCGCCATTGGTTAAAAAGTTATAGATGTTTTACTGGAGGTTTTGCGTACCTTTGTGCTCTTATTGACTACCAACCGATTTTTAGTTTTGAGAACTCGATAGAAACACAACTGAATCTGTTCAGAACTGAACATGTGTCCTGTTCTCTTTCCTTTTGTATGGATAGACGACAAGATATGGTTGATCAGAAGCAAATATGAATGAAGAAGACAAATGACAAATGTTATAACAAATGAATTATTAAATACATGACAAGAAAGTGCCTGAAGGAATAGTCGAATATCGAAGGTTGTGTTGAGTATGAGCAGCATATTGAAACATCAGCTGTTGTGTAGCTGCCCAAATACAACAGATAATACGTTTTGAACGTATTGGAGAAGTTAACCTATTGTAGACCAATAGATTTGGCTTAGGAAAAGCTTGTTTTTAAAGCTAAAGAATAATATTGTCAGAGTTAAATGACACTCACAAAGGTCCTTTTGGATCATCGAGTCGATGCACCGTATATGGGTGTAAGACCTTCATAAAATAATCGTTTAATCACTGTAGTAAGCTCTCAGCAATGCAACATCGAATGGCGCTGTTCAATTTTATGGCATGTCATAATCTTTCGAAATCTTGAGCCACGTTTCAAGTAGAATTCCACAATTTTCGGTCTGGAACACGTTATCTCCAGTTAACAACACCAAGATTCTGGCATTCTTGGACTTTATATTTCCATCAGATCGTTATATTTCGAGTAGTCCCCCGCACTCGCCGTTGAATATTTTAAGAGTCATATCATCTTAATATATATTTACCCTCGACACTGATGGAAAAAAAAAAAATTTTGTTGAAAAAAAAATTTTTGCTGAAAAAAAAAATTTTTGTTGAAAAAAAAAATTTTGTTGAAAAAAAAAATTTTGTGGAAAAAAAAATTTTTTTGAAAAAAAAAAATTTGGAAAAAAAAAATTTTTGTAAAAAAAAAAATTTTTAAGAAAAAAAAATTTTGGAAAAAAAAAATTTGGGGAAAACACAATTTCTGTACAAAAAAAATATTATTTTTTTTATTATTATTATTTATAGAATTATTATAGAATGCCTATTTAAATTCCTACGTACTGCGTGACAGTGTCAGTGAATCAGGGAATCAGTGTATCAGTGAATCAGTGTCGAGGGTAAATACATTCTATAATAAATAATAATAATAAAAAAAATAATATTTTTTTTTTTTACAGAAATTGTGTTTCCCCAAATTTTATTTTTACCAAAATTTTTTTTTTACAAATTTTTTTTTTTTACAAAATTTTTTTTTTACAAAATTTTTTTTTCAACAAAATTTTTTTTTTTCAACAAAATTTTTTTTTTCAGCAGCATTTTTTTTTCAACAGCATTTTTTTTTTCCAGAAAAAATTTTTTTTTCAACAAAATTTTTTTTTTTTCCACAAAATTTTTTTTCGTAACAAACATTTTTTTTTTCAAGAACATTTTTTTTTCATGAAAAATTTTTATTTTAACAAATTTTTTTTTTCCAAAAATTTTTTTTTTTTTCAACAAAATTTTTTTTTCCATATTTCAACGGGCGCCATAGGCGCATTACAACTTACTAGTTATTGAATATTCATTGAGATTCAAACGCTCAACATTTCAGATCCAGCACAATCATTGTAGTCTGATACGCCTAACTATATCGTTGGCGGATTATAGCCCCTACAACTCACTATTCATGCGTCGTCCTTGTTCGCCCGCTCCCTCAGGCGATCCGAATATGACATCCCTACTTAAGAAACATTTTTAGCTTGTGCAGTACTTGTACATTTTTTGTACAGGCCTTCTCTTCTAATCCCTAAAATCCACACTGTTCCACACTCAAACTCGTGCTTGCTACTCCACCAAATGTTCTGGATTGCGTTGATGTCACCCATGTTCTTTACAAGGCCATGCGCCAGCAAGTGTATTGTATACCCTGTCTATCACAAGTTTGTGGAGCTCGTCAACATTTAAATGTGTCATTTTATTAATTCTCGTTTTCTTTCACGTGTTCTCCAGAAGGCCGACGGTACAACCATTATAATACCCTAAAGCGACGGAGTAGAAGGGTACACCCTTGAAAAACGTCTAAAATCCAGAATACTCTTTAGGCAATCTCACTAAAGTGGCTGGGAAGACTTATACTTGGTAAACTGAACGACTTAAAAAAACGACTTATCAGCTAAACGTCTATCCTAAACTGTGCTAACTATTTACACGCTGGCGGCATTATTTTAAGTTCTTAAACTCTTCACAAAAAAAAAACACCCAATAATCCAAACATTTATTGCCCATACAATTTATTTGTTATCTGTGCGAACATGTGTTCTTTCGATGCCTCTTCCGGGCATATCTTTAATTGGCATAATAATAATTTGCTTTAACTGCCTCAAATATGTTATTGCCACAACCGTCAACATTGTCAATATTACAATTTCCCCCCCGTTCAGGGACCACCTTGATTAAGGATAATTTCAGTTTTTATATCCACACCAATAAATGTCCCAAAACAAATGGCGTTGTATGTGCCACCGATACCCAATCGTATTTGCTTTCTTTTGTCAATGTTTTGATTTCGTGAGATTAGCCTAAATTCCTTTCACTGTGACGACAGCGACGGTGATCAAATTGACAACATCGACACAGGCGCAGGTGTTAAAGATTCAATGTCGTTTTGATTAATAATTGACAAGATGACAGAGAGACACACAAAGAGACAGACAAACGTGCGGCGTTGGCACGTACACCAGAAATACTTAATCGCATTTGAGCAGTTGGCTGACCCCGTACGCCATACTCCACACCTAACTCTGCATGTAATGCATATGTTCGTAAATATCATGGACTGTAATGCGGTGGCTTGGCAACACTGCTGTTCGTTGCCACGCACACAAACACTTTATCACAGTGGTTTGAAATAATACAAATATTGCTAATAATTATTGTTGCAGGTATTACAGGGAAAGTGGGAAATTCCTATCTCCAACGAATATTCAGATTAAGTCAGTTGACCACTGATTTAATATATTGCAACAAATTATGTTGTATCATGATATAAAGCAGATATTAAAATTAGAAAATATTTCACTTACCTCAAGGGTTATGAAAAACTCTTCGTTCGTCTTGATGTATTGATGAAACCGAATTATAAGATGGTTCATTTATTTACACATTTTTAAACTTGTATACCATCACACACTAGTCTTCAGAAGAAACTGATATGCAATTTCAATAGATTTGATGTGCTGAACACAAATACGGAAACATAATTATTCAAACAGTCGAAATATTCAGGAAAATACCACAACGTTTAAAAATATTAGCCCTTCTATCACGTTGAATAGATTATAATATTTAAACCCTACAGTATCGAAGGCACCCCAAATGTAAAGTCAATTCCAAAACTAAAAGTTGTCTACAGATAAGTAAATATTTCCAGACGAACTTATTTTTTATTTATATTTTATTTTTCTGGCTTAAATACGGTACATGCCTAGATGAAGAAGACAACTAACTAGGAACACCTAAATGACGTTGATGCAAGTACATGTCTATGCATTTGTAGATGAGAAGATCCATTTGGGAGAAAGTGTTTCAAATTAGAGCGTGTTTTAAATCACATTCGTACACTGAAGGAAAACATATGTTGAAAACTCATCAACGTTCGTGAACAATTGTAACGTGTTGGGTTGTCGTTGACAAAATTATGGAAATTCAAGCACAAATGTTGTAAAAAGGGCACATTTCCATACAACGGCGCAAGTTTTAGAAAGCTGTACGCCGTCGACATTCAGTTTGTATCGTTTTGATAGTGTTCTGATAAAAAAAAAAACACACAAAAATTAATGTGTTCGCAAATAATATAAACAAATTGTTATATAACTATTTATGAATTGAAATTAAAATTATAAATCGATAATAATAACCGTCGACTACTATATAAGGCCGGCGGCTTCATCGCCGTCAACATTACTCGGCATTGGTTTTCAATGTTATTGTTTTGTTTGCGACAATAATTTAAAAAAAAGGAAAATTGCGGAAGGTACGCTCTTGGCGGAGAAAACTGTCTTGCCGAATTTGTTGAAATCGGTAATAACGTGGAAGTCAATGAATATTTCGAGACATCAGGAAATTCGGAATTTCCTGAAGAAGAAAGACATGAGCAATTTTCGGCTGCTTAAAGAATAAGTAAATCAATTGCACATACATATTTATTTTTTTTATTTCAGCCTCACAAATTACATACACAAGTTTGCCATATCTGTATGAACAGGACGTAAAGGAAGCCGTGTCTTCATTAGGCCTTCATGCAGATTTTCGCAATATATTTTTTTCCTGTCAAAATTCTCAGGTAGTATGATGTTATAATTAAATGTGCAAACCATAATGTTATATTTTGTAGCTAGGCATAGAAGATAGATAGGCATAATATCGACGTCGACTGTTGTGGACCCAACTACTAAAACCGAAGCAAAAGTCGTATTAAACTTCATTTCATCCAGAATTTTATCGAATTTAATTTTCATTTCATTTATATCCCATGAACAATGAAAAAAAATGGTGTAGAATATAATTTTTTGTCATATGTAATTATAAAATGAATTGTTAAACTGATTTAAATCGTTTTTATTTATTGGGGTGAAATCAATGACAAACCCGTGTTGAAAAAATTGGAAAATCGTTGACGATTTGGCCACATACGTGTAACGATAGACTTTCGTGACCGTAGGTTATCAGTTAATGCACGTTTGGTCATAGTTTTTCTATGAGTGTAGGACTTGTCCCAAAATAAAAATATGTAATTAAGGCTAAATAAAAATACTGAACATTTATATTTGAAATATTGAACATTTATAATACTGAAAATATTTACCGGCGTTTTTCCTTTTATGTGTTCTACAAAATCATAACAAAAATATAAAATACATATTGAATTTAGAATTTATTAATGAGTTCAAGCTCGAGGTCAGGAGCGAAATATTGGACAAATAAATTAAATAAAATATTTTTTTATTAAAAATTCCTCACCTCGAACTTGAACTCATTAAAAAGTTCTTAATTCAATATACAGTGTAAGCTCGTTAATCCGAATGGTATGTAATCCGAATTATCCAGTAATCCGAATTGAAAATATTTGGTATTGCATATCCTATAGTCCGCATTGATTGCAGCTCGCTAAACCGAATTTGTTTTTTTTTTTGTTCTTGTGTTTTTTGTTATCGTTGTTACTATGCCCACAATATTTTTTTTAACAAAATCACGCGTGGAATGTAAAAACTAACGGGACATCATTGGGATGTCTATTTTGATGAATGTGTTTTGTGTCTGTTTACAGCAGATTTAGTTATTGGGTAGCATTGTTTGCGAAAACATCAAAATTAATATGGCAAAAGAACGTGACAATAAAACACTTTCGCTAGGTGATAAGCTTAAGATTATAGAAGCGCTTAATCGCGGTCAATCTGGAAAGATTTTAGCAGAGAAGTTTGGTGTAGGAGCCTCAACTATTTGTGACATTAAAAAAAATTCCGATAATATTAAAAGGTAACATGTGTAACAATTGTATCCTACCAAAATTACTGATTTTATTGTTTTATTAGATTTGCTGATAATTCTGATGGAAAACTTTTAAAACAACGCAAGCCACTAAAACGTGGTGAATACGAAGACTTTGAGCAAAAATTGTATGCTTGGTTTGAAGAGAAGCGGGCAAGGCATCAAACAATTTCAAGCCAAATTTTGCGAGAAAAAGCAAAATTGCTTTACCAAAAAATGTACCAAAACCAATCATTTAAAGCTAGTGACGGATGGTTGCAGAAATTTAAAAAGCGCTTTTCGGTGCGGCATTTGAAAATATGCGGGGAATCGTTATCTGCTAGACCAGATCTTGTACCTGGCTTTCAGCAAAAACTCTTTGATATTGTCGAGGCTGAAAATCTTTGCGATGACCAGATTTACAACGCGGATGAGTCTGGACTTTTCTGGAAAATGTTTCCTGACAAAACATTAGTGCATTCTAAAGAAAAATCTGCCCCAGGTACAAAAATGAGCAAAGAGAGAATCACTTTCCTATGTTGTGCTAATAAATCTGGAAGCCACAAGGTAAACATTGCTGTAGTGGGGAAATCAAAAAACCCACGTTCGTTTAAAAAGCAAAAAATTATAGAATACTACTCCTCAAAAAATGCGTGGATGACAACACACATTTTTACCCAATGGTTTTTTGAATCCTTTATACCCCAAGTAAAAAAGTTCCAAATAAGAAATAATTTCCCGAAGAAAGCCTTATTGATACTGGACAATGCAAAATGTCATGGGGAGCCACTTATATCCGAATGTGGGCAATATAAGACAATGTTTTACCTCCTAATTGCACCAGTATTATCCAGCCTATGGATCAAAACGCGATAAGACTGACTTAATTATATTACAAGAAAGACCTCTTGTGTGAATTGGTGAACTCTGAAGCAAACAACACAGATGGCTTTTTGAAACAATTCAGTATGAAGGACGCTTGTGAGTTGCTAAAGCGATCGTGGGACAGGGTGCCCAATTCTACTTTAAAGTCCTGTTGGAAACAAATTCATTCTCAGAGATGGACCTCAGAAGATAACATCCCATTAGCATTATTGCAACAAGAACTAGTAGCGACTGACTGCAGATAGTCTTGAAGAAAGTGAAGAAGTACGCACAATACAAAATTTATTTCTCTGTAGTAATGACGTGCAAATTTCTGAAAATGAAATAATTGACTGGATTAATGACTCTTCCATTACTTTGAGCAGTAATTCACAATCAGACACAGAAAACGTAGAAGAAGAGCCTCCTTTGCTTAAGCACATTAAAAATAGTGAAGCTGTACAGGCCTTAAACACATCAATAGATTGGGCAAAGGAACGTGGCATAGAAACAAATCATATATTGATGCTCAAAGAATTGCGAAATAAAGCTTTAGAAGGATGCGCATTGAAACAAAAGCAAACATACATAACTAACTTTCTAAAATAAAAAATATACAATTTTTATTTTGTTGATTTTTTCCCCTTTTCGAATGAAGTGTTTTTTTTTATAAAATTGTTGATTTTTTTTTTTTTTTCGATTGAAATAAAGCTTTTTTTTACATTATAACAAGTGTTTTATTTGTTTGAAAATTAACTGTAAATTATAACAGCCTATCCAATAATCCGAATATTTCGATAATCCGAATCGGGGTATGCAATCATTAATTCGGATTAGCGAGCTTACACTGTAATTGAAAAAGGTCGATAAAAAAAATTGAATATTAAATAAAAATACATATATCTTAAATTATGAGAATCCCAATGTTGTAACTGTGTAAGGGTTGTTAAATATTTTCACCTTTTTAATTTGTTACATCCGATTTTTTTAATAACTCTGCGTGAGGGAAGAATTATGTTTCCATATTCAAATTCAGTGTTCAAATACAAATTACATAATTAGCAAATATTAAAAATATATTATGGAATATATTTGTATATTGTTTCAATTCATTTGCATTTCCAGTTTTCTATTTACAAACAAATAAATCTTTTTTTTTTTTTTTTTTTGTATTTTTACATTTTTCCCATACACATTTTCTTTTCTTCATTATTTTCACATTTTTATTTACAAACTTTATTTTTTTTAATTTGTATTTTTTTCAAATAGTTTCTATATTTACATTTTCTTTTACTTCATTAATTTCTTATCATTTGATTTGACACCTAAATTTCATCATGTTTTCTTTCACTCTCACATTTCATTCGGTTTACAATATTTTATTTTACTTATTTCTTTATTTTTCCAAAAAAAAAATTTTTTTTTTACTTCAACACTTCATTTACAAATATATTTTTTTTATTATTTTTACATATGTATTTGTATTTTTTTCAAATATTTTCAATATTCACATTTTATTTTACTTCATTAATTTCTCATCATTTGATTTGACATCTAAATGTCTTCACGTTTTCATTCATTCACATATTTCATTCGCTTTGCAACACTGGCGGCTCTCATTGCATTTCCTATTGCCGGTTAACATGAATTTGCATTCTGATCGAACTCACACACGCTTTTAAAAAAAATCTTCTCTTCTTCTCTGACTCTTATTGTTTAGTCACACACAAACAAATCGAACAAACAGCAACAACAACATTTGACATCCTCGCAGACGGCGACAGAGAACCTGAACTGTCATACCAACACACACGCTAAACAGTTATACACACTCAGCTTATAATTCTGTTGTTAGTGCACCGGTACAATGACACTGCAAAACCACTATAAGTGGCATACGCCAACAAACAAACACTACTGTTATATTTCTACAGCTGCGGCCGCTTGCATTCAACGAAAATATTCACTCAATTTTCACGTTTTTCTGATCAAATAGCAACAATATGTTGTAACACTTGAATAAAATACTTATTATTTTACATTTTAACACTAATTTTGTAATTGAAATCAAAGTATTTCTATGGAAATTTACTTAAACCGTTCGCACGTATGTTTCGACGTGGTTTAATGTAATCGCCGCGCTTTAGACTGACTGCTTTTTGACATGTGCAAAGTTAAGAAAGGGAGAGAGAGAAATGTCAGTTGATGTAGGTCAGGGTTGCATTTTCTTGTTAGACCGATGGTATTAATTTGCAAATTGGAATTGTTGGATTGTATTGTAATTAAGTGGGTGTTTCTATGGATATTCATAAATGGATTTTAGCTTCCGAAATCTACTTATTTTGCATTTGGATTTACGTCAGCGTTTGCTAATACTTACGATTATCGATCAGAGACATTTGTTTGACAAAATTATTTTATTTTTTTGAGTCAAACATTTTTATACGAAAAAAATAATAAGAAAACTTTCATACAAATTTCGAAATGTTTCCTGTAAGCTACGAAAAAATTGTTCACTAAAATATAAGAAACATTTCTCGAGTTTAATGAAGATATTTTTTTGGGGGCACTTTAAACAAAACTATTTGGTGGTTTTTTTTCATAAGTCGAAAGGGAAAATTCTGTTTTTTTTAAAGTAAAGTTGCACTGTAAAGGATTAGTATGCAAAAACGATATTCTGCGCAAATTCGAGAAAATCTCCAGTTTACAAAATTCAGCTATGTGCGATTTGTTTATAGAATTCGATAAGAAGTGGAACGAGTTATGGACATAATTTCGCATAGATCACTAATCCCATTTCGAGGCCGTGTTGGGTTTTAGGTCTACGGACCTTAAAAGTGGAATAATCACAGGACTATATATGTAGGCGTAGGAGGAGAGAATTTGTGGCATCGTAATAAGGGTGATAGCCTGGTTACAAAAAAAAGTATTCAAAATTCTGATTAACGCCTATCTGAGTAAAAGTGTATTGAATTTAAAAGTTTGGTAGAATGAGGAAATTAGAAAGTGTTTTTTAATGAGCGAGTATATTTTTTAGACATTTACTGCCTGACCCAGAATGTGGAACGAAAATGGATGCGAACGAAATTCAGTTGCGTAGAAAAGCGACCAACTATCTCTTGACTGTTCGCCTTATGTTTTGTCAGTGAGTGAAAATGTTGTCAGGTCAACAATACAAAAAATAATTGCAAATTTGCCTAGAAATAACGGTATTTTACCGCCAACAATAAAATGAATGTGAACAAACATTATTTAGGGATTCACATGTGTTTCTATTGTAAATATTAGAGGGGAGACTGATGAGCAAGTACCCAGGAGTTAGTGGTCCTCGATTTTTTGCTGATTATTTGCGGGTAACAGCTAATAGATCGCAATAATTATGTATTTGTATATATTCATAAATGTAAATAAGATAAACGTTTATTACCACAACATTCTCTGTTTCAATACACTGTGCACACAATCACACAACAGCCGACAGAAACATGACTTAAACTAATATTTATTTAGAGAAATAACAGCAACAACTACCGGCAACTCCCCATGAAATGGATATCATTGTGATACGATACAACAACAGCAACAAGGACAGCATAAATACACAGGATGACACCAAACATGACAGCAGGACATCGTATGAACTTTTCGGATTTCGGATGAAATTTAATTGAAGCCCAGAGCTTTATTGTTGCTCGGTATAAACATATGGAAATAAATTTAAGTGAAATTGCTAATCTACAGCCTTATGCCATATGGGTCAAGGCCAGTTGTCGTTGCGATTATCCCACCACACAACACCCAACAGTCGTTGGCAACACGAGCGGATGACTGACAACGAAACCAATATTAAATCTCACCAATCAGTAATAAAACTTGATTTCCAAATATCTGCAAATAAACTGAAAATCCTCTTAAACTATAAGTCATTAAAACATGCATCCAATTCGGAATCAATCAACATGCGCAGAAAGAATGACTTTCATGGGATGGCAAAATCCTTCTACACAAGTCCTTAAAAACCCATAAAGAAAAAATGAAAAGTTGATTGAAAATCGCTTCGAAATAATAGAAAATACCAACATATCGCTGCGAATATTCCGTAAGTCGCATCTACACCAGTAAGAAATACAAACACATAGACAAACAAATGCACATAACAGCGCGCTAAAAAAAAAAGGAATAGGAAATCCGCGGATGCAGAATCTGTGAATGCAAGCTTGTTTTTTGTTGTTGCAGTTTTAGTTGCTTGCAAAACAACGACAGCGAAAAAATTGCAAAACAATGAACGTTTCAAGAAACAGCAACACAAACGGAAACGGAAACAACGTCCTACTCAAACACCTACGGAAGCCAAACTGTTTGCAACATCGAGCAGTTGCAGAAAATCAAATCTTTAAATACCGTTCACCACCCTGAGCACCGGAGAAACCAACAGAAGTAATCATTTTTGGGGAATTTTTCAAACGAAACTAACCAAAAGAACATCTGCTGCTGCAACAATTTCTCCACATACATGATTGAACAACGAAAGGAGAACACGGAGTAGATTAAAGTGGATTCTGATAATATGAATAAAATGATTAGAACGGATGTTTGGCTTAAAAAAAATTAAACATTGTTAACAAAAGTGATTCACAAGTCTAAGGGGAAAATACAAATAAATGTGTGTTAAGTTTAGTTCGAAAATAAAATTCTCGAAATGTTATTAAACGAACAAGGGTCAATTTACTGAAATGAGTTCAATAATAAATTACAATCTACAAGGAAAATGGTGGATTATTTTAAAATACTAACATTAAAAATAGGACAATCGAATATATTTTAGAAATAATAACAAAGTTAAATACATTTTTACATTTATTTTTTTGTAGTTTTTAAAAAATTGTGACGTATTTGTTCACATTGCATTTTAAGAAATTGACTTTTTACAAATTTTCAACAAATAAACAAATGTGTATCAAGTTTAGTTCCAAAATAAAATTCTCGAAATATTGTCAAACGAACAAGAGTCAACTTACTAAAATTAGTTCAATAATAAATTACAATATAAAGGGTGTTTTTTATTGAGGTATAGAACTTCGAATTGAAATAAAACACAAGAAAATCGTTTTAATGTCCATCAATTTGGCTTTATTGGAAGGATAATTTTATGCCATTAATGTTTAAATATGATTTCGGGCATGTGGCCGCCGCGGCTGGCTCGAATAAAGCCAATTCTACAGGTCCAATTTTCCAATTGTGATGAAAATCAGCATCGAGATGAATCTCATTTTCGGCCCATACACCAAAATCACGACGCATTGCATGGTCTCGCGGCTTTAATTCTTGCACAAGCTGGATCTTGTAAGGTCGCAAGCCAAGATCTTTGCGCAAAATCTTCCATAAAGTTGATGGACAAAGCTCCAATTGCTGTGCACGGTGGCGAATCGATTCATTCGGACGGAGCTTGCGGTGAACTTCGCGAACTGAACCATTACTTTCGAAATAAATTTGCACGATTTGCAAGCGTTGTTCTTTTGTCAACCTGTTCATGATGAAATGGCAAACCAAACTAAATATTAATCACTTGACAGCTGACAAAATGGCCACCAGTTAAAAAAGTGATGCCAACTTAAAGTTCTATACCCCAATAAAAAACACCCTTTATTAGGAAAATGATGGATATGTGAAAACCTTATTTTGGTCGTTATTATGATTTGAGTCGACATAAGCGGTACAACACACAAAAACACGATTACATATTCGTTCCGGTCGTTCCACTGAAAATATCGCCACCGCAAGGGAACTCATTGAAAAGATCCAAATTTGTCAGTTGGGCGGCGCACAGTGGTCCAGAATCCGTTTCCATCAGGAAAAGTCTTTAACTTTGGAGCTGCTAAACATTTTTGAGTTTTGGACGTATGCAAGAAGTGAGTGATTATTTTAAGATGATAAAATTAAAATTCGGACAATTTGATATATTTTTGAAATATTGCCAAATAATTCTACAACAAGGAGCGTTATTTTGGTATTAGCTTAGGTTAGGTTGAGAAGAGAGGCGGTTTTTCTCCGCCTCATGTCCTTAGACAAACCCATAAGCCAGTATTGGGCTTGTTGTGCGCTCTATTTTGGTATTAAAAAAATTGCGTTTTTTGAGATAAATGATCAAATGTTTATTTCATAATAAAGAGGAAGGTATGATGTTAAAAATGAAAACACCACGCTTACATATCCTTTCATGCAATTTTCCATAACCAAATCGCACAGTGGCTGCCCTATGTCCTCGATAGCCTCACGAATTCTACCTTTGAAGTCTTGAATAGACGCTGGGCTCTTGGCGTAGACCTTATCTTTCACGTGGCCCCAAAGGAAGAAGTCGCAAGGTGGTAAATCACAAGATTTCGGTGGCCAATTGTGATCACCACTTCGAGAGATAACACGGTCCGGATTTTCACCATGTTTCTAGTGAATTTTAATAATTTCAATGTGCTGTTGAAGCGGGTATCGTTCCATTTTTAGTAATGACGTAGTTTATACTTGTCGAATGTCACTTTAAAAGTGACAGCTATCGAAATACCGGGTGATTCAAAACAGCACCTCTTGTTGGAGAACCCAGTACTTTTTCTAGTTTTCGTTATTTTTTTTTATTGTTAGGTTGTTTTTTTTTAAATAAAATGTTATGTATTTTAAGACATTTTGACAATACTCAGTGCAAAACGCGAGTTAATTATTTGCTCTCGTTAACCTTTAAAAACTAGACGAAAAGATCAGCAAATTTCCTTTCTTTTAATGCCAACATTTTATACCAATCGGAGTTCATTTGCCGGTGCGGTCGCCAACATGTTCTCAAATCGCCCAATTTAAGGGAAAAAAACACCTGTTTTTCTCCCCCGAAACGTAAATAATAAAATTGTTCTAAAAAAAAAAATAACATTTTCATTGGAAAAAGGTTGGCCATATTTGTACTCCAGGGATTATAAATAAATATTTTGTTGTTGTTGCATAGCTATAAAAATCATCACCTCGCATTCGTCTACTCTTGCTGTCAATTTATCACGTGATCAGCCATGTGGCTACATTCCTTACGTATAGGGTTATCCATTTCGTGGTTTCAAAAGTATAGGGCTGGAATTCGACATCTGTCAAACTAAGTTGGTAAACCAATTTGTTGGAAGTCTGACATTGACGAAAATGGATCGCTTAACTATCACACAACGCGTAAAAATTATTAAATCTTACTACAAAAATTGCGATTCTGGCACAGCCACATATCGTGCTTTAAGAGGAGATTATGGTTTGTGGTTATGAAGCACATTTCTCACTCGGTGGGTATGTTAATAAACTAAATTTGTCGCATTTGGGGTTCTGAGAATCCTCAAGTAATTGAAGAGAGGCCATTACATTCACAAAATGTGACTGTTTGGTGCGCTCAGTGGTCCGAAGCTGTGATTGGACCTTAGTTCTTCGAAAACGACGAGGGAACGACTGTCACCGTCAAAATTATGTAAAACTCACGAAACTATTTTCACAGAGTTCATAAACCAACACCTTTGGTATAATCGTCATTCTCATCATTCAGTGAATGTCCACATATTGGGCTGCAGATATTAATGCGGATTTTGAAGTTCATTTCATGTGGATTTTACTCAGTCACACCACGAGACAAGATTTCTAAACCGCCAACAATCCACATGTTTTTTTTTTGAGTATGAATTGGAATTTTCCTTGGAACGCGAAGATGTAAGCCTTATATTTTTTTCCTCAGTATCATCACTTTTCCTGTTAGGGATTTCAACAAATTCACAAACACTGAACTAACCTAGAAACAATTAGGGGTCGTCTCCTATTTCTTATGTTCTGAAGAGGTGGCCTACATTTATGATTATTAAGAATCCCATCACAAACCAAACAAATAAATCCAAGATTTGTCTACTCCAACAATAGGCCAGCCTATTTAGATGCTCATTATAAAACGGTTAAATATCTTCATAAGAAATAAGTTTGTTTTATGCGGAAAAGAAACATCCTTGGCAATTCAGATAAATAAAATATGTATTATTTCTTTATGGCAGAAAACGCAAATTTTTGGGGAAAACGTAGGCGTAATTTCAGCTTCCCATTGCGCATTTTCCAAAAAAGCTTCTTTGACGTAGTTTCTTTTCTTACAATGAAAATGACTTTAATGATACAAGAGTTTGTCCACTTTCGAGACTTGAGTTTATGCAAAGGACAAACCATTAAAGGAATCCGCCAGTGGGAGTTGCATAACAATGTCCACTCGTTCAACAACAGACAACCATGCGGATAAAATATTCGTACACTTTAATACTACTTAAGTACACATCGTCATATGTTTTCCGTAGAATACTCGTATGAATTCCTTTCAATAAACTCATGGAAAAATGATGTACCGTGTACTCCTATCCAGCTGAAGCAAAAGCCACAACGACTGGACGGTGTGTGTGAATCCATCGTGGAGTCCGTAGGCTGTTGTTTTGCTGTAATCAGCCAAGTTAAAAAGAAAAGGAAGTAGACAATACGAAGGAAACCGAATAAAAACAGCCACATGGAGAGAAGACGGTGTTTGTGCTGGCCTTGTTGTAATTAAATTGTTGGCCAGAACGGATCGAAAATAACAGCAATGTTTTATGTCAGTCTGATAGCATTTAGAGTGATGTGTATTTTCCAAGTTAAGAAAGATTTGAAAAACAATCGATACAAATGCTTTAGAGGGTTGGTTTCTGTTTCAAACGCACCAGTATTTTAGGTCATTGGTATTTAAGTTGGAAACATCTTCGAGAGGGTTTCTCGACCATTTCACAACGGTACACAGTATTTCGGGTATTTTATACCAAAATTATAGATTAATTCAGACAGCATTTAAGTATAAAACGTTTGTCAACTGACAATTAATTGACGCATTGTTTAATTGTTAGCAAACTGAGATATTAACGCCGATGGCAAACTTCATTTGAATCCGCACCCTTTAAAGTTCAATATTTTCAATTTCTTGGAATGAGAATTTTCCAAGTCTTGTGCAAGAGCTAGTTTCAGCAAAGATTCTCAAATCATAATAATGACATAATAATTCCCCATCGACTGTTTCCTTTTACCAATATTCAAGGACGATTCAAGTCCAATTATCTTGTCAGATGATTACCTACTGTTGGCCATATTGACAGGCATCTGCCAAATAAATTATATTTGCAAAGTTAAAACTAACTAATCTGAATTAAACAATAAACAAATAAGTACAGTTTTCAGGTGCAAAAGTGGAACCGGAATTGTATCCAATGTGTTATTTTGTGAAAATTTCTGTACTTTATTTCTCTAATCTAAATCACCACCAATTATAGAAAAACTCTTCATAAAGAATAATTTAAAAAAAAGAAGGACAGATGAAAAATAATTTTATAAGTTTTTGTTTCGAAGAAGATTCGCAATTCAAATTCTTGTTGGTGTTCCAACAAGAGGTGTTATTTTGGTATTCAAAGTAAAATTAAAATTTTTGAGATATATGATCGGATATTTATTTCATAATAAAGAGGAAGGTATGTCGTTGATAATGAAGAACAACATCAGACAAATGGCCATCATGACCACGCTTTCATGAAATTTTCCATAAAGTGGCTATCGAGGCCTCACGAATTCTATTTTTGAGGTGTGGAATCAACGTTGGGCTGTTGGAGTAGACTTTATCTTTCATGTGGCCCCAAAGGAAGAAGTAGCAAGGTGTTAAATCACAAGATCTTGGTGACCAATTCTGATAAACTCTTCGAGAGATAACACGATCCGAAAACTTTTCCCGTAAAAGAGCAATGGTTTCGTTGCTTGTGTGGCACATAGCGCCGCCTTGGTGAAAGTAAACGTTGTCCAGATCAATATCATCCAACTTCGACCATAAAAAATCATTAATCAGCTCTCGATTGCGCATTCCATTCACCGTAACTGTTGATCCAATTCATTTTCGAAAAAGTAAAGTCCAATGACCCCGCCGGACCATAAACCGCACCAAACAGTCACACGTTGAGGATGGAGAGGCTTCTTAACAATAACTCTTGGGTTTTCCGAGACCCAGATACGACAATTTTCCTTATTGTCGTAGCCACCGAGGTGGAAATGGGCCTCACCAGTCAAGATGAGTTTTCGATGGAATTCCCGATCATGTCCATGCATTTCAAGGACCCAATCAACAAAGACACGACGTTGCAGATGATCGGCTAGTTGTTGATGGAAGGCCAAATTTCAAAGAACCATGAATTGGTTTTCTTCAACACTTTGGGCTACAGCAGCAATTCTTCTCAGTTGTTCTTGTGCACGGGATTTATTCTTTACATCACTTACAACAAAATACCGGGTGATTCAATAACACCTCTTGTTGGAAAACCCTTTACAGTCTTTGAGACATTCGATGTTGATGGGTAACGCCATATTTTCACACACTTCGAAGGTTCAATACAATTAAATCGGAAATGGACTCTGTTGACTTAACCGTTTCGGGACGACAGGGATGTTTTTATCCCAGAAAAATTTGAAAAATCATATCTCTGAAAATTCTCACACGATTTGGTTGAAAACCGTCCCAAATCATTACTTATATTCTTCTCTACAAAAAATTTAATACAGCTGTCAATATAACACATGAAGCTTATGTCAAAAGTCATAAATCAGTTCGCGCGGTTTGAGTTGCTAATAAGACCATCGACAAAAGCTCAAAAAACAAGTGTTTTAATTGTGGAAAAAAGTGTCATTTAGTAAAGTTTTACTCAAACAGTTGTTATTTCATAGAAAATATAATCGAAAACCAATAAAAAGATATTTTTCTGAATTTGCGGCTAAGGTAAGTTTCGTGGGATAAAATCATTCCAAAACTGTTTATTTGTGGGACCTTAACATCCCAACCGTACTCATTCACATTATTTTTCTTAGAAAGATATGGACGGAAAACGTAAACTGGCGACTCCAGAAATTGAGGATTTTCTTAATAATTTTATGCTACAATAAATATTATAAAATAAAATAAATTGAAATAAAGTAAAATATATTCTGATTTTATTATTCAAATTTTGCTTTTCAGGTATGTTTGGGATGTTTTTGTCCCAGGACGATATCTCCTTTTCGGAACGTCCTAAAAATATATTATGAAATTACTTTCCTTAAAACAACATTAGGAGACTATATCTAAACTCTTTTTTAAGATTGATGGCCACAAAAGTTCTCGTCCCGAAACGGTTAACTCCGGGACTTGAATGCGCCATTCGATTCATATTGAGTCTCTTCATAGATAGCTTAATGCGAGTTGTTATAAATTGGGTCAAAGGACCGCAGGAGTGTCACAAGATCTGATCTCTCTCCCTCTTTATTTCATACTTTCATTGACGACCTGTTGGGAACCCAATCTACTCTTTTTCGGGTGACAGAAAACTATGCCATTCATATTCATTTGACCACCGGCCAAGACCTCTAGAGGTTGGCTGGATTTCAATGTACCCCGGAGTTGTTTCTTGTCATAGAAAAGTTCCACTGTTCCGGTATTGTCGACAATGTCTATGGATGGTGTGGATATCGACGAATCTGATGTTCTGGGCATAAAGAATTTCTCATTGAACGATTTGACTCCAGTAGACTATGTTTTGTATGCTCATGTGAAGCCTCTCGTCCATAATGACATGACAACTACGATTACTGCCTTGAAAGACAACATTAAAGTGTTTCACCAATGTACGGTTGAAATATTGCAAACGGTCTGACCAAATTGGACATTTGTACAGTAATCACCTGAAAATCGATGAAAATCGTCCTACTGCTCACTTAGTGTCACTGTTTCCTGCTCTATATGAAAACAATTATTCTTGCTTAGTACATCATCCTAAAGAAAGACACCCTTTTGAAGTCTCCTATAAATAACGCTAACGGCCAGTCATTGTGTCTGTAATATTTTAAGTAAGTATTTAAACATCTTCACACATATGTATATATTTACTTATGTACATATGTTGATATAAATACATATTCATATGTATTTATATCATTCATTCATATGATGGTCCATACACACGACTATGATGTATGTGTGAGTGTGTGTGTGTGAGGGGCGTTTCGGCCATTCTCGGAAGCCAAGTTTTTAATTACTGTAATTATGGTAAATGAGTTTTGGGGTCATCAGAAACGTGAATCGAATGATATTTTTGGAAGGAAGACAATTTCTGAAAGAGACTCCTTATATTGTGGAATAAAGAAAATTCCGTCACGTATTAAATCAATTCAATACTGTGGGATATCGTGTCATTCAAACAATACAGTGTTGGATAACCAATTACAGGTTTGTCTTATGATTACCACTTCGATTTAATGGTGCTAGAGATGATGTTAATTGTGGGTGGCCTAGGTGTCATTGGTTGGTATCCTGGTAAGACCATCAATACATTTGGCAATTGACCGAACTTGACATTGGAATAATTGGAGTTTATTGTGGACGTCATAAATGCTATGACTATTTTGAGAAAATCTGGTTGATGCCATTAAACTGTACAGAGCGGTACAGAAGCAAAATTTGTTTAGGTTACAAAAAACTTCTTTGTTAATCAAAAAGAGCGTCTAGATCCGGCGTCGCCATGAGACAATAGATACGCCATCATCTTTGGAAACTGCTCTAAAAACAAAGTGTGACAGCTTTCTTCACTGTTTCGACGCTGCCATTAATTGTTGACGTGTTGGGTAGAGTGGAGTGGAGTGAAATTAAAAAAAGTCACACTCGGAAAGAGATCCTTAGCGATCCTTAATTAGGAAAAAATAAGGAAACATTTTTCTACAATATTTTAGAGGTCGCGCCACTCCCTTGATATTTGGACATGTTTGTAATAAGTTGATTCATTAATTCTTAGGATTTTATAATAATCTGTAATCTGTAAAAAGCGGAGCGACCCCTAAACATTTTAAAATGGTTTTCTTATTTTTCCTTCATTAAGGACAAGCCACAAAGGCTTCGGGCGATTAGCAATAATATGAATTGTACAAAAAATATTTTTTTATCAATGAAATAAAATAGAAAAGGAAAAAAAAAAATCTCTTTCAGAGTGTGAAAATTTTAAATTCCAAAAAGGATGTTTTCACTCCACCCTAGTGTTAGGGCACCCTGACGGGGATTGTCAGTAAAATAGGGTTTTGCTGTCCTTCTGTGAAAAGTTTGTACGACTTCGAACCACTAAGCTTTGCCCTAGGCGGAGATGCCAAATCTCACTGTCGAAATTTTAAGTTCGTTAAAGAACTTTATTCAGGCCAAGACTAACAACAGATTGTAGGGCCAACTTAAGTTAAGAACTTTATTTTATCATTCTCACAAAATTTAACACCGACTAATTGGTACATTTTGATTGGCTCGTAATGTTCCAGAAGAACAAATTGAAATCGAATGAACGCGAAATTAGAATTCGCTGTTCTCGAAAATACATACAATCTCCTTTTTATAGTCTCACAAATGGTTTTCTTTTATTTATTCCTGTTTGCTTTTTTTTGTGTGGACCATTTCCAGTCGTTTGTGTTTACTCATAAATAATTCTAATTAATTAATTAATCGGAAATAACTCCAATGACCATTTACCCCTCCACACCATAACATATTCTAGACTTATTTTCAATTCCAATTGATAGAGTCTATTTTGGATCTTTTGTATGTAAACAACATATAAGTGTTTGTTTTTTTTTTAAAGAAAACCCAAAACATTGATTTCCATTTTCGTCCACACACATCCACAGTGAAATCTCAAGCCAATATGGCTGGTTCCCTCTCTCTGTCACCTTTTGAAACGCTTCTGTTTTAATGAAAATGTGAGTGAACATAAATGGATAAGTATGTGGATGTGTGCAAGTGTGTGTATGTGAGCTGGTTTAACGAAATGGGGTTAAATGAACTTGATTAAGTAGTTTTTTTTTATTCCCAACTCAAGTGAAATAATATTTGCATACTTTCCATCTGGAACACATATTCAAACAATCCTACCCAGCAAAAATTCTCATTACCAAGTAATACTAATACTCCACATTTTAAAATGTCAGATACACTGACAAATTAACACAATTTCTAAAAAGTCAAATCTAATAACCATTTTGGTATGTTTTTATTGGTAAGACATTATTTTTTGCAGAAAATTCATGCTGACGGCAACACCATGTGATTAGACTCAACCAAATAAATTTCGAGATTTTCTTTAATTCCCGTCCAGAAAATCAAAGGAACCACAAATTTTCAACGAATGAATGAATGGTTGAGTATCGTAATATTTATTTACGAGGAATAAGAGTCAAGTACTAGAGGGGGATAACGGAATATATTATCAAAATCGTGGTCTTTCAAAAATATGATTCCCATGTTACGTCCAAAATCCTGCATCGGCAGAGTGCCTTAGGTGGGAAATATTGCTGGTTTATCTGTCAGTGTTACTAAAGATTGCGATACGCCCATCCGTCGCCGATTCCATCAGTTGGCTTTGTGTTATTCGACCTCTTCAGGACAATTTTCCTTGTTGACGTAGTTACCGAGGTGGAAATGGGCCTCATCAAGATGATTTTTCGATAGAATTCCGGATCATTTTCATGCATTTCAAGGACCGAATCAGCAAAGAGACGACGTTGTTGATGATACGCCGGCCGGCTTGAGTTCTTGTGTTAACTGAACTTTATAAGCCTTAAGACCCAATCTCTTTATGCAAAATACGGTGTAATGACGTTTGTGGAATGTCGAATTTCAAAGAACGACGATGAATGGACAATAGAGCGTACCAGGTTACAAGTAAAAAAAAAAAGTTCGCCGTACACCTTTGAATATGAAGTATTATTGAAAGGTAGTTTCAAAAATTTTTTTTATTTTTTTATGCCGAACGTAGGGGTCGCGCTTTTACATTTTTCTACATAACTTCTACATTTATAAACGGATTTTAAAGTGTGATACATCGATGTTTTTGTCTCGACGACACTTTTTCTGCTGGGAAAATCGACATACTTCCTTAGGAAGAGTTTCATGATTTTATGCGAGCTTTAATTTCTGATATTAGAGTGGTACATTAGGGTAGTAGCAACTGAGATATGATGGGTAAGTACCAGAAGGGGGTGCTTGAGCTCAATGACTTCAAAGACAAAAAAATCGGCCTCGTCGAAACGTATGTATCACATTTATCACACTTTAAAATCCGTTTATAAATGCAGAAGTTATGTAGAAAAATGTAAAAGCGCGACCCCTACGTTCGGCATAAAAAAATAAAAAAAAAATTTTTGAAACTACCTTTCAATAATACTTCATATTCGAAGGTGTACGGCGAACTTTTTTTTGAGGTACGTCCTAATGTACATATGTCGTCCCTTCAATAAAACAATAGTGTATACTACATGGTTTTCCAACAAAAAACAAAATCAGCCAAATGGCCACCACGACCACGCTTACAGGACCATATCCTTTTCATGAAATTTTCCATAAACAAATCGCAAAGTGGCTGCCCTATGTCCTCGATAGCCTCATGAATTCTATCGTTAAGGTCTTGAATGGACGCTGGGCTGTTGGCGCAGACCTTATCTTTCACGTGGCCCCAAAAGGAAGTAGTCGCCAGGTGTTAAATCACAAGATCTGGGTGACCAATTGTGATAACCTCTTCGAGGGATAATACGAAAACTTTTCCCGTAAAAGAGCAATGGTTTCGTTGCTTGTGTGGCACGTAGCACCGTCTTGGTGAAAGTAAACGTTGTCCAGATCAATATCATTCAACTTCGACCATAAAAAATCATTAATCATCTCTAGCGCAATCCATTCACCGTAACTGTTGATCCAACCTCATTTTCGAAAAAGTAAGGTCCAATGATCCCGCCGGACCATAAATCGCAACAAACTGTCACACGTTGAGGATGGAGAGGCTTCTCAACAATAACTCTTGGGTTTTCCGAGACCCAGATGCGACTTAGTTACCGAAGTGGAAATGGGCCTCATCAAGATGATTTTTCGATAGAATTCCGGATCATTTTCATGCATTTCAAGGACCCAATCAGCAACGACACGACGTCGTTAATGATCGGCCGGCTTTAGTTCTTGTGTTAACTGAACTTTATAAGCCTTAAGACCCAAGTCTTTATGCAAAATACGGTGTAATGACGTTCCAAAGAACGACGATGAATGGACAAGCCTGTGTTTTCTTCAATACGTTGGGCTACATCAGTTGTTCTTTTTTGAACTAGTTTTATTCTTCACATTAATAACTTGTCCCAACAGCTCGAATTTGTCCACCAATTTCTTTATTGCGATCCGACAAGGTGCATCACGACGACCCAAAAATGCTTTAGTTTTGCGAATAGTGACTGCAAGATTTTCACCAGTTTTGTAGTGAATTTTAATAATTTAAATGCGTTCTTAAATCGTGTATCGTTCCACTTTTAGTAATGGCGTAGTTTGTACTTGTCAAATGTGAAAGAATAAAAGCTACCGAGATACCGGGTGATTCAAAATAACACCTATTGTTGGAAAACCCTTTATATTAAAAACAATTATTATACTCAGGGGACGATATGTACGATAAGTCTCCAAAAAAACTCTAGCATTTTTAAAATTTCTCAAGTATTTAGCTTCACAACATGTATACAATTGGTATCTGCAAAAAAAAAATACCATTTCCCCGTAACAAATCTTTCAGCCATCCCCAACGTATTTCTGAAAGATAACTGACAGAAATCAGTACCGAATGCTAACATTTTACCGACAGTCGTAACGAAATCTGGTATTTGGTATGCTGGGTGGGTATATCATTACATACATACAATTTTAATGTAAACGCTATAAAGTATGCAAAAGAAACCTAAAACCAATTTTCAAACCCGTAACGTGTGTGTGTGTAAACTCTTGTCGCCGAGTAAACGATAAAAGAGAACTGTAATTATACGAAAGTGTAAAGAAAGAGTTGAATAAAATGTATGAAATTCCTTTATAAACATCAAACATTTTCCCATACACAAATGCATACTAGCATACAAGGTATGTATGTGTTGCATTTTATTTAAAACATGTAATTAATATTTTTTCAATTACACCTAAAACTATGCAACAGTAAAATATTGTAACAAGAATTTTCGCTTTAGCTTCACTCGCTCTCGTAGACATTTGCACAGTGTCTAGAAATTCAAATAGAATATGACAAAATCCTTTAGCACCAAATTCCATGTCCATCTGAGTGTAGAAACACAATACTGCGTCTGTGGCTGCGGATACCGGTGCAAATGAATTAAATGACGACGGTTGCGGTTTTTGTTGTCATTTCACAGATGTTCGTTATTATTATTTGATTTCAATGTCATCTTTAACCTGGCAGTTTTTGTAATTTACAGATTGTAAATTGTACAAGCATTCATGTTGCTCAACTTTTTCGATAATCTTTTGTATTTGGTCCATATTTAAAATTTTCTTTCTCACAAATAATTATCAAATTGTATTTTTTCCTTCTTCTTACTGAAAATATGTACAAAGAACTAGTAGACCATATGTTTTGTGTTTACAAAAAACAGGAAAATATGGCAACACAAAGAGAGAGGCAGTATCAAAAATTCGGAGCGTAAGAAAATCCGCAGGGAAATTAAAAATAGATTTAATTCATTGCGGTTTTGCCTCTCAATTTTCCATACGAATTTGACAACCGCTGCCGCAGTGTTCTGTTTCTACACTGACATGGAGAATACCCATATTAGATATTAACCATTAAATATTGCACAGTTGAATGTTTTTCGATAGCTTGTAAGTCTTTTACTGAGGAGATAGCCTGAGGGACTTTCTAACAAGTACAATACAATTTTAGTACAATTTTAGGTGAGCTACACACCCTGGGTAATGAACTTCGGACAATGTCTATCGGGACTAGGAGAACATTATTCTACTAGGTGAACATCTTGTCCATGGATGTCTAAAATGTAATTTGAACAGCTCGCACAAAACATTAGTTACATAATTATTAAATAACTAGTAAGTTGTAATGCGCCTATGGCGCCAGTTGAAATATGGAGAAAAAAATGTTGCTGAAAAAAAAAATTTTGTTGAAAAAAAAAATTGGAAAAAAAAATTTTGTAAAAAAAAAATTTTTTGTAAAAAAAAAATTGTTGTCAAAAAAAATTTGTAAAAAAAAATTTTGGAAAAAAACAATTTTTGGTAAAAAAAAAATGTGGGGACAACACAATTTCTGTACAAAAAAAAATATTATTTTTTTTATTATTATTATTTATAGAAAATTATAGAATGCCTATTTAAATTCCTACGTACTGCGTGACAGAGTCAGTGAATCAGTGTATCAGTGTCGAGGGTAAATATATATTAAGATAAATAATTATTTCCAAGATATTTTTATGTTATTTTGGTCATTAAAATCTCAAGAACGACTTTTATATGGTAACCGGTACAGCGGTCGTATGTTTGTGCTTTGCTCTAGTACACAAATATATTGCCCTGGGAAAAACTCTTTACGGGTCCATACACTATGCAAAGGGTCAGTCTCTGAAACACATCCAGCACATGGACACTGTTAACCCTTTAACCACTAAGGCCGTCTATGGACGGTCATCGCTTACAGTCATTTCTAATAGTTCGATTTAAGTGGTTAAAGGGATAAGACCGAAATTGTAGCAAAACGACAGCTCCGACTAGGAAATGCCAGTACAATGTTTCACCCAGAAACGATTCACATATAAAAAGGGAAAATGCAGAAAGGGAAGATCGAGACACTGGCAGTCAGACCTGAATATTTCTCTGATTACGAACTAAAAACTAAAATTCTTCGTTTTTAGATAGTATTACCGAGCGGGCTTAATTCAGTTGGTTTATGGGCTCTTAAAAACAATTACCATCTTTGAAACACTGTCCACTGCAGGCATCTACATTTCCCTGCCGCGCACTACAATCCATCGAAAAAGTAGACGCCGAGAAAATGAACATATTTCTAAGTACCTTCAGCTGAAATACCGCCCTACATGTATGCACTCACACACGCTCCTATGAATGTATGTACGTCCCGAACATAACAGTAATTTGCAATTAATTTAGTTTGCTTCCTTTGCCAGGATTCCACTTATTTTCTTCTTCTACTATTTCCCTCTCATTCGCTTGTCGGTGTGTGCCATGGTAGGTGGCACTTGTTTGTAATGCCAAAAAAGGAAAGCATATTTTCAGTTGGCGGTTATTAACCTGCAGTTGTGTAGCATACTTTTAGGCGCTTCAATGTTGCTTAACATGTATCATTAAGCAGCTAGTTTACGTATGTATGATTCGTCTGTGTATGTGTGTGTGCGAAAAAGAATATGAAAATAATTTGTTACCAACTTCACCAGGGAGGGACAAACTATTTTTACAAAATATACAACAACAACAAAAAACCCAAACACCAACACACTGACGACGACCATATTAGAAAAGCGTAGAGCAGTGGCTGAACTAATGTTGGCTTACATTGTGGGAGGTGTTTACCGGGAGGAAGTCGTTAATCATTTTCTGTAGTACATTTTCACAAACATCACATCGTCGTACATACGAACATTCTGCCTGCCTGTCTGTGGTATAATAGATTTCATTTCCAGCCACTATACAGTGAGATGAAAGAAAATCTAAAAGGTATCCGATAAATAGACTTAAAGTTAGTTTCAGTTTTAAGACTGTTGAATCTTTTGTTAACGTTTGCTCAAGTTTTTGAACAACAATACAGACAGTTATGATTCATTGTGCAAAATTACAAAAAATCGCTTTGTAAGTTATTATGTTGTTAGGAAAACAACAACAAAAATAGATACAAAATAAAAATCCAAACAAAAAAAATCAAATTTTAAAAGATGTTGTGCATTATTAGAACGAGTAATTTTATAAAGGAATATACAAATTAAGGAAAACCGTCCGCCTTTCGGTTTGAGTTTGAATTTTAATTTCTTTAAGGCAAATTTAATATTAGATTCAAAGTGATGTGACCAATGAGTTAGGTATTGACTGCACCGTTATCCCGATTTTATTGTTATCCAAGTATTGTGTTCTGTTAATCAAATATCTTAGTGTACGAGTACATTATATAACCAAGCAGGGTTCAAATCTCGGTAAAGAAAACCCGACATTTTTACCGGCCGTGGTTACCCAGCTCATTAATGTGTAAGAAAATAATCATGTTGACAGAAAAATGCGTAGAGGGAAAATGGTAGCTTGTAGAATTTTTTTTAACTTAACAAAATTGGTAGAATCTGCTAAGAAAAATTCTTTATTCTACATGATCAATTACGCTATGTAACAGACATTTTGTCGAAGGAATTTTTACGCTGCAAAAAATCGGAATTTGTCCAACATTTTCCTGGAATCTTGAGGAACTGGAATCTTGAGGTCATTTAGGATATTATTGTACTAAGCTATATCGTGCCCTAAATATCGCAATAGTGTATAATACACCATACTGTTTTATTGAATGGACGATATCAACCGGTGTGGTAATTAGTCGTAATTTCCACGCAACTTTCGCGGTATCCGTCAGCCAAGGAAGGCACGCACCTTGTCAAAAGAATAATGGAGGCGACTATTATGATATTATCAATAATTTTCCATTGTGGAATAACAACTCTACTAAGTGTATAGAATTCCCTGCCACATTTCTCATAGTTTTTTCGGGAGCATGCCCCAGGTCATTTTTAAATGAACATACGATAATCCTGGTGGAAACTGCAGAATTATTCATATACCTGTATATTCCATCGGTTTCTTAGCACTTCATAGTTGAAAAGCCTCGTGTACTCTAGTTTAAAATATCCACATAAATCTCAGAGTGGATGTCTTCGCAATTATATTTGAACACAAAATAACAATATTTTGTTTGTACTTACTCAGTAGCAATCTTTTAGCAAGATGTGCTTATGAAAACTCACCTGAAAATAAAAATGAAAATGAATGTTAAAATGCAATCACCTTATGAAAATATTATTATAGTCAGTCAAAGTACAACTTTATATTGGACTTCTCAAGTATATGAGTCGATTCAATTTGCAAAGCTAATATTACAATTACACTGTGCAACAGCCATTTTGTTCAAGGGATTTTTATAATACTTTCCGTTGTATTTTCTTTCAATTTTTCCGAGCTCGATTTTTATTGAAATTTACCAAAACTTGTTCATTTGTTTATATTTTGTATAATTTTGTAAGCTCCTTGGTCGGCGAGTTGTTGGTGTGCTTGCTTATTAGCGTGGGTGTTGTGGGTTCGATTCCCACCCGAGGCTTTGGCCAGTCGTTGCAAAAATCGGGTAAACTCTTACGGTTTACCCGTGGACTCAAAATTAGAACATAAATTTACTTGTTATTGTAATTAATAGTAAATAAAATAAAAAAAAAATTATTTTGGAAGAAGACGTCCAATCAAATAATACAATATACCGAAATTCCCCCTTGTGTTTGTGAGAAGGTCCCTGGGGAACTTGTTGATGTGTAAACATTAAGACCAAAACGGAGACTCGCTAATTGGAGAGTTTAAGGTAATTCTGGGCGCTAAACATGTTGTGAAAATGATTGTTTTATTAAACCAATAGTTAAAGGAGCAGTGGGTAAAAATTTACAAAATATTATTTTTTTTTTTTGAAAAATATAATTTTTTTGGAAAAATATGAGTTTTTACTGAAATATATTTTTTTTTTTAAAATATTTTTTTTTTGAAAATTTTTATTTTTTTTTTAAAAATATTTTTTTTTTGAGAATATTTTTTTTTGAAAAATATTATTTTTTTTAGAAAAATATTATTTTTTCAGTTATGTTTCTGTTAGTCGCGTTCGAGATCATTTATTATTTCTATTTCTTTGCAAAAATAGAAATGTTTAAAACAGCTTTAAAGCTTGTGTTTGCTTTGATTGCAGGAAAGGTATTCGGACTAACAGAAACATAACTGAAACATAATCAACAAAACATTAACAAAATATTATATTTTTTTGAAAATATTATTTTTTTTTTTTGAAAAATATTTTTATTTTTTTTTTGAAAAATGCAATTTTTTTTTTGAAAAATACAATTTTTTTTGAAAAATACAATTTTTTTTTGAAAAATATTATTTTTTGTGAAAAATATTATTTTTTTTTGAAAAACAAATAATTTTTTTTCTATTTGCGATTTACTAGCACCATGTTGAAGAATACAAGTCATATTTGAAGGATAGATAAATGTAGAAGTGGCTCTATGAAATATGCAAAAAAAAAAAGAAGAATTCCCCAAAATAAATGAAAAATACCCCCCATAAACCCAATATGAAAATATCCCCAAAAATTCTGAAAAATTTATGAAAAATTACCCAAAAATTCAGAAAAACGCCAAAAGAAAACAACGTTATAAAAAAATCGATATATAACTGACTTCTGTGATGAAAATAATCCCAAAAAGGAAAATTCCCTAAAAAAAAAAAAAATAAGGAATTTTTTATTGTCCATTTTTTCGGCCCATTTTTCATATGAAAAACAAAAAATTAAATGTAACCTACAAATTAAGATTCATTATGAAGTTATGGCCCGCTTTTCTAAAAGTACTTGTAGGAAATTATGCAACGCGAATGGGCCCCTAGAATTTTTTTTCTAGCCTGAGCGGACGAACCTTTATGTAGCTTCGCTGTGGTTTACCACCTAATCTCGACTGGAAGCTGTTAAAAAGTGTCGCTAAATATAAAATACTTTGATGCCAAGTTTAAAAAATCGATTATTTCTGGTGGAGTTATATTTTTAAGTTTCATATTGTCAGGTATTAATGTTCAAATGGATTCTAAAAAAATATAGAAGGGACCCGAGGAAAAATCCATAATCTCGACCAAAAGCCGCATAGCACACTAGTGAACTCCATCCATGAAAACGAAGCGGTGGTCATTTTCGGGAGCAGCAAAGAAGGTCAATCTGGACCAACAAATTCATTTACAGAAATCGCAATGGTTTTGGAAAGACTGGATATTGATGTAAAGAAAAAACAACCGCATTTGATAAAGACGGAAATACTCTTCCAACATGACGACCCATACTTGTATAGTCGACATTGCAAAAATCCGTAAATTGGGCTAATAATAGTCACCTCATCCACTTTATTATCCCACAGTGATTATTTTCTATTTCCAAAACCTTAAGAAATTGAACAGAGCTATTACATTTGTTCGAAACAAGAAAACAAATTTACCGAAGGAATACAAAAATTATAAAATTAAAATTTTTTTAATCGGATAATTAAGTAGTTGCCCAACTGTCTCGGTGTGGTTGGCCATAGTAAAGAGCATCAAAATACAGGTGTTACCCTGGCTGGACCAAGGCTTTCCCAATAACCTAAACACGTATGCCAGACAACATTGCTCGTGGTCTCCTTTAGCAGCTATCGTCCCACTGTCTGGCATATACATGTATATAAGCTCTTTACATAGTAAAGGCGGATTGCGAGCGAGAGACCAAATGACCAGATTATGAAAACAAGTAATTCAAATAATGCATATTGCATAGTTTTCCAGATCAATGACTCAGTTTATAACATTGTCTAACAGACAAAATACAAAACAAACAAAAAATATAACGAAAAACTATTTTGTTTTTTTTTTTATTTAATCCTAAAAGTATGCTATTCTCATGTTATCCACACTGTATACTTTAACTGTCGTTGCCATTGTTTCAATGGAGCAAAATTTAAAGCCTATCATGCAGGCGCATGGCACCAGACATTTCCAGTGTTACAGTTCATTCATTGTAGACTTAATCTATGCATTTCACATTGTGCAGAGCTCATAATAATTCCTATCACGTTTATTTCGTTACAATTCTTCAATGCAAACAAAAAAAAATCAAAAAAAGAAATCTCAAATTATACATGTATATGTCATCATTATGGATCAATCATCAGATGTGTTAAGGCTTATGAGGCATATTTTCATTTTGACATATGTGTGTTTATTTAGCATATCCCATTTTTTGCGAAGGACAACAGTCTGACAGACAGACAGATGTGAGAATTTGACATTTAAAGTTATACGTTTGCTGCGTGATTTGTTTTATCAAATGGCGAATATTTTGAAAAAAATAAAAAATTATATCAAGTGACTGTTGTTGCAGGAGGGAAAGTGGGAGTAAGCACGGAATCACCACAATTGGTAACTTCAAGATTCAGGACAAAGAATATGCATAACATAAATGTAACGAGGGGCGGTCCAACTAATGTTTACTTTTTAAATTTAACCATGAAGGACCAATGTTATGCAAACAATCTGTTACCGATTATCGAGCAAGTCATTCGTGAGATAGATACGCCAAGGTCTTGCAAAATGTGCTTGCCAGCGTGTTCCATAAGTAATGCACTGTTTGTTATTTTATATAAAGCTCTTTGGAAAGCTCTTTTCAATTGATATTTTCCTATCGTCAACGGACATTTTTACCCTGTATCGAAATCTGTCAACGTAAAAAGGGCGAGAACGAGGGCAGTTTGACAGCTTCAGGACATTTAGAATAAAAGCATGGAAACTCCTTCGGATTGGAGTTCAACACCCTCGGGAACGTATTTAAAAAAGTCACGCGGCACCCGAACGTCCAACATTATAAGGACAGGACAGACGGTCTAGAGCCCTTTGATTTTCGTCTTAGCCTGACCAACTGGGATAGACACGGCAGTGCTGGTACCTCCCATACAAATGATTTTATCCGAGAATAGCTTCTTTCCATATGAATGAAATAATTAATATGTCCTTTACAAGTTTTTAAAACTGAAAAATTGTGGGCATCGAACACTCTTATTGAAGTTTATTAGTTTGAAATGAAGGGCTTATTGTAAAAACACGATAAGCCACAAAATGAAAATACTGAGAAAATCGCCTTTGAAGTTTGAAATAAATACAGAAAATAGGGGTTTGATGAAATCATGATTTAAATACTTGTAATTAGTGTTTAAGGAAGACTACTATCACATACCAGTCCATGAATACCTAGAAAACTTCGGAAACCGCTATTTTCAAAAAAAAAGTGTGGCTTATCGAGTTATTGCATACATTTTATTTAAATTTTTTTTATTTTGAATATCAAAAGTTTTGTTATTTTGGTTGAAATAAAGTGGCTTATCGTGTTTTTGCAGTACAAAATTTTTTATTTTTCTTTTTTAAAAAAGTAAATGAAATAAATATTAAAATGTTAATTACATTAAATAATTTCTATAAGTTCTAATTCCGTTTCAGCGGAAGACGGCTCCAAAGCGTTGTAGAAGGAATGATAAATTGGTGGAATATATGGCAGTAAGGATTTTACGCTGTGTACTTTTTATATGTAATTTCATTAGATTTTTTTTGCAATAACAGGATAAGCCACACCAGATAAAATAAATCATACCTCGCTGGTTTCTGAAATTACTTCATACCCAGTCAGCAAAAAGCCTTTGTCTACCACGCTGTCATCAGTATCATCAATAAAATAGTCACTTTCGCTAATATCTTCATCAGAATCCATCGTTTTGTATTACGGTCTTCTTAATTGTTGTGGCTTATCGAGTTTTTGACAAAAAATATTTATGAATAAAATCGAAATGCAAAAAGTAACATTTGCTATAGGTCAGAAATTAAACGGACAATTGCTAAAATATTTTCAGTGAACGTTGCAATGGTGTAAAGTAATTGAATGAGCTGAAAAAACACTTTTTGAAATCGTGTGGCTTATCGTGTTTTTGCAATAAGCCCTTCAAATATAAAATCAGCAAAATTGGACGACGGAAAATATTAACACACAAATGACGCACTTCGCTTCCTTGCAGTTTTCTCGAGGTATTGAGCTTTATAAATTTGTATTTCCGTCCACTATTACTATACTAATATTCAGGTGCCTTTGTATCTTAAAGATAAAAAAGTTCACATAACCGAAAATATTTCAAACTAGTAAGTTGTAATGCTCCTATGGCGCCCGTTGAAATATGGAAAAAAAAAATGTTTGTGGAAAAAAAAAATTTTGTTGAAAAAAAAATTTTTTCTTTAAAAAAAAAATTTTGTTAAAAAAAAAATTTTTGTAAAAAAAAAAAAATTTCGAAAAAAAAATTTTGTAAAAAAAAAATTTTTGTAAAAAAAAAAATTTGGAAAAAAAAAATTTGGAAAAAAAAAAATTGGGGAAAACACAATTTCTGTACAAAAAAAAAATATTATTTTTTTTATTATTATTATTTATAGAAAATTATAGAATGCCTATTTAAATTCCTACGTACTGCGTGACAGAGTCAGTGAATCAGTGTCGAGGGTAAATATATATTAAGATTTTAAAAAATATAAACAGATTAACTTGTTCTCAATACATTTTATTTATTTTATTTGTAAATGTTTGTTAATAAAATTCGGAGTCGAACAAATTTTTCGACTACAGACTCCGACTCCGGGCAAATTTGACAGAACCCGATTCCAAGACTCCGACTCCACAGCCCTGGTACAGACTTACAAATTAATAATACTACTATGTATGAATTTATAATACTAATATGATGAATTAAAATCCGATTACAATTTTGATAACCGGATTTTCAGTTTCGGCTATTACAGCTCGCTCGACTTTCATCTAAAAGCACTTAGGCACAAAAGTGTTTATAAAATGTATTCTTGACAGCCATGACAGAAAATGTCCCAATGTGCCATGTGATAAATCTCTACTTCAATTAAATATGTAAATTTAATAAAACAAACCTAAAAACAACAACAAATGAGTGCTATACAAATACAAACAAATTGCACAAAATTAAAAAAAAAAAAACGACGTCAGTAGTACATTTTTTTGTTTTGCAGAAAACCAAACGAGTATAATTGAAAAAAAGGTCATATTGCAATGAGATAAACGGTATGAAATGATTTTAATTATATTGTTAAGATATACTTCTACGACGACAAAAACCACACAATAGCGAGAAATAAAATTCCCACCGTTTCAAATCACAATTTTGATCAGGCAAATAAACACTTAAGAGGTGCGCATGCGCTCTGCAGCTAAAAAAAAAATCTTAATTTGTTCAACAAGTACGAACGAGTGAGTGTCTTTTATGCGATTACACTTCAATACGATTTGCCACTGGTTGGAGCTGTGACAGTTCAATTCTGCTCAAGGCCAAAAGGTAATCATTTCAAAATGTGAAATTGATAGACCACCGACGACAGCGACAATCACCGCTGGCTGATAAATAGATTCTTGTCATTGTTGTAATTGACAATTTCAGACACGAGCTACAATGATATGATAGAGGCTTTTGAAGAAATTCTTTTCTCTTTCAGTTGGCATATCGGTTGGCTAGCTGGAGGGACTGGCAAACGCTGTGCTTTTGCATAATTTATGAACCACATTTTATTGAAAGTACATAAACGTTTATTTTAATGTTTACTTTCGCTTGAACACAAACGCATATACAATTTGCCATGGAGACAACAAGCAAAGTCTGGAACGTGAAAATACTTAAAATTTCAATCATGCGGATGACAAGAGTTGTTGGGCGAAAGACAGATCAAAAGCCATCACCGCATTAGGTATTCCAACAGACAACTGGCAGGGTGTTACTGCCACAAGTTTTTAGGTACTGACTTTGGCCGAGAATTTTTTGGAATTATTCAAATGGATCTAATAAATTGAGCTGCGAAAGTTCTTATGTTGAAAAATTAGGTGAAATACCGATAGGTCATGTCGAGTACAACAAGAATCTGTCCGTGAAATATCTCAAACACCCTCAAAATCTTGATATCGGGTTTAAAAAACGGTTCTGCGTACCTTTTCGCCGTTTTAAGCCATGGCTATTTATCAACAATTTTTTTGGTTTCTTGACGAATTTAAAAAAAAGACATGCACACCTTTCTTCGGCAGCTAAATATATATGATGAATACTATATTGGTTGGATTCGAAAATAGTTAGAAAAAGCTATACATTTATGTTCAACATATTCCAAAATTGTTCCCTTATTAATGATGATTTTGTTGTAGTTTTTGTGTTCACTTTTTCGTGAACAGCCCAAGCTTGAAGCGAAACTTTACTGTTTATCAAGCATTTCAAAGGGTTTTGATAAATACCCAAAAGAATTCCCCGAATATACCCGATGTATGGTTAAATACCGGGTAGTATTCTATCTCTAGTTATATGATTTGCAACTCATGCCAAAATTTAGGTTTATCTGAATATCTTAATATATATTTACCCTCGACACTGATTCACTGATACACTGATTCACTGACTCTGTCACGCAGTACGTAGGAATTTAAATAGGCATTCTATAATTTTCTATAAATAATAATAACACTGTGCAACAAATCGAGGGACTTTTTCTGGGGGGTGGGAAAGTCAGGGTGATGGTACTAGGTCAGTATAGTAAAACCCTATTAATTTCATGTAGGTTATGTGACTTTACATGAAATTAATAACACTTGATCCTTTTTTGCCGTTTTGAATTTGTTATGAATTTAAAAAAAAAAAATTAATTTTTAGGCAAAAAAAAATTTTTTTTTCTCCACAAATTTAATTTTTACAATTTATTATTTTATTTTTTTTGAGTTTGTTTCATCAAAATCGGACAAGTGGCTCTCGAGTTATGTTAAACTACGTTTTTGCCAAAATGTTACAACTAAGCGAAAAAACATCAAGATAAGGTAAAAATTAAAAAGGTCATAAAAAAAAACTGACTTATTTTACTATACTGACCTAGTACCATCACCCTGACTTGGAATTTCTCACCCCCCAGATTGGCTGTTGTACTGTGTAATAAAAAAAAAAATATTTTTTTTTTGTACAGAAATTGTGTTTCCCAAATTTTTTTTTTTACAAAATTTTTTTTTCCAAATTTTTTTTTTTTCAACAAAATTTTTTTTCCATATTTCAACGGGCGCCATAGGCGCATTACAACTTACTAGTACACTATATTTCGCATAGCCCCACACAATAAAGTCGAATGGTATTGGCCTCTCTTCCATTACTTGAGGATTCTCAGAACCCCAAATACGACAATTTTGTTTATAACCATACCCAGCGAGTGAGAAATGTGCTTCATAACCATAATCTCCACTTAAAGCAGGATATGTGGCTGTGCCAGAATCACCATTTTTGTAGTAGAATCACCTATAATTTCTTTAACTTGTTTTTTTCTCATAAACGTCACCGCGTGCTAGAAAACATTAAAAACAAAAGTATTGACTAACTTTTAATTGCCATAAATTTTAGCTTTTTCTATTTCTTATCCAACAAATTTGCAATGTCAAAAACAAATACAAAATGCAAGCGAAAAAATAAACTGGTCTTTTTGCGTTATTCTCCAAAGTATTTCTATTAGAAGAAGAAAAAACAAAAAAAAATATAAATATCATGTTTTTTCTTAGCTAAATAACGATTAAAATACAAGTCAAAACTGTCGACAGTTACATTTTCAAAATCTCCGACAGTTACAAAAAACTTATAAGCTCTAGTTTGTATAGACTTCAAGAAAATGCCGGTCAGCTCTTAATCGAATGTTGCGAAAATTGTTGTAAATGTTCTGAATCTCGTAAGCAAAAAATCACACAAAAACTTCAAACATACAAGTGGAAAAATCTAGAAAACTAATGATCTATAAAAATGTATGTTTCTATTTTGAGTTTAGTGACTTCTTGTGACAAAAAAAAACTAATAATGAAGATAACATTTCCAAAAAAAATATTATTTTATACAAATTTATGTTGCTAGGAATTTTCACTAGAAGCAAGTCACTATGCAACGTAGTCAGTCTAGCAATGGACAAAAGTTCTGCGTCATTAGTTTACAACCCATTTCAGACCGCATTACACTACAACATAATCTGGAGTTTTTATAGATCACGGATACTTCAGTTGGCTGTGTTGTACATGTATCTCAAACAAATGTTGGTACATCTTTTGCTGAATTTTGTGTAAATTTAAAAATATCATTGCAGCTGTGATGATGACTATTAAGACCGATTAAATCAATATTTTATAATTTTAATGTCTTTCATTAAATTGCATTTCACGTATTGTATTTCAATGGCAACAAATTATCGCGTACCAAGTGGCGCTTAATTGGTAGTCAGTATATTAAAAAAAAAAAGAAAAGACAAAAACTATTATTTCAGAAATTAGCAATTCATTTTAAAGTTCATTGTACTCGGCAAAATCAAAAAATAAGTATATTTAAAAGTGTACTCCCGGAAATTATACTATCAATCAGATGGATAGCAAAATGCAATCACTTCATTTCATGAAAAATATTTTGTGATATCATTTTGTACCATTTCAATGGAAATTTGCATTTCCGTTCAATATTTGGATAAGTTATTTTATTTTTCAATAGGTACCCCCCCCTAACCTTTGTTGAAAGAGACTCGATGTGAAAAAAGAACCACAAGAATCTGTGTGACTTTTTATACCCAAAGAAAAATGTGTATTAATTGAAAGGAGGTAAAGACGTACTGGGTTTGACCTAATAGAAACTTGGTAAATACTCCTCTTTATCTCCCTGCTTACCAGGTTAAGGCATGTCATTACCATCAACATGAATTCTAAGCCATTAAAAATGATTGTGGTCGTCTTTGACACCCTATATTTTTCCCTGTAACTCATCAAAGTAGGCTTTGATAAGGAATCATAACAATCGTACGAGTCGATATATTGGGAAGCCAGTAATAGGTCAACAACCCAACAAATATTTAATATTTGCAGTTGTTTTAGACATTTATTAATTTATTACCTCGCAGAAATCACTGTGCACGATTGCAATTGACTTCAAATGGGGACTAGATAAAGCGGATACCGAAGAGGGTGAACAAAATCATAGAATACTTTTGATAAGTGTTTGCACAAATTGTTTTAAAAAATCATTGATGCCTATACATTTTTCCATTCGCGAGAAGGCATATTTCCGATCTGGGCTATATCGATATGACCATGTTTTCGGATTCCAATGAAGTCATAGTTTTCGTAAAATCTAAAAAGTAACTTATTCTTTTACACGTTATAAAATTTCCGTTTTTTTTTTAGTGCAATCCGAGAAATATTTGCATTTCCTTTCGTCCATATTTTTTTTTTAAATGAACTATGTACTTCGATTCCTGTAGTCATATTCCGATGATTTATTTTTTGACAGAAACACTCCTAAGGAAGAATTGTTCTGGTGAACCCTGTATTTTGTGAAAAAATAATAATAATAATAATTTTGACTGAGTTGGTTCTAGTCCTTGTCTCGTCTAAATGTTTCACCCAGGACTGTGGAGTCGTACTCGTAATCTTCGAGTTGGAGTCTGTCAAATTTGCGCGGAGTCAGCAGTTGAAAAATTTGCTCGACTCTGAGTTTTATTTACTTACATTTCCAATAAAATAAAAACAATTTAATCTGTTAATATTTTTTAAAATTTTAAATATTTTTGGTAAGATGGACGGAAATAAAATTTTTGAAGTTTTGTTATAGAACAGCTGAAGTCAAAGATGACTCCGAAGGCGGAGTCGAGCTATTTAAAAAAGCTGGAGTCGCAGTTTGATTCGAGCAATGTCGGCTCGTAGTTTCAAGCTAAACCCATTAATAACTATTTAATTTATGTCAATATTATATGGAGTACGTGAAAACGGGCCATATATGATTCCTTTCAAAGGGCACCACTCCAATATAAACGTATTACCTCCTTCATCCCCCAAAACGGATCATTGAGGTTAATATTGCTGCTGATACGACCGACCTTCACTTTCAAGACAACTTTTATAACGCACTTATTTGCCTGAGTGTATCGTGGTACTTTTAAATCAAAACCTTTTCAATAAATTTCGAAAACAATGTGTATATGATGAAATTAGCATAAACAAATATACTTTACGATATGTATTGGTCATGTACACAAAGGTGGTCGAATAAGTAAGTACACACACAATTGTTATTTGTATTAGCTAGGAATAAAATATTTAATTAAATGTTTTAAAAAGAAAAGAAGAAAAAAATGAATGGGTGTTTCAGCAATTCTATGCGCAAGAACAAAATTAATAGCGTGGAATGGAAATCAAAGATCAACGGTATACACTTAGAAAAAAGAATTTTAGTAAATTTCATGTAAAGGATTTGCCAACAAGAGGTGTTATTTTGAATCACCCGGTGTTGCATTAGCTTTTATTCTTTGACATTTGACTACGCCATTACTAAAAATGCATGGGCATTCCACAAACGTCATTGCACCATATTTTGCTTACAAAGTTCAGTTAACACAAGAACTCAAGCCGGCCGATCATTAACAACGTCGTGTCTTTGCTGATTGGGCACTTGAAATGCCCGAAAATGATCCGGAATTCCATCGAAAAATGATCTTGACTGATGAGGCCAATTTCCACTTGGGTGGCTACGCCAACATGCAAAATTGTCGCATCTGGGCTCGGAAAATCCAAGAGTTTTTGTTGAGAAGCCTCTCCATCCTCAACGTGTGACTGTTTGTTGCGATTTATGGTCCGGCGGGATCATTGGACATTATTTTTCCCACTATAAGGTTGGGCACATTATTTGATCTCCAGACTCAACTCCCCCAGACTTCTGGTTATGTTGTGATTTGGAAAGTAATGTGAGCGCCAGAATGCTTCTGGAAATTGACTAGATCAAGGCTTGCGTCGAATTCATCGCTATACCACACATTTTGCAGTGGCCAACATAACTTGTAAAGAATTTTTTAATTAAATAAAAAATCGATTGTTAATTTTAAGTTCTTCAATATTCACATGAAGATGGCGTACCCTGTATGTTAACACTCTGAGATGACACAAAGCTGTAAGATGTCCGCAGGCATGTTTTGAGCATCAGCTGACTTTGTCCGACTGAATGTGTTGGTGTTTTTCCAGCGTACGCTACGTGAGACACAATTTGGGCAATATCGGCTGAGCGAATTCATTGAAAACGAAAGCTTTTCAAATTAGCGTTTGGCTTCATTTGTGAAACATTGGAAATATTAGCGCAGCTAAACTAATTAACAGATAGCTATACATAAAACGAATATAACCGACTTTATAAACCTATATTAGTCTGGCTATTTAACCCGGTTTTCCTGTAGCTTTAGCCCCAAACCAGCTACTACACAATTCAGAAGGGCGAAGAAACCGACCTTCTTAAATTTTTGGATTTTTTAAAAACACCAACTGTTACTTTTTTTTCTTTGAGTGTACTCACAATTTGCTTTACTATTTATCAGCAAAACAATTGTGATTCAAAATCAACATAACCAATATCAACAGCATTAATAAATTTATACAAATTATGTGCATATTTTCTTAAGAAGTCCCCAATTATTAAACATGTAATATTTATTTTGTACTCTCTTCTTCTTCATCATCTTTGTAAGTTGTTGCAAAATGGCTAAAATGTGTGCATCTTTAATTATTTCTTATTTTTTTTTTTTGTCAAATTTGTGTAATCTTCATTCGTTCGTATTTATGTTTTGTTTGTGAAACGTTATTTATTATCTGTATTTCACTCTTCATTTATTATTATTTTTTGCGTGTATCACCTTTGTCATGAGTTATTGTTAACGTCTGTCTGGCTGTCCGTCTATGTTTATATTTTGTTTTGTTTTTTTTTTTGTCACATTAGCGCGACCGCTCGTTCATATGTCGGCAATGTGTCGGTGGCGTGAATGAAGTTGTTGTGTCGGTCGTTACGCAGAATCAGTTGACTGCTGGTCTTTGGTGTGAACGCTATTCGCTGTACTCGTATAGTATCTCTGTAACCGCCTGTTGTTTTATTGCTTCGTCAATAGTGAAAAAACGTTAAATCAAATTTTGTGGCAAATTGTAAAAAAGATAAATTATTAGAAAATGGTAAATATTTGACAGTTTGTATCAAAATACCGCAGGAGATCTGTCGGCCGATCTTCATCGATTTAAAAAACCATAAAGATTTAACAAATATTGTGGTGGTTTTTTTTTTTTTTTTGAAAATGTGTACAATTTTATATTTCAATTAACACAAGGTTATTTATTATGAAATACAGTATTTGTGGAAGGTTTATGGCCTTTGGTGTGTAAGCAAATATTATAAATGAATTTGCAAACGGGCTCGCAATGAATAATAATAATTGGGGCACAAAGTGTGATCCAAATATTATTTTTTTTGTAAATTATTCGACATGTTTTACTCGAGAGAAAATAATCTCATTAATTATGAAACACGATTTTATTCACGCGGCTGCAATGGATGGTTTCGCTGTAGCGGATCCTGTCAATCTAATTTTCCTACGTTTTGTTCTCCATCTCACGAATGGCTTAGTCGATATTCACCTTAAGGGCCTAAATCGTTAATGGAATGTTTATGATCGTCGCTCCGTGGCGGTAACACACTTAAAACGTCTGACGGGGTCAAATCGCAGCTCCAAAGTGTCAAATCCACATAGTCGAAGCAAAATTGGGGTTCCAAAGATCGACGGTGATGTGGGCTGCCACAAAAAAAATGGTTTATCGTGCCTCTGTAGGCGTCATCGTTAACCAAAAAGGTGTTTCCTAGCCGTATTTTCTCAGAAAAATTGGCAAATATCGAAACTCCGAGGCAGCGGATTATAACACGATTACCGTGTCGAATTTTACCACGATTACCGAACTTGGTGCGATTGTGGTCTGACGAGGCATTGGCTTCACGCCGATCACTTGCAGGTTTCTGATCCCCAGATGTGGCAGTTTTGTTCGTTAATGTAACTGCGAGATAAAAACGAGCTTCGTGGTGGTGATTTTCTAGGAAAATCGTTCTCTAAGTCTCAAACTGAGAAGCCAATATTACAATTGCTGTGTTACTAAACAGGTGCGTGAAATGTGGAAATCGATGGTCCGTGCGTTTTGTCCACTACCTGTCAGACTCACGAACTTTGTGCTCAAACGTGCGTACAGAAGGCACGGTGTTACCTCATTTCGCTCAAAACTTATTTTCATTAAAAGCGTTGTATATTTCGAACTGTTCTAAGGTCCAATTTCTTTCCATGAAGATGTCACTATCAAAGCAATATATGATTCAAAAAGAAACCCCTTGATGGGCCATTACATTCAGAAATAGAATTTTTGTGAAATCATTGAACTGTTCATACAAATACCCAAAAGGAAAAAAAATGATCAAGCACTTTTACTGGGAATTATTTAAAATTATTTTTTAAGCAACTATTTCATTTAATTGGAACTCGGTTATCATAGATGAGTGTGCCAAAGAGGGGCATTCCATAACAAATTTACAGATAAATTCACATGTGGTGTATGTGTATGAAAATGTCACTTTTGATTACTGACCAGCTGAAAAGGGGAATTACTGGTATACAGTTACTCTTTGGGAACTTTTGCGCCGGAAAAATTCCCGGGACTTAAAAAAAAATCTATACAATTCATAATTTAAACAGTAAGTTCCCAAAGTTAAGAGTTCCCGAGATTTAAAATGAAAAAAAAAAATTATGTGAATTTAAAAAATGTAAGCCCCCTGAGCTGTGTATTGAAAACCATTTAATTGCATTAATTGTTAATTTGTTAATTGATTTCGATGAGGTACATAAATGCATGCGGTTGTTTGGTTTTTCAGCGAGTTTTTTTCATACCAATCTTGGATATTTCAAAAATTATTTCTGAGTCAGAATTAATTCTGTTATAACTGTTTGGGTTTTATTTGGGACGTAACTGCTTGGGGTAGTCGGATTTTTCAACGAGCTTTATTTTTTTTTATCGATCTCGTATATTTTTAAATTATAAAGACTGGATATTTTTTTTTTTTTTGACTAACACTCAGGGGATGTCCCCTATGAATGCAATGCACTGTTTTAGCGATAGGAAAGAAGGGTATTGAAGAAAGGAAAGGGGTAGTAGTGTTTGTTTATGTTTGCCTTGAATTTGGTAATGGCATAGCAGGCAGGAAAAACACTTGCTGGAAGATTATTCCACATGCAGAACGAATTTTCTCTATAGTGCTTCCTGGAACTTTTAAATTTGAATCGACTATAAAACAAAGTAAAAGGTTGAACTTCATCGTTTATAATCCGATCAACCCAATTTGTCAGTACATTTTCGATTTTTTCGGGTCGAATCGTTTCAATGTCAACTTCGATTTCATTATTCGATTTTCAAAAACAGTGAGATGGTTGCGTTCGCTGTGAAAATGAGCTTCACATGAACACATGACTTTTCGGTAAAATTCGTCATCTACACCCGAGCGAATTGTAATACAGTGCTGTCTGGGTAGAGTGAACTAATTTTTGCCGGGCGATTTCATAATACACAGGTTGTTCACTAAATCAAGGTTGATTTTTTGTATTTAAAACTATTTTTTTATTTATTTTAAATGCATTTATATTATACATTTTATTTATTTCGATAAAATACTGATGTTTAAATTTAAGACTGGAAAAAAAATGTGTAATAGTTGTTTGTTTCTTCGGTTTGTTTAACGATATTTGCACTGCTTGATCGCGAAGGCAATGTAGAGCTTGTATATTCGCGAAATTTGTAGTATTAGCCTCAGCCCATTCGATATCCTTATCAAAAACCTTAATGGCTTCTGTATTCTGATGTTTCGCCATTGTCCTCATCATTCTCTACCAACACAAACCTCAATGAGCGCAACTCCTATATTATTAAAATAGCCAAATTATTTACATGGCACACCATCGACGCAATTTTTCCAAAAATACGACATTTTAATATGTGCATTGATCGAATTAATGCCCTAACACCACTCAAGATATTTTTTCTTAGTTACTGCAGCTCCACGGTTTCTGCAACTTTCTGGATTTCTATCAGTTGTATTGATCGAGGGTATACTGTATTTGTGAGAGCAAATCGTTATTTTATGTTCTCTTTAATTTTTGTACTCTTTTTTATTATTTGTCTCTTTCGGCAAACCTAAAAACTTACTATAAAGTATGTTCACTCTATTCAGGTCCATGACTGTTCACTCTACAGAGTAGTCAATGTAAAAATTATGGTGTTCACTCTAACGCGGTGTTCATTGCATCGGGTGTTCACTCTACCCAGACAGCACTGTAGTCATATAATAATATTGTTTTCCATTACACCGTGTTACACACATTCTGTCCTATGAACCAAATTTTCTTTTTCGGAAAGGGGATAAAAAATAAAAATACACGTGTATCGGCGATTTTCATGAACACGTCACGTAGTGGCCTGTGTGAAAGCCTTTGGACCGATTTTCAACCCTTTTTCAGTGATCCAATCGAGCTGATTTTTTGCAGGCAGACTCGTGGAAATGTCTGTATCACGTCAATTTTTTTTAAAAAATTGATTTTTATCAATTCTCAGATATTCCTAAATTTTTTTTTCTTTAAATGGTTATCGTTTTTTTTAAGGTTTCAGTCAAAAAACATTTTTTTTCGTAACGCTTAAGTAGTTTAAAAATTTGGAGTCTCTTCAAGTTATGCTAAGAAAAGTGAAAAAAATATTATTTTTTTTTTCAAAAATAATAAAAATTGGGGAAAATATGAGAATTGATAAAAATTGTTTTTAAAAAATTTGACGTGATACAGACATTTTTACGAGTCTGCCTGCCAAAAATCAGCTCGATTGGAAAATTCTGACGTGTACATGAAAATCGCCGATACACGTGTATTTTTATTTTTTCCCCTCTTTCCGAATATGTGCATTTTGTTCATAGGACAGAAAAAAATCTATTTTTTGTAACACGGTGTTATCAAACGACAAAGTTCAACCTTTCAAATAAAACCAAATTTGATCAGTATTTTGTATAACTTTGAATTATAAAAGTTGCCTGCTTGCTTCAATAATACGTTTTATGCGCTGAGGTCAATATTTCAAACGAATGAAACAAAATGTTAACTTAAAAAAATCCACTTTAGCTGATTTTGCCATATCGCAGAAGGTCATATTGTCTTAAACCATAGTTCAAACTAAGGACTCGTTGTTCTTTTTGAGTAAAATGCATCCACAAGGTGTTGAAATATTTTTTTTCTATTTCATTGCCATCCCGAATTATGTTAATATAATAAAAATAGATTTATGACTATAATAATCAACCGACTTAAAGGATTCACATATTAAAAACCGTTATATTAATTAATTATTTTTCTAAATACAATTATGTTTTATTTGTGTGTATGTGGGATTTCATGTGAAGGTCTTAAAACAATAATTTATTTATTTACTGTATTGTTGATATTAATTATTTTTAGTTGATTGATGTTTTACTGAATTTATTCATTTCCATACCATCCCACCACCACCTGTTGATACACATACGTGGATATCTTTAATTGGTGTTAACACTACAACATGTGTATGTTGTCTCGTTACTCTGTTGCCAGTTATTGACCGCTAATCCATGGTGTGAGTTTGAACGTTGACCCCTCTTTGGGGGGTCATGTTGGGATGTGAAAGCAAAAGACTAGCATGCAAATAGAATTTGTTAAGTTTAGAAGTTTAACTTTTGCTAATGCCATAATTATCAAATATTTTGATTTCATTAAATTTATAACACATTTACCTGATGTGTTTTGTATGTATTTTTCAGTAATACATACAATACTTGAACATAATATATGGTATCGCTAGAATTCGAATAATGATCAAATTAGAAGAGATCTTTTTAATCGAAACTAGAGTATTCGCCACCACTTTTGTTTATAGAATTATATAGTATATAGACAGCTTAAGCTAAAGCAAAATTTAATCATCCAGATCGACTCACAATGACTATTTCGGTCAATTTGTCAGTCTGTCTACTGTCTTTCTGAAGATTGTAATAAAACTACATTTGTGACACATGAACAATGGTTCCGGTTTTAGTGTAGCTTCCATACAACTGTACCTTCCGATTTTAGGTCCTCATGATTCACATAATACTTATAGCAAAAAGTACATGGTCCGCCAAATAACTTTTTTTTTTTTAAATTCTATAAAAAAACTACTGGATTTGAGAAATTTCTTTTTTTATTTGAAAGTTAATAATGGAAAATAAATGCATTCAAATGGCTGCACCAACGACATCAGCTCTGCGGCTGATAATGGCCAGGGCACCAAACATCGAATGTAGCTTCGGCTGTGTGGCACGTAGCGCGGTCCTGTTGAAACCGAATGTTGCCAATTTCCTACTCTTCGATTTTTGTAAACAAAAATTTGTTCAACAAGCACTAGTTTAAAAAAAAACGTTAGATGGCGGACCCTTTACTACAACTTTAAATAATTTCTATCGAATATCATGTTCCTCACAACTAAACTTTCTTGAAGTAGAAGAAACCTACAATTAAAATAGTAAAATATTTAAAACTAGTAAGTTGTAATGCGCCTATGGCGCCCGTTGAAATATGGAAAAAAAATGTTGTTGAAAAAAAAAAAATTTTTTGAAAAAAAAATATTGTTGAAAAAAAAAATTTTGTAAAAAAAAAAATTTTTTGAAAAAAAAAAAATTGTAAAAAAAAAAATTTTTTTAAAAAAAGAAATTTTTGTAAAAAAAAAAAATTTTTGTTGAAAAAAAAATTTTGTAAAAAAAAAAATTTTGGTAAAAAAAAAAATTGTAAAAAAAAAAATTGTAAAAAAAAAATTTCTGTACAAAACAAAAATATTATTATTTATAGAATTATAGAATGCCTATTTAAATTCCTACGTACTGCGTGACAGAGTCAGTGAATCAGTGTCGAGGGTAAATATATATTAAGATAAGATCAAAAATATTTAAATTAAAATCTAAGATAAATTTGAAAAACAGATTCTAATTATGTCGCCGTAATTTAAGACCACCAATTCGTTTCAATTTTTGGGAACTAAGGAAGTATGTACAAGAAAAGTTCAATAAAAGTTGGTTTGTGCAGAACTTTCAGTGGGTTCTAATCAAATTTTCCGGCCTAAGGTCTGCTAGACCCAGTTTTCGGGGACACATTTGTAGCGGGTTGTTCATCTAGAAGTTTTTTCTAATCATATGTTATTGTGGTGACTGCTCTCGAAGTAATCACAAGATGTCCTACGGTTTAGCTCAAACCGTATGTTTATTGCAAAATAAGTTTTGCCCAAAATGAAACAACCAGTGCACCTGCTGTATGCAAGTTTTTGTGAAAAGTCGTCGTACTTTGTGCACTGACGAAAATTTGTCTGCCATAACCGAGTGTGGGTCTTAGAAGTGACTAATTGACACTCCACCGATCTTAACTCTCTCCCGCAACAGCCTGATGCAAATTTTACACAATACTCGCTCGACCATCAAAAGAATAGTTTTTTCTGACAAAGCATATTTTTGTCTCGTCGCCTATGTTAAAATCTGGAGATCGAAAAATCTGCAGGTGATCGCCAATCAATAACTAATTTTCGCAATGGGATATTATTACCAGGTACACTATGACACTATACAACAAAAAAAAGATCAGTGTTTGAAAAGAAAAACCACTATCCATTTCTGATGTGCTGTAATTTTTTTTTTTAATATAATTTTTTGGGCGTATCGTAACTCGAAAACGGCTTCTTCGATTTGGGTGAGTTAAATTTTGAAAAATTTACCGCTAAATTTTTAGTTCCTTTGAATCTGAATGGCTGTTTCAGAGTAATACATACATTATCGAAATTATATATATTCTTTTGTAAAATGCCAAAGAGGCACTTTTTAGTTATTTATTATAATGCAGCCCTCACACATTACAACTGGTTGTACAATTTGATCAAGTTGTACAACCATTTGTTGGTTGTCGTTTGGATGAATATCTTTGTAGCGGTGTTTTCAAAAAATAACATAAAATGAAAGAGTGTGTGGAAAAAGTGACCGATTTGTTGACGAACATTAAAATATGCCTCAGTTGTGGAATTCAAGGTATAAAAACCAAATAATTTAAACAAAAATATATATAATATATTGACGCTACGAAAAATATTTGCAAATACGATTGGATAAGAAATTGGTTTAAAAATTTTAGCGTCTAAGGAAAACGGCCACCTTGTTTGTTAAACTCAATTGTACAACCAGTTGTAATGTGTGAGGGTTTTTGGCGGCCACATATCTTACAATTAAAATGTGATATAGGTCATTAAAATAAATCAAGGATTTTCGCTTTTATACACAATTTAGTGAAAGGACATTGCAGGAATCTCCTCAAAATGTCAACCATTTTTGTACTTAGGGGACCACAGTACCTCAAAACTGTGTAGTGGATATTCAGTAGAAAAAAAAAATGTTTTGTTGCATAGTGTAGTGAGTTACATCAGTAATGAAAATTCTACAATTTGAGGTCGTACAGTTTAGAATCTGAGAGACTGATTACGGTGAGGGTTTATCTAGACGAAGACGGTTTTACGACAACCGTCTGGATCATGTAGTACAATAAGCTAACATATCGGCAATTCCACGGTGTCGAACGTGACCGTTGTGCACATTCAAAGTGCAAAAAAGGTCAGAATAAAATATATTTTAGATTCATCTTATACATATTCGTACAGGTCCATAGTAGTACTATCACCGGTGGTTTAGTTTTTTTCAGGCGAAATAGTGATAACAAAATAAGGACAAAACAGGGAGCGGGTCGAACGCGACAAAAACAGAAGTAGTTTCCGTGAACATCTTTAAAAACATGAGAATCAGCGAAATCAAACAGAATATGTTATCGATGAAAATTGTAAAATGTTAAAAAATGACAAAGCTTTCGTATCCTCTTTATTTCATAGAAATATCATGGATAGTTTTTTTACATTTAATTTTTAGGTTGGTTCGAACGTGACATGTCGAACGTGACATATTTTCTATGACAATCATATAGACAAATTAGACCAAAAAGTACCGTTATTCTTCATTCCTTTTGATTCGTCTCTTCAATTTAAGATTTCTTATGCTCTTAGAAAGATTATTTATAATAAGCCTCTTTTTACATAAGCCTCTCTTTACGAAGGAAATTTTAAAAAAAAATGTGCATTTAAAAATCTGAAAATGATCCAAAACTACAATTTTCCACTTTGCAATTGTTTTTCGTAAATACACGTGAAATTCTTTAATTTCATTAAAATTTGAATATTTTTGTATAGTAATATATTACATTAATGTGATTTTAATAACTTTTAATTTTTTCATCACGGTAGACCTTTTGGTGGAATTACCCATATACTGATTTACATTAATTTGCGTAGGGTGCATCTCAGAGTCATAATTTAAAATCAATCAAAAGTCGCAGATTTGTACAATTTCATATATTCGACAAATCGTATCATTGGTTGAAAAATGCTGAACATTTCAATGTGTGAATAAAGGTTATTGCAAATATAATATTTATACACAATATTTGTATAGATAGATATACAACTTAAACACTATATACAACTCTATTCTATGTCTATCTATATACATACATACGTATGTAAATTTGTGCACATGCAATTTAATACATTATTAATTTTAACACGGCATGTAATGAGCTCACAAAATATAATCGTACCAAAAAAATCTTAATTTCGTTTCAGGTTTCCCCCCATCAACTGAACCACCACCACCACTACTGTGTCACTCTATTCATCATAGCCACGTGCGTTTACACAGCAACGGCTGCCATACTGCCGTCCAATGTCAATGTGGCACTCATCGATGACGACCAATTCTACTCTGCCCTACCCAATGAAATCGTTCCCATCCAACCGCTATTGGTATATCCAAAATCGAGGAATGCATTACCCTATCAAGGTCGCAATTTGTTAAAGGACAATGACATTATTTATGTCAAGCTACTGGATCGCAAAAGTTATCGACCTAGAAAACAGCAACAACAGCTGGAGGGTGGCGCCCATGAGCTGGAGATGAAAGATATATTCTACGTCAAAGCAGTAGCTAACGGTCAATTTAGTACTAATCGCCTGAAAGTATATCGTTTACCGGAATTTTATGCGATAAATGTTTACAAAAAAAGCGATTTATTGAAATAGTCCATCATAATCACAATCACAATCATAATCTCATGAATATTTATAGAATCGATGCTAAACTAATGTTATTCATAAGCACGCATAAACATATGTATGTGTACGTATGTGTGTGCACAGTGGGTGTGAAGAATTTTAAAGAAAAAGAAAATATCAAGACATTCTTGATAGGACAATGTTCATAGTCTGAGATGTGAAATATAAAACCAAGTTTGTTTATGTATTGTTGATTGATACAGTTTTGTTTCTGTTAGTCAAGTTCAAGATCATTGGTTATTTCTATTTTTTTTTCCAAAAATTTTAAACATTTTAAGAATATTTATATCTGAAGATTCAGAGAGAATTCGGAGATTTGAGAGAATTTTCTAATTGATATTGTAAGAGAGTTTCTACAAACAGAGTTTTGATAGAATGAGAAAAAATAATAATTCCCCGATTAGAAGTAAATTTCTTATGGTGAATTTTTCCACAATTTTTCAAATCTCCCAGGTCTCCGTCAGATACTAATGCAAGAATGCCCTTAACGAAAAATCGTAACTCAATGTGTTTGCCACTGTGCCATTTACGTCCACAACATACAACATAATTTATACATAATTTATTAATTAGTATGTATTTTGTATTTTATAAGTAAATAAATATAATCTTAAACCACAAACAAAACAGAACGAATAAAATTTATATTCTTTTTGTTGGGTTGTGCAAAAACCTTTAGATAAATGGTGTCTTGTCATCGCCATCTGTGACGATGGCTTCCATGGGTATTTCGTGCTCCCTTCATACATCTGGTAATTGGTTGCTAATGAAGACGTCATAATCAATCAAATTATTTTTGCTTTATATTTTGTGTATTGTTCTTCCTCGTCTTCTGTGCGTCCGATGTTTGGCGTGTCTCTCTTTAAAGAATTGGTTTGTGGCGATTGACCGCAGTAGTCTTCAGGCTGTGTCTGATAGTTTCTCCTACCAGTCCAGAATGACACAAAAGTGTCTCGAATAATGAGGTCTGTGATTTTGTACTTTTTATCTCTCTCTATCTCTCTTAAACATTTAAGCTGATTTAAAGTTGTTGTTTTTTTTGGTGTTATATTAATATGGTTTTAATTGAATATTTTGTTAGGTGTTGTGACATAAGTGAAGTGAATTGTTCTTTAATTGTATTAAAATGTTCAAGGAAATATTTTCTTGAGTTATGGCGATACATGAACTAAGAATATGTCGATTTGCTGATGTTGTGTGTTAACATATAAGCTTTGAATTAAAGAAAATCCATTATATGTTGCCGGAAACTTCCTCTAGTAATATTAGCTGAGTTGTGTTGTGCATGAGTGATGACCTGGTAAGTTACCTCGTAATTTGCCAACATTAAACAAAATGTACAATTGTGTTCAAAATAGAGGTTCTATTATATACTTGTAAGCGTTATCTTTCTAATATTTGATCTTTATTTTCTGCAAATCTTTACATACACGTAAATTGAGTTATTACAATCCTTATTACCTCTACTAATTAAGTGGGCGGCCGTGGTGTGTTTGGTAGTGTGTGCGACTATCACACAGAAGAACCCGAGTTCAAAACCGGGTAAGACCATCAAACATTTTTCGAGCGGCTGTTTCCACCTCGTAAATGTTGGCGACTTTACGAGTAAGAGCCATGTAAAACTTCTCTAGAAAAGCCGGCTTTAAACAGTAGGTCTCGGTCAGTGAGTATATATAGAAGTTCCCCGTCTGTTCCTTCATGGAATGTTAAGGGAAATAAATAAGTAAGTAAGTAAATAAGTTACAAAGTTAATTAGCCAATAAAGATATTCAGATAACATGAGGTGAGATTTTTAAGCGTTTGGTTTTCTGAAATTAAAAAATAACACAGAATATGTATTTTTTTTTTTTTTTTTTTTTTACTCCAGCACTCTGGGGATGCCCCCTATAAATGCAATGCATTGTGTTAGCGGAAGGAAATTAGGGTATCGGGAGGAGGAAAAAGAGAGTAGTGTTTGTTGACATTTGTTTTGAATTTCTGAATGTCACAACTGGCAGGATACACATTTGCTGGAAGAATATTCCACATACGAACGGTTCGGCTAAAGAACGAACTTTCTCTATAGTGCGTCGTTCGGTCAACCGGCTATTTCACAATGAACGGATAAGAGACCCTGGATAGCCGTGTATTCTGACTAAATGTTCTAACTTCAGGGACCAGACGACGGATATCTGACGAAGAGATACCGTTAAAATATCTATAGAACAGCGATATACAACCCACATTCCGACGATGCTGAAGGGAGAAAATAGAATTGGATACCCTAATGTCCCCAATCATCACCACCGCTCTCCTCTGTACACGGTCCAAAAGCTTCAAATATGTCTTTGGAGCTCCTGCCCATATATGGGATTTATATTCTATTTTAGGCCGGATGTAGGTGGCGTAAATATTTACGAGATCAGATGGAGTAAAGTATTTCTGGCACCGCATCAGAAGGCTTAAACACATGAATGCTTCTTTCGACACTTCGAATATATGGCTAGGCCAGCGAGCATCACCCTGTATCTTCAGGCTCAGAACGTCAAGAGTGTCTGATTCGTCGATATCCACACCACCCATAGAAATTGACGACGATGCTGGCTCTGGTGAACGTTTGTGTGACAACAAACAGCAATTGCTCACCAAACTCGTCTCTTAATTAATTTATGGTATCGTAAGAACTGTGGCATGTCTCAGATTCATTTAACATTGTGATTTGGGTGTGGTATTTATACTAAAGGGTTATCCTACGTTTACTTTTAAAAAGCAAAATGGATAACCCTTTACTTTTTACTAAATAAAGAAGGTCATGTATCCGAAATTGTGTAAAAACACACTTCAAGAACTGAGAATTTTATATCCCAGAGACGCAATGCCACTGGGTTGTGACAAGGTGACAAGGAGAATTATCAGCCGAACCAAATGAATAAAAATATTTAATATGAAATAACAACTAGCAGAGGTTGAGCACAGAAGTGCCCCAAGGTTCTGTCCTCCTCTATTTCTTATTTTCATTGACGACCCGTTGGGTCAGACTGTGAACCCGATCTACTCTTTTGCGAATGACAGCAACCTCATTCATTCATACTCCTTTGATCAACGGCCAAGTCCTTTGGAGGTCGAGGACAAAAGGCGTACAAAGAATGACTCACTCAATCGCGATTTGGCAACCATTTATGAGTGGGATTCAAATGAACAGAATAGATTTTAATGCACACAAGACCCATTGCTTTTTGTTGTCACACATACGTTCAATCTCTATGGGTGGTGTGGATATCGACGAATCATATTCTGGGCTAACCATACATTCAAAGTGTCGAAAGAAGCATTCAAGTGCAAGACATACTTCACCCCAAGAATGATAGAAATAAAGATTACGCCATGCGCATGATTTCCCGTTAGATGACGTATTTGTTCCCTTGTAAGGATTGTCAACTCTATGTTTATCTACGAATACGAATACAAAATTTCAGATTGGAATACAACGTAAGAACTATTGTTGGCAGTCCTGTAATTGAAACCACTTTGACTATTAGCCAATAGAAACACACTTCGCGTGATGTCACTGACCCAACATGTGCAGAACATTTGTTTTTCTGTAGTTTCTATTATTCTTGCTTCACCCCATCTGATCTCGTGAATATCTCCCGCATATGGGCAGGGGCCCTAAAGTCATCTTTGCAGCTTCTGGACCGTGTAGGGTATCCAACATTCTCAAATTCATAACAAATATCAACAAACACTATTCAGACTATCCTCCTTCCGACACCTTAATTTCCCTCCGCTAACACAGTGCATTGCACTTACAGGGGACATCCCTTGAGAGTTGGTCTTCGAAAAAGAAAAACAAAAAAAATTGTAATGAGAAGTTTTGGATTACATCAATCGTTCTTTAATTCCAATAATTATTTAATAAATTGACACATATATTTATTGCTTCGATTAATGGTTTTGTGTGTGCGTGTGCTATATTTAATTTTTATTCACTCACAGACATAACTAATTATGTACTTAGTTTAAATGTTATTAATTAATTGAGCTTTTTCACTCAACAACACAGATACGTACACACGCATACACTAATTGGAATGCATACAGGTGGTGTGTATAATGTGTGCACACTTCACATTCACAGATGATTTTGGATATAATTAATTGAATATTAAATACAAATATTGATGTAAAAATCCGTTATCGATTTTAATAATTAATTATAATGATTTAATATATGTTAAAAACCAAATAAAACACAAAATACCTGCAAGTCATCAGCAGTTTTTTGATAACATATCAAGCTCTTGCCGCGAAAAAGACGTAAGCTCCATTTTTTCGAAACTCACATTTCATTGAGACTCGATAGAAAACTGTCCAATGTTCTTAATGCAAAACTATTAAAATTAAAAATAGATATTTACAAAGATGGCAAATTCAATTTTTATGCTTGCCCACACAAAAAAAAACCTTTTGGCGCATACGTATATTTCGCGATTATGGCTCAATACTCTACAAATTCAGAAATAAATTTAAAAATAAAGCTAAATTGCTAATTTATAATGAACTTATTCATAACCATTTCAATTCTTTACCCATAATATACGCATATAAGAAAAGTAACGAGTTTAGATCCCTGCAAAGATCGCAAAATAAAGCTCTCAAAATTGTATATAATCTTACACGGATGTATTCAACACTCTCTTTATATACGGATATATCTAAAACTAGTTGGCCAATATACGGGCTTTGCAGATGCAATTACTGATATACATGTTTAAATCAGGGCGAAATATTGGTCATCATCCTATTGAATTTTCACAAAATCAAATTGTTTTCAATACCAGAAATATGTAGCTCAAACTAGAAATCACAAAACAACGAATTGTACACATCGGTTGTTCTGAGTATAATCATCATCCTCAGTTGTCAAATTTCGCACAATAACTTGGATTGCGGTTTCTTAACACAATAATTCCATAGAAAACCACATATTTATCAAGAACTAGGATATTATTTTTTATGAAAGAAACATTTGGAAGCCATCATCAATATTGGTATATGCTTAATAAACTCGTTCAATTGGTGGGTAGTTCAAAGAATTTCATTCCGTTCATTGGGATTTCAAAGTATGACAAACGGCTGTAAAATAGCCAAATCTAAAATGCGAACAATGTGCCCAACGAAATTTTATCAGCAAGTGGGGGATAGAACTGCTTACAGAAATCAAAACCAAACATATTTTATGCGTAGCTAATGCATTTTTCTCCAGTACGTTAAAATCACTTGGTAATTATTATTTCTAAACGTACTTTGTCTCAAAAAATACTCAAATCACGCGCCAATCTGGACCCCTGGAATAAAAAACACATCGAAGAAAAAAGTAGATTTCTTGGAAATTCGTCGCGCTGAATATCGCCATGCTCGAGTGATTTTCCAAGCTCCTAGAAAGGCTACAATATTTTATTTAGGTAATTGTGAGTTCTACAACATTCAATTTTTATTTCGAAAACGGAAATATGTAAATTTGTGTACGCTAATAAAATGTTACCGAAAGTATGTTCTTCATCGAAGGGCACTAAGTGTATTTTTGAGATTTCATTTTGATTATATTTTTCTAAGCCAAACAATATTCATGAATATGAAATGACATTATAAAAAAAAAAGTATATTTCGTTCAACATGTTTTGTACGAATGAAAAAAATCCCGAAAAATGTAACGTAACCTGTGGCAAAATAGCGGTTCTTAAATGTAGGCTTTATAGATCAGCAAAATAAAATGGAAATGACCATACATAGTCATCCCCTTCTCAAATAGGCCAAGTTGAATATTCCACAACTAAAGCAATCCAAACGAATGGCATGACATCGTTTTAACAAAGCCATCACTGGCAGACCCCAGGGCGAAATGCTCTGCTCTGCTGTACTACGTCATACATTCTACACCGTGTACGAACACAACAAAGAGAGAACGAAAAACAACCTGGTTAAACAGAAGCGTTTTTTGCATCAATTAATTATTTAATTGGAATAATTTCTCAATAGCACCAAATTATGATAATCTCAAACCGAACGACCGACCAAGCAACGAGAACAACAGTACAATAACGCCGACACGATACAAAAGAATCTGGAAAATGAAATGTGGAAATGGGTCACTGATTTCATTTCAAAAATGCCTCCTCTCCCTTTCAGCGCCATGGGGTTAAGATGAAGATGTGCCGTATAGTGTAGCTATAATTCTTGGCAGAGATAAGTTGGGTTGGACAACTTCACAAAAATTGCGAAAACTGAAAGGAAAAGATGCATGACAAAATGCTGTGACCATCTCATTTAATTATGCATGATACTTTAATAAAAGTATCACACATCTGTTTGATATTAATTGGATGTCACCTTTCCAGTCGCTACCTAGTAGCGGCAAACATAACATGCAAATCTTATGTTGTTTTCTTTGCGACTTTACATTTTTTGAAGTGCCGAATGTACCCGTCTTCTTCTCTTGAGGAGTGAAATTCATTTACATATTTTACCGCCTTGGCGATGCTTCACTGTTTCCGAGATATTTAATTTATTTTATTTTTTTGCAACACATCATAAGCGTTCGTATTATTGTGTAATAATTGATTTATAGGCGAATTAAATAATTTTCTTTTACAAAACCATTCGCACATTAAGAAACATAATTCAATTCGTAACGATTTTGATCATTAATTCTATTGTGGCAAATTCAAAACCACACAAAATTCCACATTTCAAATTCCAAACAATTATAACGAGTTATATACAAAGCTTAATAGCCTTAATATAAAAACGCATTGTTATTCGAAATTTGTTTTTTTGATTGAGTAGTTTCTAATACACATTCTACTAAAAAAAATAAAAAAGTAGTTTTATTATCTCTGTAAAAAGTGTTTGTCATCAATTAGGGCCTTTTATTTTAATGTAACTTCACTTATTTTCTCAGACATTAACTAGGTAAGGAAATGTGTTCACAGAAGAGTTATGTCAAAAATTCAGATATGAAGAAAGGCGTCTGTCATAGGGATTTATAATTTTTGAAGAATTTTTTAGATTTAACATACATTTATTTACCCCACCATGACTGGGATATTCAAGTCCGGACATAAGTCGAACAATTACAATATACCTGAAGACAATACAGAAGGGTTTCCAATTATCCGTCGCCTATTTAATCTACGTGGTAATTAATTTAAAAAAATCAAAACTGCTCCTGTCAATTACCATCTTTATGGTTTGTTTATGGTTGTAGTCCCTATAAGCAGACTCACTTAGACTTTGTAGCTAATTGTTATATCATTGTAACTAGCAAACCCCTTCTCCGTAGTGCCCCCCTAACCATTCTTTCTGAGTTGGACACAAACAACAAAGATCGTCTGGTATTGATACCCGCCTTATCGCCACAGGAAAAGCTCCAATAATGCAGTGAGCCTCTTGATAATGAAATGTTCAGCATATGCATATGTCTATCTATAAACCGTACGGCTATTTGCCACCCACCGTCCCCTCTATTAGTCTGAACGATGTTCTGTCTCTCTGCACAAAGATAAAATCTAATTTTAAATTAGTGTAACAAACGCCCTTGTTCGTTTATCGGTGCTACGCACGTACTACAATGGTTATACGGCACACATTTTGATTAGGTGGAGTCGTTTAGACCACTCTCGCCGTCTTTACATACGCCGCAGATCTGGCAGCACAGCCAAGCAATAAACGTCAAACACTTTGACACTTCGCGCACAGCCACACAAAAAAGAAAAAAACCGCCTCAGACATTTCGTGGTGGTGATTTTCTTGTGAAATTTAGTAAAATAAATTTGTTCACAACACGAAAAATATAATCAAGAACGACATCATTTGATGGTACAAAGGATAAGCTATACAAAGCCTACACAATGATGTACGAGAATGAAGAGGGTAAGTAAAATTTATAAACGAAATACGACCGAGAAAAATGTATGAAGCTTTCATATGAAAAACATGGCGGCGACGGAACATGTTGGTGGGCACAACAAGAGTTAATTTGGCATTATAATTTAGAGTTATACGAAGAGGAGAATGCGGAAGAAATCTCCCACGAGTTGTGGCAGGAAGCCTGCTGGATTGTGATCAACGCATACTTTGACGAGAAAGGTCTTGTGCGTCAACAGCTGGACAGTTTTGATGAATTTATTCAGATGTCCGTGCAACGTATTGTAGAAGACTCGCCGGCCATTGATTTGCAAGCTGAGGCACAACATACATCTGGTGAAATTGAAACCCCGGTAAGTGAATTAATCAGATTTAGTTGTCATCTAAGAGTTACTATTTCCGTCCCCAATTGCAGCCCCGTTTCCTTTTGAAATTCGAACAAATTTACCTTTCAAAACCTACACATTGGGAAAAAGATGGTTCTCCCAGTCCTATGATGCCCAATGAAGCGCGTTTGAGAAACTTGACATACTCCGCTCCATTATATGTGGACATCACAAAGACAAAAATTGTCGAAGGTCAAGCCCCAGTAGAGACACAACATCAGAAAACGTTCATTGGCAAAATTCCCATTATGTTACGTTCCACGTATTGTTTGCTTTCACAACTAACAGATCGTGATTTAACGGAATTGAACGAGTGCCCATTGGATCCTGGTGGATATTTCATCATTAACGGTTCCGAAAAAGTCTTAATTGCTCAAGAGAAAATGGCCACCAATACCGTGTACGTCTTCAGCATGAAGGACGGCAAATACGCATATAAAGCTGAAATTCGTTCATGTTTGGAACACAGTTCACGACCCACCTCCACACTTTGGGTCAACATGATGGCCAGGGGTTCACAGAATATAAAAAAGTCGGCTATTGGTCAACGTATTATTGCCATTTTACCCTATATCAAACAGGAAATTCCTATTATGATTGTTTTCCGGGCATTGGGATTTGTAGCAGATCGTGATATATTGGAACACATTATTTACGATTTCGATGATCCAGAAATGATGGAAATGGTAAAACCTTCATTGGATGAAGCCTTTGTGGTTCAGGAACAAAATGTTGCCTTGAACTTTATCGGCACAAGAGGTGCTCGTCCTGGTGTGACCAAAGACAAGCGTATTAAGTACGCAAAAGAAATTTTGCAAAAAGAAATGTTGCCTCATGTTGGTGTGTCCGATTTCTGCGAAACTAAGAAGGCATACTTTTTGGGTTACATGGTGCATCGTTTACTGCTCGCTTCGTTAGGTCGCAGAGAACTGGATGATCGGGATCACTACGGTAAGCGAAACAAAAAAATATAGTGGTATTTTTTGCAGAACTCTGCTTAATGTATTCGATTTATCTCGTACAGGTAACAAACGTTTAGATTTAGCTGGTCCCCTATTGGCCTTCTTGTTCCGTGGTCTATTTAAAAACCTGATGAAAGAAGTCCGAATGTATACCCAAAAATTCATCGACCGTGGAAAAGACTTCAATTTGGAGTTGGCTATCAAAACCAACATTATTACTGATGGTTTGCGTTATTCCTTGGCTACTGGTAATTGGGGTGATCAGAAAAAGGCTCATCAGGCCCGTGCTGGTGTATCTCAGGTACGTGTAATCGACAATTTTCCTGCATAATATAATTATTTAAACACCTGATCTCCTGCAGGTATTGAATCGTTTAACATTCGCCTCAACGTTGTCCCATTTACGACGTGTCAACTCCCCCATCGGTCGTGATGGTAAATTAGCCAAACCTCGTCAATTACACAACACTCTGTGGGGTATGTTATGTCCCGCCGAAACACCCGAGGGAGCTGCTGTCGGTCTGGTAAAGAATCTGGCTCTTATGGCCTACATTTCTGTAGGTTCCCAGCCTTCACCAATCTTGGAGTTCTTGGAAGAATGGTCTATGGAAAATTTAGAAGAAATCGCTCCATCTGCTATAGCAGATGCCACGAAGATTTTCGTCAATGGCTGCTGGGTTGGTATACATCGTGATCCCGAACAATTGATGGCAACTTTGAGAAAGTTGAGACGACAGATGGATATCATTGTCTCGGAAGTGTCTATGATCCGTGATATTCGTGATCGTGAAATTCGAATTTACACCGATGCTGGGCGCATTTGCCGACCCTTGTTGATTGTCGAAAATGGATCCCTCTTGCTGAAGAAGACGCATGTTGAAATGTTAAAGGAGCGTGACTACAATAACTACAGTTGGCAAGTGTTGGTGGCTTCCGGAGTGGTTGAATATATAGATACCTTGGAAGAGGAGACAGTAATGATTGCTATGTCCCCCTACGATTTGAAACATGACAAAGATTATGCCTACTGTACCACGTACACACATTGTGAAATTCATCCTGCTATGATTTTGGGCGTATGTGCATCCATTATACCCTTTCCTGATCACAACCAATCTCCTCGTAACACTTATCAAAGCGCTATGGGTAAGTTTGTATTCTTAAGGAATTAGCATTACGTGTTACTATTGAGAATCTGTTTCTTTTCCAGGTAAACAAGCTATGGGTGTTTATATCACCAACTTCCACGTTCGGATGGACACACTAGCCCACGTACTATATTATCCTATGAAACCTTTGGTCACAACACGTTCCATGGAATATTTGCGTTTCAGAGAATTGCCAGCCGGCATTAACTCAATTGTAGCTATTCTCTGTTATACAGGTTATAACCAGGAAGATTCTGTCATTTTGAATGCATCTGCTGTCGAAAGAGGTTATTTCCGATCCGTGTTCTACCGTTCATATAAAGATTCGGAAAATAAACGTATTGGCGACCAAGAGGAAAACTTCGAGAAACCGACACGACAAACCTGTCAGGGTATGCGAAACGCCCACTACGACAAATTAGATGATGATGGAATCATTGCCCCCGGTATTCGTGTTTCTGGTGATGATGTGGTCATAGGAAAGACCATCACTTTACCTGAAAACGATGACGAATTAGACAGCACCACCAAACGTTTTACCAAACGAGACGCCTCAACGTTCTTGCGTAATTCTGAAACTGGTATTGTTGACCAAGTTATGTTAACATTGAACAGTGAAGGTTATAAGTTTTGTAAGATTCGTGTAAGATCAGTACGTATTCCGCAAATTGGTGACAAGTTTGCCTCGCGTCACGGTCAAAAGGGTACTTGCGGTATTCAATATCGACAAGAAGATATGGCATTTACTTGTGAAGGACTTGCTCCAGATATTATCATTAACCCTCACGCCATTCCATCTCGTATGACAATTGGCCATTTAATTGAGTGTTTACAGGGAAAACTTGGTTCCAACAAAGGTGAAATTGGTGATGCAACACCTTTCAACGATGCCGTCAACGTACAAAAAATCTCTACTTTTCTCCAAGAATACGGGTACCATTTGCGTGGCAATGAAGTTATGTATAATGGTCACACCGGCCGTAAGATTAATGCCCAAGTTTTCTTGGGTCCAACCTATTACCAACGTCTCAAGCACATGGTGGACGACAAAATCCACTCGAGAGCCAGAGGTCCTGTCCAAATCCTCGTGCGACAACCTATGGAAGGCAGAGCTCGTGACGGTGGTCTACGTTTTGGTGAGATGGAACGTGATTGTCAGATATCTCACGGTGCTGCCCAGTTTCTCCGAGAACGTCTTTTTGAGGTCTCCGATCCATATCGTATACACGTTTGCAATTTCTGCGGCTTAATTGCTATAGCCAATTTGCGTAATAACACCTTTGAATGTAAGGGTTGTAAAAACAAGACTCAGATATCACAAATACGTCTGCCCTATGCTGCTAAGCTTTTGTTCCAAGAACTGATGTCCATGAATATTGCTCCACGTTTAATGGTAGTTTAAGAATAAGTGCGGAAAAAGTTTTAAACGGTGGAGATTAAGAGACGAATGTGAGTGATGACCAGAATGAAAGCCTATTTCATCCTATACGATATCAATTTACAATTAGTAATAATTTTGTATTTCTTAATTTATGACGAATGTCTTTAATAAAATTGTCAAATTTATTCAAAATATCATGCATTGTTAGTTGCTTGATGTAATGAAAATTAATATAGTCTAACAAGCTGGCGTTACAGAAAAAATTGAAAAAAATCAACAGGCTGGTAATGTAGATTGTTCCTAATTAGAATCATCTTGTCCTCTACAACAGGAAGCTTTCCATCGATGAAGTAGTGAATGTGAGAAAATGCTTTCTGAAAGCTGGAGCGATTATGGAATCTTTCAAAGCAACAACAAAAACTAGAGTATCTTATTTATAAATATCACAAAAAATCGAATTAATATTTTTATTTTCCGAATATTTCATTTGAAAAAAAAAAATACAACAAATAAAAAAACGAAACTTGGACAGTGTCTCCCACACATTCATCGGTCTTGGCTAGTTAAGGCCGAGTCTAAATAGAAGGCTATACTTCGAAAATCCTAGCATTTCGTTCATAGCAGTGTGGATCTGTTCCTGAGGTTGAGTTATGGAAACAGTACAAAGGCATCGGTAGCAGCAAATGGGAAGTAATGGTTTCTTTTATTTGTAAGTAGAGCCTGCTTTATTTATGAGTAGTAGACCGACGCTGTCGATCTTCATATGCTAATAATAGACTAGGGTACTATTGATATTAACGACTCATATCATATGATCCTATCTTGATTCAAGAAATGGAGTTATAGGTTACGTAATAATCAGAATTTCAGTATTAAATACAGGTGTACTAGTCCCTAGAATTTAGTGCTATTTTATTACAACGCCCTAAAAAGTCTTTAAACAATCACAAAAAGGGTTACAGTCTTCCCCATGAAACCAGCACTGACAAAAAAAACAGCTGTTACAACCAGATGTTTCGCACGCAGATCAGCTGATTATTGCTACTGGCAAGCGTGTTGGAAAAAATCCTTGCTCCAAAATGAGTTTTCTGCGTAGATCGGGTAAATGGTTGATGGTAGGTATACTTCCATTATATTCGGACCACAATGACGAAGTGTCAAAAGAAACAAAAACCTACAAGTCATTTGTACAACGACCGCCGAGCAATGAAACAGGTTGGGAGCGGGTAAAAGAAGTCTTCAGAGTGGAGTAAGTGTCTATGAAATATCAAAATAAGAAACCAGAATATTCCTGATTCGTACATTTTAGTGAATTTGGATCAATAACAGCGGAATTGAATTCCATATATCAAGCCGGGTTCATGGGTTTTCTGGTGGGAGCCATCTATGGAGGCATTATACAATCACGGCAATCGTATATGAACTTCATGGAAAATAACCAGGCCACCGCATTTCAGTCTCATCTAGATGCTAAGGTAATGATTTTAAATCCGATTCCAAGGTTTTTGTACAAAATTCTAAATGTTTTTCATTTGCAGAGGAAGTTACAAGATAAATTTACCACCAGCTTTGCCAAAGGTGGTTTTAGATGGGGTTGGCGTGTGTCACTATTTACCACATCTTACTAGTAAGTGTATTAGCATCAGAATCTTATAAGATCTTAGCATTTACCTATAAAATGATTTCTTCTTGCGTTCCTCCCGCAGTGGCATTGTCACTTTAATATCTGTGTATAGAGAAAAATCTTCTATTTATGAATATTTGGCTGCAGGTGCCTTATCAGGAGCTGTGTACAAGTTTAATTTGGGCTTGAGGGGCATGGCTGCTGGCGGTATTATTGGCGGGTTTTTGGGCGGCGTGGGAGGTGCTGCTTCATTATTGATTATGGGATTATCCGGTACCTCCATGCAAGAAGTTCGATACTGGCAATATAAATGGAGAACCAACAGAGATGATGCCGTCTCAGAATCATACAAGGTAAACTTTTCTACTATTAGAAACATTGCATTTTTACACATTTACATTTCTTGTTATGTCGCCTAGTTGGCAGCTGAACAGGACGAACCGACACCAGAACTCTTGAAAGCCCACGACGAAAAGGTGGGAGAGAAAATCACTTTAGAAAATATTAAATAAATTAATATATGCACGTATCTAATAATAACCATTATATAAATAGTTTATATTATTTGTTTATTTAATTGAATTCTATATATCGTGCCGGTTTCGTTGGCTTTTTGGTGGGAGCCATCAATGGGATGGAATCCGCCATATCGCAATCGGTGGCATGTCATAATGTCCACGAACCTAATATCTTTTGGGGTCATTTTCGTTTTTTACATTACAATGGCATATGAACAATTCACCAAGGGGAGAAACCTATGAAGATCCAACAGAAGTAGTTGTTGGATTTGATATGGTATGTGATATAGTATATGCATATCACGAAGAAATAAAGTATGGGACAAGCAGGTCAAAACCAAACACAGATTGTCTTGAAGTTTGAACTATATGACCACATTTCAGAGATTTAAAAGAATCAACAACTCAAACGTTTTAAGTAGAATTCGGCTTTGGCTCATTGTCTTTTCGAAGCCATGTTCTACAGGAGTCTGCTTCGAAAATCCCATTCAAAATAATGGTCGTTCAAGATGATAAATAATTTTTTATTCTGTAAATGGTAATTATTATTAAAAAGTCAGTCAGATTTCTAAACCCGTGATTGAAAAACTTTTGTATACAATTTGTATTGAGCACTCCGCTTTTGAGGTTTGCAGCGTGCGGTCATGCTGTAAGTTTTCGCGGCGGAGTCATTTCGAGTAATCATAACTGTAAAAGTACAGTAATCAAATATCAAAGCACGTGTTGTGCAATCGACTTAAATACAAAGGGTAAACCCCTAACCATAGCGTTGGCGTAATGGATTTTTTCCGGCCAAATACATCTTCGACACTGTTGAAGTAACTTTAAACAAATAAAAATTGTATTGAAATAAAAGTGTCACTTTTCTGTAAAAAAGAATTCCTGTTATTCACACTCAATGACAGGTTGGCGAGGACTACACACTCTATCAGGAGTTGATCTCGTCATTGTTCAAATACAAAGATATACGGAAAGTCGACTGTGACCAGAGGGAACCACCGCGTTACATACAGAATGAAGTGGCCACGCTGGATGCCACCACCTGCACGAAGTGAGTGAATGAATTGAAAAGTCGGGCAAAGTAACGTGCTTGAGATGAAAATAAACATTACCAAACGTGACTGTTTTTGGAATACGTGACCACAGTGTTTCAAAAACACAAACACAGAATTAAAACACAGAAACTATACGATGGAATGCACACTATGTTCAGCATATAGATCTATTGAAGTTGGTGATTTTCGGACTGCTGGGAACAATATTAACGCCTACTCCTAAATAAGATGAATCCATATCAACGGATCTTCAACATTCATAATCCAAAGCAATAACCAAATTTTGATTGATGAAACCAGAAGAAGAAACCGGGAAGATAAAATTACCAAGGAAATGCACCTTGGTGTCACAACCATTAAAACCGATGTATTATTATTTATATTAATTTTTTTTTATATATAATATATATTTAATATAAATGTTTTATAATAAATTAGTAAATTAATTTATGCCCCGATATACGGACTTTAGTGGAGGAAAACTCCTGTACTACTGTGCACGCGTACAGTGTTTTCCAGCCACTGTTCTGGGTGGGGAGGAATGAGACTATAATAATTTAAGATTATCGACTGGGCTGTGGATCGGGCATCCATTGAGGGGTAATGGTAGAGCGCGCTGAGCTTCCGTGGAGTGGGGGTGTGGGAGCCGAGACATCACCATTGCGGCGGTGGGGCGGGGTTGTTATAGCGTCGGGAAGTGAGTATGTTAGTGGGGTTCAGTGTGAACTTACCAGGTTCATCCAGGAACACGTATGCCCGAAGTGCCCGCCATGAACAAATTCCCCATGATGGGAACAAATTGAACTTTTCCAGGCATTCAAAATTATGCCTTTACCATCTTTGCAATTTTGCACGCAACACTTTTTTAATTTTAATTTAATTTAATTTAAATTCACTTTCACAATCCACCCATAAAATTCAGAATGAATTGAAAGAGAAGAAGAATTGGATTGGCGCGTAATCTCTTCCTCTTATTTTTCCAATTCCCTTTTGATTCAATACGTCCCTTTCTACGGTAAACAGTGTTGCCAGGACAGAATTCATTCAACTTTGAACGGTTTCACTGTTATTTTAGAAATATATGGAAATTCGAATTCAATTCAACTTTTAGGAGATGGATTCTATTACATCACTGATTACAATTAGTAAAATAATAATGGAACGTGGTCTATGTACCGTATCGCCATTTGTATCAGTGATCATCCCTAACACTGCTTAAAACTATCTGAGTTCAAATAGCGACTTTTTCAAACCAACATCGAATTAAAACAGTTCCTGAACTCTGACTTTTGTCTACATAGATGATTAGATGCTAAAATAAAAATTTCAACTATATTTTATACTACCATATTTTTTATTGTTGACATTAATTTGCGCCTATATGTAGTAATATTTTAAAATCGACAACTGGATATGTCTAATAAGCTTTTTTTTTTTTTGGTTTAAAAAAATATAACTTGTTTTTTTTTTGTTCGATAATCTTAATAGATTTTTAAATAAATAAATTATTTTGAGCATCCACAAATAATGTCAATTTTTATTTTTAGTTTAATATTTCATTGAATACAATTTATATTTAATAAATATAAATCTTCAATATAAATAGATTTGTAAAATTGCATAGATAGGATACGATAAGAAAATAATACAATTTACTTAGACAAAACAAATAAAATTAAAATAATGCACTCAGGTTGTAAAACAAACAAAACGAAGATGTACGTTTTCATCAAAGAAAAAGGCTAAGAAAGCATAAAGGAAATAATGCAGTCTACATCGCTCAGCTCAAATTGTATTCGTTATTACAATATTTTTTTTCAGACATATCAAAAAACGAATAGAAAATAGTAGCTTAGCAAACTAAACGGAAATTAATCTAACGAAAATATAAATTAAGACTGATCTTGTGGTTTAGTTAAACGTCGTGCACCACGATTAGGTGGTCCTTTGGGTTTGGCAAAAGCCGGTCGGTGGAGCATTTTCTTGGGGTGTAATTCTTCTTGTAGAAAGTCTTCGGTTAATTCAGAGCCAGCATCGATTTCAAGCTGAAAATTAACAAATTATTAGTGAAATTACTGGGTATGGTGTACACAAATGAAAATTGATCTTACCTTTTTAGCTATATCAATACCAAATGCTTGTAATGTTTCCAAGAAGGGAGCTTTGCAACTCGAATACATCATTCTTTCTCTGACTGAGCAAGAGTAACCCGGCATTGAATATATGAAAACATATGATTCCAAGTAATCACCCTCGTGACTGTGTTTGAATAAATACAAATGATAACGAGCATGATCGTCGGGTACTTGCTTTGGAAGATCGGTAAGTGCCACAACGGCGGCATGGGAGACATGTATCTGTTCGGCTTCCAAGTCAATGCGAAATTGCAAATAATCATAAGAGCCTCTGAGCATATCTTGTATAGCTTGCTTGGTAGCTCCCGAGAGGGGACAAGCCAAGCCTCCTAGAGTTTGATGTCTAGTATCAGTGTTGAAGTCTGTATTCACTTCCGTCTTGCGCAATTCCGCCAATTCTTCTTCGCGAGTTGTCAGTGGCGCCGGTGCTGCAAATGCCCTTTTGTGCCTTTGATAACCCTCCAGAGTAGTTTCATCTCTACTGGTCGCATGTATTTCCTCCGTGATGTGAGCAGAACCAAACTCTTGTTTGAGCGTCGCTTTTGTGGAAGCGTAAACCATTTTTTGCCGTATTGAGGCAGCGTCGGGAACCCAACACATCAAAAGCCATGATGGGCCTAACGATGTTTTAGTATCTAAACGATACAAAATATAACAGGGAACACTGTCTTCAATGAGTGGATCAACAAGTTTGTCATAGTCTCTTTCCCAATCCTTTTTCACTTCCGCCGTGTCGGTGCAAGACAACTCTTCTGCAAATAAAATAGAAATTTTACGACTTTGAGGTCGGGGTGTGGACTCGCACTTACCATTTTCAATAGATACTTTAATGACACGCAATTTTCCGTTTTTAGCTTTTCCAAAGACTTTTAAAAGTTTTTCATTGGCTGCCGAAAAAATAATGAATATATATTTCATGTTTGACGTACATCTTCCCACTTACCTTTGATTCCTGTTTGATGAGACATGTTCTATTTTTAACAAAATAATATTCTAACTAAAATTCTAATGTAATTTCGCTTCTTGTGTGGTGATTCGATAAAGATTTTTTGTGCTTTTTTGGCATAAAATAGTGGTGTATATGTATATTACTCACTCTCCTCCACGGTTAATGGGTTAATGGTTAACAACAAATGGAAAAATAATGCAAGACATTTTTTGACAATCCCTAGAAGAAGCATTCACAATGGTCCACCTTTCACTTTTTTTCCACTGCAGATAAATTATTTACAAATCGTTTAGTAAAAGGGAAATTCTGCAGATGGCTCTGAATGGAATTGCATTCGTTAGAATGAATTCATTGTTTAAGCGAGTTTTCAATTTTGTACATTTAAATGTTGTACTTTTGAATATATTGAATATTTTTTAAATTTTGTACTTTTTTAAATATTTTCTAAATTTTGTACTCTTGAATATTTGAATATATTAAATATTTTTTAAATTTTGTACATTTAAATTTTGTATTTTTGAATATATCGAATACTTTTTAAAATTTGGACATTTAAATTTTGTACTTTTTTTAAATATTGAATATTTTTTAAATTTTGTACTTTTTTTAAATATTGTACTTTTTTTAAATATTGAATATTTTTAAAACTTTGTACTTTTTTTTAAATATTGAATATAATTTTTTTTAATTGTTTCATGTTATTTGTTTTCATTTTTTTGTATTCTCTGTATAGATGACACAAATGAACAGGTCGATGATGTTGCAGAAATTGGTGTGGATATTGAAATGACCTGCAATGATAGCTTGACTCAACATCCGGAGACACGTGAAGATGCGCTGTATAAAGAAAACGTCATGCAGAAATTACAGCTGAACCAGAAGAACGTAGAAAACCAGCTATTAAAAGACGAAATCCAAAGCTTGAGATTGAAGTGGGCCGAAAAAGAAACGCTGCCATCAGCTATAATACCAGCAGCCGATAGTAGCCCTGCCTGTAGATCAATAACAAGCATAATTTGTGGGGCTACTTCGACAATTTCCGACGCAGGTCGAGTAATTTTACAGAAGCTATGTATCTTTCACTGCAAACGTACAACGAAATGAGAGATATATTTCAGCTTCACGTCAATGCATTGGGTTTCGCAATAACATGTGCCTCAAATCACAGGAGTGTGCACGCGGGGTACTACCTACTACCCACCGAAGATAATACAGAAATCGCAGCAAAAACAACAGCTGTGTTTACTGCGTGCAAGGAGGCGGGACTAAAGCCGAAGATGATTGTGTGTGATCGTGCGATGGAAAATACTGCATTTGTCAAACGTCATCGCCATCCGGAATTCCCGAAAATAAACATGCTCTCCGGTATTTTTAACATTCCAGTGGTCTACGATGTTCTCCATATACTGGTGAACATATGGAACTGCTTTTTAAAAGGCTGTATTGTCGTACGAAGTACGTGTCGTCGAGCTGCGCTTTAGAAATCATTTGCAGGCAAGAGCTCCGTACCAAAATATCTAGCTGAATCTGTCCAAAGTTTGCAAAACACCCCCTTAAAGAAATTAAGGTATACGAACACGCAAAAACACCGAACTACATAGCGGTTTTTTGTAGCGATAAACTGTATGCAGCTACATGCAAAGGTATAGACACAGTATGGGATTTAAGTCCAGAAACAAAGAGCGCAACAAAAGAGTTTCTCTGTGTCTTATCCAATGTTCACAAGGTGTTTTTTGGCAATTTAAATATAACAAGAGATGAGTGGACAAGAGATATACGTGCGATACTGGATGCTCTCTGCAACATCAAATGCAAAACATGTCCCACCAATACCACCACCTGTATTGAGGCGTTGATGTCATCCTTGGAAGCTGCGTTGTACATGTTGCAGCAGTACGAATTCTTCCAACCAACAGTGTGCAGTACTGTTAAACTGGAGCAAACATTTTGAGACCTGAGGAAACGTTTATCGGACAAGCCGACTTGGAACCAAGTGCGATTTGGAACCAACCGAGATTTCTCTTACTGGTACCAGTCATGGTAAGTTGCATTTAAACGCTCAGAACATCATGAGGTAACTTTAAATGTCAATTTCAATTTTTGTTGCTAATGTTTGATATATATATTTTTTTGTATGTTGTATATATGTATATATTTTTTTTTGTGTATTGTATATATTTTTTTAAACATAGTTAAAACTACTAACATCTTTTGTTTTTAATTCATCGGAAATACCGATTTATTTTACTACATTGTATATATTTTTTATTTTCAGAGGGGACTGAACCATCGCATTATGGATTATGGATTTAATTTGTTGTTCTTTAATTTTAAGTTACTTTTTTTTACTAACATTGTACAAATATTTTTTTCAACCTACTAACATTTTTTCGCAAAGTTTAATTAATCGGTATTTCTTTAATTTTACTCACATTGTACATATTTTTTATTTTCAGAGGGGACTGAATGAATCGAGTCATCCTACTAATATTTTTTCTTGCGAATTCTTTTATCGGTATTTCCTCAATTTTACTGACATAGTTAATTTTTTTTATTTTCAGATGGTGGAACGTCTGTTTACATTCGAGATTGTTATCAGTTTAATGTGGAAATGTGTCGAAGCAAAGATTTTTTGGAAACTATAACTATATGAGTTGAAAATTTAATGGGAAAACCTTAAAGTTTATCACGTTTTACAGGTCACAGAAGTGTGATGTTAATATTTTTTCAAATTCTGTGAAAGAACTATTAACAACCTATGGAAGGCAGTCAAGTATCATTGTGGGAGATTCTAATAGTGACTTCCTTAGAAGTGCTTTGTCTCAGAGAATAACCGATATATTCACTAGCTTTAATTATAAAAACTGCCACTTTTTAATCACTCGCCCAGAATTACGTACCTGCATTGACAACGTCTACAGGAATATAGAAGATGGAGTTCATGTAGATACAATTCAGTCTTGTTTAACAGATCACTATATCATTTCTTGTACACTTAAAAAGCAAACTAGTTGCCCAGAATTCCGAGTAGATGTTCGGAAAACTTGCGATTATGATAAGGCGAAAGTCATTCTTTACAACTACATGTAATCTTATCATGAGACAGTTAATCCTTCAATAGACCTATCACATATAATTGATTGTATCGCTACTGCTTCGCAAAATTCAACTGTTGATAGGACTGACAGAAAAATGGTAAAGCATGATTTGACCTCGTGGGTAAGTAAAAACCTGCAATCCTTGATCATGTACAAGCATACATTTTTAAAACAGTGCAGAAATCGAAAGGATTTAGATGGAAGGTTAAAGAAACTTAGCAACGTAATAAGGAAAGCTTCTAGAGATTCAATGAATCAGTTCTATACCTATAATTTGGAAAGGTTTCAGTCAGATCCTAAAAAAAGTTGGCACTGTCTGAATGAAAGCCTTGGTAGAAATGTCTTCACATTTAGGAAATAACAATTTATTGAGCAGATTTCAGTATGGGTTTAGAAAAGGATGCGGGACAAAGGATGCTATGGTGAATGTAATCAACCATATTTGTAAAGCTTTAGACGGCGGTGCTAATAGTGCGCTTATGACTTATCTAAAGCGTTTGATGTAGTTGATCCTACAATTCTTATTAGGAAGTTAGAGTATTATGGAGTTGATGAATCTGCTTTAAATCTTTTGAAAAATTACTTAACAAACCGTAAGCAATATGTCGAAATCGAATCCTGTAAGAGTAGTATAATAATCTGAGAACAGTAAGATGTCGATTAGAGACCACGAAACAGCGCGTTGAATATATGGGAACTTTTGAATTTAATTGTCTCCCTCAAGAAATTAAAGAAATAGGTCGATTAAAGAAATAATGTCCAAGTGGCGCTGAGGCATGTTTGATTTTATTGTATATACACCAATACCTCGCTTTGCGTTGTTTCGAAGTTGCGTCGCTGCTGAATTAGTACTAATTTTCACTGTGCGTCGTTAGTTTTTCGAAGTTGCGTTTTTTGGGTTCGAGTCTTAAATTTTTTTTTTGAAATTTCCTTTTTTTGTCTAAAAGATGACACGACTTTTGTTTCTAATTGCGCCATGCCGGGGATTCCCTTTCTAAATCAACGCAATGTACGGTTGCAAACAGAATTCTGCTTAAGCGGTGTCGCTGTCCCAAGAATTATTAAACATTGTTACGATTATTGAGTGCCTCGCGAGGCTATGGAGTGCCTATTACTGTTTTAGAGTTCAGTTTCAATTAGTGTGTTGTGCTTTTTGTAACGTTTCAATCAGTGTGTTGTTTTTGTTTTTTTTAAGAGAATAATAAATTTTTACGGGTTGTTTCTGGTTACAAAAAAGGTAAATATTTTTCCAATTTATTTATTGGCAGAGTTGTATTATTTTTTTTTACATACACTTATAATTTTTTAGCCAAATGAGTGGAAAGGGCGCTGATGGTAGAATTACCCAAAAATAAAACTATCAGCTTGGAGACAAAATTAGATATTCTGCGACGATTTGATAAGGGAGAGAAGGGTGTGGAGATAGTAAAGGCTGATGGTACACCAGCTGTTCGTCATGAAATTTCTAATTTAGCTAGAGAGTCTAATTTTGAAGGTATGGAGGTATTAGCATAAATGAATTGCTAACCTCGCACACCCAAGAATTGTCTAATGAAGAACTATTGCAACTGGAATTGCAATTGGCTAATAAAGAAGATGACAGTGACCGTTCAATAGAAATCTCCGCAGAACAAAATTTAACCTCCAAACAAATTTCTAAAGCGATGTGTTTGATTGACGAAGCTATGGATATTTTTTTAAAAAACGATCCTGACAGCGGAAGGAGTTTTAAAGTGTCCCAGGCGGTAGCTACGAATATCAATTGCTAAAAGGAAATTTATTTTACGTTGAAAAAAAAGCTGTTTAGAAAACATTGGACCAATTTTTTGTGAAAGAATGCCGACTTACGACAACAGCCACTATGGACTCATCAGACAGTGATAATTTTTATTTTGTTTTTTTTATAAATTAATTGAATATTTTATTTTGTTTTAATAGAATTTGTTTTTTTTGTTTGTTCTATGTATGCAATTTTATAAATTACATAATTGAATTTTTTATTTTGTTTTAATTGAATTTGTTTTTTGTATGTATGTAATAAATTTTTATATTATTTTTGTTTTTTAAATGTTTACTTTGTTCAATTTTCTTTTTAAAAAAGAAGTATTTTCGTAACCCTGGAACCTATCTTCGATCTTCACATGGTTTGCTATAGAAAATAATAGTTCACTTTGCGTCGTGTTTTTTTGGAACGTAACCACGACGCAAAGTGAGGTATTGGTGTATTATGTTATATTATATTCTTAAAAAAAAAGTGCTGCATCGCCAGGAAACAGATGTTTTGTTTCATATTGCCGCGTCGATGAGCTGTAAAACTGAAATATTAAATAAGAAATGTTTTTGCGGGCAGTTTAAAACAAATTGGTCCCTGACTCTGGAAGTACAACAAAAATAATTATGAGACGGTCTAAAGCTCCTTCGATGGTGCATAAAAGTAAACGTGTTTGCAAGGTTAATGATTCACAAGCTTCAGATCACGAAGACGAATCTTATATCTGGGGTTCCAAAGATAAACCACAATATGAAAGTACGGGTAAGAACAAACGCATTTTCAACATTGTTTGGCGTGATATTACAACCAAGAAACATAAAACGTGGAAAGGAGATGGCACATTAGAGGTAAATGTCCTTTCCATGAAGGCCGTACTGAAAGATGAGACTGGAAAGTATATGGGATGCACTACGAAGTTCCAACTATCCGAATTGCAGGAAGACTATCAGATGATTGTAGGCGGTAAAGAAATTGAGGTCCAAAACGAAATCAAAGACGAAGAAGAAATTTATGAAATTCGAAAAAAACAAATGAAAAATCGTGAATGTGGCTCTGAGGAATGGGTATCGCCAGAAAAGCGAGCTGAAGAGGACAAAAAACCAAAAGGTGGATTTAGTTTTAGACCAGTGTTGGTTTTGAAGCAACCGCAGTTATCACAGCCAGTAGAAATGAAAACTAAAGTTCGAGACACTGGCGGAGAAGATACTTGGGATACGATGACAGACACATTATTTGATAATCGTAAACCGGAAAAGAAAAATATAGGGAATATAACTGGCGAAACTAAATGGGGCACACACAAACTTGTATCAAATATATATGAGAAGTCAAAAGCAGAAACTGATGGAAACTTGTATGAAAAAACTAACAACATATATGGAACCACCCCAGAAACAGCACCATCATCATCGTTTTCCAAACCCACGCCCTCAACAACTGAGTGTAAGCACCAAGATTTCATGTGCTTTATCAAGCCTTCAGAGTTACAGCAATATCTCTTCCAGCAGGTCAAGGAATATTACACAAAATACAAAGTAAATCTTAATTTTGAAGAATTCAATTCTCTAGACACTCAACATATACTAGAGCGGATATGCAATCATCCATCTTTCATCAAACACACAGAAAGCAACAATAAGCTAGTACAATTTCTAACATCTTCTTTACCCGATTGTTCTGAAATGGGGCCCTTCGATTCGGGTAAATTGGAATTTGTACAATATTTTCTACAACCTTCAGGTAGAAGTGTAAAAGAAAATGTAATAATAATTGCTAATAATTTGAACGCACTAAATATGTTGCAAGGTTTGTGTGATTATATGAATATACAATGTTTGCGGATAAATACAAAAGATTCGCACGATACTAAAGACACAATTTTCAAAGAATATTGCAGAACGTCTGAGAAAACTGCAACAAAAGTGCTACTCACAACATCGATACTCAACTTAAATGATTATGCTTCCGTTCTTAAAAATCAGCCAATAATTGTTTTTGAAAATATCTCAGAGACTATGAACGATTTTGAAGCCAACATCCATTTACAAATCTCAAAAATGTATTATTTAATAACTGCTTTTAGTATAGAAGAATCGCTAATTCTTTCAAATTTAGAAAATATTTCATCGAGTATCGAAGAAATATTGAATTTATTCAACAGTGATTTTGATGAAACATTTTGTTATGTACATGAGAAAATAAAATGCAATTGTTGTGGAAATATGGAAAGCAGTATACTTCAAAAGGATTTAACATTTTTCAAAAATTGGCAACACTTGGCATCTCCTTTCGATGAAGAGTTTTTGAAGGTTTGTTGGAATTTCGAAACTTTATCATTCTTCAGATGATGTTTTTTTTTATTATTGCAGAATTCTGGTTTGGATAATTCATCGGAGAATCTCGTAACAATTTTTTGGAAAACACAGTCGTAAGCTTGACAGCGTCACAGTTAAACTCAATTATAATGATATAAGTCTCTACAAATATTAATAAATATGTTCCCTTTTTTAGAATTTACTATGTATAAATCTAAAGATATAGTTAAATTATCAAATACGAATCTGTGTGAGTTCTTGTCGTCCTGGATCTTCAAATTTAAAAAAAAAAACACTTAAACCATTTTTGTAAATTAGTACTATGTTACCAAAACAACAGCCAAATATTAGCAGACTGTTATGAAACAATGCTTTCAGCAAAATTTTAGACGCTTAAGGGACAGCGAACTGAAAATTAATAGAAAATTCAAAGATCCTGATAAATGTAGGCCGATTGGTTAATTCTGTAGTGTCAAAATACCTTTATTGTGAAATACTTTTTGTGGGAGATATTTCCACATCCGCCAGCATTTATGACAGTCTGTTTAACTCTTCTTTTTGTTTTTGATCTGTCCGTGGATTACGGGACTGACGCTCTAATAATGTTGAATGAACTATACTATTATAGTTAAAAGATTGTAGGACATGTATATAGTCAGAAGAGAGCTTAAAACTAACCTCTGATGTACAAACGAATGATGAGATCACATGCAAGACTCGAAACTTCTAAAAGTACGAGTTGTAACGTTAAAATCAGTCTCGAATAATTAATCGAATTGAGACCTGGACACTCAATGTATGATTTGGGACATTAAATCAAAACTGTTGCACGTACCGAGTACGTGGGTATGGATAGTTTTTTCTAATTTTTTCCTAAAAAACAAAAACAAAATTATTTTCTTTTTCATATTTATAAACAAATGCCAGTTGTTTTCATCGAACTTTTTACTTGTGTTGTAGAAAAAATTAACATTAAATGCTAAATGTTTAAAAGTAAATCAACTAAAAAGAATTTATAGGAGGATTTTATAAAAGAAAACTAGTGGTTATCCCTTAGCAGCTTTAGCTTTGCTTTTTACTTTCTTGACTCTCTTCAAGCCGTCCATGTTACTTTTCATGAACTGAGCATACATAGTCATCATTTTGGGAACATCTTCATGTTTAACTACGGTGGAAATCTGCAAACATGATTCATGATTTTTTTTAGATTAATTGTTATTAAGTTACCATACTATTTGATTACCTTTTTGGATTTCGATTGAGCCCTCATGAGGCACATATATTCTTCAGGTTCTGGTAAAGCAGGTTTTCCTTCACGTGGTTTAGGTCTATCATGGCCATTATCTGAAAAATAAAAGGAGATTTTTTATAAAAAAAAAAAGTGTTAACCCGTTAATTTTTCGTTTTTAGTTTAAATGCTAAATCTAGAACATTATTTTTTACCAAAATATGAAACGTATTTCCCTTAACATTCCATGATGGAGCTGACTGGGAACATCTCTCAAATCAGTAATCTGTGCACGAAATCCCAATTTATAAAACATATGGACATTCTGAAATGTGTAAAATGCACAACGGCCACGATGCAAAACTGTCGCGAAAAACCCCTATAACTCCGTTCTTCTTTAGTTTGGTATTCGCTCAACCTATCGCTTGCTCGGCTCACGCGTTCCCTCTAAATTCTTTACTTCCAAAAAATTTGGTCTTCTGAGAATGTATTTTGTGTTACATAACATATGTACATTTTCTTTCTTTTTCTTTAGAATAATAGCAGGTATAAACATAACAGTAAATAAATAAATAATATAAAATTAAACATAATACACGTATAATAGTTACAAAACCAAATATAGCACCTACTCATAAATTTAAATATTGAAATTAACAAATGAACAACATGATGTTATAAAAAAACGTTTCAACAGAAAAAAAACTAAAGCGTCAGCCAAAAAAATTAAGTGTACTTAGAAAATAAAAAATAGGTCTAAATGCATTGAAGCAGTTCCTAGTAGTATAAGGCGAGATCGTGTTTGGCAAATATTAAAATAAAACAATGAAATCATCTATAGGTTAGATAAATTTACTAAACCATATTAGTAAGTGGTTGGATTATGCCGTGCTTGTTAGATTTAATTCCCTAGGAAGCTCATTGAATGATATTGCAACTCTAACTTGAACTGACCTCTCGGATAGCGGATAATTTCTGGGAATAATAATTTGGATTAAACGACTAGTGGGAAAACTGTCATAAATATTTAAAAAAAAAAAAAATAGTGCATCGATGAACATTTTATAGAAATTTATGAGCAGACGAAAATCTACATAAACAGAAAAAGGAAAACTGAATAATCATATGCTCACTGCGATTAACAAATCATTACGCCCTATTTAGAGCTAAATAGACTGGAATATACTTCAACGAAGTAGGTTAGCAGAGCATTATTAAAGCGTGGACAAGTCGTTCCTTAACGAAGCGTGATAGTGATAAATTCGTGATATACAAACTCGTCAGCTTTCCTTACGTACATTTATTTTTTAATTAGGATTCGCCGTTCACGATACCCGACTGTTCATGAATACCCCAACTATTCGTACTTTTAATAAGCAGCATTTCAGCATTGTTTTACTTACATCTTTTAAATGTGACGGTAAATGAAGAACTTGATTTTGCCGACGAAGCTAACTTCTCCAACCGAATTATGAACTGCAAAAGTACAAATATTAAATTATAGGCTTAGTTATTTTCACAAAATAAATATTACCGATGAATTGTCTAGCAAAACCATTTTTAATACGTTGGCAGCGGTGTTGGTATTTAATTTGTGTCGCTATGCCAAATTAAATGTGCCCAAATAGGGTCAATAGTGCTTTAACTGTAGTGTCAATGTGACAGCAATTCGTGCCAGACGGAGGAGGCTGTAGTTTGGAATGGAAGAATACCGAGCCGAGCCAAAACCAGAGAGCAAAGTCGATCGACACGAAGGCGCCACTACAATTTTTTTTAGTTATGTGAGCCGCCGCCTAGGCAGTCGGCTTAGCCGTTTATTATAGATTGTTTCTTATATTTTCATACCCACAACCAAATAACACCTACAAAATCATGTGTTATACCATATGGACCTAAAATGTGTATTTGGTAGGGATATTATAGCTACAGCTGGCCATACACATATCAAAATGACAACACACCTACTCATGTCACGAATCTAATGTGTAGGTTAATGTTAAATGTTCTTTTAATTGATGTATTACATTAGCTTTGGCAGTCGTATATAATATGCGAATTTGAAACCATGTCTGTTATGAAGTCGTTGTATGTAAAACGAAAAGTATTCTAATCAATTTAAAATGTCTCAGAGAAATTTAAGAAACCCAGCCGAAAAAGCCTATGATTCTGACTCGAACGAATCTCAATATTGATAAATGTATATCTCCATCAGCGAATTTATTAAAATACGAAAATCGTTTAAAAACAATGGTGAATTAAAAAAATTGGCTAAGATGGTTGTAAATGAAAGTGGTATATCAGTGCGCTGGATTTTATTAAACACCTTCAGGTCCAAGAATATCCCATGATTTATTCCTGTATTTATTTCCAGGAATGTATTATGTCCCTTTTAAAGAATCGACATATGTTATGCGACTTATATCGCCGAAATGTGAAGTTGGGATTTACAACAATAACCCTTTAAAATTGTTGAAAGGCCAGGCTTTCGCAGACTTGTCTCTTTTTTAAATCCCAAAGCAGTGTTTCCCCAGTGATGTCCCATGTCAAAAAACTGGTCTATTTGGGATAGTTACATAAAAAAATACCCCGACAGTCACCAAACTCGCTGGAACTTATAAATGGTGTTCGCTCTCCAATTTCAAAAGAAGAATTAGTTGTGGAAGAAATTGAAAATTTTAATAAAATCGAGGACAGCCTATTATTACCAACCGAACCATCAACTAGCCAATCTTAATGTATTTTTCTGCAAGTATATATACTCTTTAATGACATACTTATTACTCCTAGAAAATTTAAAGTAGCCGTAAACGAATGCTAGAATTTATGGGATCGTCCGGTTTCAACGCACCAAATAACACAGAGCTGGAAATAAAAAGGCATTTGGAAACGAAAGTAGATGCAGTAGAACCTCTAGATTGGTGGAGACAGTACAAAGAAGTTTGCACATTAAAAACGTCATGTGGAACCGTTTTTGTCAGCAAGTATTAATTAACACTTTTTTTTATTAATTACAACTTTTAATTATAAACAAAAACTTAAATTGCAATTCATATCTTCCTTTTTTTATTAAAAATAATTAATAAGAACAATACCCAAATAAAATTTTGTGTTTTTTTTAATTTATCGGCTGTATCCGACTTTTTGCCGCCGCCGTAAGCATTTTTGTTTAGCCGTCGCCGATTTTTTCGACTGTAGTTTACTTTCACATCGGCTTCGTCCTCTGTCTGATGACTAGTGAAAACAGTTGTGCCGTAGTCGACTTTTTGCCGCCGCCGACTGTTTTAGTGCTTAGCCGCCGCCGACTAGAATTTCACATCGGCTTCGCCCTCTGTTCGATGACTAGTGAAAACAGTGCCGAGATTATTTGCAAGTTAAACATTACAATTAAACAGCTTTTGTATTAATCGTTATAGATTTATCTAAAATGGTTAGTTGGTATTACGAGACATTGTGGCAATTTAATTTCACTCTTGTTGATTTTATAGGGTCAAAATCAATCGGCTCAAGGCGGCTCTGGAGACAAAAAAGATGACAAAGACAAAAAGAAGAAGTACGAACCTCCAATTCCTACCCGGGTCGGTAAGAAGAAGAAGCGCGCAAAGGGTCCTGATGCGGCAATGAAGCTGCCACAAGTGACGCCGCACACCAGATGTCGGTTGAAGCTGTTGAAGTTGGAACGCATTAAGGATTATCTTATGATGGAGGACGAGTTCATACGCAATCAGGAAAGACTGAAGCCTCAGGACGAAAAGAATGAGGAGGAACGTTCTAAAGTGGACGATTTGAGAGGTACACCCATGTCTGTGGGTAATTTAGAGGAGATTATCGATGATAATCATGCTATTGTATCGACTAGTGTGGGTTCGGAACACTACGTGAGCATATTGTCGTTTGTGGACAAAGATCAATTGGAGCCCGGCTGCTCTGTACTCTTAAACCACAAAGTTCATGCTGTTGTGGGTGTCCTAAGTGACGACACCGATCCTATGGTTACGGTTATGAAGTTGGAAAAAGCGCCCCAAGAGACATACGCTGATATTGGTGGATTAGATACTCAGATCCAGGAAATCAAAGAATCCGTCGAACTGCCCCTTACACATCCGGAATACTACGAGGAAATGGGTATTAAACCACCAAAAGGTGTGATTCTGTATGGTCCTCCTGGTACCGGCAAGACCCTGCTGGCCAAGGCCGTGGCCAATCAAACGTCGGCAACATTTTTACGTGTTGTGGGCTCTGAATTAATTCAAAAGTATTTGGGTGATGGCCCAAAATTGGTTAGAGAACTTTTCCGTGTAGCCGAAGAACACGCTCCTTCCATTGTATTCATCGATGAAATCGATGCAGTAGGCACAAAACGTTATGATTCCAACTCGGGCGGTGAAAGAGAAATTCAAAGGACTATGTTGGAACTGTTGAACCAATTGGATGGTTTTGATTCCAGAGGTGACGTTAAGGTAAGTGCAAAAAAAAAAAATGTTGTGAAGTAGGTTAGTAAATTGTTTCTTCGAATATGAATATTTTCAGGTTATCATGGCCACAAATCGAATTGAGACACTAGATCCCGCTCTTATTCGTCCCGGACGTATTGATCGTAAAATTGAATTTCCCCTGCCTGATGAAAAAACAAAGCGTCGCATTTTCAATATCCATACATCTCGCATGACGCTAGCCGAAGATGTTAACTTAAGCGAACTGATTATGGCCAAGGACGACTTATCTGGTGCCGATATCAAGGCTATTTGTACAGAGGCCGGTTTGATGGCGTTGCGTGAGAGACGTATGAAAGTCACTAACGAGGATTTCAAAAAATCAAAAGAAAGTGTGTTGTATCGCAAAAAAGAAGGAACCCCAGAGGGACTTTATTTATAAATGGTCATCAATACAAAAAATATATATTACATATAATTTACTTACATTATAATTTTTAATTAAAAAAATCGAAAAGAAACTATTGGCGAATGAATTGATATTCACATCAAATGTGTGCTCTGCTCCTTTAATAAAGCCGAAGACTTTGGCATATTTCGCTCACATCTTTCAATTATTTCACTCACATATTCGTGCTGTTTTTGCGATATAAAATCAAGGTTTTCTTCTTTATGTCTTACATATTGAAAATGATCTGAAGATTTTGATTCCTTGATTTGCAATTTGTCATATTCGTCCTTTTCGATTTGCAGGCTGTTGTCCGACATTTTTTCCGTAACTAAATTATTAAAGAAATGGCGAAATTTGTCGATTTCGAAGCCTGTACGCAAACCATCTCTATAGCCTTGGTCGAAACCTTTTTGGAAGACACTTTCCCTACCACCGTCAACACCATCTGCGTAACCGATCTGAAATAAATAATTCGAAATAATCTTACATTCACATCGGTAGGTTGTAATTTGAGTTCGAATTAATCGAAGGGACCAAACTCAGTTTTTTTGGAACAAATTTACTTTACCGACATTGCTTCAATTTGTTTTTGTGAATTAAATAAGAAATAAAATGGAAAAAAATCGACCAAGTTCAACCTTTCCCCGAAAGTCCGGAGATATAATTAGCCCTAAGTCCTTTGTTTTATATATATACAACAAATATATACCTCATGTAAGCCATACCTTGACTATTTGGACTATTTTTTCCATAAAAATAACCAAAAAAAATGTGAATGGATCGACTGGTATTCCGGTAAGCTTTCCAGCGATACACATTTTGTGCCGATCCGACGTAGAACATGAGTTAGGGCTAATTATGTCTCCGGACTTTCGAGGCCCGTAACTCGGAAAGTTTGGACTTAGGGGAATTTTTTTTAATCTTCTTAGAATAAAAGGTGTAATCTGTAATGGAAATTTGAAACAAATCGGTGTAATGTCGATAAGGTAAATTCAAGCCGTTTTTTATCCAAAGATAAACTTTGAAATTAAGTGGTATTCTCTGTAGATTTTCATAATTTCCTTGGGAACCTAAATCTAGCTGCGTTTATAATCAAAATGAAATGTTGGCAATCCTGCCAGTTGTATTCTTCCCGGACTAACGTGCAGTCGGGGAATTTAATTCGACAAATACCTTAGTTGCTTTGTTTTTTATATTTTGAAAAGTGGTTTCCTCGACATCGTGGACATCTCCGGATTCCATTTCATCATCGGTGAGTGACATTCTCTTTTTAAATGTTTTTTTATTTCAATAAAAATAAAATCCGAGATGTTTACGGCGTGCTTCTTCTTTCTTCACCATATGTTAAGCGTTTTTACATTACAAACAGGGTGATGACATTGTCGTAGTCAATCATTCCTATAGAGTTGCAAATTTCCCCCAAAAAATTGTTCCCTTTCCCAAAGTTGCAATCAAAATGTGTCATTTTCGAATAAATCCCTATTCGTGTAGACCGTTTTTGCTTATTTTTTTACATTGAATTCAAATTTATTGCAAATTATTACATTATTCTGTGCAAAAAATCATCAGCTGTAATGTACGAATGCAAACAGCTGATTGTTCGAAAAAAAGTAATTCCTAAAATCTGCGTGAATGCAAAAAATTGTGAAGCTTATACACTGTTCGCAAGCGGTTGTTATATCGAAAAACGTAGATATACGAAGAAGATCAACCTCAGGGAGTACTTACGAACGTAACAGTTGGGAAACTATTTCAAATCCTGAACCGGGATTTACGATTCCACTAAAAACTGTTTTGATGGGCCTACCAGTCGCACATACTACCTATCATATTTACACTTTAAATCAGGGACCGAAAATAACAGTTATTTTTAAAATTTTAAATCTAAAAGTCAGGTGGATATAATTTGTCTATCAGATATTTGAATACAGCATATTGATGCTGTTATGCTAAGGAATAATAAACTTAAAAGACTTGAATTTTTTTGACTTTTATGAAAAAGTCACTTTATAATAATTATTTGTTGACCGATTTTTTTTTGGTCAAAAATAAAAGTTAAAATTTGACTTTTATTTTTTAAGTAAAAAATAAAAGTTAAAATATGACTTTTATTTTTTAAGTCAAAAATAAAAGTTAAAATATGACTTTTATTTTTTAAGTAAAAAATATAAGTTAAAATTTGACTTTTATTTTTTAAGTCAAAAATAAAAGTTAAAATATGACTTTTATTTTTTAAGTCAAAAATAAAAGTTAAAATATGACTTTTATTTTTTAAGTCAGAAATAAAAGTTAAAATTTGAATTTTGTTCCTATTGAAAGCAGATGTTAAAAAAGTTAAATACAATTTTAATTAAATATTAACACAGTTTTTATTTTTAAAATTATAAGTACATGTTGTATTTGTATTAGAAAGTTAAGGAGTTGGTGTTTTGCATATTTTGCTCTGAAAATACAAATTATATTTAATTTCCTTTATTTCAATATTAAATTGTTCACTCTTTCATTTTTGACTCAGAATTCAATTTCACCATTAATATAGCAGCCAAGTTCTGTTCAGACAAATTGTAGCGCTAGTCGCTGAGAACAATCTTAAGTGCTGAAAACGCGCGTTCTACACTAACTTGTGTCGCAGGTACTTGATGAATAATACATGCCAAGTCCTTTAGACGGGGATATACAAATTTTTTGTTTTCCCAATATTCCATAAGGTCGACATCAACGTCAATACGCTTCTCCTTGTATGAGTCAATTTCCATGAATGCTTTGCGAACGAAATCTTTGGAACATCCATATAACAATAACAATAACAACCGTATAAATAACGGCAAAATAATATTGTCATCAGTGTTGCCGCTGCCTTTAAATTTTTTTTTTTATTTTTCTTATATTTCCATTACATTCTTGTTATTATGGCATAATCAATTTTTTTGTTTCTGACTTAAAAAATAAAAGTCAAATTTTAACTTGTATTTTTGACTTAAAAAATAAAAGTCAGATTTTAACTTTTATTTTTGACTTAAAAAATAAAAGTAAAATTTTAACTTTTATTTTTGACTGGAAAAATAAAAGTCAAATTTTAACTTTTATTTTTGACTGAAAAAATAAAAGTCAGATTTTAACTTTTATTTCTGACCGAAAGAATAAAAGTCAAAAAATAACTATTATATTTTGACTTTTTTGAAAAAAGTCGTAACTGTTACGGTCCCTGCTTTAAATATTTATAATATGTTTCGCAGTGTAAAAAGCTAAAAATATTTATGAAGTTTGAATTATTAATGTATTGCTTTCCAGCAAAATGTCGGCTGATGATGTATCCCACCAAATGTTGGTTATAATCCAGGCAATACCAGCCGGTGCGAATAATGAAGACTTGGAAAAGGCCTTACCCGACGTTACGGCTGCGACGCGCGTTGAGGGTCTTAATAAATTACTTAAACAGGGATCAATAGAAATATTGAAAAAAGGAGATAAGCTTTTCTACCGATCAAAAGATCCTAAAAAGAGTGTTTTGCCAAAAGATGCTGATAATGAAGAAAAAATTGTATATGGCATTATCGAGGAAGGCGGCTGCAAGGGCATATGGATTCGAGATATTCGTATGCAATCCAATTTAAATATGACACAGCTAAACAAAATTCTAAAAAATTTGGAGACAAAAAAACTGATCAAAGCTGTGAAATCTGTTAACGTAAGTTTATTTTACTTACTTTTATAGAACAATGGGTTAGATATAACTCTTTAAATGGTTATTTCGCAGGCCAGTAAAAAGAAAGTATACATGCTATACAACCTGGAACCGGATCGTTCGGTAACCGGGGGTGCCTGGTATCAGGATCAAGATTTTGAAGCTGAATTTGTTGATGTCCTAAATCAGCAATGCTTAAGATTTCTGCAAATGAAACGTGAAAATGCCGAGAAGAAACGTGAGGGGCCCTTAGCATTTAAACAGTTGTCCTGTTGTACCGTAAAAGAAGTCCATAAATTTATATCTGATTTGGGCATTAGTAAGGTAAAATTTTTAACGTGTTAGAAAATGCAAGAAAACAAATTTATGTATAACCTCTATAGGTAAATTTGGATGAAGATGATTTGGAAACAATTCTAAAAACAGTGGTATATGACGGAAATGCTGAAAGAATCCTAATGTCTGATGGTAGTCACGTTTATAGAGCCATAAATTCACCATTAGCACCTCCTGGGCTCGTACAAATGCCTTGCGGCATATGTCCTGTTATTAAAAACTGTTCGTATTTTGGGGATGTAACACCAACTAAATGTCAATATATGAAAGAATGGCTCGATTGAGATATGTATGACATGTTTCAATAAATAAAAATTACGTTATAAGAATTTCATTTCATTTCATTTATTGGTTTCATTGTAGTATACAAAGCCTATAAGGCCAATTAATCTATATTACATGGTATCTTAACAAGTAGATAACACTATATTATTAAATAATTAATTAATTAAAATATCGCAACAATGGCTCCCCAGCCAAACAGTAAATAAATATAATAAAATTAACAATTTGAAAGCCCGTTAACAATGAAAAATAATAATATATATTAATAATTATATATATATATTAAGAAACAGATATTATGTATTCCAAAGAACATTGTCGGAAAACGTAACTGGACAGAGAAAACGAGCGCAAATACAATGGAAGATGCTTCCATAGTCTGGCTACTCTTACTACAAACGATTTCTCATATAAAGACATAGAAATACGAGGTATAAACAATTGCGGGTTTCTTACAGATCTGCTGAATACAAACTGTCTTCGTAACATTGGCGGTGAATCTGAAACAATTAGTTTGTAAAAATACTGTAGGATACGAAGATCAATATACTTTCTAATAGGAAGCCCCAAAAACAGTATCACATGCTCAGAGGTATGTGTAAAAAAGTATTTGCCGTTATCTAGATTTATATTTTTCGGTTTTTGGTATGGTCTGAGAAGAGTATCTCAATTTGGCTCTCCAGTTTCCCATTGTGGATATTATCCACTTCCCCGTAAAACTTAGTTCCTTTGTTACCCCTATTGTAGTGTAACGACGGCCACATTGAATCATCTTGACGTGGCTGTCATTCCCAGTTAAAGAAATCGGGTGGAATGGAAGAATCGAAGAGAGGGCAGTAAGTGTGGAATGGAAGAATCGAAGAGAGGGCAGTAAGTGTGGAATGGAAGAAAATCGAAGAGAACCGAGCCGAGCCGATCCAACAGCAGAGAACCAAGCCGATCGGCACTCAGCCGCCGCCGCCGCCATCAGTTATGAGCCAACGATACCACGTAGAAGATATAAAATCAATTTATTATTAACAATAAAATAATTATTAATACCGCAGCTAGCAAGTGATCATTAAGAAGTACATGTAACATGGGGCTGTGCAAGTGTCCCAAACGTCAAGTGACGAATCAGTTCTGCTTCGAGCATCGAGTTAATGTCTGTGAGTCTTGCATGGTACAAAGCCATCCGAAGGTAAGATGGGAGTGGGATGGGAGTGTAACTAGTAGCAGGGAATGATGGAAACTCTTTATCTAGTGCATAGTTCAGTCGTATCTGCAGTGGCTGAGAGATAGCGATTATGTGTCCACTTGTACTTTGTGTTCCACTGGATTGGAGGAGGGCGAGTGCGTCCGATTGGTGTGCTACCGTAAGTTGTTTTCGTAGTTCTATGGGTTTATTTGACCGTTACTGGCCACTTACAGACGTATTTCATTGGGACTGTTTGAATGCACGCCAGTCGGCTTTGCCTGCCAACACAACACCGAGAGGTCATCAATGTCCCGTATGCGACACAGAGATTTTCCCCACTTCAAATTTGGTGTCCCCAGTTGCAGATGCATTAAAACAGAAGTTGTCCCAGGCCAATTGGGGTCGTAATGGTCTAGGTTTGGCCTTGGTATGTTACAAATGTTGCATTCGTCTTGGCAATGTTGTAAAGATTAATTTTATTTTGAATAGCTAAGCGAGGATTCCGTACCAAATGCAAAAATCATATCCAATATATCATCCTCCACACCAACCACTGGCGGCGTGACTAAGGTGCATCACAGTGGCAATAACAGTAATAACAATTCGATCGAACGTTCCAAAGCGAATGGTGCCTTTGCCAACACTACCATGAAAAACGATAGTCCACATTCCGTTTTACTTATGGATGCTTTTAATCCACCCTCGGGCAATGACATACATAGTAAGTTCATATTACACCTTTGTACCTCTCAAACGCAGTAATGCTGATTTTCCTTAAAACTCCTAGCCAGCAGTCGTCGTCCTTTGTTACCCCGCCAGTCACCCATAGGCGGCACAGATCGCGACGAGAATAAATATGCAAGACGTACACCAGCTGAAATATTTTCCCGCTGGTCCAGACGTTTCTATGCTCCATCTTCTAGGCCACCGTGGAGGCGCACTTGGTTCTTGGTGATGAGCGGTATTTTGGCTTTTGTGGTACTCATATATATAATGGCTGTCTTTGGTCGCGGCGGATCCCAGGAGTCCATGGAAGACAGTTGGAATAATAATCCTAATCCACAGCCAATTAAAAATTCACACTATTAGTAAAAACGTATGACTGTCGATCAATGAAATTATATATATACATATATTTTATTTTTAAAAACTATTTATCCTGCTCCCCTTTAACCCATAGTTGGTTTGAGTGAAATATCTAAATAGAGAGTTCCATTTGTGGAATTAACTTTACGCTTAAAGTGAACTCATAGAGTATTGCTTCAAACTTCTAAACTTTCTTATTTATTCGAAGGTTATGTTAATTTTTCTTATTCGAAAATACGTTCGAATAAAGGACAAGTGAATAATAACATGTATTTCTCAGGCAAGGTATGCGATATTTTCTGTTTTGATATACAAAGTTGAGACCAATTTGCATATCTTCAGGAACCCATTTAAACTGCCGTGGTATGATAAGTAGATTGAACCACTATGAAGCCACCGTGGATTTAACATGATTAGAACATCAAACATTTATTAGCTGTTTTACCTTGTACACTTCTCAAAAATTCTTCGCAGCCAGGAGTAAACTGTAGGTTTCTATCAGTGATATATATTTTATCGTGCACGTCACTTACTTCATAGAAATGGTATCTTCTTTGCTCCTTAATGTGATATTGCAGGAAACATGTATGTGCCTCAATATAAATTATTTTCGAGACAAAATTTTCGTAAGTAGAACAAATCATTGTAACAGATCTTAACACCCAGTATAATCATACAGTAAGCATAGATGGCTATGAACCAAGTTAATCAAGCTTCGAAGGAAAACTTGACATGAATGCCGTTCGTGAAGGGGTTTACGAATCCTCCGATTTTTCGAGATTATATTATGTATTTTTTTTTGTATCACAAATTACTTTGAATGTCTATTAGTTACCATCGCTCTAGTTTGTTTAAAAACAATTTCCGTGATATAATATTTACCAAATATTTTTTTTATTTCGACACAAATGAAAATACGTCTTTATTTAGCCTGATTACGATTGGGTTAGAAGTGTCGTAAAGTTGACGTTTTTATAAAATGGTATTACGGTTGGCAAAACGACAAAACATAAAGGACTTCGACGATGGAAGTGGGTGCAAATCTTTAAATAATATTATCCAGTTCAGTTTTATACTCTTTTAGATATTTTGACCTTTGTTATCTGAGATCACTCGAACCATCCTGATGTGTATAATCTAAAGACCCCGCTCCTGTACTGATTATTTCTTCATTGTTTATGATTACGGTTTTTTAATTATCCTTAATTGTTCTTACTAATTGGAAACATATTTATATAACTAAAATTCAAAAATATACACAAATATCGAAAATCATTAACAATGATAAGTTTTTCAATTATTTTCTAGAGTAGTGCTATCTGCAGTTTGTTGCAATTCTTGTTGGACTTGTTGATATACAGGCATTGCACAGAATTTTACACACAACCAGTCAACTAAAGGTGTGGGGCAGATACGGAATAACACACGGTACAGTTTGTAACTATGAAAAAAGAAACTTATTAGGGAAAACAATATACGAATAACGTTCTTACCGCCAGGGTTCATGTAAATACAAAGCCTTTGGTTGGGTGTTGGTTAAAGCATCTTTAAATTTGTTCAACAACTCGGTATCGTTCACACCATTTGGAGGTTTAAATCCAGAAATCACAGTTAAATAATCATTAAAGCATTTAAAATATGCACCATACACACCCCGCTGTTCATCGCTGAACTCTTTATACATGTCCTTGGCGTGTTCCTGTTGTCGAGCCGATATATTACTGGACATTACGAAGGAGCCGGGTATAAAGTTGATCACTTCAACACCATGTGGTTGCATTTCCATACGCAGTGTATCAGTCCAAAAACGTAATGCCGCCTTGGATGCCGCGTATGCAGATAAAGCGGGTAGAGCCTAACATGAGATTGAATGAAAAAGAAAACAATGGTTGAGTTCCATCCATTCATGATAGCCTTCTACTACCTGTAAACCACAATGACTGGTTATGTTTATAATGCGCGCCCGATGTTGTCGCACCAGAGGCATCATCACCTTGGTTAATCTCATCGTTCCCAATAAATTAACATTGATTTGCATTTCGATTTGTTGCCAAGTCTGCCATTCGTATTCTCCAAAACACATAGTGCCAGCATTATTCACCAGTGCGGTGAATTGATATTCGTGTCCATCATTATTCATCATATCTCGCAAACGTCTTTGTGTTTTTTCTATACTATCCGGTTCAAGTAAATCAAGTTCAATTGTTATCATGCGTTTGGGATCATTCAGGTGTTGTAACATTTTCGCTCCTGCTGAATTAACATTATGACAAGCCGATATGACGGTCATATTCAGGGAATGGCAATACAAGGCTAGGGAGAAACTAAAAATAACTATTGATTAATTCTAAATTTATTTCTATTTTTTTAACAATTGTCACAAATAATAACCACATGATGTAATTAAAGTATTTATTGGACAGTGGAATGAAGTATTTTGTAAACAATAAAAAAATATTCATTTTTTCATTTTTTCATTTATTTCAATTCAGTTGGTAACTGAGCCTCTTAGGCCATATATAGTTACAGAATACTTCAAAATAAAATAATTAATATAAATAAATTAAAACTAAAATGTATTAAAACAATATATAACAAAATAAATAAAAACATTGACAAATTATTGGCCCTATATATCCCAAATGTGCGCAAAGAAAACAATATAAATATTTCACTTACATTTGTACTACCCACAAATAATGCAAATACGCATTTAATAATCAAAACTAGGAATCACAATGGTCAATTATCTTCCTAAAAACTACTGTATAAAAAAAAAATAAAATAAATAAATGAGTAAGTAAGACATTGGATCATACTACTCTAAAAAGACTACAATTACGCATAGTGTAAAAAATATATATATATATATGTCTGTAATTCCGCTATCTAGTCGATTCCACATGAACATAGAGCTTCTTCTTGAAGGTATCTGCAGTGTAGTTGAATGTTCTGAGCAAGGTAGGCAATTTATTATACAGTCTGGCTACTCTGACGTTCTTCTTCTTTGTTCTTCTTTGTTCATTCCAAAAATATAATAATGTATTAGAAACTTGTGTAATACATCTTTGAAAATATAGAGAAAATTCGTTCTTCAGCCGGACTGTTCGTTTGTGGAATAATCTTCCTGCAAGTGTTTTTCCTGCCTGCTATGACATTACCAAATTCAAGGCCAACGTCAACAAACACTACTCCCTCTTTCCCCCCTCCAATAACCTTCCTTCCCATCGCTAACACAGTGCATTGCATTTATAGGGGGCATCCCCTGAGTGTTAGTAAAAAAAAAAACGATAAGCCACAATACTGAAATAATCGGATTTGAAGGTTTAAAAACTAATGAAATTGAGGTTTCAAAAGGCATATATATACATCGATGGACAACGTGGAGGTAACATTGTTTTGAGAAAATCTGCATACATTTTTCGTAAAAAAATGCATTACTACAAAACATTAAGATTAAAAAATTACTTATTAAATAATTTCTAGGATTTCCGAATCGTTTTCGCTGTAGAAGAATTGGTGGTATATAGACAGACAATACTTACATTATCTGTCTGACCCAGGATGTTGAACGTAATCTATGCGAACGAAAGCCAGTCACTTACTTTCGCATAGTAAAGCGACCCATTATCTCTTGACTGTTCGTTCGCATAGCCTTAAGTTTTGTGAGTGAAAAAATTGCAAATTGCCATAAAAATTGGATTTACCATATAAACTGTAACAACAATAAAGAAAACACTATGTTTAAGTGTTGACATATTTTTAGATACTACATTTTGGTGGAAATTGATGTCCAAGATTTCCGGATGTGGTCCGGGATGTTTTAAATGTTTGTGAGCTAGCAGCAAACGTTGGGTGATTAAAAAACATAAACTCTTGCAACCATGAGAATTAGATTTGCCGTATCTGGAAATGAACTCTCAAGACGACCATCAAATAATGGAGACTTTTATGACTCAATGGTATTTCCGGAAGCCTATCCACGGAGACGACCTTCAAATAATGGAGGCTTTTTTAACTCAACGAGTTTTCCGGATGTTATGCAATATGGAACCGTGCAACATCCGTGTCAAGTCAATAAGAGACGACCTTAATCGAAAGACAAAACACATGTGAGTACTTTTGATTAGATAATAGAAAAAAAAGTAGTGGACCTGGTGACTATTAGTTAACGTTTCGGCGCTATTTTGATGTATTTTTGTTTAAGGTCACTGCTCAACTAAATTGTTTATGACTAGTGCATTATTTCAACTGCGGTTGTGTTTTTTACTATACTCCAGCAATTTATCATTTTCTCGGTTTATTCCTTCAAAAACGTAAGACGTATTTAATAATAATATTTAAATAATTAACTCCAGATTGTAATTTAATTATATGAATGCAGCTTGATTTAAAATTTCATGTAGCTCTGTGAACGATGTAATTTTAATATCCACTGACCGGGACCTACTGTTTAAAGCGGACCCTGAACGGCTAATGCTTTTTCAATAGAAGTTCTTACATGGATTTTACCCGTAAAGTTGTCTGTTTTACAACCCGCCGAAAAAGTTTGATGGCCTGAGCAGAACAGGAACACTATTCATGATGAAATGCCAACGAAAACTGAACATTTTAAACTTTGACCTTTGTAAAAAAATCGCCCTTACTTATTTCCCTTAACATTCCAGGAACGAACAGACGGGGAACTTCGCAGTTAACACATTTTTTGGGAATTATTTTTAATGACCAGAACCAAAAGATAACTAAACCACATTAATTGACTGTATATCTAGGAGATACCTTAATATAATTTATATAATTAGTTCCATATTACATTGCATCAACGGATAACCGATAACAGGACAAGAAATTCGGTTAACGGAAATTTAAATCCCACCGAACTTACTACTTGATTTAACTATAATTTGGTAGTACTGAATCAAAAAATTACTTGGGTAATCCTGGATAGATAGAATAAATAAACTAACACAAAATTTTAATGTGAGATGCATATCATCTAGTTACCATGAATTATGCGATTCATAGTTAGGTGAATGTTAACGTTTTTAACTGTTTTAAATAGTTTTTTTTTTTGTAAATCGTTGCATCCACACTGGATTATATTACATTTAAATTTTATAAATTGTAATTAATTGTAAGGAAGAAGAAGATATAACTTTTAAACTCTATGAGTCTAAGTTATATTTAATATCTTTTTGTTATCTATTACATATTAATGAAATAATAAATTGAATTGAATCAATCACATCTGAAAAGTCAAATTGTGCTAGTTTACAAAAACGGAGTTGGCGATTTTTTAAATTCTGTTGAAATCACGAAAACTCTAATATATTTCTTTTCTCCTCAAAGTCTGCAGAAAAATTTTTTTGAGCAGGGAAATCACATTAAAAAACATCACCATTGCTTACCCCAAACCAGAATCACAGCCAGTAATAAGGATAACGTTGCGAGGTGACACCTTCATTTGGTGGCTTCCCAAACCCAGCAAACGTGATATTGCATGGCGCAGCATGTCGTACCTATTGGATACTTGTCTTATTTTCGTTTTTACTTAATGTTTTCACTTCTTCTGTTTTTTGCTGTCTGTATTTTTTGGTTTCTTGAACTTTACTAAATTAACACAGCTTGTTTTTTGTTTTAAATGTTCTAAAGGCGTTGTGTTTATTATATGTTTCAGTTTTGATGACTGTGTTTCTTTTTGCGAGCGACTCTTCGGTCTTATCATTGGACGTTTAAGTTACGTACTGAACAAGAGTCAAACAAACAATACATACGGGAATGAAATTGCAAACGTAGGGATTATTTTTGATGTGTATTTTACACTCAAAGACAGGGTTTACTACTCGAATATTCAAACACGCTATAGGATACTGGTAATTTTGCTATTACCCAACCTTATTCCGGTGAACTCGGCATTCTTTACATCAGTATGTTATCCCAAGTCGTCGAATTTGCCTTATGATGATCTTCGAGAATAATTCTATTACGTTCTCTTATCCCGGTAGAGTATTGTATCAGTCATTGTGATCTGAGTTTTTGTTGGTATTATTCGTGAGGATGTTGCCCAGAAGGTAATGTATACCAGTTTTCTGTGAACTTGTGCGGTGTTGTTTCAATTTATATTTTCAATTTTTTTTTGGTAAACGTTTAACTCAAATGCACCCAGAAGAAAATGTAAGTACTCAATGTATGCACAGTGGTGGGATTCGAAACAAAAAAAATGGAAATATTGCTGAAATGAAATTTTACATAGAGGAGGTCAAAATATTATCAATAGATAAACTCAATGCCATGGTGTTGTATATATGGTGAGTGACTACCACCCAAACCGCCGTTCATATCACGGTGAGACTATCAGCTATTTTCAGCTGTCTTATGGTGGTACTCAACGACAGCTACTTTGAACCCTCCAGATTTTTATAGTCTGATTTGCAATACATATTTTCCTTGGGTGTGGTAACTTCAAGTTTGTCCTTGCTCTGGGACAGACTTTTCTACTGGTACACTGGAAATGTGTAAATTTACGAAATCAAAATTCACAAAAGGAAATATTTTTATTTTTTATAGGAAACAATAATTTTTTAAATTTTTCTTATTTCTTACTAGCTCCCGGCAGACTTCGTCCTACCTAAAATATTTTTTATTTAGATTCCTATCTATCGATGCGACATCTCCTATCATACATACATTTCGAATTTGAGTAAAATTGGACCATAAATATACATTTTCGAAATAACTCCACACCAGTTCCACCTATCGGGTTTATTTACATTCTGAATTTCAGTTAAATTGGTCCATACGTTAAAATGTTCGATACAAATCACCCCAGCGGCACCAAACCGGTTTAAGGATGACTTTAGGCTTAATTTTTTATTTACATTCATTTGAGACTTTGGTCCCAGAAACCAGAACAGTTTGTCGAGTTTTTAATTTATTTGTTATGTAGGTTAGGTTAGGTTTAATGGAGGATCGGTCATGTACCATGACCTTCTCATGTCACTGACATACACCTAGGCCTGCAATTCGGCCTGTTTTTTTTGTTATCTAAATGACTCATTCAAAATGATTGTCCATCTCTCCGAAATTTTACTCGCACATATTTGAACTACTTATTTTTCTTGAGTGTAAGAGTTTATTTTCGTATTTTCTCAGGCGGGTACCTAATATCCTATTGGTTTATTTGTTTTCTGGATTTACAAAGACTGTACAGTTTCTTTTATTCCGTTTGTATTTCCTCACTTAAATAATTTCTTTTCAAATGATAACAACCATTCACATTTAGAAAAAACACATTCAAATCGGAGCCTACAAGCAAGCATATCTTTCTTATTGACGTTTGGGTTTAGGACAACATGTGTATGCATTTGCACAGAGCCACTTGTAGATGTCGGAGACAACAATATTCCGAGTGGTATCGTATTTCATACATAAATTTCATACGTACGAATGCATAAATATATGTATAAATAAAAATGTGTATGTAAATCTTCGGAAAAAATAAAATTTGAATATACTCAAATCTGTGCGATTTTATGTACTATCCCACATTGGGATATGTGACAGTTTGTGTGGACATAAATCAATCCATCCTGTGAAAATAATTGTAGCATAAAACTCTCAGTGGGTTAAGAGTAGTCCAAAAGTATAGCTCGTTTCATAACCATAGCCGGTTGGTGAAAAATTAGAGAAATAGTTTGAGGGGACTTTCGAATCCCTAATGTTAAGAAAACCTATTTTTTGAACAAAATTACTCCCGAACAATTTGGTCAATATAAAAAGGAAAACTTCGTTTCCCTCTGATTAGTATTAGTATTAGTATTAGTATTAGTATTAGTATTAGTATTAGTATTAGTATTAGTATTAGTATTAGTATTAGTATTAGTATTAGTATTAGTATTAGTATTAGTATTAGTATTAGTATTAGTATTAGTATTAGTATTAGTATTAGTATTAGTATTAGTATTAGTATTAGTATTAGTATTAGTATTAGTATTAGTATTAGTATTAGTATTAGTATTAGTATTAGTATTAGTATTAGTATTAGTATTAGTATTAGTATTAGTATTAGTATTAGTATTAGTATTAGTATTAGTATTAGTATTAGTATTAGTACTAGTATTAGTATTAGTATTAGTATTAGTATTAGTATTAGTATTAGTATTAGTATTAGTATTAGTATTAGTATTAGTATTAGTATTAGTATTAGTATTAGTATTAGTATTAGTATTAGTATTAGTATTAGTATTAGTATTAGTATTAGTATTAGTATTAGTATTAGTATTGGTATTAGTATTAGTATTAGTATTGGTATTAGTATTAGTATTAGTATTAGTATTAGTATTAGTATTAGTATTAGTATTAGTATTAGTATTAGTATTAGTATTAGTATTAGTATTAGTATTAGTATTAGTATTAGTATTAGTATTAGTATTAGTATTAGTATTAGTATTAGTATTAGTATTAGTATTAGTATTAGTATTAGTATTAGTATTAGTATTAGTATTAGTATTAGTATTAGTATTAGTATTAGTATTAGTATTAGTATTAGTATTAGTATTAGTATTAGTATTAGTATTAGTATTAGTATTAGTATTAGTATTAGTATTAGTATTAGTATTGGTATTAGTATTAGTATTAGTATTAGTATTAGTATTAGTATTAGTATTAGTATTAGTATTAGTATTAGTATTAGTATTAGTATTAGTATTAGTATTAGTATTAGTATTAGTATTAGTATTAGTATTAGTATTAGTATTAGTATTAGTGTTAGTGTTAGTGTTAGTGTTAGTGTTAGTATTAGTATTAGTATTAGTATTAGTATTAGTATTAGTATTAGTATTAGTATTAGTATTAGTATTAGTATTAGTATTAGTATTAGTATTAGTATTAGTATTAGTATTAGTATTAGTATTAGTATTAGTATTAGTATTAGTATTAGTATTAGTATTAGTATTAGTATTAGTATTAGTATTAGTATTAGTATTAGTATTAGTATTAGTATTAGTATTAGTATTAGTGTTAGTATTAGTATTAGTATTAGTATTAGTATTAGTATTAGTATTAGTATTAGTATTAGTATTAGTATTTGTATTAGTATTAGTATTAGTATTAGTATTAGTATTAGTATTAGTATTAGTATCAGTATTTGTTGTTGTTGTTGTTGTTGTTCTAGTTGTAGATGTAGTTCTGTTGTAGTTGTTGTTGTAGTTGTAGATGTTGTCGTAGTTGTAGATGTTGTCGTAGTTGTAGATGTTGTTGTAGATTTAATTGTTTTGGTATTGTATTTATATTAATTGCTGAAAAATTGGACAAATAGTTTCAAGAGATTTTCGAATCTCTAATTTTGAAAAACCCCATTTTCTCAAGAACATTTCTCCAAAACTATTTCTTCAATCTAAAATATGAAAACAGCGTCTTATTCAGACCAATGTCCGCTATGCATGATCAAAATTTGAACGAAATCTATTTTTTCAAAAAAATCTAAAATTTTGATGGGTTAACCCCTTTGTTTTTTTTTGGCCAAAATATTTTTTCCTCTAATTTCCAAATCTTTTGTACTAGATTTATTCTACCTTCCAAATGATGTAATTATAACCAAATATAACTAATATAACATTAGTCATTACCGATTTATAGTCAAAAAATACAATTTGTGAGGTCACCATGGGATACACGGATCTATCCTGTGAAAATTATCGTAGCATAAAACTCTCAGTGGGTAATCAGTAGCCCTAAACTCTAGTTTTTATTTGATACCACATTCGTTTCGATACCATAGCCGGTTGCTGAAAAATTGGACAAATAGTTTCACGAGATTTTCGAATCTCTAATTTTTAGAAAACCCCATTCTCTGAACTCAATTTCTCCCGAACAATTTGTTCAATCAAAAAAATGTAAACATCGTGTTGCTATGATGAAGGTATTAGTATTTGTTGTTGTTGTTCTAGTTGTAGATGTAGTTCTGTTGTAGTTGAGTTATTGAACAATAACGCTGGCGTTGGTTCAAGAACCATAAAATGAATGGAACCCCACAAACACTGGGTGTTGAAATTATAAGCTTTTACAGTCAGTTATTTGAATATTAAATGATTTTAAAATAAATTTTGAAGTAGCAGTGAAAACATTTCAACCTTTAGCAAGGCATAATGGTTTCTTGTAGGTCTTGTCGACTACAACAAGAATATGTTTTGGAAATTTCGCAAACACCCCGCAATCTTGATATCCGGGTTAAAAACGGTTTCACGCACTTATAAACCTGAACACAAGTGATTATCAACCGAGTTTCTAACCGAATTTAATAAGATGAGATCTATATAAATATATAATAAGGATATGAATGCATTTGTTTTTATATTTAAGCTTTAGTAATTAATGAGTTTTATTTGTTTAACTACTTTCTAATTTACATTATTTTAAAAATGTGTCTTATCCAACAGCTTGAAAAACCACGGAAGAGATCAAGGTGACCGTAAAACAGAATGGCGTTTTTGATGCGCAGTTTCTCTGTATGACTAATTTTTTATTTAAGATATACAATTTTAGTTTATTTCAAATATTTGCTTTAAATTTGGTACACAATTATTTTCAGAGTATTCTGAAAAATCGCATATTTTCTTTTCTTATTGTAAGTTGAGGGATGTACCTACCAGAAAAGCACATGAGTAGATTGAATATCAAATAATCACATAAAACAAAACCAAAATAGCATATTATTAAAACGAAATTATAAATATAAATATTACATTTTATTTTCAATAAACAAAACAACAAAATATAACAAAACATGTGTTTTATTCAACAAACAAAAATATTCTAGTCAGGCAAAATAAAAGCGCCTAAAAGTATTCTCAGTTATTTGCTGACACTAAAAATAGCACCAGCAAATTAACAAAACAATATGGCAACACCAGATTAGAAAAAACTTGAAACTCGTGCCGGAGACATTGCTTTTATTTATTTATTAACAGGCGCCCAGAAACAGCAACAGGTATTTTTCTAAAAAAGGCAAATGTTTAAAATGCTTTAACTCGGCAATGGCTGAACCGATCAGGATCAAATCTTTACCAAAAGTTAGGGGAAAGATTGTAGATTTTGTTAAAAATATTTTGCCACACCCACCTTCACGCCCACTATTAGCAAATAGTCGATGATTAATAAAATACGCAATATCTCTTAAACTAAGAGGTGTGGCAAGGAGATAGATTTGGGGCAAATGTTGTCCATCTTAACGCCATAAATATACGAAATTTTAAACCATTGCGTTTATCCAAACAGGAACTATGACAGCAAATGTAAAATTAGTATTAAGGTCTTCAGCGCAAGTAATAAGTAATATACAAAACATATCTACAAAATTAACAAAATAATATATATAAAGAAAAATCATGTCGAAACCTTCTACTTTCCAAGTAACCGGCGCCCAGAAATAGCAGTTGGTATTTTTCATAGCACGCAAAATAAAAGCGCCTAAAAGTATGCTCAGTTATTTGCTGACACTAAAAATAGCAGCAGCAAATTAACAAAACAATATGGTAACGCCAGATTAGAAAAAGTTGAAACTTGTGCCGGAGACATTACTTTTTTTTTTATTTATTAACAGGCGCCCAGAAATAGCAGCAGGCATTTTTCTAAAATGGCAAATGTTTAAAATGCTTTAACTCGGCAATGGCTGAACCGATCAGGATCAAATCTTTACCAAAAGTTAGGGGAAAGATAGTAGATTTTGTTAAAAATATTTTGCCACACCCACCTTCACGCCCACTATTAACAAATCTTCGATGTTTAATAAAATACGCAATATCTCTTAAACTAAGGGGTCTGGCAGAGAGGATGTTTTGGGAAAAATGTAGTCCATCCTGAACGCCATATACATACAAGGTTTGAAATCATTCCCTTTATTCAAACAGGAAATATGAAAAAAACAACTATTGGAAAAACTTATACACAACTCACTAATGCCAGATAAGTTCCCTTTGGTTTCCTAATGGTCCACTGAAAGTACACACGTAATACTTACTTCTGCTCTAGTTTCTAATAAATAGAATTTCATTTTTAATTTATTGTTTTTTATGTGTTTTATTTTCAAATTGTTTTTCTATCAATTGAAATCATTTGGTGTTTTGTTGTCTCTGTTTTAAAACTGTTATTATTGCTATTATCATATTTGTAGGATTTTAAGGTTTTGCTTTTGTGTTCTGTCCTTTTCATAAATCCTCTTTACAATTCTAATTAAAATGTATGTATTATAATTTTGGACATTAATACATTTATAGTTGTAAAGAAAAATTAATTGGTAATTAATTAATTCGTTTTACACTTTTCTCTTTCTTGTCAATTGTTAGTAATGATGAATTAAAGCTAAAAATGTTCCATGTTGTTGTTATTTATTATTAATAATTCACTTTCACTTGTTTGTTTTTCCTCTCTATTATTTTAACATCAAAGAGACGATAATTGCTTTTATTTAAATTTCGATTTTATAATTATTATAAAAAATATGTTGATTTTTCTTGTGTTCTTTTTCATTCTTTTTTAAAAAGCTAATAAAAATATAGATATTCAATATGTTGTTACCAATAGTTATAGCAAAATATTTAGAAAAAATACATTTAGTTTATGGAAAAAAAAATAATAAAAAAATGTTTATATAAGGCTTTGATTTCTTTGTTCTTACTTTTATGTATGTGTGTGAGTGTAGATTTTACAAAGTATTATTTTGTGTTTATTATATGTTTTCTTTATTTTCTCTGTTTTATTTGTAATAATTTTTTTTTAGTTTAAAAGGCCATTTTTGAAAAATTAGGATAGTTTTTTTATTCTTATAAAAAAGCAAAGATGTTTTTTTTGTTGTCGTTTATCTATATATTTATTTTTCATTTATTTATTAATTTTTTATTTATAAATATCACAACGCCTGGCTTGTTTCTTTTAACATGATTTTTATTTCGTTTTAAATATAATAAAATAATTATTATACAGTTGAAGGGGCAAGTCGCACAAAGGAATGTTTGTAAATCCGTTGTTTTTTTTTAATACAATATAGTATGGAAAAAATATACTCTGTTCTATTTGAGTGCATGGTGATGGAACACTATTTTGAAATCAGAACTGCTATTTATTTGCAAAAATATATATATTCTGTAGTCTATTGAACCAGTCTACACTCAAGATTTATTAATTGTGTAGTGTAAAATATTTTTGTTTCTTAGTTTTCTCATTTAAATTTTGGATTGAAACCAACCACTCAACGTAACATAGATAATACCAAAGTTTGATTCAAATATAGCCGTATGTACATCGTTTTATGCGATATTCGAAAATTATGATAGAAAAGAATACCTTGAATATTAACGAATCCAAAGTGAATTCGAATTGAAATACGTATCCGATATGTATTGGACATGGGATCAGTGGGATGCCACTTAACTTATTTTCTCCCAGCGAAACAATCAAATGTCGAATAGCATCATATTATACTCCCATTTTCGCGATAAGTTGGACATATAAGTTGCCAAAATGTTGCATATTGTATAATATAATTTGTTACTTGTTCAGTCACTCAGTTTAGACGATGGTTACAAAGTGTCGATATTTGAAAATAAAACGGAATAATTATTGTAAACTTCGGCAAATAAATTCACCACTTCTGGAAAATATTCATTACGTTCATGCACGAGTCTGGTTCTGCATTTATCCATTCATTATTCTAATAATTAGATTTTCTTTTATCTAAAAACCTTATTGGCGCTTACGAACAACAAACTAAGTAACTTCTATATACGGGCTTTCAAATAAAAAAGGCACACTGTGTGTGATGACTTCCGCGTTGTTTTAAAATATGTTAACTTATTCAAGCAATTTTATAAACCAGTCCAAATTTTCAATTAAATATGAATTAAATTTGAAACTAACAGTGCCAATAAAATTCACAAATATGAGGTGTAGTTTAAATTTACATAAGAGAAATGTTAAAAATCTATTGTATCTTGCTCGTAGAACCGCGGTTTAAAATCACCAATGGTTTTACAAGTGTATGGCAGGTTAAATTTTTTTAAAAGATTAAGAATCTAAGCGATCTCGTTTAAATTTGGAATTACTTACGATTTCTTGTAAGAATTGATAACAATGTTACGATTTTCAAAACAATTAAAGCGACCCAATTTAAATTAGGAAAAACACACAAATAATTTAAAACTTTTTGTAACTTCTTACTCGTACAATCGTCGTTCAAAATCACAATTTTTAAGATGTCTTGTAAGCGAAATAGTAGAAAAAAATTAAAAATTTCCGGCAATTGCAAACGATCGAATCATCAGATGTCCTCAAACCGATTTGTGAGTTATCATTAAAATGGATAATGAGATTTTCTTCCTATCCTCTAAGAAAATAATGATAATATGTCATAAAAGATACAAATTCTATAATATCTGATTGACAAATTCATGTAGGCCTTAGTATTCTCAATCTGTTTATTGTTTAGATTTTTTCGACATTTATCCATGACTGACATATTAGGTTTTGGTCCACCTCGGATAGCGAAAACTGTAGACTTTTGTTTTAATTAGCTTTAGTTTAATGATATCTCATCATTTCCCAGTAAAGGTAAGCGTAACTCTGTAAACTAATAAACATTTTTCAATGCATACGATCACTAATTACAGTTCTGGTTTTTATCACTGATGTTGGGTGAAGATAGTGCGATTTTCTTTTAAATGGCAAACTCATTAAATATTTCCAATGGAGAGCGTTTTTGGAAGCAAATGATTAATTCAACCTTCAACGAATGTACCGACATTTACACAATCCCTAATTAGAATCTAAAGACTAGTGTCAAATGTTAAATTCCGCAGCACCCGACTTCTAATATTGCTTGTGATTTCTTAAACCGAAACTGTGAAAATAAGCGTTAATGGAATATTAGAGTTCGTAAAAAGATTGATCAATTTAGATAAAACTAACTAAGTCACCACATGATTTCAGCTTAATTAATTTGTTTTAAAATTTTTAAAATATTTCCGTTTAGAATTAAAATTTTCTTTTACAAACATCCTTTATGACTCGCCCCTTTAATTCTTTATTTTCATTTTGGGCTTTTCTCATTTTAATTCAACGTTTTATTAATTATTAATTTTTTAGTTTCGTTTTTCTGGTTTGTTGGTTTTTGTTTTATTAAAAAAAAAAATAAATATAATTTTCCTTTTTAAATAATTGCACATAGAATAAAAAAAAAATAATAATAATAAAAGAAATCAAATACAAAAATAATAATGAAACAATAATAACAGCAATGATAATAATACAAAAAAAAAATAATTGATTAGGCAAAAAATCGTTTTAAAACTTATACAAAGGTTTGGTTGGTTCTTTTCACTTTTGTGTGTGTGTAATAAAAAAATCTTTTATATATTATCAAAATATAATCGTTTTGCGTTTTATTATTATAAAATAATTAAAAATAATAATACATTATTTGAAAACGAATTGAAGAATACAAAATAATAGAAACAGAAATTAACTTTTCTAAACGAGAAAGAACAGACATTTCCAACTCACATTCCAGTGATATTTGAACGTTTTCCTCTCGGTTTTAGATAGCGGGAAATACGTTACAATGTAATCGCTTCCGCGCTGGGGAACGGCGAATTTGTTATCGCAAGTATTTGTGGGTGTGGTGGTTGTTGTGTGTGTGTGTTTAGTTATAACGGAAATTCATGTTAAAATACTAAATAATGGATAGTTTTTAATCATTTTTCAAAAGATCTCATTTCTCTTGTTCTCTAAAAACAGTGACAATTTCAAAATAATATTGTAATTAATGTTTTACTTTTACATTCTTCATACACAGTTTATACTTAAAAATAATATTTAGTTTTAAACATACAAAAATTATTTATTTCCTTTATAAAAATTATATACTTTTAAAAAGTAATTGGATTTTTTTCTTTCATCAATCATGTTGTAAGAATTTAGTTTTGCTTATAAAATAGGGTTTTTTTTAAAAAGTTTTTTTTTTAAGACCAGCTTCGTTTGCACTCTCTCCTCATGTCACAGGTTTCTTTTTTCGTGGACGCTCTACTCCTCCATTTGCATTTATTGTTATAAACTGACAAGCTTAGATGGTTCACTAGTGGGTGTAACTAATTCCAATGGATGTTTATTTTGTGAAGAACATGTAGGCACCAAGGGACCGGAGACTGGTGTGAGGCCGGTACCACCGTCCATGAGCGAATCGAAGTTGAACACACCCGTGGAGGGTGTTTGTATGGCCACACCATTGATGTCCGTTGGAGGCTTGTTTAGCGACAGATGTTGACTCGAATTACGTGGTACGTTGGGCAACGAATTGGGACGCTGTTTGGAGTTGGGATTCATCAAACTAGTCTGCAATGCAACATTGTGTGAGAAAAAGCCTTCGGGAGCCGTTGTTACAATTGGGGTATGCAGGGATGCTGATGCGGCAGCAAGGGAGGCTGAGAGTGTGGCTACATTGGGGAGGGGCGGTGGTATCATGGGATTATTGTTGGACAGCAACATCTTTTTTGGCGAGGGAGGACCATCAAGCGATGAATTGGAATCCAATGTAGAATCTAAGGGTTCCGGTTTAATTTGAGCTAATAGTTGATCATTCAATACTGGTTTCAAGTCCAATGGCGAATTACTTCTGGCTGTCGAAGACAGCGTAGTATCAAGACCGGTGATGTTATCGTTATTCGACGACGACATCATACCGCCTAGGCTAAGCATATCGGCTGTCATTTGGCATGTCGGACGATGGGCTTCCAGTATGAATTCCAATTGCTGTTTCGTACCGTTCAGTGATTCTATTTGTTTTTGCAACTCATCGCGTTTCTTCTCCAGCAAATTGACCTCATCGGTCAGTTCGTTTGTCTGGTCCACTCGGCGCTTGCGGCAACGGGCGGCAGCCAATTTATTGCGTTCTCGGCGTATGCGACGCTTCTCCTCTTCCTCCGGTGTCATGTTGGCGTTTGTGGCTGGACGTCGGCCACCTCCCCTACGTGTTGTGGTAGACGGGGTAGCATTCTTTGTAGTGGCACTTGATGAGGTATTTGAGTTAAGATTAGCTGAATTCGACATTTTGGCAGCTGCAGAGGCCACAGCGAAAGCCAAATTGACAGTGGAAAAGTCATTGGTAGCCGACGAATTGGAATTGTTCTGGTTGGATACACCCAAACCGTTTAAACCATTTTGATATGAAGCGGTATCTGTGGCGGCACTTGCTATAAAAGTAAAATAAAATCCAAAATTAGTGAACGGTTTGAAAAACTCATCGCAAAAAGAAAATGTACAGGCAGGCAAATAAAGAGGATGCTTAAAATATTGATTGCATCTGTTATATTCAGATGAGAGTATATTAAATTAGACACAGAGACAGATTGTTAGTCTGATATAAATCATAGACCATAAAAATAATATTTTCTAATTTTAGATTAATTACGAAATATGGTCTACGATTCAATTTGAATAAATTACAAATTATTTTTTTGGGTAATCGAGTTCCACTAAAAATGTAATTGCTGCCCATATTTGTTTCTGTGATGAGATCATACTTTCAAAAGACCGATACTTACAATTGTCGCTTGTGGCCATCGAGTCTTCATGCATATTCTGGTTATTCCATGATTCCTGAGAGTTGTCTTCCGTTTCCGAATACTCATGCAAACTAGCTCCGGCGCTGGTATCGCCCAAGTAGACATTGTTGAGAGCGACGTTGGCGGTTAACGCCCCCGTGGTGGCGGCTGTTGTCGTTGTGGCATTCGTATTATTCGTTGTGGCATTGTATGAACCCACTGGTGGTGGTATAAATCCGGCCTGATATGGTGCATTTATTGGCTCACTTGTCAGTTGAATAAAGGATTCCTCTATGCTACGCAGTGTTGTGGGTGTTAGGGTGGGTGTGGTCAATGTGGGTACACCTGTTTGCATACATTCCATAGAAACGAGCTGCACAAAACGAAAAATAAAAGAACGAAAATACAAGCAATTAATAATACTGCAAATAATAAATAATGTTAAATTCAATATTATCATTATTATTTCTAAAATAAGTCTCTGTGTTTTGTTTTTGTTTTTTTTGCTTTATGTGTGGCGTACGTAGGATGAACAACATCTACCGATGATGAGTTCAAAGTCATGTAAACATTTCGTGAAAGCATTGTAAACAATTTTGTGACTTGTGTTTTTTTGGGGAACATTTTGGACGAATGATGGACTTTAAATGTTTATACGTTCATTTTTTTCTTCTTTCGGATAATGCAAAGTGTACACTCAAATGATGCAAGTGTAAACACACTTTATATTTTACCAAAAAAACAAAAAAAAAACAAAAAAAAAATATTTTTACCCAAATGTTTTCTATCAGTTTAGAGAAAATGGCGTGGATGGATTTGTGTAAAAAAGTTCAATGTTTACGATGGAAATGTTTTTACGGAAAAGCTAAACTTCGTTAATCAAGAGATAGAAATCTACAGAAGATCGACTACTTGGACCATGTTTACGTTCGAGAGTAAAATGTCATTATCGTCATGGAGATGATTGCATGCCAGAGAATGGACATAGTATGTTTTTAGGGAGATAGCTTTTCTTTTGAATTCTGATAATGTCAACGTAAATCCTGTCAAATTGTATTTTGCATTCGATAACACTAAAAAAATGCTGCGATAATTCTGATATAAATATTGAAAAAATAAAGTTCCCATCTGATACGGCCTTTAAGAAATTCCAAATAAACTTTGAATGCGTCTCCTGTAAAATTGAACTTTTAGACTTTGTATAGTACGAAATAAAGCCATCGGTAAACATACAGCGGTATTGGCATTGAGATAATTGAGTTTTTTTCAGAAATAGACCGAAAACTGTCAAATTAATCAGTTGTGTAAATAATCTGAATGGAATTTTAATGTCAATGCCAATTTAACATTACACAGTCAAATGTTAACATTACAATGGTACTTTTCGAAGGAAACGTCATCTGTCAGAAACGGCTGCTATTCATACTAGAACATCAGTCATTTATAAGACTGTGCTTTGCTTCTGTCAAAATAAATGACTATTCACACAAAACAATATCAATGCACTTAATCATTACCTGAACTATGAAAATAAGCAATGAGTTCTCATTTTGTTCCCTGTAGCGTTTATTTAAACGTGAGAAAAATTATTTCGTTTGTCAGAGATTAAGGTAATTATTTATGTAGTGTATTTGTTTTTTTTTTTTAATATCGTATTATTAATATAATTACTAGAAAGGTGTGGTTGGAGTTACAATCATACTATTATTATTTGTTTGTAAGTAGTTAATACAAAGCGAAATAGTTTTTTTTTTTTTTGGAATTAATTATAATTGTAAGTATTAATTTCGACAGAAACACTGTATGGAGTCCCATACAAAACGGAATGCAAATTTTCGCTTCGATTTTATTATGCATGTTTCTTTTGTTTTGAAGACGTATTGCTCCATCTGAGTATCGGAAATGTTACTCAGAACGCTTTATATTGTAATTATTATGTTTTGCAGTTAATTGTGGTCTATTAATTTTGTGAATTTATAAGAAATGCTTTGAAACAAACAGCAAGGTGTTGGAAATATTTACAAATGACATACGCAAAGGTTATAAAGAAAGTTCTATAACATTTGTAAAAGTAAATATGAGCACAGCTGAATAATTCAAACAAACTTGAAATACATTAAAAACTTTCTTAATTAAGTTTTGTTGAAATAAAAAAACATATTTTTTATATTTTTGGCAAATATTTGGCCCCGATATGTTTTCGCATGTATATATGTATATGCGCGATATAATATACAAAAATCGGTGAAATTAATAAAAAAAATAATTCATGTGCTGGTTTCCGTAAAACAAGTTCGTTATGAATCGTTAAAATTTAAGGCGCCTTTCGCTAAGATATATCTAAAATTCTAAATTGTATAAAGTCTACAACCCACGTTATAACACTTAAAATTATGACAATTTGTAACGAACGTTTTTAAGTTAGAAAACCCCAAAATAAAAACAAAAATTAAATAAAAAATTTGGATATCTAAGTATTGACATTTTGATTTTGAAAATTTTAGCCTTCGAGTGCTGATATATCGAAAACTAGTGGACGCCCGTGGTGTGGTAGGTAGTGTGTGCCACTATCACACAAGGAAACCCACGTTCAAAACCGTGTAAGACCACCAAAATTTGCCTGCGGCTCTAGTCCATGTGAGACTTCTCTAGACAAGCATCAGCAGTAGGTCCCAGTAGGTGAGTATAGAAAAATTAAATCTCGCACAACTTACTGATTCGAGAAATGATCCACGTTTTTGCCTTGATGTAATGTTAAGAAAAATAAGTAAGTAAGAGGAGATACAACATTTTTTTAATTTTGTTTTTCTTATTTTGGGTTTATTTATAAATATTTTATTTATAAAAAGGCTGTAACGTCAATGGATCACGGCTTGTTTTAGCTGTTTTTTCTTTCAAGTATTTACTCTTAAAAACCTTGTGTATGAGACAAAAAGAGAGTCAAATATTTGGATAAATGTTCACGGTTCTCGTTTTTTTTTTGCAAAAAGTCTTAGTATTTTTGTGTAGTTTCGTGTAGGGACAATTAAATCGGCGATTTTCAAATACCTTAATTGATCGAGTCTGTAACTTTTGATTAAGTAAACATTTTTAAGTTCTATAAGAAATTGGTTGCAAGCAAGGATTGAGCGATTATTGGCTCTTCAAATGTAGGAGATACAGTTCGACAAAGTCAAAAAAATCTATTTTTTTTTTTAAATTTCAAAATCTGAATATAGTTGACATTTTTAATATGAAAAAAAGCAGGTGTTGAAAATAAATTAAATAAAGACCACAAATTATTGGGGTTTTCTTGAAATTGAAAAAAAAAAAAAACGTTTAGAATTGGTGTAAATTCGATGTTTTCGTAAAATCGTCTACTTCGTTTGTATTTTTGAAATATTAATCTGTGACGAATTGAATTCGGTTGCAGATTATAGTTTATTCATATTATGTTTGTCAAAAGAAAAAAAACCCCACAACAATTGCAGCAAATCACCTGGCTTTCTCATTGATATCGCTGTTAATTCCCTTCAATTAAATACAACGTCGTCCCAAAAATAATCAAAAATCTTCCTCATTTGCCATCCCTCTGGATGACATTGTTGTTTTGTTGTCAATTTAAGACAAAATACAAAAATACACTTTATTTTCAAAACTATTTTCTAATTTTGTAAATGTTTAATTAAGGAGGGCAAAAACCGAAAACAGCCAAATTCCGAGTGGAAAAACAAAAGAAATGCAAACAAAAACAAGGCAAGACAACAAGTGCGTTTAATTAGTTTTAATTAAAGTCGTTCCTTTGCGCCGAACAATGTTGGACCAGGAAAAAAGCAAACAAAAAGAAAAAAAATATAAGAGGCAGAACTACTATAAAATGTTGCTGTGAATTTTGTATTCACAAGAATTGAAAACAAAAACAATTTTCGGACGAGTTCATCTTTAAAAATAAAACATCTCATACAAGAAACACAACGTGTGCTAGCGTTTTTTTTTGTTTGTTTTGGCATCGCCGTTCTTGGTTTGCGGAAAATAATAACAAAAAAAAAACAGAAATAAAATAAATTTTAAACAAATTATTTAAATAGCATCGATAACTGTGGCAATCAACCAAATAAATGCAGCAGCCTAATAAACAAATGAAACGTGTAAAGATATTTCATTATACAAAGAGTGAAAACGGAAAAATAAGATTCTCCCCATAGTAACGATTTTTTTTAGCAGTAGCAGTAAGATGACATCGTCCCCCGCAAATCAGTGAGAAGTATAAACGGAAATAATTAAATCAAAATTGTATTTGAGTAATACTTTTGACAAGAAATACACGTGTGATTGTTGTTGGGCTGGTAAGACTGAAGGATGAAGAATTGCTTTAGTGATGACATATTTTCCTGGAGATCTTTACATTACACATTTCCAGACGACACCAAGATTTGAGAATGTCGATTCTCTTAATTGAACACAGGTGCACTATTTATCGATTTTCAATTACGAAGCACTTCGGTCTTCAGTTGTTAATGACACGTCAAAATAAAATAAATTGCGTATGGACTGAGGTCTTCCCCATCTTCCCCCACCCATTGCCAAACCCAGAGCACAGATGTCGTTCATGATAATTTCATCGAATAAAAAAGATTAAAACAACAAGCGAACAAAACGCAAGCCAAACGTATGAATTTATCTCTCACGTGTAGGTGTGACCCATAAAAATCACGGTGACAACCGTACACATCATTATATTATATACATATCTATGCACACACACACGCACATATAAAATTTAATATTATAGTAAATAAATAAAAAAAAAAAAAAATATTGACTGTGGCAAAAGAAACCAAATGGTCTACAGGAAACTTGTGTATGTTTCAGGAAAATTAAAAGAAAATTAATGGGAAAATCATTTTTTATATATTTTTTTTATGATCAGGTGTGAATGCTGTGTTTATAATCGTTTTAATTCTTCGTCTAACCAACATAAAATGTATCTTTTTTGATATTTGATTTAAAATGATCTCTTGAAAATGCATATTTTTGAATTCAATAGTCAATTTGATTACTCAGACCAATGATAAGAACCGAAATTACTACTCCGCCCACAATCAGTTCGTACCCCTGAATATTTTTTAATATGTAATTTAAGTTTTGTTCTGCTATTAGTTCTAGGAGATACAACTTTTAGCTTTAAGGAGCCAAAAACATAGATTTTTAAATAAACATAAAATGAAAATATTAAAACGGACAGTCGTACGAACTGATTGTTGACGGATTTTTTTTTTCAAAATCCCTAAATTATGAGATTGTGCATTTCATGCTGAGAGATAGAACACGATGTCAGCATTTGAATTCTGCAAATCACTTTGCGCCAGTGCTTTTAGGCCATAACTGTTTTTTATGAAAAAAAACTACAAAATTTAACATGTATGGGTGAAGTGATGGAAATAGAAATAGAGGGAATGACATTTTTGTAGTGCATATGATACGTTTTTCGAATACGATGTAGACAGAGGACGATGACTTAAGTCTATTCGCAGAAGCTGTAGTACGTCGACAAACTCCAGACTTCACACTACCAAAATGTCGCAACAACTGATTCGGGCGATTTTATTCGAATTTGTTCTGTGTGTTATTATTAAAATAATTAGTTATTTCATTCTTTAGTTTAATGCAATTGCTAAATTATCTAATTATTCCGGTATATTTTTAGAATAAATTCAAAATGATTCATTTATTGTACAAAAAAAAGTAGAGTTCCATTCGTGACTGGTCTAAATGCAATAGAGAAATTGATTCTTTACCCCACCGTATGTAAACACCATCTGTTCACACTGGACATTTGGAAAATATTTCAAAAAAAGATTAACTACCTGTTGCATAAATAGCTCATTAGCGAGGAAATTGGCAATTTCACAGGCATCCATGGCAAGACGATCACAATTATTATTGTTGTTACCATTATTATTATTATTATGGACGTTGTTGTTGTTGTTGTTATTATTATTATTATTGGTATTCGATTGATTTGTTGTTGTGCTGCTGGTAGCAGCTGCAGTGGCAACACCAGCGCCAGCATTTGTTAAACTATTGGTGCCACTAGAAGTGGCAGGAGGCAATGCGATGGATGAGCTCTTGGAAACAGGTGTAAGTTGATTTTCAACAAGATTGCTCAATTGTTGCTGCTGCTGTTGTTGTTGTTGGTGGTGTTGTTGTTTTAATTGTTGCTGCAGTAATTGGAATTGTTGTAATTGCTGCTGCTGCTGATGTTGCTGCTGCTGTTGTTGTTGCTGTATATTATAATTATTAAAACTTTGTTGCAAATAATTGTGAGCATTCGTGGCAGAGAAATTAAATAAGTTTTCACGTTGATTATAAAATTGCTGCGAAGTAAATGGAAATCCACTGCCACTTGTTGCGGCCAGAGAGGATGGCGCTGTGGCGGGACCAACAGCGGCGACGGCGGAAGCTGATGGTAGTGAGTAGGCGGAGCCGGAAATTGGTGTGCCCAAAGTGGCCATGGCACTAAGGTTAAGAGAGTTGGGTCGTTGGGGACGAGAGAGAGCGCTGTTATTGTGGTATGGCTTGCTGTTGTTGTTGTTGCTACTGCTAGTGTTGTTGGCATTGCTGTTGCCGCCGCAGATTGCATTGAAATGTAAATTATAATTGTAGGTATTGTTTTGATTTAAACTCAACATATTTGCTTGTGATTGTAGTGACGTTTGAAGCTGCTGTTGTTGTTGTTGCTGCTGCTGATGATGATTATAACTTTGTTGTTGTCTTAATTGTAGCTGCTGTTGCTGTAAGTGTTGCTGATTAGCTAAATAACCGCCAAGCGTAGGTGGTGTTGTATCGTTATTTTGTAAATGAGCTGCTGAAGTCGGAGGAGGTGTAACCGCGGAACTTGTTGTGCCAACAGCAGCAGCCACTGCCGCCGCCGTATAAGAGTTGTTCGGATATCTTTGACTGGCACTCGGCGGCAATGCCGTATAAGAGTTTAAATTGTGGGAAGAATGGGAAAATTGTTGCTGCGTCTGATGATTCGGGTTGTGACTGTGCTGCTGGTGATTTGCGGGTATGTTGTAGGGATGGTACGCTTGGTACGGTTTTAAATTTAGGTTTTTCATATAGCTTAATTAATAGTTAACAAATAGCCAATCAAATTATCCTTATACAATCTAATAATAATAAATAATATTAATTTTAATTACTTCTATAGAAAAAAATCAAAATGGGGCGGATTATGGGCTTATCTAAACTCTAGATTTAGCAATAGAAATAGCCTTGACTAGTTTTTAAACAACAAAAGTGTTTCTAATAAATAATATTCAGCGTCTTTTATAAATTATGTCTTAAGTTTCTTGGGGGTTTTTTTATGTTTAATTTTTGGTTAGCTTCTAATTTTCTAAATATTTACAATAGGCTGCTTTTCTTAGAAAAGATTTGTTTACAAAATTATATTTGCAATTTAAGTTTATTTTTGTTTGTTTTGTTTTGATTTGGTTTTTATTGCTTTCTAAACAAATTTAATGGCACAGTGGAAAACAGAAAAAAAGACAATTAAATTAAATTAAATTAAAATTAAGTCTTTGTTTTTGGTTTTAGCTCTTGGTTTTATTGGCAATACTAACATTAAAGAAAATAAAAACGGAAAAATATATATGATCGTTAAGTATTCGTTTTATAATCGTTGTAATCGTGTTCGATGTTCGTTAATTGTATTTTATCGTTGTTATTTCTCTCTGTTTGAAAGTCGTTTGTTTCTTCTTTTGTTTTTTTTTTGTTTTATCAAATATGTAAACAGTCTTTCTTTTCAGGTGGTTTTACATTTTTATTATGATTGGTGAACACTTTTGAAAATTGTGGGTTTCCTAAGACGTTGTCTTCAACATGCTGGTCACCTCTGACCAAAACTATTGTGTTGAAAACCCACGTGATCATAATAATTTTCAATTTAAATTACAACGAAGTGTAAGTTGTCGTTTCTTTTGAATTAAAATAATGATTTTTAATCAAAAAAATAAATAAATAAATAAACAAATGATTTGAACAGATTTCAGAATTTGTAATTTTTTCGAGTTATTAAAATTAAATATTTAACAAGAAAATACATTTGAAAAAAATCAGCAATCAATATCGGAAAAAATCTCCAAACTTATATTTTTATTATATCTCAAATATAGTTTAATTTTCAAAAACACTTAGTCAAAAATTTCAAACACACAATCTTGCGAAAATCCGTCGGCAGTTTTCAAACAATTTTTTTAGCTTGACGCGTTTTTTTGATGCGTTTCAAAATACTTCAATGATTTCTTATGGTTTTGAAAATATTTTGCCAATTTAAACTGTTTGCACTTAATCAGACTTAAATAATTGTTTGTTTTTTTTTTAGAGATGTCACAAATCTTTATTGTAGACTTCGTTATAACAATTTTCCTTAGTAAGGGCACTTAAGACAAATGTACTTTTTTTAACATTAAAATTTCTTTTTTTTTATTTTAAATTCAACTAAGCTACAAACGTAAGTTTTAATATTCCATCTAAGTTGCGTTGTTTTATAAAATTAATAGTTATAAGTTTAATTCCACTATACAGTTCGTTATGCTAATGACAAGTTATTTTACTACAATGTGATGCGTTGCTTGCTATTAAACAGCCCTTTTTTTATTTGTTAACTAACAATTTCTTTTGAGAAATAATTTCACTGAGGGCCGACAATCTTGGGTTTTTTGTTTGTTTTTATTTAGTAAATGTTTTCATAAGTTTAACTAAAGTTATATATTTTAACAAATATTTGTTTTTTTTTACAACTTTGTGTGTTTGTTTGTAGAACAATTTTCTTTGCTCAGTCCTTTCTTTCTTTTTACAAATTTAATTGTAATTAAAGATTACCAAAATATTAAAAATATTTTTTTTTTTATAAAAAATATATATTTAAAATTATACAACTATTTGTTTGTTGTATGCACTTTGTAAATTTTTAAACTTTTTTTAATTTGTTGATTTTTTTTCCTTATAACTGTTTAAGTTTTTTTTTTGGTTCACGTGTATTCTATTGTGGTTTCAAGATATATTCTCTCTCTTTTTTGTTTCACTCTCAATTTGTTGTTCGTTGGTTCTTTTTTTTAATTGATGAGCGGTTAACTTTATGGTCGTTTAATTCGGTAATTTTTTGTTTTGTAAGAATTAACATAAAATATATTTAAAACGCGTCTTATATAATATACAAACAGAAGAAAAAAACAATTGTCTTCTAATAAAAATGATATTTAAACTTTTGTCAAAAATTTGTTTTTGTTTCTGATGAATTTCTGCCAAATCCATATAGGAATATTCCCACGCTGAACCACAACAAATCGCTCTCAGCTCTCGTCGTATCCGTTTGTAAAAGGCGAGACGATACGCTCTGTCTCTCTCTCTCTCTCTGTATAACTTGCTCTTTCTATAATCGTTCCGTTCGATGAATTTCGTAATTATGGTTAATAGGTTACGTTAAATGGGAGTTTTCTTTTCCTTTAAAATCGTTATTTATTTGTTTCTGTTGTTTTATTTATATATTTTGGTTTTGTGTAAAAAAATTCGTTATTATTTAGATTTCAATTTAAATGAAATTAACGAAATCACCGCTTGTAATATTTCGTAACGGGGTTTTCTTTATTCTAAATGAAATATAAATTCTGCGCGTTATTTGTTCGTTTTCGTCGTTGTTTAAAAATGATTTTTGTTTTTTTTCTTATTATTTTTTTCAATTCGTTTTTTGTCATCGGACTTGAAAAAAAAGACGCCCGTTATTACCGCAGTGTTTCGTTACTCGTTTGTGACTAAATTCTGTTGCTCTTTTACACAAAGATTTTCTTTTAGTTTTGATCTGTTTTTGTGCAAAAAAAAAATCCACAACAACAACAACAAGACGACAACGTATAGAATTGAAAATTTAAAATATCTCATATCCAACCAATACAATACACAGATCGTTCACATACGCGCTCAAATCGCTACATTATTAGATTGGCGGGACATGTAGCGGTGTGTGTGTCTGTGTGTGTGAGAGCGTCTGTGTATTCTTTTCTATTCTGGCGGATACTCTCTTCAGCCGCTACAAGATTCTTTCTATATAAAAAAAAGTGTTGTTGTTTTTTATTTGCTATAATTAAATATATTTATCAAACTCAGAACGCAGAGGTTGTTCTTTTTTTTTTCATTTGCAGTTGGTTGAGTTAAACTGAAATCATCCTACACATCTCGAAAAAGTACCAGACATTAAATGTTAGCAACTGTGAATTTACATTTTGAATAAATTAATGTTAATTAATTAAAACCTAAACCTAAAAGAGCCAGTGCATTTGACGTGGTAGGCAGTTGTCACATTTTCTATAAACGTTAAACTTTGCTGCCGTTTTCTTCTAACATTAGAGAAATACTCTTATACTGTCGCCTTGTGTGCGATCAAATGAACTCTCTTATAATCTTCTCCGGCAGCAGACACATCATTAGCAGTGATGCTAATTTGGTGATTTTTAACATCAAATTTTGCGATTTTTTTAAGCTACTCAAGTTCGGATGCTTTGGATCTAAGAAATGAACAATAATAGTGATTCTAAAAACGCTGTAGTCACATGATAATGTTTTTGCAAAACGCAAAGTGCCAAGTTACCCTAAGACGAGACGATATTTACCCTACTATGCCAACCCAGTATTTTCGACCCATTGTAACTTCTTAAATTGTCTTTTTATAGCTGAGGTGTTGTAGTCGGTCCAGCGTCTACCAACTGGTTTTATTAGATGGATTTCCTTTGTAAGTTCAGACGCCAACAACTTTTTTTTCAGTGGCATCACTGATCTTTACTGTGCAGAGCTGTTGTGCTCTCTTTTTTTCAATTTTTCATGCGAACAATTTCGATTTGATTTTCAAAACATTTTTTTCTTTTTTATTTTTGTTGGATTTTTCTATATATTTTTAGAAAAAAAAAATCTCTAAATTTCGTCGTTGTGTTGTTGTGTTTTCCATTTTAAATGCTTGCCAATTTTTGTTCTTTCTCTCACATGCCCGTTATTATAAACTTTGTTTTTGTGTGTTTTCTGAAATTTATTTGATCGTCAAAATTTCCTTAATCTTTTTAATGAGTATTTTTTAATATACGATTATTTATCCAAAGAAAAAAAAAATTCGTAGAAAAAAAAAATCTTGAGATTTCCGAAATGTGTCATGTTAGGAGAACATTTTTGTATGTTAATACAACAGGTGTTTTTTTTTTGTTCAGTGAAATGAAAGAAACACAAATGCAGGTCTTTAATGAACGGGGGGGAAAAAATCAGTTTTTTTGTTATAATTCATGTGACAAGGTGGGGAATAACCCAACAAACGATAAGGATACATTTTATTTTACAATAGAAGTGCTGATGAAATATTGAGTGGAATAATATCACATGGTAAGAAATGTTGGAGCAGAATTAGTCAAGGAGTTCACTAACTGTATCTATAGTTTTATAGTTAGCACTGCACAGTGGAGGAGTCGGTAGAAAATAAGAAAGTCTGATCAATATTTCCAGTTTGTTAACAGATTATTTGGAAGCTTTCTTTGCATCATGTGGGCGGCCGTGGTGTGGTAGGTAGTGTGTGCGACTATCACACAGAAGAACCCGACTTCGAAACCGGGTAAGACCATCAAACATTTTTCGGTGGCTGTTTCCACCTTGTAAATGTTGGCGACTTTACGAGTAAGACAGCAATCTCTAAGCAATGTAAAACTTCTCTAAAAAAGCTTTAGCCGTTCGGAGCCGGCTTTAAACAGTTGGTCCCGGTCAGTGAGTATACAAATTATATCGTACACAACTCACTGATTCGAGAGAAGTTCCCCGTCTGTTCCTTCATGGAGTGTTAAGGGAAATAACTAAGTTTTCATATAGAAATCATTTCCGTAGATTTTAAAGATATGTTACACAAAATTCTCAGTCTTCAAAATGTGTGTGATCTTGATGTATTCTAGATGAATGATTTAATTCTATAAGAACCGATAAAAATCAGTAAAGCTCATATCACTTAAAAGTATATAGATGTGTACAACGCTTTTTTTTCACTTACGTCATTAACTGGTTTATAATCTAGTTCAATGTATGGATTGAAACTTACCTAGAAAGAGAAAAAACGAAGAAAAAAAAAATAAATATTACTATTCAAAAAAGGGAAAATATAAAAAAAAATTAAGCTAATAAAATAATTATATTAATGTTAATACAAGATGATTAAGAATATAAGTCCATCATAATTGTTCCCTCACAAAGAAGATAGATGATTTAACATCAGGAGATAGGAAGGTGATACTAATGAGATATGAAGGTGATACTAATAAGATAGGAAGGAACAGACGGAAAAGAAAACCAAACGAAGGTTATCTACAATCTGACTGTAAATAGAAAACGTGATTTCAATGGATTTCTAATGATTAATTCATGGCCTTTTTTTCAGAATTGGACCACCTGAGGGAACGCTTCACCGATGACATGTGTAATGTTGCCTTCACGTGTCCCCACAAAAAATAGTCTAGTGGTGTCAAACGCCGCCAAAACTTGAATTTCTTGAATGATTTTCTCACCAAACTTGACAAAGACCAGCCTTGTCCCTGGAAACAATTTCTCCTTTTTATCACAGAGCACGAATTTCCATAATAAAACTCAATTATTTTCAGGCTTTGATCGTTTGCCTATTCATGGTCAGGCAAACTGACTTTCAAACGTATCAATAGTTAAAAGCACCCTTTAAAAGCTGCTCGTAAATAACCCCTCCCCATCCGTTACGTCACATTGCTAATAAACCAATCTGTAAGTAGTAAAGTGAAGTAGAGGTTTAACCTACATTCTTCATTAAATTACTTCTGGCATCATCCACAATTGCGTTTGCTGGGATATTTGCATGAAAACATGTGCATATACAATTTTTTTTTTTTTGAAGAAAGGCAAACGCAACACTTCTCTTCACATTTTGCGTTATTCGTCACTGCTAATTATATTTATTATTGTCTTTAACAAAAGCAACAAACTAAACAAAATGGCAAATAAAACAAAAAAAAAAAAAAGAAACGCAGCAACAACTCTTAAGTGGGTCGTTAAAAATATAAAATTCCCATTTTCGCAAAAACACTTTTACAATTCATTCAATAGGCGGCTTTTTAACAAGAATCAAGAAAAACCAAAAATGAACATAAACCACAACAATAAAATTGTTGAACAAATAAGTGCTGACTGATATTTGTTATTTATCTTTCTGTTAACAAATGATACCACATTTCCTTAACGGCACTTTTGAATAATTCTTTCTTCATTAAGAATGAAACGACTTTTACCCGACGATTTTGATTTTTAACAACAATTTCGCATCTACCCTCCCTGAGCGATACAATGTTACCGACCATCGACCGATAATTGTTTAAACACATGTAAGCGAAGTGTTAAATATTTGAGTGGGGTAAATAGCGAACATAAAAAGAAATTATTAAATTATTAAAACAGATCGTGGCGATGATGATTATGATGAGCATCACAGGCATGCCTACATAGATGTATAGATAGCCTCGCACATTAACATAGACCAGGCCGACCCGGCACAGCACGGCCCGGTCGACTTGTTTATTTGTTTATGACAGCACATCTATGAGATACTTACACAAAAATACACACATCAAATTCGTCGACATATATACATACATATATGCATGCATGTTTTTATATGTATGTAAAATTTCATTAGAGTAAATTTGAATTTCGGGGTACACTCCTAAGAACGATTATGTCATTTTCAACTTAGATACAGCAACTACATACACATACACACATATATGCCACCAGTCGCAGTATTATTATTTTGAAAAAAAAAAAAAAAAATGTAAAGTATTTTTTATGTTATTTTCATTTGGCATTTGAACAAATGTTGAGTTTGTTGCGGCCGCTGCTGCTGTAGCTGGCGTATTTTTCTTTTCTTGAGCGCAAATGAACAAAAAAAACGAAACATCTGTTCGAAATTGTTTTTAAAAATTCTAGTGTCTGTTGATAGACACTAGAATTTGCTGTTGATGTACGTCTACACACGTACATATGTTGTAAAAGTGTGATTGTGTTCAATTATTTTCAATAAAACTCGTAAATCATTAACAAATTATAACAATGAATAGTTTATGAATCAAGAAAACACTGGCTTGCAAATGTATTCTTCTAGACACGCTACATGAATATACGTTAAGAGGTCCTTGTTCGATTTTTTGATATTGTGTAAAATTAATAAATATGTTAACTGGATCTTCTGAAGTATCATCAACTTTCCAAATAAAAAAATATCACTGCATTTCCATACCATGAATTCCATGAATGATTAGTCGGAAATAAATTATCAAATAATTGAGCAGCACACATTATAATTAATTAATTATTTAAATATTTAAATATTTAAATATTTAATTTTTTAATTATTTAATTATTTAATTATTTAATTATTTAATTATTTAATTATTTAATTATTTAATTATTTAATTATTTAATTATTTAATTATTTAATTATTTAATTATTTAATTATTTAATTATTTAATTATTTAATTATTTAATTATTTAATTATTTAATTATTTAATTATTTAATTATTTAATTATTTAATTATTTAATTATTTAATTATTTAATTATTTAATTATTTAATTATTTAATTATTTAATTATTTAATTATTTAATTATTTAATTATTTAATTATTTAATTATTTAATTATTTAATTATTTAATTATTTAATTATTTAATTATTTAATTATTTAATTATTTAATTATTTAATTATTTAATTATTTAATTATTTAATTATTTAATTATTTAATTATTAAATTATTTAATTATTTAATTATTTAATTATTTAATTATTTAATTATTTAATTATTTAATTATTTAATTATTTGATTATTTGATTATTTGATTATTTGATTATTTAATTATTTAATTATTTAATTATTTAATTATTTAATTATTTAATTATTTAATTATTTAATTATTTAATTATTTAATTATTTAATTATTTAATTATTTAATTATTTAATTATTTAATTATTTAATTATTTAATTATTTAATTATTTAATTATTTAATTATTTAATTATTTAATTATTTAATTATTTAATTATTTAATTATTTAATTATTTAATTATTTAATTATTTAATTATTTAATTATTTAATTATTTAATTATTTAATTATTTAATTATTTCATTATTTCATTATTTAGCCCTTCTGTCTGTGAGAAGGTCTTTTTGATGTGCAAACTTTAAGGTCTAAGGAAGACTCTCAAATAGGAGGATTAATTATTTAAATACTTTGTTACTAACTAAGAATTTCTCAATTTCCTTCAGATTATCCCGCCCTCTTATTGAAACAGTCACAAAAATATATAATTTTTTTTTGTTAAAATTCTTTTTTTGTTCATTATGAACACAAAGGCCAACAAACAAATTAACGCTTTAATTGTCTGGTAGGTTAAATTGTTAAAAGTTTATTGGTTGTTGTTTGTAAGTATGTAGAATTTAAAATTCAAGGATAATTATTTTTTTTTTTTGAATTGCCAACCGAATTAAATTTAAACTTTAAGTAACAACAACTTTAACTAATTTGTTGCAACCAAAATTACATCAACGAAATTTATTCATTCCACCACCGACAACAGCATTTCAAAAGTCTGTTGAATTTTTAGAACCGCCAGATGTTACAAGTTTGAATGGACATTTTCTAAATACAACATAAACGATGTTGTGTTGCCGTTGTCGTGTCGTGTTGCGGCGCAAACGTAAACTTGAACTTGTCAAATTTGAATTGTTAAGTTTGTTTTGTACAACATAAAATAAAAGTTTAATTGGTTTTTGCGTTACTAGGTATGTCGTATTTTTATTGAATTTCAATTTTCTAGTTGAATTTTAAATAGGATTTTTCAATTTAATTGACACTGAATTTAATGTGACTGTTTGTAAAGTGTAATTCCATGTTGAAATGCATATGTGAAATAGAATTGCTTTGAGAAAAATGTTGGATTTCTAGACCTAAATTCAATGCAATTAAAATATCTCAAAAATAAACGTAATAATTGTGCAGAATTTTTAAATACACAAAAACGCCTTCATTTTTTAATTTCATTTCTATTCTATTTCATAAAAACTGCTACAATACAAAATATGAACTACAGAAAATAATTATCATTTACTTTTTAAAATTTAACACACAAAAGGTCAATTGATGATACTCGTATAGCCAAGGCGGAGGGACAGGCAGAAGCTCATCGGAACAGTGAACTAAATTAAATGTTTAATAGAAAAATTGCCATCAGACTTGCGTAGCAATACGTCAACGACACTTTTTCAATTAAGACTGATAACAAACAACATTTCTGAAGGAATGGACGGACGAAAGAAACCACCAGAACAACCTAATATTTGTTTGGAAATTAATTGTTAATAAAGATTAGAAATAAACCACAACCAGCAATTAATCTATTAATAGGACGGTAGTTTTATGTGGTACCTATTCGAAAACATCCCCCTACTTAAATATTTCTTATGAGATTTTGTTGTTATGCTTTTCGAAATCTTATCTCAAGTTATAACTTCCGATGGTTATTGCCACAAACATAATTGAAAAGATCAATACCGCGAGATTAAATATAGACGAAATGTAAATACGTATCAAGATTTGTGGAATACAAACAATAAGATAGACTTTGACACACACACACACTGCCAGCGAAGCGTCAGAAACGGTCGACTGTGTTCACAAATTAGCAGCTGACGCGTTGTGCTATTTTTAAAAAATCAAATACGTTTTCGTGTTTTGTTGCTGCAGTACGTAATTGTTGTTTTAAATTCAATGTTGCTGTTTTGTTTTTTACCAAACACTTGCGAAATTTGGTTATTGTTGTAGGTGACGTCAGTGACAAATCGGTGACGAAAACTACTGCGACCGTATGGCGCCAAATGGCAATTTAACAATTTGTAAATGGAGTATGCATATGAGAATCAGCCGAGTACATGTTAATTGAACTAAATGAGCAGTAGCACAGCACAGTATCCCACCAAACAAGTATCATCAAGTGTAGCGAAGATGAACAACTACAATATCGCATTATCTATTTTAATTGTGTAAACATTTTCCAATCATTTAATAAAAGTATTTATGAATAATTTATAGATATTGAAAAACAAAATCCCAATCCAGTTATTTAACTTTCATAGTACGTAATTTCTGTTGTTGAAGTTTAATAATTTTATGAAATGAAAAGAAAAAAAAATATTAAAAATGTAGACTTGACTATGAAAACAAAATACATTACCTTGAGATGTACAAAATTGGTATTAGACAAAAAAAAAACATGACAATCAAACAAATAAAAAAAAAACACAATAACAAAAGAAACTGATTGTAACAAAAAAAAAAAAAAAGTCATAATAATCGAATATGCATTTTTGGTTATAATGAAAATTAAATTGAATTTCTGTAAGTGATATTTGGCCATAAACAATGAAGGTTTCTTGATCTGTTTCTACAAAAACATCCTTAACATTTGTTTTCGGTTTGCTTATTTTTTGATTTGCAAACATTTAATTATCATTCATCTTATTATTCAAATGTTCAAATAAGATAAATATGGGGGGGGGGGGGGGGGGGTGGATAAGAAAAACATGCATGCCTTAAAAAACATTCTCATATTGAAGATGATATTGAAAAAAATTTAACAATTAATTATATCTGTACACAGTTCAAAAAACTCTTTTATTGTGAAATTTTGTAAATAAATTTTAGTTGATGTCCGATATAATCACGTTTTCTGGGGTGCATTTAATTTATGGCGATCTTTTGCCGGTTCTTTTTGTTGTATTTTTCTCCTTGAAATATGTATGTGTATTAGGATCGAAATGTTCTGATGAAATAATTAAAAAAATGTATTATGTCAGAGTTTTCTTTGTTTGTGGCAACAAAAATGCAATACAATTGGATGAAAGACTACAGGTCATTAATTTGATTGGCATATTAAAAATATGCACATAAACTGAAAAAAGATCGAACGTATTTCACTTAACATTAAGGAAGACTCTCAAATCATTGCTGATCACGATACTGTTTCTACCATAAGCACCCTGGCCTGCCGGGAGTTGATAGCGTGCTTGCCTATCAGCGTGGTGGTTGTGGGTTCGATTCTCACCAGAGGCTGCAAATATGAAGCCAAATGGTCTGTGTCACCCGGTTTAACCTTGAACCCAAAAATAAAATATAAATTTACTTCGTATTGTAATTAAAAAAAATTTGATCCAACCCTACATTTTAAAGCTGACTTTGAGGAGATAATGTTTATTCAAGATTTACAGATCTTACTGATTAAGTCCCAACATTCAAGAGGAAATTTATGAGTATCGACCTGAAGTAGGCAAGGCAGCTATCAGATTTTCAATAATCCAGCAAATTTCAACAGGCGCCCTTTTTTTTTGGTTTACAAAACAACAGACTTTAAATTAAAATTTGGCATACATTGTGCGAAACATGCACCATACATAAGTCTCGTACCTGTACTGTTTTTCGCAGTACTATACTGTTTTTCGACATCAAAAACTGCGTACTGCTTTTCTCCCACAGTATACTGTTTTTCGATCCATAATGAAAATACTTTTATTTACTTCCAAAATAAGCATTCGTGACAAAATTATGCAATGGAGACAAGGCAATGATTTGATTGTGGATCTGTGGGTGGAGATATTTATTCATCACAATGGAACAAATCTTCTCTGCAGATAACAAACAAAACTTGAACGTCAGACAAAGCCAGATTAGATGTGCAAACATTGAAGGCGATTCTGACCGTCAAATGTAATTTGAAGTACAAATGCGTTGATTTCTACTTATACCTCAAAACGAAGCCGAAATTGCTTCGTCAAATTGCTTCAAACGACAAACAACCACAGGAGCTGATTCTGATGGAAATGAATGCAAAGCAAAGCGCAATCACTGCAATTTTTAATTTAGAAACATTGTCTAAAATCGGAAAAGGTAACCATTTTTGAAATATTACACCTTTAAAAAGAAACCTACCAATTTTTGAGAATAATCCATGGAATTCAGTGGCATTCCATGCTGACATAAAATACATTATGTGAAGTTATCCCCCTCGCCTGTGCTCCATTTCCATAGGTGTTTACACAAGTCTTTCCTAATTTGTCATTTTTTTTTTTCATAAAGTTCCATCATTGCCCCCCTTATTCTTTATAATCAATTTATAATTTCAAATCTTAAAACACTCAAGAAATAAGCCACTTAAGTGCAACCCTGCTACAAATGCAACCCTGCAGTCATTAAAACACAGAGTTGCACATTTGTGGCACATCAGCGCTCACTGCAGCCGTAAAAATTAACGCACGAAGTCATCATACAAATGTATTCATTGACAACCATCGAAACCCGAAACAATGAATTTCAAATAATTTCATCTTAGATAAGCTTAATTAAATTGTTCATTAAAATTTTAAGTTCATTAAGTTTTAATTTCAATTAAACCAAGTACACACACACACAGACACATTTCTCTACACTTTATGTCTTTCTCGCCTCACACTCCGTTTTTGTGTGTCGGCAAGCGCTGCTGCTTTAACGTGACTTAAATTTAGAATTTTTGTAGATTTTTTTTAGCTGGTGTTTTATTTTTGTTGTTGTTGTTGTACGTTTTCGCGAAAAACCAAAAACGCAAAAAGCCAAAGCCATTTTTGTTTAAATACTTAAATGTAAGGCAAGCGAGTGTGGGGCTGTGAATTGTGACTGCCGGTTGGTTGGCTGCCTGGCTGGTTGGTGTGGTAAGTCAATGACTTTGAGAATTGCACGCCACAAAATAATGGATGGAGCAAAGTGGAGAACAAAAAAAAAAAAATAAAACTAAAATAAAATATATTTTTGTATTTAACACAAAACCGTGTTGGATTTTGTTTTGTTTGGCCGTACGGACAGACAGAACAGCAGGCAGTTAAAAGGACGGACGAACGTATAGACAGACAGACTTATAAATACATTAACGCCGGCGTAGTCTTATTTGTCGTTTTGGTAATTTTTCTGTTTTTTTTTCTTTCTGTTCTGTTAAATATTTGAGATTTATTTTGCTTAACGCCATATTGGCAACAACAAATTGAATATCTTTTTTTTTAGATTGTCAATTTTTTTCCCTCGTTTGTCGTATATCATGGTTTGCCACTGTCACTGCCACCATAATGTCATCCATTGGATACTTATCCGATGGGAACGAGGGTTGGGCGATAAATAAATAAGAAATATTTAAATAAGGAGCCTTGACGACATATTACCAAATATGGTACAGAAGGCAAAAAAAAAAAAAATATCATCGCATAAAATCGAATGGATCATGTGAGAGCTACATTTCTGTCAAAAAGTAGCAACCATTGTTTTGCTTTTATGGGATCGTAAACCATGAATGTGGGACCCTAAAAAGTTGCAACCATTGTTCTGCTATTATGGGATTGTAAACCATGCATGTGACACCCTAAACCATGAAAGTGTTTAATAGATCACAGGTTCAAATTTCCCCGAGCGCATGTACAGTGTACTCTCTCCTTGCCGACACCCCTTTTAAGCGGACACCTCTCATAACCGGACACTTTTTTCAGTACCATTCCGCTTCAGTCCTCTTGTGTACTTCTCTCATAAGCGGACACCTCTCACAAAGTTCTCAGTCCCTTTAGTGTCCGCTTATGAGAGTGTACACTGTATTTGTTTTATCGAATCCACCAGTAATCATCTACTGCCTAACTGCCTAGTCAGACTCCTATAGGTTTTATTATTTTCATGGAACCGTTTCATTTGTTTACCAAACCTATCATACCAACCTCTTTACTTCCGACGGACGGACAAGCGGTCGTCCATTTATAAAAAGTGACGTTTAGTTATTTTTATGAGTATGTTCACGCTTTACCCATTTATAGGCAAACTATTTTATTTTTTTTTCAGAATCTAAAAGAACTGAAAAAACCCCACCAAGTCGTTTTTTTATCGCTTTATTTTCATAGTTAAATTTAAGGTTTTATATGGTAATCTCGAGAATAATAATCTGAAAAGTAATCCCCCACCCACGGCCAAGTGTAATCGAGGTTTTTGTGTTTTTTTTTGTTTTCATCTGTGCACTCGATTTATTTGTTTCTTCTCGTGGAGTGATTTTTCACAATAAATGTTTGATTTTAATTTTTTGTTATTGTTGCTGTTTGTAATCAGCGGATGTTTTGTTTTGTAAAAATTATAAACATTTCTTTTTTCGGGAGGGTGAAAATTCATTATTTTTGAACATTTGTTTTGATAAAAGAAAAATACAACAAAAAATTGACAACAAACAGACTCAAGGGTCTTTGACATTTTGTTTGAAAAGAAGAAAAAAAAACTACAAACAGCGTTTTGTTGTCTGATAAAAAACTAAAGTTTTTTTGTGAAAAAAAACAAATATTTTATTAAACAAAAGAACTGAACATTGCATGCAATTTTTATTTGAAAAAAAGAGTAATAACAACAAATAAGTGAATTAACTATGGCCGTTAATCCACTTTACCGTGACGACGTTGACTTTGCCCGTGTCTTCACACAGGTACAGTTGACTATGGCTGTGGGTTTTTTTTAGTTTAATTGTATTTTTTTCCAAGATATCTGTTAATGTTTGTGTTACGGTCTTGAAGTCGAAGTGTGATTTTCTTTCAAGTCTAGCCATAACAACTGTTTTATTTTTGTTGGTAAACGAATGGAAGCCCGGGAAATTGCAATGGGGTTTATTGTAAAAGGAATTAGGTCGTTGATAGAAAATAATAATTTCGAACAGGATTTTAAAAATGTTTAGTACTAGTCAGATGGGAAAATAAAGAAGAAGCTCAAGTTTGTTTGAAGACGATTTATTACATTTGCAAACTCTAGGTGTCACAAGCAAGGGCTACCAACGACAAATTTTAATGAATAACAACCATACAATTCTGATGTACTATGGCCCCCAGATGGCCGAATATTTGGATAGGTTTATTATAATTTTTTCTCCATAATTTAAAAAAAGACTCGTCAGATATTTTGATGAAATAAAGTATAGCTTTGCCTTTGTTGCCTTTTAAAGCGAAGGACAGTTTCAGAGTTAAAAACAAATATGGGGCGAATTGAGCTAAACTATTACACATGTGACGATTTTGGTCCAACGGGCAAATATACCTCTGTTGAATTGTATTTAATTTCATATCAGATGATTCTACTTACGCTATTAATTCGATTGTAATTCAGATCTTTTAAGTGAGTGACACTTACCTGGGAAGAAAAAACAGAAAATATTCGATTAAAAAATTGTTAATAATCAAAGAAGTTATATATTTTGGGTAAAATAACTAGTCGAAGTTTTGGAGCCACAAACTCACTGTTTTGTAGGAGATTTGTGATTGTACAATTACAATTTCAATAAAATACTCTTTGGTCCTTAGTTTATTATTATAAGAAAGCCATTCAGAGGGTAACTTTGGAAACATCCAAATTAGAAAATGTTCCAAAGTGTGGCCTTATTAACTTTTTTGTTGTTGTTAGCTTTGTGATTAAAAGTGACAATTATTTTAAATACAAATAACCAAAAAGCACTTTACCCGTAACCAGTAGTGTATTTAGAACAAAAACATTTGCTAAATTATTGTTTTTTTATATTTTTGTGAACTTTGCCCTTTGCCCGACTACAAAGTTTAATTTTAATTCCCCCTGAAGTATGTCATCACATGCCGAAGACACTTCACACATGTGAACTCATGAAAAGAAATGTGTCAAGTAGAGTTATTTTTAAAACAAAGAAAATCATCTCAGCGCCATTTAGGGGCAAATAAGAACAATGATGAAGTGTTCACGAATTGCCCAGAGAAGAGAAACGAAAAACTCACATTAATCTTTTGTTTTTTTTTGTACATGGCGTTAATAAAGTTTGTTGTTTTGAAATCGTAATTTTTACGTTTCGTTCGAAGAAAACGTCCATAAATATTCCTTTAAGGCGGAGAACGGACACATTCTGTCCGTTCCCGAGCGAAACAAAAGAACATCAGGAACTCTGAAAACTTTAAATGCGACTACTTACAGCTTTTGCAACCCCCTATGAAATCTCACTCTGGCACAAAATAAATATAAAATGAATTATGAAGGGGGAATAGGGAAAAAAAGAACAATACTTTTAAATACGCGTGTTTTTTTTTGTTTTTTTTGGTTCGGAAACCGAGACAACTGACGCGCCTGCATTTCAATATCACTATTTTTCCTTGTTGTGGTTGTTGTTGCTTTTAAATACACTCCATGTAAAGTTTCGGTTTTCATTGTTTTTTTTTTTTGTTTGCTGTGAGTTTTGTGCAAAAAGAACGGAAAACGAAACGAAACTTCATCATTAATTTATTTAAATGCATTTTGTCGCGACACTGTAAGAACGACCACAACAACGACAATGACACTAAAGGCGACAACAAACAATAAAGCCATAAAACTTGTACAACAACAAGGACCTTCGCAGCGAAAGGACTTATCGTTTTCACAAAATAAAAAAAATAATAATGGAGACAGTAGATTTTTGTTGTTGTGGACAGTACTCGTAGGAGATAAACTGAACAAGTAAAAGTGTTGCAGTCGGCTGCAACGAAGCTGATATGCCGTTTTCCGGAAAGTCGTATGTATGAACTTGTTTTTTCTACGCTTTTCTACTTCGCAGAATCTTTGACACCATCTTAACACAGATCTGTATGAGCTCCATCTCGACAAAAACAGCATCTCAACCAAAAAAAAAAAAATTCCCAAAAATAGATGACAAATTTCCCAAAAATACCAACAGGAAAATTTCGCAAAAATTCTATAAATTCCCCAAATGATTTAAAAAAGTCTCTCGACTAAAAATCGGCACTACAACGGCTGCGTTTTTTGGTCAAAAAGGGCAACAGGAATATTTGCCAAAAATTCTGTAAAATCCCCAAATGATTTATGAAAGTTTCTGCGTATTTTTGGTCAATACCCAATTAAAAGCTTCAACTATTTCCACAGCTGATTTTACAGATTTGACGAATACTCACTGAGTCAAATACTGTAGGACTCTATAAGGCCAAATCTTGATATTAGACCTATCATATAAAGTTCGAGTAAGTTCGAATAATCTTTAATATGTGTATGATGTTTGAAAATATTTAAAACATTTTTTGCATAATCGGTGATGTAGAGTCCCACAAAGAATCAGACATCGAATTTACTTTGCCACATCCACGAAATGTCGAACATACCCCACACGGACTGTAGGTGATGACAATAAAAATTGCAACCCCTTTTTTTTAGTGTCTCGTAAACGGAAAAGACATCCAAAAGAAAATGCAAGTTAAAGGCCATTCAAATATACAATTTCACTTTTTACGTTTAAATTAAAGTGAAGTTGTTATTGATAAGACTAAATTTAAATAAAATCTTATCATGATTATTGAAATAGAAACAACTCATACGCTCTGTGGTCCAGGCAAACCAAAACCACGAACATTTCAATCGAGTCTCTCTCTCTCTCTGTCTTTCTCTGCGGCTCTGTACTAAAGGATTTGGTTTCTTACTAAAACAAAATTGTTACCATGCAGCAGAAAATAGTGGCAGCAGTAGCTATTGCTGCTTCATACCACAATTGGGAATTTCTGTTGGCCTCAGACAGACAGACACACACACGAACACACACTGGCGTACTTGTATAGTTCGGAAACATGCAACCTTTTTTTTATGATTATTTGTCTTGATGGCTGTGTTGTTTCGGCTGCCAAGTGAAAGGAAAATAAGTACGATAAATAAAAAAAAAACTGCAAAAGCGTTATTTGAAGTTGTGACTGTGTATTTGTGTGTCTGCTGGTGTGGTTTCACAGTTCTATTATTTCCATTTGCCCAGTTTGGCCAACTGCCGCTGACCATGACCATAGAGAATTTAATTCAGTATCCACCACTCTTATGAAGCCCAACGAAATGACGCGTTGCACAGTAGTTCCAAAAGTACGAAAGTAAACTACGGAGCCAATAAATGGTTGGAAACAAAAATTAAGCAGTTTCAGCAAGTTACCAGGTGGGGGAGCAATCAGTCGGCTTGAGAAAAAAATTAATTTTTTGGTGCTAGTTGATAGAGATTATATTGGAAGGACATTTGTTTTGGTGACGGTTCACATTTTTTGGAGTAGTGTTCATTTTTCTTGATTAGCTAAGAAGTGGTTTGAGATCACGGTAGAGCTGAGTGACCATCAAATTCACTCTCTAAACGATTAAATTTGATTAAATTGTAACCATTTTTTTCTGCGGTTTGATACCACTGTGTGACGTCAGACTACTGCAATCTGACTGACTCTGTGTGGCATAAAATTGAGGTTGATAGCTTATGCTTTTCTTCGATACCTACGTATAGTATAGTTAAGGCTGAATGGGATATTCGAGTAGCAGTAGAAAAAGAACATGAAGGGGAAAAACGCCAAAAAAAACAACTCAACTTTCTAAATGTCTGTAAGTGTACGTAATTCAAGTTGAACACATATACACACACATACCACCACCATGGCTGGCATATTCGTGTTCTTTGCGGTTTTTGGGGCCTCAACACATCCATGCAATCCAACATAGATATAATTTAATTTTGGCAAACATTTCACACAAAAACTGTTTACGACATGTCTTGGCCATATTAGCCACAATACCAAGAGCGAGCTAATATTAGCCGCAGCAACAACAACAACAACAGCCTGACCGGTGCATGAAAGGTCCTTTATTTTAAGTATATCATTTTGTTTCGTTTGTACTTTTTTTTTTTTGGAAACTATCACCGATATTAAATTACAGGTCATAGTAAAAGTATTTTGTTGTACTTTGTTACCCGTATTGTGAATTATAGTTTTCAGTAATTGACCAAGAAGTCATGTGATGCGACGAGATTGGTAGTGTTGTTTTTGGTTTCTTGGTGCGACATGACAAATTGAAAGATAATTGAAAATTGCATTGAATTATGGGACTTTTACCAAAATTACTGGCCGGCAGCAAACTGATTGGGACGAAGGAAGTTGAAAATGAGAGACGAACCAAAAGGGTCACCGATAGAGCTGTGTCTGAGTGTTGCATAAACTAATTGAAATTTTGGAAACGGTACAAAACGGAAAATGGAAATAACCTCTGTTTTTTACTTAATATTTCAAAAATCATTGCATAACAGTTGAAAGGAAGGTGGTGCAGTTTCTGTATTCAATTTATGAGTTGAAAAGAAGGAAATACAGTTTTTGAATTCAATTTATGATATTTACATTTGAAGTCAGCCAATTATATAGAAATGGTTGTGTTTTAAATTGGACTTAAATACAAGTCGGTCTTCAAAGTTTACAACATTTACGTTTTAAATACAAGTGACAATTGAAACACGATATCAGGCAGATACTTTCTAGACCCACCTAGACAAAGTTTCGTTGAGATGAATAGGCGACACATTTTTTGACGTATTTCATAGATTTTAAATACAAGTGACAATTGAACCACCCTATCAGGCAGATCCTTTCCTCTAGACAAGGTTTCGTTCAGATGAATAGAAAAATGTTAAGAATTTCATCCATTTTTCCGACACCGGCTGGCTTGTTCTAGGAATTTTAGGTATTTGCGAAACAGTAATTAGACATTTACCATGCGGAAAATTGTCAATTGTTGTTTTCTTTATTGACCATAATGAGGAGCCACATGTTTGAAATGTATTTCAAAATATTTTTAAGAAATCTCCAAATAAAGTTTACATTAGAAATTATTATCGGTGTCAGTTGTAGGGCGGGCAGCTTTTGTGGTTTCATGATTATTTTAATCGCAATACAACCATAATCTCAGTGGAATCTCTTTTGTGATTTGTTTTGTATCGTTTAACACCAAAATCATCCAGTCGCTTTATCGTTAAAACATGAATCACACGTAGGCATGTTTTGTAGGCATAATCTTGCACTTAAGTTCGATAAACTTAATTCTTATGTGAAAGATATTCTGAAATCAATACTAATTTTATGTAAAGAAATTATTAAATTGGGATTTCTCCTTTTAAGACCTAGAAATTATCTTTACTTTTCCAAAATATATTTAACTTTTTTTGTTGTTGCCTGTTTTTAGGCCTAAACATCTGCAATCGGTGACAATAAATTCTCACTTCTGGCAGCATTACTAATCCTACAAAAATCCTTTCTACAAATTTATATTTGTTGTTTTTTCTTATTAAATAGATGGAGAGGTGAGTGCCAGTTCTCAGGCGTAACCATCCAGAGAACGATAAATCCTGTTCTACCAATTGTGGCCTAAATGTGGACAGTATTTTTCAAGTGGAAACTTCGATTGCAAGAAAATGAACTTATTTTCGCGGCCGTTTCCACCTTGTAAAAATATCATTAGGTCTTTGGAGCCAGCTGTTAGGTCCCACTCAGGGAGTATAATTATAATATAAACCACAGTTCACCAATATGAGAGCAGTTCCCCGTCTGTTCCTTAATGAAATGTTAAGGGTGGTGAAAATGTTTCAGAATCTAAAAATCAGTTTTCTCTTCTTTTTCTTTTATATGCACGAAACCATAAGTTTGAATCCCACTGCTGTGGAAAATATCACAGTAAATGATGAAGCTGGCAAGTTCTACACAGGATTTTTTATATTTTCTGTGAAGTTGTCTCCAGCCTACACTTAAACAAAAGAAAATACAATTAAAAAAAGTATTTCAATAATCAACGCTAACTAAACATTCTCCTGAAGCCATACACCGGCTTTTGCTCCGATAACACCGTCTTCGCCGTTCTCCCGCCACTCTTTCCAATTACAACTAATAGCCGGCTCTTGGTTACTTGTTTCTTTGTTCTCTTTGTACAAGCAAATCATGTCCATTTAACTCATTGGATTAATTTGCTAATGCGAGCTAATTCGTTTATTATGTGTACTGTTGTATCTTAGTTTTTCCTTTTCTGTCTTGTGCTGACCTTCACGTCTTCTGTTCGGTGTTTTTATGTTCGTCCGCTTCGTTTTCTTCTTCACATCTTCTGACCTATTTCTGTTTCATACAGCGGTTAACAATTTTTCATTGTACTCGTATGATTTACGGCAATTCCCCGCCCGCCATCACCCACCACAAAAATATGTTTTAATAAAAATTGAAATGGAAAGAATATGCGTAATGAGTTGCTTGTATGGAATGTAAAACCTCTTAACGTCAGTCGCCTTTATTTACAATTCAAATGATTTCCACGTAATGTGGTCAAGTATAGAAATATATATTTAAAAATAAATAAAAAAAAACGCACTTCTTTGTTTCATTAGAAGAAGTTTAAAAACCAAGTCAATTGTAAATCTGTAGTTCACCCTGTGCCGAAACAGGGCAACTAGAAATTTAATTTTTAAAACAACTAAAGACGTTTATGTTTCTGTAAGAAAATAAAATCTAGACTTCGGTTGGGGAGAAGATTTAATAATTTCCATAGTGAAAACATTTTGTTCGTATACATTTTCCAGCTCTTGAAACCAAATCTGTTTTGGGAAGAACAATAGACATGATGCTAAACAAAGTAGAATTCAAAAATGTATCAAGTCTTTATTTTTAAAATAGGAGCCCCGTAAATGGGAAATAGGATTCATTTAAATATTTTTTAAACAAATTTATATTTTCTGTAGCTCATAACTCCTAAACATAACCTTCTTTTATGCTCCATTAATTTCATTCGATTTTAAATATTCGTTTTTACGTTCTCATCTTAAAAATATTCCCTTAATTTATTTCATTAAAGTCTTCAGTTTATTTAACGTAGGCTTATTCAACCACTCGGTTGTCATATTCCTGTGCCTCCGGGAAGCAGAAACGCTGGTTAAAAGGAAATCATTAACTCTTTTGATGGCACCAACCAGTAATATTGCCACTTCTATATATAGAAGAATTACGACTCAATTTATTGTCCATTTGGTGGAGTTTTATGCATAAATTCGCAATACATACTGTGCGGAGATGAAATAATTTAAATTGGTCATGGACGAATTTCAAATACCCTGCCATAACTAGGGTCACTAACAACACCAACAATTTCCTTGGCATTATTGACGCGGAGAAATACACAAACAACTTGTTTGAACAAACATAAACTGGTCTTAGTCATGGCAAATAGTTGAAAATGTCAAAATCATACAATTTTTTTTGTAGGAAACTCCATTTGAAATGAAAAATATGTAAATAGGGATTATCGAAAAGACGTGTGCTATGAAACAGCAACTATTGATAATTATAGGATTTTTGAAAATTTTTAAATCGATAATTGGCCAGTCATGCTGACAGAACTTATTTACTCCATACAAAAAAAAAACAATTGTCAACTCTTATTGCCTGTTTCCATAAAACGAATTTAATTCTGGTTTTCAGATATAACGACGTATGGAACACAATCTTAAAAGAGTAAGCCCGCATTACTGATAAAAATCCATTTTATTGCGCCTTCAATTTTGACAATTTGTAACGAACGAACAAATTCGTTTTATGAAAACAGGCAGTTAGACTTCTTTGACAAATCTTCAGATGAAAAATGACTTCAAAATAACACAAAATTCAACGTGAAAAATGTGGCATCCTGTGGCCTGTTCCCCAACTAAAAATGTTATATCAAACTACAAACATATAGCGCCACCTACCGTCAGTTGAGATACGACAAATTGTACACACGGGTTTTAAATTGACTTTTGTCAAGGATTTATTATATATTACTGATCTTCTATATGTTACCAAGCAAAACCCTAACTCATCACACCGGCTAAACGTCCTGAAATATTGAGGGTAGGCAGAGCAGCTGAATAGGTACGACGACACAGCCAATCCAAGTACAAAACAAAAAGAGAAACCTTAAAAATGCCCACACACATTTTCGTTAACAACACTTCAAAGACAACTTTAAGCTTTATTTATCTTTTTTTTTTGTTGTTTTTATTATTTTGCCTTTATCAAAAACCATACAATAAAATATATTCAAAACCTACACAGCCATATCAGAAAATAAAGACAACTATACTTCAAGCCAAAATAAAATACAAAAAAAAAAAACGGCTAAAAAGTACTTAAGATACTACACACAAACAGGCTGACAGTCTGAAATACAACTCAATATTGTTTGTAGTTTTCTTTGCAAGTACTCTCATGCCATATAAGGGTTAAAGATATATTGAAGACCCAGCAAAAAAAAAAAAAACAAAAATGTGTACGAAAAAATGGTATACGAAGTTTTAGTATTTTACGAATCAAAAGAAAGTTGACTTGCTTGTAAAACAAACAAATAAATGAATGAGTACAGAGAAGAAGAAAAAAAAACAACCTACTGAGAGGTGGGTGTTTTATGATGTTAAAGGAAAAATAATGGCCAAAATATGCATACACATTGAGGCGTAAGTACGCAAAAAATGAGGTCATTTTTTAGTGAAATACTACACATTTCATATGACCAAAAAGAGAGAGAGAGAGAAAAAAAAAACCCCCTTCCGAAACCAACAATGTGCCCATAAATCACCCCTTGTTGCTGATATATTTTTTAAAATTTTTTTTTTTTTTGTAATTTGAGCACATATGTGGAATTAAACCTTTCTAATGACTTTTTAATTCCCAATAATTCAAAATGCAATTCACTTGGCGGGCCGGTTTTCGGCATTCATTGTACCAGCACCAAAAGGGAACCCTTTGTGGTCATTCGGTTATTTAATACAAACGAACAAATACATATTTTATGATTTCCTTTATTTGGCGAAATTTGTTAATAAAAACGTGGCGACATAGGCCACAATTAATAACTAAACAAGTGTTGACCAAACGACCCAAAAATCCACAACGACCGGTCGACCTAACGACCTTTCCCCCTTGTTTAGCATTCGGCCTTAAAGCCACCTGCAAGGTTAGTTAGAACAATTAAGGATTATAGTAGAGTTAACATGCATTTCCAAATCAAGGGTCACCATCGACGTTGTCGTTGTGTTGGCAAATTAAACAACAACAACAACAAAAGACTGCAAAATGGGAACATGATATCAAATAACTGCAAAATGAGGGTGAACATGTGAATTTGTTTTTCGCAGTTGCGAATTTTATTGTTGTTGTTGTTGTGTGGCGTTAACCCCTCTTGGCAGAGAACAAAGTGAGCCGGGCCGGTGCAAAAGAACGACATAAAAGTCACAAGCCGGGCACGTGCTCATATCATTTTCAACAAAAAAAAAAAAAAAGTAAAAGAACCCCCGACCATAACAATACGGAAAATAAGACCTTTTGAATGTTTTATAAGCAGAATTTTGCTTAATTTGAAAAATATGTTGTTAAAACGATATATAGAATGCTGGTCGCGCTCTCTCTCTCTCTCTGATGTGCTTATGGCATCAAGTTATTTATTAGGGGTAGGAATTTGTCTCCGACATAACATTTCAAATGGAAGACAATAATTTTCTTTTCATTAATTGTGTTAAATTTTTATTGTCGGCTTTTGTTCCAAAGTTATGATTATTATTATTATTGAGAGACTGACAACAACACTCATAGTCTCCGACGATGAACCCTGACTAGAATATCCAGGAACATCGACTTACATTTTACACAAAGACTAAACATTATTCGCTTAAAAAGTAGAATTGACACAGCAAAGCTTGAAATGGACAACGGTTTTGCTCGAAAAAAATATTTTCAGACGAAGCTCATTAGCACCCCAGCAGCTGTGATAATATCGAAACTAGCATATCAGAGGATCTGAAAACCCGTGATCATCTAGAAGCCAATGCATCCTTTGAGAATCTCTGCAGCCTTATAAGGTCCAATTAACTCCGAAATTGAAGGCACACGACCATATGCTTTGTCAAAGACTGACAGTTTGATGGGGATTTTGTTGGAATGGTGCTTTTGCTTTGAAAACGCTGCGAAAAATGCAATTTAATGACAACTCGCTTTCATCAGGCGTGGCCTTTAACTTATTCCGATACCTAAGACCAGACCCATACCAAAAAGGAACCTGCTTAAATATGTACAGAATGTCTTTGGAAGTAACTAAAAAGTCAAAAACGATAATTGTACTTTTTTTAACGATAAGTTTTTTTTTGTTTTTAAACAATTGTACATTTCTTCGCGCATTTCGCCCATATAAGTCTGTCAGAGTGTCTTTGCATACGACTACGTTGACACAACGCAAACTGAACGTTAAAAACGTAGGGGATTTATGGCTTTAAAAATAAAATACTGATGTGGTGTGGTGGCAATGATAAAAACATACGTAAATCTATATTGAGAATAAGGCGTACTCGATTTGAACGCTGGTGCAGTCAGTGTGTGTGTGTGTGTGCAAGGTTTTTTTTTTATTAAATTTTATAAAATTTCCTAAGCAGAGAATAACTGAAATAATTGAAATGACTCTGTGTGGTTTCCAGCATTTCTTAAAGATTTTAAATATAAAATTGCGTATTAGTTTATTTCGACCAATAGCTGAAGAACAACAAATATAAGTTGTTATTGAAAAAAAAAAACCGTCCAATGACAAACAATGAATTTCATTATTTGAAAGAACTAACAATATTTTTATCTGTTGTCTTACACGTATTCTAGAAATTTCACGTCACAGATAAGAGCTGTTTTTGTTTTTGCCCGGCACATAAACAAAATAGAAACAGAATATCACCAACCAGCACCATCATTTCATTTCGATGTGATAAAATTCCTACGCACATTTTCGTTGGCTTTTTGTGTGTGTTTAAAAAAATAGTTGCCTTTTTTGGTTGGAGTTGAGAAAAAGCAAATGTCATCTTTTTTCCCCAGTTTATGGAGTTAACGCAAATTTTTATTACATTCAGTAGATTTAGCTTCGTAACTATTGTTTGTGTATTTTATGGTTTCAAAATTGTTTGTACATTTAATGGGAATTATTTATGTGCATCCGAATGTTTCCCATTTAAATTCATAGAAAGCGGGCAGTGAGCTTAAGATAGAATCGAATGATGGGGGTTTCATTTGATTCAGGCAAACAATCAAGATTCCCGGTATGTTTGGACCATATGCATCTCATATCAGTCAGGATATGACTAAGGATAAAGAATAAGAAAAACCTGTGGTAGGGAACTTACAACAAATTTGCTAAAAAATATGTTCAAAGCGATCTCTGCAAAACTCTCTAATAATATGAGCAAAATTAAATGTATACGATGAAATGATGGGAGTATGACAAGGGAGCATCGAAACAGCTGAGTTGAAAGTTTTCTCTACTATTTTTTAAATATTTTTACTTTAAAGCGAAATGCAATCGAGAGGTTAGACATTCTGCAGAATTATTAGTATGTACATCCGCCAACCCTAATCGCCACTATGTCTTGAATAGTTAATGGCACAATAAAAATTCTGATTGTCAAATATTATTCGAGGTATGATATTTATTTAAAAGTCACCCCTACAAAACGTATACAATTGGAGGCCTCTGGCGGTCGGTACATTGTTTGTGAGGCATAAATTTATAGAAAAATTTAAAATAACAAAATCTTGTGCGGTGATTAGACTTCGATAAATTGCAAATACGCACACAATGTTAACACCGCCCAATAGACGATGAAAACCGCAGGATGCTATTTTTAAGCTTTCCCGTTTACAGACCGCATAAAGAGTGATTTTTAGTAAAAGAGAGCGAAAGTTTCAGGTTAGAAATTATAAATGCAATAACAAGTTTAAAAAAACAGTTACTTTTTACGTTGTCATTATTTTATACTTCGAATTCAGGCAGAGTGTAATGAGATACCATTAGCTGGTAATGTACACGGTAAAGATCTTAATTTTTCCTCCTGCTGGAAAAAATTCGCATATGACTTTGAATACAATTTACAGAACCAAGAAAAAAACTACAGAAAACTTTCAGAAGAAATCTTCACATATCGAGACCTTATCGCGAAACAGACGTAAGCGCTATTTTGTTCGAAACTCCCTTTGAATGGAATTCGATAGAAAATTGTCCAACGCTCTTTCTTCCAAAATATTCAAAATTGATATTTACAAAGATATGGCAAATTCAATTGTATCATAAACACCACACGCATTCCAGCTTGGCCACACAAAATACTTTATTTATGGCGCTTACAACAGATAGGAAATCAAGCCTGTTGCATTTACTGAGATTGTTGCACTTACCGAGTCCCAAATATATATATGTTTAAATATTGAAATCGAAGAATATGGGATGAAAAATAACGATAAAACAGCGGTAAAAAAACAGTTATAATATGCTCGTTCACTGTGGACAGAGTCGTACAGAGAACAATGTTGAAAACGAAGCATTTGGTTTAACCTTTACCTCCAAACAAAATACTTAATTTCAGTGCACCGGAAAAAAGTTGCACTTATCACGATCTATTTTCTTCGAAAGTTGCACTTATAAAGACCGTAATATAAAAAAAAATGTCGGTTGCGCTAATCGGGGAGTTGCAATAACCGGGGGTTGCGGATCGAGCTTTTACTGTATTTTGAAGATGGCATGAGATTGAAATGTAATTTGTTTTTTTTTTTAAAACGGTTTTAGCTGCACAAATATAGGGTTATTCATCTCGTGGTTTCAAAAGTATAGGGCTGGAATTCAAACTAAGTTTGTTAAACCAATTTTTTTTCTTTTCAGTTGGAAGTCCGACATTGACGAAAATGGATCGCTTAAATATCACACAACGCGTAAAAATTATTAAAAACCTACTACAAAAATGGTGATTCTGACACAGCCACATATAGTGCTTTAAGAGGCGATTATGATTTATGGTTATGAGGCACATTTCTCACTCGGTGGGTATGTTAATAAATAAAATTGTCGTATTTGGGGTTCTGAGAATCCTCAAGTAATTGAAGAGAGGTCATTACATCCACAAAAAGTCAAAGTGTTTGGTGCGCTCTTTGGTCCGAAGGTGTGATTGGACCTTACTTCTACGAAAACGACGAGGGAACGGCTGTCACCGTCGATTTGGAACGTTATGGTCGTATGATAACCGACTTTTTTTTTTGTCTGATATTGAAAAATACGACTTGGAGAATATGTGGTTTCAACAAGACGGTACCACATGCAACACAACTCGAGCCAATATGTCTTTATTAAAAGAGACATTTCCTGGCCGCGTAATTTGTCGTCGTGGCGACATCAACTGGCCACCAAGATCATACGATTTGACACAATTAGACTTTTTTGTAGGGCTACGCAAAAGACTGTGTTTATGCAGACAAACCTTTAACTTTTGAGCACTTAAGAACCAACATTCGTCAAGTTATGGCTGAGATACCGCCCAATATGTGCCAAAAAGTGGTTCAAAATTACCTCAAAAGAATCAATGGTAGTGATGTAGTGTTTCAAACTTTATAATAAAAAAAAATATCATAACAAATATTATTTTTGTGTTTTATTTACGTTTACTTTTGAAAACGCAAAATGGATAACCCTTTAGTTCCAGATCTTTGAAAGATTCAGCCGTCACTGGCATTCGTTCCACCAAAAGGCATTCAGATCGATCACACATAATTTGCCAAATATCCAAAAAAAAAATATTTACAATTGGTGGAAATAAATATAAGAACCCAACTCCCCACTCACAATCTATTTAGAAGTGTTTTTTTTAAGGAACAAAAAATGTTTTGGTCTGAAGACTATTTTTTTTTTCGTTGAGATTGTAACTGGTTTAAAATGTGAATTGGGGCAACAAAGTGCACAAGGCCATTTCACTCACAAGCACACATGTTAAATATATTATTTGTACACATTTCGTAGGACAAAGTCAGAAACAAAAACAACAACATTTTGTCAAGCATACAATTGCCATGCAACCGCAAATTTGGACAATAACTTCGCCTGTAGTTGCCACATTTATTAATTTAATTACTGCATTTTCCAAGAAATACTACTTAAAATTCAGTTTGTGATTTGATAAGCTAAAATGGAACAAACAAAAAAAAATAACACTTACCACTTTTGGCAACGGCGATAGCGGCATATTAAATGGTAAATTGAGATACTCATCCCCAAATATATTATAACTGTCCAGTGTCATTTTGAAAACTTAAATTTATAACTCTCTTCCCGGCGATTAAAAACGAAAATATTTCAGATGATTTTGAATTTTTGCAAAAATTTCGCAACAATTACGTTTATTTGATTTGTTTTTTTTTTCCCCTTTTGTTATTTATATGCGATGAAAACAAAAAACACACGCGACAAACTGGCTGAGAGCAACGTGGTTGGGTGGTGGTAGTGGTGGTGGTGGCGGTACGAAAACGTTAAATTAAGTGATGATTCAATGTAAAATTCACGAGAAATACAAAAAACATCTCTTGTCTAGTATAATTTGGCGTATAAAATAGCATACGGCAACTAACACATGTGCAGTGCACACAGCCACACACACACACACGAATACAAAAAATATAAACAAATTAGTTTAGTGTCGTACAAGCACAACAAGACAAACGTCAAACGAACGACTGACCGTCAAATGGACAGTCGTTTGGTTTTTGTATTGTAGTTGTGGGGTTTTGGGGGGGTGTTTGTTAGATTGTTGTTCTCACGTCACCGTTTTTTCTTGTTGTTGCTCTTTTTGTTTTATTTATTTAATTTTTTCTTTTCAGTTAGAATATAATTTATGTTTTTCAATTATTTCACTTTTCCGGTATATTTGCAATTTTCAAATTTGAGTTTTTTTTGTTTGTTTAATTCTCTATTAATTTTTCAAAACAAATTTTCCAATTGAGTTTTTTTTTTGTTCTGGGTTTACGTAAAATACTATTCTTCCGTTGCTTGTTGTTATTGCGGGCGAAAAACGCTGGCGAACTTTTGTTTTAGTTTGGAACTTGGAACTTGCGTTCACTGTTGTATAGACCTGTTTAGACTGAATGCGTCATCGCCATAAATTTTGTTTTTATATAAAACACTCAACTACAACACAAAGAAATGAGTAAAAAACCAGCAGCAAAACACTCCATCCACCAGATACTTTACTCACCACCACCGAGTAGAATATAGAAGAGAAGTCAAGAGCTGCTGTCGCTCTCCGTGAAATATAACCAAATAAAAATAGTATTTATAAAAGAGTATATGGGGGAGGGAGAGTATGAGTGTTAGAGTCTCAGAGTCTCTAAAAAAAAATAACAGACTTGAGTTGGTTATTGTTGTATTGGAATTTCCTTTTTGGTCGTATTATTTATCTTTCTTTTATTATAATTTTGTCTTTTTCTTTTTCTCTCTTTTGTGTTTACAACAAAAGAATGCACACAACAAAATAAAAAACACTCATACGTTTTTCTGCGGAATAAACGTAGGTCTGTGTGAACACAAAAGAGCGACTGAAAAATGAAAAAAAAAAATGTTTGAAAAAAACTGCATGCAATTTCTTGCATTTCAGTTTTCAAGTTTATTTTATATCTATCTCTGCTTGTTCTTCTTATTGTCCATTTCTCTATATTTACTTTAGTGTATGCCGTCATGGCATCGTTGGTGTCGTCGCCTCAGCCTCAGCCGCCGTTAGTTGTTGTTTAGAGTGGTCTAGATAAAATAGAAAAAAGTCGCGTGATATTTTCATGGGGTTTTCCCCTTTTCAGTAGCGGTGGAATCGCTCAAAACGGTGTGAGTGTCTGCTATGATTTCGTATGGAGTGAGAGAGAAGGTGGACGACAACATTACTAGAACTATTGTTCACCATCCTATTTTGCTCTCATCTAATGCAAGGTCATCATCGTCATAATTCTTGTTATAAGCCACCAAAGATGCAGATCAAGGTCACGGATGTACATATGCATTCATTTAGTGCGCTACAGATTGTCAAGGGTTAACGAGATAATGCAGTCTGACTGCGGACGCCGGAGGAAGTGGGTACATGAAGTGTGGGTTTGTAAAGAGAGTGGAGAGAGTGGAGAGAGCAGATCGACAGAGATTGCGATGCTCATAATTGGATACGAATTAAAATTAAGACAGGTCAAGTGCGCTGGACAGTGTCTGTGAAGAAGAAGAAAATAAGTGAAACGGAAATACAGTGTACTCTCTCATAAGCGGACACCTAAGGGACTGAGAATTTTGTCCACTTATGAGAGAGGTACACAAGAGGACTGAAACTGATTGGTACTGAAAAACTGTCAGACAAAACATTGTTTAAACACAATTGGAGCGACGGGCGTTTCTAAAGTGTGATTTTGTTTGCTATTTGGTTTTTCAGGATTAAGTTTTCATCACGAAAATATTTACCAACAATCAATGATTGCAAATCATTCAGTTTTATTATCAAAATTCGTGCTCGGTGAAAAATCGAAAAATTTCCCTCACAGACCACGTTCATTTGTGGCTCAATTAACAGTAGTGACGAATTGTGCATTCGACGAACGATGAAAGATGCCCCAAATGAAGAATTCACAAAAATTAATCGAAAAACTCCCAGAAGTCAAAATGGAAATTTTCAAAAATCCTCCCAATAATTTATGAAAAATCGGCGCTAATAAATATGTAAATAAATAAAATGCCCCAAATGAAGAATTCACAAAAATTTAAAATCAAATATGAAAATTTTGAAAAATGCGACAAATAATTTATGAAAAATTTAGTCACGGGCTGGCCGAGGCTGGTCGCTTCACCGCTAGGAAAATCGTTTGACGTAGACAGAATAGACTGAAGCTCTGGTGGGAAGGATCAAGTGGAAGAAGACCAAGACCAAGAAGTTGCCATTGATTCAAGTAAATATTTCATTCACCTGTATAAATTGTCTGGGTTTTCTTTAATTTTCAAAAACCAAACGGAATAATGTGGAATTTAAAACAAAAATACTAAATACTAAAAAATCAAAAAAACAATAAAAACATTTGTTTCAATTCAATGCAAATCAATTAATAACAATATGAATGCCATTCGATGTAACGTTTTTCAGAGTAGAATAATTTTCGACAGCTGTCGTGGCCTCGGCGTGCTGCGTATGAGCAACTGCTTAAATAAATATTTGAGGACATTTCTTTTTAGTTGAGCTTGACCAAATTTCGATGATGATCCGATCCGATATTACGTGTAATACATTGAGTTCTAAAGCCATGGAAAGTATCACTAGACAAAGGAATAAAATCAGTTAGTATACAAATTATTTCTTGCATTGATTTCAGATTCTTCACTTCGGCCGCTCCACATCTTACGATACAAAGAACGCTTTTGCGTCGTTCACCTGGAATTGCGTTGTTCAGAGGTACTTTTACTTATTTCGAAATAAATTCAAAAATCAATTGCGTGATTTTTTTTAAGATTATACCTGGTACGAATTGCTGGGAAGTTTTGCAAAACCAAACAAAAAAGAAAAATATGGACAGAGACCAACCTTTATTTATGAAAAAATATATAAAAAAAATATATATGGAGTGGCATTTTACCAAGAACTCTTATCAATTTCACTGCAATCCAAATTATAATGCCACCAACAAATTGAGCTTGTGCATAAACGAGTTTACAACTGCAGACATTTACACAAACATGCAAGAAATTACTTTAAATATTTCAATACAATATTTTATTTACTTATTTTACTTTTTTTTGAAATTTATTAAATCCTCTGCCTCCACTACAACGCTGTGCAAAATTAGGGCAACACACTTAGAAAAACAAAAAACAAAAAAACCTCAAACTGTATTTCGAAAACGAAGAAAAACGTCGTCTTTGATAATTGCCCAAATAATGATAAGGAAACTTATCATAAAGTCAATATGGAAAGTACGATACAAAGTTTCGTAATAGAGAAAAGTAGTACGTATATGGGGGAGAAAACAAAGTAAGCCTCAACGTCTGCTGTACCCCGCAGCACAAAGAAAATAGATAATATTTAGATACAAATCTTATGAAATGTTAAGCTCTTAGCATGCGCCATATGGACTAGCCGGTGTCCACTTTGGTGGAATGTTATCTATAACTATTGTGGAACTAAGTTTCACCCCTCCCCCGCCACACTTCATTATGATGAATTTGTTTAATGGCAGTGTGGACACTTACACACAGTTGGCTTAACGATGTTCTTGTTAAGGAAAACACTTTCCACCAACACTTTCATTCAATTGAACGCCAGATTTATGGTGTGAGTCCCCCTAATGTTGTCTTTATTTGAAATTTTTGAAAGTGGAAGGAATAATTTGATCGGTTCCACATTGTCGCCCACATTTTTTTTTTTTTGGAATTAAATATATCGCAATTAAAGGCCAACAATATTTGTTGGTTGTATTCCGTTATTATCAGAGTCACATTTGCCGTATTCGCATTTCAGTGGGAGTTCTTCAAGTGCTGTGTTTGAATTTTGTTATATTTTTGGAAAAGTCTTTGTGGTAATTTCTGTTGCGCTTGATAGTGTGCATGTGAACATACATGTAAGTGTGTGCGTGTGTAATGTGCTTCCAGTTAAAACCACATTACTTTTTTAAGATTTGGAATGATTGATGCATTTATAGAAGCAACCACAGTGGAACGAACCACCATTCGCCATGTACAGTTGACATCTATAAAAATAGGCAGGCGACAATGCTGATAGAGCTACTTCGGGGAAAACGAATTCAGAGACTTGAGAGTATTTCCATCGAAATTAATAATAAAAAAAGAGAACAATTTAGTTTAGTTACTAGTCTTAAGCACATCCTAAAACGAGACATGCTCTCAAGCTGTGCAAGCGCCGGAAGCAATCACGAACCACATGTAGATATTCTACCAATAATATTCTAATAATAATACCCAATAATGCTAAGAAAGATGCTGTATTTTCCTTACCTACATTAAAATAATACACCCTAGTTTTAAGTATTTCCTATTTATGTAGACAAAATCATACATGTATTCCCAACAAAGACTCAATAAATCTAAATTGAAATGAAAAAAACAAAATTGTCAAGGTAGTCAATTAGTTAATTATTAAAATGCAAGTTTATGCAGGTCAAATGGATCCAAACGTTTCAGATAGGAAAGCGATAAACGAAAACTACCACGGAAGGAGGAGACAGTGGAAGAAGACATCCAGATCATTGGTATCATGGACCAAACTGTTTTGAAATCACTTATTAACCCTTTAACCACTACGGTCATCTCTATTTCTAATGGTGAAAGGGTTTGATATCAGTGCTTAAAGGGTTAAGCAGACCAAGACCAACAACAGGTTGTAGTTCAATCATAAGCGTTGTTGCTCAAAGTGTGGCTGAGCACTCACAAATCTGTTAAAGTTGAAAACGATTTTAATTGAAACGGAGTTTTACAAAATCTGTGATTTAACTGCGATGACATTTATGGAACCTTTATGATATTTTTTCTTCGATCTACCCAAACTGTCAATTAATAATGAATTTAATTAATTTGAACAATTCTTGGATTGACAAACTTTTATGGATACGTATCGATGACATTTTAAATATTTCCTTTTGAAATGGAATGCGACATATTATACATGGTTTTCCAAAAAGAGGTGTTATTTTAGTATTCAAAGAAAAATGCCATTTTTTGAGAAATATGTTGGGATGTTTATTTCATAATAAAGTGGAAGGAATGCCGTTAAAAATTAAAAACAACATCAGGCACCACGACCACGATCAGCCACTTACAGGACCATATCCTTTTCATGACAGTTTCCATGATCAAATCGCAAAGTGGCTGCCCTATGTCCTCGATAGCCTCAAAAATTATTTCTTTGAGGTTTTGGCCCCAAAGGAATCTCTCAAGTATTCAATTATTTAAATATTTAGCAGAATTGTTCAAATATTGGATCATATTTCGTTGTTACGAATATACGTTTCCCCCCGGTGCATTGCATTCATTTACACACGTTTCTAGTTCAGAATGTTATTACAATTGTGTTCTTTAAAAAAAAATAAAAAAAAAGAACATTAAATCGTATTTCCATGCCAGCCAACTGTGATAATAATTCAATGCCCGCCTGTGTCAATTAATTACATACGATGTAATTGAGATTACGAAATACGAATATGGAATGTTATTGTTTCACTTACACCGTTAATTTCATTAGAATTTAGATCAATTATTTTGTGAACACTTACCTGAAAAGAAAGAAATGGAGAAAAAAGGTTAATGATATTCAAATTTCAGAAATGTTTGCGGAATTAAAAAAATGCTAGTCATTGTTTGTGGCAACAATCGTTAATGTTCTATTTGAGGGTCTCAGACTTTTAAACATATATGTGTACAAATGTCAGTGGGTTGTTTTCTTCCAAATATAATTTTTTTACCACGAAATTAATCAGTTTAATTAAACCGCCTCTCATAGTGGAGTTTTTTTTTTTGAGGTTTCATTACAGAAGATGTAATTTCTTCCTGATCTAGAAATAATAACAGCCTGTTTAATTTGTAAACGTAGTTTATATAAACAGAAAGAAAAACGACATTCTAAATTTACGATGAATATTCTTAACTTGAACTAAATTTGTACTTAAATAAGTACGATGTGTAGTTTATTATTCTTAAAACAAGTTTAAATGGTATGGTTTTAAAATCATGTAAAATCATCTTAATATATATTTACCCTCGACACTGATTCACTGACTCTGTCACGCAGTACGTAGGAATTTAAATAGGCATTCTATAATTTTCTATAAATAATAATAATAAAAAAATAATATTTTTTTTTGTACAGAAATTGTGTTTTCCCCAAATTTTTTTTTTACCAAAATTTTTTTTTTACAGTTTTTTTTTTACAAAATTTTTTTTTCAACAAAAATTTTTTTTTTACAAAAATTTTTTTTTGTACAAAATTTTTTTTTTCCACAAAATTTTTTTTCTCAAAAATTTTTTTTTCAACAATATTTTTTTTTCCAATTTTTTTTTGAACAAAAATTTTTTTTTTCAACAAAATTTTTTTTCCATATTTCAACGGGCGCCATAGGCGCATTACAACTTACTAGTTAACAAATAGATTTGTTTGTTTTATTGCTGGTTGTTAGCGAAGACTATTACACATAATAAACCAATGATTGCAAAAGAAAAATCATAGAAAACTAAGTCCAATTTGAAGCGAGGTAAGAGAGAAAATGCGTAGAACTATTTTTGAGAGAGAAAACTGAGATTTCGAACTTATGAATTTAATATTCTTAGAACAAGAACATTGTGATATCAATTTAATCTTAATTTTCCTGAAATCAATCCCAATAATTTCAAGTATTTATTCGCGCTTAACTTAATCCACGCGGTCTACACATAAGTCAATTTCAAACTTATTTCTAACTTATTATGAGCTTAAATCTTTCCTAAAAAACAAACCAATTCGGGCATAACTATGGATAGAATTAAGAATTCAGAGCTTTACAAATCCGTACTTAAATCAAGTTTTTTTAAACTTGATTTAAGGAAACCGTACATACCATACTTTTGACACCGCTACTGCTCAATTCAAGTACAGATTATTTAATTTTTTTTCATCAGTGTAAATACGAGTATGTATGTATTCGTACGCACTAAAGTTTCAATGTTTCTTTATAGATTAAAAATTATTTCTTTCGTAAATAAAAAAAAACTACTGGGGATACCGTAGATTTCTATTGTTTGCAATGTTCTACAACGATAACAGAAATATATTTTCCGCAGAATTGAACTGAAAAATTCGTCAGTTTATCTGACCCGGTATAAATGGAAAAGCTTATAAACTTTTCCCACGAAGTCATGTTTCATTTACCTTTACCGAGTAATTCTAATAGATAACATATTTCCCCGAAAACAATACATTACGCATTCGATAGACTTTTTGAGTTAAAAAAAAACACAGAAATGACCCCAAATTCGTAAGGAGTTGTTTGAAATGTGTTGTCGAGTTTAGTATATATATTTTTTTTATGTTTTCCCTTAAATGTATTAAAAAATATTTTAATTATTTTTTTGTTAACTGTTAATAAAAGTCGAAATATTGCGAAATATAGGGAACATAAATACACAACAATTAAAAAATATTAGACCTCGATATTTTAATTAGCATTTAACAAAATGTACCCTAAAGGTGGAAGATAAAACCGTCTGATTATATTTAATTATTTATTTGTTTCTTATTTACTTATTTCTCTTAACATTCCTTCTCTCGAATCAGTGAGCTGTGCACGATATAATTTGTAAACTCACTATTTAAAGCCGGCTCCGAACAGATAATGCTTTTCTAGAGAAGTTTTACATGGCTTAGATATTACTCTCTAACTCGTAAAGTCGCCAGCATTACCGAGAGAAGTTTTAGATGACTGTCTTACTTGTAAAGTCGCCAGCATTTCCGAGGTGGAAAACAGTCGCTAAAAATGTTGCATGATCTATCCAGGTTTCGAACCTAGGTTCACTTGTGTGATAGTTGCACACCTATCTACCACACTACGGCCCTCCACAATTTAGTTGAGTTCTCGGAAAATTTATATTGTAAAAATGTCGCAACTGGCAACACTCAGCTTTAAAAGCAGCTGTTCCTCAAAATATAGCACGACATTTCTTTCTTTTTATATTTTTTAAAAAGTTCGAATCCGGCAACACTGCACTCAGCTTTAAAAACAGCTGTTCCTCAAAACATAGCACGCCGGAATAAAGTCTCGAAGGAGATCTTTTTTTAAAAGGTGACAGGTAATTAAGTGGGTTTACTGTACGGCGAATACCCAAATGAGGTAATTAGGCGGTGGCACAGCTTGGCAGTTTTTATTTTATGTAGAACGGCCTATCTGTTTGTAATCTGGAATAAATATGATCTCTGTCAATGCACGTAATTGTAGAGAATCCAAAGCATCCTCAGAGAGTGGCAGTTTGGTGAGCATTTTGGAGCGGTGGCCTCGTTGACAATGCTGCTGGTTGCTCACAGGTTACTATTGCGTGTGTAATGTGAAATAGAAAGGAACACTGGCAATGCAATTTTTATTTTGAAAAGCTAGTCCAGCTCTTTGAAATGCAATTATCTCCCCTGTGTTCCAACAATGTTCACTCACATATTCCGACGTTTTATCAAAAAAATCAAAATTCGCAGAAATTGTTAATAACGCCCTGGTCACTAATACTAACAGTTGATAACAATTTCTAATGATTACATATTTACGACCATGGGTGTACTCATTTATCTTCACGGTTATTTAATAGCAATATCGACAAAAAATATCGAAAATTTTGCTCAACTTGCATATCCCCTTAAAACATATGTTTAAAATATAACGGTTGCTGGCCCGGTACGTGTCCATTTCATCAATTGCTGATAAGGTTTGTTTTCAAAGAAAACAATAGTACACAACACAACTACATTTAGTTATGTATGATGAAAAAAATGTCTGGAAGTGTAGACGAGTTGGTTTTGCTCTCTCTCTCTCTCTCTATCTGTGATTTCAAAAGAACCAGCGGAATAGTCATACGCCCAACAATGGAAAAACATCACAACCAGCCGCCATATAAAACAAGTGTTGACGTCAAAGTGATATTTTTGAGATAAATAAAAGTTTGAAAATCGGAAATAGGAAATAAAATTGAAACTGATAAGAAATTACTTTTTGTTTTACTAGAGAAATTTATTCATACAAATGAATCGGTGAAGGATACAACAAAAAAACAAAAGGTTATCACAAGTGATTGCTGGGCAATCTTACCTAGAAAAAGAAGTTTTGAAGGGATCTAGTGAATACCTCCGACCGAGTCATACACAATGAGAGTCATAGCAAATAATGGTTTGCCAAAATGATAATTCATGTTTTATTTCTACATGATTTTCATGTAACCCCTTTGGGGAACTATTTCATTTCAGATAAGAGGAATGGGCACACTATTTGTAGAATTGGAGCTGCATGTTATTTAAAGTGTATACCATAATACTCACTGCTGACTAGCCTTACCATGACTTGTTCATTACATGAACCATTATTTCTAGACCCCCCAAACAAACGGTTTCAAATATGGCAGAAAGTCCATTCAATAGACATGACAGTGTCATCAATCACAGATAACTTTTATAAATTACCAGATTTCAGTAGCTTTTTTTTATTGCCTGTTTCCATAAAACGAATTTGTTCGTTCGTTACAAATTGTCAGAATTTAAGGCGCAATAAAATGGATATTTGTCAGTAGTGGAAGCTCATTCTTTTGAGATTGTGTTCCACATGTCCATATCTAACATATATCTGAGATCCAGAATTGAATAATGTCTGAATCCCATTTTATAACGCTTCCAATATTCACCATTTGTAACGAACAAAACCGTTTTATGGAAACAGGCAGTTAAAGTCGCAAAATGTGTCGTTTTAATGTTATTGTTTTTTTACTTTTGGTAATGACAAATGGTTATGAATGTGGACACCTGTGGTTCTACTAAATTAAAAAATAGTTGTCAAAAAACACTGTTCGACAGCACATTTTACCCGTATACATAACAGATAATTCTTAGATATTTTGCGTCCCACATCTAAATGCAATTGTCATCTTATTCCAGCACATATAAAATCAAAATCTAAAGCAAAATTGCTTTAAATGAAGTTGCATAAAAATCATATCATTTTTTAAAAATCCAACTTTAAGAACTTCATACAAATCACTGATTGCGAAAATCGATATCCAAAAAAAAGACCACAAAATCATCACTTTTTAAAAATCCAACTTTAAGAACATCAAGGTTAAAACAATTTAAAATCTGTCAAGATTTACATTTAAGGTCTTTTTTTATAAAACACAAAATTATTTATTACATAAAAATAATTGCTGCAATCAATATAGTCGTTTAAAACAGAAATGGTACAGGCAACTAGCATAAAATTGCTTATTGCCCGTTATTTGTTGTTGTAGGGTGATCCAACTACGACACCGACAGTTTTTCCCAGCTGAAAAACCTGACTGTCCCTCAGAAGGTACCTGGTAAACTGTTTCGAAGGCCCTAGCGACCCCCAGTGACATTGCCCACATTCTTCTTTCTCATATCGAGTTTCGTATTTTCTGGACCAGTTAAAAGGGAAGTACGATCTGTTTTTTTTTTCGCGATTATTATAGTCTTCAGAAACTTATTATTTTATGGGGCCAAATTTCCATTTTTTCATTCTTTGTGTTTCGCACAGTGGTCCACCCATTCCATTTCCATCGGCTAAAAGTCTGAAACTTTTGAACTAGTTTTTTAAAAAACTAGTTGTAGACAAAGAATGAATGATTCTTTTAAGGTACTAGCATTAAAAATCAGTCAATTGGATGTCTTTTAGAAATATTTCCAAAGTTGACTACTTTTTGACTTTAGGGCAGAGATTTTTTTTTTGGTATTTATTTTGTTGTTAAAAAAAAATTAATTTGATGTTGCCACTTTGTCGAACTGCATCTCATATATTTTAAGAACTATGGTACCTAATTTTGGCTGAAGTACACTTTACCGGTCCTAATCCCTCCTTCAGAATTGCGCACTGACTGCGGAAATCGAAATCCAAAAAAAGGCCACAAAATCGAAGAAAAAATTACCTCAAACTTTAGGTAAATGCATAAAAATGACGCAGTTATGGACAGAAGTCGCAAAAGTGCAATTGTTTTTAAAAAAAAAACATTTATGCCTAAATTTTGTAAAACGTAACGTATAAAACGTTTCCAAAAACGTCAAGTTTAACATTTTGTATTTCGTTTGAAAACAAAATTTGCGTTTCTTACAAGCAACAACACATTCTACAAAGCAATCACAATCGTTTTTCAATGCAAAAACGGTCGTAGTAGAAAAATAAACGTTTCGATATACAGAATTCAATGAAACGTAAATTACGTTGCGTTTCGAACAGAAACGAAATTTACGTTTACGTTTTAGACAATGAGGTCTTAAATATTCTAATACAGGGTCCGCCAAATAATTTTTTTTTTGAAAATTCTACAAAAAAAAAACCACTGGATATTTTCTCAAATTTTTTTTTTATTTGAAAGTACAATTTGAAAGTACAATTATTCCGGTTAATAATCTTAATATATATTTACCCTCGACACTGATTCACTGATACACTGATACACTGATTCCCTGATTCACTGACTCTGTCACGCAGTACGTAGGAATTTAAATAGGAATTTTTTTTCAGCAAAAATTTTTTTTTCAACAAAAATTTTTTTTCCACAAAAATTTTTTTTTTAAAAAATTTTTTTTTTCAGCAAAAATTTTTTTTTTCTTCACAATTTTTTTTTTTCAGCAAAAATTTTTTTTCCACAAATTTTATTTTTTTTTGAAATTTTTTTTTACAAAATAGTTTTCTCAAAATATTTTTTACAAAATTTTTAAAATTAAGTAACAAATACTTTCTCAAGCAAATTAACGGGCGCCATAGGCGCATTACAACTTACTAGTGGATAATAATTACATTCAAATGGCTGCCTCGGCTGGCCATGCAGTAGCCTAACGACATCAGCTCTGCGGCTGATAATGCGATCTTCGAAAACAGGGCGCAAAACATCAAGTGTAGCTTCGTTCAAGATGGCCCGATAACGAAAATAATGAAAACGTAATAAGCACTAGTTAAAAAAAAAGTTAGATGACGGACCCTTTATTTTTCTTTTTTTTAAGATTTTTTTTTTTGGTTTTATTCATCCTTATGCAATTTCTTGAAGTTTGAATACCCACACTTATAAAATGGGAGGCTGATCGAATTTAAGGAGTCGCCTAGGGTCACCTATGACCACGCCCACAATTTTTTTTTGTATCCTCATGCGATTTCCTGAAGTTTAAGTACCCACTTGATATTTCGGTCTTGGGGCCATTTTTGGCTAATTTTGAGGGGGATGTCATTGTACTTTTTTTTATTATAATGTGGATTTTCTTGTCCTTATTATGATGTCAACATTTCATTTCAAAATATCGATTTTAATAAGAAAAATTAAAGAATTATTTTAGATCGACGCTTTCTTAGTGGAATATTCTATAGCATAAATCAATTGCCGAAACAGGAAAACGATGGACACAGCAGAATAACTTTCAGTGGGGTTTCGAATGTGACAACTGTCACAGCGGGCTATCCTGAAATACTCGCATGTAATAATAATAATAATAAATAATATAGAAATACCTTTAACAAACCCATTTTCTGAGTCGGTAGTTCTATGACAACAACTCACAGAACAACAACAACAAAATAGAAAATATGCCTGCAATCTGTTTTCATATGACAAGTACTCGTATTAGTTTGTATTCGATGGAGATTAAACTAGGCTGTACATCTAGAAATGTCTCATTTCTTACTAGCTTAAAAACTAAGGTAAGCCAATCAACAACAATAGCATTTGGATTTAAATTGTTCAATCACACTGATGTCCATTTATCATTTTCAATCTCTCGCCAGTGGGTTAAACACTTCCTTATTGTTAAAGTGGCAACAACAAAAAATAATAGCAATCTGTGATTAAATAATTACAATTCATTTGAAATCTAAAAGAGTGTCAAATGTCATAAAATAGAAAAACAAATCGTAGGAGTATGTCATACTACAGTTGCTTTTTCTTTGTTTGATTCTTAACTTTTTTTTCTTATGGTTAACCGTTCTTATCTGGTAGTGAGTTTTTCAAATAACATTTAGTCGTATAGGAAGCAACGCAGCTGATGTAAATGTTTAAAAATAAAACATTAACAAATACATACATTTGTATTTGCAATCATTCCATTTCATTCATTCATTTATTTTTCCATTTCATTATTATTAATCTTTTGGTTAATACTCAAATTACTAACAAAGTACAAGCGTTTTCACTTTTTCCGTTCTGATAATATTGAAATTCGAATTTGTCGTTTGTAGTTGTGGGTTTTGGTCAGGTAACAAATCCCTTTTTTTAAACGGAAATTGCGTATAAACGTTGGTTTTTTTTGTTGAGTATTTTGCACATTTCCGTTGTCAAAAAATATCAAAGGAAAGGCAAAACAAGGCAAGCTGTTGACTTTTGTTATCAGCCTCAAGTTGTTCTGTGGCCATTAAATGACATTGAAATATTGTTAACATGTTTTTTTACTACCACTACGTGGTACTGTTTAATAATCGACAGCCAACCGACAATTTTGATATTTTTTGAGGGATTTCTAGAAAGAGGAAAAAAAACAAGGTATCCACTTATTGTGTATTAGTTAGAGTCCATTCACTGAAAATGATCACTTGGTTTGAAGTGGTAGACAGAAAAGAACAGTGTAAACGATTTGTGGAAATTTCTTTTTTTTTCATTTAATAAATGACAGTCGTTGGTTGAAGTTGAAGTTCTTGTAAAAAGTATGTATTAGAGTGGGTCGATGAAGAAAGGCTGTGGGTTTTACTGTCTGTTTCCATAAAACGAATTTGTTCGTCCGTTGCAAATTGTCGATTGAAGGCTCAATAAAATTGCTTTTTTTATCAGCAATGGGGGTTTATTCCTTAGGAATTGTGTTCCATATATCGATATCTAACATACATCTGCCAACCAGAATTGAGTTATGTCTGAAATCCCTTTTATAACGTTGCCAAAATTAACGATTTGTAACGAACGAACAAATTCGTTTTATGGAAACAGGAAGTTATTTGGAAAATAGTTAATAGTTTCTCTCGAAGAATCGGATTGAAATATTCTCTAGAATTTTTATGAAAAAACAAGCCTTATTTAGAGCTTCCAGCTCACAAGGCATATCCTCTACGTGTTTTTGGCCTCTGGAACTCTACGAAATGAATCTGTTACACTTGAACAATGTTGGCAAGTAAAGCAAACTTATGTTCAATGCTGTGTATCCCAAACCGTGTTTTTATTGAAAACACGGTTTGGGATTTGATGATTGATGACTCAACCCCACAGGCGTCTTGTCTGGACATACATTTATAAATAATTACCAACTTGTATAGTACCACAACAATCTGAACAGAATTTGTATGGCTTATTATAAATATACTTAAATAGTAAGTGTTTTCACTTAGATCGCTCTCAAGCCAAACCACACAACGACGACTTTTCTAAATTTAAACTCCGAAAAAACAATCTTCCGCCAGAAAATATCTGATATTTTTTGAAAGACGTCATATTCATAATGTTATAGTTTAGAAAGAAATCGTCAAAAATGGACATAAAAAGCGAATATTTGTGGTAAATTTGTGGAAAAATACCTCAAGGTTTTCAGAATCTTAACATTTTCTTAAAACACTGAATAGATTTTAAATATTTATAGCAAATGTTATCAGATTCTGGGGTTTATTAACCAAAGTATTATTTCTTGTAACCGAGTGGTGCATATTGTTTGCGGTGATGAGATGAAACCATTTCTTTTGTTTTTAAAGAAACTAACCGCGAGATTTTTTTTTCTTACAAGAACCACGTACTGTTTGTAATGCAAACAAAGGAGGAGGCAAAAAAGCTTGAGGTTATTGGTTTCAAAGAGTTTTGTTTTATAAGTAAAAAAAAAATAACACATTATTTCAAATACTATCACTCGGAATGAAATTCGTTTGAACTAGGTAGAGGCCGAGAGTTTATGAAAATGTCAGAGTGACACGTCCGTTCTCGACGGCCTTTGTCAGGACCACCGTTTTTGAAATGGAACTGTACTCACCCAACGAATGAGAATTACTTTTTGTGTTCCAAAACAACTGCTTCAAAAAGAAACAATACATTAGCGACACTGAAAGCTTTCTGCAAAAGAAACAGCTTCATTTATCGAAAGTTTTACCTGCAACAGAAAGCTTTCTTGATGTTTTTTCTGTTACTTTAAAGTTAAAAGAAGAAAGAACCATTAAGAGAAGAAAGTAATTCCCATTCGTTTGGTTAGATTTGGTCAGTCCACAAAAGTCTGTAGATATTTTCGGAAGCTTTAACGGAAAGTTTTTTTGTTGTGGTTGTAAACATCGGTTTTTGTTTACGATGCTACTCTAAATGTAAAAGAATGTGAGTAATTCCCAATCGGTTGGTAATAGTGTAGTCCGTTATTGCCACAAGCTTTCCTATGAAGTACGCATCACAATTTCTAATAAGAATACCAATCTAGCAAACTCAAACCAAATATTGCTGTTTAAGGACCCTGCAACATGTTCTACCGCAGTGATATCAAATACAATGTAGAGAATAGACGACCTAAGTCTATTTGCAGCAGTAGTAGGACGTGTGGGAACTCTAGGTGTCTCGCGTGGATCTTCGAAAAAGTCAAAGACGTTTTAGTTAGATGGCAAACTCCACATGTCCCAATTGTTTAATAGAAACTCATTGGCACATTCGTAGAAAAGTTGGCAGCCCTCTATTGAAAAAAATCCGCATACCACCTAAGTCGCCTCCTCGCTAGATAGCCTTTGTGGTATGACCAATGTGAATGATTAGGGTTGTCACTGACACGAGCTAGAGAGAAATCATGAGGAAAGATCATATGGCTCAAAGATTAGGCTTAGGGTAATAAAAATTGATTTGTGACGCCTTCATCTCATTTATGTCATTGACAAGTATACGTCAGGCCATGTTCTATACAAAAAAAAAACCTTATTTAATCTGTGGGTCTCACATTTGTCACTCACTGTCCGTTGATTGGCAGAGAGTCCCCCAGATCTGTAGTGGAAGTTCACTGAACAATTTTACATTTACTGATTTTATATTTAACAAAATTATTTCGCAAATTAACTTCCAAATTCACTTATAACATTTCCTACAATCTGAAAAACATTACAATTTCCAAGAAACGCCAATCAGCAAACGTCCTGAAATCATTTACAATTCTATAATAAATTATAAACCCATAAAACCAACATCAACCACTACCAACCAAAGAAAAAAAAAGCGAATCTCGGAAATTCCCTCAACAACGAAAACTGCTAAATGACATTTAAACGCCACCACACCGGGCAACAACTACATTAACAGACGAAATTGCAAAAACAAAACAAACAAAAAAAAAAAAAACACGTAAACTTCGACGTGTCCATACGGGTGCCAACATTTCTGTAGCTTACAGAAACAAAAAAAAATATCACAAAAACGTATGAGAATGAAATTGTTCACAGACAAACGGATGGACGTAGGAAGAATGAATGGATGGACGGACGGACTATCAGACCAACCACCACTGAACGAACCAAAAAGCCAATGAGGACAATACTATGAAACCAGAATTCCAAGAAAAAGAAATTTCAATGTTGCCGATAAAAACAGAACAATAATAAGAACGATGTCGACAACAAATTGACGACTACTAAATGTGAGGATATCGCTGATGTGGAAATGGCAACGGCAATGGATGCGGGGAAATACCCAAAAAAAAAAACACACAACTACACTTTTAAGCCAGAACAAATATCGTAGAAACACACACCACTAGTAAATATTGGCAACGAAATTCCACTACCAAATTATGAAATGTTTTGTTTACGCAAAATGAAAAAGAAAAAACCTCCCCACAACGGACTGATGGTATGAACGATATCCAAACCAAATATTTAATAAGACCAGCCAACCCAACCTATCCGGTAAAATGGGAATGACATTCAGAGAGGACAAGTTTATATAAATGACAGGCAGCAAACTTTAATGGTAAGAAGTGATTTTGGGTTGAAACAAAAATGGGTCCAGAGTTTTTATACATTAATCTGTAAAACGAAACTCAAACACAATCTAGAGAGCAGAAGAACTAATTATATTTGTAGTTCGTCTGCAAACTCAAGAGGTTATTGCGTCTCTCACAGCAACCAGGTGTATCGTAGGAAAAGGTACAGCTGCCCACTGTGTGAAAAATCCGCGTATCACTTAGATGGTATGCCTTCTAGATTGTCTTCGATTAAGGGAAGGGTTAGTGTTGTCATTCTTAGAACATTGCGGTTCTGTTCGCAGTTCTTAACGTGCCAGTTCATAATCTGGATTAGTCGATGTCTTAAAAAAATCGATTATTTACATAGAATATATGTGACATAGGTCATTATTTTAAGAAAATGAAGGGTGGGGCCCCTTTCTGTTCATTAATATAATGTTAAGGGAAATATGTACGTTATAATGCCCCATTCATGATTCAATTAATTAAAGTGATATGTTTATTGATACAATACATTTTTTTAATTGTAGTAAACATTACTGATTTGTTGTTCGCCCAATCCAGTTAGGTGTTAACTCTGCTGTGGTAGTGTTTTTTTCTTTTTTTTTTTTTTTTTTTTTTTGACTAACACTCAGGGGATGCCCCCTATGAATGCAATGCACTGTGCAATGCACATAGCAGGCAGGAAAAACACTTGCAGGAAGATTATTCCACAAACTAACAGTCCGGCTGAAGAACGAATTTTCTGTATAGTGCGTGTCCCTACAACGACCTAATCCGGCACATCCAAATAAAATTGTACTATATTTGGGCTGGGAATAGCAATCGATTCTGCGGAGGCAATTTTTCACAATTTAGCGAAGGCCCCTTCTGGTATCTCTCGAACTACAACATTCGGTTTTTTTTTATAAATCATTCAGAACTATACAGAAGGAAAATCCTCCATCGATACCAAGTACTAATTTAAACAAGGATTTAAAAAAAATTGACAAAAAAAATTCCATGATACTTTTTGAAAAGCGACTGCTATTATTCTCAATAACCGTTGAGATCCTAAATAGCCATCATGACTGCAAATAGCCGGTGAACAATACACGTATCTACGAAATACTGTACAGATTATATGAATTTTTCCCCTCTGCTTGAGAAATTCAACTAAGCCCTTTTCAACAGACTTTTGCGGCCATTTCACATTGCGCATTCCGTAGATCTGGCGATCGAGACGGTAAATTCTACAATCATGTAAAACGTATTTAAAGAAAAAAAACACATAAACCGGCTATAAACCGTAGATTACGAGCCCAGAGTGTATGAATTATATCATGCACGTACGATTACTACGATCGGCTATTACAGTTGTTTGCAATCTCCAGTCATCCTCTATTTGTTTTCACTACAACAATTGTGCCAACTGTACTGCAGTTACTGCGATTTTTATTTTAAATTGTTTAAATGCCCTTTTTTTAATATTCACATTTTCAATATTTATTTAAGATTGTAACAAAAAGTGACAAGTCACAGCATTGGGCTGGGGAAAAAAAGTAAAATATTCAGTTCCCTTGTTGTACAAATATTCTCTAGTACGATGACAAGTTAAGGCACAATATCGTTGTCGTTGTCGTTCTACTACAATTTGAACCATTGGGCTCAACAAACCAAATATTCATTCAGTTCAGTTCAATTCATTCATGAATGAAATGAAACGCAAACAACAACGACATCAGCAACATCTACAAAATACACGCTAAAGTTAAATAAGATGATGACTCATACACATTTTAGCCGGAATTCATAATACCCCCACCTTTCGGTAGGGGGAGGTAAGTGGGTAGATAGGTGATGTTGTTGTAGGCCGATTGTGTTTGGTTGGAGTCTCTTTTTAGGGACAAGTTACCTCAGCAGCAAGTGCTGTACAACTTGTATAGGCTGCTTTCAAGCATTGACACGGTCAACACTTTGAGATAAACGCACAATTCAACTCAAACTTAAAAGAGAGCATTTTTTTTGTGTTGAATTTATATTTGAGTGAGGAAAATGCTCCCTACGCCAAAACAAGTCACTCAAAGAGTTTTTGTTGACTGGCATTCAAAGAGAATTGTAGTTAATATTAAACATAATAATAAACACACATCTATAGGAGGGACGTACGTTAAGTCTGGTAAAGTTGAAAGGGGAGAGAGAACATATGAAAGAAGTTTTCGTTGGATTTGCGTTTTATTCCCCAAATTGATTCCATGTGCTGTGCAGCACTTGATAGGCTTTCACAGCTAGTCAGGTTGGCAATGTTTTAAATATGGACGAAATCATTATTTTGCTAAAAGATAAACAGGTTTTGTCACAAACATGAGAACTTCTGGACACCATTAATAATATGTCTTTTTAGTAGCCTCTACCATTTCAATAAAAACACAATGGAACAAAAAAAATTACAGCCATTGGTCCAAGCAACCATTTTTTTTTATTAAATATTTTAACCATCCAAAGACACACCCATAGCAAACCTAGGTTCATATTCTGTCAAGAACATCAAACATTTGTTTCCACCTCGCAAATGCCGGCGAGTAATAAGTAAGAGAAAAACTTCTCTAGGAAAAACATTCGGAGCCATTCGGAGACGGCTTTAAAACAGTTCGTCCCGGTCATGCTGATTTTTTACAATTTTTTTTTTATTTTCAACAATTTTTTTTTTTTTCAAGAAAAAATTTTTTGTTCAACAAAATTTTTTTTTTCCACAAAAATTTTTTTTTTCCACAAAATTTCAACAAATTTTTTTTTTTTCAAGAAAAAATTTTTTTTTCAACCAAATTTTTTTTTCAACAATAATTTTTTTTTGAACAAATATTTTTTTTTTTCAAGAAAAAATTTTTTTTTCAACAAAATTTTTTTTCCATATTTCAAAGGGGGCCATAGGCACATTACAACTTACTAGTTTTTCAATAGAAACAGAAACGCCATAGGACGATCAGATTTCCAACTAATCTCCTGCCTAGGTATATAAAAAGACTTTGATGCAACACTGAGTTGTAGGTTGTACATCCTAAAACGAGCTTGGTATCTGTTTACCCGAAATGAAATTGTATAATTTGGCCAACCGCTGACCAATATGTGGTCCCTTAAATCCTGTATGTGATAAATTTCTAGTCTGGCCACAAAACTTGTTTCAGTTTCACCACAATTATTTGATAGCCCTCGCTGGTTCCTAAAATGTTAACATTTTTATTTATTTTTGTGGCAAACTTATTATTTCCTCAATGCTTCGTTGGACAAGCTTTACTTGTGCAGCGTAAGTGTGACGATTTTGTTTTATTTATTTTTTTCTCTGTCTGGTTGTGCAGCGCCATGCGAGCAAATCTGTAGGAGTGGCTTTTATCGCATAAAACGCGTGTTCTGCTTGTTTTACTTTAACAGAACTCATGCCACCACCATCGCCATTGTCGCTCATACCACCACACAGATGCCACATGCATCATTTTCTGGAATTTCACAGTTTTGCAAAAGTTTAGTTGATTTTTTTTTTGGAAATTTTCTTTGGAAATGTATGTGGTGCGCTGTGCGTGTATGTCGGTCCGTTCGTTCGTGTGTATTTCGTTCTGTTTGCCTGCAAAAACCTCTCCCACAAAATGGAGGGTAAGGTTAAGTAGAATTTGATATGAATGTCATATAATTTATGGCGAATTTATGTCCGATATCGTTTCTTTTTTCGGACCGGGTGATTGAACTTGGAATTATTGTAAAGTTTTCAGTTGGTGTGGTAACTTGATATTATTGTGAATTACCATTGACCCGTGTTTTATTCAGTTTATGGTCGCGATGTAAATTTGTGTGAAACCATATAAATTTTGAAATGAAAAATTATGAACACACTATCGGAGGTCGTTGATGTGTTCTTATGATGGATCGAAATGAAGATACGACGAACTGTTAGGGAAACGGTTGGAAGGATTGGCAGGCGAGACAGTGTAGAAAATGCCAGCTGCAACTTTAAATTATAGGGAGAAATTATTAGACTACGGCAGAGGTCAATGATTTGGTCTGTAGATGAGATGAAAGGCGGAGACAGCGAGAATTTCAGAAACAATTTCGACATATCTCTCGTTTGATTTTTTTTATTTCGAGGAGAAAAACCCGAAGCCAGGACGAAAACTGCCTTCGTAGAAATACCTTATAACTGAGAGGAAATGTAGCCTACGGCAGAGGTCAATGATTTGGTGTGTAGATGGTCTAAATCAGATGAAAGGCGGCGACAGGGATCATCCACAGAAAAATAACTCTCGTTTGTTTTTTTATTTCAAGTAGAAAATCCCGAAACCCAGGACGAAAACTGCCTTCGTAGAAATACCTTATAACTATAACTGAGAGGAATTCTGTATGCCTGCCGGAATATATTAATTGGACTAACAGTATTGTCATAGTGCGTATAGATTTCCAGATAATTATTTTCGTTTGCTTGGGTTTTCATGTACACGCCAGTTGAACTGAAGTTCTTAGGCCGGGCTACAGATAAATATCTACCGGTGTTGTTTTCGGGAAAAAAGTCCTGAGATCTCGACGAAAACTGTCTTTACACAAATATTCTACGCCTTAGATGAAATCTGTCAGCCTGGCTGAATAGCTTTATTGGGTAGCTAGTGTCGCATATTTTCCAGCTGTGAAACTATGAAGGCAAGCCCTCTATTTCATACTGATGGGGCAGCCATTTTCCCATGGGCGTTATCTCAAAAGCCAATCCTGATCAAGAGAATGAACTCGTACCGAGCATATACGATCTTTTTTTTTTTTTTTTTCTAGGTGGCATGGAGGGAGGAAAGAGGGAGTAGAATTAATTAGTTGGCACCTTCCCGCTTCCAACAAACCTTCTTTATTCCATACAGAGTCCTTTACGTCCTAACAACTGACTGCCCATTATTTTAACTATAATCGCAGATTTGTAGCGTCGCCTTGACTTACATGCCATAATCCATCAAACTTGGGTATGTCCAATTTCATTATTTACACACACATAAAATAAACGTTTCCACAAACAAACAAAAGCGGGCAAATGGTGAACAACCCAACCATCTTATTTTTTAGAAAACGTTTTCCCCGAACCGCCTCCTTCTTGTGAAATGCTTTCACTTGCAGACGACGTTTGTATGTGCGTCCGTCGGTTCGGTTGGTAACAAACAACTTTCAGACGTCGCAAGAACCGAAAAGTTTTTAACAACAATTCCATTTGTTGGATTTTCTGTTCTCGGGCAACGCAAATCTCATATACATTGGAATTCCAAGAAAAACGGCGGGAAAAGCACACGCAATTCGTTGTAATAAAACTATTAAACAAAAAAATGTGCGTGTATGAGAATTTTCCCCACAAGGATATCATAAATGAACGAATGAAGTACAAATGACGTAAGCTCTGCGACAATTGCCCATTTTGGGCGGCTCTGTAAGCAGAGAATGAGGCGAATTTCAAATGTTCAAATTAGAAAAACGGTTATAAGCTGTAATAGAAGCAACACAGTGGCATGAAATGATAACAATGTGGGTGAAAAAAAAAATAAAATATATTATTGGAATATGATTTGGCAATTGGATGAAAATATAAAAAACAATTTTTTTTGCAATCAAAATTAAAAATTTAAAAATAAAATATATATTTTTTAAGCGAGAATTAAATTTTTCTTAGTGTGAGGCGGTCATGGTGTGCAAGGTAGTGCGTGCGACAATGCTGGTTCGTATTCTGATGAGAATATCCAACATTTTTCAGCAAATTTTGTATGGCAAATTTAGAATACTTGGTGTTTTGGAATGCATTGCTGGGACATACATTATTACAGTAGCCCCAAAGGAAGCAAAACATTCTACACAGAAATGGACGATTTATATGTCGGACTGACACTGATATGTTCAACATTTTCATAAACAACTTAACCCGATATATTGAAGTCACTCATGCTGAATTTCGCCATGGTTCTCTTCATGTAGAAAATGGGCAGACTTACAAAAGCATTGGAACAAAAATCCTTCAGGTGAGGAATATATTTCGGGGAAATTATCATTTCGAAAACATGAAAAAAAAAAATTTAATAACTTAAAAAAGAAATGTACTTGAGTAATAAGAACCAATAAATACTGGCGATATAAGATGTTTTTAATCTATTCCCTTAAAAAAATATTAATAAAAATAAAACTATGAGTAAAAGGAAATTATAGAATATGATTCAGGCTAATGGGATATTCCCCTGTGTGAACTCAGCTTATCGTAGTTGACCACATCCTCATTGAGAAACGTCTTTTGCTAATGCTAATTGTATGATTATGAAACGATTTCAAGGAAGTCTTTATTTATAGTTACACCCGTGGAAAATCATGGGAGAACTTATTTTTAATTAGTTGGGTCACAGAAATGTTTCGAAAAATAAAGCAGCCACAATTGAAGCTTTGAAAGATGTCAATTTTAAAAATGCAATAAAAAAGTTTCACTTAATCTGAAAAATGTATGTTACAAGACTTAAGATTTCCAATTCTAATTTTTGGATATAAAGTGTATTATACACCCGGAGACACGCCATTTAAAAAAAATTGCACTTGAAAAACAAATTGTACATGTTTGAAGACCACATTTTAACTTTGTTTTTAATCGAGATCATAGATGCAATTCGTTGACGAATATAAGAAAATATTTCCTGTACCTGCGTTTGACCCTCCTACTAGTGAGTCTTCCATTGGCCTTAAAGTTTACACATCAAAAAGTTCCCCAGAGCCATTCTTCACACAAACAGAAGGTTTAGATCTGGCTAGAGATAGCTAATTTGCTAAAACAAAAGGAACTTTTCATTTTTTATTTTCCACTTGTCAAACTATTTAGAAAGTGTAAATTGTCTTTTGTTATAATCAATCCTAAAACAAAACCTCAAAGAATCTAATCAATTTTAAATAATTTTAACGTTATCGTTTCTGTTCGCCTGTCAATGTCTAGTCTCTATAAAAAGTAAATTTTGGTCCTTGTAAATATTAAAAAGATTTCAAAATAACGAACAAATCATTCAGCTCCGTCGAAAAGCTTCAGTTTTTTTTTTGAAAAGTTTGAAATTTTTTTTTGGGCTAAATTTAATAATTTTTTTTTCAATACTTTTAAATTATTTTTCAAGGCGGTAAAATAACGATTTGTTTAAAATTAAAAAAATAAAAAAAAAAATTTTGTTTTTTTTGTTTTCACAGTTGAAAGGGAAATTCAACATTTTTTTTTATTTTAAATTTTATGAAATAAAATTTATTTTTTTATTAAATTAAATGTTGTGTAAAACACGAATACGACATCACAACTATAAAGTTATTTCTGGAAATATTCAGCAGTTCGGTTCAGTTGGAGTCTAATTTTATTTGAATTCGGCCAAACAAAAATAAGCTTCGGACATTGAATTCAATAACAATTTTGTCATTAATCCCCGAAATCACTACAAACTCTACAAACTCGCTATAACCACCAAAAATCTTTAGCTTTCATACCCCAAAAATATTTCCATTTTAAGCGCCCCGGTAGGCGAGTTGGTAGCGTGCTTGCCTATCAGCGTGGGGGTTGTGGGTTCGATTCCCACCAGAGGCTTTGGTCTGTCGCTGCAAAAAATCAAGCCAAATAGTCTTTGTCACTCGGTTTATCCTTGGACCCAAAATTAAAATATAAATTTACTTTGTATTGTAATTAAATAAAATAAAAAAAAAAAAATATTTCCATTTTATTGTTGGTCCCGTTCCACTGTGCACACTTCACAGTGTCTATAAAGGAAACTGGTTATACAAAGATACCGATGCGATTGTGAAAGATGACGAAATTTTGCGGCTGTGTTGTCGCATTTTAACTGAATTTTAATGCATATTTAATAAAAACAACAACACCGACATGCTTGAACATGACCGAAATATGCAAAATCGACTAGAAAAATCCACAACGAGACTGAGAGAGCGAGAGAAAAATATCCCACAAAAAAAAGACCACAACTGTAAACAAACACCCAAATAAAGTGAAACCTGGTCAGGCCAAACGCTCCGACCCGAACGGACCGATAGAGACACTAAACAACCAGACCAATGTTTCACACAAAAACATAACAACAACAACACCTCCGATGTATTAAATATTTTTAAAATATTTTTTTTTGTTTTGTTACCATAACGAACAAATAAATACAAAACAAAACCATTTAAAACTACCTGAGACCATTATTATTATTGACGATCGACGGCAGACGGACTGACGGGACGGGACGGACTACTTCAAGACTACCATTTGGTTTTGAAAACGAATACCGCGGTAGCACCAACAAAAGCGCCATAATGCTATGAAAATGATGTCATTAGACAGTGAGAAGGAGAGCGAAGAGAGGCGGGCGTTACTTTGAATTAACGAAAAAAAAACGACGACGACGGACGACGACATACAATTGAATTGACCAAAAAATGTTTTGTATTTAAATTCGTACAAAATACAGTGGGTGGCAAAAAAAAAACACAGCAACACAGTTTATGGCCAGGCAGACACCACCATTTTGTTGCCTTTAGTCCATATGTGGCATATCAATCATTTGAAATACCTTTCCACACCATATCGGAATTGATCGTATAAGAATTGTGCCATCCTTGACTTAGGTTCTGATTTTGAAATGTAATCACGACAGATATGTGGGCAGTATAAACAGTTTGGTAGCTTTTTGCAATTACGAAAACAGCAATTTCTCAGGTGCGTTTTTCTTTTATTTCTTCTTCAACGAACCGTTTAAATTAAAAGCCCAATAAAGGATTCATCAAAATAATTGAAAATATTCCTTAGTTTAATGATGGTGATAACTCACAGGTGAAACGATTTTGTTCCCCCCGAAATACATATATGATAGATAGTTTTAAATGCACGTAACGATGGCATAGAACAGTGGTTCCCAAAGTGTGTTCGGCGGAATCCTGTGATAAACGAAATATTGTCTTGTAAAAGTTGTTGATTAAAAAGTGTTCCGGGTTTCGCGATCATTGGCAACAAGGGGGGTTCCACGACCAAAATAGTGTGCTGGGGCTTGAACTGGAATGGAACAGATAATGCTACGCGGTTTTACCGGAGTCTGGAATCTGGTACCGCAGGTTGTCAGCATCACCTAGTATTTTGTTCCTAGCCTGATAAATAGAGCATGCGCCTTAGGGGAGTATCGCGATGGCTTACCACCAAAATCCATCTCGGCGGGGAGTTTCAGTATCAACCGGGTGATACGACCTTACGATTAGCAGAGTTGTTAGGTAGGTCTCAACTCTGATCAAGAGGAATGATTTGCCCACACAGCAGAGGGGTGCCCCCTTTTTAAATGCAATGCATTGTGTTAGCGGAAGGAAATTAGGGTATCGGAAGGAGGAAAGAGGGAGTAGTGTTTGTTGACATTTGTTTTGAATTTCTGAATGTCACAACTGGCAGGAAACACATTTGCTGGAAGAATATTCCACAGACGAACGGTTCGGATAAAAAACGAATTTTCTCTAAAGTGCGTCGTCCGATCGACCGGCGACTTTACAACAAACGGATGACAGTCTCTGGAAAGCCCCGTACTCCGGCCTAATGTTCTAGCATCAGGCACAAGACGACGGATATCTGATACCGTTAAAATATCTATAGAACAGTGATATACAACCCACATTCCGGCGACACTGAAGAGAGATAATAGAGTTGGATACCCTACTATCCCCAATCACCACCACCGCTCTCCTCTATACACGGTTCAAAAGGAGCTCCTGCCCATATATGGGAGTTGTATTCTATTTTAGGTCGGATGTACACAGAAAAAAAAGACAACCAAAAAATTTCAATGAAAATATTTGTACAAGAATTTCATCACTTCTCAATGAAACTTTTCGTTAATATGCTAAAAAATTTGTCAAATATTGAAACGAAGTTTGATGAAATTTATCAACAAAACAATTCATCAAATATTTGGATATTTTTAATGAATGTTTTTGTTAATCCCATTGGACCAGTCACACGTTTGTGTGACAACAAACAGCACTGGGTCTTTTGTGCATTAAAACCGACTCTGTTCATTTGGCCCCACTCACAAATCGTCGCCAAATCGCGGTTAAGAAAGTCATTTGTCGTTCGCCTTTTGTCCTCGTCCTCCAGAGGACCTAGTCGATGATCAAATGAGTACAAATGACGGAGATTGCTGTCATCCGCAAAGGAGTAGATCAGGTTCACAGTCTGACCCAACAGGTCGTCAATGAAAATAAGAAATATAGAAGGAGAGAGGACAGAGCCTTGTGGTTCCCAAAGCAAATCATCGAATTGGCCGTGCCTATGTGTTGTTCGTATTTCTATAAAGATTCCAGACCAAAAGGATATAAACATGGAGAGTATCGAGAAATTGAAAAAATGTAAGATTTGGGGGATTCTTTTAACCTTTTTAGGAAATCGGGGATTCATTATTTTATTTATTCTTAAGAACATTTGCAGACTTTTAATAGTATAAAACAGATATATAGTTTAAACATTGTCATCATTCTCCCTCTGAATTTCTGATCATCCCCGAATATTGATTTCTGCTTAGATGACGACTGAAACACGTTTTTTCGCTTACTGTATGTCCAGTTTTCACAGACATAGGCACATATCAAGCGAGGTATTTTTCGCCCCGTTTTTATTTTCATTTTCGAATACACACCACCTTTTGAAGAAAACAAAGGTGTTTTCCATTGTTTTGCTTTTAATTTCTGCTGTTGTTGCCGCCAGACGCTAATTAAAGGCAAACGCGTTGTGGTTACCAGAGAAATAATCGTCGCGATATCAGATGACATTTGCGATTTTTGTTGTTGTTTTGTTCTACAGAACAGCGCCAGCCAGCCAGCCAGCCAGCGACTATATGTGGGCTATGTATGTGTGCTAATATATGAGTGGGTGTGGTGGGGTAAGAAGGTGTTGGGCGAATAAGTCATTCAACTTGGCGTCCAATGGATTATAATTGAATTCTTAATAAGTTTTTTGTTGTTGCATCGAATGCATTTCAGCCATTTTGGGACTTGTGGTTAAATGCATTTTTTTGTTGTTGTTTGTTTTTGCCTTTAAGGTATAAACGTATACGAATATGTGCATGATTCTATACTCAAGTGGGCGGAATCGATGGATGATGTATCGTGAATGGCAGCAATCTTTTAATTATTTGTTATTAGCGTTTGTCTGTCTCGGCGATTGTGATGATCGAAACGCCGTCATCCGCAACACCAAACACTTGGAATATTTGTCATCTAATCGTGACTTTTATGTGTCGCATCTGTCGTTGATGTTGCTGGTGTTTAGCATTGAACACCACCATGACCATCATCATCGTGCCGTCATGGAGCATAAGGTTCCTTGGTGGCGGCGCTGTCACATTTGTTTGAATATTATTGACACTTTTCGAATGTTTATCGTGTGAGACGAAGGGAGGGTGTGTGGAAAGTGTTTTTTCAGTTTGTTGCCATTGTCGTGTATTGGTGGAATAATGATTTTGTTGTTCATGAAATTGTTTATATCCGACTGATGGCCTGACCTTGACATTGTTATGTTGCCACATTTGTTGTTGGTGTTGTGTCGGTCTGTGCTAAGGAGATGCATAACTTTACATTAAATACACTTTGAATTGCATATAATTCTGGGTAATGGTAAGACGTGGGAATTTTGTTTTAGATTAAACTTTTTTTGGTGGGGACTTTTTTCTGATATGGACGAAGAGATAAGGGTGCGATTTGTTGTTGGCATGCCACGAAGTAAAGTTTGGCTTACATTTTTTTTTGAATATGTTCCTTAAAACAATAGCGGACATCTAATAAATGCCAAATAGCCATTTGTCTAAATCAGCATTCACGAAGAAATGCAGGGTTTTTACAGGGTGATGTGGTAGGTAGTGTGTGCGACTATCACACAGAAGATCCCGAGTTCGAAACCGGGTAAGACCATCAAACATTTTTCAGAGGCTGTTTCCACCTCGTGAATGTTGGCGACTTTACGAGTAAGAGAACAATCTCTAAGCCATGTAAAACATCTCTAGAAAATCATTAGCCGCTCGGCTTTTAACAGTAGGTCCCGGTCAGTGAGTATACAAATTGTATCGTACACAGCTCACTGATTCGAGAGAAGGGAATGTTAAGGGAAATAAGTAAGTAAGTATCATCATAAAGGTCTGAACATTTGCGAGCGTTAACTACTCAGCTGCATCTACCAGCGTCTACCAAAAATAAAGGGTGTTTTTTATTGAGGTATAGAACTTCGAATTGAAATAAAACACAAGAAAATCGTTTTAATGTCCATCAATTTGGCTTTATTGGAAGGATAATTTTATGCCTTTAATGTTTAAATATGATTTCGGGCATGTGGCCGCCGCGGCTGGCTCGAATAAAGCCAATTCTACAGGTCCAATTTTCCAATTGTGATGAAAATTTGCATCGAGATGAATCTCATTTTCGGCACATTCACCAAAATCACGACGCATTGCATGGTCTCGCGGCTTTAATTCTTGCACAAGCTGGATCTTGTAAGGTCGCAAGCCAAGATCTTTGCGCAAAATCTTCCATAAAGTTGATGGACAAAGCTCCAATTGCTGTGCACGGTGGCGAATCGATTCATTCGGACGGAGCTTGCGGTGAACTTCGCGAACTGAACCATTACTTTCGAAATAAATTTGCACGATTTGCAAGCGTTGTTATTTTGTCAACCCGGTTATGATGAAATGGCAAACCAAACTAAATATTAATCACTTGACAGCTCACAAAATGGCCGCCAGTTAACAAAGTGATGCCAACTTAAAGTTCTATACCCCAATAAAAAACACCCTTTACCAAGGAAACCTTGGGGAAAAAAACCAGTGGTACACCTGCAGTAATCAAATCATAAAGTCTGTGTAGGCAAGACTTTACTCCTGTGTTAGACAACTACGAAATGAAAACATCTCAAGGAACTTGCAAAAACGTATTTCTAGTTAACCCATGGGACCATCCCGAGAGCTCCAAAAAGCTTCGGCTTCACTTTCTTTCTTTCGATAAAGGAAATAACAAATGTCAAATTCTAATTATCAGATTCGCTGAAATAACTTGACTAATACGGAAGTATGATGCGTCTACCAGCCTGAATCCAATATAAGAAGTAAACCCACAAAGGGCTCTCTTTTAAATTACAAAAAATAAACTTGGCTAAATGGTCAATCAGCTAAATGGACAATCAGTGTAATTAACGTATGTAGGTATCTACAGTACAAACCATTAATTACAAAAACGGATATAGCGGACATTTCAGGAAATCCCCATTTTATACACACACACACACAAACAACAGATGTAAAAAGTTCCGCTACAGAAATCCGAAACATGTGACTGGCACTAAGGGAATTCGAATTCCTTAAAATATCTCTTCAAATGCAATGATACGACACGAAAGTCTAGCATGCAAGAGAAACGAAAATACTCTCACATTAGGTCGCATCTACCTCTCTCTCTCTCTCGAAAAACTGGCAACTGTCAAAACAGGAAAAATACAAATTCCAACTGGAGAGAAACGATGGACAAAACGAACCGCACAATAAACACAAAGGCACAACAAAAAGACGATAAGAAGATACATGTGAAAATAATAACAGATACACTGATAAAAGATACAATTGGAAGGGGGTGGGATAGATAGAGATAGAGAGCATGCGATGAGAGTCTCTCAGCAAATGTTAGACCGTGTTGTGCGGGTTGTACTATTATGAAAGTGTAAAATGAAATTCCATAGATAAACCGAAACGTCAGAGCAAAACGAAATGGAACCAACGAAAAACATCAAAATGCGAAAAAAAAATACAATACGAGCCGATACGATACGACAATACCGTACAATAAAACAATAAGAATTTTGAAATAAAATAAACAAATACACACAGACACAATGGATACGACGATTAAGATACGAATATGTATTGGTGTATGTGTGAATATTTCAGAAAAATAAAAACGGAATTCAATTAACATTAATTCAAAGGGTCTGGGGGGGGGAGTTCGGTGGCGAGAGACAACGGCGGACGACTGGGAGAAATTTAATAAATTGTTAATACGGAAAACCAGTTTTTTTTTTGTATTATTGTTAGCCAGCATACCAATAACGATTATAGATTTGTTGTGCTATTGTTTTATTTGTCTATTTAAGTAGCTAATTCAATATTTTCTAAATGGCGCTGTTTATTTTTGGGATTTCGTTTTGGGCGACAATATTTTTTCCGCCTTTTTCAAATTTTATTTGAAATTGAGAACGACAATAACAAACGTAAATAAAATACAATTGGGGTATTCATGAACTAATGTATGTGAACTAAAAAGACGTAGTTTATGCAAATGTGTTATGATATTTGGATTATCTCAGTGAATCTACTCAAAGTACATGACAGCTAAACAGCTGTTTGTCGAAGATTGTGAAAATGCAAGTGAGGCCGTGTTTACATCAAGAAAGATGTCTATTTTTGTATTAGAAATAATAATTCCCATTATTGTACAGGGTTCTCCAACAAGAGGTGTTATTTTGGTATTCAAAGAAATATGACATTTTTTGAGATAAATGATCGATAAATGATTTCATAATAAAGAGGAAGGTATGCCGTCAATAAGGAAAAACAACATCAGCCTTTTCATTAAATTTTCCATAACCAAGTCGACAAGTGGCTGCCCTAAGTCCTCGATAGCCTCACGAATTCTATCTTTGACGTCTTGAATCGACGCTGGGCTGTTGCCGAAGACCTTTTCTTTTACGTGGCCCCAAAGGAAGAAGTCGCAAGGTGTTAAATAACAAGATCTCGGTGGGCAATTGTGATCAGTTCTTCGAGAGATAACACGGTTCGAAAATTTTCCCGTAAAAGAGCAATGGTTTCGTTGCTTGTGTGTTGTCCAGATCAATATCATCCAACTCTTACCATAAAAAATCTCGATAGAGCAATCCATTCACACGTTGAGGATGGAGAGGCTTCTCAACAATAACTCTTGGGTTTTCCGAGCCCCAGATGCGACAATTTTGCTTGTTGACGTAACCACCGAGGTGGAAATGGGCCTCATAAGTCAAGGACCCAATCAGCAAAGAGACGACTTAGTTGATGATCGGCCGGCATAAGTTCTTGTGTTAACAGAACTTTATAAGCCTTAAGACCCAAGTCTTGTTGGAAAACCCTTTACATACACAACTGTAATTTTTTTTAATTGCTCATCTTGAGATTGTATTTATTCTCACTGTTCTATTTATGAAGGCAACTGAAACAACAAAAAATCACTGCATTGGCATTACTAACTGTAGGACCGCAAGTCTGGCTAGGGTGTGGGTGAGCGGGGCGAAACGTCTCATAGTGTGGTTAAATGTGTATATTTATTGTTCCAAGAATTGTTTTGTTTGTTATGCATGCATGCATGTTGCTTTTACTACTTACGATAAGATTATTGCGCGACGGTGTCGTAGTGAACGTTGTCGACGACGACGTTATATTGAGTTGAGGTAACAAATCGTATGCATCGTCGCCGTCATCTTCTTCTTCATCTAGTTTAGCAGTCGTCACCAAACTAATAGCATCGTCTTCCTCTTCTTCCTGCAACAGTTGCTCTTCTTCATCGCTATCGACATCCTTTTCCGGCGAAGATTTTGAAACATGAGGTGTTTTATTTTTAACTTTAAGTTTTGAAATGTTAGTTGTTGAATCGACTTTAACTTTCATTGTGTTTTATTTTCGGTTGGTTGTAACTTCAATGTTGTGTTAAATAGTTTGAATATTGTAAGTAATACTTTAGTTGGAGTTTAAATCAAAAGCAGGTTTATTTCACTTTTTTTGTTACAGGGAAATTTACAAATGGAAGGGAATGTAGAGAAGAAAGATATAAACTAAAGAAGAACAAATATATGTGATTATTTGATTTGTTAACACACACATACAGAGTTGTATTTTCAAACACTGAGTTGTATTTTACTTTAAAACGATTTAGTGTTGTTTTTTGTTTAGGGTTTTATTTTATTACGATTGTTGTTTTTTAATCATATTAACTTTCTTCTAATTGTTTTTTACTACACACATATTGGGTATTTCGAACAGTTTATTGAATGGTCAATTTTTGAAAATTAAGAAATGCTATTAAATGTTCGCTTTGGATTTGACATCTCCAGAAATAGTTTATTGAATTTAATCTGAGGGTTTATGTGCCCTGTTGCTATATGACGTACACAAAACAAGGAATAGAGAGGAGACTATGCAAGAACCGCTGGTCTATTGAAGTATTTAATTAGTCTAAGACATTCGAAGCGATATTATGGATTCCTCAGAGCTCGAATATTTGACTACCACCTAACAATGTAGAATTGCAGATTTATGCGGGATCAAAATATTGTCTGGTAGTAAGTCTCGGTAATCTGTAGGGGATCTCGTAATGAGTAGCGTTGCGATATCGATCCCTGGGAATAATATATGATTTTATTATATTTTAATTCAAATTACCTCAATACGTAAATACAGATTTGTCAAATGCTATGGACTAAATTGGGAATTTGCATAATTATGCTCTTGGCCCTTAAATGACGTTTAGGCGCCAGTCACTCTATTTCCTATGAAATTTAATGGAGTATTCGGCTCGCCGCAGTTAGCGACTCTAATTGTGTTTAATCTTCAATGATGTCGGCATACGTACGTACTCTCGGATTTAATAGCATTATAATCTGAGGTCGATTGTGTTTTAAGAGATTTTTCAGTTCCACTAACTAAGCAATTAGTTTTGAGAAAACCTACACAGGGTTGTATTTGCATACGCCCTATTGCCGGTTATGTTGCCGATTTGTTTTCTGTGAAACACAATCTATATTCGCCCTAAGTTTTCCAACTTAGATCGATGCAGAGTTGCATTTACCATGACTGACAGACACAATACACAACTGCGTATTTAATTTAAGCTGTGAATGATTCGCAGTTTAAATAGCAGAATTGTTGCTGAAGAAAACCATGTATAATTTTGTTCACACTCATAAATTTGTTTAAAATACTAAAGACAACACTACACGCTCAATTAATGTCGTTTGTTGGAATTAGCACAGAGTTGTATTGCCACATATGGTTGGTTGGTTGGTTGATAAAAGTCATTGCGGTTTGAATGTCCGTAGTTTTTTTGTGAACGGCACACCCTGTTTGCTAAAGGTTCCTTTGCGGTTCGATACGTTACTTGTGTTACACTTCACGGACTTTTCACAATACTCGCATTTCTCCAGCCATAGAAGGAGAGGTAATTTCACAATGTTATATAAAATTAATAAACATTTTTATATAAAAAAAAACACGATTTTGTTTTTTTTGGTTGGTTTTACTGAAACAGCACGAACACTTTTTTTTTGCCAATCAAAATCATATGCTCGACGAATAAGGCAATAAAAGCCAAACGCCAACAGCAAAAGACTGTGCATTACAAAAGAGAGCCAGTAAGAAGCTAAATGCAAAACAATAGGAAGAGGAGAGCACGGCCGCTGCCAGTGGGAAAACGTCAACAGTTGCGCTGCTCATTTGAAACACATGCAGGCCGTGCCATCCATGCGAATGAAATTACAAATGACAGACGACCAAGACCACGTTTACAAAAACAAAGGAACACAATAAAGGCAAAGAAATAACAGAAAAACAGGGACTTTCACACGCACACACACACACACACCGAACACATGTATGCACTTTTCACTTTGGCAAATTTCATACAATGGAAACGTTATTTTCGGTGTTTTCATTTGAACCCCGTTTTGCGGCGGCGACGACAAGTTTCGCAATCACATGCAATTAATACTACTACGACGACGGCGACAACGAGACAAAGCGTTCAATGCTCGCCGCCATAAACAGACGGACAAAGTTTAACACTTTTTTTTTTTTTTTGCAAATCGCAATTAATAATAACAACAACAAAGAACAAGAGAAAATATGAAAACATTCACTTTGTGTATTCCCACCATTTACATTCACTTTTATTTTTTTTTTTTTTTTTTTTGGGGATAGAACCGTGAATTCGGACCCGAGAGTCGGACGACTACAGAAGACAACTACACGTCAGACGTCACAATACACATTCACGCGCACGAACATATTTCACGATATCTCAAAAACAACAACACAGTAAACGAACGAGTGAATGAAAAAAACAAAACGAAATGTGAACGTACTTGAACTTTATGCAGAAAAATAAAAAAAATATTTTTCGTTGCTCTCTCACTAGACTTTAGTCGTGGTCACACTTTGGGGGAAAATATTAAACTTTGCTTTAATTTCGTTTTTCGTACCAAGGCTGGGGAACGGGCTGTTCACGCGGAATGTTGTTGCACTTTGTTTTTCCCCCACGGTTTGGAATTAAAACGCAATTTATCAACTCTTGTTTTTTCGCTTCTTCACAACCGAAAAACTTTTAACGTTTATTTTGTGTTTCAACAGAAATCACGTCACTTCTTGTAGGTCGGCCACGGTTTTCTTTTTGGTTGGTGGCGTTGCGTTGCGTTACGTTACGTACGTTTTAGTGTGAGGTTGCCTGTCGTAATCGTTTAGTTGCGATTCCTTTTATTTTTGTTTTAGTTTCTTTAATATTTTCTCCGTTTGCTGGCTCACTTGATGTGTGTTTTTTTTTTTTTATATTTCCAACGTTTAGTTTCACTGCTTTGTTTTTCGTTTGTTTAAAAGGACGAGGGTTTTTCGGTGTTTTTTCTTTCTTTATTTTGCTGACGTTACTTCGTTGACAAAAGCGCGTTTATGTTGGTTCGTTTGGGCCTTAACTGAAAATCGAAAAATAACTAAATTCCATAAACTTCGTTTTTACGTTTCTATCTTCAAATTCATCTACATTCATATATACAGCCAAACATACACACATGTATGTATAGCGGCAATAACAACAACAAATGACGTTTCCCTCTATCCGCTGTTAGTGTATTTGAACATTGAGATACCCTCACACACACACACACCGCTACACTTGTGCTGTTCCCATTGACTCGGGTCTCTCACTACGGTTTCGTGCATACGTTTTGTTTGTTTTTGAGAAATCAACAGTGTTTTTTTTTCTGTGGTGGTGTCTGTGTATCTGAGTGCATGTGTGTGGTTGTCATCTTTTTACGTTTTGGTGGTTGTTTCGCTTCGATACATTTGTGACAGTCGGTTGGAACCATAGGCACACAGTGAGAATTCGGAATAAGCTGGCAGTGCACTACAGTCGGTCGGTTAGGTGCAAAGGGTAATTGTGGTGTTTCCTTTGGGACCGCTGACACCGTTAATTCTTTGTTAATTTCTAACACAAAAAACCAACCAATTTTTCATGGTAACGCCGTAATCAAAACCAAATACAGTAAAAGATCTAATCGCGAAGATCTCCAGTAGACGGACAAATTTATCGGTCCCATGCGGTATTTTTAAAGCAAACCACTGCAGCCGTCGGTGTCCGACCATCGGAGCTTTCACTGTACGTGTTGTCTGGACTTGCCTTAGTCTTGACTATACAAATTTTGTAATTTGGAAGAAGCAATAAAGCGGATTTTCCCAGTTATCAGAGTTCATTATTTTGGAAACCGGTGGTTTCATGGCTTTGGTATCCCAAATTACGACAAAAGTCCTACGAAACTGTTGATCTGCTTTAATTTAAGGCAGAAAATGTTATCCACGCACTTAGACATTTTTTTCTCCGAGGCATTTCCAACTCCAATTACGTGAAATAAAGCTTTCTACACGGCTACATCCGGGATTGGAGACTTTTATCTGTGGTACAATTTCAAAACTGGATATGAAAAAAAAGTAATTTTTGGGGTTCCAACGATTAACTTTAGAAATTCGCGGCGTCTCCGATATAATTGTAACTTCATTTAGAAAGAAATAGGATAAGCTTGGTTTTCAGAAAAATCCATATGTATATGGTTATTGGTTCCGAAATTATTTGTTTAAAATTTTTATAAACTCAATTTTTAGTTTGTTAAATCATATTAAATCCCGTATTATTATTATCCCGATCTGTTTAGAAAAAGAGTATATTATTCTCGAAAAAAAAAAACGCCGGGAATTATCTCCCTGGAAGTTTTCATAATCGGCCTGCATATAATTTGTATACTGTAGACTGGAACCTACTGTTTAAAGTCGCCTAATGTGTTTCCAAGGGAAGTTATATATGGCTTACAGAATACTCTCTTACTCGTAAAGTCTTCAGCATTTACGAGGTGGAAGGTTTGCTGGTCCTAAACAGGTTTAGAACCTGGTATTACTGTGTCATAGTCGCACACACTACATACCATACAACAGCCGCACGTATTTTAGAATAGTGATTATATTTAAACGCAATCGTATAATAACCCAAATAAGCGGGTCGTTTAATTACCTTACCCGTACAGATTTTCAACTGTATAATTAATCGGAGCTGACTGTAACTTATATTTTCAAACATTTTTTTTGTAAATTTAAACATGTCAATCGAAAAAAACGTTTTTACCATAACAGTCTCCACACGTCATACTCTTTACAACAAAAATTGTGTTTGTTCGTATGTTCCCATATAAAAAACATTTTGGACAGAAAAAAATAATAAGTTAGCAAGTAAAATGTCGCCAAGTCCAGCCTAGGAGCCAAGCTTATAAAAACATCACCAAAAACAATTTAAATTCTTATAGAAAATCTAACTACCTTTACAGTAAAATGAATTGAATGCGTTTAACTTACCGATTATTATCAAGTGTTTAACGCATGATTATAATTATGAAGACTTACCTGAAAAGAAAGAACGAAAGCAAAATTATTAGAGATATATTTATATATTTATATTTATAGTTTAAAATATTAGTAGGTATAGCAACAAATATCAGGGCATGGTGTGGAGTACTCGATACAGTAGATAACGGTAAGTAAGTCAACAAATATGTACCAAACAATTTCTTTATTTATATGCGATTTTATTTTCCTACAGACAATTATTGCTTATAATAACGAAATTTGTTGCACAATGTTTTTGAAAAGATTTTTTATACCTACGCGTGGTTTTCTTCATTCGTCGTAGCGACCTTTGAATTCGTACTCGATACACACACAGATGTTCTTGACGACAAGTTTTATAATTATTTGTAGGTGCACGGATAATTATTAAAATGGTCTATCACATCTGAAAGTTTCAGAGCTTCATAAAGTTTACATGGATTCAAGAATTCTTTTATTATTCTTTTCGTTGTTTTTCTATAAGAGTAATTTATGCACAACATTGATCATTTTCAGAAAAAACTACTATTAACTGGCCTTAGTTCGGTGAGAAATGGAAAGTTTTGAAAAAGATAATTGTTGTTATTGACTGTCTTCTTTACACTTAGGTTAAGGTGAAATGGAGGATCGGTCCATGACCGTCTCATGTCGTTGACATACACCTAGGCCAGCATCTCGGCCTGTTGTGCTCTCCTGGTTTCTTCTACAAATTCTCTTCCCTTCCCTTTTTTTTGTTACGTTTTCCGCCGTCTCGGCGTCCTCTCCGCATGTCCTACATTCGTCGTTCTCGGAACGTCCTATCCTAACGAGGTGTTCCCTTAGGCTAGCCGAGTATTCTCCTTGTTTTCTTGTAATCGAGATTTCCCCAGGTTTCCTTTGTGGTTCTTCCCACCTGTTCATCTTGTCATCTGGAGGCATGGGTTGTCTTCATCCATTCCCTTAACTCCTTTTTTTGTCTCCAGAAAAGGTTTAGACAATTACAGAGTATTTTGGTCGGATTCTCTTCCCATGTTAGCCAGTTCGTCAGCCCTAACATTGCCTGGATACCCTTGGTGGCCTGGTATCCAGTTTATAAATATGTCGTTATCTCTCGATACGTCATTTATCGTTTCCTTACAGTCCATGAGTGTCCTTGACTTGACATTATCATCTCTGAAGGATCTAATTGCGTTTTGACTATCTGTTAAAATACAGATAGTTTTGCCTCTGAACCTATTCCGGAGCCATTTTAGGCATTCTATGATGGCCTTGATCTCTACTTGTAGAATCGTTGAGTACTTTGGTAACTGGTCAACCAATTCCACAACTTTTGCTATATGCGATTTTTTCATCTAACCATATTTGTATGTGTTTTTAAAATAACAAGATGGATAAATATAACGGTCTTTCTTTCTAAAACCAAAATTAATTACTTTTTTTTGGTCAATATGTCAACATAAAAGCGCCGCTGATCAATCGAATACAATTACAAATTATTCCAAATTTTGTAAGGCACTCCCCGGGTCGACCATGCTCCATAAAAACACTTTCTGGAATTTTATACAACTGCGATAGGTAATTCTCATAAGCACCGTATTTTAAAGGGTTGCCGGACGAAAACAATGAATGCGAAAATTATATCAATAATATTGACACAGCCGTACAATTTAAAATACACACTGACAAAACTGAAAGATTTTCTTTTGATGTGTATTAAACAAAATCTGTTAAATTTAAGTTTCAAGCAATTATCTCTCAGATACATTTGGCATTGAATTTTCAGGTGGCATCTCTGCCAACGGTCACAACAACGAACGTGATCTCAGGCACACAAACAAAGAAGATGAAAATGGAGAAGAAATAATCGAAAAATATGCATTAAATGTCAAAATGACAAGGCAAAATTTGGTAAGAAAAGGGGGAAAATAAAAAATTCAACAAACTGAGAGAGCAACAGACACAGAGCAAATGAGAAGTAGCCAACGTAAAAATCCCAATTGAGAATCAACGCAATAAAAGTCTGCACACACCAAGCTACAAAATGTGTAACATGCTAGAAAAAATATATATGATTTGTGTCTATGCTAGAGTATGTAACCCTTGAGCGAGAGACAAGAGAATGTGAGACTTGGGAGAAATCCCTTAAATTTCTAATGAGACATCACTCATTGATGTCAAAGAGAAACTCACACATGTTTCATGTCATAGTGGCGCATTGAGTAGTTTTTTGAAGCTGATTGTACATATTTTGTACTGGCACAAATTTGGCGCGCTTACCTTTGCTTTACTATCAGATGCCCGACGATTTGTGGGAGATTTTGTGTGTTGAGTATTTATATGAGTTAAAATTGTGTTGTTGTTGTATTTCTTTTTGTTTTCATTGAGATGCATGCTTTATAGGCGGTTGTTGTTGCCTGAACAAAACATGAATACCGATGTTGCGTTGTCGTTCATGTTGTGTGCGTGTGTGTGGTTGATGATGACGATGGTGATGACTCATCGGGGTTTTTTCCAAAATGAAAAAAAAAAAAACGAAGCCGGTCGGTGTATGTCCCCTACAACGACGTGATTTTGTTTTAGCATAGAAGAAGAAGAAGATAATCAGCAGAAGATGATTGGCATGAGTAGAAGAAAGGAGGTGTTTTCCCCTGCTCATTTGTATGCTGCCGGCAAACTACTTTAAAATCATACAATCATTGTTGAAGGCTTGAAAGCCAAACTCTTTTTTTGTTGTTGTTCCTATTTATTTATTTGTGTGTGTGTGTGTGTTTCTGTTTAATTTATAATTTAACAATTCTGTGTGTTGATTGCAATGACATTGTTCCACTAAATATGCACAGCAGTGTGCACGACTGACGTATACAGTGGACCATTTTCAGAGAATGGACCAATACAATAAAGCCGGCCCATATATGGTCTTGAGTAATTATACGGGTAAGGCATTTAGAGAACCCCGCTTTACTACCCCTTTTTTTTTTGGCAATTATACGAATTCGGTTAAATAGATCAACGTTAAGTAAATAAATTATATCTATTTTTATTTAAAAATAATTCACATAGATTTGTATGTGTTCGGTTAAAAGCGACGTGTCCTTTTAATGCGATTTTCTTAAATTACAACACAAAACAAAATTTCGGCTAAATATGTGAAAGGAACTTCAACTTCATTCTGGGGGATTTTTTTTTTGTTTTAAGCATGGTGTCGGATATTTCTGAGAAACCTATCTTTTTTTTGGGTCCATTTTAAACCGCCGTCACAAATCTATTTTTCTATGGAAAGTTCGTCTTATGGAAGTTTGTGCCATTTTGTTTCTTTGAGTTATAGAGATATTCATGTTATAAAAGTTCGAGTTACAGAAGAATTTGTCTCATTAACGCTTCTGCCACTAGAAGTGCTTCGACTTAAAGAAAAGTGTACTTGTGGAAGTTCGAGTTGTGGAAGTTCCACCGTAGTTTCAATAAAACACATTTCACTTATCGGAATTACGCACTACCAAAAACTTCTGATAGCTGACATAATTTCCCATTAACTGGAAACGAGTATAATAGTTTCTCAAGGATATGGACATTTTTTTATCTACCGTGCCCATTGTGCGGCACAAGTGCCGCCACAACAGCTTACTGGTTACAGACTGTCGACCGATTACTATCATCATCTGCATCCCAATCGCCATAGTCATCGCGCTTCATTTGTGATGAACGTGCTGGGATGTGGTGTCGCCTTCTGCTGAGTGACATGTGTGTGCTGCATTTGTTGCAAGTGTTGCGCATATTTTTCTTCCTTTTGCTCCAAATTTTTATAGTTTTTTTTTCTTCTGTGATACGTTCTTGAGCGTTTTATGTGGTTATTTTGTTTATTAGTATTCATTTTCGCCGCTATTTGTTTTGGTTGGGTTTCTTCTTGGGACTGCATTGCATTTTATTTTTTGTTTTCGTTTTAGTGGTTTTGCTTTTTATTGCTGTTGCTGGCGCTGATTTAATTGTTTTTGCAGTTAATTTAAAGAATTTTATGCGAGAGTTAATATTTTTTTTGGTGGGCTTGTATTTATAAATATTTTTATTGCTATTGTTGTATGAGGGGGATTGTTGGAAATCCATACATTTTTCGAATCCCCATTCTCTTATTTGTTTAATGGGGCGTTTTAAAGTGGATTTTTTATGACAATGGGGGTCGTTTGGAAATCTATCTCGCTGTCGGTCGTATCTTCTGGAAAAGAATTACTTTATGTCTTCATAAACACTTTAGATATTTCTCCAATTACAAAATAATAAATTCAACAAAACATTTCGGAGGTATGGAAAAATGATATCGTATCTTCAGTGTATTAGATTATGTGGGGACCTCATCCGTTTCGTAATGAACATAAACATATGACATCAACCTGAAAAGCATATTGTCCATCTTCCGAATTCCATGGCGTACATGTTTTGTTTTGAAGGTCAGTAATCCACATTTTTCTGGTTAGAGAATGAAAATTGTAAAGAGCTCCAAATAGATAACCTCGTAATAAAGCCTCTTTCGCTTTAGAAAAATCTTAAGGATTATCAAAAAAACGGATTGTTTGCCATTTGTCTCCGAACTCTTAAGTACTTGATCAAATGAATATGAATGCGAGATGTTACGTTCACAGTCTGGCCGACTTTTATTTTGTTACTTCATTTGATTTTATTTAATTTTTCATTTGAGTGTTATTTCATTTGGAATTCATTTCATATCGTCGATTATAACAACAACATAAAAATAAGGTGGTACAGGGTTTTCCAACAAGAGGTGTTATTTTGGTATTCAAAGAAAAATTAAATTTTTTGAGATAAATGATCGGATGTTTATTTCATAATAAAGAGAAAGGTATGCCGTTAATAATGAAAAACATCAGCCAAATGGCCACCACGACCACGCTTACAGGACCATATCCTTCTAATGAAGTGGCTGCACTATGTCCTAGATAGCATCACGAATTCTATCTTTGAGATGTTGAATCGACGCTGGGCTTTTGGCGTAGACCTTATCTTTTACGTGCGCCCAAAGGAAGAAGTCGCATGGTGTTAAATCACAAGATCTCGGTGGTCAATTGTGATCACCTCTTCGAGAGATAACACGGTACGGAAACTTTTCCCGTAAAAGAGCAATGGTTTCGTTGCTCGTGTGGCACGTAGCGCCGTCTTGTTGAAAATAAACGTTGTCCAGATGAATATCATCCAAATCCGACCATAAAAAAATCATTAATCATCTCTCGGTAGCGCATTCCATTCACCGTAACTGTTGATTCAATCTCATTTTCGAAAAAGTAGGGTCCAATGACCCCCCCGGACCATAAACCGCACCAAACAGTCACACGTTGAGGATGGAGAGACTGCTCAACAATAACTCTTAGATTTTCCGAGTCACAGATGCGACAATTTTGCTTGTTGACGTAGCCACCGAGGTGGAAATGGGCCTCATCAGTCAAGATGATTTTTCGATGGAATTCCGGATCATGTCAAGGACCCAATCAGCAACGACACGACGTTGTTGATGATCGGCCGGCATGAGTTCTTGTGTTAACTGAACTTTATAAGCCTTAAGACCCAAGTCTTTATGCAAAATACGGTGTAATGACGTTTGTGGAATGCCCAATTCCAAAGAAAGACTAGGAATGGACAATCCTGGGTTTTCATCAACACTTTGGTCTACCGCAGCAATATTCTCCGCTGTTCTTGAGCGACGTGCGTGGGTTTTATTCTTCTCTATCACTAACTTGTCCCAATAGCTCGAATTTTTCGAATTTCAAAATCTGTATTTCGGTCCGACATGGTGCTTCACGACGACCCAAAAATGCTATAGTTTTGCGAACTGTGACTGCAAGATTTTCACCATTTTTGTAGTGAATTTTAATAATTTCAATGCGTTGTTGAAGCGTGTATCGTACCATATTTAGTAATGGCGTAAAAAAAAAAATTTTTTTGACTGAAACCTTAAAAAAAACGATAACAATTTAAAAAAAAAAAAAAAAAAAAAAAATAGGAAAATCTGAGAATTGATAAAAAAATCTATTTTTTTAAATATTTTACATGATACAGACATTTCCACGAGTCTGCCTGCAAAAAATCAGCTCGATTGGATCACTGAAAAAAGGTAAAAAATCGGTCCAAAGGCTTTCACACAGGCCAATACGAGCTTCATACTTCAAACTTAAAAAAAAAAATTCTGACGTGTACATGAAAATCGCCGATACACGTGTATTTTTTATTTTTTATCCCCTTTCCGAAAAAGTAAATAGGTTCATAGGACAGAATGTGTGTAACACGGTGTAATCAAATATTAGTAAGAGTTTTAAAAATGTTCTATCAGAATACCTTTTTAATTTTGTATCGCAAATTTTTTCCAGTTAAATACCAACAGCAGAACGCTTTTACCTCTGCTTATCCCTCAACACACAACAACAATTGTAATAATTAACATTATCCTTTTGTACAAAACGTCTCAGCTTCTAATGAAGTCATTCACATTTTGCATGGATGCCTGCATGAATCCCCGTGCCACTTGTACTCCCTGTGTACTCCTTGAATGTGAACACAATGTTATGAAAAACCCGAGGAATGTTAAAAATCCAACAGCCGTAACCAATATGGACAATAGGAATACACAAATGGACGCCAGAATCTCCTTGGAAGTCTCGACACTAAGCAACAGGTAACAATTGGCACTCAATGAAATTCACAAAACGAATGGAAGAAGAAAACTGAATAAAAAAAAACGGAACCAAATAAAGATATGAAACATAAACACAGAGTGACTTAAGTGCTTTTAAAAGGACGACACTTCTTCTTCTTCTTTCTCACCTACGTCTCCTCCGGGGACTGTGAAAAAAGCCCTGGAATTCCATTAACACAAAAATCCATAAACAATCATTTCATACTCGTAGCAACGAATTGAACGAACGAACCGGACAGACGGACATACAACAATAAAAATTCCTCCTTAACAATAAACAAAATGAACAAGAAACACAACACTGACATGCTCACACAGGTAGTAGTGCGAGAGGATGTCGTTGTTGTTGTATTGTGTCGTTTCGGAGGGTCGATCCCCCCCTTCTACTCGCAGTCGTTTACCCTCTTCTTGAGAGGATAAATAAGAGGTTAACATATTCAAGTGATTTGGCTGCTGCTGTTGTTTTTTTTTTTTATTTTCAGTTTTACTCTTTCATATCAGCAAAACATTTATAATTGTTAACGTAGAGCAGAACAGAGCAGGCAGGCAGGCAGGGTGGCCGCCGTACAAGAAGGAAAGAAGGGCATGTTCGTGGGCTGATAAGGGAAAGTGGAAAGTGCATATGAGGTCGCTTCGAGTGGAAGTCGAGAAGAAGTCGTTGTATCCACTTCGGTGAAGCGGAGATGCCTTTAAAAGGAAGTAGAAATGTGAACATTATTTTTTGTGTTAAATACTCGTCGTTGCCGATTGCAGCAGGAAGAGAATATGAAACCTAATTGCGGTGGCGACATTAAGGAATGTCATGTTGCTGTTACCTGCACTCACACACTAACTCGTTTGCCCGTTCTCTCTCGCACACACATCATCCTCACAAACCAATAAAATATTATAAATGTTCAATATGTTTCATGGGCAGCAGAGACACAGTGTTTGTTAAACAAGTCTCACAGTGTCGTGATTTTAGGTTTCTGTGCGAAGAGAGCTTAGGACAAAAAGGCGTATTCCTTGCTTTGTGACAAGAAATGTTGCCTACCTATTCAATATCCTTTCTTATTATGTTGTTATTGCTTTGTAAAGCGATTTTTTTTAATTGTTTGATTTTTGATAATTTTAGAAAATACAGAAAATTTATTAATAACACCGTGTTACACACATTCTGTCCTATGAACCAAATTTACTTTTTCGGAAAGGGGATACAAAATAAAAATACACGTGTATCGGCGATTTTCAGGTACACGTCAGAATTTTTTTTTTTTAAGTTTGAAGTATGAACTCATTGTGGCCTGTGTGAAAGCCTTTGGACCGATTTTTAACCCTTTTTCAGTGATCCAATCGAGCTGATTTTTTGCAGGCAGACTCGTGGAAATTGGTGTATCACGTCAAATTTTTTAAAAAAAATAGATTTTTATCAATTCTCAGATTTTCCTAAAATTTTTTTTTTTTAAATGGTTATCGTTTTTTCTAAGGTTTCAGTAAAAAAGCATTTTTTTTTGTAACGCTTAAGTAGTTTAAAAATTTGGAGTCTCTTCAAGTTATGCTAAGAAAAGTGAAAAAAATATTTTTTTTTTCAAAAATAATTAAAATTGGGGAAAACGTGAGAATTAATAAAAATTGTTTTTAAAAAATTTGACGTGATACAGACATTTCCACGAGTCTGCCTGCAAAAAATCAGATCGATTGGATCACTGAAAAAGTACACGATCTTCAAACTCGCTGCAGATCAGTTTTTGTAAGTTCATAACGAAATGACAAGACAAACTGATCACATGTGAATTGGCAAAAACTTGTCACTGAAAAACCGAATAGCTAAAAATCACCCTTTAATCACCAAGGGGATTTCACGAAAGGACAGCACATTTTTGAAGAATATTCAAATTTGAATAGCTTAAGAAATTGTACATACGATGTTTTTCCTTGAGAGCGCAGATTTTGGATTAAAGAAACAATAAATGTTTAAAAACTAATAAAAAAAAATTTCCTGATACGAGCGGTGTGGTATACAAGTCTAGTAATATATCGAAACATGGATCGATATTGACCAGTTTCAATAGATTTGTTGGAATTTATCAGTTTGGTGGAGAAAGTAATAAAATAATTCAATAAAAAATCATAACTTAAGCGCCTCGGGAAGCGAGTTGGTAAGCCTGCTTGCCTATCAGCGTGCGGGGTTGTGGGTTCGATTCCCACCAGGGGCTTTGGTCTGTCACTGTAAAAATCTAACCATATGGTCTGTGTCACCCGGTTTAAACTTGGACCCAAAATTAGAATATAAATTTACGTTGATTGTAATTAATAATAAATAAAAAAAATAAACAAAAAATAATAACTAAATAACTAAACGAATCCTGAAACGGGTGTTCGTTTTAAGAGCTTGATAATTAAAATTATAGTTCAACACAGAAATGTTTTTTTTATGGCGTCAATAGTGCCTTGAATATTGGCTTCCAATACTTCGAGAGTTTCTGGTATGTCATAATAAAATAATGACGTAACATCGAACCCATAAAAATGAATCCAGAGGCGTTAAATTTCATAAAGTAAAGTAAGTAAACTTTACGAAGCTTTTTTGAAGAATATTTTTTTCACAAGGTCGATTCCTTTCAATGGTCTGCAAACTCTAATGCAAAGGATGACCTTTAAAATAATTATTATGGATTTGATATTATTGCCAAAATCGACACCAAGTCCTTTCGATTTCAACAATAACTAAGAATGTGACATCTTTCTTTGGGGCCAGATTAAAAATGAAGTTTTATAGACTTCCAACCAAATGGACTGTCCCATGTGCAAATACTGTGTCCATTAATGGACTGCCTGTGTTTCCACGTACTACACAGACTGACTCTGTCTGCTACAAACACACACACATACACACAGTGTTTAATTGTTGATTTTATAGCCTCAATGTTGTCGTTTTCCTTTTGCGCTTAACAAAAATTAAACCATAAATTTGCCATTGTCATTTTATAGTTTTATTTTCATAAAATAAATAAATAAATATTCGCTCGTATTTTCGTACATGTGTTGTTGAGCCATAAAAACGCAACGCACAATTTCGGAGTTTTACCACAAAACGCCATTCACTCCACTCCCCGCGCATTTTTATGGGAATCAAATCATGTTTTTCGTTAAATCTTTCAACTGTGTGTGTTTGAGGGGTAAAGGGAAACATTGATAAATCTGTATGAGCCCTGTTTTAGACGGGGCGGAAGGGAATTTCATCAATGAATATTTGTTGCAAAATACAAATTTCGCAACAGGACACTGCAACGGAAACGACCACCACCACCACCACAAACATCATCATCATCAATTTTATTTTTACTCACTGCTGTTTTGGTCGGATGTCCAAAAGGGGGAGGTTGGCTGACAAAGATTGCGAGTACAGATACCATTATTGTGTGGGTAACAAATTTGTTTATGGACCATTTGGGAATTGTTCGTATTTTATTAGAGGTCGTCGGTGTTGATGAGGAGTGTGTGCAGGCATGTTTCCGGGGACTGGGGTGGTCTTTGTAATGTCTTGTAATTAAGAAGTTTTTATCAAATTCATCAATCTTATGGTTATTTATTTATTTGCCACACTTTACTTTATTGCGTACAACAAAGTGGTGGCGGAAGTCAAAGCAAGTGACACCATTTTGTAAGGATCACATGAGAAAACGTGTTACTTATCGTACAACGCAACCAAAGGGAAAGAAGGGAGACAACTCAGTTTGGATTATGACACGAGGTCAAAGCTAACAGCCGAATCTAAGTAATCTTTCATTGTAATCCATTTGGGTTGAAAATATTGCAACCTGAATAAATTATTGAAGATATTCAAAAATCCTTTATCCTTTCGTTTGATGTTTGATATTTTGATTTGCTAACAAAGTGATCCCTCCCCACACTTGTATTTCCGGTTAAGGATTTGCATGGCAAAGGTATGCTGGGTAGTTCCAAGAATGATAGAACGAAAGATTACGCCATCAGCATGATTTCCTGCGAGATGACATAGTTTTTCCCTTGTAAGGGTGGCCAACTCTATTTGTATGTAAAGGGTGTTTTTTATTGGGGTATAGAACTTTAAGTTGGCATCACTTTTTTAACTGGCGGCCATTTTGTCAGCTGTCAAGTGATTAATATTTAGTTTGGTTTGCCATTTCATCATGAACAGGTTGACAAAAGAACAACGCTTGCAAATCGTACAAATTTATTTCGAAAGAAATGGTTCAGTTCGCGAAGTTCACCGCAAGCTCCGTCCATTTTATGCCATTACATCCACAAAAACTGACTGTTTGGTGTGCTCTATGGGCTGGTGGAGTCATTGGGCCATACTTCTTCCGAAATAATGCTGGAGAGTCAGTTACCGTTAATGGAGACCGGTATAGAGCCATGATAACCGACTATTTTGTTCCCGAATTGGATGGCATGAATGTGGATGAGTTGTGGTTCCAACAAGTGGTTGAAAATTGGACCTGTAGAATTGGCTTTATTCGAGACAGGCGCGGCGGACACATGCCCGAAATCATATTTAAACATTGATGGCATAAAATTATCCTTCCAATAAAGCCAAATTGATGGACATTAAAACGATTTTCTTGTGTTTTATTTCAATTCGAAGTTCTATACCTCAATAAAAAACACCCTTTACAATGAGTGACAAGTTTTAGATTAAAACATAGCGTAAGAACTATTGTTGGCAACGCTGCAATTGAAACCGCATTGACTATCAGCCAATGGGAATACACTACGCGAGACGTCATTTGATCAACATGCGCAGAACATTTTTTTTTCTGCGCGGGATGGCGTACTCCTTGTTTCTATCATTCTTGGGTAGTTCCATGGTCTCAATGGAATGACCCACTAAGAATGGTGGTGCCTGCGTCCAATACAACATTTTTGTTAGGTGAAAAATTACATTTTTGCAGGAAAACAGTTGACAGAACCAATAAAAAAATAATTAAAAACCTGAAACTCTAATTAATCAACATTTTCAATAGTTCGTCATTGGTCACAGTTCCCTATGGCAACAGTTAGGACAAATAACTGTTTTGTTGTTGTTGCAATTTCATTTATAGATGCATAAACAATTGCAGATGCAAAGGGCGATTCAAAAAAAAATTTAAAATTCCAAAATTTTTTTTTCATTTTCTAAATTTTTTTTTATTTAATTACAAAACAAAGTAAATTTATAAATAAATATTTTGTTGTTGTTGCAGACGCAACATTACAAAGGGCGATTCAAAAAAAAAATATTTTTCAAAAATCCAAAAAAAAAATTCTTTTTTTAAATAAATTTTATTTACGTATTTACTTTCAAAAAAAAGTAAATTTTCAAATAAGTATTATTTTGTTGTTGGCATTTTATTTTCAGATTCGTAAAAAATTGCAGACGCCGCATTACAAAGGGCGATTCCAAAAAAAATATTTTTCAAAAATCCAAAAAAAAAATTTTTTTTTCTTAATTACAAAAAAAGTAAATTTATAAATAAGTATTATTTTGTTATTGGAATTTATTTTTAGATTCGTTAAAAATTTCAGACGCAACATTACAAAGGGCGATTCAAAAAAAAAAAAAAAAATTTCAAAATTTCAAAAACAAATTTTTTTTTTTAATAATTTTTGTTTTATATTTCATTTTCAAAAAAAATGTTTTTCTTGAAAATTCCAAAAAAAAAAATTATTTTTAATTTTTTTTTTTATTTCAATACAATACAAAGTACATTTATATTCTAACTAGTAAGTTGTAATGCGCCTATGGCGCCCGTTGAAATATGGAAAAAAAAATTTTCTAGAAAAAAAAAAATTTTTGTTGAAAAAAAAAAAATTTTGTAAAAAAAAAAATTTTTGTAAAAAAAAAATTGTTTTTGTTTTTCAACAAAATTTTTTTTTCCACAAATTTTTTTTTCCACAAAAATTTTTTTTTTCAACAAAAATTTTTTTTTAAACAAAAATTTTTTTGTTTTAGGAAAATTTTTTTTTTTAACAAAAATTTTTTTTTCAACAAAAAATTTGTTTTTTTCCAGAAATTTTTTTTTTTTCCACAAAATTTTTTTTTTTTTCATCACAATTTTTTCCATATTTCAACGGGCGCCATAGGCGCATTAAACTTACTAGTTATTTATAGAATTATAGAATGCCTATTTAAATTCCTACGTACTGCGTGACAGAGTCAGTGAATCAGTGTCGAGGGTAAATATATATTAAGATTGTGGGTGCAAGGGTAAACCGGATGGCACAGACCATATGGCTAGATTTTTGCAGCGACAGACCAAAGCCTCTGGTGGGAATCGAACCCACAGCCCCCACGCTAACAACTCACCAACATTTTTTATTTTTACTTTTTTTTTTAATTTTTGTAGGCATATTATTGGTTTAGTCGAAGGAATATTATAATTTATGGAACACAAAATCATGTGACAATGTCAACCAAATTGTTCAAGGTGACGGTTTCTGGCTGTATATCACGAATGGTCTGCTCTATGTTCACCTTAGGGGTACTCCAAACAGTTTAGAAATTGTTTGCAGTTCTGAAGTTCGATTACCGAACTTGGTGAGCAAAAGATCGATTGCGGTTTGGGCAATGACTGTCCAAGTCCATGCCTTCAATCTGCGGTCACAAAAATCGAAATAGCGCTACCAGCAGTTTTGTCAAAGAAAAGCGAGCCAATGATGCTACTAGTATTAGCGTTGTGCGACTAAAGTCGCAATTTGGAACTGTTTTGCGCCTTTTTTTTACCCAAAAACTATGTGAGGAAATATTGTCAAGGATAATCATTACGCTAGATATTTCTTAGAAAATCAAAGTTATTTTTTATGTGCGTACAAACAATTTATAACAATATTGGTAATATTTTTTTTTTTAGGAAAGTTAAATCTTTGTATAATCTTTTCTCTGTAAAGATATTGTTCTGATATCTTTTGAGGGTTTTTTTTTAATAATTCTGTTTCCAAACTAACCATCTTTACTTGAGTTAAATCAGACCGGAAAGAGTTCAATTGTAGGCAATAAACTGAACGGGGATTATAAACAATATTTTGTTATTTTGTTTCTATGAATGACAACCCCAAAGTTAAAAATATATTCTGATAAGACTTATGCACGTAAGAAATACAGAAAATTTGACAGAAGTTTACATTTTTCTGAGAACCGAGGTTTGCAACTTTACACCCTTTAGCTCATCTCTGCTTAGGCCGACTAGACTCATCTCCCAGACTAAAGCCAGAACACACTTCAGCTAGGCTTGTGTCAAAATTTCAATAAAAACGGACAAGGCAATTGCAAATGACAAATGTTGATTCAACATTTTTTCGAATTCCCCTACATTACTTCACAGAAGCGGGTGTGCCCAATGATTTTTATCTCGATTACTAGAAACTGGATAGCAAAAAAGAAGACTAAAGACTCGAACACTGTTCGCAAAATTTATTGACAACTATTTGTTTTTGTCTAGAAGAAGAATCTTATCGACTCATGCTTTTTATAGAGGATTTAATCTTTTAAAAAAAACTAAAAATATACTTACACTGTTATTCATAATCGAATCCAATTCACTTTCTACACCTTAAGTATCTTATTTTGTTTTCAATTATTAGACTTTGGTCAGACATAAAACCAATAGATATGGCAATTAAAAACCATCAATTTTGTTGAAACTTTACCGAAAGTCATTAGAAAATGTTATTGCTTTATTAATGTAACCTCAAACTGAAAAGCAACGAAGCTTTGAAATAATCAAAGCAAACATTTGTGTTACTGCGATTATTTTCTTTGGCGCTGAATGTGCTGTTGTTGTTGTTAGTGTTTGTCTAATTAAATTGCCATAATTCATGCCACAAGAAGAACAGCAACCAAAACAATTGCAATGAAATTGCATTTTCATGTTCACAGAACAAACAAACAGAGTCTCCTTTCGGGGTCTCTGGAGGCGAGTTTTTTTTTTTTTTTTTTAAATCAAAACACCGACAGCAGCAAACAAATAATAAAAAATAATAATAAATCATTGTGTTGTTCGAAAAAAAAAAAAAAATGGAAATAAATCCATGGCGAATGAAAACTACTGTATTGCCATATATAGGCGAAAAACTCACAGCAACAACAATGACGCCAATAATAATACCACCCCCAGTGATATCGCAGCGACCGATCGCGCACACTGTGCGAGTGGGCAATTGCAAAAGTTTAAATAACGCTGACCTTTTGCATCGCCAAGCCGCCGCAGTCGTTCGGGTATCATATTGTTGGCTTTTGTGTTGTGTCTATTAAGACCGATATGAAACGGTGTGATTTGCGACTTTATGCCACTTTATGGGGGGGGGGGGGGGGGGGAAAGAAACAAAACAAATAAACATTCATTTAAATTAATTTCAAAATGTAACGCCAACGATATTGTCAGTGGACGGCACAGCGATATTTCCTTAAATGTGTTGGTCGAAAAGGGGGCGAGGCGGAGTGCAGGCATTCCATCAATTAATCAATAGTTTCCAATAAATGGTTTGATTATGAAAGATTTATTAAATACTTAAAAAAAAATTAAATTACGAAATAAAAAAAATAAATTTATTAAATTCTCTAATTATGAAAACGGTAAATTCTCACTAGGTTGGGATCTTTATGCAGACTCACATAGACTGTGTCGTACATTGTAATACCACAGAAACTAGCACAGAGCGTATCCCTAGTTAATCAACCATCAACAAACCGCTCCGTCCCCCCACCACAGTTGAACAATCCTGAGCCAAAAAGTTCATAAGTTGTTCAATAACAACCCAGTGTTGATCACCGCATGTTGGCCAGGGCAGCTTCAAGTACAGAAAAAGTTTAATGAAATCCTCCCCCATTCCTCTTTATCCTCACAGCTTCTGCGGTAATCAGTGGTCGACACCTTTAGTCTCATTGCAAGCCTTCCAATCGGACAGTCAATCCTGTCTGGACGGCCACAACCAAGAGAGATATCGGGTCCTGCGACAGCATTGTGTGCGAATGTTTCTTACTGGAATGGGACCACATTTGTCTTGGACTTAATGTAATCCCGACCAGATGCTCCTCTATAGGCTATATCAGGCGCCAGGCGGCTGGAGTGACTAGACGCATACCTACGGATTTCAGTTTGATTGAAAGTTCCAAGTCTTGCCAGCTCATCTGCTGCACAGTTCTCTGGAATGACCCTGTGGTCCGCTAAGCCCTTTGGTTTATCCGATAAAGCAAGTATTCCCATTATTTGCGGAACACGATTTCAGTCAACTGTCTCGATTCGCAGTTGCGCATTCTGTCAATGCAATTTCTGGCTGTATTTCCCAAATGGCGGGCTCGACATTCGACGTACGGGCCTGAATAGTAAGTAAATGGCTTGTCAAAATGGTCTTTCGAAATGTTCCAGCAAAAACCAAATTTATATTGTTGGCCACAAAAACAACTATATATTCCGAAATATTTTCGTTGGCCTTCTTCACATTATGCCCCTACGAAAGTATGTTTTTAAAGCCCCCTAAGTAAGTGTAGTCAAACATTAAAGAGAACACCGATAATTATCATTGATTGCAGGGCATACAAAAACACGTGAATTAGATTGAAAAACAAACAAATGCTCTGTTTCCGAGAGAGATACCCATGATATCCGTCCAATGAGAACCGTTCACATGATAACAATATTTATTTAGAGGGAGGGGGGGGGGGGGGGGGGGCACCACACCATGTCCACATACACAATTCACACGAAACCAAATTTCATACATAATCAATAATAAATTATTTATAAATATTGGTGAGCAAAAAAAAAACTGGCTACAGAATATTTAAATAAAAATCAGTTGTACTTAAGAAACGAAGGAATCCGCATAAAAAACTTATGCAAATATTTGCAAACACACACACAAAAACAACAACATAAGCACTAATTTTAAACCGTGAGAAATCGTCAGAAATGTGTGGGGGAAAAAACATTTCGAGTACCCTACATTAAGTACGGTATTTCGCACAAAGTTGTAGAATATGTTCTGCGGAGAGAAATGGTGAGTCAGGGCGGATTATTCCATGATCCCATGTGATTTAAGGAGCCATCGTATCAATTTGTCGCTTCTACAATTGACGAGCGGCAATCTTCGTATAGAAAGTGTACATAAGTAAATTCAGTCTGGGTAAAATGCACTTCCATAACAGTTCAGATCTCCAGACGAGCCACTGCAATATGATTTAAGGAGCCATCGGTATCAATTTGTCGCTCCTACAATTGACGAGCGGCAATCTTCGTATAGAAAGTGTACATAAGTACATTCAGTTCAGATCCCCATACGAGCAACTCCAAGCAACATGGACATTGCCCAAAGGGTACTGGACTGATTACAGTCAACTGATTAGAACCTTTCATTACAATTTGAAATAAAGTTTTGCTGTGTATTAAATTTAAAATGCAGACAAACCAAAAAAAAAAAAAACTCGACAAACAAATGATAAAATTTCAATCGAAATGATGAGGGTCTTAGGCGAAACACACAAAATAAATTCCCAGCTACTGTTTATGGACACTGCCTTGAATGGTTTTAAGAAATCGCCATTAATTCCATTGGCTACGAAACATGTTCGTGTCTTTTTTTTTGGATTGCAAAATATTGTGAAATTATTGTGTTACTTTCATAGTAAAATGATAATTTCCCAGCAAAAAGTCTGCCCCTTGACTTATTTTGTGCCTATAACACATTCCAAATTTACTTTTTCGGAAAGGGGATAAAAAAAAATACACGTGTATCGGCGATTTTCATGTACACGTCAGAATTTTTTTTTTTTTAAGTTTGAAGCTCGTAGTGGCCTGTGTGAAAGCCTTTGGACCGATTTTTAACTCTTTTTCAGTAATCCAATCGAGCTGATTTTTTGCAGGTTAATGATTTTTTAAATGGTTATCGTTTTTTTTAAGGTTTCAGTCAAAAAATATTTTTTTTTCGTAACGCTTAAGTAGTTTACAAATTTGGAGTCTCTTCAAGTTATGCTAAGAAAAGTGACAAAAATATTTTTTTTTCACAAATAATAAAAATTGGGGAAAATCTGAGAATAGATAAAAATTGTTTTTAAAAAATTTGACGTGATACAGACATTTCCAAGAGTCTGCCTGCCAAAAATCACTGAAAAAGGGTTAAAAATCGGTCGAAAGGCTTTCACACAGGCCACTAGGAGCTTTATACTTCAAATTTAAAAAAAAAAATTCTGACGTGTACATGAAAATCGCCGATACACGTGTATTTTTATTTTTTCCCCTCATTCCGATTATGTGCATTTGGTTCATAGGTCAGAAAAAAATCTATTTTTTGTAACACGGTGTAATTATAGGAAACGTCTATTCTATAGATTTTTTCTTCTTATTTTAAAATGATGTTTAATTACAAAAGTCGCTGTGAGAATGCCCCAAAAACAAAGAAACGATAGATGGTCCAAAAAACCCCAGACAAAACTGCGTTAATTTTTCTTATGAAAAATAGCTACATCATTTCTTTTTATAATTTTTTAATCAGTCGTTGCTCAACTGTGATTACTAATAGATGTAAAGGGTGTTTTTTAGAACTTCGAATTGAAACACAAGAAAATCGTTTTAATGTCCATCAATTTGGCTTTATTGGAAGGATAATTTTATGCCATTAATGTTTAAATATGATTTCGGGCATGTGGCCGCCGCGCCTGGCTCGAATAAAGCCAATTCTACAGGTCCAATTTTCAACCACTTGTTGGAACCACAACTCATCCACATTCATGCCATCCAATTCGGGAACAAAATAGTCGGTTATCATGGCTCTATACCGGTCTCCATTAACGGTAACTGACTCTCCAGCATTATTTCGGAAGAAGTATGGCCCAATGACTCCACCAGCCCATAGAGCACACCAAACAGTCAGTTTTTGTGGATGTAATGGCATAAAATGGACGGAGCTTGCGGTGAACTTCGCGAACTGAACCATTACTTTCGAAATAAATTTGCACGATTTGCAAGCGTTGTTCTTTTGTCAACCTGTTCACGATGAAATGGCAAACCAAACTAAATATTAATCACTTGACAGCTGACAAAATGGCCGCCAGTTAAAAAAGTGATGCCAACTTAAAGTTCTATACCCCAATAAAAAACACCCTTTACTATAAAGCGTGCGTCTTTGCAGAAAACCAGTTATTCAAAGTCGCTGAATTGAGTTTACGAAATACGTTTTTCGGACAAAAAAAACATATTTTTTGGAATTGCGTTAAATCAAATTTGCGTAGAAACAGGATTAGGTGTATTTAATAAACAATCAGGTGCACAGACGACAAGGGGAGCAGACGTCCCAAGGCGTTTGCAGACGCATTTGTTCGGCTGCAAACTCTAGATGTCGGGAGTCTTTTCTATAATTGTGGCGCTTTTTTTTATAAAACGAAAATCTAGCACCGGTTGCCGATGTCGGATATGAACGACGATGTAATGTTGTAAAGTTGACATTCATAGTTTCGAAACCGTCCAGTCTTCGAATCGTGGTGGTTATTCATATTTCAGAAAGATTTTGACCTTAGCCTGATGTAAAGCAATTACAGAAGTTGTGAAATTGCAAACTGAACTCGTATAATGAGAATAAATTAGAAAGACTGACGTGTCAGCTCAGTTTATAGGCTCACAATTTAAATGGCCAGCTCCTTTGGAAAAGTAGCACAATGTCCTTTCGAAAATTAAACTGTATTTAACAAAAGAAGAACGCAACAGGGTAGTTAAGAGGCAGGGGGCAGTAACACACTAAAATATGTATTTGTCTCATATGGATAACATTTATAAGACTTCGTCGGTCATTACACACCAAAAAGAATATAAATATAATTATCGTAAAGTCTAAATAAATGTAATAAAACAACAACAACAAAATACAAATTGCATGCAACCATTAAATTGTTTTTACGGGTTGTTTTTAAGGGAGGGGGAAATCCCTTCCAAACCCATTCACACCGACAATCGTCAGTGTCCATGAACTTTTGTTGTTATTTTAATTGACGCTTTTGTTATGGGCCGATATGGTGTGACCGGCGAAACCCCCCTTTTACGATCGTTCCCTGCCCTATAACAACACGATGAAAATCATAACAACTGTTCTTTTATTTCGTTGTTCTGTTTTATTTATTTTTTGCAGTGCTGAAGTTGTTTTATATTTAAGTACTTGATATTAATTTATAACAAATTAACTGAGCTTTAAGTAATATCAGATATAAAAAAAAATGCTGGTCGTTTTAAATGGTTCTTAAATTCTCCTCCGTCATGTTTTCGGTGTGGTCTCTGGTGAGACTGGTGAGCTGGACGGCCGGCTGGCTGGTTGGCCTGTCTGGTCTACCGCCCGCTGTCTGTCCGTCCGTTCTGTCTGGTGCTGTCACAACTGTTATCGTGGGGGGGAAATCAGTGTAATTTTTTTTATTTCTTTTTTTTTTTTATTAACCCCATTGTAATCATCATCATCGCCATTGCCCCGCCATCATCGTCGCCGTTAACAATAACATTCATTAATTTAATTTTGTTTTTGTTTTTTCATACATACATACATACACATATACTTTTATTAATTTCGTTGTATTTCACTTTTTTCATAACAACAACAGCAGTCATAATTCAAAGTCTTGAACATTTTGAAGAACAAAATTAACACCAGAATAAAAGTCTGGTTATTTTTAGTTATTCGTCTTTTTTTCTTCTTTAATTTTTGATCGAAAATCCATTCTTTGTTGGCAATAATTTGCTACTATAGCTGTTGTTTTGTAATTTAATTGGAAACACATTTCTGTTTGGCAAATAACTTTGACGAGCCGAGAAAAAAAACAGCCAAATGACATGAAAATAATAAATTATCACTTTGTGTTGCAGTGGACATTTGGTTTCGTAAAATGATGAATGTCTTTGTGGATTTCTTTTGAGAACTCAGAACAGATGGCTTGCGATTTTTTAAACGATTTTGTAGATTTTCTAGATTTTTTTCGGTTTACGTTGACATGTGACAAGGTAAGCCTCATGATCGTGATCTATCTGAAAGTGCAAGAAAGTTTTGCAGCACCTGTTTTAAACCAAAAAAAAATGGTAGGAGCAAGTAAAAAAATAATATCATATATACAACAGGCTCAGCCCTTTCAACAATATATGAGCAGAATAAATGTATTAACTTTATTATTTCCATGAAGGTATTGGTTATAAAGGGTCCTCCATCTAACGTTTTCTTCCCAACTAGTGCTTATTTCGATTTCATTATTTCCGTTATCGGTCCATGTTGAACGAATTTTTGTTTACAAAAATTGAACAGGAGGATATTAGCAACATTTGGTTTCAACAGGACAGCGCTACGTGCCACACAGCCGAAGCTACACTCGATGTTTTGTGCCCTGTTTTTGAAGATCGTATTATCAGGCTACTGCATGGCCAGCCGAGGCAGCCATTTGAATGATATTATTTTCCATTATTTACCGGAAGGAGTTTACTTTCAAATAAAAAAAAAGAAATTTGAGAAAATATCCAGTAGTTTTTTTTATAGAATTTTCAAAAAAAAAAAAAATGTGGCGGACCCTGAAATGGTAGATTCAACTATTTTGCTGTTACAGAAAAATTGTAATATCGGAGGGAGACAAATATCAAAGGCTGAGTTCACTAAAAAGGGATGGCGGTTGGGTTTTGAAACGGTATATTCATTAAGAACGAACCACAAAAGGTGTTTATCAAGTTACGTCCATTTATGTTTGGGGATCAGTTAGGATCAATAGCAGACAGATGATTTTTTTTACTAACACTCAGGTGATTTCCCCTATAAATGCAATGCACTGTGTTAGCGATAGGAAGTAATGGTATTGGAAGGAGGAAAGAGGGAGTAGTCCTTGTTGATGTTTGCCTTGAAGTTGATAATGATACGAAGTACGTTCTCTAGTACGTTATGTCGGTCAGTTTGTCAATCTATTTTTGAATTCAAATCAAAATAGACTCTCAAATATGATATCGTTTACAAACGTGACTGATCAAATTGGGTTCATAGGATTTTAGGTTCTTTCACTTTCAAATGTACTGATTAGGGCCGATCTGTGACCCTTGTTGAATTGGACCATATTTTGATATAGCTGACATACAAATATTTTTTTTTCCAAATTTGACTCATTATTTTCAAGAGTGTTGAAGTTTAATTATGCAGATTTAACTCCTTCAGCCCTCTGGATTTTATGTCCAACTACATTTTATGGCCCAGCCTCATTAAACATCCATTAGCAGACTTTTATCCGAAGAGCAGTGAGCGGCTGTTCAAGTCCTCACAATGCTGCCAGATTTTTTTCATTTGACTAACACTCACTGCCTGTGAAAAAGGTGTTGGAGAGAGGAAAGAGGTAGTGCCGTTTGTTAAAGTTTGTCCTGAATTTGAGAATATCACAGCTGACAGGAGATGTATCACACTACTTGGAGCGAACATTGGGCCATTCTGCCATCCTAAGAAAGAAAGTCTCAAACGCCAAACTTTCCAAATTGAGATACGTCAGGATTCGGAACCTTGAATAAGATTTTTCTGTTAAGCCTAAACGATCCATTTTCAATTGAAATATTTTTTAAACTAATTTTTAAAAATGTTTAAAAAAAAAATTGAAAGATATGAAATGTAAAAGCTAAACTACCAAAATAGAGATGTGACTTTCTTTCTTAGGAGGGCAGCATACTTCTAAAAAGATGATGATGCCCGCAACTTTACGATCAATGGAACAACGTATCGTTCGATGCCCACGAACTTTTCTAGCTCTCAAAATGAAAGAATTGAACTTGACATGTGTTGACATGTGGTTTCAACAGCACAGTGATACATGCCACACTGCAGGCAAGAGACGACGTTGGTTATATACAGGGTTCTCCAACAAGAGGTGTTATTTTGAATCACCCGGTATTTCGGTAGCCGTCAGTTTTGAAGCTTTTATCCTTTGACATTTGACAAGTAGAAACTACGCCATTATTAAAAATGGAACGATACTCGCATTGAAATTATTAAAATTCACTAGAAAAATGGTGAAAATCTTGCAGTCAAGAAAGTGTTGCAGGAAAATTTTCCGTATCGTGTTATCTCTCGAAGAGGTGATCACAATTGCCCACCGAGATCTTGTGATTAAACACCTTGCGACTTCTTCCTTTGGGGCCACTTAAAAGATCAGAATTCGTGAGCCTATCGAGGACATAGTGCAGCCACTTTGCGATTTCGTTATGGACAATTTCATGAGAAGGATATGGTCCTGTAAGCATGGTCGTGATGGTCATTTGGCTGATGTTGTTTTTCATTATTAACGGCATACCTTCCTCTTTCTTATGAAATAAACATCCGATCATTTATCTAAAAAAAAATTACATTTTTCTTTGAACACCAAAATAACACCTCTTTTAATCTCAATTTTTAATACAATCTATAATATTCACGTTTAAGAAATGCAATTGTTTAACAATTCAATTACGTCCTCACAAAAATACAGGCTTATGGTGTCAATCGAAAATCTTTTAATAGAGTAATGTAGGTTTGCATTGAACCGAGCTCGCCTGATTTTAGCCTTATTTGTTGCCCATTGAGGATGACTAGAACCGAAATATGCTCTCATCAAAATCAAAAATTGTGTGTTCTCTGCATAAAATGTCCACCATTAGCAAAGCATCAACCTCAGGTTTGCCACACACTAAACAAATATATAATAAAATATATTCGGATTTAGAACACACGAGTTGTTCCTCTCCACCCCTGACCCTAGCCGTAGCTAACGAATATAACGTCTAATGGTGTTCGCCAGTCCTTAATGACACACAGGGTGATTGGTAGTGTTCAGCATATCCTACAGATGACTTTACGATTGTCTGCTATCGAACTCAGCCATGCCGGGAAATCTATCTGCTGAAAAAATATGCACATTTGACGCATTTTGTGACATCAAAAATATTTTAAATGTTTATGTTTAGTTTCATTTTACATAGACAGGAACATGTTCACCTGTTTGTCTATTAGTTTTTTTTTTGCGCATATTAGAATGGGTGAGTGGAAATTGCAAATGGAATTTGCAGAAGATCAACTGATGGTTTTTGAATTTTAATTAATGTGTTTATACACTCCAGGATAACATTTATATGTCGATATAGCCATGCCCGCCAGTTAAAGTTAGCACTACCGATTGGTATCGAAAATAGGCCAAATCAGACGCAAGTGATGAAAGTTACTAAACCTCTGAAAACTGGAATTGAGGGGCATTTGTATACAAAGAAAAATAAACGTATTTGTTTTAAATTTTGGTGAATTTGAACATCCGGGTTTCAACATTAATTGAGATTTTCTGACCCTTGTCTGGTCTGGGCCCAATGGTCACTAGGGAAAAAACCAGTCTCCTATGAACATGTTGATATGGTTATCGAAATTAATATGACTCTTACATTTTGAGGGCGGCCCAAAGGACCCGAGAAACCGATCCCTCTATATTGGGCAGTCCTATTGAGTTATTCTTTTAATGGGCTGTCTATATTTGGGGCTAGGGATTTGAGCTAGCCTCACATATTAAGAATTTGGAAATGAAGGATTTTCTGAAAAACTTGTCACATTCGTGATTTGCGAATTAGTAAATCGGCTCTGCTCTACATATTTATTTAATCGGAACACGTTGGGCAACTGTTGCGCATTTACGGAAGTTCAAAAATGAATGTGACATTTAGGTGTCTGAACAAAAAAAAAACACATTGTATCGGGTGTTTTTTTTTAGACGTTTGGGACAAGTGAACATTTTTCGACAGCTGTCACTTGATTTATCCTCAGTTTGGTTTGCCATTTCAGTTTGGTTTGCCGGAACAATGGTTAGGTTCGAGCAACGCAGCGTCGGTAATTCGAGCAACCATTGATCGGTTTCGCACCACGTTTACTCTAGTGGATAATGGACATTCTCAGAGACGCAGTGGAGCAGAGTAGTGAAGACGCCCCCAATGAGCCCATCCGCAATCGCACGCAGAAATTGGAGCTTTTGCGAAACGGATCTTAGTTTGCGATCCCGATTTTCACAAGAATTTTTTGTTGTACAATCAATGGGGACGCTATGGAGCCGTTTTTCGTGCCTGAATTGGAGAATCTTGATGTGGACGGTTATGTGAAGTCGCAGATAGACCGACACAATTGACGCCTTGAAAGAGATCAGTCTGAGCGTTATTGCGGTCGTCCCCATACGGCCCCAAATGCTGCAAAAATTGGTCTGTCGGCTGTAATTTATTCGAGCAGCGGCGGTCACTTTGCCGAAATCGTTTTTATAATAATTATAAATACTTTTTATTTCTTATTGAAAACCACACGTCTAAAAAAACACCCTTTATTATTTATTTTTTGTCGTTTTTCTTTTGTTTTCTTTTCGTTGATTCTTCGATGTAGAGTCCAAGCTCAAAAGTGATAATTTTTTGGTTATGTTCATTGTTGGATTACTTTTGTAAATCAAAATAAAAACACGTACACAACTTTTACTAGAAAAAAAAAACAAAAAATTAGACTATGGAATTTTTTTTTGGAGACATTTTTCGGATTTTTTAAGTTTTGCAGGTAATTTTTGTGCCAATTTTGTTATTTTTAAATTCTTCGCCTTGACCAAAAAATTGAAAGAAATATATTAAAATTGAAATGTCTCCAACACTATTAACAAGGTGATATTTTATAACACTATTTTTTCCGCTAAACGGGGATTTAATCTTTTTTATGTTTTCCAAACGGCGGCTCTAAAAGGTACAAGCTCATACTCAACACAGGGTGGCACAAATTGTCTTTTCAAAAACAAACTCTTCCATAGGGCGAAACAAACTGCAATATTTTAATAACTCTGCCTAATTCTCCCCTACCAACCCACAATACATTTAAGTGCAAACAACCTGTATTAACCCCATTTGGACACAGGGTGGCCACGAAGTGAACGTTCCATAAACATATCTCTTGCTCTAACAACCCACCCTACATATAATTGTAATCACTGTAGTTAAGGGTGACACAGGGTGTTTACAAAGTGACATTTAATAAGACCATATCTCCCTCTACCATTACCATTTGCGCACAAGGCAACCTCACCTACATTCGTTGTAGCATGAACCACTCTAATATACACAAATCTAGGATATGCCCTCATCAAAGAAATATTCGTATGTACCAGAGCGTGTCAGATCAAAACAAAAAATCTGACAGCATTAGATTTGGGTTAACAATTTCATAACAATAAATATCAGTGCGAAGAAGCCATAACAAGAACAAGAACAACAACAACGAAACTAATTTATATTACCCAGAGATTAACATTAAGAGACTAATAATAAATAACAAACATTTATCCTCGCAAAAGTGACTAAGAGGAGGAGAACAGCAGGCTGGTCGGTCAGCCAGCCAGCCAGCCGGTCGATACGATCAGTTGAGCTATGTCCACATTTGACAACAACAATAACATTTGACAACGACAACACACTCACACTCTGAAGATGAAAAAGGCGAATCAGAAGATGAATGACGAACAAAACAAAGGCAAACACATCTCAAATCAAATGAAAAACGGCAACAACAATGTCTAAGCAAAAGTCAGATGTATATAAATTTGTATTTATGTATGTGTGTGTGTATGCAGGTCTATCTGCACACATACATGTCTCGGTCTGTCTGTAGATCTGTACATAAGTAGAAGAGACTCCACCTCCTTCAGTGAGACGTGAGAACAAACGCAGCAAATCAGAAGACGGCGGAGAACAACACAAGCACCCAAACAAAAACAACAAAGTAAAACAATGACACGGTGACTTAAGAACACGCAACATTTTCAATAACGAATGTGTGTGTGTGTGTGTGTGTATACACACCCCTCCCTGCCCACCTATGGGGGGTCAATTATTTTATATCAATTCTGAGAGAAATTATCCGTTCGAATGGCGAAAGGAGATCATAACAAAAAGCAAGAGGTTAAAACAAATAACACTTACCCTTCTTTGATGCTGTGAGAGCAACAGTTGTTGCTGTTGTTGTTGCTGCTGATGTTGCGTTGTTTGAGGATGATGCTGTTGCTGATGCAGTGGTTGCTGTTGTTGTTGCGCTTGTCGAGGATGCTGCTGAGATGGTGGGCGGATATTTGAGGTAACCGGTGAATGGGCGGGTGTTAAAATTTGATGTTGTTGCTGCTGCTGCGTCGTGGTCTGTTGCAACATTTTTGTTAGATTCTGCTGCTGATGTTGTTGATGCTGCATGCATGTTAATTGGCTATGTTGCTGCTGTTGTGGGGGATGTTGCTGATGTAGTTGTTGTTGCTGTGGATGATTGGCATAAAAATTCATGGAAGGTAAAGAGATCGTTGTTGTAGGGGTAATTTGAGGTTGTTGTTGCTGCTGAGAATAATTCTGAAATTGCGTCAATTGTTGCTGCTGCAGAAACTGCTGCTGCTGCTGCTGTTGTTGCTGCTGTTGCAACAATTGTTGTTGTAGTTGTTGCTGGCATTGCGTTTGCGTGCGTGTGCTATCCTGTATCCAATTGGTAACACGCTGCTGTTGCTGGTGCAACAATTGCTGTGGCAACATACTGTTGTTGGCAACATTTACATTTTGATTAATACTACCGTTGCTGTTGTTACTATTATTATTATTAGTATAATAATAACAACTCTTCAGATTGTTGTTGTTTATTGTATTATTGTTGTTATTATTATTATTGGAATTTTGCATTTTGGTTTCGATTATCAACTAAATCTGAAATTGAAAAGTAAATAGACAAAATCTCTTCAGTAAATTTGCAATTCGATTGTTATCGTAGATAATTATGGTTTTGATTTCAGAGAGTTTCGAAATTTGTATGCATTTTACCGAGCGTTAGCCCCACCAGAAAAACCGGCAATACCAAACCCCACAAAATCACCAAAATCTATATGAGAAGTGGGGAATGCTCCGTGGGCAGCTAGGACCCACAAAAAAAAATGTTCCCAAGACTTCAAAAATCAAGTGGGTACTCAAACTTTTGAAAAACGCATAAGGATGAAAAAAATAAAATAAAAAAATTGTGGGTCTAGGCCACACCTTAAATTCGAACCGTTTAGTGTGGTTATTCAAACTTCATGAAATTGCATACGGATGAATAAAATGCAAATTGTATTGCCGTCAAAAAAAAATTTAAAAATTCAGATATTCAAAAAAGTAAATATTAGAAAAAAAATATTTTTTTTAAAAATTTAAATATAAAAAAAATATTTTTTTTAAAAAAAAATTTAAATAAAAAAAAAAATTTTAAATAAAAAAAAATATTTTTTTTTTAAAAAAATTAAATATTTAAAAAAAACATTTTTTTTGGAACAAATGCATTTATTTTTCAATACTGTCATTTACATGCATTTATCTACAGTTTGAGGTAGTTTTTTCTTTCGATTTTGTGGCCTTTTTTCGAATCCCTAGGGGCATTTTCTCCCCTTTTGACATTTTCACAGCTTAGAGCTTGCTTAACCCTCTAACCGGCAAGACCCCCATTTTCGTGTACCATTTTTATATTGTTCTTTCGAAAAGAATGTGAAAAATAGACATTTTAAACAATCTGTAGCCAGATCTGTGCCGAAAAATAAACAATGTGATGTACCCGACAAAATTTCATAAAAATCCAACTGAAAATGTTAAGAACAATTGATGATACTTTTACATGATACTGGAGCTGAAGAGCTCTACAGTCCCAATGTAAAGGGTGTTTTTTATTGGGGTATAGAACTTTAAGTTGGCATCACTTTTTTAACTGGCGGCCATTTTGTCAGCTGTCAAGTGATTAATATTTAGTTTGGTTTGCCATTTCATCATGAACAGGTTGACAAAAGAACAACGCTTGCAAATCGTGCAAATTTATTTCGAAAGTAATGGTTCAGTTCGCGAAGTTCACCGCAAGCTCCGTCCATTTTATGCCATTACATCCACAAAAACTGACTGTTTGGTGTGCTCTATGGGCTGGTGGAGTCATTGGGCCATACTTCTTCCGAAATAATGCTGGAGAGTCAGTTACCGTTAATGGAGACCGGTATAGAGCCATGATAACCGACTATTTTGTTCCCGAATTGGATGGCATGAATGTGGATGAGTTGTGGTTCCAACAAGTGGTTGAAAATTGGACCTGTAGAATTGGCTTTATTCGAGCCAGCCGCGGCGGCCACATGCCCGAAATCATATTTAAACATTGATGGCATAAAATTATCCTTCCAATAAAGCCAAATTGATGGACATTAAAACGATTTTCTTGTGTTTTATTTCAATTCGAAGTTCTATACCTCAATAAAAAACACCCTTTATTTTGTTGTGGGAAATAAAAAACTATTAATTCAAAATCTAAAATATATTTTTTTTTTTGAGGAGTGAGAAAATTAATTTTTTTGCCCTACTGTTTCACAGGGTCAGTGAAATGTAAGTGTTTTCCACAATGAAATTTCCTATCATTTGTCCTTGTCTATTACGGCCCCCTTTTATGTGTCTCGACTTTCAGTCAGTTCGTATCCAATATTCATTCATTAGAGTATCATACTTTTCCTTTTTAACGCAACTAGCAATTCAAAAAGGAAATTCTAATTTTAATTGACTTCGCAAATATATCTACAGAGTTTTACAACAAGAGGAGTTACTTTGGTATTCAAAGAAAAATTTCCCTTGATTTGAAAATCCATGTATTCATGATTGTATGGGGACGATTTTAGTATATTTAAATCACTGAAGTACCAAAAGAACTGTAAAAATGTACCCAAACCAATGCGAAATGTTAAACTTCAGCGAATATCGAGCTATGTAGATAAAATAGACTCAGAGGGGGTGTGGTGAGTTCCGGCATTTTCTATCTCCAAGTTTGGCGAATAATGTTATTCATGAACCCTAACTATCAGTAAGAATATGTGAAGTGTATAAAATATCACATATCAATTTCAAAGCAATGCAGTTTGTCGCTAGAACCACCGGAACATGTCCGCAAGGACTTGCACAACCATTGAATTCATATTTGTTAACATTTGTATGAATTTGAAATCCATTGTATTTTGTTTTCACACTGTGATGAATAATCGTTAATTTCTACCGCAATTATGCGTGTGCTGCTTTTAGATTAAATTTTCAGATTTTCGTATGGCAAAAATAGACAAAAGAAAACCACAAAATCAAACCAAATGAAAAAATTCCACTAACAGGGGGAGAAACCATTCAGTAGATTTTTACAAATGCAGACACTTAATAAATTTAAAATTCTGGGAAATTCGAATCGACGGCAAACCCGAAGGGATTGTTATTAACGTCCAGAAGATGTCGAAACCCTTTTAGCTAATCTCAACAAAAATTACTTAATTAGGAGAATGTAAAGATTGCTTTTTAAAATCTCATTGATTAATAGATTCCGTTTATTGGAAACAGTTAAACAAATGAATTAACATTTTAGCGGCCGACGGTCAAATGACATTTATACGCTAGAAGTTTATTAACACAAACACTCACTCAGTCACACACGACGAACTCACGCAAGCGTTTTTTTATTTCTGTTCTTTTTTTTATATATATTATATGTGATACAATAACAACAACGAATTTATAATAAAAATAAAAATTGTAGATTCCACCACCAACCACTTCGACGTAGTGTCCGTTTGTGGTTTTGAAATTTGCATTTATTTTTTGTTCGTTACAGAAATAGTTTGTCAAAATTATGACTCACACTTGAAATGTGCGTAAAGTGTTTATTCTTCTGATGGATCGAGGATCGGGGATCGGTTCGTTCATATTTTTGTTGTTGTACATTTCTATAAAATGTGTGCGAATGTATCTCAACACAATAAATTAATGACTCAAAAACCTTTAATAACAAGAAGAAGAAGGAAAAAAAAGTGAAGCCATTTGCCAGTGTAGAAAAACACACACAAAAAAAAATGAAAATATTTCTTAGAAAATTTACATATCGCACATCAATTAAATGTGTCTCTGACTAACTGTGAAGAAAGTGTAGCGCAGACATTACATAAAATAGTTTTGCATGGCGAAGAAGACAGCTTTCAGTTTAGGAATCTACAATTACAAATTGAAAACATGAAAAAGTAAAATGAAACACATGTTTGAATAATTTGAGTGGACTAGTGGTTAAAAAGCTTGGCATTCTTTTGGTGGTGAGCGAGGCGTTTCAGATCTACCGGGTGGTCCTATTTGTGGTGGATATTTTTAGGGATGTAACGAAAGGGGTTTTAGCGAATGCGAATATTGAAAGATAATTCTTGCCAAATGATGTGAATATTGATTTTTTTTTTCAAAATTTTCAAAATGATGCGAATAATTCGCATTCCCATATGCGAAAGCGATCTTGGAACATCGGTTCGCCATCTGAATGATGGGAATTTTGCACAAATTCGCTTACAATGTCCCATAGACTCGGCCTTAGAGCAGCTTGAAATTAAAAACGAAATTACGTTTTCTTGTCGGAAAACTGTCGGATCTGTAGAACGAAAAAACCCCAAGTGACAATCAATGCATCCTCAAAGAGTGTCAGTTTGGTTCGGATTTTCGACATCATTGGCCAGTTTATCATTACAAATGCTGATCCTTTAACGGTGACGGCTGCAGATACATTAAAACTATTTGTTGTGGTCGGAGATTGAAGACCGGGTCTTGGACGATACCATGCTACACAGTCCACGACACCATCGATCTTTTGCACAACAAGTTCGGTAATCGTCTTATCAGCCGCCAAGTGGCCACAACGGAGCAGCGATTTGACGCCGTTACAACTGTTTGCTAATGTTATTCTCTGGAAGCGAATTAAAAAACCAACACAAATATTATCAAAGCTCATGGTTCGGATTTAAAAAAAAATGTACATGGCCTGTCAACAGCCATGAACCGTAAATTTTGCAGAATTCTTAAAATCCGATGAAGTAATTCATACCGAAACTGATAAGAAGGCAATATATTTCTATGAATCATGTCTTTATTTAGCTGATTCATGCAATCCAGGGGCCTATAAAGAAATTTCAAGCAGATCATCGACAGATGTGGTATCCTAACAGTTGCGGGACACTTCAGAAATATGATCTATGTCAAAAACAACCTGCTAGTTTTGCAGCTCAAAAATAGACCACAAAAAAATTTAAATTTGAAACTAATGTATCTGTGGGACAACACAGTGATGTATGGAAAGAAGTATTCCAAAATGGATCATGGATCAAAAACACCTTCCAAAGTGTGTGCTGGAGTCTGAATAACTCACTTGGATGTAGGCAGACATACGCTGTGATGATGCCGAAGAGCTGCCATTGACGTGTGACAACTAGGGTTGCCAGCTATCAAAGTAAAATTACAGGGCATTCACGAAAAATATTCCGAATTTAAGGAAAAATGCTGAAAAATTTAATTTACGTTGTAATATTCTATTTATGTTAAGAAATTGTTTTAATTCAAAAACAAAGCAGAATAAAATTATCATAATTTTTGGACATATATTTCCAGTTTTTTGATATTATTTGCTGAACTTATTTTTTTGATGTTCTGTATTTTTTGGATTAGTTGAAATACACGTATTTCCCGAACAAATAAAATATTCCAGAAAACTGGAAAAGATAAAAACAACTGAACATTTCTTCAGGCCAACTGGTAAGTCCAGTTACAACTCTAATATCTTTTAAAATTTTATACCGCGAGTCTTGTAAAAGCTGGTGGATTAGGGCGTCCTAGAAATACTTTCGGAATCAGAGGGTCATGTCGGTCATCTTTTGGCAGAAAATGTATATAATGATGGTGACATACTTCTGGCCTCCGTATGCTCCGAAAATCGACTTATGACATGTTTAGATTTCAGGAATGACCGGCTGTTCTTCATTAGTTACGGCCAGCTATCGTTCTTTTGGCGTACACTTTTAGTATACAGTACTGTGGAAATTATAGGAATTCTCAAAAAATGTCTGGCTGTAACGACTTGATTCCAAAAAAGAAAGTTGGTCGCGTTCAATTGCAGAATTAATAACATCCAAGAAAACCTAACAAAACATTATATTTCTTACATACGATATAATTCGTTCCTGTATTGATCGCCTGAGACAGACACAAGCAAGGTTTTCAGCAGAGGCAGCTTGTGCTAATGAAGATACAGAACTTTTTTATGGGTAAAAACAATGTTCACAGTTCATTAAATTCATTGAAGAACAAATGGGTGGTTTTGATGCGAAAACAAAAATTGTTCTCAGGCGAAGCTCATTTCATTTTGAATGAGGACGTTAACAAACAAAATTGCCGTATTCGGTCATTGGAAAAGCCTCGCCAATTTGTGGAGGCCCCTTTTTCTCTTCTGGAAATGCGCTTACGGTCAAAGTATTCCGATATAGTGATACGTTGGCGACATTTTCTGGACCTATAGTTGATGATGTGTACATTGGTGATATGTGATTTTAAGAATACGAAGCAACATTTCACATAGCCAACGGTACAATGAATTTGGGGATTTCGCGGGAAGACCTTCGCGTGCCTTTGAGCATGCGAAGTTTAACACTTTCAGTGGATTTGTCGAATATATTCGACACTTCGTATGATTTTTAGCACGTCAAAAAATATTATTTGCCACTGAAAGGGTTAACGAAATTCATAGTTAAACTTTATTCAAATAAACCAACCGTTTATTAGAAATTGCCGATGTCAATGAAAATTTCTCTTTAGAAGAATCGTCATGTGTAAGCGTGGGGGATATTTGTTATCATTTATAAATTGTATCCATTTAAAATTTAAATTTGCAAACGAAATTCAATGTTGAAAGAGCCTGTGGAAATTTCCATTAAAACAAGTGAGAAAGTTTCAATCGGGTAAACTGACTTATATGCCCTCACCATCACTAAAAACATATTCCAAATTATAATTAGTCAAAAATGACTTTCCATTGCCTGTAACATCTGCCGAAATGTCAAAATAGCAACCTCAAAATACCTAAATTGACGGAAAAATTAATAGTCTAGGAGTATATCCTTTTTTTTCCTGTAGAATTTTATATGATTATAGCTTTGTAAAATACGGAATTTGGGTAAGATCAGATTGACATCATTTGACACCATTAGAATTTTTTTTTGGGGCTATGCGAAAGACCTTTTTTATGCAGATAAACCTTTAACTCTTGAGCACTTAAGAACCAACATTCATCGTGTTATGGCTGAGATACCGCCCAATATGTGCCAAAGAGTGGTCCAAAATGACCTCAAAAGAACAAATGCTTAAATGATGTAGTGTTTCACACATAATGTCAAAGTTCAAACTTTATAATAAAAAATAAATATCATGATAAAAAATAGTTTGTGTTTTATTTACGTTTACTTTTAAAAACGCAAAATGGATAAACCCTTTATTATAACACGATTTCTAAAGAATACAGAATGGTACACTTGTATGGGAGGTACCAGAAGAGGCCTGAATTTCAATTTGTTCTACAAAACTTTAATAGTAATAGTACAGAATTTTGGCATGCACGTATTAATATCAACGCGTTTTCTAAAGTGGGCGGAATGGAAGATTTGTATGCGGGCTACCCGAAGGGTTGTGGCCATATAGCCTGTTTGCAATCCCATAAGTAGTTTTTTGGAAAATATTAAAACATGCCAAATTTCAAAGCGATTGTTTGCCTCTTTCGAAAACATTCGTGCGTACGAGCCGTACTGAAAGACGGACATTGACCAAGCGACTTAACCCTTTCAGTGGATTTTTCGAATATATTCGACACTTCATATGATTTTTAGCACGTCAAAACAAATTATTTGCCACGGAAAGGGTTAAGAAGTCGAATGAATCGAATTTGGTTCTAAGACACCTGTAGTCTAAAGGGAATATTTCTATGTGTTACACTTTCGGGTCGTATCACTATGCAATTTTCGGTAGATTTTTTTTCCAATAACCCATCACCTTCTAAACTAAAATTACCCATTGTAAAGTATGCAGCTCACTGTAATGCACGAAACTTGAAATGGGTTACAAATCAATTTGTTGTAATCGTTACATTAACACTATCGTTTGCTCTTGGATATTCAAAATATTAATTAATAGAAAAAATACTATTAAAAGATAATTAAAAAAAAAAAAACAGCGGCATCACGATAGACCTGTAAACTATTCGAATTCCCTAATCTTATCAAAGTTATTAAAATCATTTCAACACATGGTGAAATTTTTGTCACTTTTAATTTATGAATACATTTTTATTGTTGTCTTGCCTAACCACTCAAAAGGCAGTTACAAATTTCGAAACCTCTTTGAATATTTTTGATAACTTTTCAAACTGTTCTTTTTAAAAATATTTGTTTTTGTTGGTTGTTGTTTTGAGTTAAAAACCATCAACCAGAACATGAGCGAACATCTTTCTTACTTTTGATTTTTTTGGCACTTTAAGAATACAATAAATGGCATTATTTAACGCCCACGACGACACTCGGTGTTGTTGTTGATGTTGTTGTTTTCAGATCATTTATACAATTTGGATGAAGCACTTTTACACAGTTGTTGTTGTTGTTTTCTTCTTCTTTTTGTTGTTTTAATTACACACTTTTTTTTTTTGCAATTATAATGATTTACTTTTCTGAAAATTACTAATAATTATTATAACATTTAATCATTGGCTTGAATTGCAAAAACAAAAATAAATGAAATAAAGGTTAATGACTCAGGCCGTAAGGCTATTCAACTCCGAATAAACTGCACTTTTTCTCCCTTTCGCTCACTTTGCGCTTGATTTCATGCCAAAAAGAAAAAGGATCATTAATTACACATGCACACTGGGTTGAAGGAGTTATGCTAATTATGTACATTCAGTAGTAGAGGGAGGAAGGGTGTTTTATACAATCAACATTTTCTGAGATGCAAGAGAAAACTTCTTCTTTTTTTTTCCTATTAACTGAGAGGAGCACAGGTTTTGCGGTATTTTTGTGTGTTCGGATTTTGCGCGGATTTCAATCGCCACCACTGACTGCTCTTCATCATTCAATCACTCATTCACTCACTCATTCGGTAACCATCGAACGCGCGTATTAGTGTCATCGGCGGCGGCGTTGTTATTGGAGTCGCGTTTTTGGCATTCGTGTATTAACTTCCTTACGTTTGCAAAGCCCGCAACATATTAAAATACGAAATAAAAACCGAAATTTGATAAACCTTCTTTTGGTTCGTTTCGCTGGCTCGTTTGAGACACGACTCACTCATGTGCACGTGTGTCGGTGAGTGTATGTGTTTGTGGAGTGTAGTAAGAAGTTAAGTAAACTGAGCGCGCGCAAAACAAAAATAATAATACGACAATAACACACTCTTCTGACACCACAAGCAAGAGGATTGTTGACTGACTTTTTACTACTAAACTAAACTGTTTGTTTGGTTGTTTGCTTATTTACTTGTCTGGGGGTTTTGTCGGTGGACCAACGAATGATCGTGTCGCTTCGTACGTTCTTCGTTCGTCGGTTGATAGGTGCACGCGACAATGACGAGTGTTTCAATATGCGTGCGCGAGTAGTCTTGTCTAAAGTAACAACAATTTCCACTGAACGAACATTCATTCACAATATACATAAGTTGGGTGGTGGTGATGTTATTGCTATTGTAAGTCGTACACACAACTGCTCTGGAAAGGAACTGCAACAAAAACAACAGCAACAACAACAGGCGCACAAAATATCCAAACAGCAACAACAACGGTGGCAGGCAAAGCAATGAAAACGAAAATTTAACGACGTTGTACACAAAATAATTTGTTGTCGTCGCAGTCATTATTACACGATCGTTGCCATACAACAAATTGTAGTGTTGGCTGTGTTGTTGCTGGCCATTGCCATTGTTTGTTGTTGCCTGGACGTTTGCGGCTGCCGCTGCTGATGGTGTTGCATGGCTGGTCGGTTAGTTAGCTGTCTGATTGTCGGCATGGCTTAATGTTTTGTGTGTGGACTTGGTTGGACATTGCCATTGTCGCCGCCACCAACGCCGCCACCTTCATTACCATCGACCACAGCTGTTGTTGTTGCTGTTTGCTGCCGCCATTATCATCGTCGTCGTCGCCGTTTTCGTTTAGTTTAACGCCACCCGTGTAGAAAAATTTAAATATTGACCGAGTGTAGAATATCGTCGTCGCAATAACAGCGACGTTGACGGCAACGAATGTCGCGCAGCGATTGTGTTTAAAATTGAATATTGTTCCTATTTTTGTTTTTTTATTCTTTTTTTTTTTTTTTTTGATACTTTGTTGTTGCTTTTTAATGGTAATGCTGTTGTTGTGGAACAATACCCTCTTTTTAACAGGGCATTAGTGGAGGGTAACACAAATTGACCGATCACACAAAAGTGATTAACCCATTGGAAGCTGAAAGTTCTCAAAAGTAAATTGTGTTATGTATTCTTTTGAGATACTGGCCAATATGGAGTACAACGAACAGTTTTCGAGAATAACGCACTCTTAATGTAACGCAATAACAAAAGTATATGATCATAACAATAAACTAAGCAACTTCAAAAGTTTTCATTTTGATTTGTAATGTAAATTCTGCGATGTGGCTCTGTTTTAAAACACAAACCTGCGTACTAAAGGGGTTTCCAACAAGAGGTGTTATTTTGAATCACTAGGTATTGCGGTAGCTGTCACTTTTGAATCTTTTATTCTTTGACATTTGACAAGTAGAATCTACGCCATTACTAAAAATGAAACGATACACGCTTCAACAACGCATTGAAATTATTAAAATTCATTAAAAAAAATGGTGAAAATCTTGCAGTCACAGTTCGCAAAAATAAAGCATTTTTGGGTCGTCGTGAAGCACCTTGTCGGACCGGAATACAGAAATTGGTTGAAAAATTTGTGCTGTTGGGACAAGTTAGTGATAGAGAAGAATAAAACCCGTGCATGTCGCCCAAGAACAACTGAGAATATTGCTGCTGCTGTAGCCCAAAGTGTTGAAGAAAACCCTGGATTGTCCATTCCTCGTCGTTCTTTGGAATTGGGCATTCCACAAACGTCATTACAACGTATTTTGCATAAAGACTTGGGTCTAAAGGCTTATAAAGTACACTTAACACAAGAACTCAAGCCGGCCGATCATCAACAACGTCGTGTCTTTGCTGATTGGATCCTTGAAATGCATGAAAATGATCCGGAATTCAATCGAAAAATCATCTTGATTGACATGAGGCCCATTTCCGCCTCGGTGGCTACGTCAACAAGAAAAATTTTCGAATCTGGTGCTCGGACAACCCAAGAGTTTTTGTTAAGAATCCTCTCCATCCTCAACGTTTGATGCGGTAAATGGTCCGGCAGGGTCATTGGACCTTACTTTTTCAGTTACTGTAAATGGATTGCACTTTCCAGAGATGATTAATAATTTTTTATGGTCGGAGTTGTATGATATTGGTCTGTGCCAAAAAGTGCCAACATTCGAATTAACCCTTTTCAGCGTAGCGATAGGCAATATTTCCTTCAAAAGTAAATGGCAGACATTGATTTAACGACCCAAATAAATATGTCATTCACTTGTACAACTACTGAACTATTATCTCTTTTGTAATTTGTTGTTCTAGTAAAATATTATAGGAATACACCTATTATGATTCAGCAATAAATAATTGTGATACCATTAATTATCTAATTACGTGCTGTTTATTGAATGTGAATTTAGTGAATGAAACATTCTACCCAAAGAATATAATTAATCAATTCCCATTATTTTGGGAAATGATGAGTTTCGGCGAATGTATAACAAAATTAAAATGTACAGGCGAAGCAGTATCACTGCAGACCCGTGTAAATACTGGTTTGGAAATGAGAAATAAAGCAACTCAGAACTCAGACAGAGATATGGAAAAACATGCAAGGATTCGATAAAGTCTGTCACTCTGGTATTTTTATGAAATCCTTTATAGATTGAGTAACTTGCATCGAATGTTATGTTTCAATTCAATTCAACAACTTCACAGTATTTTTTAAACTAATCTAATAAAAAAAAGTCTATGAAACTCTTCATAGAGTCACTGAAATTCCTTTATAACACTAATGAACTATTTCTAATTATTTTTCGCCTATCAACTATGTGATTGGATTGGATCAATAAAAATAGTTCACAGATCAGTAAAACTAAATTCATAAAATCCATGAAGTCTTTCATATTATCAATTACTCTTTTTTCACAAGATCTATTAATGATTTTACTTGCCTGTCATAGAAATAATTCAATGAAATTGAGTTTCTACAAAAGAAATATTACAATGGATAAATGAAACTAAGTTTTAAATTTTCAACCTCGTAAATGATGTTAAATTATGTTAAACTTCTCCAGAAAAGAACTAACCGTTCGGAGCCGGCTTTATAAAACAGTTTGCCCGATCAGCGGGTATTCAAATTATATCGTGCACAGCTCCTGAGTTATGCTAAAATATATGGTGAAACCTTCTTCATTTTTAAAACAGCGGTTTATCTCGAGAACCAGAGTCAATTCAAAAAAAGTGAATCATAGGATAAGAATATCACTATCTCATACAACTAAATTGACTCCAAAAAGTTGAACCGCAGAAAATAATTGTAATCAATACAATTTTATGCACAACATATGTTTATTTTGATTTTAGAGCACATAAACATTTCATTGGATCTATGAAACTAATTCATGGATTCTATGAACAGACTACAGTCAAACGTCCAAAGAACGTCACATCTACATTATGATTGTTTTGAGATACAGTCATACAGTCCATAAATCGAACCACCATTATCTCGTAGAAAAGTTCGACTTACGGAGGCTTTGAGTTATGGAATTACTAGTAAACTTGTTTAAGAGAATTTGTCTCCTCAACTGCCACTATAAGTGCTTCGACTTAAAGAAAATTCGTCTTATGGAAGTTGGAGTGATGGAAGATCCACAGTATTTCCTAGAATCAAATAAACTTGTAAACATAAATACAAATTGTATCTCCACGGGATGTAAGGGGTGGTCCAAATAAATGTTTATTTTGTTAAATTAAAAAAGATTAACAATTTGGCAATTATTGGATTATTCGAACAAGCAAATATTTGCAGAGAACACTATTTCATTCAATCAAATTTTTCAAGACCTTGGTGACTGTTTCTGGCTCAATCTCACGAATGACTTGCTCGATAATCGCCACATTCGGCCCCTCACGGTACCCACACAAAATAGTCTAACAACTTCAAATCACAGCTCCGCGGTTGTTAAATGACATCGCCGAGACGGCTAATAACACGATTAACGAACTTGGTGCACAAAATATCGATTGTGGCGGGGGCTGTGTGGCATGGCGTGTCATCTTGCTGAAACCTATATTCGCCGAAGTCCATGTCTTCAATTTCCGTCCACAGAACAATGGTTCACCATACCACTCCAAAATCCGCATGGAACTGTCACTCTCTGAGGAAGCATAGGCTTCTCGACGATCACGTGCGGGTAATTCCGATTCCCAGATGCGGCATTTTTATTTGTTATGATAACCGCAGACAATGAGCTTCGTTAGAATACGAAAGCCCAAACTGGGAATAGATAACGAAGTGGATGGTCGTGTGATTTCGATTGCTGGGTCAATAATACGAGGCTTTTGTGCAAAATTCCCATCAGTCTGGTGCTTGAACTGTTGAGATGGATGGCGAGTCGAAGTTTCAGGACTGAGTCGAACCCTCTCGGCTACATTATTCACATTATCGGTCACTGCGCTCCGTACGACGACGGGTAACGTGAGTGTTGCCCACTATCATGCCACTACCTCATGAACTGTTTGAAAATAAGTTCAGATTATTTCCCAACGTTCATTTTGTACCACATATCTCGAGCGGGAAAGAGCTGTCAATGTCACAATAACATATGATTTGAGAGACCACCCTGTATATTACGACATTGTTTTGAAAACTATCGAAAGCATTGGTAGAAATAATAATTTTATTTACGAAATACAGTCTGAACTCGGTTAACGCAACTCCTCGATTATTAGAACTCGTAAATTATTTGCATTAACGCAACTTTTCACCCAAAAAAAACCTCAGTTACCGCAACTTTCCTCTCAAGTATCAGTTTTGCAGGAATGTACTCAATTGAAAGAATCTCTTTTCTTGAAACGTCTTTCTATTTATCAGGCATGTCACAGAAACCCAAATCGACAAATTTTGAAACCAAAACGTTTTTAGCTTCTCCAGAAAAAGGAAATCGAAACAAATTATTGATTTGAAACCCATGACAAAATCTGAAGAGAAATTTATATCAATTTCAACTTAAACTCCAAGTTGAAATCAAATTCTGTTCAAAATTAATTATGAATATTGCTTTTATTAAAAAATATACTAAATACGTTGAGTATGATAATTTTAGCATCTTTTTTAACGTATAAAGTATCAGGCATGTCAAAGAATTGCCATCGCCTCAATTGTGTGATCTTGTCACATATAAAATTGGCAGCCTTAACCAAAAACAACACTTAAACCCCAGAAAAAAAAATATCTGAAGGAAACTCCGCAAAGAAATGTAAGTATTTGTTTTAATATTAAAATGAATAGCTAATTTTTACATATTTAAAGGGGCAAGCACAAGAACATCGTTCAGGCAAATTTTTTTATAAATTTTATGGAATGCCACCAAGATATTGCGAGAGGTTACGTGAAAGGAGACAAGGTGGTCGGACAAAGGATCCGTCGGCGATCTAATTTAATTTGAGAATGTGCCTTTCCCTATTCTTCCATCACAGCAACAACCGAAACACCAGGCATATTTTTTGATTTGTTTACTTTTTTAATTAAAATCACAGTCAAAGTGTGGAGACGTATCAAAATTTTTGACGGCGGTGGGTAAACCAGCTGTTTCTAATTTCAATGCTACCATATTTTTAATAGAAATATTCGATATCCATTTTTTCTTGATTTCATCAAACCCAGGAATTTTTGAAGAAGCAAAATTAAAATGTTAGGTTTTAGAAACACGAATTCAAATCGATTTCGTAACATTTCTGTGACATGCCTGTATATTGATTAAAATGCCGTTATTGTAAAAAATTTCGGACTTTTTTTTCGTTGCACATTAGAATGTGTATTTTTTATTTATAAATAGCGTTTTTATGTGTTTTTAAATGAAACAAATGAATTTATTTTAAAAATATATATATGTAAAATATTTATTTTTACAAAAAAATATATTTATTTTTTACAAAAAAATATATTTATTAAATATATATTTTTAAAAAAAAAATAAATATATATGTATATTTTTTAAAAACGGTCAGTTTTCGGTTTCACTTCTTCGCAACGGCCACCATTTCTATTAGTTGCGTTAAGCGAGGTTGCACCGTAAATAAATTAAATTAACCAGAAATTTCATAGATTTAACGAAGGAAATTTGTCCCGTTTACGTCTCATTAAATTCATTTAAGTTTCACGGAGCTTAGAAGCTTCTGGTTACTCCTGAACAATTGACTTTTAATTGGAATCCACAAACCTTATATTAGTCTAGAATTTACAAGACTTTCTCGTATTCTGCATATTCCATTTAATGCGCATGTGGTTGCATATTTCCCATTTATACGATTTTACTATAAAAATAATTGCCAACCGTGTTCAAACACAATTCTAAATATTGCAAAAGCCGTCGGCAAAAAAAAAAGTATTTTTAAGCAGTCCAACACGAATGATTCATAGCGTTGAAGAAATGCTCTCTACTCGTAGACGAGTAAATTTTGTTTGTGTATAAAAAAAAACAAATATGAAATTGCCATGAAGAAAGTTCAGAAATTGTGGAGGCACAGTTGGTATTACAGATAATTATTTTTGTAGAGGCTTCTTCGAAATGAAACTTGCTCTGATTCTGATAAACATCATATTAAATTCAAACACTCTGGAGTTGCCGTCATAAAATGGGTTAACTTGGTATGACTAACGCGGGTCAAGTAATAATTAATTGTGTGTGCGTGTGTGTTTTTCTTTATTTTTTTTTTGGTGAGGGTTTGTGTTATTCGACAAATATAGAATTAAAAAATATATTTTTAGTGATTGAACTTATTTTTTTTTATATTAATTTCATATTTAGAAATACATTCTAAATTAATTATTTTTTTCGGTTTGTTTTAAGTTAAGTGACCGATCGCCATCGTTGCTAATACACTTTGTTTTCACAACTAGATTAATTTCATTATAATTAATTACAATTTTTGTGTTTTTTTCTCTCTCATTTCGTTTTCAAATTACCCAGCTAATTATCTTGAAACCGTTGTTGTTTTTTTGTTTTCGGTGTTTTAAAACGAATTTACAATCACTTTCATTTCGCACTTGCTTGTTATTGTTATTTTGGGGTTTTTTGTTTTGTATTTATTTAATATTTCTTTTATTTTTTAAGCAATTCACATATTTCCACTTCCGTGGAAATTGCGCGCCGTTTTATTCTTTTGACCGAAAGGTGGGAATTTTTTTAACAATAAAATAAGAAATTTTCTTTTATTTTTCCATTTTGATTTTCATTCAGTTGGGGTTTTTTTCTAATAAATTAAAATTATAAAAAATCATCACTATTTTGTTGTTGTTTGATTTTATTTATTTTTATTTCACTTCTTTTCATATATTTTTTGGGTTTGGTTGGCTGGGTTGGTGGTGTTATTTCTTTTTTTTTTTTGCCCGTATTAACACGTTCAGCGTATGATCACAAGTGTCAAACACTCATTCCGCTGTATGTGCGGTAAGCTACAAAAAAGTGTGTTGTACTCTGTTGTTGTGGAACAGCAACAACAAAAACAATAGCAGCAGCAGCATGGAAAACGAAAAACAAACTACGAGTCTTCTTGGCTGCCGCCTTTTGGCTGGTGTGTATGACTAATAACACAAAGCACGCGTTCATTTCAGCAACAACTACAACAACACACAAATGAAACCACACCAACAACAAAAACAAATAGTAATACTTTAAATACATTTATATATGTATGTAGCAAATTTTTCCATATCATACAATTTGAATTCTAATAGAGCAGCAACACCACAACACAGCACTGCCACCCGGCATCCGCATTACCAGCAACACAACATTTTTCAAACTCAACAGTTGTAAACATGTCTTCTTCTTCGTTCTGTAACTTGTTGCTGTTATGTTATTTGTCTTTCCAAAAACAAAACAAAACGAAATTGTTTCCACACGCACGCCCACTTTGATCACTCACACACAATCGCGCGTTTACAGATCGACAGACAGACGGACAGCGAGTCATAGTCTATCGGATCGACACCTTGTGCCCCCGAAAATAATTGCAACGTTTAACATTTGTTTACACAATAAATGTCAAAAGAACAGCAGAGTCGCACTCTCTCTCTCTCTCTTTCCCACTATGTTAGCAGAGTGAGCGTAATATAAATCAAGAGACACGACACACACAGGTAATCAAAATATTTCAAAAATGTCAGAGTTGGGAAAACGTGTTGTGTACTACAGAACAAGGGGTATTCTGTCATTTAGGTTTGATGGAAAAATAATATAGGGAGCTGATAATATAGGAAATTTATTAACTGCTAGCATAATTATCCCAATCGCCAAATACCACCCAACCAGCAGTTACAAATGCCAGTTTGTGTGGAGGTTTAACATCAAAAACAGTCGATTATCACTTAACCGCATATTGTGAAAATCAGCATTAGAATGCTTGCCATTTTAGTATCTTTCCGTAGGCAAACTGATTAATATAGATATGTATGTAATGCATAACATATTGTTCATGTATTCCAAGAAAGAAAAAAAATACATTTATTTTCCAATAACAACATTAAAAGCTGCATCACTGTTGCTGTCGCGATTTCCCCTTCATACGACCTATCAAAGCGGCAACTTCCCTGCCATTGTTGACGTCATATCGAAACTCTTTTAGTAAAGCGTTCTACCAACTGATCGAGTATTAGTCTTTCTGTTATTTTCAATCTCCAACATCGTTCAAAATTTCGTTAAGGAAAATTGAACATCAAATATACAAAAAAAAATCAATTTATGGTCACTGTTTTTTTGTATATATTTTATAGAAAATATCATTCATGACTATTGTAAAGGGTGTTTTTTATTGGGGTATAGAACTTTATGTTGGCATCACTTTTTTAACTGGCGGCCATTTTGTCAGCTGTCAAGTGATTAATATTTAGTTTGGTTTGCCATTTCATCATGAACAGGTTGACAAAAGAACAACGCTTGCAAATCGTGCAAATTTATTTCGAAAGTAATGGTTCAGTTCGCGAAGTTCACCGCAAGCTCCGTCCATTTTATGCCATTACATCCACAAAAACTGACTGTTTGGTGTGCTCTATGGGCTGGTGGAGTCATTGGGCCATACTTCTTCCGAAATAATGCTGGAGAGTCAGTTACCGTTAATGGAGACCGGTATAGAGCCATGATAACCGACTATTTTGTTCCCGAATTGGATGGCATGAATGTGGATGAGTTGTGGTTCCAACAAGTGGTTGAAAATTGGATGTATAATTGGCTTTATTCGAGCCAGCCGCGGCGGCCACATGCCCGAAATCATATTTAAACATTAATGGCATAAAATTATCCTTCCAATAAAGCCAAATTGATGGACATTAAAACGATTTTCTTGTGTTTTATTTCAATTTGAAGTTCTATACCTCAATAAAAAACACCCTTTACTTCAGCGCCAAAGAAAGACATTATAGAAACGAACTGGCATTAAGTTATCTTCTTCTTAATATATATTTACCCTCGACACTGATTCACTGATACACTGATTCCCTGATTCCCTGATTCACTGACTCTGTCACGCAGTACGTAGGAATTTAAATAGGCATTCTATAATATTCTATAATAATTCTATAAATAATAATAATAAAAAAATAATATTTTTTTTGTACAGATTTGTTTTCTTAAAAAATTTTTTTTTTTCAAGAAATTTTTTTTTTCAAGAATTTTTTTTTTCAAAATTTTTTTTTTTCAACAAAATTTTTTTTTCAACAAAATTTTTTTTTGCAACAAAATTTTTTTTTTTCAGCAAAAATTTTTTTTTTAACAAAAATTTTTTTTTCAACAAAATTTTTCTTTTTTCCAACAAAATTTTTTTTTTCAACAAAATTTTTTTTTTCCAACAAAAATTTTTTTTTTCAACAAAAATTTTTTTTTTCAGCAAAAATGTTTTTTCCACAAATTTTATTTTTTTTCGAACAAAATAGTTTTCTCAAAATATTTTTTACAAAATTTTTAAAATTAAGTAACAATTACTTTCTCAAGCAAATTAACGGGCGCCATAGGCGCATTACAACTTACTAGTTTATTATAAAGTACAAAAGATTTGAACTGTAACAATGTAATTATGATTATATTAATTACGATATATTTAGAAATTGAAATATTGTTTACACCAGAAGCGTTTCAAATCGTTCACATAAGTAAGCTTTACATCTTTTCTATGAAAACTGAAATCGTCGCACTACTTTTCCAACATAATCATCAACACGTTGTTTGGTTTGTCTCCCATCTACATCTCGGTACTCTGAGATTTCGACTTAATCAAGTCTAAATCAAAAAACACTGAATTTTTTTTATTCGATGTTAACATTTTCTTGGTAACATTTCCGCCATTCCGGCTGTTAATGTCAGCTATCCAATAACAAATCGTGTTCCGAAAATAGAAAATAAGTCCATTCGTCGGTATCCACAACAAACCGTCCATACAAAATGATGTCCTAAATTGTGCAGTTTATTTATGACTTTCATGTATTTGATTGTAACATTTTTCCACATTGACATTCCTACATATGTCCGTGATTAGTGATGATCTTCTTGAATACCTGTGCACTCCATCATCTGTAATTAATAACCGTCTTGCAGCCCAGCCTAACCTACCTACCCTACCTTGTCGTGCCTGCCAGCCAGCCAGCCATTAAACCAACAAGACGACACACTCGTAAACATCACTTTAAAAAACGATTAAAACAAATCATATCGGGCAATGCGACGGGATTCCTTTGTTCTAATTAGGAGTGAGGGACAAAATGACAGACGACTTGGTTGGTTGATTTAACACGTCTCTCTCTCTCTCGCTCTCTCTGTCTCACACACAGTTTGTTAGAAAATTCTGCAACGTTCAATGACTTAAAGCGAGCTCGGGATGTAACGAATGCAGCGAATTTTGCCGCCTCTGCCATTAACGTTTGAAAATGTTGATCAGTGTTGGTATTGCTGGCCGAAAGGTGGCAAAACGGCCACAATAGTGCCAAAAATGTGTTTCTATGTTTTTTTAGCCATTTTTCATGTAAACTGCTCAAATCGTATTTCTTCTACTTGTGAATTAAAGGCCTTAGCAAGGCAACGCATAGAGAACACACTAAACGTCTAATGAAATAATCAAATTCCTTTACGGTTCTACTCCAAAGACCTACAGCTCGGAAACCTGATCACTGTAGTATTTATCGGGGTAAAATTATGAATATTAAAGAAGTAGCAGAATGTCGGAAATACAACGTCCTCGCCATATATGTCTTTTCAGTTTTACATGATTGTCAGCCGCACCTGCTAGTTCGGTCGAGACAAGTTCCGAGATCTGCTGACTACCCGTGTTACCACATTTAAGTCACCCGTCAGACCATGTAGCCAAAAAGCCACTTTTTGTTTCATTCTCTGGCCTGAACTCAACATCAGCCCACAGGTCTGTTAACGGGATGTTTCAGCAGTTTAATTATTCACCTTATATGGGTGCCGGGCTACATGAATATGCCCGGGGAACTGTAGAACATACGAGCTGGCAACACTAGGAATTCAGCCGGACTGGGATTCGTTTTTGATAATCTCACAATCAACTTAACCTTACTCATAACACTTAAGATCTTCCTCAGTAGAATCAAGAGAGACGCGGGACAAAAAAAAGTCACAATGTGCCTTCATCACTACCATCACTGATGCTGATGATCGCGCCTTATTCTCTCTCGCAGGCGGCCTCAGCCCATTAACAGTCGACACCTTTATGACGTCTGAAGTATTTTTGTACACAGGAATGTGTGTGTTTATGTTCATGTGACATGTTAATGACATTTGCTGAGTAGTTAAAGTCTTCGTTTTATTCACACTTTTCATTGACCGACACGCACCCACTTACTCGACAAATGTTATCGATCAGGTAAAAATGTAATAAATTCTCATATTGTATGTTTGTGTTTTTAACTTTTATTTTTAATGTTAATGTTGTTATAAAAATGATTTGTGTAATTGAGTGTGTGTGTGTGTTTTTTTTTTTGCTCATATTGCAAAACATGACATTGGGAAATACGAGACGGTGTGAATATTTCTCCTGTTTTACAGCGGATGTTGTCGGTGGACGTGATGTAATTCACATTCGTCCAAACGTACAAAAACGATTGTTTGGTTCAGTTATTTCCTAAAAATTAGAGCATTCCATTGAAAATGGCTCTACAACAGAACAGCGAAACTAACTAGAGGATGTTACAGTCAAAAGTAGTTGATTTTACACAGGCAAAATTCGTTACTTATCTCGGTCATTCTTTATCGCAAGTGGATACTGACCTCCGCAGATTCCAACTTTCAATGTTTCCAGGAGCGTGAGCTCTGTAAACCGCATCTGGGAAACATAACAACTAGGAAAACCCAAAGAATAATGGCAAAATCTCTTTCAAAATGTTAACGACCCCCAAAAAACGTTTTAAGCATCAGAATTTGCATCAAAAATCTTAATTAGGAGATCTATCCGAAATCTTAATTTGGAATGTCTAGCAGTCTTTTGGACAAATACCCTTCCCAAATCTTAATCAGAATGGTGCATCTGTGTAAGAGGCTGATCAGCTGTCAGTAACAGAGTTCAGTAACATGATAAGACGTATTCGAAACAAATACCTGGACAAGCACGAGGTAGCGTGTGGATTCATGATGTAATATGTTCTCTGGAAAAGAAGACCCCTGTATTTTGCGCAGTTCTGCCCCTCTTCAATTTTTTTGGACGATCCTGTTCGCTTCGTCACAAAGATTTGAAAGCGCTCTTTTTTTTTGCTATTATTTATAGCCTGTTACTGAGATTTTCGCAGATCTTTAAATTCCTCTACAAGTCTGCCAAAATCACACCAATCAATGGGTCCTTGCATTTGTCTTCTAGTCCTTAGGCATTGCGGCCTCAGAGTGCGTATAAAATAAGCCGTGATGTGATAGGCAGCTTGTGCGGCTCTCCCAATACAAACACAGGATCGCCAACTGGTAAGATCATCAAATCCACCTCGGATATGTCGGCGACTTTACTAGGAAGACAGACTTTAGCAATAAGAGAGACTTTACCAGCAAGAGAGACGTTACCCGCAAGAGAGACTTTACCCGTACAGCCGTTCTGAGCTGCAGAAAATACTGGTCACTGATTGGAAAAAAGTTGCAAAATACACCGATTCGTAGAAACCTTAGATCTGATCTATTTACCACAAGCTCCAATAACCGGAGACTCCCTTCAAAATTAAGAAAATACAAATTTTACAATACAAACTTTGAAGGTCACCAAAAAAAAACAAAAACTAATTCTGATTTGCAAATGTATCGCTCTTCTACGGAGCACTGTACTCCGTAGAAGATTTGCTAACCGCTTAACTATGTCTGTGCATGATTTCATAAATATCAAATTCGACACGATCTCGGTCGGATAGACCTCACCCTTATTCTAATTATTGTCAAATCAGGCAGACAAATGAAACGCTAATTAATACTTTTTATTTATGGCTTATCAATTTTTGAAGATCTCCACAAATCCGAACATTAAAGCGACAAACAAACAACAACAACAAAAAAAGTAAGGCATGAAAAGAAAAATGAATTATGACAAAAATCACCACAAACAATTCGCACAATTAATTAAAATGCAAACTAAACACTCATAGACCGACGTTCGCCGCGTCGTTTCGTCTGTCACACAGCTCCACTACAATGACATAAATAACAAATCACTAGAATTATTCTGAGCGCCCAGTCACCCAACTAACAAGCGTACGACCGGACCGACAGACAGCATGACTGACAAAGCACAGTGGATCATTTGGAGAGAAGTTTGTACGAACATTTAATAATAATAAAATATTTATTGCCAATGTTAGAAACGTTGATAGTAAGGATTGTCACTTACGTTTGGTTTACGTTTGAAACATGGATAAAGGATTTTTTCCAAAAAAAAAAAAAAAAAAAAAAAATATTTTCATTGTTTTTTAACCAAAACTAAAACATATTAAAATCCAGGTATGTTAAAAACTTGAAATTACTGATAAGACTAATTAAAAATCCTAGAAATTAATATTGCAAACAAATCTCTACAATTTAAATGTAATAAGATTAACTAGTTAAGCGCCCCGGTAGGCGAGTTGGTAGCGTGCTTGCCTATCAGCGTGGGGGTTGTGGGTTCGATTCCCACCAGAGGCTTTGGTCTGTCGCTGCAAAAATCAAGCCAAATGGTCTTTGTCACCCGGTTTACCCTTGGACCCAAAATTAGAATATAAATTTACTTTGTATTGTAATTAATTAATAAATAAATAAATAATAAAAGATTAACTAGTTCAGGAATGTTTCAGGATGTAAAAAATCGTATATTTCCCGATTATAAAAATGGCGAAAATTCCATCTAGTTTATTTTTTTGGTAGTATTTTATTCTCGGGAATTCCGACCCATAATCCCGGGAATCAGAAGGTACAAACCGTGTTTAAAACGCTAAATATCAGCTATGCCGACGGCTATACAGGACTGCATTTCCGAGAAGGGAAACGGTCGCTGATGTTTTTACCAGAGGGCTAATCTGGCTTTGTTGTGTGCAAGTTGACTACTACTATCGAAAATAATTCAAATATTTAATTAACAAAAAAAAAAACATATTTAACTACTTTAAAAAATTATTGATTTCTAGTGGCTTTCTCCGCAAAAGGCACCACTGTGCAATGTTGTTATTTGGTGACAGACAGACACATTGTCCCCATCAAGATGAGGAAAATGCCAACAACCACCACCGCCGTCGCACACAAAAAGTCTAACAATTACACCGGCAATCATCACGTTCGCCTATGCCTTTGTGTATGTACAATGTACACCTCAATTACTCTCAGTCGTGAGTCATGCCTCACGCGACGTCGTCGTATCTCGCTGATGGCGTGATCGTTCACCAATCACAGCCTAGAATTTACGTTAGCCCATAAGATTGAGTGAAATGGTTGGGAGAGCTTTCTTTCAATTGCATAGCCAGTTATTGCGCGTTTCTTCTTGCCAGACTTCTTATCAGACTCTCGTGTTGCCATCAACAGGTTGTTGCCTTGGCAGTATGCAACATTTGGCAAGAGGTAGTCGAGGAAGGATGGAATGGTGGGATGTTTGGTATTGAATGAAAGAGAGTCGTATATGTTAATGAAAATTGCCTAAAAAAAATTAATAAACAGCGGATGTAAGGAGGGACCAGAGATGGGATTACCTAATGTCCAAATTGTTAAAAAAAAATTTCGCACTAGGGAAAAATTCTGTATGAAATGGGCGAAAACCTTGGCGGGGGTTATTAGAACAGAAATCCGACTTCCATAAGTCGAATGATAGAAGCCAAATTCAAAATGTTCTAAAAACTTCGACCCGATTTCAATTTGGGTGAACAGTCACGAATTTCGGCCATTGGAGGCAAAGAGCAGCCGGAAAACAAAACAGTCACAAAATGAAAATAGAGACTTTTTAAGAGCAAATTAATTTTTTTTGGGCTTTTTCAATTTTAGATTGTTACACAGAAAAAAATACGGGCCAAAAATATTCAATTACTATCGTAATTGAAATTAAGCTTGGATATCAATTAATGTTGTAATTGAACTTAGAAATTCTTGGTGAAAAATAATGGTGTCAAAAATAGTAAAAAAAAATCAATTACTTATTTAAAATTTGAGTAATTGAATTCACAACTTTTGTAATTGGAAGAAAATCAATTAAAAAAGTAATTGAATTGACGAATTCCATACAAACTTCGTAATTGATTTCAAAAATATGTTTTTTCTGTGTAGAAATGAAGAATACACGTCAGTAACAGGTACACATGTTTGTATTTAAGAAGTCATCGTGTAAACGGTTATTACATTTTTAAAACAAAACCCCTAAACAAAATTATTATTTTTTTTTTAATATTCATTAAAAATGTAAAATTTCTAATATTTTGTTTCTGGAATTTTGTGAATCATAAAGGTTTCTATTCTTCTTCTTCTTTCGTTGAGTGACGTCAGAACCATATGGCTATTAAACTGTGTCCAATATTGGGCGTTAAAACACGTTTAAAGTTTGACTGAAAAAATTAATTTGAAGTTTAACGAACATCCTTGACTCATTTATTGGGCCTAGTAATAGCAAGGAGAAAAACAGTCGTGAATTTGAGTTGGGGGCAGGGGCTGATTTTATATTGTTATAAAGGGTTATCCATTTCGTGGTTTCAAAAGTATAGGGCTGGAATTCGACATCTGTCAAACGAAGTTGTTAAACCAATTTTTTTCCATTTCAGTTGGAAGTCTGACATTGATGAAAATGGATCGCTTAACTACCACACAACGCGTAAAAATTATTAAATCCAACAACAAAAATTATTAAATCCTACTACAAAAATGGTGATTCTGGCACAACATATCGTGCTTTAAGAGGAGATTATGGTTTATGGTTATGAAGCACATTTCTCACTCGGTGGGTATGTTAATAAACAAAAATTGTCGTATTTGGGGTTCTGAGAATCCTCACAAAAAGTAACTGTTTGGTGCGCTCTTTGGTCCGAAGGTGTCCTTCGTGTCCCTCGTCCTTTTCGTCAACGACTGTCACCGTCAATTCGGAGCGTTATGGTCGTATGATAACCGACTTTTTTTTCGGCTGCTATTGAAGAATACGACTTGGAGAATATGTGGTTTCAACAAGACGGTGACACATGCCACACAACTCGAGACACTTGCAAGAGACATTTCCTGGCCGCGTAATTTCTCGTCGTGGCGACATCAGAATTTAGAATTTTTTTTTGTGGGGCTATGCGAAAGACCTTGTTTATGCAGATAAACCTTTAACTCTTGAGCACTTAAGAACCAACATTCGTCATGTTATGGCTGAGATACCGCCCAATATGTGCCAAAAAGTGGTCAGCAATTATCTCAAAAGAACAAATGATTGCAACATTTCGCGTGGTGGTCATTTAAATGATGTAGTGTTTCACACATAATGTCCACGTTCAAATTTTATAATAAAAAAATAAATATCATAAAAAAAAATATTTTATATGTGTTTTATTTACGTTTACTTTTGAAAACGCACAACAGAATTAAGAACGCATCTAAGAACGTATGTAAACATTCATGTCTTGGCAAAGCGTTTTTAAATGAAAATATTAAAAAACCCCTGGACGAAGTCATCGTGTAATTCGGAATTTAAAAGATCATTCTGAATGGGTTTCGGAAGAAAATTTAAAAAAAAAAACTCTGAGAAAAAAAGTAAGCGGGAATAAGTGAAAACAGACTGTGTTTTACTTCCAGCAACCTTATGTGTTTTCAATTGGATTTTAAGGAACCAGGAAATTAGGTCCAAATTTACAATGACATTAGGCCCCAAATTTGGCGTTTATTGACATTAAAAAAATTTACCCCAGGACATTTTAGTGCTTTACAAATTGACACTTTTTTGGATTCTAACAATCGAATCCAAAAATTTGTTGACGAAATCAGGGTGTTGGAAGGCGGAAAGAGGAAGTAGTGTTTGTTTACATTAGTCTTGAATTTGAGTGTGTCATAGCAGGTAGAAAAACACTTACTGGAAGACCATTCCGTAGGTCAACAGTACGGCTGAAGAACGTATTTTCTCCAGACTTTGTCGTCCGGACAACCGGTCATTTGACAATTTGAGTATTCCGGTTAAATGTTCTAACGTCAGGGACCAGATGAAGGATATCTGACGAGCAGATACCATTGAAATATCTACATACCGGTGATGCTGAAGGGAGACAATTGAGCAGGATACCCTACGATCCCCTATCATCACCAGCGCTCAACTCTGTACACGGTCCAAAAGCTGCAAAGATGTCCTGCCCATATATGGGAGTTATATTCCATTTTAGGTCGAATTTAGGTTGTGTAAATATTTACGATATCAGACGGGGGAGAAGTATTTCTGGCACCGATTTAAAAAGCCTAAACACTTGAATGCTTCTTTCGACACCTCGAATATATGGCTTGCCCAACGAGCATCACCCTGTACCTTCATGCCCAGACCCATACAGATTAAGGACGGTGCTGGACCAGTGGAACGTTTTTGTGCATTAAAATCTACTCTAAATCGCGATTAAGTCTGTCACTCATCGTTCGCCTTTTGTCCTCGACCTCTAGAGGACCTGGCCGATGATCAAATGATTATGAATGACAGAGGTTAATTAAGTAGTCAATTGTTAAATTATTTTTGATTTTAGTTAATTGAAAAGATGAACTGTTACAAAATTTCATATTTAATTTCAAAATGTTTACTGGTATAAAATATACTCTTCAAAAACACAGTCAACCAAGAAACCCGAAAATTATTCCTAGTACTACTAATTACTAAATGATTGCTAAGTTTAAACCAATGCCAGAATAGTTCAATAATCCTCGGGAATTGCCTTAAACTATTTTTTTTTTTGGTCAAAGCTGTGTGGCGGAACTCAGGCTACCACCGGAAATAAGAGTTGTCTTAAAGTGCAACAAATTACAGAAACATTGCAAATTCATTTCTTTGTTTCAATTCTATTCTGATTCAAATCCATATTTCCCGTATCCGCATTTCTGACTTCCATACATACACTCGTACTTTTCGTGCGCCATTTCTGCGACAAAATGATCTAATTCGGAAATACACGAAAATACATGAGAGATAGTTTTCAATTACAAAGTCAATATTTGTACCTTTGTTTTGCTATTTGAATAAGTGTGTGAATATAAAATAAAATAAAAAAAAAACACACACGAATTTAAGGCGGAAATTCCTGATATGCCGTGACATGAAGATAACAACACACACCACCGACAAAGTCGCCTCCATACCGGACGGACAGTATGTCAGTCATACAGACTCACATATGTACATATCTACATATACATCGGTATATATTCGTAGCATGATGGCAAAATTATAGTCGTTTTGTTTTTTTTTTGTTTTGCTTTGTTTCTTTCTTACTTTTTATATCATTACGATTTTTTGTAACCGAGGTAATAAATGTAAACAAAGATGATTGGCTGACTACTATACGCGCAGATATTTCCAACGACGCAATAAGGCTCTGAAGCTGAATACAATACGGGAAAGATTAATTCCAACTCACTCGAACAAAAAAAAAGAATCGTAATTACTGCACCGCAGAAAATGACGCTCTAAAAATCTCAATGAAAACGAAAAGTGAGTTTTGTGTGTTCAACTCGGTATACAATGTAAACCAAAGAGGGCAAATGGCCAATGGAGAGCAGTATGATAAAAAAAAGGACTCCACGACAATACGCCCCAACTGTGAAGCGGAATAGGGTACCAAATATGTGGTCCTAGATCAGGTACCTAGATCGCCAATGGCGGTCAGGTGATTTTTGTTCATTTCAGCAGAAAAATGGTTGATAAGGATTTTGACTTGTTGACCATTTCATGGTGTAAGTCGGTTTGGATTCAATTCAATGTCGATGTCCCCACTTGCAACCACTTGAAGTCTACACAGTACATTTGGCCATAACAATGACAGACATTTCTCTCTGAGTGTACTGCTACCAAGTTCTCTTATTAAACAATTGTTAATTGTTACATGATACTAAAACTGATGAGATATCTTCCATATAAAACCAACAAATATAAAACTGATTTATTTTAATGCCTACAGAGCAAAACCGAAGCAGGTGTAGACAGAAGGGGGCATACAAATTGTGAAATGTACGCAAAAAACAAATCTGATTGATGTCCACTCAGGAAGTCCAACAATAACACTTCATAAAAGTTGAATAAACTGTCAGACAAAACGATATTAACAACTTCGACTTTATAATATTTAAAGTGTTAATGTTCTCAAAACAAACAACAACAAAAAACATCAAATTATATGCATGTGTTAGCATTTTAAAAATGTACAGCCAGAACAATCTCCTTAAAAAAAGAAATTCATTCTAGTCATTTCAGGAAAATATGCAAATAGCCCAACAACTCACTAGTCCCTCTCTCATTTACAATAACAATTGAAGCCAAGAATTCTCTGAATAAATTACATCGGCCATCGTTTGATATCTTTATTACTGTTACATTTACAACAATTCAAAATTGTGGCACATATAAATTATAAATTTATTTCCTTAGATTCAATTAAACACATTTGATTCTAATCGCCACACAATTTTTAATTATAAATTATGGCTCATTTACAGTGGCGCAGATTTGACGTCATGGTTAAAGAAACTAAAGCACAACAACTGAAAAAAGTGATACGTGTTTGACGTCATTTGATTAATTCATAATAATGCTGACCAGCACTCGCATGAGTAAGTCTGTGTGTTAGCTTTTGTTTACTTTAGATATGGGATAGAAGAACAAATACAAACAAAAATGTGACACAGCGAACGGAGATATCACGGACATGGACTTAACTTTGAACGCGGTTTTCTAAAAAAAAGCCAAACAAAGAAATGTAACGGCTGGACTCGACTTTGAACGGTGGATATGGGAATTAATAGGGAAATTAATCAGCTTTTATTTATTAAATTATTTAATCATTATTTAATTATTTAATTATTTAATTATTTAATTATTTAATTATTTAATTATTTAATTATTTAATTATTTAATTATTTAATTATTTAATTATTTAATTATTTAATTATTTAATTATTTAATTATTTAATTATTTAATTATTTAATTATTTAATTATTTAATTATTTAATTATTTAATTATTTAATTATTTAATTATTTAATTATTTAATTATTTAATTATTTAATTATTTAATTATTTAATTATTTAATTATTTAATTATTTAATTATTTAATTATTTAATTATTTAATTATTTAATTATTTAATTATTTAATTATTTAATTATTTAATTATTTAATTATTTAATTATTTAATTATTTAATTATTTAATTATTTAATTATTTAATTATTTAATTATTTAATTATTTAATTATTTAATTATTTAATTATTTAATTATTTAATTATTTAATTATTTAATTATTTAATTATTTAATTATTTAATTATTTAATTATTTAATTATTTAATTATTTAATTATTTAATTATTTAATTATTTAATTATTTAATTATTTAATTATTTAATTATTTAATTATTTAATTATTTAATTATTTAATTATTTAATTATTTAATTATTTAATTATTTAATTATTTAATTATTTAATTATTTAATTATTTAATTATTTAATTATTTAATTATTTAATTATTTAATTATTTAATTATTTAATTATTTAATTATTTAATTATTTAATTATTTAATTATTTAATTATTTAATTATTTAATTATTTAATTATTTAATTATTTAATTATTTAATTATTTAATTATTTAATTATTTAATTATTTAATTATTTAATTATTTAATTATTTAATTATTTAATTATTTAATTATTTAATTATTTAATTATTTAATTATTTAATTATTTAATTATTTAATTATTTAATTATTTAATTATTTAATTATTTAATTATTTAATTATTTAATTATTTAATTATTTAATTATTTAATTATTTAATTATTTAATTATTTAATTATTTAATTATTTAATTATTTAATTATTTAATTATTTAATTATTTAATTATTTAATTATTTAATTATTTAATTATTTAATTATTTAATTATTTAATTATTTAATTATTTAATTATTTAATTATTTAATTATTTAATTATTTAATTATTTAATTATTTAATTATTTAATTATTTAATTATTTAATTATTTAATTATTTAATTATTTAATTATTTAATTATTTAATTATTTAATTATTTAATTATTTAATTATTTAATTATTTAATTATTTAATTATTTAATTATTTAATTATTTAATTATTTAATTATTTAATTATTTAATTATTTAATTATTTAATTATTTAATTATTTAATTATTTAATTATTTAATTATTTAATTATTTAATTATTTAATTATTTAATTATTTAATTATTTAATTATTTAATTATTTAATTATTTAATTATTTAATTATTTAATTATTTAATTATTTAATTATTTAATTATTTAATTATTTAATTATTTAATTATTTAATTATTTAATTATTTAATTATTTAATTATTTAATTATTTAATTATTTAATTATTTAATTATTTAATTATTTAATTATTTAATTATTTAATTATTTAATTATTTAATTATTTAATTATTTAATTATTTAATTATTTAATTATTTAATTATTTAATTATTTAATTATTTAATTATTTAATTATTTAATTATTTAATTATTTAATTATTTAATTATTTAATTATTTAATTATTTAATTATTTAATTATTTAATTATTTAATTATTTAATTATTTAATTATTTAATTATTTAATTATTTAATTATTTAATTATTTAATTATTTAATTATTTAATTATTTAATTATTTAATTATTTAATTATTTAATTATTTAATTATTTAATTATTTAATTATTTAATTATTTAATTATTTAATTATTTAATTATTTAATTATTTAATTATTTAATTATTTAATTATTTAATTATTTAATTATTTAATTATTTAATTATTTAATTATTTAATTATTTAATTATTTAATTATTTAATTATTTAATTATTTAATTATTTAATTATTTAATTATTTAATTATTTAATTATTTAATTATTTAATTATTTAATTATTTAATTATTTAATTATTTAATTATTTAATTATTTAATTATTTAATTATTTAATTATTTAATTATTTAATTATTTAATTATTTAATTATTTAATTATTTAATTATTTAATTATTTAATTATTTAATTATTTAATTATTTAATTATTTAATTATTTAATTATTTAATTATTTAATTATTTAATTATTTAATTATTTAATTATTTAATTATTTAATTATTTAATTATTTAATTATTTAATTATTTAATTATTTAATTATTTAATTATTTAATTATTTAATTATTTAATTATTTAATTATTTAATTATTTAATTATTTAATTATTTAATTATTTAATTATTTAATTATTTAATTATTTAATTATTTAATTATTTAATTATTTAATTATTTAATTATTTAATTATTTAATTATTTAATTATTTAATTATTTAATTATTTAATTATTTAATTATTTAATTATTTAATTATTTAATTATTTAATTATTTAATTATTTAATTATTTAATTATTTAATTATTTAATTATTTAATTATTTAATTATTTAATTATTTAATTATTTAATTATTTAATTATTTAATTATTTAATTATTTAATTATTTAATTATTTAATTATTTAATTATTTAATTATTTAATTATTTAATTATTTAATTATTTAATTATTTAATTATTTAATTATTTAATTATTTAATTATTTAATTATTTAATTATTTAATTATTTAATTATTTAATTATTTAATTATTTAATTATTTAATTATTTAATTATTTAATTATTTAATTATTTAATTATTTAATTATTTAATTATTTAATTATTTAATTATTTAATTATTTAATTATTTAATTATTTAATTATTTAATTATTTAATTATTTAATTATTTAATTATCTCTTGTTCTCACATTTCCCATGATGGCACCCAACCCCTTATATCGTAGACAATTTACCCGCTCTGCTCGGCGTACAGCCGACACTGCTGGAGTGTGTAGTCTTCTAGAGAATACAAGTTTAGTTTCTGTTCAGTCCTCCATGCCTGGCTAGGAGTGACTCATTGGAATGATATTCGCCGGTTGATGTTCGCTGTTTGCGTTGAATTTAACCCAGTTTTTTCCGTTTGCCTGAGCTCTTGCTAATTGTCATACAAAGAAGCGGCGCGCCGCTGCTACTCCTCGCACTCTTAGAAATTTCGATGAAATGGTGTGATTTAAATTATAATTTTTTGATGTGTTATCGTTTTTTTTTTTTTCTTTTCAAATTTTATGTTTTGTTTTGGTGTGTTTTTTTTATTGGTAGCGAGAGAAACGTGCCTTTTTAAATGAAATGTTTATTTAAACAACAGACCGGACCTAGGTCTCTATAAAATCTTGTGGAATTTTAGTATTCAGTTGTTTTTTTCTAATCGTAATATTTTTTACGGTTTAAGTGTTTTGTTGCAATATGGACACACGTTAGTTTCCAATGAATGGAAAACGTTCAATGTTCGTTTTTTTTTTGATTTTTCAATTAGCATTAATTTTTATTTTTTGAGGTAAACGGAAATGCCGTTGTTGGGTTACTTTGTTGTTGTGTTTCAGTTTTTATCGTAAGCGTGTGGAAGAAGAAGAACTGTGTTAAATGTTGTAGTTGGAATCAAGGTGAAGGTTTTCAGTTGTGGGTAAACGGATGGCTTTATTCATTGCCATGGGAAGGACAAGTAATGCATTGGTGTCGTTCGATTAGAGGTAGCATTTCATGGTGGAGGAGAAGCGAATCACTTCCTTCTTTAATCCGAAAGATAATGTCATTCAAATATTTCATATGCTACGACACGTACGGATCCCTTAGCATTTCATTAGGGAATCGACAGGGAACTTCTCGAATTTATTCAATTTATTAAAATTGAACATGAAGCTGAAGCTATGAAATATCTGAGGAGAGATGGGTGTCGCCGAACACGGAATTTTTTCTATAGGTTTTGTCCTTAAGTTCCAGGATTTTCGGATTATTCCTTTAATTTGATTTTCTTTAAAAAAAAATGAACGTTCTGAATACAGAAATAGACGGACATCTTGAATGTTTCAAATGACAACTAAACACCCTTCACCTTCGTGTTCACCATTAATTTACGCAAATAAATTCAAACTTAATCTGCCGCCAAAACGTAACCCCCCGAAGTTAAAGGCGAACAACAACAGCAACAAAAACTGCAACACAAATTATGTATCATGTGCTCATATCTCCTCTCTAAGCGAGCAAAAGTCTGTTTGTTTTGTGGTGATTAAAACAACACGCTTCAATTTCAAAGTTGAATTCATTCGAGACCCGGTGCCTGGCTGGTTGGCACTCCTTGAAATAAAATCAGCAAAATGAAATGCAAAAAACAGAAACAAAAGTTTAAAAAATTTAAAATTCTAAATAAAAAATAATCAATATTGCACACACCGAAATGGCCATGGAATTGTAAAATACAGCAAAAGCCAACAACATCAGAGCGACAACAACGACGACGACGACAACGACAGCATCAGATAACCCTCAAAATAAATAAATGCTCATTATTTGCGGCATTAATAACAACGCGCAGCAACCCAGTGCAACACACGGCTCAGCCCCGCCATACTTATGTGGAAACATGCAACATTGTGTCGTTGAGTGTTCACTGCAAACGGCCACAAGATCCCATCATTCGTATGGGCAACGGACGAGGGGTACTGACTGACATATCTGGAGGGACAGACGTCGAGATCCTAAAACTCATTTACATTTTTCATGATACGAGTATTCGCTTGTTTCGTGAGCGGTATTAATTTGGCAGCGCCAACAACAACGAAAAAAAAACGCTTAAAAATGCGAAAACCGAAAATTAGCGAAGACAAAAAATTAATGCAGCATATCATGATAACTTTTTTTTTTCTGTGCTCAATTTATGAGGGAGGGTTTTTGTAGTTGTTCGTACAAAAAGGGTTGGACGATTGGGATGACATATTTATAGTTTGTGATGGCAAGATCGAGTGTATGCTTGGAATGATTCATTAAGATCATTATTATGTAATTACATTACGTTTTTGTAATTAATTGAACTTCAATTCAGAATGCTGTACGTAGTGTGACGTTTGATTATTACAACTCTATGTTTTTATTCCTCAAGATGTTACCCAGCGGATGACGAAATGTCAAATAAATAAATAAAGGATTATATCAAAAACAAAACTTTCGAGGTCAAATTAATTAAAAACAAAAATTTATGATAAAAAAGGTCGACATAATATCAACAAATATATAAACGTTTTAATATAATATTTAAAACGGTTCCAAGAAATAAAAGTCGGGTTATTTTTATTATTTTTTTCAAATCGTCTTAAAAAGTGGATGCTGCTGTTTCAGGTCCCATGCAGCAAATCCAGTGAATTGGACGTTTTTTTTTAAATTTTTATTAAAACGATCCTGAATCATTAATGTCTGGCAATCCACTGCGAATGCAGCTTCTCTCAATTATGTGTTCAAAAATCACTTTTCTCTATCACTCCAAAACATCAGCCCTTTTAACATACCTAAACCCCAAACCTTTTTCCATGCAATCGGATATTTTGTTTCTAAATTTCTTGCTTTGGGATTTTTATTTCGAATATTTTTTTTTACATTTTGCACCTGCAATTGAAGTTGTCGCATAATCGTTAATTAATGTGTATTTGTTTGTTTGTAGTACGAAAAAAAATTTTAGTTTCACACAAAAAAAAAATTAATAACACTAATAATATCTCGCGGCTCTTTTTGTGGTACACCGTTTTGCCGCCGCTGTTATTTTGTTTTTGTTCTGTCGAAAATTAAAAATAATTATGAAAATTATGTGAAACTATGGCAAATTCTAGACGCGATTACCAGATCGCACAGCGATAATTTCAGGGGCAATACCACATCCATTCGTTTGTTTCATTGATGTCCCGCGTTTATTTTTTTTTTTGCTTTTCTTCTGCTCTTTATGTTTTCAGCACCACGAGACATTGTGGCGTATGAGTAATGTCGGCGATAATTTATTTTTGAACCGTTTCGCTTATGCAGCCGATGATAGTCGGACAAATTTTGCTGACGGACGAATCGATAAGATGGACTGTCTGAGACTTAGAAATCATTTCCTTTGTAACGTTGACAGAAGTGATTTTCAGCTGCTGGGTTAAAATAATAAAACCAAAAAAAAAATAGCTGATTATCTTTGTGGAGAGGTGAAAGATAAGCCCTCCCTCCCTCCCTTCCCCACAGCCACTTTGGACTCATATCTTGTGAGTTGTTTCATAAAGTATCAGTTAGATAAACAATAAAACAAAATGACATAAAATATATATTTATGTTGACATTTTGACAGAGCTCTTTAAGTGATGATCAAAGGAGCCGCTTTTGACATATATACATGTATACACACATTTTCATACATACATACATATATATGTTACTTATTGCCAAAAAGTTGATTTTGGATTCATCCATAAACATTTCAATGTTCAACATTTCAGAATTTACGTTCGCAAGTTCAATATTTTAATTTGAATAAATTAAAAAAAATATATATATCAAAAAATTCTATAATCTGACTTATTTCTAAATACGGTCAGAGCTCTGAAAAGTCTATTCGCTGTAATCACTTGCTGCTGCACGTAAGATTTCTAATGTAATAAACTCTATGGAACTGGGAAATATTAACAATAGCTGTGTTCGCATGGTCACAATCACTTATAATTAAATGAAATTAAAATACACGAACATTTCCTGCTCAGTATAAAAATACCAAATGAGAAAGAAATTTGTTCTCGTTAAAGATACATATTATTTTGGCTCAGATAATTGTTTATAAAATAATTTGCGGATTTATTGACTGGCCGTCTATTTTAAGCCTGTTTAGATTTAATGTTCCTATGAGAGCACTAGGAACGTTTTGATTTTTTTTAGCATAGCTTTTCAGAGAACTAACTCCAGTACGAATGAACCAATTGTTAAATCTCTCAGGGAATTTAGTAGAATGTCTGCAATGGCGAAAGAAAATCGAGGTAGAGTGGCGTTTTTGTAAAGCTGAAAACGTAAAAATTTAAAAACGCGTTTGATGTTAAAAGGCGTGATTCTTTGTATGGGCTACTTTAAGAGGACCCCGAGACGGCGGAACACTTCATGTGCCAGTGCCCGCTTTCTCGAAGATCAGGAAAATCCAATTAGGAGAGAACACCTTAGATGACCTGTCGGTCGTCAAAGGAATGGTCATAAGGAATTTAAGGAACTTTATAGAGGGGACCGAATTCCTAACGTAGAAAAAAGGGGAAGGGAATCTGTAGAAGAAACCAGAAGCGCACAACAGGCCGAATTGCTGACCTAGGTGTATGTCAACGACATGAGACGTTCATGGTACATGGCCGATCCTCCATTTCAAGCTATCCTAACCTTATCGCAAATATTATCAATTTGTAGTAATAAAGACATAGACATACAGTGGAACTTCCATAAACCGAACTTTCTTTAAGTCGAAACCCTTCCAGCGGCAGTCAAGGAGACAAATTCCCTTAAACAATTTTATAAGTTATTCCATAACTTAAAGTCTCCGTAAGTCGAACTTTTCTACGGGAAAATCATGGTTCGAGTTATGGAAGTGTGACTGTATTTAGAAAAAAAAAATTGTAAGCCGTTTATCAAAAATATTTTCTTTTAAAATAAATAATAATTTTTATTATTATTATTTGCAACTGGTTTTGCAATCCGAATAATTTCCATACAAAAGTCAGCCGACCACATCTAATCTCGACAATTAAATTTTCATTAACAACTGATAACCTCTTCGCTCGATACGATGCAGTGCAAAAGAGCAAACACATACAACGCTGTACGTTGTGTATTTCTACAATTTATTATCACTGTTTGGAAAATTTAAACTAAAATTACAATAATTGCTAATGTATAAAAGCTGAATGAAAGTCTAATAAATAATGCACTTATTTGGCGGATTCATGGGGCTGCCCTTGGGACAATTGAATTCGTTGGAGAACTCTTCGAAATTCGACAATGGTCCGATGACACGAAATTTATCTGGAACATGAGAATCGGTGGCTGCCACAAATTGACGCATAGCCGGATGTGTGGCACTGCACCACAACTGGCCGAAACTAATGAAGAACAACTGTTTGCCGGTATATTTTAGACGTGGCATTAACTCCAAATCCATCTTCCGATACGAGCGCATAGCATCCTCATACCACTGCAGATAGGCATCGTAGGCCAGCCGGATGCCACCGTTATCGGCTATATTTTCCGACTGTGTGGAAATTTCGGGCAAAAACTGTCCGTCATAGATGAATTTACGGTATTGGGCGCTAAAACATTCCGTGCGATTTTTGAAGTAGTCATTTGAGGCCTTGTCCCACCACTCATTGTGATTGCCCAATTTATCGTAGGTGCGGCCCTCCTCGTCGAAGCCATGAATCAATTCGTGCGACATCAGAAAACCCAGAGTGCCGAATTTCAAAGCATTCGGATATGAGTCGCACCACAGATAATACGGCTGAAGCACAGACACCGGAACTTTGACAAGATTTTCAGTTCGAATATAGACCGGAGTGAATGTCAACGATTCGGGATCATCATACGGTTTGGGCGCTTCGTGCAATTTCGATCTCATCCTGAGGGCACTGAGGGCAGATATCGATTTAAGGTTCTCCAGGTAATCGTGATCATTTATCGTAAGTGGGCCAAATTCTTCGGTGAAATTGGCGTGTTCATATGAATTTATCTCCACCCGAATGGTCTTCAATTTCTCCAGAGCATATCGACGGGTGTCTGCCCTCATCCAGGTCAGTTTGTTGGACTGCAGCACGTTGCGGAAGGCGGACTTGATAGTTTCAAACATGTACTTGACATCCTGTTCCGTTTGCTTTGTCGTATACTTACGATAGATCATATTATCGATGACCTTGGCAAAATGCGTTTTCGTCTTTTTAATGCACTCTTCTTGCAGGTCCGCCTCATCGTTGGGAGTGGTCGGCATAAACTTTTGCAGTAAATGATAGAATATATAATTGGCGACGATCCGCTTGGGCGTGTTCTTCATGACAATGGCTAAATTTTCTACATCGTCTTCCATCAGATCGTACACTGGGCCGGTGGGCACCGAACCGTATGCGATCTTGACCAATCGTTTTACATCCAGACTGGGGAAATATTTGGTTTGCATTTGTTCTATGGTGGTGAGATTACGGACTGACGAGTCGTCGTCGTCTTCTTCCTCATCTTCGGTGGTATCCTCTGCGGTTTCACTGTCATAGCCGGCAAACAAATTAGATTCAAATTCGAATATCTCATTGGTGGTCTGTTCGGCCAGTTTGGCGTTTAGGCCCAAAAAGTTTTTCAACTGTTTGGCTATAACAATTTTGTAGGCATTCCGGAATACTTTGTGGGCATCATCGGTATAGATGGCCATCGACTCCAGAGGCATATCTTCGGGAAGAATGTACATACGATTGACCGTGTTATTGGCCGAATCCACCTCATTCATATATCCCGCAATTATGCGGATATCATATTTGTGGGCAATCTCGCCCACCGTCTTCAGCCAATCGAAATCAGTCTCGCGCCATGCATCACCCTCCAGTACCGGCATGTGGCCAAATTCGCTGATGATCTCCTTGAGCTTTGCCTTGTACGAACTCTTCAGCGCCGGCAAATTAAGACATGATTCATAGAAATTCTTCACCATCTTATCGGTGGCGGTGTCCATTTCATCATTGACATTTAAAAGTGCTGAGAATTTACGGCTCAACGATTTCGAAATTGTGTGGAAAATATTCCTCTGGAACGGCATCTCATGGGGCGGATTAAGGCGATAATAATTACCGCAGGCGAAACTGTAGAAATCACTGCAAGGATCAAACGATCCATTCAAATAATTGCGAATTTCCGCAGACTTGGCATAGCGTACGATTTCCGCGTGGCCCGCCACATCATCCTTTGCGGCAGGAACTACTGAACCTCGTGCCAGGCCTATTAAAATGACACAGACCAATAATGCTCTTTCGAGCGCGTTTGCTGACATGTTGACTTTTCCCGTTTGGATTTGATTGAATTCAAGTTTATTCTTTTAATTTGTAATACTGTCCGCTTTGAGATTATTTGATGAACTGATGCTGATGTGCGCCACTTGAAATGCATTTACAAGTTTGAAGAGCTAATTGAGTGTTTTTTTTTTTCTCTTTTTTGTTGTTGCATTGGCTTGAGTAACCCCCACAATAGGGTTATCAGCGTAGCATGCAAAACGACAAAAAAAAAACAAAGTCGAAATGAAACTTAGCAAATCATTCTAAGAAATGGCTATGGATGTTCACGGCAAATACAAATACAATTTATACATAAATATATAAAGAGTCATATTCTTCTTCGAATGCTGTCTCTCGTCCAGCGGGCAAATCACTGCACTTGATGGGTTAAACCGGTTCGTCGGCGCAACCGGTAGTTGTATGCACTCCCACAGAGGCAGGGGATGTACAGAATTTGTCATGCGGTTTTAAAATATTTAATATTCTGGATCGTCGTAAAATTCCAAGACAGGGTATTAATTAATGTTCGTCCGTCTCTGTAAAACACCACAGCCAAAGAAAATTGAGCAGACAAATGATCTAAGTCTATTAACTGAAATAGTAGTGGATGCAGCTACGTCTCTTATATCAATTATGTGTTTAGTTAAGTCTGACCTCTGGATTGTCTTTGAAACAGCGATCAAATACTTTATAGTCGGTAGCTGACATTGGTTTATGGTCATACCCGGCACAGTGTTTAGAAATTAAAAAGTTGTTTTGTTCGTTGTGAGTTCGACTTTCAAATTTGGGTTGCCCTTTATTATTTTTACCACAAAGGCGACGTCCGACCAAACTATATACTATATCAATTTGAAGGTAATCATGTGATCCAAAAAATATTATGAACACGATATTTATTGAAAAGCAATACTGTTAAAATATTTTGTTCGAGTTTGTGGAACCAAAATCCACCATTCCTTGGAAAAAAATAGCAGTTGATGTGAAACTGTTAAAAAAAAAATTTAAAAAGTTTATATTTTTTATAATGGTCTGTACTGCACTGTATGCAAAAAATAAAAAAATGTTTTTTTTAATTTGATTTTTATAATAAAAATCAAATTTTAGAAAAAAAATTCAAAAATTTTTAGAAAAAATCTAAAAAAAACTTTTTTTTTTTAGGGTAAAAATTTTTTTTTTAATTTTGGTCACAGGCAGGACGCAAAAAAATTAAAAAAAAATTGTTTTTAAATTTGATTTTTATAATGGTCACAAAAAAATCTAAAATTTTTTAGAAAAAAATACTTTTTTGAAAAAAAAAACGTAAATTTTTTTAGAAGAAAAATATACAATTTTTTTAAAAAAAAAATCTAAAATTTTTTTAGAAAAAAAATCTAAAATGTTTTAAAAAAATAAATATAAAAATTTGGCCTGCCGCCACAACTTTAACGGCTAGTGCCCCCTTAAAATTATTTTATTTTTTTTTAATGGTAACAGTTTTAAAAATAGAAATTTTTTTCTAAAAAAAATATTAGATTTTTTTTTTTAAATTTTTATTTGCAAAAAATTAAAAAAAATTTTTTTTTTTAATTTTTATGAAAATTTTTCACGGTATGCAAAAAATAAAAAAAAGTTTTTTTTTTAATTTTATTTTTATAATAAAAATCAAAATTTTTTTAGAAAAAAACTAAAAAAATTTATTAAAAAAACTACATTTTTTTAGGGTAGAAATCTTTTTTTTTAATTTTGGTCACAGGTAGGATGCAAAAAATTAAATTTTTTTTTTAAATTTGATTTTTATAAAGGTCGCAAAAAAAAATTTTTATAAAATTTTTTTAGAAAAAAAATCTACAATTGCTTGTAGAAAAAAAATCTAAAATGTTTTCAAAAAAGTTTTGGCTAGATTTTGGACTCGTACACTAACGCCGGCTTGTATTAAAGTTGTGCTTACCATGAAAGTTTCTATCAAAGGAAATTATAGAATGGAATTGTGACACAGACCCCACCCAATCCTATGCTGAAAATTATGGGCGATTCATACGATTCCACCAGGCCGATCACAGCAACGTTTTTTGCTTATGTATAGATGTGACGACTATTATAAGTTTTTTCCGTTTTAAAGATTGCAGCATTTTGATAAGAAGATGATTTATAAACGATTTGTTCTTCATTTATAAATACAATTAACTTCTGAAATTCCCCTTGTATAATTACAAATCCAATGTGCCCCTGTCAACTAACATCTGTTAATAGACTAATGTCGAATGTTGAGTAGGCTTTATTATTAAGCTGGAGTATTTTTAGGAAGACATTTTCCCATAAGAATCATTACTGAAACCAAATAAAAGCCCCATAAGTACTACAATGTATTAAGTGTGGCAAATGGTAGACGCTACTGCCGTATCATATCGTTCAGTGGTATAGAATTTGTCTGATCATTATTGTACATACTCAGATAGTACATCTGAATTGTACAGTAGTTATTCAGTATACAAAAATATTTTTTTTGGTGCATAGTTTATTTGTGCACCCATGAGAACCCTTTGCCCCAGCGTGTCATTGAAACAAAACAATAATTCCCATGAAGAATGTGTTTATTTGTTTTCTCTGCTAAGAAAAAGTCTATCACATGGCATAGTATTCTAATAGATAATACACTTCTTGGCAGGATTCATGGCGCTGCCCTTGGGACAGTTAAATTCCTGGGAGAATTCTACTAAATTGGACAGTGATCCGAGAACACGAAATTCGGGTGGAGCATGCTGGTCGGTGGCAGCTTTCAAAATACGCAAATCCGGATGAAGGGAAGAGCACCAGAACTGACCGTAACTAATGAAGAACAACTGCTTGCCGGTATAATTTAAACGTGGCATCGATTCCAAATCCATGTTGCGATACGTGCGATACACAGCATCCTCATACCACTGCAGATAGGCATCGTAGGCCAGACGTATTCCGCCATTATCGGCTATATTTTCCGATTGCGAGTCTAGTTTAGGCAGATTGCGACCTTCATACATAAAATTGCTATATTGGGCGCTAAAACATTCGGCCTGATTATCGAAGTAGTCATTGGACGCCTGATCCCACCATTTATTGAAGTTGCCCCACATGTCGTATGAGCGACCCTCTTCGTCGAAGCCATGAATCAATTCGTGGGACATCAGAAAACCCAGAGTGCCGAATTTCAAAGCATTCGGATAGTCGTCGGACCACAGATAGTAGGGCTGAAGTACAGACACCGGTATTCTGATGACATTCTCGTTTATAGTATAGACCGGCGAGAGTGTTGGCTTTCCGGGATTTTCATACGATTTGGCCGGTTCGTATAACATCTGCCTCGATTTGATGGCATTTAGGGCAAATACTGATTTAAGGTTTTCTACATAATCATGACTATTGATCGTTAGTGGGCCAAATTCTGCGGTGAAATTGCTGTGTTCATATGAATTTATCTCCACTCGAATGGTCTTCAATTTCTCCAGAGCATATCGGCGGGTGTCTGCCCGCATCCATGACAGTTTGCTCGACTGCAGCACATTGCGGAAGGCGGACTTGATGGTTTCAAACATGTACTCGACATCCTGTTCCGTTTGCTTTGTTGTATACTTACGATAGACCATATTATCGAGGATCTTCTCAAAATATGATTTCGTTCTTATAATACATATGTCGTGTAATTCCCTATTATCTTTGGGAACGCCCTGTATAAAGCGATCAATTAAATTGTAGAATACATAATTGGCCACTATGCGCTTGGGAGTGTTCTTCATAACACTGACTAAATTGTTGACATCGTCTTCAATGACATCGTAGACCATGTCGGTGGTCACAGAACCCATGGAGATGTTGATCAGCCGCTGAATGTCCAAGTGGGGGGAATATTTTATTTGCATTTTCTCAATGGTAGTGAGATGGTTTGGTGTCGAGTCGTCGTTAGCGCCACTTTCGTCGTCATTGTCATCGTCATAGTCATCTTCATCGTTATCACTTTCACTTTTCCTGCCCGCAAATAGATCCGCTTCAAACTCGAACATCTCATTGACAGTCTGCTGAGCCAATTTCGCTTCTAAACCGAGAAAAGTTGTCAACCGTTCGACTCTAGCCCTTTTCTGGCGTTCGCGAACCTTGGCCAGAGCAGCATCCGTGTAGATCGACTTTGACTCCAGAGGTATGTCCTGCATAATTATATGCATGCGATTTATGGTGTTGTTGACAATATCAATCGTATTGAGATAACCCACTATTATACGATTGTTATATTTGTGGGCTATCTCGGCCACTGTCTTCACCCAATCGAATTCACTCTCCTGCCATGTATCGCCCGCCAGTGCTGGCATTTGTCCAAATTCGCTGATGATCTCCTTAAGTTTTTCCCCGTACTCTGTACTCTTCAGGGCAGGCAAATTCATACACGACTCATAGAAGTGTTTGGCCTTCTTCTTAACTTCCGTGTCCATTGCTCTGTCATCCTTGAGGAGTATGGTCAATTTCCGGTTAAACGATTGGAGGAATGTTTGCAGGAAACCCGACTGATACGGCGGATCATTTGGCGGATTGATGCGATAATAATTGCCGCAGGTGAATTTATAGAAATTTTCGCATGGATCAAAGGATGCATTCATATAATTACGCATTTCCGCTGATTTGGCATAACGTGCATATTCAGCTTCGATCCCGGATGGGGTTGGTGTTCCTCGTATGAGGTGTATTAAAAATAGACAGACGATTAAAGAGCGTCCCAACATTTTCACGTTTTCTTTTGGTTTGCTAAGCGTTGGTTTTTTTGAATTTATAATACCGTTCGCCCTAAGATTATTTTACGAACTGATATTGATATGCACGTCTTGTTTTGAATTCAAAATGTTTTGACTGACTGAGCTGGACATTTTTGTTTTGTTTGTTTGTGCCCTCAACAAAAGGTTATCATTGCCAAAAATAAATCAATGTATACGGTACGTTAATATAAAAAGGCCCCAACTTATTATGTTTCGAAATTTGGTTTTGATTACTTTCTTGCTTTCTAATACACATTCTATTAAAATTTCAAGTCATAGTTATAAACAATTTTTTGACATGACAAACAAGGCCGCCTTTTTTCGTTATTACTAAAAAAATACAGTCGAGTCCGGTTATAACGAATTTTTCGTCTATAACGAACACTTTCTTAAGTCCCAAGAGTTTTGTTTCTACGTTTTTTTACCCTGGATATAACGAACTTCGCTTATAACGAACCAATTTGTCGAGTCCCTAGGAGTTCGTTATGAATCTGAATTTTATGAATCTGAATTTCTCGTTTAATTTGAACAAAAAAAACGTCCATTGACATTTTGTACATGATTTCTAGTTTTATTAATGTTTTTTTTAATTATCCTGTAGATAGTGGTTTTAATGAGTTACGACCTTTTTATATTAATGTAACGATACACTTCGTTGACAACTAATCTGCTAAATAAATATTGTTCTATTTTTGTATGAGTTCATTCATTAAAAAACTAAGAACAGATACTCGTAGAGTTCGGCGGGGTGGAATCTTCTCTACCCTTTACTGCACACAGAAAAATATTGCAATTTAAAATCAAAGTGAAAAATTGTTGATTTTAAATTGTTAAAAATTCATGTAGGCTAAGTTGTTTTCACTTTGATTCAAAATGGTTTCATTTTGAATTTACAGTTTTAAATGTTGAATTAAAGTGATTCACGATTAGTTCAACATTGCGAAAAAAAAATCCTGTATTTTCATGTTAAAATAAAATTGGACAATTTTAAATTAACTTTGTAAAATGTTAAAATAAAATGTTTAGTTTGAATGGTTTGAAAATCATTTATATTTAACATTGTTCCATTTCATTTCAACATTGAATCATGTTAAAAGACACCAAACAAATCGATGTACAGTTACAATAAAATTGTGACATTCCTATTATTTCAACATTGTATCATGTGAAAATAACATTGGTTCCCTTTAAATCAACATTGAATCATGTTGAAATAACATTGGGCATTTAAAACTAACATTGCGTAAGATTGAAATAAAGTTGATCGTTGTTGATTTAATATTGAATCACGTTGAATTAAAGTGGATCTTGAATAAAATACCGTTATTTCAGAAGATAAACAATCTTAATTCGTTTCTTAGTAAAGTATAGTCATTGTAGCGATCAAGTGTGATTTTAAAAATATATTGAGTGATAATGGCTGGCGAAAACAATACGAATGTGAATTTTTCTGAACTAGTGCAACAACCCGTATTATTAAATGAAAACATAAATGTGCAAAGTGACGAGTATGGAAATATTGTCTTTAATATACCAGGTTTTTTTTTTCATTTGATTGATACATTTCGATCAGATTTTTCTACCACAACGCAAAATTGCCGCCCAAAGATTTTCCAACAATAATAGACGAAATCTTGGAAAACTTTCCGAACGAAATAAAAGTAAGTAATATACTAATAGACACGGAATAGCCACCTGATTCAATTGATATATATCCAAATGTCTATTCGCCTGTTCTTAAAAATTTTAGGATTATTATTTCATACCACGTTGCAAGAAAAGAATCCTGGTGGAAAGCTTTGGGATAAATATTTGAACCAAAAAGTGAAGCGTTCACGGTCATCACTTCAATTAACGGACAACTTGGATGCTTCGAATTCCACTTCGCAAATTGTTGTAAGCCCTGAATTTGACGAAAAATTATTACAATCCTGGAAAGTTTCTCTCTCGAGAGATTGCTCTAACTGGGAAGATGTTAAAGATAAATGGCAGCGCACATTTGCGTTGAGGCGACAGGAATTAAATACGTCCGAAACAAACTATGAATTCCTCACTAACTGGCCACTTTATTCTAATGCTAAAGCACACGAACTTGTAAGTTAGTCAAGTAAAAGTACCAGTCGTAATTTATTTGTAAAGCGAAATCGATTGTTTTTATATCTGTTTTTCTATAGATTAATATTGACTTCGAACTTCTGTTTCCCAATAAAAGTCATCTTCTGTTCGGCAAATGGGATGAGTTCACCAAAAAAATTGTAAATTATTACGCCGCCTATATAAAAGACAAAAAATCCTTAGATGTTTTCGTGAGTTCAAGAAAAATAAAAGATAAAAGTAAGTTGTATTAGCATTTGGAAATACTTAATATAACTTAACATTTTATTTGTCATTGCAGGTTCCTTGGATTATATACATTCACAACTTTTAAATTCAGTAATTGTACCAACGGCGCGTTTTTTCGATAAATCTAAATTTGTAATACAAATTATTGTTTTTGAAAAATCTACAAAAATTTTTATATTATTTAATTTTTAGTATCCAACATATTTCAACATTCAACATTGATTCAACATTGCCACCATGTTGATTTAACATGACGTTCATGTTATTTTAACATCGTTGTCACATTGATTCAACATGATCATCATGTTAAATCAACACGAACATCACTTAGATTTAAAATGTTTTCATGTCAAATTAAAGTGGCAATTTTTCTACATGAAAACATGTTGAATCAACATGAAGCAGTAATGATGCAAAATCATAGGGAAAATCATAGCTAATCACGTTGATTTTACATTGTTTTTTTTCTGTGTGTGGTGTATATAAAGGGTGATCCAAATAGTTTTTGAAAATTCCAAAAATTAACTAGAAAGTAAATTGTGAAATAAACTCGAAAGTACTCCATCGATTTGAATGATCTGTACCTCATTTTAATTGTGAGATGTGGCTTCTGATAAACTCCGAAAAAAATCATTATTTTGGAAACAAAAAAAATCTGGACCTAGCTTGGTTAATAACTCAGAAAGTACTGTTTCTCAGGACTCAAATGCAGTAAAGGCGAATATGATTTTGAAAACAAAAGTACGATACAATAATTTGTCGACTTAACTTTGTTAATAACTCTGAAACTGCACTTCGAATTCGAATGCACTAAAGGCGAAGATTTAAAATAATTAAGTGGTAATTTTTAAAAATTATTTCATTCAGCTTGCATTTGAGTATAACACACTATGAATATCCTTTTCATTTAAAAAAAAATAAAAAAAAAAAAACATCAATATAAAAAATAATTTCGGCCACTTTTGCACTCAGAGGGACTGCTGTACATCAGAATTGTTTAGTGGTTATTCATTAAACTATTTTTTTTTTTGTTGCATTGTGTAATCTTAATATATATTTACCCTCGACACTGATTCACTGATACACTGATACACTGATTCACTGACTCTGTCACGCAGTACGTAGGAATTTAAATAGGCATTCTATAATTTTCTATAAATAATAATAAAAAAAATAATATTTTTTTTTGTACAGAAATTGTGTTTTCCCCAAATTTTTTTTTTCCAAAATTTTTTTTTTTATATTTTTTTTTTTTACAAGAATTTTTTTTCTAAAAATTTTTTTTTTTACAAAATTTTGTTTTCCAAATTTTTTTTTTCAACAAAAATTTTTTTTTCAACAAAGTTTTTTTATCTAACAAAATTTGTTTTTGCAAGAAAAACATTTTTTTTCAACAAAATTTTTTTTTCAACAAAAATTTTTTTTTTTCAAGAAAAAAATTTTTTTTCAACAAAAATTTTTTTTTTCAACACAATTTTTTTCCATATTTCAACGGGCGCCATAGGCGCATTACAACTTACTAGTAAATTATAATTTATTTACAAACAACCAAAAACCGGAAAACATGGTTTTGAGACAATTGTTCAATGACACGTTCAGTGTTGTCTTCCAAGGCGAGAGACTTCACTTGATCCCACGGACGATGCGACCAAGAACGAGGATGACACTGTCAACACGTGAGTTTAATTGCTCACTAAACTCGCCTCTCAATTCGTATCAATGTGGAACGGTAGCCTGTCCCAACGTTGTGGACATAAATGTCTTTAAAAAAAAGTACGATCCAGTGATCCGCACCTGTTCATTTTTCTGGACCAATTCTGATTATTGAGATAGCCATTAAGCCAGAAATTAGCCTCGTCGCTTAAGACAATATTTCTATAAAACACATTTTTCAGAGAACACGAATTCTTATGTCACGAATCACGCGTGAACCCAGAAAACACTAAAAAAACAAAATAGAAAAAAAAGCACCCTATATTTCTTGGCATGTCAATAACTCTCAGGATAATCCGATGAGAACCATAGGGATGCTCTTGTTTTTAATCAAAATAAGAAACATGGATTCCTATTGAAGATAACAAGGCTATATATGGATACATGTAGAAGTTATGGCCCTATTGTACCATTTTTGGGCCACTGCTTGTCGACTATGGCTTTTTATATAAAGATGATGTTAGGAATATTTTTAGGGCACACAATTATCTATAATTTGATATACAGTCAAATTCAGTAAAGCGCACGCCTTTTAATTAAAAGAATCGTTTAATTGAAAATAAGTATGTGTAACGATTGTTCTGGATCATTTTCCGTGCACTGTACTTCGCTTAAACGAAAATCCGCTTTATTGACAAATCGTTTATGTGAAATACATTTTTAATGCAAAGACACAAACCTAACTGATACGAACACCGCTTAAGAGACATGTAATCAATGTAACGGCAACAAAAACCGGCAAAACACATGATCTCAACAAATTGTTTGTCAACCACATTTAAGACAACTCAACCATATGAAAATAAGTGACTATTTCCAACCAAGCTCAGTAATATTGAATTTATATTTTACATACATACATGTATTTTAATAATTGTCCCATCTTTGCTTCATAGAACAATTTCAAAAGTATATACTCAGTTCGTTTAAATGAAAGAAGGTTCAAAGTGCTGTCTTTGTGAAAATCCCGCATAAGTGAAAACAATTCTTAATTTTTTTCATTTTCACTTAACCGAATTTGTACTGTATTGTATTGTTTAAACGTCTCCTATAAAAATGACAATTTAAAAGAAAAATTTAAATAAAAAAAAATTTGTTTTTGCTTGTTTTAGGAATCAAAAATATCTGCCGGTTTCCATAAAACGAATTTGCTCGTTCGTTACAAATTGTCAATATTAAAAGCGCTACAGAATTGATTTCTTACTTCCTTTAATTCTGTTTTCCAGATGTATGTTAGATATCGACATATGGAACACACTCCCAAAAGAATCGGCTCTCATTACTGACATAAATCCATTTTATTGGGCCTTTAATTTTGACAATTTGTAACGAAGAAACAAATTCGTTTTATGGAAACAGGCAGTAAGTTTTTAGAAATAAAAAATCTAATTCATTTTAGTGGCGTAATACTCAAAATGTGACCAGTATTAATTCGTACGGTGGGTTAAATAGTTGCTATTTTATAAAAACTTTAATTTATCTTTAAATATTAATATTGGGTAACATCGCCTTTTGCCTCTACAACACATTTACATCGCTTTGGCATAGATTCATATAAATTCTGGCACTGTTCTGTTTTGCGAAGCATTCAAAGAAATAAATATTGTTGTTGTTGTTGTTGAGGTACAATAAAATTTTTTTTTTTTTAAATCAAGAGAACAAAATGCTCTTTCAGAAAAAAATAGGTTTGCATGCGCTGACTACATTAGTATTGAAAATATCACCTGTTAAACATTGCATACGGGTAAAAATGCTTGCCGTACGAATTAATAGTGGTCGGGGCTCGTAAACCCAAGTTCGCATTCTGATAACACCATGGAATTCTTTTTCAGCGGCCGTTTCCACCTCGTAAAAGCCGTACAATTTACAAGTAAGAGACTAATAATATTCAAGCCATGTAAAACTTCTCTAGAAAAAGCATTAGTTTTTCGGAGCCGGCTGTCGATGGAGCTCAGAATTCGGTAAAGTTTAAATTGTAGACTGGATACAGGTAAGGATTCATTAACTTTCGCTGTACTAAATAAAAATGCTTTCTATTTTTTTTTTTTTGGTTTTTGAGCAATTCTTTTTAATAAATAACACACTTCTTTGTGGGATTCATGCGACAATCGCGCGCACATTTAAACTCCTCGGAGAACTCTGCTAAATTCGACAATGGTCCAATGACACGAAATTTATTCGGAACATGATCATCGATGGATGCTGCATAGTAACGCACCAGCGGTTGAATAAAACTACACCACATCTGACCGTAACTAATGAAGAACAGCTGTTTGTTGGTATAATTTAAGCGTGGCATCGTCTCCAAATTCATATTGTGATAGGTACGCACAGCCTCCTCATACCACTGCAGATAGGCATCGTAGGCCAGACGTATGCCGCCATTATCGGCTATATTTTCCGATTGCGTCGCAAGTTCGGGCAACATTTCACCACCATAGATGTACTGGCGATATTGATCTCTGAAACATTCCGTCTGATTATTGAAGTAGTCATTGGACGCCTTGTCCCACCATTCATGTCGGTTGCCAAATTTGTCATAGGTGCGACCTTCAGCGTCGAAGCCATGAATCAATTCGTGCGACATAAGAAATCCCAAAGTACCGAATTGCAGAGCATTCGGATAAGAGTCCGACAAAAAAAAGTAGGGCTGTACAAAGGAGACTGGGATTTTGATAAGATTCTCATTTTGTATGTAGAAGGGCGTGAATGACAATTGCACTGGGTCATCGTAGTCATCGTCACTCTTGGCCGGTTGCTGTAATTTCGCCCTTGACTTTAGGGCTTTTAGGACAAATATTGCTTTAAGATTTTCCACATAATCCCGATGGTTTACCATTAGCGGGCCAAATTCTTCGGTGAAATTGCTGTGTTCATATGAATTAATTTCCATTCGAAAGGTATTCAGTTTCTCCAGAGCGTAACGGCGGGTATCTTCGCTCATCCAGGCGAGTTTGTCCGACTGCAGGACACTGTGAAAGGCGCTCTTGATTGTCTGAAACATGTAGTGTACATCCTGTGCCATTTTTGCTGTGGTATGCTTACGATAGACCATATTTTCCATGACCTTGGAAAAATGCGATTTTGTTTTGCGAATACACAGGTCGCGTAGCAGTTGTTTATCCTTGGGAGCAGTGAGCATAAATGCATGCAACAAATAGTAGAATATATAATTGGCCAATGTGCGCTTGGGAGTCTCCCTCAAAACTGTGGCCAAATTATCAACTTCGCCTTCAAGCAAATCGTACACCACCAATTCCTGGGGCACCGACCCCATGGAGATGTTGATCAGACGTTTGATATCCAACTGGGGTAAATACTCCAAATATTTACTTTGCATTTCTTCAATGGCGATGAGATTACTCGCCGTTGTGGAGTCAGCTTCACTGCAGTTATCAGTTGTACGATTGTATCCCGCAAATAGATTCGATTCAAATTCAAAAATCTCCTTGGCCGTCAAAGCGGCCAAATTCTCGTTGATGCCCAAAAATTTGTGCAGCTCCTTGGCAATAAGTCTTTGGTAGGCATTGCGAATTATACCATGACCACTATCCGCATAGATCGATTTGGACTTGAGCGGCATATTTTGCAGTAGAATGTTCATACGATTTAAGGTGTTATTGGCGTCATCGATCTGGTTGACATAGCCGACAATTATACGAATATCATATTTGTGGGCAATCTCGGCCACAGTCTGCAGCCAATCGAATTCACTCGCCTGCCATTTGTCACCCTCCACGACGGGCATTTGTCCAAATTCTCCGATAATCTGCTTTAGTTTTTCTTCGTATGCACTGTCCAGTGCCGGCACATTCAGGCATGACTCATAGAATTGTACTACCTTCTGATCAGTTGCGGTAGCCGTTCCATTAATTTGTTGCAAAAGTGTTACAAATTTGCGATCAAACGACTCTGCCAGGGTGACGAAAAATCCCATTTGACTGTGCGCTGTTGGTGGATTGATTCTTTCATATTTTCCGCAGACAAAATTATAGAAATCGTCACAGGGATCGACGGACTCATTCATATAATTGTGCATTTCCGCTGATTTGGCATAACGTATAATTTCATTATTGCGCCATTTAATGGCATCCTGCTCGGATGAGCTAGCTGAGGCTCGTCCTGTTAATATCAGACAGCATAGTAAAGCCCGTCCTAGGCGTGGTAACATTTTCACTTTTGATTTGCTGGGATTTTGGATTTTTTACAATTTCTAATACCGTCTGCTTTAGGAATATTTTATAAACTGATTTTGAATGAATGTTTCATTGTCAACACGACGAACAACAAAAATATAACATTGCCAATTATTCGGGCGAATGAATAAGAGTATTGGGCGAATTCGGCTGATAACTCGTTTATTTGCTGCAATTATATTTGGATTTTTAATCATTTCAGCTTGGCTCGTAAAAAACATGTTTTCTCGTTTAGTGATAAAAACAAACAATCAATTATTTAATTTGCAAGAAATTAAAAACGGTTGAATGACTGGCGTACACCCAGGATGAAGACTTCGTGGAAATCCGTTTTAACTATGAAAATTATAATTTTCATTATAAAATTATAAACATTTCGTCTTATTGTTGAAGTAATCATTGGAGGCCTTGTCCCACCATTCATTTCGGTTGCCAGATTTGTCAAATTGACGTCCGTGCTCTTCGAAGCCATGAATCAATTCGTGAGCAATTAGAAAACCCAGAGTACTAAATTTCAAAGCATTCGGATACGAATCCGACCAAATATAGTACGGCTGGTGTATGGACACCGAGACAATGATACGATTCTCATATAGAATATATCCGGCGAAGCCTTTGGCGTTATCATAGGGCTGGGGCGCCTTGTACAATTTGGCCCTTGACTTTACAACATTTAAGGCGAATATCGATTTAAGATTTTCCATGTATTGTTTATCCTCAGTGGTCCATATTCTGCGGTGAAATTTATTTTGTCGTGCGATGTTATCTCCAGACGAATGGTTTGCTATTTTTCTAGGGCATATCGGCGAGTATCGTCCCTCATCCATGCCAGCTTGTCGGACTGCAGGACATTGTGGAAGGCGGACTTTATATTTTGCCACATGAACTGGACATCCTCTTCCGTTTTTTCACTTCTGTACTGACCATAGATCCGATTTTCGATGATACTGTAGAAATGTGTCTTAGTCTTTTCAATACAAATGTTATGTAATTTCGTTTCGTCTCTCGGATCCCTCAGTATGAACTGTAAATGGTAGAATATATAATTGGCTACCACGCGTTTGGGAGTCTCCTTCATAGTCAGAGCTAAATTGTCAACGTCATAAATCCAATCGCGTACCGGTTCGGTGGGTATGAAACCCAAAGATATATTGATTAGGCGTTTAATGTCCAAATGAGGGAAATATTTACTTTGCATTGCCTCAATGGTGGTGAGAGTATCGATGGGTGTGGGGTCATCTACTTGTTCCTCTTCATTGCCATCTTCTTGTTCTACGTCGGTAACGTCAACTTCACTTGGGTAACCGGCAAACAAATTTGCTTCAAACTCAAATAGCTTTTACGGTCTGCTCTGCCAATTTTGCATCTAAACCCAAAAAGATTTGCAATATTTCGCCTCTAGTTACTTTTTTTGAATCCAGAAATCGTTTATGAATATCATCCCTGTAGATGGAGGCCGAATCTAGAGGATTGTCCTGATGAAGAAAGTGTTCACGGTTTATGGTGTTATTGGAGAAATCAGCCTGTAGGCGATATCCCTCAATTATACGGATATCATATTTGTGGGCTATCTCGGCCACTGTCCTCAGCCAATCAAATTCACTCTCCTGCCATTTATCGCCCACCAGGGTGGGCATTTGTCCAAATTCACCGATTATAGTATTGTTATTTTATTTAAAAATAAGAATGCGAAGACACAAAATTCGCCTACTGATTCGTTTATAGTCGTAGTAAAGGGGAACCTGTTTACAAGCGATCTCAATGCCAATGGGATGAATGACTCTTTTTTACTTTTTCGAATGTGTTCTTTGCCTCCTCCCCCAATTGGAACGATGGTATGGAATATAAAATTTCTAGGAATACATATTTCAAAATTAAATTATTGCCAATGAAATGTGATAATAAATACGTTGTCTTTTAATAGAAATAAAATACTAGTGCAATAGGAACTCGAACTTGAGAGACCCTGTATGTTGCGGGACTAGCGAAATCGAAAAATAACACCGTGTTACAAAAAATAGATTTTTTTCTGTCCTATGAACCAAATGCACATATTCGGAAAGAGGGGAAAAAATAAAAATACACGTGAGAATTGATAAAAATCTATTTTTTAAAAAATTTGACGTGATACAGACATTTCCACGAGTCTGCCTGCAAAAAATCAGCTCGATTGGATCACTGAAAAAGGGTAAAAAATCGGTCCAAAGGCTTTCACACAGGCCACTACGAGCTTCATACTTCAAACTTAAAAGAAAAAAATTTGACGTGTACATGAAAATCGCCGATATACGTGTATTTTTATTTTGTATCCCCTTTCCGAAAAAGTAAATTTGGTTCATAGGACAGAATGTTACACACATTGTAATGAGCAGCTGGCGTTCCATGTCTTTTACAGACATTTCATTTGGGGGTCATCAAAGTCGCAAATTTTCTACAGTTTTGATATTGAGGTGTATAATTTTGCAGACACCTATATTTTAGGTCATTTCACAAGAATCAATCAAAAACACGATTTTGAGATTTTGATGTTTGGTCAACTTTCAATGAAATCAGTTTGTTGTTGTTGTTCAATGAAATCAGTTATATTAAAATATATAAAAACAAAATATTCTTAGGGCTAAACAATTAATATAAGCATATCGACATTTGCCGCTAATAAATAATGCACTTCTTTGTGGGATTCATGCCGCTACCCCTGCGACACTTGAACTCTTTGGAGAATTCGACAAAATTTGCCAGTGGACCGATGACACGAAATTTATCGGGCACATGTTCGTCGGTCGATGCTACAACATTACGCAAAACCGGATGTGTGGCACTGCACCACAATTGGCCGTAACTTATGAAAAACAATTGTTTACTGGTATAATTTAAACGTGGCATCGTCTCAAAGTCCATTTTCTGATACGTACGCATGGAGTCCTCATACCACTGCAGATAGGCATCGTACGCCAGACGTATGCCGCCATTATCGGCTATATTTTCCGATTGCGAGTCCAGTTCGGGCAACTGGCGACCACCATAGATAAATTTGCGATATTGGGCTCTGAAACACTCAGTGTTGTTGTTGAAGTATTCATTGGACGACTGATCCCACCACTCCTTATTGTTGCCCAATTTGTCGTAGGTGCGACCATCTTCGTCAAAGCCATGGATCAATTCGTGCGACATCAGAAAGCCCAAAGTGCCAAATTTCAAAGCATTCGGATATGAGTCCGACCACAGATAGTAGGGCTGCAGAATGGACACCGGGACTTTAATGAGATTCTCGGTTAGAATATAGACGGGCGTGAATGACAACGATTCCGGATCATCGTAAGGTTTGGGGGGCTCCTGCAATTTCTGCCTCGACCTTAGAGCATTTAGCGAATATATCGATTTAAGGTTACCGATGTAATCGTGATTATTTATCATTAGCGGGCCAAATTCTTCGGTGAAGTTTGTTTGTTCATACGAATTAATTTCCATGCGAATGGTTTTCAATTTCTCCAGAGCATATCGGCGGGTGTCTGCCCTCATCCACGACAGTTTGTCCGATTGCAGGACATTATGAAAGGCTGACTTGATGGTCTGAAACATATACTGGACATCCTTTTCCGTTTTCTTTGTCGTATACTTACGATAGACCATATTGTCGAGGACTTTGGCAAAATGTGATTTTGTCGATGCGATGCACTCTTCTTGCAGTTCACCTTTATCTTTGGGTGTTTTTTGCATAAAGCCCACGATCAAATGGTAGAATATATAATTGGCCACTATGCGCTTGGGAGTTGCCTTCATCACGATGTCGATATTTTCCACTTCGTCTTCAATCAAATCGTATACCGGGTCGGTGGTTATCGAACCCAATGATATCTCGATCAGGCGTTTAATGTCCAATTGAGGGAAATATTTTGTTTGCATTTCCTCAATGGTGGTGAGATTAAAGGTGTAGTCAGACTCTGCCGAATCTGCTGTAGCCTCGTCAATGTCTTGTTCATCTTCATCTTCGGCTTCGTCGTCATCTTCGTCGACGTACTCACTTTCGTAGCCCACAAATAAATTTGTTTCAAATTCGAAAATCTCCTTGGCTGTCTGATCGGCCAATTTTGCATCTAGTCCTAAAAATTGTTTCAGCTGTTTTGCAATTACTCGTTTGTGTGCACTCCGGAATAGTTTATGGACATCATCCGTGTAGATCGATGTCGACTCCAGCGGCATATCTTGAAGAAGAATGTGCATACGATTTACGGTGTTATTGGCCGAATCCACCTGATTCATATATCCCACAATTATACGGATATCATATTTGTGGGCAATCTCGGCCACTGTCTTCAGCCAATCGAACTCACTCTCCTGCCATTTGTCCCCCTCCAGTACGGGCATTTGTCCAAACTCACTGATGACCTCCTTGAGCTTTAACTTGTAGGTATTCTTAAGGGCGGGCAAATTTAGACATGATTCATAGAAATTCTTGACCTTTCTATCAATTGCGCTATCGTTGGCAGTCTGGACATTTAAAAGTGTTGAAAATTTACGGCTTAACGATTTTGAAATGCTTTGGAAAACATTTGTCTGAAACGGTGCCTCATTTGGCGGATTAATTCGATAGTAATTGCCGCAGGCGAAATTATAGAAATTCGTACACGGATCAAAGGAGCCATTCAAATAATTCCGCATTTCCGCTGACTTGGCATAGCGTATAATTGCTTCGGTCCGCTGGCTAATATCATCCTCCCCGGATGGGGTCGGTAAACCTCGGCCCAGGTGTACTAATACCACACATACTATCAACGGTCGCCTTATGTCTATGAACATTTTCAGTTTTTTTTATTCGTTTTGCTGGGATTTGAATGTACGAATTTCTAATACTGTCCGCTTTAAGATTATTTGATGAACTGATATCAATACGCGCCACTTGAATTTAATTCGAAACGGTTTGAGAGCTCGCTGAGTAGTATTTGTTTGTTTTTGTGTAACCTCGAACAAAGGTTATCAGCGGAATTTGCCAAAACGACCGAAACAAAGTCAAAATACAATATTGAGAATAATTCTGTTGAATTGAATTGTTTACGAAATGCATTCTCAAAAAAAAATTTAAAAAAACACACACACACAAACAAACGAATAAAAACAAAGTACGCATATATTGGACTAAATACAAAGAGTTAAATATGTCTGGGCCGAAATTTGTACACCCAGTGCGACTTAATCGCAACCGGTTGCTGGTTTTTACAGAACCAAACACACAACAAACCGTCTGTTCGTAGTCGCTTCAACCGTCGTAGGCCTAGATATCTCAGTAGATATTTGTTTAACCTGAGTTTAAGTGTAAACAGAGTTTAAAAAAAAATAAGTAACACCCAGAAGTGTAACGCACGCAAATATTCATTTAAAGCCCTAAGTTTGATTTGAAAAAAAAAAATCAAATATGTCTGGAATGATCTGACTCGTAAGGAGGGATTAATCGCTTTACAATGTGTCATGGGATTAGCATTTTTATTTCTATTCATGTAGAACTTTCATTAAAAGGTCTTTATATCCATACATTAATTTAATGAAAATTGTACAGCAATTTTATGAAAATTGTACAGCAATTTTATGAAACTGTACATCAATTTTATGAAAGTTGTACGTCAATTTTAAATCAATTTTATGAAAATTGTACATCAATTTCATGAAACTTTTACATCAATTTAATGAAAATTTTACATCAATTTCATAAAAAATAGTACATCAAGTTTATGAAAGTTGTACATCAAGTTTATGAAATTTGTATGTCAATTTTATGCAAATTGTAAATCAATTTTATGAAAATTGTACAGCAATTTTATGAAAATTGTACAGCAATTTTATGAAAATTGTACAGCAATTTTATGAAAATTGTACAGCAATTTTATGAAAATTGTACAGCAATTTTATGAAAATTGTTCAGCAATTTTATGAAAATTGTACATACATTTTATGAAAATTGTGCATCAATTTTATGAAAATTGTACATAAATTTTATGAAAATTGTACATAAAGTTTATGAAAATTTTACATCAATTTTATGAAAATTTTACATCAATTTTATGAAAATATTTTTTTTTAAAAAAATGGTCGATTGAAAAAGTTCGGGAAATTAGAAACCCTATTTATAACGCCCTATTGGATAACGAACGAATCCAAACGTTCAGCCAGATAGCCGTTTAGCCGTATCTAAAACGCTGTATGTTTTTTTAAACAAATTCCCCAAAAAACGCCTCTATTACTCCTAGTCACGAAAACTCAGTCCGTTAGTAGATGAGAGTTATCGAGAGGAGGTGCCTGCAAAAAAATCATCGAACCCATATGCGCAAACGACGAAAATCGACTACGACTGAATAATGCGACCTTGACGTGTACATATATATAATACTAGTAAGTTGTAATGCGCCTATGGCGCCCGTTGAAATATGGAAAAAAATTTTGTAAAAAAAAAATTTTGTGGAAAAAAAAATTTGTTGAAAAAAAAATTTTTGTGGAAAAAAAAATTTGTTGAAAAAAAAAAAAATTTCGTTGAAAAAAAAAAAAATTGTTGAAAACACAATTTTTTCTTGAAAAAAAAATTTTATGTTCAAAAAAAAATTTTGTTGAAAAAAAATTTTTGTGCAAAAAAAAAAATTTGTGCAAAAAAAAAATTTTGTTGAAAAAAAAAATTTTGTTGAAAATTTTGTTGTAAAAAAAATTTGTAGAAACAAAATTTTGAAAAAAAAAAAAATTTGGGGAAAACACAATTTCTGTCCAAAAAAAAAAAATATTTTTTTTATTATTATTATTTATAGAAAATTATAGAATGCCCATTTAAATTCCTACGTACTGCGTGACAGAGTCAGTGAATCAGTGTCGAGGGTAAATATATTAAGACTAGTAAGTTGTAATGCGCCTATGGCGCCCGTTGAAATATGGAAAAACAAATTTTGTTAAAAAAAAAAATTTTGTTGAAAAAAAAAATTTGGTGAAAAAAAAAAATTTTGTTGAAAAAAAATTTCTAGAAAAAAAAAATCTTGTAAAAAAAATTTTTTTTGTTGAAAAAAAAATTTTGTAAAAAAAAAAAGTAAAAAAAAATTGGAAAAAAAAATTTTGGTAAAAAAAAATTTGGGGAAAACACAATTTCTGTACAAAAAAAAATATTTTTTTTTTATTATTATTATTTATAGAATTATAGAATGCCTATTTAAATTCCTACGTACTGAGTGACAGAGTCAGTGAATCAGTGTCGAGGGTAAATATATATTAAGATAAGGACACCGTATACAAAGGGATTTAGACGTAATTGCTACCCTTAATAGTATGAATAATTCGGTGCGGCCTTACATGTTTTTTTTTTTTTTTTTTGAAAAGTCAGTACGAATTGATAAAAGGTTTATTTTTCTATATTTGAATTGTATGACATTTAAATAACTTATGGCTTCTATTTTTAATACTGAGTACTAGTAATAAGGGAATTAAAATAATAATTTACTTAAAATCTACCAGCCTTCAAAACGTCAACACTAGTAAATAATGCACTTCGTTTCCGGATTCATGCCGCTACCATTGGGACAGTCGAATTCCCTGGAGAACTCCTCTAAATTGGACAGAGGTCCAGTGACACGAAATTTATTGGGAACGTGATCATCGATGGATGCGGCAAAATTCCGCACAATGGGATGCGTAGCACTGCACCATATTTGACCATAACTAATGAAGAACAACTGTTTGTTGGTGTAATCCATATTGGGAATTGATTCCGAAGCGATTTCCTGATGTGAACGCAAACTGTCCTCGTACCAACGTAGATAGGCATTGTAGGCCAAACGTATGCCACCATTATCGGCGGTATTTTCCGCCTGCGACTCCAGTTTGGGCAAATGAATGCCATCGTAAATGTACTCATGATATTGTGAGCTAAAACACTGAGTCTGATTGTTGAAATATTCATTGGACGCCTTGTCCCACCATTCATGTTTGTTGCCCGTTTTGTCATAAGTGCGACCGTCTTCATCAAAGCCATGAATTAATTCGTGAGATATGAGAAAACCCAGAGTACCAAATTTCAGAGCATTCGGATAAGAGTCCGACCAAAAATAGTAAGGCTGCAAAATGGACACCGGGACTTTGATGAGATTCTCAACATGAATATACACCGGTGTGAATGACAACAATTGGGGATTATCGTAGGGCTTGGGCGATTCATTCAATTTCGATCTCCATTTAAGGGCGCTAAGCACCAATATCGACTTAATGTTCTCTATGTAATCATTTCGGTTTATCGTCAGCGGACCAAATTCTTCGCTAAAGTTGGTTTTCTGATAAGCATTGATTTCCAAGCGAATGCTTTTCAATTTCTCCAGAGCATATTGACGTGTATCGTCGGTCATCCAGGTGAGTTTGTCTGATTGCAGGACATTTTCAAAGGTGGATTTGATGGTGTGCCACATGTATTCAACATCCTGTTCGGTTTGGTTGGTGGTGTACTTGCGATAGATCATATTATCGATGACCTTGGCGAAATGCGACTTGGTCGTTTTAATACACAGTTCCTGTAACAAATCTGGATCCTGCGGAGTGCTGAACATAAACATTTCGATCAGATAGTAGAATATATAATTGGCCACAATGCGCTTGGGTGTTTTCTCCAAGGCGGTAACTATATTTTCAAATTGACCTTCAATCAAATCGTATACCAGATCCGTGGGCAGAGAGCCTAAAGATATATTGATCAGGCGTTTTATGTCCAGCTGGGGGAAATATTTACTTTGCATTTCATCGATGGTGATGAGATTGTCTACAACATCGTCGGAAGCATTGTCTGCTTCTGTAGTATTGTTCAACTCCTTGGGCATTCTCTCAGTCAAAGGAGTGGTGTCATTGTATCCCGCAAATAAATGTGCCTCAAAAGCGAATATCTCGTTGGCCGTTTCCTCAGCCAACGAAGCGTCTACGCCCAAGAACTTTTTTAAATTTTGCACAATAACTTTTTTACGAATCGCCCGAAGTGGTGCATGCACGTTCTCCGTGTAGATCGAGGCCGACTGTAGGGGTATATCCTGAACGAGGATTCTCATGCGATTAACGGTGTTGTTGGCATTGTCAACTTGTATGAAATAGCCCAGAATCAAGTGGATATTATATTTGTGGGCTATCTCTGCCACTGTCTGCAGCCAATCGAATTCACTCTCGCGCCATCCATCACCCTCCACTGCGGGCATTTGTCCAAATTCACGAACAATTTCTCGCAGTTTTGCCTTGTAGCTACTCTTCAAAGTGCCCACTTGCATGCATGATTCATAGAAATATTTAACTTTCTTATCAGTTGGCGTATCCGCCGTCGCGTACGTCTTTAGGAGTGTCGCAATTTTGCGACTCAGCGATTTCGAGATACTCTGAAAGACATTCTTCTGATATTGCAATGTGGTGGTCGGATTGATGCGATCATAACTACCGCAGGCAAAATTGTAGAAATCATCACAAGGATCATGTGAGGCATTCAAATAATTTTTCATTTCCGCCGATTTGGCATAACGTATAATTTTCTCGGTGCGACGGGGATGATCGATGTCATCGTAGGGATTAATGGACATAATCGCAACAATTAGACTCATCATCAAAAACCCCATTAAATCTGGGCGCAACATTTTCTTCACTTGATTTGAATGTTAATTTCTAATACCGTCCGCTTTGAGATTAAACACTGAACTGAAATTGAAAACTTATCTTGACATGAACTCAGCACGTTTCTGGGGATTTTTGTTTGTTTTCGAAAAAAAGAATTTCAACGCAATTGCGCTTGAAACGCAAAAAAAAAAGAAAATACACGTTGAGAATTTGTGTAACATAAAGAAGAATTTTGGGGTTTCAAATGTTATTCATGAAAACAGGTTCATTTAATACCAACAAAAACAAACGCCAAGTCAACAACACGAGACGGTGTTAAAGGGTGGTGCACAACATTCTACCGAGTGTCTTTCGACCATTCGTAATCAGAGAAATAGCACGTTTGATAATCCATCCATCATCACACACAAAAATTACACTAATGACAATATCTGTCAGTGAAGAAGAATTTATAACAACAACAAAAAACTTAATTTGTTTAATGAGCTCTCAATCAAAATCAGCATTTAAGAAACATTGCGGTCGACTGTCATATACCCTAAGCATAGATTTGAAATTGCGAGCCGTGTTGGTTATTCGAAATATTTCGTGCACCGCATCGGTTTATATAAAGTAACCTTCTTAACCTTATTTACCTTTAGCCGTTCTTGAGCTCGAAAATTCCATTACGAGTCCCCGTCCTTCCCCTATTTCATTATTATTTATTATAACATTTTATGATTGGCATTCTTCGCAACTGTATGACCAAAGTAGAAAAGTTTGTTGTTTGAAAATTCAAGAAAACACAAATAATTTCTACAGATTGTCGAGAGTTTTACATGATTACCACCCTGAATGCCACAATCATGGAGCGCTATCACACATGAACTAACTAGGATTCGGTTGCAGTACCCAGTAAACCTGAGTTGCAGCCAATCAAAATTTTTAGCGGAACAAACAAATCATTGACCTTCATTAGTTTGATAAGCTGTAGTTTTGGTACAAAACCTTTTGTTGTTGAGTTTGTGCATTTGCAGCTTTTTCACTATTTAACGAATTTTCACTTATAACTAACGCCCCTGTTCTGTCTTTCGTTTTTGAGTGAAAGTAAAAATCTTTCCCGCCATAGGTGTGACAACTTTCACCGATTTTTTTGAATTTTTTTATATTGAACTAGTAAGTTGTAATGCGCCTATGAGCCCGTTGAAATACGGAAAAAAAATTTTGTTGAAAAAAAAAAATTTTGTTGAAACAAAAAATTTTGTTGAAAAAAAAAACTTGGAAAAAAAAATTTTGTAAAAAAAAAAAAATTTTGTAAAAAAAAAAAATTTTGTAAAAAAAAATTTTGTAAAAAAAAATTTTTGTTAAAAAAAATTTTGTAAAAAAAAAATTTTGTAAAAAAAAATTGGGGAAAACACAATTTCTGTACAAAAAAAAAATATTATTTTTTTTATTATTATCTTAATATATATTTACCCTCGACACTGATTCACTGACTCTGTCACGCAGTACGTAGGAATTTAAAGAGGCATTCTATAATTTTCTATAAATAATAATAATAAAAAAAATAATATTTTTTTTTGTACAGAAATTGTGTTTTCCCCAAATTTTTTTTTTACCAAATTTTTTTTTTCAAACTTTTTTTTTACAATTTTTTTTTTTTAAAAAATTTTTTTTTTCAAAAAAAATTTTTTTTTCCACATTTTTTTGTTTTCAACAAAATTTTTTTTTTCAACGGAATTTTTTTTCAACAAAATTTTTTTTTTCAACGGAATTTTTTTTTTAACAACATTTTTTTTTTCCACAAAAATATTTTTTTCAACAAAAATTTTTTTTTTCAACAAAATTTTTTTTTTCTCACAATTTTTTTTTTTTTTCAACAAAATTTTTTTTCCATATTTCAACGGGCGCCATAGGCGCATTACAACTTACTAGTTATTTATAGCATTTATATAGAATTATAGAATGCCTATTTAAATTCCTACGTACTGCGTGACAGAGTCAGTGAATCAGTGTCGAGGGTAAATATATATTAAAAAAAGATGAAGAAGATGATAAGTTAATCGAGTAAAAAGTAATTGAGAGACAAAGTTTGAAATGTTTTCTGTCTATTTGAATACTTCAACATTTATTTTAAAGCCATTTACTAACGCCCCTGTTCTGTCTTTCGCTTTTGAGTGAAAGTAAAAATCTTTTCCGCCATAGGTGTGACAACTTTCACTTTCGCCGAAATTTTGGACAATGTGCCACTTCAAAATACTCGGCGAAAGTAAAATGAAAATCCTTTTTTTTATTTGAATGATAAGTTAATCAATTAAAAAGAAGTTGAGACACAAAATTTTAAATGTTTTCTGTCTATTTTTATACTTCAACATTTATTTAAAACAAATAATTGATTTAAAAAAAAGTTGATCATTTCAACACCTATTTGTCACAGGTAACATTCACTTTGGTGGAATGAAAGTGAAAAGTGAAATGGAATGAAAATGTTAATGAAAGCTGGAACAGGGCTGTAAATTATAAAAAAAAAGTTTATTTGTCTGTGTTAAATGTTATTTATGTGTATTATTTTGTAATGTCCTAAAATGAAGTCCCAAGGGTTTATAAAAATGTACTTTTTATTTGGACGCAGCAGAAATACTTTTCTTACATCAAACAAGACAAATTTTAAAAAGATTATTATTCTGGCGGTTTCCCTTGCATCTCACCTCAAGTGAGGTTGTGTATTTTGGCTCGAAAGCATTTACGTGTTAAGTACAAGTCAATATCCAGTTATAACATAGTAAAATAGTAACAACTGTGAACCACAGGGAGTTACTGCTGCAGAAACCGTAGCGCAAGTTCCCCTTAAGAACCTGTGGAATGATATTGTTTGTCGCATTATCCTTTTCAGGAAGAAGCATCTTTTCATTGTTCGCCACAACCGTTGTACCACAAAAACCATCTATTAGATTTTCAAACCGTGTTATGGCTTAATTGAACTCCGCATAGTTTCTGAAAGAAACCAATGAACACATTTTCACAGAGATAACAAATTGTGGACGCACAAATATATTGAGCCCTACGTATCATATATTTGAACTAAATCGTCCGCCATCTAACTTTTTTTTTCAACTATTGCGTATTTCAGGAATGGTTTGACATATAATTAGTTGTATCCTTCCGCTGAACGAATATGGTTGTGTATACGCTTGAACAACGCTGGGAAATATTGCGCCATTACTTTGAAAATCATGTTAATGTTGCAGAATGTGTGCGAAAATTGCGTACGGACTTTGCAAGAATAGAAGCACCGTCAGCTCCGTATGTTCGTTATCGTGTGGAAAAAGAGAAAGAAACTGGCATCCTCATCGATAAACCAAAGCGTGAAAAGCCAAAAACAGTGCGTACACCCGAGTATGTTGCTGCTGTGGCCTGAAGTGTGAAGTGTGCGTGAAGCGCCATCAACATCAATTCACCGTCGTTCCCAACAATTGAATATTTCGGAGACATTATTGAGGCGAATTTTGCATAAAGACCTTGGTGTGACACATGGCCAGTCGAGGCAGCGATTTGAATGAAATTATTTTCCATTATTAACGGGGAGTATTGTACTTTAAAATAAAAAAAGAAATTTGAGAAAATATCTAGTAGTTTTTTTATAGAAAATTCAAAAAAAAAAAAAGTTATTTGGCGGATCTTGTAGAGAATTTTTTTAATATTAATTGTATCAATATTAATTTTAATCAAAATCTTGTTAATCATTTCCAGTTTTTAACATACCTGAATTGTTTATCAGGCATGTCACAGAAATGTCATGAAATTGATTTGAATTCATGTTTCCAAAACCTAACATTTTAATTTTGCTTCTTCAAAAATTCCTGGGTTTGATGAAATCAAGAAAAAATGGAAATCGAATATTTCTATTAAAAATATGGTAGCATTGAAATTAGAAACAGCTGGTTTACCCACCGCCGTCAAAAATTTCGATACGTCTCCACACTTTGACTGTGATTTTAATTAAAAAAGTTAACAAACAAACAAATAAAAAATATTTATATATTTAAAGAAATATGTAAAAATTAGCTATTAATATTAAAACAAATATTTACATTTCTTTGCGGAGTTTCCTTCAGCTATTTTTTTTTGGTTTAAGTGTTTTTTTTTTTTTTTTTTTTTTTTTGGGTTTAAGTGTTGTTTTTGGTTAAGGCTGCCAATTTTATATGTGACAAGATCACACAATTGAGGCGATGGCAATTCTTTGACATTCCTGATACTTTATACGTTACAAAAGATGTTAAAATTATCATACTCAACGTATTTAGTATATTTTTTAATAAAAGCAATATTCATAATTAATTTTGAACAGAATTTCATTTCAATTTGGAGTTTAAGTTGAAATTGATTTCAATTTCACTTCAGATTTTGTCATTGGTTTCAAATCAATAATTTTTTTCGATTTCCATTTTCTGGAGAAGCTAAAAACGTTTTGGTTTCAAAATTTGTCGATTTGGGTTTCTGTGACATGCCTGTATATGCTTAAGTTATGTTTAAAAAAACAATGATTTTTTTTAATTTTTTTTTTTAAAGAAAATCCCGGGAAAACGTCGAAAAATAAACGAAATTTAAAAAAAAAATCGGGAAATTTAAAACCCTATTGCTAGAGTATAAAGGAATGAGTATGACGAATAAAATGCCTAATTGGAAATCAATAATCAATTCAATTTTAGTAATTGAATTTACAATTAATTACTAATTAATAAAAAAAACTTTTATTTTTTTTTTGTGTCTTTATGAAATGTGAACTTATCTCTTGTTGATCTCCATCTACATTTGTAGAGTTTTGTTCGCATACTGTAAGGGTACCTCTATATTTCTTATATTAATATAGGTCATATAAAAGGTAAACTGGATCAAATGTGATTTATTTTATTTTTAAAGATGGTCATTTACCTTTAACACACATTTAGGATATTAATTAACTGCCTTATATTGAATAAGCCGTTCAATTCGTATTCCAAAATGTTTAAGGCATTCATTTCGATATAGGACAATTCGGAAATACCCTAATTGGGTGCTGACTAAAGAAGCCAAAACAGTCATCTAAAACCAGTCACAGGTTTATTCACCCATGGCCGTTTACCTTTCAGCAATAAAAATTGGTTCAATGACGTTTTCTAAACACTTTCCAAAAAACCCAAAAAAAAAAAAACAAAAATACTCGTACACGATTTTGCTTATGGCGAGCTCTTGAAATATATTCAGTCATTAACCCGAATTCAAAAAGGCAAATGGGTAAGAAACATTTTACTATGGACTTATTTTTTCCTTATGAAAACTAGGAATATAATTGATTTCAAAGGACAGGCGCCAGGTATAACTGCACTACAGTTCGACCTATGGTTTTGTAGTTTTCTTCGCTTCCCATCATTTCTCTCCATTTGCCAACAACAAAAAACCCTTATCATATTACTTGCATTCTTGTAACAACATACTCCCAACAATACGGAAGCTTTGGTTGGTTCATGCTTATGATTATATTTAAGTGACTCCTACGATCGTGGTGTGATAGCATTGCGCAAACAGACCCTCTTTCATATCCTGATAAATTCATGAAAACTTGTTTCAGCCTCCATTTTCCACCTCCGGCGACTTTACAAGTAAGAAAGTAATCCCAAAGCCATATACAACTTATCTAAAAAACTTAGCTAGACTTTGGAAGACAAAATTTGAACTATTGGTCAACTTCGAAATTATATTGTGCACAGCTCACAGAGAGAAGTTCTCCATTTCCCTCTTCAGAGAATATTAAGAGAAATATATACGATTGATTGGAAGTAGTGAACTGATCAAAGTGAACATCGTTTACACTGTAGGGTGATGGTATAATTATTTCTCATTGCAGTAGTCATTCAAAACAATAAATAATAATAAAATTGTTGATGTTCTTATGACCTTAAGATCACATCAATTAATTACGAAATTGCATATTTAACGAAAAAACAAAAAAGGCAAAGCAATCGTTAAAGTTAAATCCAGGGTTCGTAAAAACACTCGTTGCCATTAGTATGAGCTTAAAACGAAAGTGAGGAGAATTAAATGTGATCGGACCGAAGCATAGCTACCCTTCGCCATGTAAGCCTTTAGTCGTTTCGATTTTATGCAATTAGGGAGCAAGTCTGTTTGAGACAAAAAGCAAAATGATTTTATGGACAAGGATAGATGCTGGAACGGAGCCCTCGGACTAAAACAACAATCTCTAGAGCGATATTTAATTTTTTTTCAGAATCGAGAAGGAATCAACGAAAAGACCAACATTAATGCTTGGTACTTCACCAGAAAGGTAGCATCGACAGACTGACGTCATAGTGGAGGCCGGCAGTTGCAGCGTCGAGGTAGTGGAAGAACTGTTCCGCCACGGCTCTGGCATCAATAGAAACAATGATTGCACTATCGATATTGCACAAATACACTACTTCGGCATAAGCAAATTTTATACGAACACAGCTCTCGATGTTTAACACCACTGTACAATACGCTTATGGTTCCATTACAGATCAACCGCTGCTACGTGTCTTTGAGAGAAAAATCCTTCGCAAAATCTATTATCCGATCTGTAATAACGAGTGTTAAAGTCCATAAGTCAACCATGGGCTGTATCGCAACATGAACACAGTTAAGCCAAGCGATTTCGATAGATGGACCATGTCGGTCGATTGAATGCAAATAGAAAAGCGTTACAAGACAACTATCAGGAAAGGCGCAAACAGGGAAGACAAATACTCCGTTGGCAAATAAAAAAAAAAAATATTTGCCAATATTTTCTGATTTCATTCTCAAATTTCCTCGCCAACTCAAATATGATTTTTTTGAGCATGATTTAGTTGAGCGTTACAAGACAACAATCAGGAAAGGCGCAAACAGGGAAGACCAATACTCCGTTGGCAAATTAAAAAAAAAACACATATTTGCCAATATTTTCTCATTTCATTCTCAAATTTCCTCACCAACTCAAATATGATTTTTTTTTTGAGACTCCCCCCAATTTTAGCACCGGAAATGAATAAATTGCCGGCTTCCTTGAGAAAAATTCCCCCAACTTAACGAAATAACAAATTTGGGGTAATTTGTATTTACTCAAATTGAATAGATAAATAACCCCAAACGAACTAAAAAAAAATCCTCAAATGTTCGTGTTGTTTTTTTTTTACTAATAATCAGGGGATGCCCCTATGAATGTAGTACCCTGTGCAATAGGAAATAAGGATATTGGGAGGAGGAAAGAATACGGGGTCCTCAATAGTAAAATTTGGGGCCATTTTCAATTTTCGCTTGGGATCATCTTGCATTGGCGTAATTTATGAGGCCCGATAAAAAATTGTGGCATGTTTGGTACCGTATCCGTATTACAATCCAATTTGCGATAGCGACCTATAGTCGCCCAGATGCTTCTAAAAATTCCCTCTATAGTAAATCGATCACATATTCATGCACCCAGTGTTATCTGATATTGGTGTAGATTATCGTGTACAGTCGACCACGCCCGACCACAGTCTTTCCTTACGTGTTTAACATGACGATTGGAGAACCATTCAACATTTGGAGAATCATTGCAATTTCGTGAGAGTTCCTTTGATAGTGGGTGTGGCAAATACAATACAAATTAAAAATCTATTACAGTGTGAGCTCATTTCATAGTTTGTTTTGTATGGTGTTTTTGCTTTAAGTCGAAATTACATCATTAGGCTTAGAAGTACAATTGTATAGTTTGCTTAAAATATAAATTTAAGTATTTTTTTTGTGGAGGCTCTGGTACCGCAAAATGTCCCATTCATTGTTGTGACGTCTCCGGATATTCACATTGAGTTGAGGGATGGTCCCTTGAATGGTCAAATCAAGCACAAACATTCTTTACTTTATGCGGGCGCAGTCTGCCCGCCGCAAACGCTGTCTTTAAGCAGGCGTGCGGTTTTGAATAACTCAATAGATCTCCCTTATTTGGTCCAATATATATATGATTCATTGATATGATGAAAACAAATAAGGAAATAAAATGTTTAACCCATACAGAAGCTGGGACATAATAATAATATTCGACAGGGTATTCTTAAGCTACGTTCCGAAATAGCATCAATTTGCCATCACGATGCTTCGCTTTATTTTGGCTATGGGGAATACACTTGCAGCAAGTGTCTTTCAAATTCAAATTCAACGTCAACAAAAACTACTCCCTCTCATACCCTTATGTCCTATCGCTAAAACAGTGTATTGCATTTTTTATATATTTTTTCTATTAACTTTATTGAAATTGTAATGTTATACAAATTATAAAATTTATTTAAATATTTAATTTACTTTTTTTATACTTATTTAATTAAAAATACAATAAATAATGTGATAAAGAAAAAAAAAGCATAAGGACATTTAATGAAATGTTTTTTGTTTAAGATATGCCGAAGTAAGTCCACTTATTTTCTAGACGACTCTCCCCTAATAAATAATGCACTTCTTCATCGGATTCATGCCGCTATACTGGGGACAATTAAAAACTTCGGAGAACTCCACCAAATTTGACAGTGGGCCAATGACACGAAATATTTCCGGGACGTGTTCATCGGTGGACGCAGCAAAATTACGTAACACCGGATGAGTGGCACTGCACCACAACTGAGCGTAGCTAATGAAGAACAACTGTTTGCTGGTAAAGTTTAAACGTGGCATCGATTCCTTATCCAGTTTTTCGTACCTACGCACAGCATCCTCAGACCAACGCAGATAGGAGTCGTAGGCCAAACGTATGCCACCATTATCGGCGGTATTCTCCGTTTGCGACTTCAGTTCGGGCAAAAATTGCCCGTCATACACGTACCCATGGTACTGAGAGCTAAAACACTGAGTCTGATTGTTGAAATATTCACTGGATGCCTTGTCCCACCACTCATGTTTGTTGCCCGCTGTGTCAAAAGTACGACCGTCTTCATCGAAGCCATGCAACAATTCGTGCGACAATAGAAAACCCAGAGTGGCAAATTTCACAGCATTCGGGTAGGTGTCAGACCACAAATAGAAGGGCTGCAGAATGGACACCGGCACCTTGATTAGATTCTCGGTTAGAATAAAGACGGGCGAGAAGGACAATACTTCAGGATCGTCATAAGGCTTCGGGGGTTCATTTAATTTGGCTCTTTCTTTGGCGGCACTCAAGGACAATATCGCTTTAATGTTTTCTATGAAATCATAATTATTTATCGTAAGTGGGCCATATTCTTCGGTGAAGTTGGTTTGGTCATATGAATTAATCGCCATGCGAATGGTTTTCAATTTCTCCAGAGCATATTGACGGGTATTTTCCCTCATCCAAGGGAATTTATTCGACTCCAGTTTAGTTTGGAACGTCGACTTGATGATGTGCCACATGTTATCGACATCCTGTTCCGTTTGCTTGGTGATATACTTGCGATAGACCATATTATCGAGGATATTGTTAAAGTACGATTTGGTCATTTGAATACAGAGATCTTGTAACAGATTTTCATCCTTCGGAGTGGTAAACATAAAATTGTCCAGTAGTTGGTAGAATATATAATTGGCCACAATGCGTTTGGGAGTTTCCTTCATGAGCTTAGCTATATTTTCCACCTCAAGCCCAATCAAATCGTACACCGGCACGGTGGGCACAACACCAAAAGATATATTAATCAGCCGCCCAATGTCTAGTTGGGGGAAATATCTACTTTGCATTTCTGCAATGGTGATGAGGTTTTTGGGCAACGCAGAGACATCTACGGCATCAGCTGTAATGTCTTCTACTTCCACCTCAATGTGTTCTACTTCTTTTGTCTGATTGAGACCCGCAAATAAATGGGTTTCAAATGTAAATATCTCCTTGGCCGTCTGTTCGGCTATTTTCTCCTCTAGGCCCAAAAAGTTCATTAAATTGTCGCTTATAACTCGCTGATGGCCATAACGCAGTAGGGCATGCTCATCGTCCGTGTAGATCGATGCCGACTGCAGTGGTATGTCTTGCAAGGTGATTCGCATGCGATTGAGGGTGTTATTGACATCGTCAACACCGATGAAATAGCCCAGAATTATGTGGCTGTTATATTTGTGGGCTATCTCGGCCACTGTCTTCAACCAATCGAATTCACTCTCTAGCCACTCATCGCCTATCAGAGCGGGCATTTGACCAAATTCACTAATGATTTCCTGCAGTTTAGATTTGTAACCACTCTTCAGAGCCGGCACATTCATGCATGATTCATAGAAGTTCTTCACCTTCAGATTGGTGGTCGTCTCAGCGTCATTTTCCGGCTGCTGCACGATTGTTGCAATTTTACGATTTAAAGCCTTCGAAATTGTTTCGAAAAAGCTCGATTTGAGCGACCACGTTGTGGGCGGATTTATGCGATAATAATTGCCGCAAGCGAATTCGTAGAAATTTTCACAGGCCTCATACGATTCATTCAAATAATTCTGAATTTCTGCTGCTTTGGCGTAACGTACAATCTGTTCGAAGCGTTCACCCTCACTATCGGAAGTGGACAACACGCCGTCCAGTCGGAACGAAACGAGCCATAGCAGACATGCCAGCCGTATGAGGTCTATGGACATTTCCAATCTTGCTATCACTTTGTTAGACATTGAATTGTAGGTACCGTTCGCTTTAAGATTAATTGATGTACTGAAATTGAAATAAATACCGTTTAAACTGAATTCAAAGTGTTTCTTTGGGAACTTCCAGAAATGTTGGGAACAAACGGAAAACGCTGAGAATTTAATATTGTAATGAACTCACGTTGAGATTTGTTTTTTTTGAATTTCATTAATGCGAACAGGTTTAGTCGAAATGAAAATAATAATGTAAATTCAAAGTATTGATTGCTATTGCCCGTTATGAGCATTGCACAGTGGCGCATTTTCGAAGGGAAATAGGATTATTTTAACTAATTAACATTTAAAATACGAATAAATTAAGGATGGTCAAATGAGTCATCAAATATCGTCATTCACCAAAGATTAAATTGGGTTCACAGTCTGACCCGACAGGTCGTCAACGAAAATAAGATATAGAGAGAAAAGTGCAAAAAAAACCTTGTGGCACATGTCACACTTTCACAATTTTATTTGCCTTTTCTTTTCACGAAATAGTCAATTTTCATATCTTCTGAAGTTTGCATATTTCCCCCAAACAAATCCCTTTGCTACACCCTGCACATATGATCTAAGGGCACGAGTCTGCCAATGGCTTTCTGTCGTTATCGTACCATGGGTTCCTTGGGGCGGTGTTCGGTATCCTATTTTTGTTTTACTGCTGTCGACAGTGAGTGGAGAACATTACTATAGGAATAGGAATCGAGAAAGATATGACAAATATTTATAGAAACCATTTTCCAAACTATTGAAATCTCCTCCTCACGCTAGACAATAAGATTGTGTAAAGTTGAAAACATCAAAATAGGGTTTTACACTACACAAGTAAATCGCGTGCTTGGAGCACGTATCAAGCAAATTTTATTTGCTTCTAAACAAAGTTTATTTGGCTGCAAATAGAAATAGCTGCCATTAAGTCTGTGACTTCAGACTTCCTGACCTCAACTACAGCCCTATATCTCTCAACAACAAGGCTCAGCAGTTCATGGGTGCCACAACACAGGTATGATCAGGGGACTATAGGACAGACGAGCTTGCTGGCAAATTTCAATTGGAATCCGTTGGTAAAACTCCTACTGCGTGCTATAGCCCAGGTGGACGTCTGTCCGAAGCTGCATTCAATCCAGACAAATGTGGCCCCGATTACATTAGAAACGTATAAAGCAATGCTGTCGCTTTCAAAACCCGACATCTCATTGCTTGTCTCCGTCATAACAGGACACTGTCTGATTGGAACACTTGCAATGAAACAATAGGTTGCGAAGACTGTAGAAGCTACGGAGATGAGAAAAGAGGAGGAGTATATAAAACACATTATCCGCCTGGCGAAAAGGAGATCAAGTCCTAGACGATCTGGTCGATATTCGAATTAACCCATGCAGGAGCTTTTTGGGCTACTTAGGATGGGCGGCACATTTTTTGCTTCGCTCTGTCTCATCACAAACGACTACAGAGTCGTAGAGAGTCTGTAGTCCTTATAAAGACTTCCACTCGAACCTAACCCAAATAGTCCAAATATGTGGTTGAGCCAACTTAAGTGTCAAGTTGAAGCGCTGGTAAGAAAAACGTTATTTGTTCCTCACTTCCGCCCAATCAGTCGACACATTTTGGGACCGCAGTCTTTTTAGCGGATGATCGTCTGTTTGTAGATAATTTCCGTTTTTGTCAATTAACCGCATATTCATAGTTAACCCAAGATAAACGCTGTAAAAATGGTCTATACAAAAACAACAACAACAAAAAAAACAATGGGCATAACATCACAACGCTTGGTTGCTGCCGACAACAGTCAAAATCAAACAAAACAGTTTGACAATTGTGTGTCTCTCATGTTTGTGGGTTTTTTTTTTTTTTTGTACAATATTTTTATGAACAAAAAAGGTGTTAAGATATCATCGTCGGGTAAATACCAACAGCAAAAGTAGAAAAACAAAAATTGTTAATCAGTAGCCAAACCCAGAAAAGCGAAAACAAAAATAAACAAACAAACACCACCAGCAACAACGAACAACATTCAAAACAACCAGCCAGCCTACACGGCTGACAAAAACCGCGTATTTGATGGTGAAGGAAGGAAGAAACGACAACAACAACAACACTCAGCAAAAAATTGTTACATGCTCGTAAACAGACTAAAATGAGTATCAGCTGAAAACCACAAGAAAAAAGATAAAAAAAAACAACAAAAAGTGAAGAATTTTGACATCCAGCACAAACAAAAACCACAAAACGTACGTTGTTTCGCACAACAACATCAGCTACAACGTCAACAATACCGCCAGCGACAAATAGAAATTTGTATTCCAAAACACAGAATCTCTTTTCGGGGTTTTTTCTTCATTGGAAACCATAAAACCAAAACAAAACTCTTTTTTGTTTGTTTGTTGACCCACCAACACACACACCCGTATCATATGAATCATTGCTACGCATGCGCCAAAGACAGGCATTCCCCAAAATGTACGTTCAGCCAAACAAAACCAGTCCCCACACACGAGTTGCCCGTTTAAGCAACCAAGTGTTCACGCGCCAACTGCCAACTTTAGCAGCTGGTGGTGTTTTCTTTATGGGCTCGTTTGGCAGCAGCACCAAAAAAAAAAAACAAAACAAAAAAAAACCAAAACAAAAACAAAACTAGCAGCATGCAACATGTTGTACGACGAGTGGTAGTGGCATTAGGTATAAAAACCAGAAATAACACTGCTGACATAAACCGAGGGATAGTATGATAAAGTTGTGACCGATGAGTGCCCATGAATTATTATCACGAAACGTCCGAGGAGCCGTTTTCATGGGGAACACTTCAAGATAATTATTCTGTATGGACTGTGACCTTTTCTCACAGAGGTAAGACGTACTGTCGTAGGAATTGGACGAAGATGATCAGTGTATGGACAATAAGTGTTCATTGCAAGTCACAAAAGTAAAGCTATGGATCACTAAAGACGGCCATCCCACGTGGTGGATCCAATAAAATGGACCTGAAACTGAACCCCGCAAATGCCTTCCTCAGGTTAAAGAGGTTGGTGTTGTGTCTATAACACGCTCCGAAATATTCTCTCACAATAAAAGCAAAAGCTAAATCCTTTAAATTGCCATGATTTTCCGTTATGAACTTAGGTAATACGAATTCATATACAGCCCTCTTCCAAAGGGGCCATAAGTTATACCTTCTCCCCACATAGTCATACGTACACTACACATATTAAACCGACCCCCTCAGATTTCTTGCATTTTGGTTGTGAATGAAAAACGAATTCACTACAACTTCGACAACATCTCAACAAATGCAAAAACACACAGTTGCCACAGTTGTTGTTCCTCAGCCGTTTTTACGTTTGTCGCAACAATAATCGATTGGATCTGTGTCAAAGTACTTTTGAACGAAAAAATCCCTTTTGCACCAAAACAACAACAAACTACACAAATAATAACAATAATAAACTACAACAGCACCAATAACAACAAACAACTGGTTTTCATAATGCAATATTCGATTTGTTGTAGTTTTTTTAGTCGGAATCACACGTGTTCCCAACCAATGTTTCCATTGTTGGACTGGCGTCTGTGAAGCCAACAAAAAAACTCCAGATGAAAATACAATTTTCATATTCTTGTTGTTTTTGTACTCAATTCTAAAGTCCACAGACGGTGGACTCGAAATGAGCCAACAAGAAAAGCACCGCTGTTGCATGCAGTTGCCAACAAATTGGGTCAATTTCAATTTGTATTAATGAATTATTGGCGTATAAATATGTTTTGTGTGACGGTGACATGTTTAGAAAAAGTGGACAACGACAAAAAAAAAATTACTAAACTGGATTATATCTGTATGAAGTTGCTATGTAGAGGGTTGCATACGTAGAGGGTTTTCCAATAGCGACTGAACAATTTTGTGTTGTAATACGAATGAAATCTTAAACAATTTTCAGAATCTGGATCAGTTTTCGAAAAATTTGGAAATTAGTATAAATTATTACCGAAATTCTGTGGAGTTTGTTGTAACATTACCTACTTTGCCTACTGCAGTAATTAATAACCAGTACAGTAGGAGGTTGACAAAGAACTGTTCTACTACAATGGAATTTTCGAAGTCCGAATTGTTTTCCAAATAATTACTTATGTTTCTATTCATATAGATTTTTTTCTTAATACTATGTATTTAGATTCAAACAAAATATATATAATAAAAAATTGACCAAATCGACGAAGACGTCTAGTGTGAAAAGGTACAAAATATATTGCACCACCTAAGCAGAGCGGTGTGGCATCAAAAATCAAAACAGTGTCACAAGACGCGAATCTACGCTGCTCCCAGGAAATAAAATAAATCTCCACATAAATACAAGAAATCTCCAAATAAATAAAATAAAACTTCACATTAAAATAAAAGAAATCTCCAACGCTGCTCCATGTAAATACAATAAATCTCCACATAAATACAAGAAATCTCCAAATAAATAAAATAAATCTGCAAATTGAAATAAAAGAAATCTCTGAATTAAATTAATTTGTATTATAAAAAGTAAATTTTTAAAAATCGCCCGAATCTAATTTTTAGGTTTATCATTTCACTGAGATATGTTTCAAAAATTCGGAGTATTTTAAATGATCTTGTGATTTCGACACCGTACCTTTTTTTGAGACACGTTCCAGGATTCCATTGATATGTATCTTTTTTTTAATCGATTGGGTTTTCTGTTAATATTAATGCAGTTCCTTTTTTCATTCTCCCTGGAGCGATGTTGGGTTCGGTATATTTTCCAAATATAGCAGCATCTCGGAAACCATCTACATACTCCGACAGTAGAGACCTGAGTAGGTAGTTCTAAATTGTGTCCAGAGTTGTTATGTAAACTAGTTTTAAGAATTATCTTGTCCATATATGGTTCGTATACGTACATAGCCTTGTGCTGGCATATCTGTGGTGCTAGGGTATATGGCAAAAACAATTATTTTAGTCTAATATTTGTTCGAAATTCAATGGACGGTTGAATGGAGGGTGATGTGTTCATCTACCGACTTTTCAGATGGTAAGTCTGCGACAGCATTTACTGAAGCGTCGTGGAGTTAGTAAACACCATTCGCTGTTTGTTTATCATCGACTGAAGTTACGCTAATAATGCTGATTAAATCTTGTAGCACATCATATTCACTCTTCAACAACATCTGGGGAGTATATTCAATTTTTTGGAATATTCTATCAGGATTAAAATTAACATTAACTCCAATTGAAATCCATGTTGGCCCTTTTCATGAAGCGCCCGCATTATGAAGTTACTTATTATTAAGTTACTTTCTTAAATGATCCAGGTTATCAATGGCGACGTCGACCGACTTCCATTACAGGCGAAGTTGTTGAAATTATTTGTAGAGATCCTGGGTTGTACTAATTCAGGACTTAATACCAGCATTGCAATATCTCTATGGTAATGGGATTACTGAATGTCGGGTTAACGTTGGCTCCAGTTGTATCAGCGAAACATTTTATAATATCAAATACGTTTTTGAATTTAATGCTTGAAAATTCAATATTCTTCATTAAGATAACCGTCTTTAAACCACTTTGATTCGACATTCGCTTCCTCCATCAATCGTTTTTCCAAGGAAGTTGTCATTTAATGACATTCTGGCTGGATTCAAATCAATCACTTGCTATAATTTCGAAGCGCATAACTACATTTTTGCCAGAACTTAATGACTAATGGTGCGTTAAGCGTATACACTCTCTGTTAACGCAGATGGGATTTTTCGCTCGGATTCCGCTGCAATCATGTATCAGCGTCTTTAATAAACACGGGTTGTATAGTGTGTTGTAGAAGTTTTCATGCGGCTCTATTCTTTCAAATAATACTCGAGGATTTAGTTTATTGTTGGTTTGTTGTCGGTTCGATGAATTTGTGTTTTACCATTTACTCCTTCACACAATATACTATATGAAGTCTACTTTTGTTTGGGTCTGACATAGTTCACTGAGCTTCCAACCGTCTGAATTTTATTATTTTGTACAAATTGTTCTGACTAGTTAATGCATATCCCTTATTAGCTCGTCTCGTGCGGATTCACAACGCTATGCTGATATTCCGTCAACAGTTTAGTAAGACCAATCAAACATGTCTAATAAATCCACCCTCTGTTGGAAGTTAACAGACGATGGGTTTTTGTTTCGGAATTTCACAACCATGTAATTAACAAACTCGAGTTTCGTATTAGTGAGGAGAGACTCTGTGGTACCGACTCTATCCACGATCTTCGAAATGTCAAGATATCGGTTGCAGTACCGTGAAAACCATATTTATGAGTAGGGGGAGAAATTGTTGAATTCAGAGCCTCAAGGTGTTTTGGGTGTTCGTTCGTCGCCCGTGTGAAGTGGCGCACCAATGGTTGCCGCGATACATCACATTGCTTTGTAATGTTTGTATTTTAAGCTCCACAGATACAGTACTTCTTAAAAAAAATGCTCGTGCGACATCTTTGAAATTATGACAAACATATTTCACCAAACTATTTGTGTTTTTTCGCTAGGTGTAGTTTTGGAACCACCTAATCCACATTATACAACTTCCCTCCCTTAGGTTGTAAGAACTCTACATCGTCTTTATCAACGTATTTTTCACCATCAATTTATTTACCAAGATATCGATATCATATTTTCTTTCGAGTCTTAACTTTTTCTGAAACAAAAAGGAAATTGTTAAAATTGGTTTTATAAAAATATTTCAGTTATCTTACCTTTGACATTTTTAAGTTATTTCACGAAGTTTCGCCTTGAAAACGACATCTTGCATCCACATCTGTAGAAGATGACAAATGACATCCAATATTTTGTCAGTGGAACTCTGTTTACTGGGTAGATGTTACTCACTCATTTATTTAAATTAAAATACTCCATAGTTTTTTTTGTTATTTTTTCGGATTTTTTATTTTTATATTTTACGTTTAATTACTAAATTACCACTTCAATGAATTTTCCTTTTTTGTTTTTGTTTAAATATATATATATATATATATATGTATATATATATAATAATAATAATTTTCATTTCTTTTGTTGCAGTCTTAAAAAATTTTCTAAACATTAATTTAGTTTTGTTTTTTGTTCATCGTCAGTTAAATTTATTTTGTTGTTGTTTTGTCTTCTCCTTATTGTTTACATATAATGATTCCAAAAATGAGTTTTTTTTTTATTTATTTATTAGAAGTTCAACTTTACAGGACATTGATAATCAATTTTTTGTTTTGTTTTTCTATAGCGAGGATGTTTTGTAAAAACTCTATTTGTTGTGGTAATTGGGAGCAAAAATGTGTAACGGACAATGAGATTTATCTTCTTCGTTTCGTTTCATATTTCATTTCGGAATTATGAAAAAACTTTACGCTTTACGAATATTCGATTTTGTAACAATTAAAAAATGGAGACAACTATGGTAAAGAGACAAGGATGTAGAGAATATTAAAAAAATAAATAAAGTCGTTAAAAGTTGTTACACTTTCCGTACGATCCAATCTGATCAATTAACACACACTGATATTTCTTTGAAAGAGGCTTTGAGTTTTCATAATTACTTCTGTTATTTTCTTTCGGTTTGTTTTAGGAAAAAATATCTGTACATATAAATCTCTCTGTATTTATATTTATGTACGCGGCAATAATTAGTGGAAATGTTACATTATCTATTTTCATTAATAAATTATTTTGAAAAAAAAAATGTGTTATCATTTAATTTTTCTTTTTTTTTTTGATTTCGGTGCATTTATTGGAGTTTTGTTAAAATTTCAAAAAAGTTTTTGGAACCAAAACAAGTTTTTACATTTCGAACGGAACAAATTAAGGCAACGTATGCGAAAATGGTGCTCGGTTTCTTTATATTTTATTTGTTTATAGATGATAAGGTTTGATTTTATACAAAAAAAAAAGCCTTAATTAAATGTTTATCCCCTTTATTCATAATAATTTACTGAATTTTCAAAAATTATTTTTTTTTTATAAAAACCACTTGTTTATTTAACCACTTTGTTTATTTTTATGAATAAGGGAGTTAAAGTTTGTAATTTACATTTGTTGGTTGCTGTTGCTGTTGCGGTTGTCAGCATTGATTTTCAAAAAGGAGGTTGTGAGGTTTGAATTTTTCAATTTGATTTTATTTTTTTTTTTGTTACTTTGTTCTCATTGGTTTTATTACAAAAATATTGTTAAGTTTCTTGATGGTTTTAGTTTTGCTTTTTTTTTTGGTAAAAAAAATACTCTTTATGGAAAATATTCTTGTTTTTGTTATTATTTATATTTTGGTTTTGTACAATAATTTTGTTATTTATAATAAAAAAAACAATGTTGAAATGAAAAAAAATAATGAAATCATTGTGGAATTTTATATTTCGAAATATTTTGAAACATTAGAACGCTGGTACTATTAAACAAAAAAAATTATATAAACCCTAATAATGAGGATTTTTTGCTCTCCAAAAGTTATCAGAGTCTTTACAATTTGTCTTTCATTCATGAGCATTTCTTGCTTTTGATGTGCATTAAAGTTTTTCTTTTCGTTTTCTTGCCAGCAAAAAAATCTCTAAAGTTTTTTTTTAATTAAAAGTTTTGCTAAGATATTCTTTGGCAATGTACGCAAATGTCGACTTGTCAACTTTTATGTGAAAATATTTTGTAAATCGTGAGATAAATTCCTGGTTTATTTAAAATTTATAGTTGGAACAGAGAATGGTGGCTGTATTAATTTAACAAACGGGGATGTTTTTAATGGGCTTTATAAGATACGAATTATAATCTTACTGGTAGGAATGCACTTTTAGAGCCGACTACGCATGGATTATACTTTTTCTTGGTGAGATATACATGGATTTTTTAACTCAGAACGTCGCCGACTTTTGTGAACTAAAGGCGTGAATGAACTTTTTAGTGTGATTACTTTATTTTTGTTGACCAAAAACCTAAATTAGCCAAAAAATATTAAATTGAAAAAGATAAAAAAGCGAGTGGGGAATTCCAGAATAATCTACAATACACTCTGCTGAAGTATTATGAAGAAAGGAATAATGCGGGTAAACAATTCGAACCTGCGTATAACCGAAATCAGGTGTTATATTTGTATGGCGGCTATCAAAACACTACCCTAAATCGCGAGGACATAAACACCACTCATATTTTTCAAATTTCCTTCAGCAGTAAAAACAAACTTCTACAAATGTAATTTTTTAATCTACAAGTTATTGTTATAATGAGATCCTCTTTTATTGTGTTACAATCAGAATACTTTTCCATAAACATTGCTGCAGAACATCCTAATTGAAATTATGCAATTTAAATATGTAAATTATAAATAGAGAGTTTTTTAAGCTGCATGAGAACTATCGGTTTAGATGATGATAATGACTGTGTTGACATTTCTGTTCAGTACGGTTTGGCAAGTTATAATGAATCGTTTAACGCCAGAACCACGCTTCCAAATTGTGAAAATTGATAAATAAAGAGAAAAGTTAAAGTTCGATGTCGGTCGCGGATGGCTATATAATATCCTACACCACTGTGTTGAACGTTCTTGAGATAACAGCAATATCGCAAGGGGAATTTTATCAATGTCCGACATAATATCTGCCTTCTACAGTGGAACATGGATTAATGTTGGCCAACTTCAATGGGGTTTTACCGAAACATTGTACTAATAAATAATGCGTTAATGACCAGAAAGCTGGGCTGGTTGGTTGCACCTTACTTGGTTCCGATGTTGAAAATATGTATGTATGTATTTGAAATAAATAATTTTTCGAAAACCGAATCTCATTGTAGATTTTGGAAATTTAAGTTCAAAATCATTCCAATTTGAATCATTTTATTCGTTTTGGTTTTGATCTAATTCAAAACAAACAAACTCTTAATTTTCAAACTACAGTAGTTTAGGTCTAGCAGCCACTCACTTAAGTGACAATTTAAGGTAACTGCCAAAAATTAATAATTTTTGAAATTTAGTTCGTTTCGATGGAACTTCTTGAAGTTTCACTTTCTTACGTGCAAATTTTAGATAACTGAATTAAATTTATGGAATGTTCGCTAATTTTCCATTGTAAATCTTGCACTTAACAAACACTAAAAACCCGATTCAAAAGAAAACAGCAACATTGTTCCCGCTTTAAACTTCACTCTTTATCTCTTTGTAAAATTGGAAGAAATAGCGATCTTATAGCAGTTATCTACAAAACGGTGACAGATAATAAATTTAAGTTATGTACCTTTGTACCTTAGGGCCTTCCATTTAAGGCGAAGAACGTAGATTACTCGAGACTACTTATCACCGACACAGTGGATAGCTGAAAAGGTTTCATTGGATGCGAACAGAAAAGTCAGTATTCTGTTGCATAGAACCATGACCCACTTGTTTTTATTGGCGCAAATTGATAAATTGTGATTGGAGGCCATGCAGATCCAAGCAGTTGTCGCCAGAATTATTGCACATATCGTCTTCACAACTTAAACCTCAAAATCGTTAAGATCTAATAAATATTTTAAAACATTAACAGTTTTGAAAAATTATGAAATTGTATCGTTTTATTTTAATGATTTATGAAAATAACATTGGGTGTATAGTATATTGCATAATCGAAATAAAAATCAACGAAGATTTCACAAAATGGCCCCTAAATAAATTCCATGGTAGGTTACCTAAATATTATGTAAAGATCCCATAACATTTTGTACATTCAACAACAAATTACAAAAACAAAATGAAAACGGCGGTCCCTAGACGCCTAATTTCTTCGAGAGGATTACGTCTTTATTTTAGTTGGCTCATATAAAATAAGTCGATCTAAAAAAGTAAAGAAAATACGAGAAGGATTTGGAGATATTCTTTTAACCCTCTAACTAAACAAAAAACTGAATAAAAAACAAAAATGTTTAAATGATATTTTCGATTGATATTAATTATAATATTAAAAGCCTATTTTTCGAGTCGACGTGTTAATTTACAATTACTTGGACTTAACTTAATAATCAAATAGATTCGTTTACAAATTTAAATTTTTAGGCTAATTTTGAGATTTCATTTGTTTTTTTTTTTTTTTGGGTTGAATTTTAATAAATTGTTAAGACCTAATTGTGATTAAAGATTTCATTGTTACACATTAATAAAATCCACATTTATACAGATAATGAAGGGGCAAGAGTAAAGAAGGGATTAAGGGGGCATAGTGGACAAATGTTTCATAATAAAAAAAATGCATGTTCTTTTGTAACGAATTGTAAATCATTTGCATATATTTTTTTAAAAAAAAATGGTTATAAATGGGTATTACATAAAAATAATATTCTTTGAGTATATGTCCCGATTCACACTAGGCAATTTTACTTGTGGTCATTTTTGTGATTCCCTTTTGAACTTGCCTCATGTGTTCACACAAAGATATTTTTTCGGTTTTTTTTCCTTGTTGCCTTTTTAAATACATGACTTTCAAAATATCAAAAGTTTTTCCCTTTCCATTCCCCTTACTTCTCTTTCCATCAAACTGAGAATTGCCGCAAGTAAAATTGCCTAGTGTGAATAGGGACTAATAAAATAAATTGAGTGGAGAATATATAAAAAATAATATATATAATAATGTAAATAAAATAAGCAACATATTATGACAAGTCAAGTCTTGTTATAATGGGAATCACATGAGAAAATTCTGCACAGAACGCCCACTATTTTACGAAAAGTATGCATATGTACCGAATCGCCTACATCCTTATGATATTTTCACTTCATGGAAATTGTTATAAATAGGAAACACCAATTTCGATTAATGCTTGTTGGACAAAAATAAAAATGTTAAATGTTAAAATGTAAGCCGCAAAATTAACGTTTCTATTTAAAACTCTATTTAAAAACTAAAATTGCTAATGCTTACAATAAAGTAGAAAAAATAAAAAATATAATAACAGTTCCCCGATTGATTTTCGATTCCATTTCATTGTGTAGTAAACTAAAATATCACGGGATATTCAATTCGATCCACATGTGATATGTGTGAGAGACTTTCTTTATGCAGGAATCTACCTCTTACATATTTCTTATTAAGTGGTTTTAATAGACGGTCGGACATTGGCAAGATTATTTCACTATGATTACGGAAATATATCCGTATTTTAAGGTGATGGAAAGGAAATGGATAATTTTGCATTTCCCTAGTTTAATGGACGATAGAACAAGGTGCCCAATTATCATTCACAAAACGACTTACTATAAAGGACATTTGCTTTTGAATGCTATGTTTACACGGTCTTTATAATACGGTGAACAGATTGTTCAAAATTTTAAATGATTATCACCGTAAAGGTGTGAACCATCACGCCCATTCAAGAATTCGCAGTGTGGGCTCCTGATTAGGAAATGAGGCCTACCTAACAATTATGCTAACCTTTGGGTCTTAGCAGAGAGATCTTAACTCCACGTCGAACCGAACTCTGGTTGCGATTTAGGTGGCAAACCCACAGACAACTCAAAACCACCCGAAATCCTATTTGGTGGGTATGGCTGCCATTTTCCCCAGAGGTTTGATTTTTAAAATGTCCATTATTTTTCCATAGAGAATTTTTAAGAAATGATGAATAGTGCTAAACAGTTAGAATAAAAGTATTATAATTGTAATGGACTAGAGCTTGGTCCAGTGTTATTAATTTTGAAATATATGTGGAATGAAAACGCGCGTAAGTACGTAAAAATAAACCAAAACAGAAAGAAATTAGAAAGTGAAACCAAATAAAAAAAGTTTTAGTTATAAAGGATTTGAAGGGAAGATTGGGACATCTACCCAGGCGAAAGTTTTCGTTTTTTCGGTATTTCTTAAATTTCCAAATCGCATTCAATGCGTAAAGTATTTTTTTTTTTGTTTATTTGTAATTCCTAATAATATGTATAATTTTGGTTTTCGTTCTGTATCGGGCATGCAATTTGTATTCGTTTGTTTCTGTTATTATTGGTTTTACTTTGTTTTATCTATTCAATATTGCATAATTAGGCTAAAAATCGTTTTTTGTTTATATTTTAGTTTAATTCTTTCTTAGTGTAGAAAAAAATAAAAAGACAACAAATACCAGTATGTACTAAATACTTTATGGATATATCTATATATATAAATATATATATATATGTGTTTATATATATATAAGTTTAGTTATACAATTACAAAAAAGACACATACAAGAAAAGAAAATGCATTTAACTGTGTGTTTTTTTGTTTGTTGAGAAATTAAATAATGATCGGAGATACAGTCAAATGTTTCCTTTTTAGATTTTAAAGCTTTTTGGCGCCCAATTTCATTGGGCCACTGTTGCGTTGGGCACGACGTGCTTCTAATTCACGTTGACGTTGTAGTTTCTTCTCTTCACGTTTTCTCCGTGCTTCATCGAGTTTGGAATTGCCTAGAAAATGTTTGGTTTTCAATATTATAAAAAAAAAAATAATGGCGTGACTTTTGGATGACATCGGTGACATATTAGCTAAAGCGTGCAAAATGAAATCATGAATGATTAACATAAAAATAACACCAAAAACACAAGCACATGGGTTACCAAAGCAATTCACTTATTCGCTTATTGGTGTATACGATTAACCGGGAAGTATGTATATGCACAATGCCAGTAGAAAGTAATATGTGTAATTAATTGCACAATTAATTAAAATAAGGTTGTTAATAGAAATATTTACAAGTATATTTACAAAACAAATAATAGAAATATTCACAAACATATTCACAAAAGAAAAATCATTATCTATATCCCATCAACGATGGACTATCCATCACATAATATTAATAACAACTTTAATTATTAAAAAAATTAGGGATTTTTTGTTTTAAGTCTTAGTCAATGTATGTATGTATAAATTGCCAGGAGTATAATATTTTTCTGAATTGTATTTTCTATCCATAGAAGGCCCTTAAATGGCATGGATTGATTAATAAATAATAATAATAAAATTGCCCTATGGTAACAGGTGCCATAATTTCTCAACCAATTGTGGTCTTCCTGTTGCCATATACACAGTTGTATCTGGTTAAATATTGCAACGTTTGTTACGGGTCTTCCAAAACGGAATTCCTTTGGCAGAGGATATATTATAGAAGCCATATTATTGAAGCTACATCCATCGAATTGGCTGTCATTCATTCAGTCTATTTCGCTAAACAATGTAATCCGGAAAATACACTGTTTGGTGGAGTGTTTATATGTGGGTTTTGGACTGGCGGTGTCATCAGAAAAGTGTACATGTCGCGCCGTCCTGAATCCAAAGATCGACCAAGTTATTGTCTTCAATTGCCAGCCACAAGAAATGGTTTATTAGTTACCGTTAACCAATGACCTCGGCCTCCGCTCCAAACTGTAATTCTCTATGGCTGCTTTCCACGACCACGTACTGGTTTTCCGATCCCAGATGCAGCACTTTTGCTTGTCAACATAGCCGCCGATATTAAAATGCGCCTCGTCAGAGAATATGGGTTTTTTTCCGAACAAAATTGTTGTTCATTTCGAGCTGCTCTAAGACCCAAACATAGTAGCAGTAACGTGACTTCAATTGGGAGATCTTTATGAAAAATTCACATGAGGCAGGTGCGTAAAATATTGAGTTGTTGTTATCGATGGCAAGTCGATGTTTCATGACTGCGTCTAAGAGTCTCCTCTATGGCAGTCACTTTCAGTACGACAATGGGGACCGTGAGTGTTGCCCACTACAATGTCCTACGAACATATGTACAAACTGGCGTGGCGTGACAGTGGCTGCATCATTTTAAGCCAAAACATATTTTCAAACTGTGCTACATAGCACATCAATGACTTATGTTTGCATTTTTTTCCATACATATAAAAACAGACTTTCTGCCGAAATTTCGAGCACTGTCAAAATGAAATATATAGACCACCAGCTATCCAGCGTTTTTATTTCATTTTAGCATTTACATTGTTTTCTTTGGAATCTGAATTTGTCAATGGCAATCGTAAAAATATATTTTTCTGTAGGTCAAAGTTGTTACACTCTCTGTTATAGACAGGAAATATTTTACATATGGAATGAAAGTTATATAGAGAATAATATATTCAATACTACTGTCCCAAAAGGACACATTCGAACAAAATTACTCTCGTGCATATTTATAGATGGAATGTATTAACTGATGTCTAACATTCCAAATCACTAAAACTAATTTAATACAGGTTGTTTCGTTCCTTTCAAGTGGAAATATTTATCAATTAACCGAATTCGATAATATTCTATTTCTTCTACTTTCCACACCGAGAGACGAACAAACAGATATGGTTGATAACGTTAGAATCGTGTTTAGAAATTAATAGAAGTTCATAAAAGTTCATTTCTGTACAGTATCATGCACGCATCGTAGATGGACGCAGGTCCATTCATATTTGCATTCTGAATACTAAATCCCAGACAATGGCAGGATTTGTAAACATTAAGGCAATCGTTATGTTTACAACCGTCTGTAAAAGTAAAAAAAAGGTACACCCGAACACCAAGGACATTTTTCGAGGAACAAACACGTCACTAATATATAACGTTGATAAAAAAAAAGGATCGGAGTTTGGCGCATCGCAATACATCGATTTCGAATGGAGGAAAGGCTCAGTTAAAAAGGCATTCGATGACAAATGCGGGGGACGTCAACGATAGACCACGAAGAAGAAACACTCACAATGTTACAGACTGAAGAGAATGCGCACAATGCAGTTCAATTCTCTTACAATAAATTTAAATCGAATAACACAAAACTTATAGATTATAAATGCATGTGACCAAAAGCATTCTAAGCTACAGTATTTAGTTGATTAAAAAAGGCATATATCTTCATTAATGGTTTGTTAATAACGAATATAAAGGGTAATCCATATGTACAAATGAAAAATTAAAGATGTAATGCTCTGGACAGTTAATAGGTTCATTGAATAGTATAGAATCATGCACAATATTTATCACAGTAACCAAATTGCCCATACACTTAACAAGCAATGGATGAAAAGAAAAGAATGTCTATTTCACTTACCAGTCATAGGTTCATCGATTGGTTCAAATTCACCATCAGCCCACGAATCACTATTCCAATTCGCATTGCTATTCGTTGAGTTATTCATATGATGTGGTGATTTTTGCTGTGGAGGACTAACATTATTGCAGTTCAGGAATGGTGTCGGTGATGTTGTAGTATTGCTGGCCGGCGACAGATTGGCTGATAAATCTTTCGGTCGCAGGCTAGACGATAGCGAGGCAGAGCCCAGTGTCGATTTGGAAGGTGATGTATTATGAGAGTTGAGTTTAGCTAACGGTTCAATTAGTTCGTTCAATTGATGCTGTTGCAGTTGCTGTTGATGTGGTCGTATGGGTGATTGTCGTAATTGCATTTGCTGTTGCTCTTGTTCTTGAGCTTCCTCTTCGCCCTAAGCAAAACAATCAAAAAGAATATTATTTGTTTCATTATCGTTTACTTTTAACTGTTTACCGGATCCTCTTCCAGGCTACCCCATTCTTCATTGTCCCAACCGTCTCTGACTTCCGTTAAAGTTGTTGATGCATTCAACGGTCCATTGTTGGGGGAACCAGCCATAGGCGAACTAGGATCCTGTGATGTCTAAGAGTTTAATATGGTTTAACACAAAGAAAGGTTTACTAGGCACTACTCAAAACTTACATCCATTTCGCCCCAATTTTCATTGTCCCAATCATTGTTGCCATAGTCGGAAGCCGAAGCAGATGTATCATTACTTTCATGTTCCAATGAAGTCATGGATGTTACTGATGAGGTGGTCGTCGATAGACTACTGCTAGATGGTTGTTCTGAAAGTAAATACATCCCGAAATTAATTTCAAAACATTTGTAGGGTTCGAAAAGATTTCTTAATTAGAATCAAGTAAGTAAATTCTGAATGTATTAAACGTATAAACACTCCACATCGAGTGCGTTACAGAATCTTCTGAAGTTAGTGTATATGCCTGTAAAGCTCTTTTTAATTTATGTCGCTAATACTGATAAGCTTGATGAATTTTTTTAATACCAATATTATCGCTATAAAAATATATAAAAATATATACAAACATTCAATCGCACACGGACAGACTTTATCTTATTTATTACCCTATATAACAAGGACATTCCCAATGGGTCTGGAACTAATCGAACCAAAGAATAGGCAGATTTTATAATATTCAGAATGACATAATACATTGATGTATCTCAATTTACAACACCATTGTCTCGGATACTCACCTAGTGACGCAGGTTTTGATAAATTACGTCCTGTCAATGGAGGTCTGGGTCTAGAGGAATCACTTTGACTACGATAGAATTTCGAAGTTACCGCTGTTACCGCCCAGCCAGCCCATGTCGCTGCCGCATTACCAATCGATGGCGTTGCTGTATGAACATCAGCCTCTGCAGACAATACACACAAATGAATCATTAATTACATTTCAATATTACTTTAAATGACATACCCATCGTTTCTCTAAGACTAGGATCCTCTGAAACTTTTTCTAATTTGCCCAAAAAGCCACGTATGGTTTTAAAGGCTGGATCGCGAACAGATTTCTCAGGATCAATAGTAAGGGAACACAAAGCAGGTAAGACACGATTTGCAACTTCACTGTAATTTAGACACAATAACATTATAACATTGTACGTATTCCGAGGACAGTTTCAAAATAAAAATTACTTTAATAAGAAGTATTGTTGGGTGGCGGCTAAAGCTAAAACTCCAGCTACTCGCGCAGGAGGAAAAGGATCACGCATGGCTCGTATAAAAGCCGACACCAAAACACGTTGCCGTACCTAAAGTGAAACAGACATATTGTTACTATTTTTTAAAACAATTTCACGTATCTAAACAAACCTGCGGATGTAGGTGTGGTGCTATTTTACCCAAACACACTGTGGTATTTGTGCGTATACCCCCTTGGTCATCGCGAGCCTGAAGGCGTGCAAAATGCCTCAGAACTTCCACATTCAAATTATTATAATTCAATTTCGGAGCTAAGTGGATAATGGACTAAAAGATATATAAATTAAATAAACTTTTTTTGTTATCGATAACAAGGCTTCAACTTACTTTAACTGTCTGTTCTCGGATGGTGGCGTTAGTGTCTAGAAAACCATGAGCCACTTGGGGAAATATTTGGTCATTCACCACTTGTGGCTGAAGATGAGCAATAAAGAGCTCAAGTTGTTGCAACAGACGTGAACGTGTCACACGATCTGTTGAACCAAACAATTTAACAACACAGGGCACAATACGTTTTTGGTACTCAGCTTCATCTAAAAGTTTACCCAACTGAAAGACAAAAACAAATCACATGAAATACACATAAATATTAAACACCACTTCGATCTTTACCTTAAACATTGGCGCCAATACAGCTGAACCAGCATCACCATATTCGTATGCCGTTATCAGTTGTGGTAAAATTTTGTGCCTTAAAAACAAACAGAAAAAAAACATGAAACGTTGACAAGATTTTCTTATCAGTGACAAGATGACTCCACCGTGAAGAACTTACTTGCATACGGTATCGGGGAAATTGTCCAAATGTAAAGTAAGACCCGAAAAGAAACGATTCTTTTCTGCTTTATCTTTTATTTGTATTTCTTCCAGGAACAGCAAAGTATCGACCAAGTCATTTTTAAAAAATCCACCCGGTTTGCGACATCGCGTTATAATATCAGCAGGATTAGGACGATTCGATGGTGATGCACCAACTAATTCACAGTATAATGATTGCAAAGATTTCGGAATGCTATCGATATCTTTGAGAGTGGTACGAGCTCGTAGTGGGCCATTAAATGATTCCCAGACCAGACATCCTAAACCCCACATATCAGCTGAACTGTATGCAAAATATAGAAAATTTATAAAAATTAGTACAACATTTCATATAAACAATGCTATCCTTCAAGAAATATTGAAAGAAGCACGTGCACAATTTGTTTTCAAATCGTCAAATTCCAACATAAGCAAATATACAAATACTCTGGTAAAAGCATTATGATACATTTTTCTTGTGAAAAATGTTTGTGCATTTTTCAGAAAATTTTTATAAGATTCCAATTTACCTATTCTGATAATTTTACAATAAAGATTTTCTGACTTTTCCTTTGACGATTTTTACTTCACGATGGTTGCGCGTGTTTCACAGATGGATCTAAGGTGGACGCAGACACAGGAGCTAGTGTCCACATTGAAAAGACGGGCATTAGGAAATGCTTTGGACTACCAGATAAATGCAGCATTTTTCAAGCTGAAATTTCTTACGGTATTAAGGATTCGTCTAGAGTAGTTCATGAATATATGAAGGTTCCATGCCTACTTTTAACGGACTACAACGTAGGCTTATGCTGGCAAACGTGTCTAGGGGACATTACAAAGATCAGGGTCGAAGACCCTCATATCTTTCATATTTCTAATTTATTTCCACACCTATCTCTCTCAACTATATGCTTGTCTTTTTTAAAAGAATACCTAAGTTTGCAAGTTCCTAAATCAAATTACTCAATGTTACTTAAAGAACAAAACCAATATTTGCTTTTTTTGCCGATGTCAATTACACACAACAAAGGTATTCAATGCACGTGTTTGATTTATATGGTTTACTGCTTGCCATTTTGGGTTCAATCGCGAAGAACTGTGGCACATATTAGACCAATAATTGGAGCAGAAATCATGGCAAATGAGTACAATACCAAAAACAATTATTGAGAGGTTTTATTATTGAGGGTTTGAATATAATTCTACGCAAAGACTGCATAGATTATCCGGATTCCAGCTCGTGAAAGATATTTTTGTTAAGCAATAATTATTTGGTGGACGACCGTGATGTGGTAGTGTTTACGGCTATCACACAAGTAAAATGTCAGCAGCTGTTTTCCATCTCGTAAATGCTGGCAACCATGTAAAAATTATCTACAAAAGCGTTAGCCGTTCGGAGCCGACTTTAAACAGTAGGTACCGTTCAATGAGGATGCACATGAGTATATATATAGAGCACAGCTTACTGATACCCCGCCTGTTCCATCATGGAATGTTAAGGGACATAAATAATAATTATCTAGCCAAAAAGGTTTTGTTTATATTTATCCTTCCCAAAACACATCATAATGTATAAAATAGATTGTGTTAAAAACACTTTGTTACTAAGTAGAAAAATAAATATTCTCCTAAACTTTTTATATAGTGTAAATAAATTTAAACCACGAAATGACATAAAAAAAATGAATCAATAAATAATTCTTACCATTTGGTGGCGGCTTTTAATTTGGTCTGATCATTTTTCTCCGGTGGATCATACACTTCTAGTGAGGGTGGCACTTTTATAGGTGGCATTGGATTACCGTCTGCCGGCGATACATATTCCAAGCTCCCCAGTTTCCATTCACCCGAAGAGTTCACAAACACAGACCACACCGAAACATTATTGTGCCTCAAACTTCCATCATTGTTGAGAAAGGACAGAGCGCGCTAAAAGACAAAGCAAAACACTCATTAACTCACCATCTCCACCTCCTCCCCCTCTATCCATATCTTACTCACAGTTATTTGAAATATTCCCCATGCCAAATACAAGTCTTTCTGGGGGCCATCTGTTGATAATTTAGCAATGTGTGTACCTAATGGCTCAACATATTCGGTAGCCACATACAATAGTTTATCAGTTTCTAGTGAATCCAAAAATTGCAATATACTAGGATGTCTGAGGGTTTTTAGTCTTTTTAGAGCGGCTTTGGCCAGCTCACATTTCGCATCCGAACCACTGCGTAAATCGAACACAAACACTGATACTTCCTCCTGGGTGCCTTTACGTTTTGCTTTGTGTAGAGTCCATATGGAGTGATTCTCAAAGCCTGCTACAGGTTCGCCAATGTCATAGGGAAAATCTTTGGAGGAGTCGCGCGAGAAGAACGACCACATCATGTGCTTTGCTCTTCGCCCAAATATTTTGTTAATAAATTCGCTTTAAACAATTTATAAAATTGCTCTCGCCGTTGTATGTGTTGTGGGAGGATAGGAAGACAGCCAAAGCCAATGCTTTTTCGTCTTTTTAGTTTTTGTTTTTCAGCAAAATTTTCCAGCTGCTTGTATTTCTTTGCGATGAAAGTGTTTTTCTCGTTTGTTTTTATGCTCACAATTTTTTCGTGGCCCGTAAAGAAACTATTTGCAGCGTTTATTTTTCGTTCCTTCCCAAATATTTCATCATACACTTATTCCTTACAACGATTAGTTTCTTTTTGAAATGGGTTTATGCGAATATTTACCATATTTTCCCCTACAATTTTTCAATTTTTCCTTTTCTATTTGACGTTGACGTATGCGAAACAGTGTTGGTATTTTGTAAATTTTAATTTGTGCAGCCATACACATTAAATGTGCCCAAATAGGGCCAGTAGTGCCAACATTGACGTTTTCCTATTCTGAGTGATGTGAATTTTTCTAGCTATCTAGCTAGTAGTAGTGTGTGATATCCTCCACTACATGTTCCCGTCAACATGCGTCCGCATACATCCCGTCGCGTTTCATAGTTGCCTGAAAAGTGGAACGGAGAGAATTGTTTTTTTTCAATTCTGTCATTACATTGTTATATATGATAACTCCATTGTTAAAAAGTTATGAAGATCGGTCCATCACTTAGATCTGATACGTTTTTATACCCTCACCTTAGGGATAGGACTCAAATGTAAAACACATGAAAGTATTAACTAGGTTTCTTTAAACCAAATTCGCAAATTCGATTCATGACTTATATAACAGACAATATATAAGTTCTACAGTTTGAAGTAGTAATTGCTTTCGTCCTCATGTTAAATCAGCCTATATTACTTAATTTGTGATAATTGTGAAACACTTGATTGTGCCAAAAATGGCAAATGTACCTCGATTTACCATCACTGATGAGAAGTAGTTTTTCTTGTCACTTTGTGTCATCTGTTTGACGTCTTCTCAACGTTTTTGTTCTAGAGTTGCCATTGCGACGTTGGAATGCATGTTCTTTTTCATTTCGTTTCGCAATCCTCTGTCGATTATCATCCTAATTGTATGTCCGTTTTTGTCAGACTACGTATGTTGATAAATCTATTACAATTGTATGATAAAATCCCAAGAATGAGTGCATATGTGAATGTCAATTCAATAAAGAAGTGACTAGATTTAGATGATAATTATATAAGAAGTTGTTCTTTACGATTTGACCGATAAAATACGCGAAATCTTGTTCACATTTCGCCACTCATAATGACTTAGAATAAAAAGTTCGCCAACAAAAAAAGATTTTGATTGAAAAAATCTGATAGAAGAGAAATCTAGTGAAGAAGTAAGCGCAGGAAACATTGAGTCGTGCTTCTCATAATGTGAAAGTAGAGTTGAAAGTATTCTTATGAGAGAGCCCTTTTTCCCATAAAGCAAGTATTATTTCATAAAACTGTGATTATGATAAAATCTCCTTTTTCGGGGTTCTGAATGGAATTCTATTACAATGTTTGAAAATTCGCAGGTGAAATCCGCCAAGGTAGATTAGCTTTCGATATTAAAAATCGTATAACTTATTTATTACGAAAGAATCTGTTCTGAAATACACCGAGAACTATGAAATTAAACACTTCATACCCTCTAATGCAAACTTCGTTATATAGATTTCATATTATATATATTATTATATATACCGATTATTGCCGTCAGTTTGACAGTTGTTAGTGTATATCCTCCGTTGTTTGAATCTCAATAAGGCAATTCGTCGACAATATCTGACGTGGTCTGAAAATGCTCACCTGAAAATTCCAACACAGTCCCCGGGATCCCTTAGATACATATAAGTGCGTGACGTTGCGACAAGATAAAATCAAAATTATATTCATTTCAAAACTTTATATTACAATAAAAATATTTAATATCCACGATTTCAAACAATATTTCTCTTAAAAAAATATATGGAGCTCGTACTATGGAATGCGCGCCGCACACATAACCATCCAATATGTATTTATGTACATAAACACGCACGTCAGTCATCTAGCACAAATTCTGCAACATATTTAATATGTATGCACCAATATCCTCATCTTGATTTGTCCAGGTGATCAGCAATGTCTTGTGTTTCGGATCTTTTTCGTCCTCTTCGATTTTTATCTCTACCGTTTCTACCACAATTTTACAATTCTCTTGCATTGTTACAGTCCAACCCGTAAGCTTTTCTTGCAGTAATGCCAAAAGTTTCTCTCCCGTTCGTATTTTTGGTCCGGGATCGTCCATTTTAACTTTGGATGTGAAGCGCATAACATGCCGATTTATACCGATTTCTTTTAAAGCTTCGGTAAGATTTTGCAACATAATCCGATTATCTTTCATCACCAAAACGCCGTGTATTAAGCGTCTACGTTTTGGATCGGGAGGTTGGGCATTATAAATGCGTGTCTCAGCTTTTAGCAGGGAGACAGAAGCATCAACGGGTATTTTAACGGGGGTGGATATAACGGACGTTTCACCATTGGCGGGCATGTACGTTTCAATGTTGAATTCTTCACGTATTTTGTTTCGAAGGAACGCCATTTTCTCAGCTTCACCATGGACGAGCATAACATTTTTTGGTTTACAATTTTGTATTAGCTGCATAATACCTGGAAACATAGAAATATATTGATAATGTGGCTATATATTATGAGATTGAACACACACAAGAAGACAGCTTTGTATATTGTACAATAAGGATTTATTTTCAAGCAATAAGTAAGACAGTCTGGAGTTCCATGTATTTTAACCTATACAGTTTTATTGCTATCGGGGCGCGATTCCAATAGTTGTCTCTGTATAGATTGTTTTATTCGTATTGATAATATTGACATTGATTTGTTTGCATTGAATCAAATGTGAATTCAAATACGATGCAATATGCATGCAAACAGACTGCCGCTGGGTATTCTTAAAATGTTTAATACTTTGTAGTAACACTATTCGATAAACGTTAAAAGTGAAAAAAAATGGATAGAAAACGTCAAGTAGAAGAAAAGTTTTAAGTACTAGAATACCATCACCACTACATACACACGTACCTTTGGCATCTGCGTGAGCTGAAAAACTCATATATTCCACGGACATTTTAACATCGACAACTTGACGATTTTCAAATTCCACTTTTTTGGCTCCGCTTAAAATCTTGTTGCCCACCGTACCCTGTACACAGTAACCGGGCATAATAACCATATTATTCTCATTGGGGGCCCACTTTTTGAAAATCTGTAAAGACAGACCAGCATGCAACATTCCGGGAGTGGCAAATACCACCATAGCACCAGGATTATCGATATACGTCTTATCGAACGGTTTAATATGTTTAAAATCAAACATATTACGATGTACGAACGTTTTGCGAATCTTTTGATTTGTCCAGGTGATAAACATTTTGTAATATGTATTAGCTTTCTCAGTCAAACCGACAGCAAAGTAAATAGGATACTTCAAATTCATACGATCCCAATAGGTTTCCAGCAAAATGCACAATTCTTGAGCTCTGCCCAAGGCAAAGACGGGTATAAGGACTTTTCCACCCCTTGCCACACACTCATGAACTTTTTTCAAGAAATCCCTTTCGCGACATCGCTTGGAATCTCGTATTGTAGTGGCATATGTACTTTCAGATATCAATAAGTCCGGACGGCATTTATCAATCCACGCCGCTCCTAAATGACGATCGGGCGTCATATTATAATCTCCTGTGTAGACTACTGATTGTGAGCCAACTCGTATCCAGAACATCGCGGCTCCCAATACATGACCGGCATAGTATGCTTTTATTTCCAATTCACTATCGACCATTACACTTTGATGCAATGTGACGGCCGTCACCTTTTTCATGCAATCCTTAATCATTTGCGTCGTAAAGAAATTAGATTCACCTTTGCGTTCTACGGCGACTTTTCTCATATCTTCAAGTAGTATTGGAGCTATAGCTTTTGTGGGATGGGTCATGTAGATGGGACCGGAATAACCAACCATTTCTGACATGTATGGCAAAGCGCCACAGTGATCTGTAAGTAAAACAAAAAATTAACGATTAGACTAGAGGTATATTTATGAAGTCACCAAATTACAAGTTAACATAAAATAAATGAAATGAAATTGTTGTTAGTCTGACTGATTTATACAAATTTCCCCCAAGACTTTAAACGGGGGACTTCTCTCGAATCAGTGAGCTATGCGCTATATAATTGTGTATAGTCACTGTTGACAGCCAGATCCGAACGTCTAAAGCTTTTCTAGATAGCCCCTGAAAAATATTTGATGGTGTTACTCGGTTTTGAACCTGAGTTTATTTGTGTGATAGTCGAACATCACACCAAGGCCAACCACAAACAGTTATTTTTAATGTTAGTGGTAAAATTGTTATGGATAGTCTTTAGTCCATGGAAAAACCTAAAATCAATTACTTATCTTGGATAATTACGCGTTTTATTTATTTTTTAAACGAACAAATAATTCAAGAGCAGTTCACCCTCAACATAATAGGTACATTTAATAGACTTACCCAAATGAAAATGTGATATTATAACACAATCAATGTGACTTGTTATGGGGCCATCTGGAACAATATACGAGAAATCGGGAAATCTCCTCTCATCATTATAGCCCATGTGCATGCCACAGTCTAACATGATGTTTTTACCGCCCATCGATAAGAGCAGACAACTACGTCCCACATCTTGCCCGGCTCCTAAAGGAGTCACTTTGATATCCGGCATCTTGAAATACGCACTCTTGAAACAATGTCTTTACCTCAACTGAAATCAGTCTTTAAACGTTCCCTTGTTGTTGTTGTACACTAGGAAATACAAAATTTTAATTATTTCACATTACAAAGAACTAAACAAATAAATAATAAATATTCAAATACAAAACAAACAAAGTTCTCAGCAAGAGTGATTTCCATTGCCATGAAAAATCAACAGCTGATCCGTTTTTAGGGTATGCGACACTTGTTAATAAAATACTTGTATGTATATGAAATTAACTTACCCCCAAGTTGATTATATGGCAATTTCCTTGTTTTTCTAGTAATTAAATCATTTTTTATTAGAAAAACAGATAACAAAAACTTTCTGAAGTATTTGAGCTGACAGTCGAGCTGAAAACAACGTTGTTTACTTTAATGTAATCCAGGGTTAACAAGTTCCGAAAACGATTTACATATGTAGGATAATGTGTTTATTTACAAGTTTTCAGCTGTCAAAATCATACAAATAAAAGTTTCAGTCTGACGAAAAGCGAGTTGCCAACCCTTTTTTTATTTGTATGGAGAAAACTAGCACACAAAACGACTAGTTGTGTAAGACTAAGGTCATATGAAGTATTCTATTTTTACATACAGTTTGTAATAGATCTGGAGCAAATTACATATATCAAACTTAGCATTAAAGTTTTGTTCAGACTGCATATTAAATCCGTATTTTGAACCCAGATCTACTACAATTTATATGGAAGTAGACTTCATTCGATATGTAAAGAATCCTCATTGATCGGATAGTATATATAGAAGTAAGTTTATAGCTATTCAGATTGCGTATAATCTTTACGGGAATTCGTTGTGATATATTAAGTAAAAACGTGTTCGGACGGCAAATCATAATTCCTTCAATCGTGATTTTTCTATAATTTGTATGGAAATTGGTAACGTAAATTACATTGCATATAAAATCCCCTAAAGATTTCGTCTAGTCCGATTTGTTCGTATAATCTCCTACAATCCAGTTAATAGGATTTCATGACCTTATCTAACGCATTAGTGTATCCGTGGCTTGGCAACCCTTTTGTAAAGAAAATAGATAATGTCAACATTAGAGGATTGTTTTTAAAATCGGAACCCTGCCATTATTATCATATGTTTCAACTGTCCTATGTATGTTTTGAGAAAACAACAAGGAATAATTAATAAGACACAAATACAAAGTACTAAATTTTAGTGCCTTTAAATGTTGGACGAATCGGTTTCCTTGCGCATTTGCCAGGAGGGGCATGCAAATGCATTGGCATTGAACAGAGATTGCAGTCAAATTGCTGTGGCGGGAAGGAGTTGTAAGTGTTCCACAAAGCATTGACCCCAATTTTGTTTTTTTATATATTAATATTATTTCACATCTTCTAAACATCCAGTACTCAAACTCTTTGCCATTGACTGCGATGGATTTACCGAGGTGTGCAATATGCGTGGCAAAAATCAAAACCTCAGTTATTCCTCCAATGATGTTGCGTGGAGCGCCTTAGATAGTAATATTTTAGCCACAGCAGCCACTAATGGCGTTGTATCTGTTTGGGATCTTTCCAAGTTTGGTAGACAAAAACAGTTATTGGTCTATAACGACCACGAACGAACCGCACATACAGTAACGTTTCATAGTAGCGAAGTGAATCTTTTGATATCTGGCTCTCAGGACGGTACCATTAAGTGCTTCGATACACGCTGTGACAAGGCCATATATACGTTCTATAGCAATTCGGAATCGGTCCGTGATGTTAAATTTAGCCCGAACAGTGGTAATATATTTTCGGCGGTGTCCGAGAATGGCACAGTGCAGCTATGGGACTTGAGAAGGTAGTTACAGATTTGTTTGTTATGCATTGCGTATAATATGTTTTCTGTGTTCCAGAGGCGACAAGTGCTTGACAAGTTTTACAGCTCACAGTGGTCCCATTTATACCTGTGATTGGCACCCGACAAATAATTGGTTGGCTACTGGTAGCAGAGATAAACAGATTAAGGTAAGATAGTGCTTAATTTTCAGCGAATTTTATACGCAGTCAGAATTGTATACATTGATAAGAGGAACTAAGAGATTATCATGTCTGCTGGGGATATGTTTCAGAAAGCATTAAACTTTCAATTTAATTAATTAATGTAAAAGTTCCAATGCTTTTATATATTTTGTAACTATAAACGAAGATCGTCAACGGTAGTTCTATTGATTTCGTTTCAACTCTGCAACATAGTTTAACAAGTTACTTTTAAAAATGTATGGTTTCACGGAAAAGCTTTTTAGATTAGCAGGCAAAGAATTCGAGATATGTGATTTGGCTATTTCTGTTAGTATTCAAGAAAGATATAGCATTAACAATTAATTCATATTTAAAAATAAATTGTTATACAGGGATATTTGCCGTCATCTTTCGTAAAGTGTTTGCTTAGTCTGAAGTCAGATCTATTTGGAAGGAGGAAAGAGGGAGTAGTGTTTGTTGATGTTTGCCTTGAATTTAATAATGTCATAGCAGGCAGGAAAAACGCTTGCTGGAAGATTATTCCACATGCGAACAGTACGGCCGAAGAATGAATTTTATCTGTAGTGCTTTATCCGGTCAACCGGCCATGTCATAATGAACGGATGAGAGACTCTGGATTGCCGTGTATTCCGGCTAAATGTTCTAACTTCAGGGACCAGACGACGGATATCTGACGAACAGATACTATTGAAATATCTACACACCGGCGATGCTGAAGGGAGACAATCGAGTTGGATACCTTACTATCCCCTACCATCACCACCGGTCTCCTCAGTACACGTCCAGAAGCTGCAAAGATGCCTTCGGAGCCCCTGCCCATGTATGGGAGTTGTATTCCATTTTAGGCCGGATGTAGGTGGTGTAAATATTTACGAGATGGGGTGAAGTATTTCTTGCACCGCTTTAAAAAGGCTAAACACTTAAATGCTTCTTTCGACACTTCGAATACATGGCTAGCCCACCCTGTATCTTCATGCCCAGAACATCAAGAGTGTCTGATAAGTCGATATCCTCATCACCCATAGATATTGGCGAGGATGCTGGATCAGTGGAACGATTGTGTGACAACAAGCAGCACGGTCTTTTGTGCATTAAAATCTACTCTGTTCATTTGACCCCACTCACAAATCGTCGCCAAATTGCGGTTAAGTGTGTCATTCATTGTTCACCTGTTGTCCTCGACCTCCAGAGGACCTGGCAGATGATCAAATGAGAATGAATGACAGAGGTTACTGTCATACGCAAAAGTGTAGATTGGGTTCACAGTTTGACCCAACAGGTCGTCAATGAAAATGAGAAATAGAGAAGGAGAGAGGACATAATCTTGTAGAACTCCTGCAGTGAACCTATGGTCGTTGGATGATACTTCATTTATAACAACACGTATAGAGCGGTCTCTGAGAAATCTTTATATCATTTATATTTATTTTTAGGTTTGGAATATGGACGGCAAGGCTTCACTGGATCATACCATACATACTATAGCCGTAGTGGGTCGAGTCAAATGGAGACCGGATAAAACGTAAAAACAATTTCACGCAATACATAAAGGAATTTGTATTAAATCACTTAAATTAATTATACAGTTATCACATTGCCAGTTGTGCTCTAGTCGTTGACTACAGTATCCACATATGGGATATACGTCGACCATTCATACCTTTCGCCTCATTCAACGATCATACAAATGTGACCACGGGTATAGCGTGGAGAGGCACTGATGCTCATTGCTTACTATCCACAAGTAAAGATTCGACTATTTACAAACACGCCTTCAAAGATGCTTCACGTCCGGCCTTAAAGGCTAATGCCCAAGGTGCTAGTTTGGGACGAAAAGGAGATATTTCATTCGCCAACAAATTGAAGTACTATTTGCCGGTTACTGCTGCGCAAGTGGTGAAATCGAATACATTGATGTAAGTATCAAAAAAGAGAATACGTTAATTTATGGCCTTGTAAGCATTGCTATCTTTTAGGACTCGACAAAAGTCTATAACAGGAGCAGAACAATTTCACATAGGAAAATCTGATATGTGTCGATTTCTGTTAAATACATGGGTAAACAAGTTATGAACAGCACTAAATTATTTTGGATTCATTTAAATTGTAATTGTTTTCTAGTATACCGGCTATGTAGAACCTGAAATTGCTATACAACTTAAAGAACATGAATGTTTTATTGGCTGCGCCAAAGAACTGATACTATCTGGTAAAAAATTAGCCGACATTTGTAAACACAATGCCAATGTTTGCCGTAAATATGGCAAACATAATGCCACCACTTTGTGGAATTTCGTCGAAATCTCGTATGGTTGTAATGAGTTGAATAAACAAAAGTATGAACATCGCAATTCGTTTTCAAATCAAAAGAACTCTCAAACTTCGCGAAGACCTACACAGGTTGTTAATACGGATGTCTTAAAATGGGATCACAATGAAAATAACAATGCTAATGGATCGGATGTGGACCCCGAGCTGAAGTCTCAAGACGATGACCATCTTTTGGATAATAACGGTCCACGGGGCAAGCAAACTTATCCACCGCTAGGTTCCGTCATTCTGTCGGAAACACAAATATTATCAGAGATCACTTTTGAAAATTTCGATTGTTTGCGTAATGGGTTCATTTACGTCGGACCACCCGATTTTAGCAAAGCTTTATCACTGCCGGAGACTACTTTACATTGTGATGTTCAAGCGGCTAGACCGCAGTTGGATATCAAAGCAGAAGATCGGGATCAATCACCGGTAATACTCGTATATGATTTATTGGAGTTCTTATCACGTCTTTGTTTTGATCATAACTTCTGTTGTTGTTTTCTTTTAGCCACCCAACTTACCGGCCATTTTGAAAGTTACTTCAGTACCTCCCATACCTTTGTGGGAACCACATCAGTTTTTAGCGGATGCTTTGTTGTTGCAAAGTGATGTGGGTGATGTCCAGACTGCTTTAGCTATTCTCATAGTTATGGGTGAAAATCGTAAATACCTACCAATAGATGAAGCGTTAATAGTAAGTTATACCGCATATTATGTTTTGCATTAAAGTACAAGCCCAGAAAATATCCAGTAGTTGTCGGGGTAAAATTACTAAATATTTTCCAGGAAATCCTTCAACACAGAAAATTATTTCGCACGAAAATATTTTAAAAAAAAAACACACAAGTGACCCTAGTATTATACTTTGACTCCCAATGAAAAATAAAATAAATAATTTGAAAGCTGGAGGAATACTATTACTGTGATTTATAAAATAATTTGCAACGGACATAGTTATTTATTATATGTTTCTTCCTAACAGGAACATTGGTTTCAAACATATATCGATCAACTACATCGCTATCAAATGTGGAATGAAGCGTGTACTGTTATCAATCTCTCATGGCTAAGATCCGTGCGGGAGCTGAACCAAAAGTCAACCGCAGTCCATACAAATTGTGGTGATTGTGGACGACCTCTGGGCGGAAGTGTAGGTTGGTATTGTCAGAAATGTAAGTCCATGCGTTTGGCCAAATGTTCCATATGTGGTCTCATCGTTAGAGGTCTATATGCTTGGTGTCAGGGTTGTTCCCATGGTGGTCACATACAACATTTAATGGAATATTTTGCCAACCATTCGAAATGTCCCAAATGTGGACATTTATGTGAATATAATTAATGATGGCGCTGTATTTATTCACATTGAACCCACTGGGAATATGCGTTGAGTAGTGATAACTTTCCTAGTTTGTAATATTATAACACTTGTTTAATTATTCCTATAAAAAGTATGTAAAATTATTAAGTATGAATGAAGACTGTCAGCAATGCTTATATAAAAAAATATATTCTATGTGTACAAATGTTGTATATGTATAAAGTTATCATCAAATATCTGAATAATTTATTCTTCTGCGGAAAAGTTTTCTAAATAAGGAGGTATTGGATACGATATCTTATCATCATATTTGAAAAACATATCTCATTTTATATATAAAATGATCAGAAAAAACACTAATACCAATGCGTATTCCATCATTCAAACCATTATGTGTAGGAACTAAAAGTCAGTTACTTGAGTAATTAGTATTACAAGTTAATTTTCATTTTATTAAATTTATACATTATATTATTTGTAAATGATAAGAATTCAAAATATTTTAATACACAATGACAGTTTTTGACCTTTTCAATTGATAAATGTACTTTTAAAAGGTAGAATACATACTACCTTCGGAAAGCATAAAGGGGAGAAGAAAAAAGAATAAATGTAAGTTGAAATCTTTTTTTTCTAATTGAAAATTTCCAAGAGATTAGTAAAAAATACAGTTTTAATAACTTAAGCAGAATAGACGAACTCGACATTGCACCTACAACTACAATTCAAGCGACTACTTGCCAGCACTGCCCTCAAAGCCGAAAACATATAATAAAATATGTTCTCTAACAAAACTTTGAGAAATCTTAGCTTTAAATTTTGTTTATATTACAATGAAAAGATACAAATATTTCTCGACTGCTCCAAAGTATTGTTTGCAATATCTGGGGGTTTCGCCAACACTTTCGTGTCTTCTAATATTGTCCTTTTCCGTTGAGATGATTTTGTAATAAAAAACTCAAAATTTAAAGTTTCGATTTACCGACAGTACTGGCTGCTAATTGTCAAGAGTTAAATTCGAGGCTCACTGTTTGACAAGCATCACCACCGGCCACATTGACCGATGTTGGCGTATTGGGCAAGGGTGGCCCTCTCTTTAGAGCTGATAAATTATTTTTAACAGCTGGAGATTCATCGTAGCGTATGGTCATTGAATTGGAATTGCCGGGAATGAGAACATAACCCATTGATTCGTAGAATTTAATCAGTTTATCCTTGCAATCCAATGACATTTTGTAGCAACCCAAATATTGAGCCAGCAATGAAACGGTCACAACGATGCTGAAATAAAATGAAGTCATTAAATAATAGAATTTTGGAGGAAATTCTTTTTTAAAATTATCTTACAGTTTTCCCAATTGTTTGCCACGATAGGTGTCATTGACTACAACGTCTTCTAGACGACCACGCTAAAAGAAAATTTATGAAACATTAAGTATTGAAGGTTTATTTTTTGCTGGTTGAATCACATTAACTTACAATCGCACAGTTGTGAATAAATTTACGTTCAATAATCAATGAAGCTGCACCAATGATTTCATTTTTGCGTGTATCCTCTATTACAGTTACGAAATAATCACCACTGGCCTTCATTTGGGAGAAACGTGCTGAAGAAATATGAATAAAATAGGCAAATATTTAGAACGAATATACCAAAAAAAATCGTTGATTTTTCTTGTGGGCGTAGCAAATATGTCGAGCTTAACTAAAAAAAAACTGTAAAATATTTTTGCTGAAACAAAGATAGCAATGGCTTTTTTCACCAGGATTTTTCTGGAAATGTTTTCGCCAACAAAATGTGAACATTTCTAAATATTCTCCAATGTAGGCGAGTCTCGGATTGATGTTTTACTCGTTGGTAGAATTTTCTGGTCACGTATCTATTTTCGAAATGTCGAAAGAGGCATTCAAGTGTTTATAAAAACTTCAACCTATTGTAAATATTTATACCACCTACATCCGACCAAAAATGGTTGGGCAAGACATACATATGGGAAAGACATTTGTTCAGCTGACTGTGTACAGAACGGTGATGATATGCAATAGAAACGTATTCATTTCTATTGTCGGAACGTGGGTTGTATACCACTGTACGGTGTCTGCTCATCGAATAACTGTGGTCTAGTCTTTGATGTAAGGACTTCCAGTCAGGGTACGCGGCTATTCAGAGGTTCTCATCCGTTCATTGTCGCAAGGCCAGTTGATAGAGAAAATTCTTTCTTCAGTCGAACTGTTCGTTCTTTCTCAAATTTAACACAAATATTTACAAACACTATCCCTCTTTCCTGCCTTCTACACCATAATTTCTTATCACTATCATAGTGCAGTGAATTTATATATTGATAATAAATAAATATTTCTATCAAGTGTTATAAAGAAAGCTGTGCTAGCGTTTTACGTCTGACAAATAATGTGGTGGTATATTTTTGTCATATTTTTCACTTACTTAAAAACTGCGTCCTAGAAACTGGACCGACATGAGTCAATTGCGACAACAGTTGAAGAAAACCGCGATCATAATCGCCATCTTTCAAGGGCCTGACCTTTAGCCAGTTTTCTCCGGGGCAAGCAGCCGAAATGAAGGGATTGAATTTCGCTGTGCTTTGATGGAAATCCAACTTCAATAGTATGTCTGGATCATAAAGATATGTTTCATCCTAAAGAAAACAAGAATGATAATCAATTATTGAGTAGCTATTAATACACACTAATATAATATAATGAAACGACGCAAAAACTTTTTAACTACAGTAATGATACGAAGAGCGCCGCTTGACATAGTATTCTGTTAATGCAATTATTAAATTTTTTTGTACTGTACGTATAGTTTTGTTCATTAGCAGAATTGCATATCCGTTATTTTTTCTGCCAAATAGAGCTAGGCAATTGTTAGCCAAAAATGTTTACCTGAAGTATTCCAACCATTTTATCGGAGTATTGATTCAATTCAACTTTAGATTGAAATCTATCCAACCAAAAGATGTCAACGTAACCACAATCAAAACTCATCTACTTCTGCTAAAAGTCAAACACAGACAAACAACCCACCCGTCTAATCAGACAGGAAACATTCGATACCGGTTTGATTGCATACATACTTTGTTATTGGTTAACTATTCAACAAGGCCTTCCAGTACGGTTTGACTGTCAAAATAACAGAGCAGACAAGAGTGTCGTAAGCAGCAACCGCAACACTTTCTCTGTTATTTAGGACGGGTTTCTGACTGTGATTGTCTGATATCTATACAAAAACATGCAGAATATGTAGCTAACGTGCAGGTCTAGAAACAAAACAAAGAAACAAATAACACAACAACACAACAATGAAAAGTGAAGGCTCAATTAAGAGCAGAACCTGTCTAAAAGACTGACTAGTAGTACTACAGAACTAGAAAGACATTTACACAAAAATGCAGCGTGAACCGGTAAATGTGAACATTTCAAGAAATCACTTCACTACACAAAACCGGCGAGAATGGAATGATGATGGTGGCTGGCTGTGAATGTGTGTATGGGGGTTATGAGGTTTTATAAAAAATACTTTTAATTTCTCGTCGTTATTGATTTCAGTCACACTATGCTGCACATCTTTTTGATTATAAATTCAAAGTGCATAAAATGTAAATTGTTTTTAGTCAGGTTTCTATTCAGTTCAACGAACTTTAAATACGGCATAGGAATAACAACTAATAGTATTGTAGAATACGACAAATGTTCAATGTCTGTTAATTCTCAACATATTTCAGTTCGAGAGAAAAAACCTTAGAACAGCATTTAGAACTGTTTAGTCATTTAGAAAAACTGAATTGTTCCCATGTAATATATAAAAACTAATGGAGTTTGAGAAGGTATTGGTTGTTAAGTATTGAGTATAAGGAAATGGAAATGCGTCCTAGGAAAATAGACCATACAGGTCTATAACCAATGCATAAAATAAGCATAAAAAATACAGTAAATATATAGATAATACTATGAACAAATAAGATACATGCCATCTTATATAAGACAAAACCCCTACCTATATTAATATTGTATCGACTACTTTGACTTGTTTTGAGAAAACAAAAAAAATAAATAATATAAAACCAAAATTTAAATGTATTATCCAATATACATACATATTTATAGATTACGAATATATAACCATGTATCTATATGGATTGATTTAGTGGCTTGTCATTTGACTCGATATTTTGTTAAGTCTTTATAAGTAATAACTTCTCACTCAAATTATTTGGTTTTAAACTTGTTCGGACCAGTTAGAAATAAAATATATCCGTTAAGGTTTTTTATTAAATAATGCAGTTTTCGAAAAAAATTCGTGAATAAGATGAATGAATAAGATGATTTTGTTCGGAATATCATAATATCACGTTTCATGACTTTGATAATGTCCATGAGAACAATTTGTCTAGTTTGATGGCTGCTGACTGAACTATTTGTATGCCCAACAAGTCCACTGATAGCACATTAATGGAGATAGTAGTTCTTTCTCGCATTTCCAATAGTGACGGGTTGCAAAGTCAAAAAAGTTTATAAACATACTTCCAAACGAATAACGTTTGCAATTCATTGAATTCTATTATCGCTGTGTAAAAATTATATCGAAAACTTTTTTTCAGCGACTCAATGAACCGACAATGCCAACTTAAAAATTCACTGTTTGGTGAGATTTACAGGCCAACGTCATCACTGAACAGCAATTCTTGAAACACGATGATGACCACAACGTTACGGTCAATGGAGCACTTTCCCTCCGATAATAATGGACTTTTTGCCCAAAATAAGACGAAACCACATGTCAAACTGCACGCGATACTATGAATCAATAGAGGCATGTTTGGTAAGCAATTAATTTCACGTTTTGAAACTGTCAATAGAATGTAACCCCATTAGACTATTCTTTGTGGGACACGTAAAGTCTACCCTCTATGATTGCTGCCCTGTTAGACAACAACAGGTGTCATTGGTAAGATATTGTTGAGGAAAAAAAGAGTGCCAAAACTGATCATCCAGAATAGACGATCTGAAGCTTAGACATGGGTAACATTTGCAAGAAATAATCTTTAAAAAGTAAATGGCGGAGCTTGGTTTACCGATCCAAATGAATATTCAGTTGTAAACATTTTTATTTCTTTAATTTTGTTTTTAAACAAAATTATTCCAACTTTCGATAGTTCTCAGACTAAGCTAAATTAAAAAAAAAAACTGTGAAGTTAAATTTCCGTTCAATTACACCGCGGTTATGGATCGAATATCACTTTATATTTCGGCTTAGTGGCTCCATATTTCTATACTTCCTACTCTGGAAATATGGGACGGCATTTTTTCATATTTACTAAAAATGCGGTTATGTCTTTAAATTGCAGTTTTATCACATAAATCCTTGAGGCTAATACACTTCGCACTTGGATATGATTACTTTTTTTTAGACAATTTTAACTAATTACGTGTAGATTCGATCATGCAGTTCAAGTTCTATAATTATATTTACTAAATCGATAACCTGACATGATTCAAATGCTTTTAAATCAATTACGGTTGGTTTTTCTTAACTATGTATGATTTTCTGTTCCAATTGGAAATCCAAAAAGTAGTAAAATGATACTTATTGTAGTTATTTCAAAATTACCATTGCTTGCTTATATCAGTCAGTGAATAACTGTCTAGAAATGTATTCCACGTTGCAGGCGTGTAACAAAACACACGCACACAAAACTTGTTAGTAGTTCAGCACACAGAGGAACTTGATTACGTTTGCCAACACCACTAATATCTTAAATTTTATTTTGCAGTTTTTCTTCGTGTCGGCAATAGACCGTAACGTTTTCTACCTAGCATTTTTTATTTTATCTTTTGTTTGATAATTATCAAAGCGATTGCGACTTGAAATGTATTTGCACTATTTTCACGAAGAAGGGGGAGAAATTACGACAACTTGGAGCTTTTTCCACAACTTGTGGCGATTTTTCATCCCCAAACATAGTAGCGCTTTTTATGTTGTCCAACCCTGCCATTACACCTACAACTAATTTGTTGCCAGTTGAGTACACATATTCAGGCATGTCACAGAAGTTTTACGAAATCGATTTATTTCACCTTTTCCAAATCGTTACGATTTGCTTTTGCTTCTTCAGCACTCGTACGTTTTGACTAATCCGGAAAAAAAATCATTTCACATTTTTGAAACAAAAATATGGTAAATCCATGAAAAAAAACAGCTGATTACAAATTTATGTAAATAAGGGAAAGAAATAAACAAATTGTTGACAATTAAAAAAGGAGTTTAAATTGTTTTTTATAATATAAACACCAAAAGTAAAAATGCCAGGGGCTTCAATACTTGCTGTAATGGATGAAGAAATAAATCAGCGGTATACTGAAAAAATTCGTCGCCGGACATTGAGGAACGCATCAGATCCTTTATCTCACTCAAATGCAGAGTAAGTATCCACCTGCAATGAGTTATTTTCAAATTTATTTTAATAATAATTTATTTCTACAGATTTATAACTTATTATCGGCTAAATAAAGAAGCTTTTGTTTTAGTTTTGGAAAAAATTTCTCCCCACCTCAAACGTTCCAATATACCGGCTATTATCCAGCTTGCAACAACGCTTAGGTTTTTGGCTACGGGTGCATTTCAAGGAGTTATAGGTAGAGATGTGGAGCTAAGCCTTGGGAGAAGTACAGTTTCTACAATTATGTGGAGAGTTATAAATGCAATTGAAGCTGAAATTTGTCCACATTGGATCAAATTAAGAATGTCTTCCGAAGAAAAAAGAAAGTCAAAATTTTACTTTTTTGAAAATTATGAAATTCCAGGAATTATAGGATGCATTGACGGAACTCACGTTAGAATGGTTAAACCTTCCGAAGACGAATCCCTTTTTTATAATAGAAAAGGGACATTTAGCATGAATGCAATGATTGTAAGTAAACCAACACCATTTTCATTGTATAATTTTTATTATACCCATACTTTAAAAATTGTTCTTCATTTTTCAGATATGCGATTACAAAATGAAAATAAGAGCCGTAGATGCTTGCAGGCCCGGTTCTTGCCATGATGCCTTTATTTGGAATTTAAGTGGGGCAAGACAATTTTTTTTAAATCAATATGAAGATGGTGACAGAAATTCTTGGTTATTGGGGGATTCTGGTTATGGATTGGAACCATTCCTAATGACCCCATATAGGGATGTTAGTGTAGGAACAAAGGAGCACAAATTTAACAAAAAACATACCCTAGCGCGTAACATAATAGAACGTACAATTGGTGTAATTAAAAGCCGTTTTAGGTGTTTGCAAGGAATTCTTGTTTATACACCAAAGAAAACAATAAAAATTATAAATGTTAGCTGTGCTTTACATAACATTTGTAGGGAATATAACATAGAAATCGAAGAAGACGAGATACCTGTTACAAATGAGGAAAATTCTGAAAACGACCAAAATATTGTGGAAATCTACCCTGAAATAAATATGTACAACGTAGCCAAACGTATTAGAAATAATATTGCTAGTCAAATGAACTAATACATTTTTTATTTCAATTTATTTAAATAATAAAAAAAAAACATTTTATAAAACGAAAAACAGATTGTGTTCAGTCCATTGTGTAAAATAATGTAAAGTTAAGAACGAGTCGTATTTGCTATTTCCTGTTCTACAGCATATTTAAGAGTTTCAAGTTCAACTATTTTGAGTTTCATTTCATTCCGTTCACGCATTCTCTTTTGCATTTCAGTATTATGTAACTGCTCTTCCACATACTTTTTTTCCAGGATGTTACAAAGTTTGTCCAACTTTTCAGTTTGTTTTTTCATTTCCTTACTGTTATCTTCTAGAATTTTACAAATTTTTTCCAAGTTTTGTAAATGAGAATTTTCCTCAACTAAAAGCGCATTTAGATCTTGCTTTGAGGGAGTACTTGCCCGGGGTCTTTTTACTGCAGGCGTTTGTTTTGCTTTTGTTAGGCTGCCCGACACTTGTCTTATTGGTGTAGATGGCGGAGAACACGATAAGCTTTTATTTCTAAGACGTTTTTGAATAGGTGTTCGCGAACGGTTTTCTTCCAATGTTGGTGTTCTTGGATCAATTGCCAATGTAGAAACATTTTTAAAAGCAGCTGGAATGCATGATCTTGGTCTATCTTTTTTATTTAAAATCGAAGTGGTCTGCTTTGAAGTTGAGGGTGAAAAATTAAGCTCTTCGTTTTCAGATTCACTTAAAACTAATTGACTTGATTTTCGAGTTCTTGGAATATGTGTAGAAGATGACGAATCAAAGTTTTCTTTTTCAGAACAACTGAGGTCTAATTCACTTACAAAATCCCCAAAGCTTACTGCACCACCAACTCCATCGACACTTTTATACAATCCGCAAATTCTGATTAAACTGTTCTCGTGTTCACTGAAAACATATTGATTGATTTCACCACCACCAGTTCCTCGCAAGTCCTTTTTATTATGGCACATCTTCGCCTTAACATTTCCTTTCCAATCTGACCAAACTTTCTTCCATTCTTTACAGGTTTTACTTGGTGGACCTGAACTATTCAGCAAAGCTGTCAATTCCGTCCATAGAGAATCAACAACAACCTTATCACCTTTTACATAGCCCCTGGCAATATCGTGATGTTTATCCATAAATAAAAATTTTGTCCTGTTTAACGTTTCGGTGTTTGCCCCTAAAATATAAAATAAATTAAATAAACAGTTTTTGACGAAAATTTGGAAATATGTATGTAAATACTTACATTTTTGCCCGATTGACTGAAGCGCTCTGTCTCAAACCAAACAATTAATTGTTTTTTTGTTTTTCCCCTTTCTTGCTTTTTCGTCTGTCAGTTGTACATTTCTACACCTTTTTCTTCAACACATATGGCAATAATTCAACAATACAAGTCTGCCTAAAGAAAAACGTTCATTTCTGCATATTTTTTTGCGTTTTCATCATGGATTAGAAAAATAATAGATTTTTTGTAAAATAAATTCCAAAAACATGTTCATTCTAAGAGAATTTGGTTAATACAATATTTTCTGTTACATGTATGTGTCTTCTGTTTATTTTTTACGTTAAAATCACTAAACATTTCAATTTCACCCTGCTTTTTGAAAGTGATATCAAAACGCAAAATTTTTGCGTTTTCCGTTTTTTAGAGAAGCTAAAACCGTTTTCGTTTTCACTTTTGAACGATTTTACATTCTGTGACATGCCTGATTGTCTTCGAAACAGAAGAAACATACCGAAAATCGTCTGAAAAAAACTTAGGGTCTAGGGTAACTTCTCACATGCATTGTTGCCGTCCGCAGGGTTGTCAGATTTGGCGATTTCTCGCCAAAAGTGGCTAGTTTTCAACGGATTTGGCGACTAAAATTTGGCTTTGGCGATTTTCATGATTTATTACTATTACAAAAAATATGTTGGGGAACTCTAACATTCGTTACTGTCTTCATGTTTCAAATTTCACTGTCAAGGAATTTTCATTGGCAGTCAGGCTGCCAGTACCAAAAATGTGTGTGTATCAATAAAAAAAGTGTGAGTGTTTTGTGGTTTTTTGTACTTTAACAAAAACGACGGTTTTTACTTCGGAATAATTTACATCACTGCGAAAGAGTAGATAAAAACAAAAGAGATTTCTAAATGCATGTCAATCTCTCTCCTGTTCAACAAGAACAAGATATTTTGACATTTTCGTGCTAAAAATGTCAAATTAGCCTTTTGAATAGTAGATCCATAACGACAGCTAGTGACTTGAATTGGTAAATTTAGATTCGAATATTGGATAAATGTGTCTTTATCCATGACCTTTAGTTGATAATGAAGTGCTGTTTTGTGAAGACGAAATTTAATACTTGGATCTTTGGTCAATGAGTAAGATAAACTAATTTTTAAATTGTGAATTGGATTTTTATTATTCTGTGAATTATCCCGGCAAGACCATCAATCAAACATTTGTCAGCTACCATTTCCACTTTACGAGCAGGGCTGCTGCCAAAATTTCTCGACTCCGACTCCAGCATTTTCACTTCCTCCAAAAAAAATGTAGAATATTGTATTTCCATGCACTATTCTTATAGACTATCTCAGGCTTGTACCCATTTAATCGTTCATTCAGTCGAATATATTTCTAATTTTAAAGAAATTAAGGGATTACCTTATTTTTTATTTTATGGTAAATCTTCAAGTGGGGAGATGATTTGTTAAAAACGAAAATATTTATTTAAGGTAATCGTAAAACATGTATGTATGTACAATAATTCTGGATGGCTGGAACGCATACAAACTCTTTATAAGGAGCGTTATACAATCATCTGCACAGTTCAGATTTTCAAACTTTTCAAATTATTTTCCTTAAAAAACTTTCGATTTTAGTTATACACAAATATTTTCATGGAGCAATAGGAAAAGCAACTATGATGCACCGAAATAGAATGGTGCTAGAGAGTTGTATCAAAATGGATGATACGGTAAATATAGTAAGAAAAATTACGAGAACACTGCCAATATGTTGGAGATGACGCACCTGTACCAGTCATACAACTACCCAGTTTATAACTGTTCACAAAAAGGTAAATTTCACAATGATCCTTTCGGGCGTATTATGTGAACGACGGAAGCCTAATGTGAACATTGTGGCTTCAGACCTGCCAAATCTACATCTGACCAGATCTCCACGTAGCGCCAAATCCAAATTGATAATTACCTCCACTCCTCCTTCGGCAGTCCAATACCATCTAATCTATTTAAATTATCACATATTCAGCCAAGCCACCCGTGGTAGTATCCATTAAAAACATCCAACATTTTTTCCTATATTGGCTTTAATACAAAATAAATTTCAAATATTTCAACAACAGAACTAAAAATACGTTTATTAAACATCATTAATTCAATGTTTAAAAAATGTATTACTAAAGTTAAACCCCTTTCCTATAAATTTTTGTTAACGATATTTTTCTTTTTCTGAATCAATTTGACTTTCGCAATCTATTCTGGAGGAATGTGTGTAGTAACACCATGCAGTTTATCTTTCTGTCGGTGTAATATTAAATACAATATACAGCATAGTAAAATGATTTTTATTTTTCAAAATTTATTAACTCTATCGCTTCTTTCTACGTAGCAACAATGTAATTCGATGTTTTATACATTTCATAGGCAAACTCTTCCCGATGAGTAGGATCAAACTCCAAACCAACATAATCGATTTCTAAATTAAATGGACCATCCATGCCATTCTTAGCGGCCACTGAAAAACCAAAATGTGTTATACGATTCAGTTGGATAGCCTGCTGCCGATCTTGGACACGACCTTTGGAGGAATAGAAAAATTTCGAAAAAGGTATCTGCAGCAGAAAAATGAAAATCATCTATTATATTATGAAACATTATGTATTCGAGACAAACCTTAGCTATTTGCCAATGGGGTCCTCCCCGCGTATACAAAGCATAATGGTAGACATCATTCCACATTAGATCAAAATAGCCTTCGCAGTGCAGATTAATTAAATAGCTACGACCATCTCCACGGACCTTTAATACCAACATGTTGTACTGGCTCCAATCGTATGTAGTATCACGCTTAAAGGATTTCTGTTAGGGGAAAATCACATTCAGAGCTTTTACAGACAACAATTAGAAGATAATCTTTACATACCCTCACTCGTTTGGTCCTAATATTGGCATAACCGGTTCTTTTGATTATACCATCTTTGATATGCTCCGAATTGACCTCACCTTGAAAGAGACCAGCCCCTGAATTGCTCAATTGCAGTGATGCTGTACTTTTACCCTCATTGTGATCCATGTCGGTGGTGACGACCCACTTGTCCAACGATGTCTTCTCTTTGAAATTGAAGACGATGTCAGTCTCACCAGGTCGATAAACAAGTATGGGATCAGATTCAAATCTCTCCTTCATTTCCTCCTTCCACAAATGAATCTCTGATTTAAGCTCCTTCAAACCGTCCATAATCAACTGTTTCTTTGATGGTTGCGGTAGAGAGGTCTTATAGCCGGACTTTTTTTCACGTTCCCAAAATGTATTGCATACTGTTGATGTGTGTATGGCAGCTATTGAGGAGGTTGATACGGCAGAGTTTGAACATATTTTCAAGGTCCAAGGAAGTAAACTAAGTTGGGAACTATTGCGTATTAAAGAAAACATAATTTGCGCTATATTTTGCCGATATCGTATTTTAAAATTTGGGTATATGGTCAAACTTTTCACATTTTATTTAGAAAAAGAATATAACGTAACACTCACACAGATGGTAGAAACAGCTGTTAGTGTTGTTTCACATCGGCGCGGCACAACAATCTAAAACAGAACACATCGACGGGCGTCAACAACGTAAAATTATTAGGCAGCAGTACATATATGTATGTAGATGAATATGTGTGTACTATTTTCCACTTGTTTCTGATACACGATGCTTATAAAACGAATGTATTGCCTGTACAAACGTTAGAAATACTCAAAAAAAAATACATATTATGACCGACAAACTCAAAAGTTTTGTTTTTGAAAAATTTCATCTATGTATAATTCGATTCCGTCCGAAAAGCCAAAATGCAAAATCGATTTTAAAGAACTGCTAATTATCGATTTTAATCGATTTAACCAATATCAACGAAATCGATTTACCCTAAATAAATAAATAATTTACGCGAACCTGAGTCTGGTTTATTGTTTTTATTTAGTTTCTTTGTGTGATAAAGTACAAAGATCGATGGATAGTTGTTAGAATGACCTTTGATACAGTTGATAAATGTACAGCTCCCGTGAGCAACAGTGGTGATTGGAATATTTTGTACTGGGTGCTGGGTACATTATGTATGCCTATTACAATACCGTTGATTGTGATGAATCTATGGAGACGTTCTTTGGTGGCTAAACAGCGGAAGCAATTACCCGGTAAGGTGGTCTTAATCACAGGTGCCAGTTCTGGATTGGGAGAGTCTTTGGCCCATGTGTTCTACAAGGCAGGATGTCAAGTGATATTGGCTGCCCGCCGAGTAGATGAGTTGGAGAGAGTAAAAAAGGATCTACTCTCTTTGGAAGTGGTAAGAAATGACCATTTAATTCAATTGAAAATTCATCAACTTCCATACTTCCAGGTTGGAACTGTTTACCCTCCTACTGTGCTACCTTTGGATCTAGCCGAACTCAATGCCATTCCTTCGTTTGCCAACAAAGCTATAGCCATTCATAATGGAATAGACATTCTAGTCAATAATGGCGGCATTAGTGTTAGGGCCGATGCAATGACGACTGCATTGGATGTTGATTTGAAAGTGATGACCGTAAATTATTTCGGAACGGTTGCTCTAACAAAAGCCATATTGCCATCCATGGTGAAACTGCAAAAAGGGCATGTGTGTTTTATAAGTTCCGTACAAGGGAAAATTGCCTTACCTTACAGATCTGCATATTCCGCCTCTAAACACGCTTTACAGGCATTTTCAGATTCTCTAAGAGCCGAGGTGGCTTCGAAAGGGGTTAAAGTAACATGTATCAGCCCCGGTTATGTGAGGACTCAATTGTCCGTCAATGCATTAACTTCGACGGGTCAACAACATGGTTGTAAGTATTGGAGAACGATATTTGTTTTTCTGTTCTTTCATATTTATATACTTATTAGGCGTATTCGATGGGTAACCTCTGTTAAATATTCTACCGTTAAACAAATATATAAATTATTTTAGTTAACACTAACCCGAGCTACCAATCATACGCCTATATTGTGTATTCTATATGTTTCCTATAGTACCAAGATTTTGCTTATTATTTCAATTTACTTGATTTTTAGTTATGGACAAAGCAACCTCTCAAGGCATGTCCGCTGAGGACTGTGCCAAACGTATCCTGAATTCAGTGCTAAGTAACGAAAAAGATGTCATAATTTCGGATCTACAAGCTAAAGTCGGCTATTGGCTCCGTTTTGTTTGTCCAGACTTATACTTTTGGGTAATGGAGAAACGAGCTTTAAAAACAATAAAAGAAGAGTAATTTATAAATCATACTCAACGTAATTTATTAATTCTTGATGATACTGACATACATTAGAGGAAATTAAAAATAAATCGAGTTTCACAAATGTTCAACTTTATAACATATATTTCATGAAAAAAAAACAAACGTTCAGTCCTTTAAAGACTTTAGTTGTCAAAAGAAAGCAAAAACAAAATAGTCAATTAAATAACAATTAAAAATAAACAATAAAAATCCCCTTATTCATAATCATTTAAAAATGGCTTAAAATTCTATTTTAAACTTATCTTAAATTTGTATGAATAAGAGGTATGTGTTTAAAAGTCAATCTATATTTTATACACAGCTGCTTACTAATAGTTTAAGGCGTCATACAAAGGAAGCATCCAATTGTCATTTACGTTGTTATGTGGTTTTCATTTCAACATATCATTCCATCAATGCGATTACGTTTTCCGGCCTGTCTGTTTTATTATTTTAAATGTATTCTTATCGAGTAAATAACTTAATGCGGCAGCTATAGTTGTGGCACCGGTCAGATACCATAGACAGTGAAGGGCTGGATGATCTGAATATTTGGAGAAAGCAAATATATGTATTTGGGAGCTTATTAAATTGTATATCTGTGTAGATACTTACCCAAATAATCCCATACTGGAGCCCCCAAGCTTATACCAACAGCTGATAGCTGTACGCCGGTATTGATTTTGCTTATTAAAGTTGGTTCCAATTGAGCAGTAACATGAGTTGCATCAAAGTATCGGGAGAATGTACGCTGAAATTATAAAATATTTGAAGAAAATTAAAAAACGCAGTATTTTATTGACTCCACATAGTATTTTAGTTCTCTCATTCCACCAAACAATTTATATACTAATTGTAATATAATTGTAGACGAAATTCAGAATGAGAGGATTTCAATGCGCTGTCAGACAAATTATTTCCAAATACTCTATTAATAAAGTGTATTTTATAATGGTTTACTGGATTTGTAATCGATATGAACGAGTTGAAGGATGTGATAAAAAAATCCTATAGTTTTGATAAGTAAAATGGTCACTGTATTTAAATCGAATAAAAGAATGCCAACGCTATCGTTACAACTTGTACTACTACTTACTGGTGGGGGCAGACTAATGTAGCGTATTACAAAACCGGCAGCTATAAGGAAGACATCACGGAACAGTACCACACCGGCTAACCACAATGGCAGTAAATCGCAATAACCCATCGAAATAACCAAGGAACCCATAAGAACTTTATCAGCAGCAGGATCCAAGAATGAGCCGGCCTTACTTGCCTGACTAGGCCATCTACGTGCAATTTGTCCGTCGAGCTGCATATGAAAAACAAAAACGTTAACCATAATCTTTTGATGCCACGCACTATCATACTCACCAAGTCCGATATTCCAGCCACAACTAACAGACTTATAGCCATCCCGTAGTGTCCGTCAACAATTACATATCCAATGTATGGGGACAAAATCATACGTCCCATTGTCAGCATATTCGGTATGGTCATAACATTCTCCCTTTCAATAACTTCTTCCATTTTCTCACGCACTCTCTGTTGGACTTTGTGGCGTGCCTCCCGAATATCTTCGGCGATAACATTTTTACGTTCTATAAACGATTCCCGTTTCTTATCAATCACATCGCGGATATCTTCGGCAATAACATTTTTACGCTCTATAAAGGATTCCCTTTTTTTGTCGATCACATCCTGCAACATATCGCGCCCCTTGAGGGTTCTCATGTGTAGCAAATGTTTTTTGCGATCGGCATACATACGTAAAGTGGCTACATCCCAATTTCGATATTGAGTTGTGTCCAAAAAAGAAACGCGTATAAAACCAGTGGCAGCTGCGTAGCGGTTTAAACAATTAATGACGGAGGTGGGCATGGGAGACGATGGACCAGTTACCATTTCGGTTAGTCCCTTGCAGATGTCGCAACGACGTCGGGATACTTGACGAAATATTGTAGCTGGCAGCATTTTGACAGCTTTGTGGGTTTATTGGACAAGACGAATACAAGTGTGGTGGGGAATATGTAAGTGAATGTTGGTGTAGGTCAGTCAGAAAGAAATTACGTTGTTTTAAGGAATAATTCCAACTTTTGCCTTGAATAAACCTGAAAAAAGAAACCATAATTCAATTAGATGAAATAAATTTAAAAATAGCTGTTTCACAAGAATGTTCGATATTTTTTTTCTCCCAATTTCAGTGACCTTTCGCACTTTGCTGATAATTAAGCCACAACTGATAATTGATATATATTTTCCTTCATTTACCATTTGAAGAGTACTTTTTGTTAAGATGTCTTTTCATGTATTTTTACCAGTATGTATTTCCTGTAATTATTTTATTTTTTACCGATTATTTGGACGACGGCAAGGGTACTGTCAGCTGTGTGTTTACTTTTTTCTTTAACCCTCTGTTGGAAAACGAATTTTCGGTTAACCGATTTGTTATCGATTTTGTGTTATCGTTTGCTCCACAGCACAGTTAGGTTTCCATTCAATAACAATTGCGGCCTCGTAACGAAAGATAGTATAACGTGCAAAAGAGTAAAGGTGTTAAGAAATACGAGTTTCTGGAAATTACGGTATTGGTCACACGCGAATCTAAGGGGGGCTGCATGAAAGTCTCCTTTTGATGGACGGGCTAGCAATTATTCGGGAATGTACAAATTCCCATCGTCTTCGAAAGCGGTTCATTCGCGGGCCAGTGATTGCAAAACACATCAAGGATTATAAAGCAAACTGATTTCATGAAGGTAATTAGTTGTTTTGAAATGTCCATGCTACTCTCCAATCTGACTGAAGACTTTGCCAACTACTACAATGCGAACTTGTAGAAGTCATTACACAGGAAGAATAATTCAGGATTTTGGTTTTTTTTTACAATGGGATGAATGATAGCAGTCCAACAGTAAACCAACAACTAACTTACTACTATATATATGTGGACAACCGTGGTGTGATAGACAGTGTGAGCGACTATGACACAGCACAACCAGGATAGTATTTTGTAAGACCATTAAAAATAGTTCTAAGCAAGAGATTATAAACTCTGTGCTGTGTTTTCCAAAAAACCGTATGTCCCGATCACTTAGTATGCTTGCTCGGCAGTATCCCGGTGATTGTGGTTTATCACCGACGACTCAATTGAGACTTTAGGTAGTAATTAAAGATTGTGGTTTATCGCCGACGACTCAATCAAGGCTTTAGGTACTAATTAGCATCCAGTATGAGTGCACGGAGTTCAATTGGACATTTTAATGGGTTGGTTAAATCTTGGATTAGTGAAACCTTGGGGCGGCTGAAACCTAGTCGTAATTACTGCTTGTGTGATCAGGGTTCTTACCTTTACCGTGATAATCAAGTAAAACACCAGTCTGTATTACGTATACACTTACCCATATTCATAAAAATCATTGGTAAGAAATGTGTTTGAAAATTGTATTTATATTTTCACACAATTGGCATACCAATAACTTATTTTGTTTAGTTGATCAACATCTAAGGGGGCATTCTATAAAAATGCAATGCATTGTGTTCGGTCGGAAATTAGGGTATTGGAGAAAGGGGATAGTTTTTGTGATAAAATTTGAGAATGTTGGCTGGAAGAGTATTCCTACTGACAATGAACATATGAAAGTCTATGGATAGCCGCGTGTCTTGCCTGAATATCCTAAAATTAGGGACGAGACGACGGATATCCAAAAACAGATAACATTAAAATATCTATAAAACAAGTCTATCAAGTCTAAACACTTGAATGACTCTTTCGAACATTGAGCACCACCCTGTTTTTCATATCCAGAATATTTAAAAAAAAACATTTTAACATTTTACTGAGGGGGCCATAGCAAATCAGAACTATTTTCATTGACATATTCTTTATTTATCGTCTGATCTACTGGCAAGAATCCTATTTTTTTTTTTGATTAATTGGAAGACTCTACTCCGATGCTTCGTAACATCATATCCTTTCTCCGGTTAGAATGCGTTTTATGAATGTGTGGTCTGAATAGGCAGATCATAGCATGTCTCATGTCTACCTTTATCAAACTTAGATTATGATTTCCTTTACAGCAATGGTAACTTTTCTTAAAGACGTTGATGGTCCACCAGAGTGACACAAAATCCTCCAAGACATCTCGACCGCCTTTGAGTGTAATGTGTCACTCTATTGCACACGATTTTGATAAAGTCGATTCACCGTAACATTTTCGGCACACGAACTTTCATGTAAAATGTAAAAGTTGAAACTTGAACCCTGTGTTTGATATTTTTTTTATCGCTAAGTCACTTGGGTTTAACTGACAACATCGAGCACTTTAAACAAACAGAACTGTCTCAGCAGGCAGTATAAAGGACAGATGTAGCAACGTGATAAAAACGCGATGATCTATACCGGCTACTTTTTCGATAGAATGTATATGTTCAAGAATTGACAAATTCCAATTATTGTGTGTTTTTCATTTCATTATTATTATTTATTTATTTATAATGTACAAAAAGTTTGAATGTCAAATTACACTTGGGACATACTGCATATATTTTATACAAAGTAGGTATTTGCCTCATCAATCCATGAAGGATCAGACAGGAAACTATTCTCAAATAAGTGAGCTATACATGCCCACTGACTGCGACCTACTGTTTAAAACCAACTTCGAACTGCTATTGCTTTTTCTAGAGAAGTTTAAAATAGATTAGAGTTTACACTTACAGTATGGCTCTACCACCAGCTGTTAGTCTTGGTCTGCTTAATAAATGATTTCGGACTTCTGCGTACTTTCTCCTGTTCGTGATACCAAGTGAAGTGACATCTTTCCATTCGTTCCATTCCACTTACCTCGAATCCAAGTTATTAACAAGAAACAAATGTTGATGTTTTTGTGTTTTTTTTTATTTATTATTGCTGTTCAAATGTTTTCTTCGAATTTTTTTACTTTATTGACTTTTGTTTGGTTTTGAATTTTTATTGCGTTTTTCGTGTAATTTTGTTTTTAAATTTAAAATTGTTTTAACTTAAATTTGTGGTTTCTTTTTTTTTCATCATTTTGGTGTATTATTATTATTTGTTGGTATGTAAGACTAGATTTGTTTCATATTATTTCATTTAACTTTACAGTTAATAGTAATAATCAGAATAATAAATATGCAGTTTAGTTTCCATAACGTTTCATTTAAATTTCATACTTCTATTAAAATTGTTTTATTTTTGTTTTTTGTTATTTTTTAATTTGAATTGTTTAAATTGTTCCACTTTTGAGAGTGTGTCGAGTGTTTGCGTGTCGGTGTGTCTGTTGGTGTGCTATATTTGTTTGTTATAAAAAAACAAGCATTCAAAATATATTTTTTTGTGGTTTATTTCCTTCTGTATTTTGGTATTGCTGTTGTTTTTCATTCATTGTTATTGCTACAATTTAAATAAACGTTTTGTATTTTATTTTGCAACAAAAACCCATACGTACTTATGTGTATGAATGAGTGTGTTTGTGTAATATGTAGTTGAATCTGACTTTTGATATCGCATAAATTATATTTGTGTCGATAACAAATGAACCAACATAGATAGGTAGGCGGTAAGGAAGGTTTATGGCTATGGTGTGTGGTTTCCATGGACATGAAAAAGCATACATTTGGTGTAATAATGGTTACTGTGGTTTTCACTTTTGTAATTGTTTTGGGAAAATGTCTACATAAATTACAAAAATTTAAAGTACTTATGTGAAATATTTTCGATAGTACATATTAGTTTTTTTTCCTGAACATTTTTTGAAGTTCTTTAATATCTGTTAAATTTTAGCATAATTTGTACAATTTGTTAAGGACTTGTTTATTTTGTGAGAGCTGGATTATGATGCGCGACGGCCAACGAGAGTTACACCTTTCTAAAGGTAATGTACAATAAAGTACAATATGTATATACAGTTTGACCGTTGTAGAACTTTTTGGTTGAAATTACATGCACATTTGTAAGTGTTACTGTAAAAATGGATGTTACATCATCGTATTTATTACATGGCGACCTCCAATACTTCCGATCTAAAAGTCGAACTTTCCACTATGTGAACTCTTTGAAATGCCTACACATTCTAAACCACTCAAACAATAGTCCTGATAACAGCCAGAAAATATTATTATTACAATTTCAACACTTGATCAACACCACGGTAATAACACTATGCAATAGCAATTCTGTCCAGGAGATGTTTGTGCTCCAAGGACAGCTTGGACTAGGTACAGACGAGAGCGGTGGTGATGATAAGAGACATTTTTGACAGTCTCAAATTCAAGACAAATATCAACAAACACTACTCCCCCTTTCCTCGTTCCGACACTCTAACTTGCTACCGTAAACACAGTGCGTCGCATTTATTTATTGAAAAATATATATATTATATTCGAGAATTTTGGAATTTGTTGCGCTACACAATTACGTCAATTTTATGTGATGTCGAGTATATATATGTGAACAGGCTATACCTAACCACGTTAGTAGAAATATGTCAAAGCCCGGACCAAGTCCGTTTTCGTATGGAATATTTGTCACTAATAATTAGCCAAGCGCTCTCTTTTAAATCATACCGTATAAGCAACTCAGTTTAGGTATCAACGAATAGGAAAATCTGATTTGTGCCACAGAATTACGGCAATAACTTTAGTCCATAAATGGAGACTTACCCCAGTGTAGTATATTTAAAACCCCGGCACAATTTTTTGCAGCATTTTTAACGTTGTGAAATGGATTTTGAAATTGTGTAATTTATTAATTTCTATCAGATTTAACAAATCAGGTTTTGAAGTTGGGTTTATTGTGTGATAGTCGCACACACTACCCATCAGATTTAAGTTAGTACGTACAATTTCAAACCTCATAATAATCAGTAACCCAGTGTATGTGTGTTATTTACTTTCTTTCCCATTGAATCCCTAGACAAAACCACGAGCCATATCATTACCATGCCTTTATTTGTTATTAATTGGAAGATGGAAATATTCTATAATAAAATTAATCATAGAATATCGCCGCAGATATATTGAATAAAATTAAATTAAATTTGTCCTATTGTGTGTGTGTTTTTATGTTAATAACGGTGTATGTTTTTCAATATGAATGGATATCGGTTATGTACGCTTCGAGGATAAACTTAGCAATCTACTGTACAGAATATATTTGTATGTATGTTGGTAGTTGGTAGTAAGTAAGTAATATTGTAAAAATCTCTTAGGTGGATCAATGTATGTAGTTGTCGGAGAATTTGCAAATTGTTGCGGTTATATTCATCAATATTTTTGCTATGTGGAACTGATTCAGTTTCCGAAAAAACATACGACTAGAAATGTATCACAATGTTTGCGTTGTAAGAAGTTGTTGGTGTGTGTGTTTGTCTATGTGGGTGTATGTGTGAAGTTGAGTTCAAATTATGCAATATATGTATATCGGACAGATTTGCCAAAGCAAAAATAGTTTTTAGAGATTTTTTTTTTGGTTTTTGGAAATTTGCCCACCAGTAATATTAGGGTTAGTATTTTCCTTCGTTTGAGCGAACGCTGTTCTTAAAGCGTTCGTATATAACTTTAAAATGAATGACGAATGTGGCTATAAACCAGAAATCGCAATGTTAAGAGTGGTGCAGTCAAAGTAACGCATCTTATTCTCTCTTCTTGTGCAAAATGTCGAATTGTATTTAACTATTGAAACGTCACGATACACATCTTTATTTAGAGGTTACTCTCAGTTTTAACAAATCTGTCAGATATATTCTCTTCTTTGCTGTAACCCTACCTGTCCAACCATATTTTGTATAAGTAGTCGAAACGACAAACATTGGGCATGTAGGGTTAAGGAATATCATTACTCCATTGTACTATAACAATTTGTTGCTTAGTTATATACGAATTATTATCTCCAGTTTTTACTTTGTGGTTTAGTATTATCCCAGTGCAACATATATTTTAGGATCTCAACCGAACGGATCGCGGATGAAAGTGTTTTAGTGGCATTTTTTTACAACTGAACGTGAGGTGTATACACTTCAGAGAAACCTTTAATCAGTTTTTTTTAATTACTTAATTTATTTTTTATAATAAACTCATATTTTCACTCAATATTTATAAAATTGGAAAAAATGCATTTTTAATATTTTAAAGGTTTCAATCATTGCTGTTAAATTTCGATTACGATTAGTAATCAATTACATTACGTTTTGCAAATAATCGTAATGATTATATAAATCGCAATGGAATAATTTCTGTTTAGTAATTGAATACGATTACAAATAATCTAAACATAATTGGGATTACTGGAAAAAAAAATCGTAAGTAATTAAAAAATTAATTCGACTACTTTTCTTCTGATTATTCGATTATTATTGATTGCAACTGAATACAATCTTAAAAAATCTCAAACAAATGTAATCTTATTACAAATTCGATTGATTACTAATGATTTCTTTCTTGTTTTTTTATGTTTAGTACAAACATCACAATGATAACCTGAAAAAATTGCTGAAATTGTTTTTTCTGTACCTTCGACACAATTTTCTGTTGAAAGAGCATATCTCAGTTTGATTGATTGTTTATTTATGAACCACTTAACCAAAACCACGGTTCAATATCACTAACGTAACATTTTAAAAGCCGAACCAGTGATTTAGGCCACCGAACTGAACCAACCCGTATTCTGAAATAGTTTGGATCCCAGCATTCAATTATAATAGACAAAAAAATTACAATTCTGAGTACACAAATATTCGACATTTTTTCAACGGTTAGGATTTGTTTTTAAATTTCTGAGACAAAATTTGTCATAACCAGAAACTTAACTAGAATTTGAAAATTTTGAAAAATTAAGTTTCTTAAATTCTTTACATCGGACTTGTTATTGTCTAATTTTGACAATTGAAAACGTTTTATATTGTTCTGTAAAATGTGAGGATCCTTGGATGAAACTAAACATCTGTTTCAAATGAAATTTTGAAAATGAGGGCATTTGAAGAAATATTTTGAATATTTTTACTTTGAATATTGTTCAATGAGTTGTAAGCGAAATTCCAAATTCTGTTGCCACATATTTTTTTTTCTTTGTTCAATCGTCTGATCTTTACAAAACTAATTTGAAACTGATATTTTCTTCCCATTCGTTTGTTTGCACAGTAGCCATTTAAAATGTAACGTTTTTTACAGTATTTTTGTATAAATCGGAGAAAAAAATAGAAGCTAACAAATGTTGTTACAGAGAGATGACTTTATATGAGAATTTTTAATTGTGCATTATAAAAAAAAATCGTTATAGAGAGCTTAAAACGAATGAAACAGTCTTGAAAAAAGTTGTGTTTTCAAAATCTATAAAATCATTATCGAGAAGGTCGCTATAGAGAAGTTTATTTATTCTAAACTAGCAGGGGGCAGAAGGATCAATACACCCTTGCCGGAGTCAGTCCACCACACCAAAAATGTTCAGATCTTCGTCCCGTGTAACAGCTGTGTCCCCTCGAACTTTTTTTAAAGCCGTATAGTTTTTTTTTTATCAAATTTCACCAGAGCCTAATATTATGCTACTAATCATAATAAGAAGATCTCTGGAAAATCAGTGTTTGCGAATGCCAGCTCTCTGCAGCTCAAGCATCACAGCATGGATTCAACATATCCTTTTTGGAGGCCAGTTCTTGTGCCGACAACGCTTTGTCGCTCGTAATTTATTTAACAGTGTATACAGATGCCTTCAAAGCTTCGTTTTCTTAGTCAATTGATAAACACTTTGATTGGGTTGATATCCCAAAATAATATTGAGAATATTGTTGCACTGTGTCCAGTATTATTTTATGAACAACACTACATATGTATGTCTGAATATGTATTAACTATGTGTGTATAACAAGTAAACATGTCTAGCAAATAATAAATACATCTGTATTGTATTGTGTAGGTATGTGTGTCCTAAGTAATTGTATTTTGAGTTTCGTCTGTATGTGGTGTACTTAAAACTAATGAGGTATAATGTAAGAAATACGTATGTAGTAGTAAGTAAGTAAGTATGTATGTATGTATGTATATTTTTCTTTAATTATTTATAGGTTATAATTAATTTTTCATTTTCTTTTTTATTTGTTTTTCTTTTTTGTAATTTGTCATAGTTGTTGTGTTGGTTGTTGTTAATTGGAAATTAGTTTGTTAATTAATTAGTTAATTATGTAAGTGTAAGTATATAATGAAGCATAAACTGATTTCATTGGAAATTTTCGTTAATTAAAGTTACGTTTTTTTTTCTTTCGATTTTCTTCTTCTCGGTTTATTGTTGCCTCCATTCTCCATCTCATTGTGGATTACATGTGGTTTTTTGGTTTTGTTTTTATTTGGGAGGATGAGGGGGGTTTTGCTTAATTAATCAATCAATGGTGATTTCAATTCGATTTGTTTGCACTTTGTTGTTTTCTTTATCATTCATTTCCTATGTATCTCAAGAGTTGTAGTTGGAATTCGTATTCTGTACTTTCCCTTTTGTCTTTTTTGGTAGTTAAAATTAAAAAGTTTCTAGGTTTTTTTTTTTTTTCATTTTGTTATAACAATTTTCAACATTCTATATATATTTACTCTATATATATATATATATTATATATAATATGTACTATATATTTACTAGAATTAGTATTGTTTCGTTCTTGTTTAATTTATAACTACGAGTATTTTCTTTTGGGGTTTACTTTTTCTTGTTGTTGTTATAATTTGGTTACACTATTTATGTTATTTAAATTTCAATTTGAATTTCTCTAAAATGGTTTTCCCATTATGAATTTTTTGTTTTTGTTGGTATTTATTTGAAAACTACAAATGTTCTAAGTGTTAATTGTTCTTTCATTCTTTCTAATACTAAATATTGATTTTCTTATATTTGCCATATGCGCTTTAATTAATTATTTTCTTTTGGTATTTGTTTATGTGTTTTTTTTTTGTTTTGTTTAATTAGCTTAATATTTAGTACCACAGTCGAAGAGAATTTATTTGTTTGTTTCTTTTTGGTTGGGTGTTTCATTTTGTTTGTTTTGTGTAATTTGTCTTGAAGTACTTTAGAATAGTTGTTGTTGTTTTTTCTTCTTTAAAATTTTCAGATTTTTTTGGTAAATTTTCATTTTATTTCTTGAGTGTTTTTCTAAGTGGATTGTTGTTGTTGTTTTGAAGGAATTAACGTATTAAAATGAACTTGATTAATTGCTAAGTAACTTAAGTGCTTTATTAAAAATGAAATTGAAGAAATCGTTTTAAAGAAGTGTTTTGTTGTGTGTGTTGTTTTTCGAATCCCACATCATCACAGTAAGGGCGAGCAACTCATGTTGACCTGCAAAAGTTTGTCGCAACTCTGAATGTGTGAGGCATATCAGGAGATCATTTGTTAATGCTAGGGGGTGAAAAAGTACCAAACCAAAAATCATTTATGATATACATATTTACGAACAAAAATCAGATTTGATATAGGATCTGACTTTTAATTACGAAGAAGACACAAACTAGTGATTTTTTTTAATTTTCATTAAAGTTCGTTTGGTTTGATTTCACGTTGGGCCAATTATTCAGAATTTTATGAAATTATTGTATAGGTTTTGGTGAAATTAAAACTGACAGCTCCAGATTATCATAACGAGCACAGTATGTAATCGAATCATTCATTTTTTAATTAATTCATGAATCATTCATGCTATGAATTAGTAATATTGTGAATTAATTCTCTTGAACCAAAAACAAAACGAATTGACTGAAATTTTCATTTGAATCTATTCAATTATTTTTTTCTACTTCCAAACCATAGAAATAGATGGGCTGATATAATACAAATAGATTGATATTTTCAAAGCAAAATTACTAGAAATTAAATAAAACTATTCAAGGCGCATTTTCTCCCATATGGCGTATCGCTTGGAAAAATACATGTGCCGACACAACGAAATCGCATGGTTCGGTGGAAGATCCACATGGAAGAAAATGGAAATGGAACATTAGACCAGAGAAACAAATCATAGGGAAAATCCGACACTTCGGGGGAAGCTCCACATGGAAGAAAATAGAAAAATTCTTGGTGCTTCAGACCAGAGGGAAAATCCGAGACTTCGGTGGAAGCTCCACATGGAAGAAATTAGAAAAATTCTTGGTGCTTCAGACCAGAGATATATTCACAAAGTGGCACCGGTCAAAGGTTGGTTCTTAAGCCTACCTATGGTCAGTTAGTAGGATGGGAAGATGGACTTTAAAATGGCTATTTCTGGCTAGCGAAAAATGATTATTTCAAAAATGGAAGCACACTTTAGTGTTCTGTTGTCTGTGCTCATGTTTATGGAATCATTGCTTGTCCTTTGAATGATAGAAATCGAATAGTCACGTTACGTATCGAAGATAGTATAGTAAAAAGTATTTTAGTTGAAGATTCGCTTCCAATGACTGTCCCTAATATGAAAATATTCTAAAGACTGCTTTAAAAATTGTATATATATATTATATTTTTGTTGTTGTAAATTTTAAGAGCTTCAGGTCTGCTCTTTAATTGTTGTTGATACTTTTTCTACACGATCCTTGACTAATCGATATATTTTAGTCCTCTATACAGAATTTATCCAAGAGAATATGTATTTTATATTTCAATCATATTCTTATTTTTTTTTTATATAATCGGTCAGTTTTTAGTTGTCGATAGCTTTAGTCACAATTCAGAGATTATATTGTTCAAATCTGTTTATAAATCTTGATAAATGAAAAGGGTTTAGGCTTGGCTATGGCGGGTTTTGCTGGTAGGTTATTCGTTACCGATACTTATGTATCGAGTACAGTTGTTGGCAGCATTTTTGGAGTAATGCCACTTCGGTGTTTTAATGAATACTATCATGGGAAATACTAATTAATGGCTTTGAAGCTAGTACACGAACAGCAGTGGTCTGATATCTGCCACTAGGAATTAAGGATGAGAGTTTTTAACGTTATACAATTCTCAAGGCAACAAGATTTTTTTCATTTGTATACGAATTGCTTATTAAATAGATTACATTTTAAAAGTTAGGCCTCCCATTTTGTTTCTCATTATTTCTCATAGCTATATTTTTTTTAAATTATATTTGTATATATTTGAGATAAAAAACATCCAAACATATTTAGTCAAATATAGCTGAAGCTGGACTTTATTCGTATTTCCAGATGGAAATGAGGTGGATCTTGGTTTTGTAGTAGTGATCGTGTATACGAGCTCCAACCAAAGTAAAACGGAAGCCACCATCCGTTCCTTTTGGAAGGTTGGCAGAAGCCTTCGTGATGATGTGATACCAATCACCACAGATGTCCAATTGCATAATTGGACTTGACGAAAGAAGTTAATGGAAATAGCAAAGATTTTGTACGGGTGCAAGCAATGTTTTTCCAATTTCTCAATTCTGAGTAAAGTTTCCACGAGGATAGAATGGTCCGTCGGTTGAGCAAAGTTGATTGGGAAATCCTCTTGTCAGAAGCGTTCCTACGACCCATTTGGCCTGACGCTGAAACAAGCAAATTTGCTGAAGCTGTGTCAGCAAGGCCAGCTGCATTCGTTAGCCAGTGGACCAGCGTGTATGAACCACAGTTGGCTAACTGAACACGAAAAGCCCAGAGAATTTGTCACAAGGACAATATATTCTTTGAGTTAAAGAAAGAAAAAAAAAACAAAAGCTGATCAGGCGGCAAAAAAATTAAAACAAACACTTTGACCAAATTTTTGTTCATTTTTTGTGGAATATTGGAAATTTGTTCAAATATTATTCTTAGCCATTACATTTTTACTCAAACAACCCATGTGTGTGATGATGTGGTTTTCTTTTTTTTTTTTACTAAATATTCAACTTTCGGCGAATAGTTGACTAATATTTCCTTCGGTTTCCTAAAGAAGTTAGATTTAAATTATGAAATTTATATCTACATTTTTTGAAACTTTTTTTTATTCTTAAGGGAGGAGCAAAATATGTAATTTTTTTCTTTTTGGTTTAAAATGAAAAAGGAGTTTTCTTTTACTAAATTTTTGTCTAAACGTCTTTGTTAACTTATGGGTTTTGTTGTTTTATTCTTTTTTTTTATGTATGTATATATATTTTTTTTTTAAATTGCAAAATATGCAATATGGTTTTTATTATGTGTTCGCCTGACTTTTTTGGAAAATCAAAAAATTCATTTCATTTTGTCTTTCGGTTGTCTTTTGTTTTTCTGGATCATTATTAATCATTGCGTTGTTGTGGTTGCTGTTCTCGATATTTTCAACTATTAAAACTTAATAAGAACATAAAACGATTATAGTAATTCAACAAGGTATTCAAATCAAATGGTCATAGTTCTACATTTGAATTGAGAGTTGATTCCAATACTTTACTGGTAGCATTGGTGAAGGCCTCACAGTTAGTGGTTGACATCCATTCGAAATCTTTAATAGTAGCCTGCAAAGGATATGCATGTTAGTAGAGATCTGTTTAGTGTTGATTACATGCCCGGGTACTTACCATATGCATAGAGTATACGGCTATAACAACTAAAACGTGCATTATATTGTGAGAGTTCAGATAGTAATCAACCAAGCCGGGAAACCATTTTTCAGGTATACGCATTGCACCGATTGCACCGCCTATTATAGATACACCGTCCTGGAATTAAATAGATAGAATGTGGTCCATAAGAAATGTGTTTATCATGTATTTGTATTAAAAAGTGAGCACTGGAATTAGTGCAAAACTGTAGCACAGTGTGTATGAGAAATATAAATTTCACTTAATTACGATTAGCAATCAACTAGATTACTTTAAAAAACAATTGCATTGAGTATATAATCCTCCATTAAACTATCTGTGATAAATAAGTGATTACAATTACAAATAATCTAATCGATCTAATCTAAAAATAATGAAATCAATCAATTTGATTAGCCATTTTTTTCAACTGCATGTACAAGAAACCAAGAAGAATGCTCTCAGCTTAGCAATATTAAAAACTATAAACAAAAATTGTATACAATTTATAATGACAGTAATCAGGATTGCTTCCGATTACTGTAAATAATCAGAAGGAATCAAAAGTAATCTTGGAAAGTGGTCGGAATATTTTCCATTATTTATAGTGATCGCAAGTAATCTTAATTACTTTTAGATTATTTGTAATTGTAATCAACTATAAGTCTTGAAAAACTCCTCTTCAGAAACATGAATTGAATTAGTAATTATGACGATTAGAATTATTACTGAGTTAGGCCCGATTTATACGATGACTTTGTGCTTGATTTTAAAATCATTATTTTCAAGTTTGTATGTGAAAGGTGTAGAGAAGATTGCGGGGTAGAAACAATTTTAAATTTATTCTTATTCTTCGTCTTCACACATTTTGAGTTTTTTTTTTAATTTCTTTTTGATTTTACATATTTGGCGTTTTTGACAATTTTTTTTCAAAAAGTCAACATATAAATTCATAGGGCGTTTGGAAGCAAATCCAAAATTGTATAAAAGTCAAGCGAAGCCAAAAAGTCATCGTGTAAAATGAGATTTACAAAAACTCTATTTATTTTCGTTTTGTCTAAAGACATTTTCGTTCGTCTCAGACGAATTCGATTTATATAAATATGTATAATTAGAATTGTTTTCAAAATTTCCAACTAAAACTTTTGGATGTACCAAAAAAGTGTAATTTCTTTTTCCACGTTACTAAAATAAATTCTGCATTTTTCAATTACATTTCTTATTTCAAGCGAAACTATGATTTTGTCTAAAATATTCCTGAGAACTGAGATTTTTGTTTTTATGTTAGATGACTTTCCAACTTGAGAGAGCAGTCTTTGATAATTGCGCGTGACAATTTAGGAAACAATTCATTTAGTATTCAAAGGCTGGAAGGGCTATGCCAAGCACTCTTTTTTAAGCGTTCGCAATTTCTTACCGGATTATCTTTTATGGCATGGCCACTGACGGCGGTACTTCGTCCACGGTGCGTCATTGAGCCAGCAAGAAATTATTGTCATTTATCACTTAATTCAATTAAAATTAAATAAAAAATTTCAACATGAAGAAATGAAAATAAAAAAAAAATCCCGGCACTTTACTCACATATTTATGATGTATATTAGAGAAGGTCGAATGGTGTGAGTACAAAAATGAATCTATCGAATGTTTGTAGGCTTTTCGACATAGAAAACACAATTTGGCAAAAGTATTTCTTTTGAACATATTTCGCATATCGTTACCTTTTTATAAAAAGGCCCTAACTCATGAAAATCACTAAAAACTTTATAAAACCGAAAAAAATACTATAGAACACACACACCTTTGTATGTTTCTGCAGAAAAGTATGAGTTACTGATTATTTTTCTAGCGGTAGATTAACGGCATACTTTCCTCTTTACTATGAAATAAACATCCGATCAGTTATCTCGAAAAATTTCATTTTTCTTTGAATACCAAAATAACACCTCTTGTTGGAAAACCCTCTATATTAGAAATCACTTAGAAATCCATAAAAAAAATTATTTCGAAAAACAATGACTTAGGGTTTTTTTATATCGCCTGGTAGGCAAGTTGTGCATACCTCTCAGCGTGGGGGCTGTGAATTCGATTCCCACCAGAAGCTTTGGTCTGTCGCTGCAAAAAACTAGACGTATGGTCTGTGTCACCCGGTTTAGACTTGGACCCAAACTTTGAATAAAAATTTACTTTATATTGTAGTTGAATAATTAAAATAAAATAAATAAATATTATGGCAACGATATGATCTTTTCATAGACAGGGTCAATATTTGCCAAATTGCCAGAGAATGGGTTCATCTTAGAATGTTGGACTATTCGCAGGTCTAATAATAATGTTAGGCCGAGATTTTTGCACTAAATCACATTCCAAGGTACCTCCTCTAATGCATACACTTAACACGGTCATCGAGTTCAATATTCCGAGATGTTACAAACGAAATGACAAACAGTTTACAATTCATCCTTTCTTTCTTTGGAGGGTATAAACATGAAAATGAATGTGCCTTAAGGCTGCCATATTATCTGCCGCCAAAAAATGGCGATTGTTAGTTTCCGTTTCTTGGCAGTCAACCCCGATTGGCATAATAAATCACTTTCTGGCCGAGGTACATTCCAACAGCCACACAAACTGTGTAATTCTAGCACGTGCCGGCTTGATGTATGCGGTGCCGGGCGAACAGCAGATTGTTAAACAGAAAATACAAAAATGTGTTGTTAACAGCAGGTGAAGGAAAAGTAAATTACAACTGCACCTTTAATTTCAAAAGATGTTGAATTATGAAAAAGTGTTAAACATGTACATACAAAGGCATGTATATTAGACTGACATCGACAGTATTTGGTTTGCGTATATTAAGCATTTCCTAGCGAAATATTGCGAAACTAGATGTATGACTTCGAGGTCAATGTGGAAATTATGGGGATGTTTAATAATTTAAAAAGTTTATTTTGTTGTAATGTTTAAAAATTGTTCATTGATCATTTTCATTAGTGCATTTTAATCCGGCAGACAGTTTCGGAGTTATAAACAAATTTAAGGTAGGCAATTTTTGGATAGGTTGTAGCAGAAATATTTAATAATATAAATAGAAAATTGTACATATATATACAGGGTTCTCCAACAAGAGGTGTTATTTTGAATCACCCGGCATTTCGGTAGCTGTCACTTTTGAAGCTTTTACTCTTCGGCATTTGACAAGTAGAAACAAGGCCATTACTATAAAATGGAACTATACACGCTTTAACATCGCATTGAAATTATTAAAATTCACTACAAAAATGGTGAAAATCTTGCAGTCATAGTTCGCAAAACTGAAGCATTTTGGGTCGTCGTGAAGCACAGAAATTGGTGGATAAACTCGAACTGTTGGGACAAGTTAGTGATGTGAAAAACAAAACCCGTGCACGTCGCTCAAGAACAACTGAGAATATTGCTGCTGTAGCTTATGAGGTTGGATCAACAGTTACGATGAATGGATTGCACTATCGAGAGATGATTTATTTGCACAGATTTTGTAATTTAAAGCCTTACGGCCAATTGTAACAAATTACAATAAAAACTACTCCATGTTGAATAATACTGCTCAGTTAATTTAAAAACATGATGATGATTTATGATATTCTACGGTCGGATTTGGATGATATCAATCTGGACAACGTTTACATTCAGCAAGACGGCGCTACGTGCCACACGATGCCATTGCTCTTTTACGGGAAAAGTTTTCGGACCGTGTTATCACCCGAAGAGGTGATCACAGTTGGTCACCTTGGATCTTGTGATGTGATACCTTGCGACTTCTTTCTTTGGGGCCACGTGAAAGATAAGGTCTACGCCAACAGCCCAGCGTCGATTCAAGACCTCAAGGAAAGAATTCGTGAGGCTATCGCGGACATAGGGCAGCCACTTTGCGATTTGGTTATGAAAAATTTCATGAAACGGATATGGTCCTGTAAGCGTGATCGTGGCTGATGTTGTTTTTCATTATTAACAGCATACCTTCCTTTTTTTATGAAATAAACATCCAATCATTTATGTCAAATGAATTTTTGGTTTGAACAAAGTACTGCAAATCTTTTAAAAGAGATACACCTGTTAACGTGTAACTAAGCTTAAAATTTTTTTTGTTGCACGGTGTAATCGATCTGGTTATTTGGAAAAAAGTGAGCAACTAGGCACTTTCAAACGGATTTTAAACAAATTAAGACTTATTTTACACTATTTAGTCTTCGCTAAGGAAATCAAAGTGGGCGCAATCAAATAAACAAAACACTCCGAACTTTTTTTTCCAAAAACACGTAATGTTTCAATGTCGAGTTTCTTTTTCAGAAGTGTTTTATTTCTTTTCACAGACATTTTTGTTTCTTTTTCTTTTGTAGATATCCAGTAGAAAAAAATTACCAAAATGAGTTCAATTTCATTCGAGCAGCGTATGAAAATAATTAAAATCACATTTTGAAAAAGTGTGGATATTTTTGGCCGTCATAATCTTCCACGAATGTTAGAACGAACTAAAAAAGGTGCACTAGACCGGCTCGGTTTAAGATGAAACTATTCCAGAACATATACGTCCTGGCCGTTCAACGGAAAATATCGCCCGTGAAAGGACATGTATTAAAGAAGATAACAGCTTCTCAATTGGGCGGTGTTGGGCCTATTTTAAAACTAGCACATGGCGAATTTTGCGTAAGAATTTGCTTGTTAATCTGTGAAAGGTCCAATTGAAGAACTGAAGCCAAAATACCATCAGTAACATGGACAATTCATTAATTTCATTGAAGAAACAATCGGACAAATGTTATTTCCATCTGAATGGGTAAGTAAACAAAAAACTTGTCATATTTAAGCACTAGCAAATGCACAACAATTTGTTGAAAAACATTTTTATTCTCATCTTGTTATTGCCAGGTGCGAATTTTACTCTAATGGCCATTTTCCTTTGGAAATAAGATGAGGGTTAAACAGATTACGAGATCGTAACTTCAGGTGACTCCAGGTGGTTCCAACAAGACAATGCAAAATGCCGCACAGCCAATGAAACAATTCATTTATTGCGAACCAAATTCTCGGAAATAATACTTTCCAAAATTCCTCATATTCAACGCCTTTGGACTTTTTTTCACGATGGAGGTAATTTAAATAAACCAGAAACTGGAACGAAAACTTAAAATACTTTGTAATCGAAAGTTGAAAAATAAGTGTCACCCTAATATACATGTATGTATATGTTGTAGAAAATTAGAAGTACTGTACGGCTGTAGTATGTGTGTAAATGTGATGTCCATATGTGATGGTTGCCTTCGTGATGTTGTAAACCCTTGGAAGGGGCATACCGAAGCATACACCGGGTTAATGAGGTGGAAATGGCAAGGCAAGAATTACTCGTAGCCAGTAAACACCATAGAAAGTGACCTTATTCGGCTTAACTTTTCTTTCTCCTCCTTCCTTCCTTCTCTCTCTCTCTGTTCATCCTTCTCACTATCATTCGTCGAGTATTTACTTTGGAAAACTGTGTTAAAAATTCATTAACACAATATGGTCTCTAATGATGTATTATGCCTGATTTATTACGGTTGTACTTGTTGTGTTGGTTACTGTGAATCGGCTCTCCGGCTTAAATCATTCATCCATCCTTCACATACCGACGGATGACATATAACGTGAAAACCGTCGGCTAACCGTTGACGCTGGAAGGTTGAGCTCATCGTTGGTCTTAATGTTGATTTTCTTGATTTCGTGGTAGCTGTGTTTTTAGCTGGAGATTCGGTGGAAAGTTGTGTGATTGTTTTTGTTTTTTTTTTCTTTACAGAAATCGTCAAATAAAGGATGCTTTCTCCCTTCAAGTAAATAAATAGGAAGGTGGCCTCCTTTAGATGGATGTTGCAGATATTTGGGTTGCTCCATTTGGATGTTTTCATGTAAACACACTTAGGGTGGGCTCGTGTTCGTTGGGCTCCAACAACCTTTTGCATTATATTTTGTTTTCATTTCATTTTACAGGTTTCGCATCAAGATAAATTAGAAATATGTATGTTTTTTTTTATCAGATTTCGAGGACTATTTACTTTTGGCGGAGAAGGTCATTTATTTCTCATGAACAAAGCCTCAGATGAGAATAATCAACCACCCGTAAAACAGTAATTAAGGATATTGATTTTTTGTGTCTGTTTTTATTTTAATTACAGAAAATATTGTCATCTGAAATGTAAAATCTTAACACGTTGACAGATGGAATTTTCATTAAATGGACTGGAAAGTACCTTGTACGTATTTTGAACGTTGTTTATCTCAAATGTACATATCGTTAACTGAAATCCAAAATGACAAGTAATCAAATGACTAAAAATCGTGTTTTTGATTGATAATTTTAATTTTACACTTTAATTTCTAAATGACTTAACAAGAGAAGAGTGTTTATATTTTTCAACAGTGTTTGGCTTGTCCTGTGAAGTTATGAAAATGCTTGTTAAGTCACTAGGGATTTCTGGTGACGATATATACTACACCACACATTTTATAATGGTTTTTTTTTTGGTCATCTCAAATCACAGAGCACGACATAATTTAAGTATTCACTACTTGAGACTGACCGCGGCTCCAATGCGTTGTTGATATTTCTAGAGATGTTTCTCATTTTCCTAAACTCTTCTAATGCCAATTACACAAATTGGAAATTCAATTCTGGTGCCTGGGATTGAAATTTAAAAAAATTGTAAAATTGGTAAGTATAAAAAAATAAATTAATAATATAAACATTGTAATTGCAATCACTAAATGTATTTTTCAGTTTCGCATCTGGTTTGAATACTCGAGTAATTCATGTTTTCCCCTTCTTCAATTAGCGTAAGTAGTATTTTTAATTTGTATAATTAATATTTTGTCAATATTTTTTGTTTTTAATATTATTGCAACGCTATTTTTTTTTTATAAAATTTAACGGTTACTCTGTAATGTTTTCAGTCACAATAAACATGGATATTATTTCTCTATTCCGATCAAAGCAATGTTCTTGATATGACTTAATATTAATGACAATTATTTGATATTGTAATATTTCGAACCGAGCTGGAAACAGAATCTCTTAAGGACATCTCACATTTTTTATCGACGGTTTCACCTCGTAACTACTGACTACTTTACAAGTAAACGTTAAATCGATAATGTAATGCACGACTTATATATGGGCAAATTTCGTCCTACTTTTCTTATCGTTCGTTGTCAAATTATCGTGCCGTTTCTCGATCTGTTACTTAAATTCCCCTGAGACTATTTGAATTGGTGTAAACAAAGTATAGCAAAACCGAAATGTACGGACTCTTCTACGAAAATATCGCTTAAGAAACCATGGATCAAAAATGAACTCTCAAATCATCCAAAATTACGGCCAGTTTCCCAGGGATACATTTTTTTTTATAAAGAACTTGTACAATTCCCTTTGTTATGTTTTAGCGTCCTCGGCGTTGACATTTACATGACCTCTCCAGCCCTCTAAGAACCATAAAAGGAGATTTCCGGATAATATCTTCAATTTTCCTCTTCGCTTGTCAGAGAGTTGTTTTTTTCTGCCACCATAGGAAAAGGCAACTGAATACCAATCATTGCGTTGCGTTCTTCGAAAAGAATCCCTACATGTCCGACTTTCACGTGAAACTTTAGATTAGTCTATAACACAATGCAACAAGAAACTGAATAACCAATTAAATAGTATATCTATTGGTTCCCCATTAAAATTTTTAAGCCCAATATCTTTGAAAAGTGATAAGGCCAAAACAGAAGCAACCTTATTCCCGCGTGCAAACATATCGCACTAATGTATTTATGATGTTATTTTTTAGTTTTTGTAAACAAAAAATCATCTATCTCAAACAAATAATATGATTTAAATAATAGAAAAAGAAATTAAAAAGTAGGGAGTAACATATTCTTATGTTTCTGGTTTGGTTCATTTTTATAAAGTCAAATTTTTGATTCTCAAAATTTTTTGGTCGATCTTCACACGCTAAGTCGTTATTTTAGACCTATGTTTTCTTGACCATAGTTTCTTAGAATTTCCTTGTCAAAAGAAATAAAACAAAACAGAAAAAAGAAGGTTGAATTTGAAAGACAGGGAACCTCTCTCGAATCATTGGGCTGTGCATTATATAATTTGTGAACTCATTGACCGGGATCTACTATAAAAAACCGGCTCTAAACGGAAGTTTTACATGGCTTACAGATTACTTTCCTAGTCTCTTACTCGCAAAGAATCTGTGTGATAGTCGTAGACACTACCCACCACACCACGGCCCTCCACTATAGTTGTCAACCTTAAACTGTATAACGCAGTCGGCTAAAAATTCTACAGTAGCCTATTAACAGATTTTAGTGTTTATTTTTAATAAAACTCAGGGAGGAGTCAAATGAAAAATAATATAAATCACAGAGGAGTCAAATTGTCGTCGTCTTAACGCTATTTCGTTCCTTACACTATCCATAATTTTATTTTATCACACAGTAATTCAATTTTATACTTTTTTTTGACATTCCGCAACACAATCCATTAAATTGAGTTTGAAAAATTCCTAAACATTTCCCTCTGACATCCATCTTCCAGAATCATCTCATGAAGAAAACGATTATACAGCAGCACATCAAATCATCAATGCGTCCTTACGACAACCAAAAACCCAAGTAATAAACACACAAGATTGTCATTAATGTTGCTTTTTTATTGATTTATAAAATCAAGAAAAATCATAAAATGTGCAGTTCCTTTTCCATGTTCCATATATGACGACCGCCCCCTCCACCACCCCATTCGATAATAACAACCAATAATCCTTAGAGGCTTTACAATTTACACATCGTCATCGAAACTGGAAAAAGCACACACACATTTCAATCAAAAGCTTTAAAGGGCAAAGAACAGCCCAGAACACAGTAGTATCGAACAGCAACAAAAAAAAAAAAGTTTTAAGAATTAAAATGTTTGAGTAATAAAATACTTTTCTTTTTTACAGCAAAAAATATGGTTTGAAGGAATGCTACAACCACGTCCTTATACCAATCAGACAACATCTACGGAAGCGATTTTACGAGAAGGTTTGAACTCAACTCAGCCAGTTTATTTTTTTGTTACCCATATCTGGATGTATCTGACAATGAAATGACGTCCTTCGTCATAGAATGTGCTTGTTGCTTCCAATTTGGAAAGATCAGAAAACTAGCAGATCCTGAGTTTTGAAGTGTAAGAAAAGTGTAAGTGAACTTAGAAGTTCTTTCACAAGAATATGTATTTCCGTGGGATATTTTCCACATGAAGTTTATTACTCATTAGATCGCCGCTGGTGATGAATATTGCTGGAGAATAGAAACTTGATGTAACCAGGGCTGTGGAGTCGAGTCAAATAAGTCCAGTCGTAATAAATATTTGTTTGTGCATAACTGGTAAAAAAACAGGTTGCAAAGATTTTCCAGTATTTCTGTTTGGCCGGTTAGAGGGATAATATTTTTTATGAAATTAAACACAATTACTGTCTTTACTAGAGTGTTCAGCAATTTAAACTCGAAGTCGGAGTTGTGGTTCTACCTTAAGATGATTGAATGGAATGGGTAGAAAGAAAGGTAGGGTGGTTGAAAAGCCAAGGCTGGATAACCAGTCACATGTTATATGGAACAAAGCAGGGACAATCTTTCGGCTATGAGACATAAATCTATCACCATGAGTACAGAGAAGCCTCGGAACGTTTTTCGGTCTGATTAGTCGGATGTCACCCAAATTGCGGAGAGAGCTTCTGGCTCACTTTGGAATTGTATCGTAAACCGTTGATCAATACAGTTGCCTCGACTGCTCTCACCTTATATCATTCTACTTTTTTGGAACCCGCGGGTGAATGTGTGAGTGTCAACGGAGGCCGCACAGTCAAATGAATGGGAGCGTTGTTTAGAACCGCGGTTTGGGTAATCAGTCTTATGTTTTATGGACCAAAGACCGGGTTTAGATATTTGGAATGTCCTTTGGGTTTTAGAGGGTAAAAAATGTCACCTGAATCAGGGGGAAAGCTTTGGCTCGATGTGAAGTTGTATTACAACCCGTAGACCTGTTGTCACTAGGAGGGAAGTTATACCAACGTGATTTATGCGGTTGGGTCTCTATATGAAACATCCCTAAGGAGTGGTGGGCCTTTCAATGTACCTGCCCTAGTACGGTGAAGAATCATCGTTGTGAGACTCACGTAAAACACTTGGTTAATATGTACATGTGTTGCAGCTGCATCAGCTGGTCCAGAACGTGTTGAAGTTTCAAAAAGAGACGACCTAAAAACAGTTTTAAGTTAATTCGAAAATTACTCAAAAAACTGTCTACTGGCTGTAGGAAGAAACTGATACACATTCAAATATTATTTTCTTTTAATAAATATATCCGCTACATAATTCTCACTATTTTCTATTTCAGACCACTGTGCCGCAGCAGCCCTAACCAAAATTGTCTTAACCAATTTTATGAACAATTTCAATTTGAGACAGCACTCACACGTACCGATTCATGCACACACTCAGCAAGAACGAAAAAAACGACTTCCAATAAATTTCATATTAAATTTTCTGTTCTGTGATGTTATGTAAAAAAAAATAAATCAAACGAAAACAGCACCGCACCGCAGCGCGCAATACATCACACACGTTAAGCCCCAAGGCTGTTTGAAACAGAAGATATCTACTTCGGCCCGTTTGCCGTTTTTTTTCGGAAGGAGAGACATTACAGGACGAAATCACCATTCACTGCAGTTATCATAAATTTTTCAACAACAGACACGAAGGCAGGAAAAATCGACTGTTTTTTTTGGCTTCAAATTCGAATTTGTACAAATTTCAGTTAATATTTGAGTTTATTTTTCAGTTATTGTTGCCAGAGTCCCCTGTTAAAGGATACTTCATAATAACAACGTTGCAGGGCAGGATGTAAGAAAGGCTGAAAGGAAGGATGGAAGAAACAAATAAAAACAAAGTTTGGCAGCACACAACTTACCTGCAGGTAAACATGTGGCAATGCAATTGGATTGCCACCCACGAGGCCCAAGGTGCGGAAAAATGTTAAAATCGATCGCATGGTAAAGGGTAAAGCGAAACATAAACGCCGCTGCCAAGGTGAACTGGCTGTAAGGGCCTGTAACGATACAAAAATAACAACAAAACGAAAAGAATTATAATACCTTCTATACATGTAACTAAATAACAGCCAAACAACATTTCAAATGCCTTTGCCCACTCATAAGGTGCAGATATGAATGAAGGAAATTTCACAGAACATTCTTTTTGTCTACACAATCTAAAGGTTTAAGTTCACAGCAAATGTTTTGAAATGTTGACTTTTTCAATGGATGTTAATGTGTGTAAAAGACAAAAAAAAATAAAAAATGGTGGCGAAACAAACATATGTACTTGGGCTCAAGACCATTCAAAGGGCAGGACTTGTTTTAAATTAAAACTCAGCTGTGACTTGAACCAACCATTTTAAGGAGGAGAGCAAACTCATGCACTCAGGTAATATATCCACAGAACGAATTGCACAACTAACATTGTTTTTTCCTTTTCTGGTAGTTTTAAATGGGATATTGACAGACCCAATCGACAGTTTATGGACCATGCACGTTCGGTCGGTAATCGTTTTATCAGCCGTCTCGGCGATGTCAATTGATCACCTCGGAGCGGTGATTTGATGCTATGAGAACAATCCATTCACCATAAAGGCCCTTCATCGAATATTATTACCTCATTCATTCATTTCTATAGTATCCTTACAAATGAGTTTTCAAGAGAATCGTTGCTGTTACTAGTTTTAATAAGCTTTCATAATTGAAGTTGCATTTAAATTGTTTAATGTAACAGTTGTGTATAATTAATGAAGTGTTTACACTTTATTTTATCTGGTTTATCTGTAGTACGCCTCGAAATAACTGTAGTTATTAATGTATGATTTACCAGAAAACTCAATTATTATATAAAATACGTTGAACAGTAGAATAATAAAAAAAAAAACAGCGGATAAAGCAAATTTTAATTAGACCACGTTTTGTATGAAATATTTAAAACCATAATTGTATTGAGTATGTAAACATAAAGAAAAAAACTTCCATAGTTTTAAGCAATCGATAATTGCATTGATACATTAATAAAATTAATCACAGCTACAGGTGGAAATATGAGTGCTATTTATTTATGTAAAATATCGCTTTGTGGCAGGAAAATCTCATAACTAAAAATTGCGTCTTACATTGCTGAGAGACAGGAAATGGAGAGGCCTACCGTAACAACAACGAAAGAAGGCTGGAAATTCTACTACGGTTAGAATAAAATATTTTGGGAATATTTTAATAGTTCAATTTTGGTAAGAATGCTGTTGGCGTGGCCTTTCATTGTCATATCATTCTCCTACTCCTGCACTAACTCATCGTGTAAAAATAGTCTCCGTATCTTTAACCGTTCCCGAGATATAACAAGTTAAAGTTAATAATTTCTGAATAATTCACATAAAAATTAAAAATATAAATTTCTTAATTTTTGCCACAACTCAATCATCTTTTAAGAAACAATTTCAAAATTTCGTATACACGTAGAGGAGGGTATGGACTTTAATTTACTGAAAGTGGGCAAACAGCCACGCCCACTATTTACGAAAATAGACCGACCACAAGTTCTAATACTTGAATATTTCTAAGAAGGGCGTAAAGTGGGCGTGGCCTTCCACGTTCAGATCATTCTCCTACTTCTACACTAACTCATGGTCAAACATCGTCTCGATATCTTCAACCGTTTCCGAGATATAACGAATTAAAGTTTGAGTTTTCCAATAAAGTCACCTACTGTTTTTGCTGTGATTATGGGCGCCTGTTATTCCTGGCAGAAATACAATGATTTTGCAAAATTTAAAACAAAAAATCAAAATTTCTTAATTTTTGCCACAACTCGACGATCTTTTGAGATAAAATTTCCAAATTTCGTATACAAATAGAGAAGAGGATGGGCTTTAATTGTCTTATTGTGGGATAATAGCCACGCCCACTTTTGTAGGAAATATACCGACTGTAATTACTAATACTTGAATATTGGTAAGAATGCTGTCATGTGGGCGTGGTCTTCCATTGTCATATCATTCTCCTACTCCTGCACTAACTCGTCGTCTAAAAATGGTCTCCGTATCTTTAACCGTTCCCGAGATATAACAAGTTAAAGTTTATGATTTCTGAATAATTCACATAAAAATTAAAAATATAAATTTCTAAATTTTTGCCACAACTCAACCATTTTGTAAGATACAATTTCCAAATTTCGCATACACGTAGAGGAGGGGATGGGCTTCAATTTACTTAAAAGGGGCAAACATCCACTCCCACTAGTTACGGAAATAGACCGACCTTAAGTTCTAATACTTGATTATTTCTAAGAGGGGTATAAAGTGGGCGTGGCCTTCCACTTTCAGATCATTCTCCTACTTCTACACTAACTCATGGTCAAACATCGTCTCGATATCTTCAACCGTTTCCGAGATATAACGAATTAAAGTTTGAGTTTTCCGAAAAAGTCACCTACTGTTTTTGTTGTGATTATGGGCGCCTATTATTCCTGGCAGAAATACAATGATTTTGCAAAATTTAAAAAAAAATCAAAATTTCTTCATTTTTGCCACAACTCGACGATCTTTTGAGATAAAATTTCCAAATTTCGTATACAAATAGAGAAGAGGATGGGCTTTAATTGTCTTATTGTGGGATAATAGCCACGCCCACTTTTGTAGGAAATATACCGACTGTAATTACTAATACTTGAATATTGGTAAGAATGCTGTCATGTGGGCGTGGTCTTCCATTGTCATATCATTCTCCTACTCCTGCACTAACTCGTCGTCTAAAAATGGTCTCCGTATCTTTAACCGTTCCCAAGATATAACAAGTTAAAGTTTATGATTTCTGAATAATTCACATACAAATTAAAAATATTAATTTCTTAATTTTTGCCACAACTCAATCATCTTTTAAGATATAATTTCCAAATTTCATATACAAGTAGAGGAGGGGATGGGCTTAACTTTACTTAAGGGGGGCAAACAGCCACTCCCACTATTTACGGAAATAGACCGACCTTAAGTTCTAATACTTGACTATTTCTAAGAAGGGAGTAAAGTGGGCGTGGCCTTCCACGTTCAGATCATTCTCCTACTTCTACACTAACTCATGGTCAAAACATCGTCTCGATATCTTCAACCGTTTCCGAGATATAACGAATTAAAGTTTGAGTTTTCCAATAAAGTCACCTACTGTTTTTGCTGTGATTATGGGCGCCTGTTATTCCTGGCAGAAATACAATGATTTTGCAAAATTTAAAACAAAAAATCAAAATTTCTTAATTTTTGCCACAACTCGACGATCTTTTGAGATACAATTTCCAAATTTCGTATACAAGTATAGCAGAGTATGGGCTTTAATTTTCTTAAAGTGGGATAATAGCCACGCCCACTTTTGTAGGAAATATACCGACTGTAATTATTAATACTTGAATATTGGTAAGAATGCTGTCATGTGGGCGTGGTCTTCCATTGTCATATCATTCTCCTACTCCTGCACTAACTCATCGTCTAAAAATTGTCTACGTATCTTTAACCGTTCCCAAGATATAACAAGTTAAAGTTTATGATTTCTGAATAATTCACATACAAATTAAAAATATAAATTTCTTCATTTTTGCCACAACTCGATCAGCTTTTAAGATATAATTTCCAAATTTCATATACAAGTAGAGGAGGGGATGGGCTTTACTTTACATCAGGGGGGCAAATAGCCACTCCCACTAGTTACGGAAATAGACCGACCTTAAGTTCTAATACTTGATTATTTCTAAGAAAGGAGTAAAGTGGGCGTGGCCTTCCACTTTCAAATCATTCTCCTACTTCTACACTAACTTATGGTCAAAACATCATCTCGATATCTTCAACCGTTTCCGAGATATAACGGGTTAAAGTTTGAGTTTTCCGAAAAAGTCACCTACTGTTTTTGCTGTGATTATGGGCGCCTGTTATTCCTAGCAGAAATGCAATGATTTTGCAAAATTTAAAACAAAAAATCAAAATTTCTTAATTTTTGCCACAACTCAACGATGTTTCAAGATACAATTTCCAAATTTCGCATACACGTAGAGGAGGGGATGGGCTTCAATTTACTTAAAAGGGGCAAACAGCCACTCCCACTAGTTACGGAAATAGACCGACCTTAAGTTCTAATACTTGATTATTTCTAAGAAGGGGGTAAAGTGGGCGTGTCCTTCAACTTTCAGATCATTCTCCTACTTCTACACTAACTTATGGTCAAAACATCATCTCGATATCTTCAACCGTTTCCGAGATATAACGGGTTAAAGTTTGAGTTTTCCGAAAAAGTCACCTACTGTTTTTGCTGTGATTATGGGCGCCTGCTACTCCTGGCAGAAATACAATGATTTTGCAAAATTTAAAACAAAAAATCAAAATTTCTTAATTTTTGCCACAACTCAACTATGTTTCAAGATACAATTTCCAAATTTCGTATACAAGTAGAGGAGGGGATGGACTTTAATTTTCTTATAGTGGGCTAAAAGACACGCTAACTTTTAAAGAAAATTAACCAACCCCAAGTTCTAAACTTTGAATATTTCTAAGAAGGACGTAATGTGGGCGTGGTCTTCCATTGTCATATCATTCTCCTACTCCTGCACTAACTCATCGTCTAAAAATTGTCTTCGTATCTTTAAGCGTTCCAAAGATATAACAAGTTAAAGTTTATGATTTCTCAATAATTCACATAAAAATTACAAATATAAATTTCTTAATTTTTGCAACAACTCGATCATCTTTTAAGATATAATTTCCAAATTTCATATACAAGTAGAGGAGGGGATGGGCTTTACTTTACTTAATGGGGGCAAACAGCCACTCCCACTATTTACGGAAATATTGCAACTCTTTTTAGTAATACTTGAATATATAATGGAATGGATTTATGTGTGCGTGATGTGGATGAGTTTCCCCACTTCCTACGCTAACTAATGCTGAATAATCTTCTCGATATCTTAAACCTATCCTGAGCAATAATATGTCGAAAATAGTGTTCTCTGAACATTCTCAATACAAGTAAATCCTGTGAAATTCGGCATCACATCAATTATAATACAGCAGTCTAGCTTTCATTTAATGGCAATAGCACTTTACTACATTCGAATTGTGACCAAAGAAAAATAAGTTCAAATTATATAGATACCCCTGAATGTCTAAAAATTTAAAACAACTTTAAGAGAAAAGTGTGAAAATTGTTATTGTATTTTTATATATATTACTTTGGGACAAGAGTACTATCACAGCGTCAGCTGCAGGCTTATATCCTCTGTCGATGAACGAAATTGCAGATATGGAGTGAATATGGTATTGCCTCAGTAGATTGGGATAGTTCCAGCAATAAGTATTTCCATTTTAAAATATTTTTTTTATTTATTTATTCAAATTAAAATTATAATAAAACATACCTTTTAGCATCCTGATAAATTATTAAATTATACCTAATTACTGTATATTTGTAAATCTCTTAAATTATTCCACCAACCTAATTATATTTACTGTATTTCAGTCCCTTAAACAGTCAGTATTAAAACAATAATACGCCCATTTCGGTTGTTTATGTCAATGTGTGTATTAGTTCATGAATTACTTATAAATTCAACCGCCTTCAATGGACATTAAATCGTTCGTCTTCCTCGAAACGTTACTTGAAAGTCAAGTGTGTACTCGCGCCGTTTTAGTCCTAACAAAAGAATGTTATTAAAATAAATTTATGGTATATGAAATTATGAAAAGTAAGTGCACCTACATTTATTTAAAGAGTTTTCTTTTTTATTATTCTCTTGTTAATGTGTTCGTTATTAAATGATTTTTTTTAACGTGTCAACCGAACAGCAAGAAAAAGGTCTTTTAACGCATGGCAAACTTGGACGAGTTTGTTTGAATTTTTCTCACAGTCAGTTTGCACCATCTGGCAGTTATTGGTATTCAAATATTTATGCAGCTTTTTAGGTTTTTTTTGGGGGGGTGTATCAACAAAAGAAGTATATCACAAAAAGGTTTTGGTGAGGCGTATAAGGTTTCCTGGTATTTATCTTGTTGGTCCTGGAAACTCTAATTCTTACGGGTCAGCTGAGAGTTTGCATTGTTTTTTTTAAACTCATTTTATTGCTCAGATCGTGAGTATTATCTATTATATTTAGATGTAAGATATATCACAACTAAGTCATAGTACCCTATACGACAGTGCGACTAAGGCCTACAGACATGCCTTAGAAAGGGTGCTGGAAATGTATTTCTAAATATCAAATTATATATAATCAACATAAACTCTTTCAGTAAATCGAAATTCATTTCAAATTGTTACTGCGAGTTATTTGTCATTATAAATTCTAAGCCCGTTGCTGACCGTTTGGCATTTGACCATTCTATTCTTATAAAGTATTCCATTTAAGCGCTAAAGCCATTCATGACATATTTTAAATATTCATCGTTTTTCAACGGCAACGTTGTGTGTGTGTGTGTCAACTAACTTGTGTACGAGTATTCGTAATTGTATGCCTGTGACTTGTCACACTTTAAGAACTATTTTTATCCATTGTGAAGGCATTTTATTATAATAAAACACTAAGGGTATAATTTGTAATGACTTTGACAAAGTCTTGTGAAATATTGCGAGGGTGTCACTGTTGTCGATACTTTAATATTAATGTAAATTAGACGTATAATTTATATTAATACGTCACATTATGTAAATTGAGCAACTAATGTCTAAACAGTTGTGTTCAAAATTATATATATTTATCCGTCATTTATTAATTGATTTCGTTTTCAATATTAATACCATCTGAGAGTCAACACGGTTGTTTTAAATTTGTATAATTTATATTAATCAGACACCATGTGACACTCATTGAAAAATATTACAATGGAATTTTATGTCATATGTCATACGATAAGCCAAAGTGGTTGATCATTGTCAGGGTTTGGCAATTGCCAAAGGGTTTTCAATTGTCTTGGCCATATCTGATATCAAGTGAATACTGACTGTTGCCAGGTGTCAACAGCATAGTTAACGTACCCGTTATACCACATATACCACTAAGGTTTATGGATAATACAGGGTTCTCCAACAAGAGGCATACCTTCCTCTTTATTATGAAAGAAACACCCGATTATTTATCTCAAAAAAATATTTTTGTATTCAAAGAAAAATGCAATTTTTTGAGACAAATGATCAGATGTTTATTTCATAAGAAAGAGGAAGGTGTGCCGTTAACAATGAAAAACAACATCAGCCAAATGGCCACCATGGCCATGCCTACAGGACCATTACCTTTTCATGACATTTTCCATAATCAAATCGCAAAATCCTCGCTTGCCTCACGAATTCGATCTTATCGTTTACGTGGCCCCAAAGGAAGAAGTCGCAAGGTGTTAAATCACAAGATCTCGGTGGCCAATTGTAATCACCTCTTCGAGAGATAACACGGTACGGAATCGTTTTAGTTTTGCAAACAGTGACTGCAAAATGTTCTCCATTTTTGTAGTGAATTTTAATAATTTCAATGCGTTGTTGAACCGTGTATCGTTCCAATTTTAGTAATAACGTAGTTTCTACTTGTCAAAAATGTCAAAGAATAAAAGCTACATAAGCTGACAGCTACCGAAATACCGGGTGATTCAAAATAACACCTCTTGATGGAAAAACCTGTATAATCACAGTGACAGCGAAAATAACGTATCTGTTAGCAGTCGATGTATTTAATGAAAGTCGAATAAGTACATGAGAACAAAAAAGGGAACTTAACTATTCAAAGGTTGTTACAGAAGAGAGTGTACGATTAACAAGCAATGTGACTTGAAGTCTTTGTTGCATATTCAAGTCGTACGTTAGTATTAAAACTATTCGATAGTATATGGGTTGTGAAACATAACAGGGTGATATAGAAGAACATATATTTTACAATATCGATGTAAGCGCCATTTTATTGGAAACTCGAATTTTAATGAAATTCAATAGAAAATTGTCCAAAGCTCTTAATTGCAAAATATTAAAAATTCAAAATTTATGTATACAAAGATATAGCAAAATTTAGTTGTATAGTAAGCGCCCCAAGCCTTTTTGCTTGACCCCTCTCCTATAAATTTTTCTTTTTCGCTATTACGTCTTTTTCGTCGAATGTCCGAAATCTCAGTGGGAAAGATGTCTCCATCAAGGATATGTGGTATCTGAGATGGACCGGGAAAGGTATATATTCATATGAGATACACAACATTAAACACAAGTCACAGAGGGGTTGCTTGGTGAACTGGATATATATTGTCTCTAGGCTCTATTGAGACGGCTTTTCTGGAATCTCCCACATCTGAAATATGTGCTATATCTTCAATACTAACGATGGAAGAGTGAAATATTGGTCATGCCCCTTTGGGTTTCTTTCACACTGATGACCCACATCACTTCTTTGGCATTTTCTCGGGATATGTCTCGAACATGTCCTACAAAAATAAAGCCCGTATGGGGATGATGGATATAAAATTAAGAACGGATCAATAACGAACAGAGTTTTAGTTGCCAAATCTAGCAGCGCCTTGTCCCAAGGTCTTGAAATAGATGAACATTTACCTTGCAATGATCATTTGAAATCCCAAAAGAAAACAAATTGACTTAGATACTTACTATCGTAAGTTTTCGGGCTTAAATGATTTGTAAGCACATTTGACTTTCGTAATAATTGCCTGTTTGCCAGCAATTTGATTCTTTCTGTTAAAAGCGGAGATGGGGTATAAAAAATCCTCCCCCACTGTGTCCTATTTTTACCATCGGACCGATTTTCACGGATTCGTACTCGAGTAATGTTGTCCGCTGTGGTCTTTGGAGTTTACTGGGCCTGTTTCATTATCTTTTGTTTGCTCCACATTTTTTTCCATCTGTAGCAGAAGTATCTCGAAAGCTGCCTGAGGCCTCTTGTAGTGGAGGTCGCTTTCTATTTTTCACTGAAGATCTAGTGTCACTCGTGGGCGGCCGTGGTGTGGTAGGTAGTGCGTGTGCTACTATCACACAGAAGAACCCGAGTTCGAACCGGTTAAGACCATCAAACATTTTTCAGCGGCTGTTTCCACCTCGTAAATGTTGGCGACTTTACGAGTAAGAGAGCAATCTCTAAGCCATGTAAAACTTCTCTAGAAAAGCATTAGCCGTTCGGAGCCGGCTTTAAAACAGTAGGTCCCGGTCAGTGAGTATACCAAATTATATCGTACACAGCTCACTGATTCGAGAGAAGTTCCCCGTCTGTTCCTTCATGGAATGTTAGGGCAAATAAGTAAGTAAGTCTAGTGTCACTCAGAGTCATAAATTGTACAGGGAGCTCATACGCAGACATGGTTTGAAAAAAATTTTTCTATTGTCGGAAGAAGACAGCTTTATAATCGATGAAAATATGTCAAGCCGTATTCTAAAGTCCTTGCCAGCTGGTAACCTCTTCGGTTGCCCAGATTTCTTTGTGTAAATTGTAGACTAAACCGATAGCTGAGAGACGAACTATACTTTTTCCATTTGTTTGATTGCATTAACCAAAACCTCACAGACAGGGTCTTTAGTTATTTGGACTAAAAGGCTTTTTTATCTACGTTTGTTTGGTGCACTTCGTCAAACACCGAGTATGCATAGAAACCTTTCAACCAGACGTCAGAGTTGAGAAATTCACTTTGATTTTGACCACTTCTTAATTATCATAAAATTCTGTACAAATGTTGTCTTCGTAATGTAAATGTTTCGATTGTTAGAATAATTAATTAATTTTTTTTTGTCTTTGGATAATTAATGACTTCATGTCTATCGATATTGTTTCAGCTCACTCTTTTGTTCATTTTTCTTTCCGTCTACAGGAATTTCTCACCAAAATAATTAATATTAATCATACGCTACGTTTTAGTATTTATTTTACGCTGCCGGTTGGGTGGGGGGGGAGTTTGTTTGGTTAAATCGAAGAACTACTGAATTAATGATTTGTCATCGTTCGTGGGCGTTGTACTTTGGCGGTGTGTTGAAATGTTATGAACCCGTTATGTGAACGGTCCGACTTACCTTATAGAGACCCCACAGCGAAAAAAGGCTATATGATATTATAATTAGCCATTTCCATTTGGTGGAGAAACAGAACGTTGTTGCCGTTACCAGAGGTAAAGCTCCTGCAATGACAAGACAAAAGCAATACGCAGGGTGTTATTAATAAATTATAGCAATTAGTAAAAGTGGGAGTAAATGGTGGTTGGTTGGTTGGTAATAACAAATTGGTAATTAAAGGGAACAATACAAGCAGACACACACAAACACACACGCATTCTTACACAGAACTACAGTTGTTATTAGTAAAACTGAAGTCAACTGAAGGCATAAAGGGAGTTTGAACCTAAAGGCTTGACTTTCTTTCTGTCTATGTAATTACAAATGCTGTAAGTGTAGTCTAAGTTTTCATTTGTACAAAAAAAAAAAAATGGAATGCTGAAGGCCGGAAGTTGAATGACTTTAATGTAAGATTAATTCGTTGCGAAATACATTTTTGCAGTTTCATTCTCCGGACATTTCTCGCGATTATCCTTTGTCCTTTTGCTAAGTTCACCGATCAGACCACCAGCTTAAATGTTTAGCATTTAACAAACACACTTCTCGTCAGAGGTACACAAAACCAACTTCGTATTTGAAAGCATTTTCACTTCTTTGCCAATGATTTCCGCTCTAATTGTTACACAAAAGTATAAAGTTCGTGTTTTCTGCCGGTTTTCTTTGTTGCAAAATGTTAACTGGTATTTTTTTTTTGCAATTGCAGCTTGCCACACACCTCTAAATGACCTCTAAATGTTGTGCAAAGGTCAATGCTGATTGTATTTAATGATTTTCCCATTTGTATTGCACACACTCGTAAATGTCCATATTCCCCTTTGATTTTACACATATTTACAATCATTACGGCGGGTAATTGTGTAACTGTGTTGATACAAAATTATTTTAAATATTCAAATATGTCATTGTGGTCATTAGTGTGTGTGTTTTTTTTTGTGTGTTGTGGTCGAATTTTAAATTGTTTGTCCTTAGTAAATGGCCGAATAATTATTTTACTTTAATATGTCTATATGAATTTAAATAATTTCATTCCGAACATTAATTTGTATGGCAATTATAATCTCAATTAGTATTGTTTGTTGTGAACAGGTGTCGAATGGAAGGTTTGACCAGCCTTGACAAGACTTCGGCCAATATTATATTAAAAAAAAAAAAAGTTATGTGGTAACTTGAGAAAATATTTGAACGTTTTTTTTTTGACAAAGAGTGATTTGAACACCAAACTTTTCATGGCGAAATAATAAGTAACATTTCAAATTCAGCGAAAGATTTAGGTCGTCTCCACGGCCTCTTTCCGGTTCTCTGTTCCCAGGGAACAACTAGTTGCTTTGGTCATTTCTCTGGCAGGTGAGAAGAACTTGAAGTGGACTCTTCTTAAATACACAGAAATGTAGACGGTCAAGATTTTAATGCAGCCTTGGCAATCCTCAAGCCGATGACTTGTTTGTAGTTTGGTTATTATTTTGAGGGAGTAACATCCGCTACATCTTGGTAGATTTATTGTAAGGAGTGGTTTCCAGTTATTTTGGTCGAGGAACCCACAACATTTTTAAGCAACGATTTAAAAAATTAATTGGATAATAAATATTATTTTGGTATTTCAGATTTGTTTGGATAAGACAAATTGAACTCGTATTTTACGATATTTGGTTTTTGTCGCAACATACGAGGATTCTATTTATAAAGGGTCCGCCATCTAACGTTTTTTTTTCAACTAGTACTTATTTCGTTTTCGTTATCGGGCCATGTTGAACGAATTTTTGTTTACAAAAATTGAAGAGCAGGATATTGGCAACATTTGGTTTCAACAGGACGGCGCTACGTGCCACACAGCCGAAGCTACACTCGATGTTTTGTGCCCTGTTTTTGAAGATCGCATTATAAACCGCAGAGCTGATGTCGTTAGGCAACTGCATGGCCAGTCGAGGCAGCCATTTGAATGAAATTATTTTCCATTATGAACCGGAAGGATTGTACTTTCAAATAAAAAAAGAAATTTAAGAAAGTACCCAGTAGTTTTTTTTTTATAAAATTTTTAAAATACTGTATTTCGGGTCCAGCAATAAAAACAATCATTTATCAGAGGAAATAGTTTTATTGTATTTCAAAATATTCTCCGTGAAAATACGTTCATACCAATTTTCGAAGGACTTTTTCCACTACGATTGAGACAACTCGAAAACATGATTTTTGGACAGGAATAAGAAGGAGTCATTGGGTGCCAAATCAGGGCTGTACGACTGATGACACCTCCACTACGGCACTGTGACCATATGATCGGTTATGACGCAAAAAAGCGATGATTAACTTCGATGTGCTTCTTCTATCAACAACTTTGGTTGGATTTGGCTCGTCTTGAAATACCCATACGGTCGATTGCTGTTTTTGCCTCATATGCACATATCCATTTGGCTCAACCTGATTTTGATAGCTTATGGTTAACGCATTGCTGCAACTTCGTAATCGACACACAAATTAACGAATTACCCATACACCAACCAATGAATTAGGTGTTATAATAACGGCCATAACTTTGAAACGGTAAAAGTAAAATCAATATATATTTTTTTTTAATTACTTAGCACTTTAACGTCTTTCGAACTGCATTATTTCTTTGTTCGACTTTCATGGAATTTTAAAAAGTTATAAAACGTTTTTTTTGGCGTCTTACGTAAAATATCCCACAAAAAAAAAAAATAATATATTATAGCCAAACGACGAAAAAGAATGACAGAACTTATGATTTATATACATCAAATTAAAGCTCCAAAATTTTTCTATAGAAATAATGTCTTAAAGACCTAGAAAATGGTTTTTATGGACCAACTTGTTGATCAATCAACTATGGAATTCGATTTTTTTTTGGACACCCTAACCACCTGTGACAATGTTAGACAGTACATTTGAGCTAACGCGGTTCTATTTTTCTCAACATTTCTTTGCTCCAAAGCTTTTTTTTTGAACATTCGTCAAATTATGTGGGATCCAAAGAGAACATATCTTTTTCACGGCCAAATGAATATGCAATCTTCTTAATATATATTTACCCTCGACACTGATTTTTTTTGTACAGAAAATGCGTTTTCCCCAATTTTTTTTTTTACAAAAATTTTTTTTCAACGAAATTTTTTTTTTCAACAAAACTTTTTTTTTCCACAAAATTTTTTTTTTTAAGAAAAAAATTTTTTTTCAACAAAAAATTTTTTTTTTTTAACAAAATTATTTTTTTCCACAAAATTTTTTTTTCAACAAAATTTTTTTTTTTTCACAAAATTTTTTTTTTTTCAACAAAATGTTTTTTCCATATTTCAACGGGCGCCATAGGCGCATTACAACTTACTAGTATATTAATATTTGTCATACTAATGCCCAAGGATGTCTCAATCTCATGGTATGTCACATGTCGGACTTGCTTTGTCAGTTCATATACAGCATCGATGGTTTTATGGAAAACGACCGAAGTTGGACGACTGAAATCTTGGTACCAGCGATCATCATCAAAAGTGAAACCATGCTGATTGAGACACTCTTGTCCACGTCGAACATCGTAAAAAATCATCGCACGACATTTTTATGGCTTAATTCCATTTTTTGACCGTGATAAATTTTTCAACACACTGTAAACAAAACAATTCGCGCTCAAATGACAAAACCTTCTGAGTGAAGTTATGCTAAGAAATGTCATACTTTCCAGTGGAATATCCACTTGGACTACGGTATTATTATATATAATAAGTATTTTAAAAACAGCTCAGGGATGTTGTGAAGATATGAATATATTAAACACAATTCTTAATATTTTTTTTTTTTTTTGTCAAACGGAATGCATAAATTTCCTCGTGAAACTCCATTTTGGGAACCACTCATTTAAAGGATCCGCAAAAGTATTCATCGATTCTCCATTCCTTTCGGCGCACTCTTGTAGGAAGAGTCTCGCAGCAGTTTATCGAGCTCCCGACAAAATATCTTCCTTATATTCCACACCACCAATGCTATTGCTTTCTTTTGAAATATATATATTCGTCTCAACATATAACTTTTTCGATCTGCCCAGTTATTCGTTCAAAAATTATAATCTTTTGTTGATGGTCCTGGAATATCAACTCACTTGCCAATGAACGCTTTCAACAATGCGATCTCCCTGGTGGAAGCTCCTTGCTATGGCATGTGATGACTGTAGAATAATATGTTCAGTTGTATCTGTGTTCACAGTCCAAACAGCCTAAGGCTGTGTTTCTCAATGTTTTCAGGAGAGTCAAAAACTCTCAATGAAATTCAGGAGTAATATTTTTTGGTTTCTTCAAGATTCCTAAAACAAATGGAAGTTTATTTAGATGCGCTAAACAACATCGCTAAACTAAAAACTCAGTTTTGTCCTACCTCGAGTTAGGACCTTATGGTTTGTGACCACTGATATGATTTTTCCCTGAATTTTTCGTTTTCTGAATTAATTCCACTTTCGAATGTTATGGAATTCTATTTTTTTTTGCAGTCCCTGTGCTGTAATGGAAACAGCTTCAACGTTGAAATATTTCCAAACCACCCAGGTCGTATGCTGACATCCTTCCAGTGTTCCTCCTCCTTTATATTATTTGCACTTCTATCCAGTGCTCTGTGATAACAATTAGCTCTCGGCCCGTATTTGATTAATTTGAAATATGATCAAATAGTTTGAGATTCTTGTGTGTGGTTTATCAGCTACCAAACTCGACCAACTTTTCAAAAGGGTTCATTTATTTATAACCTAATTACTATTAATTACAATATTCTCCGCACCGAACTATTTTGCTTTGTAAAAGTTTATTGAATACGTGGTAAGTGTGTAAATAATTACCAAGGTTACTAGTAGTTTTCTAAAATGCTCGGAACATTTTCAAAGACTCCCTAAAGTTGCCATCGCTTTGGTGTCCATTTAATGCTAATAATGCATGACAATTGAAAGTCATCTGAACTGAATGGACTGAGTAAATGGCTTCGTTGGTCTGAGTATCGTGTGGTGTTGCCACAAGTGATTTGTATTAATATTCTGGCTGCACGTGTCCATATTGTACCGACCGCACTTTCATTAATATGTAAGTGTGTATGTCATTCGTATATCTTCCGACACACCACATCCTTAGACATGTGTGAAAAGTACGCTTGTGAAGTGAATGATAAAGGACATGCAACATGAAGAAGGATATACATGTATTTATCTACATTCAGCTCAATACGTGTATGGGTAGACAGAGATCAACTATTCTCGTCCGCCATCCATATGGGACGGAGTGCTGAGTTTGTTATTTCATTGTAAATACTTTGGAGTCACCCGAGAAGACTTGATTAATTGTATACATTTACTGGCATTCAGACTCTTTAAGGAGTTCAAAATTGATGTTGCCACGACCAATTAACTGCCGAAAACACGCTAAGCTAAGGTAATTTGTTTGAGTCATTACATGGAATTGACATATTGAGGTGGAAGCTTAAAAAATTATATTGTATAATTGATTGTCTTAAAGTTGTGAAGATACGAATAAGAAGGTGACTAAGTTTGGCTGTCTCCAATCGTATCTAAAATCGGAAAACTGTAGGTGGGGTACCAACTTTGCCAGGATGTCAACATGACATCTTTTGGGAGATTATTAGAACTTATTAGAATCTCAAAAACAGTGGGATTTTGAGCGTTTGGGTTTTGAGTATTTAAGAAAACACCGAAAATTTCTACAATTGAATGAAATATTTGTCGGGATTGATAAACCTTTTTACTTTTTACTTTTATTAAATCTTTGTTGAAATGTTGCTCATGGCTACGCTTCAGTTGGAGCCTAGCAAACTACATTTTTTATATCTTCAGTCTTTGAAAATCTTAATATATATTTACACTCGACACTGATTCACTGACTCTGTCACGCAGTACGTAGGAATTTAAATAGGCATTCTATAATTTTCTATAAATAACTAGTAAGTTATAATGCGCCTATGGCGCCCGTTGAAATATGGAAAACAATTTTGTTGAAAAAAAAAAATTTTTGTTGGAAAAAAAAATTTTGGGGGAAAAAAAAATTTTTGTTGAAAAAAAAATTTTTGTGGAAAAAAAAATTTTTGTTGAAAAAAAAATTATGTGGAAAAAAAAATTTTTGTTGAAAAAAAAAATGTTTGCTGAAAAAAAAAAATTGCGAAAAAAAATTTTGTAAAAAAAAAAATAATTTTTGTAAAAAAAAAAATTTTGTAAAAAAAAAAAATTGTAAAAAAAAATTTTGGAAAAAAAAATTTGGGTAAAAGAAAAATTTGGGGAAAACACAATTTCTGTAAAAAAAAAAAATATTGTTTTTTTTATTATTATTATTTATAGAAAATTATAGAATGCCTATTTAAATTCCTACGTACTGCGTGACAGAGTCAGTGAATCAGTGTCGAGGGTAAATATATATTAAGATAATAATAAAAAAAATAATATTTTTTTTTGTACAGAAATTGTGTTTTCCCCAAATTTTTTTTTTTACCAAAATTTTTTTTTTCCAAATTTTTTTTTTTCCAATTTTTTTTTTACAAAATTTTTTTTTCCAAATTTTTTTTTTTTCAACAATTCTATCTTTGAGTTTTTGAATCGACGCTGGGCGGTTGGCGTAGACCTGATCTTTCACGTGGCCCCAAAGGAAGAAGTCGCAAGGTGTTAAATCACAAGATCTTGTGATCACCTCTTCGAGAGATAACACGGTCCGGAAACTTTTCCCGTAAAAGAGCAATGGTTTCGTTGCTTGTGTGGCACTTAGCGCCGTCTTGTTGAATGTAAACGTTGTCCAGATCAACTCCGACCATAAAAATCATTAATCCTTTCTCGATAGCGCAATCCATTCACCGTAACTGTTGATCCAACCTCATTTTGGAAAAAGTAAGTTTAAATGACCCCGTCGGACCATAAACCGCACCAAACAGTCACACGTTGAGGATGGAGAGGCTTGTCAACAATAACTCTTGGGTTTTCCGAGCCCCAGATGCAACAATTTTGCTTGTTGACATAGCCACCGAGGTGGAAATGGGAATCATCAGTATAGATGATTTTTTCAAGGATACAATCAGCAAAGACACGACGTTGTTGATGATCGGCCCGCTTGAGTTCTTGCGTTAATTGAACTTTATAAGCCTGAAGACCCAAGTCTTTATGCAAAATACGGAGTAATGCCCAATTTCACTAGAACTAGAGGAATGGACAATCCTGGGTTCTCTTCAACACTTTGGGCTACAGCAGCAGCAATATTCTTGTTGTTCTTGAGCGACGTGCACGGGTTTTATTCTTCACATCAATCGAATTTGGATGTGTATAACAACATTTGTTTCAGGCAACGTTCTATAGACTCTAAAATTCATTTCTAACGTCATCCCTTAAAGTATCTGTAATATTGTGTGCGACATTTTATTTGGTATATGTGTGCGTGGCTTGTTTTCTCGGTAAGATTTTATTAGCGTAATTTGTTAAAGAAAACGCAATTGAAGATAGATGAGAAATGTCAATATTGGTGTGTGGGATTTCAAGTCTGAGAGGTACTTGACAATTCCTGGGAAATATTGCAATTACATTGAAAACATTCCGGTCGTTGAACATGGAGACTACGAAAACGTACTCGTACTTTCTTATAACCGCATTTCCAAATGCTATGACGAGAATAGAATTTGTAACTGCCAAATTTCTTACTGAACATCTGATGTACTGCATTTGTTGTCGCTCTTGACTTTAAGACGGTGCAATTGTTTCAAATTGAAAAAAAATGTATTCAATCAAATTCATGTTTGTATTAGATAAATGTTATTAGTCTATAATACATTTTTTTTTTAATTTCATATTTTTAATATGATATTTGTGATATTACACTCGAACATTTTCTAAGAAACCCATTTTGTCAGCTATGGCTTGCAAACATCTCAGCGCGGCCTGCTGTAAAATTTAACTTAAATCGATTAAAAATATCCGATTTATGTCCATAATTTGTTCGAATTCCACCACTGTAAGCCAACAATGTTCTTACATTCTTATTTAGGTGAAGGCAAATTTCCTCAAAAATTCCAATTGGTCATTAATTAGCATGACTTGGTTAAATTATTTTGAAACAAGGGAATTTTTTTGTTGTTAGTTAGTCCATTAATCGAAATCTGTATGTAAAATAATTGTGGGGGATTTATTCACAATTCATTTATACAATTTTTTTTTTATGGAAATTCACATACTTTGCCATAAAAGTTTCAGTACAGTAATTATTCGACTCAATTAATCTTCTTCATGTGTTTTCTACCAATCCTACTTAATTATGATGATTTGTAATTGTTGTGTTTGGGGAACAACTGCTGTGTGTGTCAAAGATCATCTTTGACTTTCTTTACCGGTTTATGCTATCAAATAGAGACAACAATAAAAAAAAAAACTATAACTAGAAGACTTTGTTGTGACTTTGATGTGTGTGTCATCTCATTACACACAGAACTTCATCTGTTTATTGCGTAGACTCGTGTTTGACAACAAAGTATTCCAGAAACTTTGAAACAATTGCTCCATAATCTGTTCAACAGAAATTCAAGACGTCATTCATTGTCAAGGCTAATGACGTAGTATTATTTACGAGATTTATAGTCGTTTGCCGCTATACAAAATATTCCGAATTGAAATGAAAGTGAAGTGAAAAAAAAAACGAATGTGAGACAACAATAAAAAAAATCGAAATTTTGAAAAAATAAAAACAAACTATGATAACCTCCGCCTGAACTCTCGCACAAAAATACCCTGACAATTGAAACTTTCTATTGAAACAATTTTCAACGAGAATTCATTCATTTAGTACCGTATTGACGTCGGCTCGTTAAAGATTGAATGTGAAAAGAAAACTACGCGAAACAAATGGAAACTTCTTATTTAAAAGTGTTATTGTGCCTAACAATTCCACTGGGTCTGCCGACATGGACGACAGTCGGGGCCAAAGTGGTTGTGGATAAGGAACACATTGATCCATTCGATTCGTTGTTTGCCCATCAGGTCATGCGTCTGGCCAAATCGGCGGAAATGCGAAATTATATGAAACCGGAAGTGGATGCTTGCGATGATTTCTATCAATATTCCTGCGGTAATTGGGCTCACATTAATCCGGCCAATGCCGAGCTGAAAACCGACATTTTCAACATTTTGTCCAAGGCCTACAATCGAAAGTTGCTGAAGATATTGGGCGACAACAAGGAATCGAACGATGCCGAAACGGTACGCAAGGTCAAGTACTTCTATGAGTCTTGCCTGCAACGGGATCGTGTCACCTATAATTACCGTGAGAATCTAATGAGCATTATGGAGGAGTTTGGCGGTATGCCGGCCCTGAAAGGTGCCGCCTGGCAGGAGGAGTCCTTCAACTGGCTGCAAGTCATTGCCGAAATTCTCCGGAAATACGGCAAGCGTATTATTTTGGGTGTGGACATCAGTGCCGATTTGAACAACAACGAAATGAACCGTTTATATATAGGCCAATTGGATGACATGGTGCCGGGCCGTTCCAATGAATACTATAAACGTCTGGCGGTGTCCTGGCATATGGACTTACAGAAGGTATTGGGTTTGTCACCCACCGAGGCCCTAATTACCTCGCGCGAGATGTCCGATTTTGCTCAGAAACTGGCCATTGGCATGGCTGACCCTCTGGAGGGTCTGGGCATGGAGGATAAAACACGTCTGCGTCTGCTGGAATCCATGACGGATAATTATGGACCTGTGGTCAATTTCACCTATTTTGTCAACACTTGGTTGGGTTACGATTACCGTCTGCCCGTCTATGAGTACGTGGAGAATTATATTCGCAACGTGAGACTGGCCATACTGGAGACCCCCAGCAATGTGGTGGCCAACTATATAATGTGGGTGCTGCTGCAGGATTTCCGCTTGGAGGCGGCACAAACCGATGAGAGGCAGCAACACAAATGCGTTGAAGCTACGCGCAAATATTTCCCCAAATATCTCGATCATTTGATATACACGGACTTGGTGCGATCTAATCCAGATGTCATAGACGAAGTCACCCAAATGTGGCGTCATCTGAAATTGTCCTTTGAAGACATACTCAATTCCAGTCGCACCGACTGGATGCAAGAAACTACCAGGGACAAGGCTCTGGAAAAGCTGTCGGCCATGGCATTTGAGATCAACGGTTATGCCGATGTGGACTTCGCCAAAGAACTGGGACCGCTGACCATAAGCACAGCCCATTATTTTGAGAATGTCGTGAGTGTGATGAGACTGCGTGGCCAGAATTATCGCATGAAGATACAGGAGCCACCGCGCCTGGAAGAACACGAACTGTTGAGTTTCACTCCCGTCTATGCGGCAGAATACAACCGCGTTCTGCTGCCGGTAGCCTTTCTACAGCCACGTTTCCTGTGGGACAATGTCTATCCGAAGGCGCTGCAATACGGCACAGTGGGCTTTATAATAGGGCACGAAATGGCCCACGGCTTCGACGATACCATACGCAAATACGATGCCCGCGGCAATCTGAACAACTGGTGGGATCGCAATGCCAGCATAACATTTGAGACCCGCAAGGAATGTCTACGCCAACAATATGGCGGCCATAAATTCGCCGGGCGATTTCTGCCCAAAGCCCAGGCGCAAGGTGAGAATATAGCCGATAATGTGGGCATACGCATCGCCTACAATGCCTACGATCAATGGCTGTCCGAACATCATCAGACACCGGAACATTTACCGAACATGGACACGATAACAGCCCGACAATTGTTCTTCATCAGTGCGGCCCAGATTTGGTGTACGGACGTTAATCGGATGTGGCAACAGTTCGTAACCACCACGGATGTCCATCCGCCCGAAGAGGTGCGTGTGCGGGCCATGGTCTCCAATTTCGATGTGTTTGCGGAGACATTTGCGTGCACACCGGGCACCCAAATGCATCCGCATCGCAAGTGTATTATTTATTAGGAGACCATGGCAGTGTCGTTGATTTGGCGATAACGTCGATGGAGGTTGTTTTAATTGAGCTTGACGTTGAATGTTGTGATTTGTTGCTTGAAATACTTCCGACTGATAATAGTGCGAATTGTACGTCACAGACTGTTCAAAACTATTGAATAAAGTATTTGCCGCTACATGTTATGCGACGATTTGTTGCTGTTTCATTTATGTTTAATGTGCGGGGACGAATTATATTCGGATGTGTTGGACCTTGGATTCTACTGGGATGACAAGTGGTAAGCACTTTGAGAATTGTTTGGAGAATTTTGTACAAATATTCAAAAATATGTGAGATTTATTGTACTGTTAGTGGCAAATATTTAGGTTTGGATTGTAGGCGAGCAAATTTAAGAACATGACCGGAATTTTTCAAAAACCTTCGTCGATTTTTGCAAGATCAGTGTACTGAGAACGGCTGCTGAAAGAACACATGCTCAGATTAGAATAGAACTAATAGCAGTAATAATAAAAAACCGCAGGTGAAATAAATCAAAATAGGGGTACTTAGAAGCATATAAGAGCAATGTTGCCTATAGGCAACATCGGGTATGAAAGGGTTAACAGTATGAACTGCAAATATTGACTCGGAGCACAATATAGTGTAGCAGAAAAGACACGAAATACCTCCAAGCGAAACGAAGAGCTGAAATCACAACCGACAGCCCTAACCTAATCCACTAATCTAATTCAACTGCTCCTTAGGAGCTCGGTCATATAAGTGCTCAATGGAAACATAAACATAAATCCATGATAAAAGTGGCTTTGAATGTCCGCCACCTATCCAAGATTAGATTAAAGTAGTAGCAATTAAAGTCATAGGGGACTTGGGGGGAAAGTTCACAACAATTCAAATGTTCATAGGAAAAAACTCTGTCTATAAACAAAAGTGTATTGGTACTTTTTTTTTTTTTTTTTTTGGAAAAAAATCGAATTTTCAATTTGCAAAGACTATAACTTTTTTCTCATTAATGATAATAAATTTGCCTCAATTATAATTAAAAAATTTTAATTTTTCTGACAACCGAGGTTTTCGACTCTGATTACATCCACTGACCACAGAGTCTTGCAAGATCTGCGTGAAATTTCAATCAAATCGGACAAGCCAATTGCAAATGCCGGATTTATTTCCGAACAATTTTCGAATTAACCCACATCCTTGAAATGCATGAAAATGATCCGCAACTCCATTCATCTTGACTGATGGGGCCCATTTCCACCTCGGTGGCTACGTCATCAAGCAAAATTGTCGCATCTGGGGCTTGGAAAACCCAAGAGTTGTAATTTCCCGCCCGAAATTGTACACTTCGAAGATATGGTACATTTTTTGCAAAAAGTATATTTCTTTTCTCCTAATGCCAAATTTTATTCCAGTCAGAGTTCATTTGCCAAAAAACGGGCCAAAATATTTCATAATTTTATTGTTCAACTTAGAACCTATCAAAAAAGAATATTATTCTTTTGTATTTTCGATACAAAACCGTTAGAAAGACAAATTCAGGTTTTTTCAATCGTTTCCAAAGTCTTTCCTATGTCTAATGTCTTCTCTCAATTACACTAGGTCACAAATAACAAAATTTTCTCTGTTATTTGTTTCTAGCATACTTTTTCCCATTGATTTTGACTTACTATACACGAAAATGAGTTTTAAAAATTTTTCTGTCGATTGGTTTTCGAGATACAAATTTTTTAACTTTTTTTTTAAATTTTTGGATTACAATTTTGAGCATATCTTTCGTCTTCTTTGACCTATTTGATCCTACTACTACTCAAATTAAAGAAAATTGAGCCGTCTACAACTCATTCTCAAAAATTAAATAAATGTGCAAATAAAGAAAATCAAAATATCGTGAAATAGCGGAATTTCGGTCTATTACCAAAAAAATTATAAGTCCGCCATTTGTTGTCAGATTTTGTTAAGTAAGGGCTTATTTTGTAAAAAATCCAAAATTGCTGTTAGCATCGTGTTTTATATTTTATATGAATTTTTATATGGTTTTTTCTGCCACATTTTTACTAAAAAAACGCCGTTTTTAACCTTTTTAAGCCGCCAACATCAAAACTACTTACCCGATTTGAAAATTTTTTGAGAATGAGTTGTAGACGGCTCAATTTTCTTTAATTTGAGTAGTAGTAGGATCAAAAAGGTCAAAGAAGACGAAAGATATGCTCAAAATTGTAAGTGTACCTCCAAAAATTTAAAAAAAAATTTTAAAAAATTTGTATCTCGAAAACCAATCGACAGAAAAATTTTTAAAACTCATTTTCGTGTTTAGTAGGTCAAATCAATGAGAAAAATTATGCTAGAACCAAATAACAAAACGACTGTTGGCTAGTGTTATTATGGCTTGATTGCCTCTCACTTCCGGTCTCAGGAAACTGCAAGAAATGTTTTAATAGCATAAACGTGAAAACTAAAATGTTTAAATAAAAAAGGAGACTGCATTAATCGATAACCCCAACCGAAGATGTTTTACCTCATCTAAGAAAACTCATACATTAATAAATCGATTATCTCGATGTTTAAAAACACATTATCTCCGGCGAATACTTAGAAGCATGCTTTAACATTCATTATTTATGGTTATGGCTATAATTTAATAATTTAGGCATACCAATAGATTGTGGGTCATAATGCACGGACTTCAATACACAAATTATTGCTCAAACTAGGCGTTCCGCTAAATATGCCGGAAATGGGCAATTTTATGAGACCGGAAGTAAGACACAATCAATTCTCGTCAACGAACTGTTGAGAGTAGACATTGAATAAGTAGCGCACCTTAAAGAGCTTTTGACATTTTGACAGAAATGATAAATTATTTGAGGTTTAAATTGCGAAACTCATTTATAAGTTGAGGTAGGTTGTACCTTGTAGGTTGAGTTGAACCTTGTACTTATAAACTTCTGTTATAAGAGTCTTTTAATTAAATATGTACTCTTCTTAATAGTTTCTATAATTTTTTGAAAATTTTAACATAAAGATATTTTGCAACAAACACAATAGCATTTAATTGTCTCTGTGTTTATCCATTCATTTGCCCAAAATCAGTTATTATGGTAAACTTTGCCTGAACCACATTTAGACTAAAGACTTTCCTTCCTTATGCTCCTAAAGTATTTGCACATCTTTGGAAAAATCCCTAAGACTACTTTCGTATCAGCTGCCACCGACGAAAGGGAAAACCGTGAAAAATCTCTTCGTTGTGGGACATTAATGCTTGACAAAGTTTGTTGTTGTTTTTGTCTTGCTCCTGCAGGGAAAATATTATGAAATAAAGTATACTTTGAAGGTTGTTACTCGAATATTTGCCAAGAATCCATAAAACACACATTGTCTACTTTTAGGATTGTGCCTGGCGAAGCAAAAAAAAAACGGAAAAAAAGAATAAAAATCACCGATATTTAATGTGATTGCATGCTCGTAAGTAAGTTGAAATATTGCCACAATGTACGTAACAGAGAAAATCCTGACAATTTAAGATTCTACCAAACAAAATACGTATAGTCTACTTTAAGGCTTACAAAGACAAATCGTGTTGTCACATTTGATTAGAGCATACACTCACATATGAACACACATTCACACACACACGCATACATACACACTGCATTCACTTATCGGTAAAATATTGCATACTTTCAGGATTACGAAAAAAAACCGACAAAAAAGAAAAAGTGGAAAAGATGTCCAATTTAAAACGCCTAAGCATGTCATTTCTCAATAGAACATGGATCTGCAAAAAAGGAAACATGAATTGTTTCTAAGATATTGAGAATGTCGATTTTTTCGTTTTCGATACGGTTGGCCTTCATATGTGTACGAAATTAAATGGAAATAGTCCTTAGGCTATTTAAGACATTAGCAGCACAAGAAAAAAACAACAACCATTACATGCCTTTCGTTTCGCAAGTATTCTCGTAGCCTACTTTAAGGCCTACAAAGGATTGTTTACCTTACATGATTGATATGGTGATGAAATCTCATTTTTAAGGATTCCTATTTTTTTTGACTTGAACGAAAAAAATAATTCCATGAACTCTGGGTGGGCCATTCGACTATGGACTCGTTTTATGCAAGAATTTTAAAATACTCAGGGTACTTTTTTAGCATGAAAATTCGAATACAAGTGTTTTCAGAGAAGTTTAAAAAAATACTCAGCGCACGTTTTTAGCATGAAAATTCGAATACAAGTGTTTTCAGAGAGAGTTTCAAGATACTTTTATGAAACTTTTTTTAGTGGTGTTTTTTTTTTTAATAGTGGCTTCTCTTTGATTAATATGTTACTTTCACATTGTGAGCTCTTTTCCGCTCGAAATCTTGACCGAATTTCAGTATCATTCTGCGTAAAACGAAATGTATCGCTTGAACAATGCGGGGAAATAATGCAAACTTATTTCCAAAGTCAATCCAGTAAGTGAATTCAAAAGAAAAATTTTGTGAGACAGTGCACACTGATGAGAATGCGGCCGCCGTAGGCGACTCAGTTCTCAGTCGAGTCGCCATCAATCTCAACAACACACACAGCCTGTTGCGATCTGTGCACAAAGTCCTCGCAGTATAAGGCCCGATTGACTCAGCAATTGAAGACAGACCACTATCCGCTTCGTTATCGCTTCTTAGTGTGGACCTTAGAGTACATTGAACGATTTTCGTGAAATATGACGAAGCGCTTTTTAGTCTGGCCGGCTGGGTAACGGAAAATATGCACGTGATTACCGAGAAGCCACTGCATCGTCAGAGAGTGACAGTATGAAGATTGGAGACATGGTCTTGGACGATCTCGGGTTTTAGCAGGATTCCAGGTTCCACCCTGTTTGATAATCGTCTTATCAGCCGTCTCGGCCGTGGGAACTGTGAAGGCTCGATATTATGGGAATAAATTGCTGGCGACTAAGCCATTCGTGAAATCGGTCGAGTCACCGTCATCATGGTCTGTGAAAATGAAGTTGTCTGGATAAGCTACTGCGATGGCAGCCGACACCAGTCATCGTTTTCCATAAATAATGCGAGTGATCCTTGTTCATTCTTTGGAATGAAAACAAAAATATATATAAACAATTTAAAAACTAGTACCAACATTATGCGTTTTATTATAAAACATGTACCGCCTTAACCGCGAAAAAAAACTTAAGCACCAAAAACAAAATTTAACTGGGGACGGTTTTTTTTGTGGTCAAGCAAAAAGTCGTGGGGTGCGTATGATACAATTAAATTTGCTATATCTTTGTAAATATATTTGTTTAATTTTAAATATTTTGCGATTAAGAGCATTGGAAAATTTCCGATAGAATTTCATCAACAAGCGAGTTTTGCAACAAATGGCGCTTATATATTTTTCGCGTTAAGGACTCGTTATGTTTCCAGTGAAAAATTAAACAAAAACATGTTTTAACAACATGAAATCTAAAAAAAACTTATTGGACAAGTTCCGAGGAAAAACCAGAGGCCCGTTAAAAAAAGTTGAGAGGGAGCTCAACTGCTTGTGATGGCACACGTTTTGAGAACGGAAGATGTGATTCAAAAACAGACCACGAATATTTGTGGAACTAATGGTGGTCACAAATTAACTGAAGCAACAACAACAGTAGCATCAATTTGTCGTTTCCTATTATTATTTCTGAAAGTTGCTACAACAAGAACAATTTTGATTATTACCATTTGATTACACCGTTCGGCAGAAATTAACTTTTGTGCACTCCTTCGGACACAACTAACCGATCTTTATGTAAAATAATGTCCTGAATTCGAATTGAAAGGAGAAGAACCTAGTCAGTCCTTTTTTTTTATTATTTTTTGTAAATAAATAAAATATACATAAAGGGGTTTCCAACATGAGGTGTTATTTTGAATTACCCGGTATTTCGGTAGCTGTCACTTTTGAAGCTTTTATTCTTTGGTATTTGACAAGTAGAAACTACGCCATTACTAAAAATGGAACGATACACGCTTCAACAACGTATTGAAATTATTAAAATTCACCACAAAAATTGTGAAAATCTTGTAGTCACAGTTCGCAAAACTAAAGCATTTTTGGGTCATTGTGAAGCACTTTGTTGGACCGCAATACAAAAATTGGTGGACAAATTCGAGCTGTTGGGACAAGTTAGTGATGTGAAGAATAAAACACGTGCACGTCGCTCAAAAACAACTGAGAATATTGCTGCTGTAGCCCAAAGTGTTGTAGAAAACTCAGGTTTGTCCATTCCTCGTCATTCTAGTCGATATGGGCATTACACCGTATTTTGCATAAAGACTTGGGTCTTCAGGCTTATAAAGTTCAATTAACGCAAGAAGTCAAGCCGGCGGATCATCAACAACGTCGTGTCTTTGCTGATTGGGTCCTTGAAATGCATGAAAATGATCCGGAATTCCATCGAAAAATCATCTAGACTGATGAGTCCCATTTCCACCTCGGTGGCTACGTCATCAAGCAAAATTGTAGAATCTGAAGCTCGGAAAACCCAAAAGTTATTGTTGACAAGCCTCTCCATCTTCAACGTGTGACTGTTTGGTGCGGTTTATGGTCCGGCGCGGTCATTGGACCTTACTTTTTCGAAAATGAGGTTGGATCAATAGTTACGGTGAATGGATTGCGCTATCGAGAAAGGATTAATGATTTTTTATGGTCGGAGTTGATCTGGACAACGTTTACTTTCAACAAGACGGCGCTAAGTGCCACACAAGCAACGAAACCAATGCTCTTTTACGGGAAAAGTTTCCGGACCGTGTTATCTCTCGAAGAGGTGATCACAAGATCTTGTGATTTAACACCTTGCGACTTCTTCCTTTGGGGCCACGTGAAAGATAAGGTCTACGCCAACAGCCCAGCGTCGATTCAAGACCTCAAAGATAGAATTCGTGAGGCTATCGAGGACATAGGGCAGCCACTTTGCAATTTGATTAGGTACAATTTCATGAAAAGGATATGGTCCTGTAAGCGTGGCTGATGTTGTTTTTCCTTATTAACGGCATACCTTCCTCTTTATTATGAAATAAATAAAAATTTAATTTTTCTTTAAATACCAAAATAACATCTCTTTTTGAAAAACCCTCTATATGTATAAATAATAATAATGAACCCGAATTGAGTGTCCCTATACTTTTCGAGATATCGTGAAAAAGTCGTAATTTTTTTTTCATTAATTTGTTTTTAAACTTCTTATGAAAATCCTTCTTTTCACATTCCTTACTGATTCTAATATAAAATCATCTTTTGAATAGGAATATTCCATCAATTTTGCTCTATCGCTTAGTGGTTTCGAGATAGCCATCTATGGGAAAAGTATTATAAACTATATTTTTACGATATCTCGGAAACTGTATGTGATGGGCCACCCCAAATTCGATAGATTTGATTTTTTTGTTGTTAAAAAATACACTTTTTCCATATTACGAAAATCTATTGTTGTATGTTTGGGGTATTTTTCATAATAGTTGGGGGATTTTGCACTAGGTCATTTTTGATTATTGTTTGGGGGATTTTTTTAGAATTTTTGGGAAAAAATTTCATATTGGGCTTTTGGGGGAATTTAAAATTTATCTTGGGGATTTTTTTTTTGTGGCATTTTCATTTAGGTATTTTTCATAGAGCTATTTCCTTCTGTGTCTGTACCCCATGTTCAGCACAATTCCTTCTTCCTTTCTATATTTTTTTGTAAAGAAAATATTGCATAACAAAAGTTGCCTAAATTCACGTATACGGCCTATTTTAAGATCTAATTGTATACAAATAATAAATGAGCACCTGTCCCATGTGCCGAAAGCTCTTACATATTTCGGGCATTCTTTGGAAATATTATACAAAAGAAACCGTAGTCTACTTTTAGGTCGACACATGCATAAATACACTAGGGTGTTTAATTTGATTAATCATGTCACTTCAGATATTACTCTGCATTATGTATTTATATAACAGTATAGATGCGTGGGTTGTATTGTGTTTTGCGTTACGAGAGACAATAGGAGCAGCAGCAGCCTTTTCATAAATAATATTAATTTGACGGTTTTCAAAAGAAAAAAAAAAAAGAAAAACATGACGCATAGCAAATATTGTCAACATTATGTTAAACAATTAGTTGTAATCGGACAACAGTAGATATGACAATGACTGCCACAGATATTTAATGAACAATGAAATAATCCATGGGATATTGCCATAAATATTGGCCAACACAATGTACTTTAGCAAGTGTTTTGGCTGAATCAAATGTCGGATAACAACCAGGTTGTCAATTTAGTGGTTTATTTTGGAATATTTTGTTCATTTGACAGTGACAACTTTTTCGAAATATTGACAGAATAGTGATTGACAGTAGTGATTCCGTATAATGTAATTAATCCCTTTACGCCTGAACAATGTTGGGAAATAATTTGAACTTATTTTACAAGTCAATGCTGTGCAGACCAAATAGTACGTTTACTGTAAAGAAGTTTTGGCCGAAATGAGGCATCCATTGCGCCCGCTGTACACACGTGTGTGTGTAAAAAGTTCGTGAGACTGCCAAGCTACTGACAACACTCATGGTCGTACGGTGTGCACTGACAATAATGCCAACAGCTAAAAGTGAGCGAACAACGACCTCAACACGAGGTCAGGCGAATGCGATGGTACCACTGTGGATCCACAATCTATTTCCACAGTGAACCGTCTTTGAAAATTAAAATTTAAGTTGAAAAGTCCGAATAAATCCGTTCTGAAATTGATTTTGGACAGATCAATCTTAATATATATTTACCCTCGACACTGATTCACTGACTCTGTCACGCAGTACGTAGGAATTTAAATAGGCATTCTATAATTTTCTATAAATATAAATAATAATAATAAAAAAATAATATTTTTTTTTTGTACAGAAATTGTGTTTTCCCCAAATTTTTTTTTTACCAAAATTTTTTTTTTCCAAAATTTTTTTTTTAAATTTTTTTTTTTTTACAATTATTTTTTTTACACAATTTTTTTTTCAACAAAATTTTTTCTTTCCCCAAAATTTTTTTTTCAACAAAAATTTTTTTTTTCTAGAAAAATTTTTTTTTTCAAGAAATTTTTTTTTTTTCAACAAATTTTTTTTTTTCAACAAAATTTTTTTTTTTCCACAAAAATTTTTTTTTTCAACAAATTTTTTTTTCCATATTTCAACGGGCGCCATAGGCGCATTATAACTTACTAGTTTGGAATCACAAGAGCTATCTATGGTACCAACGGGGACCCAGCATCTATTTCCAGTCGGCCACAGTGGGCCTTCTTTTGTTACTCTTTGCCCAGCTGCAAAACATACCATCCAAACCACATAGGTTATAGTTCACGTGATATCCACATTTTTTTGTTGTGGGCTCTTTTGGAATTCCGCTATTGTCATGGTGGCGATTATTTTTGCTTTGTTTTGCTCAATTTTCACGAGTTATTTTTAGGCATTTATTTATTCTTTAAAATTTCATTGTGGTTGCTTTTTTTGTTGTTTTATTCTCCAACACACTCTTGGTAATATTTTTAATTATTCATGACCATAAACATAATTAACCTTAACTGGGTACAATACATTTAAGTGAATTTATTGTGTTGGTGTTGTAATTTCCTAATAAAATTCTCGCTTTATTTTATGGGGTTTAAGTGCTTCTGCACCAACCACTAAAGTGTCTAGAGAAGCTGTAATTTTCTTGGGGTAACCTCACGGGTAACGTTACAAACGTTCTGCAATAAGGGAAAGTTGACATTAGGGTAAGAGGTTGTACGTATACTTTGTCAGTTTGTTTTGCAGTAGAAGAACGAAAACTATTGAAAATATATACAATTTAAATTTATAATCAGAGAATATGATTTTGAATTTGCCATGGTGGTAATACGATGTAGGTTCAAAAAATATCGCGAATTTTTTTAATTTCCGCGGGCTACGTGTATTTGATGTTTGATATTTTTGTAGCGCTATGTTGGTACTCCTGTCCCTTACTTATGCTGACAAGGTCGGCCATTTTGAATGTTTAGTTAATTTTTGACAGCTTGCTTGTGTTTTAACTTCTCTCCGATTTTAATCTATTTCAGAAAATGGATCAAAGAATCTGCATAAAATTTTGTGTGAAAAAGTGCGCTGATGCATTCCAAACGTTGACTGTGGCATATGGTGAAGCTACCTTGGACAAAAGCAACGTTTATTGGTGGTACAACATTTTCTTAGAGGGTCGAAAAGATGCGATGGACGAACAGCGTGCCGGAGGCCCGAGCACGTCAACAACAGACGAAAACATTGATAAAGTGAATAAAATAATATTGGCCAATCGACGAATTACCATTAGAGAAGTAGCTGAGGATCCAAACGTTTCGATTGGTTCATGCCATTCGATTTTAACCAATGATTTGGGCATGAGTCGGGTCGCCGCTAAATTGCTCAGTTTGGACCAAAAACAGACGCAAATTTGCTCCAGAGGGTCATAACTGGTGACAAATCATGGGTTTTTTGGTCTCTGACGGTTTTCAGTACCACTGAATAAAATATTCACTTGGATCACTAAATCAGTGTCAGCCATTTAATTTTTAAGGATCATGTGTTTCATTCTGAAAGTCCAATGTTTTCAACATCACGGCTGATAACTCACCAATGACACGTGTAATATTGTCTTCCCGGACAGCAATCGTTGTTGATTTATCCACGTAGACGGGAGACTTCACTTGACCACACAACAAACTGTCTTGTGGGGTGAAATCGCAAGAATGAGACGATCAATGGACAATGCCAAAAAGTGAGATTAATTGTTTGAGCGGCCTACACACAGGCAACAAATTAAAACAATCGGTGGAAATTTCAGCAAATTGATTTATAAACAAATTGAACATTTTCGAAAAATTTTTGTCGTTCTACAATCGATTGTGTATGTGAATAAGTTGATGGTAAGTTGTCGTCATTTTGTTCGAGTTTTCATGGAGTGCACATCGGTGGAAGAATGACTACTAAGTCATGCATTCAGACACAAGCGTTCCAAAAATCAGATATATTAAATAATTGTATTCTACAAGATAAGTCTTTTTTTTTAATAAAAAAAATATTTTAATAATTAAAATTTTGTACTTTTTAAAAGGTGGTTAATTGTTCTAGGCTTAAAGAGTACATATCTTCCATAACCATTTCTATCAATACGAACACAGCTGTCTTGAAAATGCTCAGCGGTGTATTCCCATTATTCGCTACATTTATTCAAACCTTCTAGTTCAAGTGGTGTTTGCTATACTACCAACGTAGTTAACTACTGTTAATTTAAGCCATCCCTGAACAATCTCTTGATGCCACCCACCGCTCGCCCTCAGTTACCTTTGCCACACAACACTTTAGATTGACGATATCCTCTGTTTCTATGCAATACACACACACATAGACATATTTGTTTATTAAATGACTAACATTATAAATCGATAAAAATCTGGAGTAGACCAATATACGGCCAGTAACAGGAATGACAGCACAGTGAGCTGAGACACCACTCACTAACGACCATTGGTTTCATAATATTTTGTTGCTGTGATGTTTGGCCTTTTTTTGTTATGTTTCAATGGCGTTCAATGTAATGAAAAATTAATTAGGCATTTTTGTGTCACATCAACGAATCGTGGCAAAATATGAAGCAAAGCTAACAAAAAAAAAACGGAATAGATGTTAAACATGACTACTATCATTATCATAAAAGTTATCTCGTTACTGTTCCAAGGACAGACAGATTTCTCATACTCTGCGAAGTGTTCAGGGCAATCATAACCACGAATGTTGACCATATCCAAACAAAAATTAATATTTTTCAGAGCTAAACTAAAGCACAGAGCTTCATGGTTAAATATTAACGAGACAGAAATAGAAGGAGTTATCGTAGAGAATTACGCTACGGAACGTACCTGCAGGAGACCATTTCATTTAACCTAATTTTTAATCAAATGAGAACATTCCTACGATCTGGCTTTTTTCATAAGGGATTTTTCCCACTGCAGTTAGGCTTTATCAGTCGTATCGGCGATTTCAATTCGCCACCTCGGAGCGATTTTTTTTGTGGTTTACAGTAATGGAGCGATATTTTGCGAACAATCCAATTAACGCTTTGGACCCTTAAGGAGAATATCGAGCAAGTAATTCGTGAGTTAGAGCCCGAAACCGTCACCAAGGTCTTGGAAAAGTGGGTTGACTGACTGCGCTACGGAAATGGAATGTTGTTCTCAGCATGTGATGCAATGGAATATAAAACATCAACATCTGTAGCAGTAAACTGTTACTGGAATTCAGTTTCATTAACGTTTCATATGAATTCATTTGGATTTTATCGATATTAATGGTTTTTTTTTTGAAAACAACACGAACGAACTGTTTGTTATGACAAGAGTTCACATGAGTCCGAACTTAAAGTTAGTGGAAAAGAAGTGTTGGCATTTAAACGTGATAACCAACGCAAAACTCATAAATGGTTACTCTTTCTGTCTAATAACTTAGTGACCTAACCTCGCACTTGCACTCAGACATATGTATATTTTGTTTGGCGTTTGGCTTGGGGTCGTTTAAAAATAACTTGGAAGCTGCGCCATGTGTTACTTGGCTACTTGTTACATTCTTCGACTCTTCCCTGTACCTGAAATGTTTTGCGAGGCTGAAAAATATGACAATAAAATCAACGTTTCTTCTTTTAATGATGACAAACTTTTACAAGGCCCTGCAACCATCTAATGATGTTAACAGAGGTCCTTGTTCAGAAGCTGTGATCTGACATCTAAAAGTTGTTTTTCCTGGTTGATGTTGGGGTAAATAGTGCTTGAAATGTTTTGTAAATAACAACTTCACTACATACATCACGTCACAATTGTAAATATATAAATATTTATATTTGTGGCAATGTAAGTGTGTGTTCCTTCGGTATTTTTTTTCTTTTGCCTATACTCGATATTCCAATTGACCATAATCCTTGTTGGTGACAGCACCAGCAGCAGCAGCACATATGTGCGCTTGGGTTTGGCTGCTGAACCCAAATTCAATGATAAATTGTAGCCGAAGGGATTTTTAATGATTTATGGCACTTCAAATAAATGTTATCTGAAACTATATATTATTATTGTTATTATGGACGAATTGAAAAGAAATCAATGGCAACCGAAGGAAAGGGAAACCACATAAAATGAAAGGGAACACAAATACAAAATGTGTTTTTACACGGAGAAAAAAGACAAGCAACCAAGCGAAAAGTATTTACAATTGGCTGTAAATGTGTCATTAATTTAGTAAAAAATTAATCAAATAAACGCAAGAGTGAAATTCATAAAGGGCGGTGCAAATACAACTTTTTCCTTAAATTGGGAAAAATGATCCCTTAAAAAAATGGCATATTGGATTATTCGAAATAGCAAATAGTCCCTTTATTTATGGAACTCGATTTATTTATTTTATTTATTTATTATTAATTACAATACAAAGTAAATTTATATTCTAATTTTAGGTCCAAGGGTAACCGGGTGACAAAGACCATATGTTTTAGATTTTTTGCAGCGACAGACCAAAGCCTCTGGTGGGAATCGAACCCACATCCCCCACGCTGATAGGCAAGCACGCTACCAGCTCGCCTACCGGGGCGCCTAGGAACTCGATTTATTTTATTGGGCTACCCCGACTGGCTTTGCAGTAGCGCATCTTGTCTACTCAATATTCCAAGACGTTGGCGATTTTTTCGGGTTCTATCTCAGCAATGGCGTCAAATTGATGTTCCGAGGTGTCGAATTCACATCGCCGGAGCTTGCAATAATTGATTTCTCTGGTGATTGTTGTCAGCAAAAACAACTCGTCCACTGACATGATGAGAAACTGTCGCAAAAAAACTCTCAAACTTCGGTTTTTGTTGGCTTGCTCTTCGCTCAACCGACGAGAGATTTTGTTCGCTCGCTTGGCTCATGTGTTCACTCGAGACACTTTACTTCGAAAAAAAAAACTTCGAATGTATGTGTGTTGCTCGTGGGGATAGGTAAAGCACACAAATATGCACACGAATGAGCGGCCTATCCTCTTCTCCCATCCTCTTTAGTTCTTTGCCTGTGACGAAATATCTAAGGCAACAACATAAGGCAAATGGAACAACAAAAATAAGAACCTTTTTTGTGGACTTGCTTTGTCCACTTACTAACTCTCAGTAGCTGATCGAAAAACGGTCAGCAAGAAACCGATTCGTGTCTTTCTTTTTTCCTGACTAACACTCAGGGATGACTCCTATAAATGCAATGCACTGTGTTAGCGATGAATACCGAAGGGTATCGGAAGGAGGAAAGGGGGAGTAGTGTTTGTTGATGTTTGCCTGGTATTTAATAATGACATATCAGGCAGGAAAAACACATGCTGGAAGATTATTCCACATGCGAACAGTTCGGCTGAAGAACAAATTATCTCTATGTTCATCCTCTATATAGTTCGTCCGGTCAAGCAGCCATTTGACAATAAACGGATGAGAGATCCAGAATAGCCGAGTATTCCGACTAAATGTTTTAACACCAGAGACGACAAGAGGGATATCTGACAAACATATACCATTGAAATATCTATAGAATAGCGATACACAACCCACATGCCGGCGATGCTGAAGGGAGACAATAGAGCTGGATACCCTACCATCCCCCATCATCACCACCACTCTCCTCTGTACACGGTCCAGAAGCTGCAAAGATGTCACTGGAGCCCCTGCCCATATATGGTTGATATTTGGGGGTGAAAACACAAACGACACGAAAAATAGGATTGCTGTTCAGACACTGGGCGATTCCGTCTCATTTCTTTCTTAGTCCTTTCAGTCCTGATGATAACACGATTGCCAAACTTGTTGTTGTTCGTTTATATGTTAACTACTTTGCTTCTGCACGATGGACTAAAGAGAATTATTTTTAGTTGCGTTAGAATTTTGAGTTGCCACCTATTTGTAGGTAGGACGCGATATATTTGATATGTGGCCCCACGACTGACTTTATACTCCATGCTCAATCGAATGTTAATAATATTGGAAATATACTACGAAGAAGATGAATTTAAAAATACCAAATTAACTGAATGTTCCCCTCAACACCAGAGATTTATGTTTGTCCTGGCGCCCCTAATTCAAAAACAAAACCATTTTGTAAATTATCTATTGTGGAGCCAAATTGAAAAAATGCATAGTACTCTTTTCATACAAGGTCGAATACTTTTCAAACTCCATTCATAACAAATGTTCCACACAGAATAACAACAACAACAACAATTACAATTCTCCAGCCACAAATTACGATAAAGTCTTGCCAGACAACTTTAATCTGGCGTAAACAATTTTCTCAGGGTTATGTCAATAAATACAAGAAATTTAAGTTATCTTCAGATTTCCGGCAAACACAAACAAAACAAAAGGAGAAAGGAAACGACAACAACAAGTAAAACTTCAAGTGTTTGCTTTTCTTGTTGGCCTTTTTTTGGTTTTTGTTTTTGGTCGGTGTCGTTTGTTTGGTGTTGTTTGTTTCTGGTTTAAATGCATACAATACCGAGATAAAGACTTACCAAAACTCTGGCTGACCCAAATGCCGACCATGTCCAATTTCAGCAAGGTGTAGTAGATATTTTCACCTCGTTCGATGTTCATGAACAGATGATAGACAAAGCTGCCACACCAGGGTGCCACCGAGCCAAAGACATGGCAGAAGGATAGAAAGCGATAGCCGCTATCCCATGGCATTAGGCCAGGAACAATGGCCAATATGTACACTATTGGTATGGCTGCAAAAGACAAAAAACAGATAGAGACGAATGTAAGTAAACAAACAAACAAACAGTTGTATAAATGGAAAAATATAAAATACATTTCTGACAATTCGTTTTAAATTCTGCACAGTGGCACGGAGTAATAACAGTGTTAAGTTTTGAGACCTCCTTTAGACAAAACCCTCTGGTTTTTATGTGAAATAATCTCCTGAATTCGAATCATTTTCATGAAATCTATATGTAATTGGGGCAATACGGGGGCAATTCGGATTCAGAAGATCATTTTACATAAAGATCAGTTGCTATTGTCCAAAGGAGGAATATGTAGACAGTAATTTAGAAAAATAGAGAAAAAGGTACCTACCGAGAACACTTATAGTTTAATCAAGATACTCATACACCCAAAGAATTCAGTTTGCCTAGACGATACAGGTTTTGTCCCGGGCTGTGGCCCAGAAATTCCTCATATATCGTTGAAACAACGACTATATTCACAACTATAATCTTAATTTTAAGCCTACATCTTCCAAAGAAGTCATACGATAAAGCCCCAAGTCTCTGGGCAGGTTAACCTATGAGACGGTGTCACATAGCTTTATCCACGAGACTACATTTGTCCCAAGTCGCCAAAATCCAAAGTCATAAGGCTTGCCTGCGTGAGCATCGAAGTACGTCTATAAAAAATATTTTTTTAGTTGTAACGATTTTAGTGCAGACGAGTTTATCTCTGTGCTTATCTCTTTCGAAGAGAGACCAACAGTCCTTAAGAGCATAAATGGTTAATGAATTGTTTGAAAATCCAACGGCTTCATATTGCAGTTCCGAGGTTAACAATTAACTTTGCCCACAATGTTTACAACACGATTGCCGAACTTGGTGCTCCAAATATCGCTTGTGGCGTGGGATATGTTGCCCGCCATCTTACTTACTTAAGATGGCTCTACAACCTGTTGTTGGTCTTGGCCATCTTGCTGAGGCCAAAGATCGTCCAATTCCATATCTCAAATCTTCGGCCATAAACAAATTTATTGTGCCTCTGCAGCGCTCACCATGAAATAAAATGGCATTTCCAGCAACATTTTCAGAGAAAAATGCGCCAATGATGCATTTTACGTCAAAATCCGAATCTGATGATTTATTGGAAAAGTGCTGATGGACATCACTGTAGTCCTCTAAAAAGTCACCTATTATTTACTGTAACTCGTGCGAAACGGCTGTGGTGTGTTAGGTAGAGTGTGCGACTATCACACAAGTAAACCTAGGGTCGAAACCTGGTAAGACCATCAAACATTTTTCAGCGGCTGTTTTTCCATCTCGTAAATGCTGGCGACTTTACGAGTAGGAAAGTGCAATCTCTATGCTCTGTAAAACTTTTCTAAAACGGCATTAGACGTTCGGAATATGGGAACATAATTTTTCCAAAAAAAATAAAAAATAAGTATTAGGGCCACCCTTTGGTGTAACTGGTGTAAATTTAAAGACCTCTTTTTTTTTTTTTAATTGACATTTTTTAACGAATTTTTATTGTCCTCAGCCCCCAGAGGGAGCTCACAGAGTCAACGCTACAATAATCTAAACCTATTTATATTGTTATCGAATATTCCTGGGGGTGTGTTTAAAAAAATAAATTTAAATATATTTATTTTATTAAAATACTCCTCCAAATTTTTTTTTTATTAATACGACTATTTATTTATTATTTATTAATTAATTACAATACAAAGTAAATTTATATTCTAATTTTGGGTCCAAGGGTAAACCGGGTGACAAAGACCATTTGGCTTGATTTTTGCAGCGACAGACCAAAGCCTCTGGTGGGAATCGAACCCACAACCCCCACGCTGATAGGCAAGCACGCTACCAACTCGCCTACCGGGGCGCTTAAAATACGACTATATTTACTTATCGCCATTATATAAATACCGACTTGTCCATACTTTTCCCACGTCATCTATATATCTTGGGTCAAAAATAATAACGGTCTTAGTCTGTTTCTAAATTTTTGCGGTAGAGCTTCAAATCCTCACTGAAAATCAGAAGACGTGTTATCGGTTTAACTTTCTTATAGACTCTAAAAAAAAGAATTCTTTTATATAAGTTGAAAAATTCACCTAAACTCGGTTCATCAGAAATATTCTACTTCTTAAAAAAGTTCTAAAATAGACACACAGGACGCGATGGAACGAAAACCTCAATTTTGAGCCTACTCGAGTTAGGCTATTGTGCTTTGTGACCATTGAGGTCACAAATGCTTGGTTTGGAAAGTATTTCAGTACAACTGGTGGAATTGAGTTGTAGGCACACAATTTATTAGAGAGAATAGCCTGATTAACCGTAATTGCACTTATTTAGAAATAATTTTAATTATAAACAAAAAAAAAACAAATACAATTTTGAGTCACTGAAACACATTTGTTTTACAAATATGGAAAGGTTGGTAGGTTGTACCTCCAACAATTTTATTCACGAGGCTGAGACTGAGTCTGAGAACACTTACAGTGGCGATGACAACGTTTTTGTTGATGTTAGGTCAAAGCCAACTAAGCATAATTGCTGTTGAAACTGCTGGTCCACAAGGCGTATGATTAATATTTAATGATACAGTCGTATAACAAGTATACGCCACACCAGTACACAGATTATGAGTTTCGGTAAACACTTTATGGGGCGGGTGGAAGAGCCATTGCAGTTTTTAATTTAAAGGCCTTGTATTAACATTATAAAGTTGTGCCTTCATTTAGTCCTCTATAAATATTTATCCAAAAGGTTAAGGTTATTTTCATAATATTATCCCCCACCCCCACCCCCCAATCGTCTCTTTGCAGTACTACGCTGTTCGGTAGTGTCATTCGCTCGGGCCACTTGCCCTCACCGACCACTATGCACGTACGTTCGTACAACATGAAGGAAGTGTAAATTGCCTAAATTTCCCGTATTTTGCTTTTGTTGCTGTTGCCGTTGTTGTCGCTGTCATTTCGTTTTGTTGCTATTGACATTGAGTTTGTCTCGGAATGACAGTGAGAATGTCCTTCCATAGCCGTAAATAAATAGAATTCAGACATGTGCATGTATGTATGTGAGAGTATAGGTGTGCATATATCTCACGGCTGACGGCCACGTATTGTGGGTTTCATTACACACACACAGACACAGGCGCAAGTATGAACGTGTACACGAGCTACGAAATGGAGAAATGCCAAAAGCCAAATAAATGTTTGCATAAATTTTGTGAACAAAAACATAACAGCAAACAAACACAAACCGTAACAAATGAGAAAATTGTGGTATATCCTCGGCGAACAAATGATATTTTAACAGTGCAAACAGTACTCACATAGACGGAGAGAGAGAGAGAGAAACGGCTCAGTGGCCAAGCCAAGGATTGTGAGGGTAGAAAGTATGTCTTTATAAAATATAAACTTTCTTACTTAATTAAAATGCCTCTACAATCTCTTGTTGGTCTTCGGTCTTCCACTTTCCAAGGATTTGCATGTTTTCTCCCACTTGGTTAATTGATATGCCTCTACAATAAATTAATAAATGATTTCCAAGCACTTCGGTCTTATACTTTCCAAGGATTTGGATCTTTTCTCTCAGTTGGTCCTTCCACCGAAGTCTCGGTCTTCCCTGTGTGCGCTTTCCGTGGTAGTTGTCATCCAACGCCTTTCTGGCTGGAGAGTTTGTATTCATTCGCTCAACATGGCCCATTGTAATCTCTGTATTTTGACGCGCTTAAATACTTTCATGTCGGTGTAGAGCTATTTTAGCTCATGGTTTGTTCGAGGAGCTTTCTCACGATAGTACATCTGCTTTTGTTAGCGACCATGTTTCAGCGCTATAAAGAAGAGCGTGGTATTGTGTTGTGTTTGTTTCGTTCGCAGAGAGAGGACTTGGTTCTTGAAGTGTGCGCTTAGCCCAAGTAACATTCACTTGCCAGCCAAATCCTTCGCTGTCTTTCGAAGCTAACATCGTTCTTTCTATAGATGGCGGAGCCGAGCTTGACAAATTTATCCACTACCTCAGTAATGCAACTGCCGGCATTTACTAAGTCGGGTTTCTATTGTCGAGTCGTTTGCCTAGCGATTACAAAAACGAAAAACTTCTTCGCGAACGCGTCTTTGTACTAAGGTTCTTTTTTCTCCCAGGGAAAGTAAATTCATTCATTAAAAGGGGGAAGGGACAGTTCATCATCTTCTATCCCAACTCTTGTTCACTGACTCGGTTGACAAATCTAAGCTTCTGGCTGAAATATTTGCAGTGAATTCATCTTTGCCAGAAAGCAATCAACCAACTTTCGTCTCAAATTCTTTCCCATCGCTAGCGATACCTTAATTTTGAAAAAATTAAATATGTTTCTTATTCAAAGAACCAATTTCAAAATTGCCCAAAATGTTTGCTTTGCGACAACACATGTGACGTTTAAAGGTTATCACCATAGACAACATATTTCTATGTTTGATACCAAGTGCATTTTAATTCATCCAACTGGAAATCCAAATAGTCGAAAACAAGTGCTCATTTCAAAACGATCGCTAAGGAATATGATTTTTAAAATCGGACAGTCATGTGCCGTCATTCTGTTCTTAATGATAAACAGTGGCAGCGGTCCAACATCAGCGTTAAAGATGAAAGCGGCCAAAACTAATTTCAACACACCCATTGCCCTGGAGATAGTGAGGCGCAGCAAAGCAGCTGATATTAAGTGTTTTATGAATACAACCGAAGATCCCTGCAATAATTTCTATAATTTCGCCTGTGGCAATTGGCCAAAAATCAATTCGGCTGAAATACTGAATGCAAAATTCAAGGACAAATTTATGGATATGACGGCTGGAGTTCAATGGAAACTACACAGCAAGCTAATTAGCCCAAAAACGGGGCATTCCATTGATGATAAACTGCGCGATTTCTACGGGTCATGTATGCGATTCAAAAATGAGCCCAAGGCATACGGAGCCACCTTAAAGGCGGTTTACGAAGAGTTCGGTCAATTTTCATTTGTCAAGAAGAGAGGCGAGATTGCCAACACCGGGGACTTCAATTGGTGGTCGATGGTGGCAAAAATTAACAATATTTACGGGTTGTTCTGTATAATATTTCCGGAAATATTTTATGATCTGAAAAACAAAAATCGCTTAAAGCTCTATATACATCCGAAAGTATATGTCTTGGATGAAGTGGAACTTCAATCGGATCTAAGCTTCTTCCTTGGCGCCACTACTGCGGAGGCCCAACAAATGGCGCATGCCATGTCCAAGTTCAGCATAGCCTTATCAGAGGCCGAAGGTGATCCCAAATCGGGGCTGTCTCCGCAACAACTCATTACCCTTCACAATACAAGCGATTTACAGGAAGAATATAAACACTTCAATACATTTCTAGCCATAGCCTTTAACACCACCGAGTTGCCAGCACAAGTGTATTTGTGGGATGAACAACATCTGAAAAAGTTAATAGGAGTGGTAAACGCCACAAATCCGGACACAATTGAGGACTACATACTCTGGTCTGTGGTAACCGAGTACATTCAACATGTGAGACATGAAATGCCATTCGATGGCTGGTGTGCCCTTAAAACGCGCAGATACTTTGGGAAGTATATCGAACACTCGATCTATGAAGAATTTCGCTCCAGCGAATATGAGCGGGAAATAAGCGAAATGTGGCAAGACATTCACACTGTCTTTCAAGATGATTTGAAAAGTGACAAATACGCCTGGATATCGAATTCCACCCGACAATATGCCCTCCAGAAACTGAATAACATCCGCTTGCACATTAACTCATACGACGACGGCAACTACGGTGATTTCTTTCGGGATCTTCGCTTTGATCCCTCCAATTATATCACCAATACCCGGAACATTCTCAGGCATATGGAATCACAGTGTAAGGATAAACTTCAGATGAAATCTGAGCGATTTCAGGAAGTCGCCTCGAATACCAACACAGCTGTCTTCAATAACGTCCTACTTAAAATATCATTGCCCATTGAATGGATGCAACCCTTTCACATTTGGCATCCCATCTATCCAAAGGCCATTAAATACGCCACAATCGGTGCAATAGTGGCCCACGAAATGATGCATGCATTCGATGATGAGGGGCGACATTTCGGTGTGGACGGCAACATCCGCACCAGTTGGTGGGACGAGAAGTCGGTCAAGGAATTCGAAAAGAGACGTCGTTGTTTCCGGGATCAGTATCACAATTACACGTATAAAGGCCAACGTTTGACCAAGAGTGTCGCTCAGTTGGAAAATATTGCCGACAATGCAGCGGTAAAAATTGCCTATTTGGCTTATACGCGTTGGCTGGCGAAGGAGCAACAGACGCGAACGGATGTCGAGGCCACTGAAACGTTTGAGAATTTGTCCTACACCAGCCAAGAGTTGTTTTTCATCAGTTATGCTCAACAGTGGTGTATAGACGACAAATGGGAAGCAGAAGCCATAGTTCAAGCCGGTACCGATTTACATGCACCCTATGAAATTCGCATCATTGCAACTCTTTCTAATTTTCCAATGTTTTCGCAAATATTTCACTGTGACTTAAAACCGGAAGCTGCTATGAATCCTACACAAAAATGTAATATGTTTTGAGTTTTATGTTTGATTTAAGTCCGAAAAGTACTAAAAATATAAAATGTCTAAAAAAAAACATACCAGTATTCTATTCTATTATGAAGCTGGAATTACGCGCCATAATGATGAAACATTATTGCGGTATATTTTACTTTTGGATTACAAGGAATGCTTTTGTGTAACCACATTAGAATTATCACAGAGGCAGATGACAAAGTTCTCCCCAACCCCAAGGGATCAGACAGGCATAGGCAACCACAAAAATAAATAACTTTGCCCAATGCAACTCGATTCAGTACCACTGTGCCCCGCTCTTCAATCTTCTAATGTTGGCGTGATAAATGAAACTGACATGTTAAATCATTGAAAACAGTGTTGCCAACTTGTGTGGCTCTCAGAAACACCCTGTGAGTAGGATTTTTCGAATAATTTGTTGGTTTAGAAGACAACATAAATTTAGAACTTCTCGGTTGTGGTTGATCGATTTTTGTTGTATAAAGAAATTATAGAACACGTGACAGATGTTCAGAATATTATTTTTCGGGATACCCGATGTGAACACAGGGCGTAGTATAGGCTGCCGAAGTTGTCTTACACTGTTGTCAGAAAGTTTTCAAGACTTTCAATAATATAATTATGAACGGATTTCAATTATGGAACTTCTAAGCTTTTGAGCTGATTTCAATCATGGAACTTCTAAGCTTTTGCGCTGATTTGTCAGAAAGTTTTCAAGACTTTCAATAATATAATTATGAACTGATTTCAATTATGGAAATTCTAAGCTTTTGCGTTGATTTCTTTATGATGTCTAAGGTAATTAGAGGCTGTCAGTGTTACACTCGGAGAACAGAGGGTGCTCTAAAGACGGCCGAAGATGATAAAGTATTTTATGAGAAGTTTTTGAAAAACTTAAATTTCTTAAATTATGAAACTGAATAAAGTCTTTCAAGTCTTTTACCTGAACACAAGAGGCAAATATCCGGATTTTTTTAAACTGACACATTTTCCTGCACTTAAGCGAAATGTGCACATATTTCAAGTCTTTTACCTGAACACAAGTGGCAGTTATCCGGATTTTTTTTAACTACACACATAAGGCAGTTAGGCGGATTTTTTACATTTATATATGATGCTGTCTATTATTTTTAACTTTTTTTTTACACATTGACAAAGCCAGAAATGTTTGACATTTCAATTTGTTTTATGTGATGTGATTTCATCGATTATTTACACAATAATAAATTCGATAAACAAGTGTTTATAAGATACCGATTTTGAAAGTGTTGTTTAACGAAATTTTTTCTATAGGAAATTGAATTGTAGAACACAATCATCGCGGCTGCTAGGACGAAAGTGCAGCTAAGCAAAATGCAGTTAAATGAGATAATTTCATGCAAAAGCTGCATAAAATGCAGCCATAACGAGTTTTCGAGTTTTCTTATCCGGAATGTGCTGCTAAGCAAAGGGGCAGCTAAGCGAATTTTACTGTATTTATTACTAGTATTCAGGTTGTCTGGATGTTTTGTAATACACCCAGTGGATACTTGGATCATACTATCTATATGAACCTTTGAATAATACTGATTTGACATAAAATCGCTGTGGACAATTTACACTAAATATGGTATCACTAGTAAGTTGTAATGCGCCTAAGGCGCCCGTTGAAATATGGAAAAAAAAAATTTTTTGAAAAAAAAAAATTTTGAAAAAAAAAATTTTTGAAAAAAAAAATTTTTGAAAAAAAAAATTTTTGTTGGAAAAAAAATTTTGTTGAAAAAAAAAATGTTGTTGAAAAAAAATTTTTGTGGAAAATAAAAAATGTTGTTGGAAAAAAAAAATTTGTGGAATAAAAAAAATTTTGTTGAAAAAAAAAATGTGTAAAAAAATGTTTGTAAATAAAAAATTTTTGTTGAAAAAAAAATTTTGTAAAAAAAAATTTGTGTACAAAAAAAAAATTGTAAAAAAAAAATTTTGGAAAAAATAAAATTTTGGTAAAAAAAAATTTGGGGAAAACACAATTTCTGTACAAAAAAAAAATATTATTTTTTTTATTATTATTATTTACAGAAAATTATAGAATGCCTATTTAAATTCCTACGTACTGCGTGACAGAGTCAGTGAATCAGTGTCGAGGGTAAATATATATTAAGATTACTAATGTGTGTATTGGCATGTGTATGGTATGTCACCATGTGCGTGCATCCTTTACCTGCGAGGGTAATATTTGAATTCTCGTATAATCAGGAAACCCCTTAGGAAAACCAACACCATTAAAAACGTGTTAATCTTTGAACAGAATCCATATCAATTGGTTTTTTTGTTGAATTTATATTGTTTTTGTGGTAATGCTTTGTATTGTCTTCTACGAATGTAAAATTATTTTAAATGAAAATGTAAACTGTATTTTTTTATCAGAAAAATTCTTATGAATTTTCAATACTTGAAGGCAAGACCAGATTGATAGTTTGTATTTTAAATTAATCCAATCGTATATTAGAGAAACATTACGAAGATTTATTTGTCTTCAATACAATGAATCGTACAAATATTCTGAAAAATTTTTTTAGGCATGTGGTTTTCAAGGAGAAATAAAACGCATATAATTTGAAGTTGTGGCCACAAATTTATCTTTTTTATAAAGATAAGAGTTTGCCATTATGTTTTAAAAAATATTTCGCGTTATTGTTGACATACGGCCACCCAGATTGAAAACCACACGTCTAAAAACAACCGTTATATATATATATATAGTATAGATATATATATACAGTATAGGTATATATATATATAGTATAGGTATATACTTATTTCAGACTCTTGAAAAAACAAAATGAAAACTATCCCTTTCGCACTTGAAATCTTGCCAGATTGATTTCCAATGTACCCTCTTTGAATCGTACGTTTTTTCAAAAAGACGTTTTGGCCGAAATACGCGTTGCATGCCCCTTTTCTTCGCAGATCTGTGCAAAAACTTAGTAAGACTGACATGTGGGTCATTGTCCTGCTCTGTGCACTGACAAGAAGATGGCGGACATAGCCGAGAGTGTGCGACTCACTCCTGGAACGTAGACTCGTCATCGATCGAAAAAAAATCAACATTTCACGCTCAAGACTGAAGCGAAATTTGCAGAATTTTACAATATAAATACAAATTGTTTTGCGGCTCGAAATGGACAAGGCAAAAATCAATTGCGGCATTTGGCGGTTAATTTTCTTTGAAAATGCTGCTGGAAACGCCATTTAGTTCAACGCTGAGCGCTACAGAGGCATGACTAACCCTTTTTTGTGACCGATGATTGAAGACATGGAATTCGTACGATCTTTAGTTTCAGCTGGATGACGTGCGACTTCAGCATCGATCTTTTGCGCTCGAAGTTCGGTAATCGTGTTATCAGCCGTATCGGCGATGTCTATTGGCTACCTCGGAGTGGCGGTTTCAAGCCATTAGACTAATTTGGGAGTTACCACAGTCTGTATTAGATCGTCGAAGGGCATGAATAGATATTTTAACACTCCGGGAAGCAACACGAAGGGAAGATCTCTCATATATATAAGTGATCTGTATATCGTCTATGTAGAACAAAAACTCATCATCTACATTTTCATAGTTTTGAGTTATAAGGTGTTTTATATAAAAGTTATCATCAAAAATCCAATATTTCGATAACAAATATTTTGAATACCACAATTTGTTAATTATTAAATACAACATTTTATCCACCAAAAATTTCTGCATAAGTTGTATACTGTTATATCGACAAAAACCTTAGGTAGATAATGATGTTTTCTTCACAAATTTTATCGCAAACCTGCAGTTAGTGAGTTATAAAAAAAAATCTTAGTAAATAAAATAGATCAATGGAAAATTATGAAATAAAATGCAATAAACTCATTTTTAGCAAAAGTGTAGTTGATGAATTTTTCTTCTACATAGACGATATAATGAAATTTGTTTATTTATTTAGGGCAGGAACATCTTATGTTTTCCTGAAGGTAGGAAGAACTTTATACATTAAACTTTTACTAGTAAGGTGGCCACTGCAAGTGATATTTTTACCCGGACAGTAACCTGGCCTCGTTCTTTGACAGTCACACAATGGTCATATTTTGTTTTTTAAACAGAAGGCATTGCGTTGCCACCGTCTTATGACACTATGGAAGACAAGTCAAGATGAGTTACCTATACGAGCGACCTGGACGATTGACTTATTTTCAATTGAACTCATTTCTTAGGGGTTTATTTTTTTTTTTTGGGTCCATGTTACAAATCGATCTGAATTGGTATTTTAAATGTTTTCTTGGTTTATTTAAAAATGTTTTTAAATTATAAATATAATTTGTGGATTTTTAAAAATTCAAAATAACAGAGGAGAAATGATAACCACAAATGTAAATTTTGTATGATGGCGTGTTTTTTTTAATATTCACATTCCCATACTGGCATTCGAAAATATTTCTGGATACTAAGAAACCGCAGAGCCCGCGATTAACGCTTTAAAGCACTTATATTTTTATTATTATTCTAAAATCATTGTCATAGTCGTCGTTCTCGAACTCCTGTACCTTTTTTGCTGTAGTCATGTATTCGTGTCATGGCAAATTGAATGACACCATCAATATGTGTATCATAGGGGAAAAAAAGTAATAAAAATATATTCATAGGAGGTGCGAGAAATGCCAGTGAATATTCAACAAGGCAAATGTTTGTAATAATAACAACAGCAGCAAGCTTTTGGTGTGGTCGGGCAAGTAATCGTTGATAATTTGATATCACAAATACTTCATTCAAATATGTTCATACATATCCATATATTGATATATTCCACAAAAAAAAGCAGATTCGTGACAGCCATAGGCATCTGTATCACATGATGTTGCCAGTTCCAAGGATGACATGCTGGGAAAACGTGACTTGTATCCGGAAGTCTCGTTAGTTATGCAAACTCACAAATGTATTTTTATTTTTGACAAATACATATGACATATGTAGGAATTCACAGTCGCACAGTGTTTTTGCACTCGATGTGGGAATTATGGGTTTCAGGGAGTTCCGATTTCATTTAAATACCATAATTGAAATGTAATTTCTCAGCATTTACTTAATCTCTAATTAATGGCTGATAGCACTAGCCAAGAGTCGTTTTGTTATTTGGTTCTAGCATAATTTTTCTCATTGATTTTGACCTACTAAACACGAAAATGAGTTTTAAAAATGTTTCTGTCGATTGGTTTTCGAGATACAAATTTTTTAAAATTTTTGGAGGTACACTTACAATTTTGAGCATATCTTTCGTCTTCTTTGACCTATTTGAAACTACTACTACTCAAATTAAAGAAAATTGAGCCGTCTACAACTCATTCTCAGCATCGTGTTTTATATTTTATATGAATTTTTATATGGTTTTTTCTGCCACATTTTTACTAAAAAAACGACGTTTTTTAACCTTTTTAAGCCGCCAACATCAAAACTACTTACCCGATTTTCTGAGAATGAGTTGTAGACGGCTCAATTTTCTTTAATTTGAGTAGTAGTAGGATCAAATAGGTCAAAGAAGACGAAAGATATGCTCAAAATTGTAAGTGCACCTCCAAAAATTTAAAAAAAAAAAGTAAATTTGTATCTCGAAAACCAATCGACAGAAAAATTTTTAAAACTCATTTTCGTGTTTAGTAGGTCAAAATCAATAGGAAAAAGTATGCTAGAAACAAATAACAGAGAAAATTTTGTTATTTGTGACCTAGTGTAGTTGTACCCTACACCAAATTGTAGACTTCTATCATGGCTCATTTTCCGATTTGAATGTGTGTTTCATTTTTATTTGAAACAGAAACTCGAAGCTGAACTAGACAATTGTTTCTCATAGCAACCACTGTGTGGTGGAGGATACTAGAACGTACTTCAATTATTTGGTGTATTTAATAGCCTCAACATGTTGTTTTCCGCATTAACCCATTCATGACCGGGACATTTTTTTTGAAAAAGTTTTATATTTTATAAAATCCGTTGACATTTTAAACTTTACAAAATCATTTTCTCTGTGCCGTATGGCATCGCTGGCTATGAATGGGTTAATGAAACAAAATGCCAAACAATTTTGTAACTAACGCCAATCATTTTAAAGTTCATGCTGTGGATCACGAACCTCTTTCGTAAGAGCTTAGCTCGAAATAATGTTTAATATTTATTTTCATTTGAAATTATTTTCAAAAATTCTATTACACTCGAACCAAGGGCCCCCCAACTCCCAGGGCCCAGCGTTAGAGACGAGCGGTGGTGGGGAAATGGTATTGAACAAACTTGGACTTTAGTTTGTTTTGTGCTTGAACAGTTGTTGTTTGTTGTTGCTTAGCTAAACAAAAATATTTATAAATTGTTGTGAACATTTGCCAAAACTGTGAAACTGTTGGACAAAGTGTCAAATTGTAACAATAAATACTGACTTGTTGTCTCACAATGACGTCTTACGGACTTTCGGTTTTAATGCCAGCCGACATTTTTTTGAAATAAACTTTTCGTTGACCTTAACAACGACAACTCGTCGTAAATGGTAAAATTATAATACTTTACATGGCTGGGCTGAAATATTTAAATGAATGAATGTCGGTATTTATGAGGTTTGTTTTCTTTTTTGTCTTCTAGGTCATTGTAGGGGGGGTTACCGAAAGAAGGCTATAAATGTCAGTTGATATTGTGGGCCACCGGAACGAGCTGAAGGTGATGCCAGGTGATGAGGGTATCTGTTATTGTATTTCGATTGAATGGAGTATCCAGAAGTGTGGTACATTAATATCATGTATATGGAAATGGGGTTGCGGCAGCTATTCATAAATATTGCTGTGGCTTTCGTATATTTATGGATAAGACACAAATCCATAAATGTACGAAAGCCACAGTTCCATCTATGTAACCCCAATCCAAGCTTGTTTTTCTTTTGTTGGACGAACCTGCACTCTATTTATGTATGGAGACGGGTTGGTCGATCCAACCACATTTATATTTTTATCTCTCACATTTATGTTATTATGGCGAATTAAATAAATCATTGAAAGTGTCGCAGGGACGTGACAAATGCATACATTCTAAAAATGTTGCGGGCAACATTTGAAATTGCAAACTTATAACGAAAATCCTACATGTGGGAGTTCATTTCATCATGGTTGTGAAACTCCGTGATCACCATATGGTGTTTTGCTCCATTCAACATAACGTTGTGGAGCTAAAACAAATACAGAAAAAAATGAAAAAATTGCCCAAACAAATTCCGATGTAAATTAGTGCAATATTTTATACTTATCCCATTTTTTTAAGTACTTTTTTCTCTTTGGCCATTATATTTTTGTAAAAATCATTATATTTTTGTAAAAATCATTATATTTTTGTAAAAATCATTATATTTTTGTAAAATCGTATTCACAACATTCTTAGCCGTGACACAATAATAGCAGCTGATTAAATGATTTTTCCATTTCGACAGAATTTTGATTATCAAATTAATTGTTGACATTCGAATTGTCTGTTTAAGTTTTTTTTTTCAAACGTCGAATACCTTTTCGTACTAAACGTTTAAATCAAAGAATTTTGGGGCTCTCAAAACTATTAACGAATAAAGTGAAAGTTCTCTAATAATTGTGCCATGAGTTGTAACTGTCTGCTGTCTGCCATTTATAGGCGGGTCTTCATTACATCGCTAGCTTAGATAACCGCTTAATTTGTATGGAGAGCTAAGCGATATTAAGCATGGATAGAAATTATCGCTTAAGTTTCGGCCTTCGGTTGACACGGCATTGCAAACACAGACAACACAAAATGCCGTAATAAAATGGTGCAAAGTGAACAAAGATACAATTCATTGTGAATTCCGAAGAAAAAAAAAATATATGTATTTCTACAAAATATTGTTTATTTAAGAGTTATCCATTTTGCTTTTTAAAAGTTGACATTATGTGTGAAACACTACATCATTTAAATGACCACCACGCAAAGTGTTGCAAGCATTGATTCTTTTGAAGTAATTTTGGACCACTTTTTGGCACATATTGGGCGGTATCTCAGCCATAACAGGACGAATGTTCGTTCTTAAGTGCTCAAGAGTTAAAGGTTTATCTGCATAAACACGGTCTTTCGCATAGTTCCACAAAAAAAGTCTAATGGTGTCAAATCTCATGATCTTGATGGTCAGTTGATGTCGCGACGACGAGAAATTACGCGGCCACGAAATGTCTCTTGCAATAAAGCCATATTCGCTCGTGGTGTGTGGCATGTGGCACCGTCTTGTTGAAACCACATACTCTCCAAGTCGTATCTTCTTAATATATATTTACCCTCGACACTGATTCACTGATACACTGATTCACTGACTCTGTCACGCTGTACGTAGGAATTTAAATAGGCATTCTATAATTTTCTATAAATAATAATAATAAAAAAAATAATATTTTTTTTACAGAAATTGTGTTTTCCCCAAATTTTTATTTTACCAAAATTTTTTTTTCCAAAATTTTTTTTTTCCATTTTTTTTTACAAAACTTTTTTTTTTACAAAATTTTTTTTTTTTACAAAAATTATTTTTTTTTCCACAAATTTTTTTTTTTCAACAAACTTTTTTTTTTTGTAAGAAAACATTTTTTTTCAACAAATTTTTTTTTTTTTTTTTATTTTTATTTTACCATAATTTTTTTTTTCCAAAATTTTTTTTTACCTTTTTTTTTTTTTACAAAACTTTTTTTTTTACATTTTTTTTTTTACAAAAATTATTTTTTTTCCACAAAATTTTTTTTTTCAACAAAATTTTTTTTTTTTTGTAAGAAAACATTTTTTTTTCAACAAAATTTTTTTTTTCATCAAACATTTTTTTTTTCAACAAAATTTTTTTTTTCAACAAAATTTTTTTTCATATTTCAACGGGCGCCATATGCGCATTACAACTTACTAGTTCTCCAATAGAAGGCAAAAAAAAGTCGGTTATCATACGACCATAACGCTCAGAATTGACGGTGTCAGTCGTTCCCTCGTCGTTTTCGAGGAAGTAAGGTCCAATCACACCTTCGGACCAAAAAGCGCACCAAACAGTGACTTTTTGTGTGGATGTAACGGCATCTCTTCAATTACTTGAGGATTCTCAGAACCCCAAATATGACAATTTTGTTTATTAACATACCCACCGAGTGAGAAATGCGCTTCATAAGCATAAACCACAATCTCTTCTTAAAGCACGATATGTGGCTGTGCCAGAATCGCCATTTTTGTAGTAGGTTTTAAGAATTGTTTTCCATTTTATCCATGTCAGACTTCCAACTGAAAAGAAAAAAAAAAGATGTCGAATTCCAGCCCTATACTTTTGAAACCACGAAATGGATAACCCTATATTTTTCCACAACGCTTACACACATTTTTCAGATTTTCATGAAAATGTTTCAACATGTTTTCAAAGCGTTCTTAGTATGCAGCGTGGTTTGTGTCAAATGGCAATATCGCTGGTATGGGTTTTCTTTTTACAAAAACAAAAGGTCAAATTTAAAGAAAAAAAAAGAAATAGAAAATATATAAACAAAATGTTTTTGCTGATTTTCGGAAACTGGATGCCTCAATGCGCGTGCCATACGACATACGGTTGCAATAAGGACACCGGTAACTTGATGACATTTTCGAAAGTATTGTACACCGGGGTAAAGGATAGCAGCTCGGTGTCCGCAATGCCCTCGGGTTTCATTTCCAGCTTGTTGCCCCTCAACGACTCGATGCGCTTCAATATATTCTGTATATTGGCCACATAATTGTTGGGGTCTATTGTCAGGTTGCGAAAGAATTCCTCGAAGTTCTCTTCGTCGTACGAGTTAATGGTCAAATTCATTTTGTCCAATTTCCTGATGGCTTCTTGTCTGGTGCTACTTGACATCCAACGATATTTCTCACCCTGTACGCCATCTCGGAACGTTGCCTTCATTCCCTGCCACAATTGCATAACTTCCCTTTCATATTCCTGAGTGTTGTCTATGAATTTCCCGAAATAGTGTTTGGCCTTTTCGCCACACCGTTTGTAAAATTGTTCCCGAAAAATAACTTTTTAGTTTACCGACATTTTTTTTCTTGTTAAAGGAGCTTCTGTCCGAATCTCGCTATAACTCATTGGAGAAACAATTTTTGCCTACAACGCTTTATTGCCGATTTGCATTAGCGTGGAAGTTCAATAGGGAATCCGCAAAAAAACACTTCTATTGTTCAGTACAATTTTGTAGCGTCCATCATACATATACTCGTACATATGTATGAGTGTGTTTAATCAGAATAGAGATTAATTCAACAGCATAGAAATAAAACGACGTTGCTTGCGGTATAACAATAGTCAGTGTTTGCATAGACATCAATACCGACGGACGTGGTACAGAAATGTTTTGGAAAACATTTGTATTGGTAACGGTTTTAGTGGGGATACACAGAGTTGTCCTTGCCGAATTGGATGCAAACAATGCAATCGTAAGAAATATCCTGCTACGAAGCAAAGCCGCTGATATGAAATCCTGGATGGATCTTAAAATAGATCCGTGTGAGAATTTTTACAATTTTACGTGCGGCGAATGGCATCGCATCAACTCCGCCGATACTGGGGGAGTCTTCAGCACCGACAAATTCCAGTCTATGGCCAAAGTACTGCAGACGAAGTTTCACAAATTGCTGACTACGCCGACCAAAGGTAATGTCATCCTAGAGAAACTGCAAGATTTCTACGGGTCATGCATGCAGACCAACAGCAAACACCATGACTACCAATTAGCACTGACGAGGTTATATAACGAGTATGGTGAATTTTCATTCATCAAAAAGAAGAGTCATGAGCCGGCACACAGCAACTTCAACTGGTGGTTGGCCATTGCGGAAATGCACAAGACTTATGGCAAATCCATTGTACTGTCATTGGATGTTGAGGACGATTTCATATATGGCAACCGCAGCATGCTCTATATTGGACCACCCGAATTCGATATGAGCCGTACGACAAGCATTATTCAACAATATCTTAAAGGCCATTTCAACGTAGCTGGGGACCAGGTCGACCAGTTGACCGAAGCGGTGCTCAAATTCGAGTGGCAACTCGTGCAAGGCGCTAGCGGCAACTCGTTGAGCTTGAAGCAGTTGTTGACGCTGTACCAAACCCCTGATCTGATTGAAAAATATAAGGATTTGCTTGATCTCGATCGATTCCTCAAGTTGGCCTTGAATACTAACCAGCTGCCGGAACAAATCTATTTATACGATGAATCATATTTGATGAATTTAATAAACGTCTTTGCCACCACCGACAGCCGCACGGTCGAGGATTACATACTGTGGCTGCTGCTCGACGAATACTTGATTGAAGAGCACCTGACTGGTGCAGACCGATCGAAGTGGGAGAAATGGTGTGGCGAAAAATCCAAAAAATATTTCGGTAAATTCATAGACTATACACTGTTCGATAGAAATCGTTCGCAGGAATACGAAAGGGAAGTTATGCAATTGTGGCAGGGAATCAAGGCAACGTTTCGAGAAGCTCTGCAGGGTGACAAATATCTGTGGATGTCAAGTCGCACCAGACAAGAAGCCATCAGGAAATTGGACAAAATGAAACTGACCTTTAACTCGTACGACGAAGAGAACTTCGAGGAATTCTTTAGCAACCTGACAATAGACCCCAACAATTATGTGGCCAATATACAGAATATATTGAAGCGCATCGAGTCGTTGAGGGGCAACAAGCTGGAAATGAAACCCGAGGGCATTGCGGACACCGAGCTGCTATCCTTTACCCCGGTGTACAATACATTCGAAAATGTCATCAAGTTACCGGTGTCCTTATTGCAACCGTATGTCGTCTGGCATCCGGTGTATCCCAAGGCCATCAAATATGCCACGTTGGGCTTTCTTCTGGCCCACGAAATGATTCACGGTTTCGACGATGAGGGACGACAATTTGACTCACAGGGCCATGCCAACAATTGGTGGGAATACCGATGTGTCCGGGAGTTTGAGAAGAAGCGCACCTGTTTTCAACGTCAATACCATAGTTACATCTACGATGGTCACCCTCTGCCCAGCCGAGTTAAACAACCGGAAAATATTGCCGACAATGCTGCCATCCAATTGGCCTTCACGGCCTATTCCCAGTGGTGGCAGCGTGAGCAGAATTCTGGCAAAGACATTAAGCGCAGCGAAGAGTTTCGCAATTTCCCCTACAACAATTGGGAAATATTTTTCATAAGTTTCTCACAACTTTGGTGTGGTGATGTGCATACGACCAAACGAACTAAAATGGCCGTGGAGGACATGCATGCCCCGGCCATGTATCGGGTGATTGGTGCACTGTCGAATTTCGGCAAGTTTTCGGATGTTTTCAATTGTATATTTAGAACCTCAATGAATCCTTTGGATAAATGTGAAATTTATTGAAATAAAATATAAATTCGAACATACAACTTATGGTGTGATCCATTTATGAATGGGTGTATAACGAACTTAACTTAAGGAGTGCCAAGAAAAGGTCTGTTCTTTAATATTAGCACAATCCGAATATTACGAACTTAGCTTGGTAAGATCTGAGGAATGCTGTGCAGGAAAAATGATTTTCTTAAATTTTAGCACAATCCAAAAAGTATTTGTTTTACGTTGAGCTACATTTACTTCAGCTTAGTTAAAAAATATTAAATTTTATTTCGTAGTAATGCAACAAACTATTAATAAACATGAGTCAATTTCCCTTACTTTAAAGTTCACATTTTTGAGAACATAAAAATAAACGATGGAAAGTTACAGAGTTATGGCGTTTTAAAAATTTCCCAAAAAAAGTGATTCCATATTTCACTACTTTTCGCTGTACGAAGGCGGTTTTAAGTTTAAGAAGTAAGCAAATCAACTGCTGGTCTTAATTTACCCGAAATATGTATTGTTGTTGTTGTTAAATAGTCGTCTTTATTTCACAATCGAATTGGTAGACATGTACAAACGTGTTGCTTCCTATGCGACAGCTTAGTCGAGGCAAAAAAAAAAAATACCTCCATTATTAGGTTGATAGCTGGATTCTCTTTTGTGTGATAATTCTAGTCAGGAAATGATCTGTTTGAGCAAAAGGGCATGGCCACAGAACCGATAATGATAGTGTGAGAATCATACATTCCGCATTGCCGAACTCACCGCTTTACTTTTTTGCGTATTTTTTTTTTGATACGTCTATTATGTTCTGATAATTTTGCCACATCAAAAATAAATGACTTTAATGTTAATAACGGGTGTTTTTTATGAGGTTTTTTTTTTAATATGAATCACTCTGTTGTCTGACAGCTGTTTTGACAGTTTAAAGTGACGTCTCTACTCAGTATTGTTTGGCAAATCATCATGAATTGGTTAACTCCAGAAAAACGCTTCCAAATCGTTGAAATTTATTTTCAAAAACAGTGTCCAATTAAAAATGTTTATACCGCAAAATGCGGCACATTTTTGGTTGCATGTTAGAAGTGTCTCTAAGTTTGACAAAAGATACTTTTTTAGTTCCCGTTTAAAAGTCAAGATTGTTGCAATATCTTTTGTTAGCAGTCGATGTATTTAATGAAAGTCGAATAAGTATAAGAGAACAAAAAAGGGAACTTTACTATTCAAAGGCTGTTACAGAAAAGAGTGTACGATTAATAAGCAATGTGACTTGAAGTATTTGTTGCATATTCAAGTCGTACATTAGTACTTTTTTTTTAAGACAATATGACAATACAACAATTAGCCCTAAACATGTGTGACTGATATTTATTTTAATTTTTTTTTTTTGGGCAGAACGTGAAAAGCGCTGCAGGTGAAAAATGTCTGCTAATAACTTCATATTAGCAGTCGATGTATTTAATGAAAGTCGAATAAGTACATGAGAACAAAAAGTGAACTTTACTATTCAAAGGTTGTTACAGAAGAGAGTGTACGATTAATAAGCAATGTGACTTGAAGTCTTTGTTGCATATTCAAGTCGTACGTTAGTACTAAAACTATTCGATAGTATGATGGGTTGTGAAACATAACAGGGTGATATAGAGGAATATATATTTTACATACCCTACTTCAACCCAAATACTATTATAATTAATACAATTATCAAAAATTTAGGTATAACATATTACAAAACTTTACATGTTTTTCTTTACATAAACATTTAGTAAACAAATCCGCTACATTATCAGTGCTGGGTACATATTCGATAACGATGTTTTTGTCTTCAAATTTCTGTCGAATATAATGATATCTTATGTCTATATGCTTGCTCCTTTTATGAGCAACTGGGTTCTGTACCATAAATTGAGCACTTTGGTTGTCGCACTTGATTGTTGTTGGTGCTTTTATATATTCATCAAGTCCAATTTCAGCTAGAAGGCTACGGACGTAAATCACTTCCTTGGTACCTTGGCACATGGATATGTATTCGGCCTCCATAGAACTGAGAGCAACAATCTTCTGTTTCTTCGATTCCCAAGTGATTGGCCCACCAGCAAGAAACATAGCGAAACCACTGTAGGACTTCCGATCCACCACATCGGAACCCCAATCGGCATCTGTATAACAAATCAAACCATTAGTAGAATTGTAACACAACGTACCTTTTGGTTTATGTTTGAGATATCTCAATACATATTTGGCAGCAATAAAATGCTCCTTCTCGGGATGTGTATTAAACTGCGAGAGCTTTGAGACAATATGGGATATGTCAGGACGAGATGCTACAGCCAAATACGTCAATGATCCAATTAATGATTGATATTTTTTCACCTCGTAACCTTTACAGTTTTCCTTGGTGCATTTATTTAAAAGTGTACCAGCAGCAAACGGTGTAGATGAAGGCTTGCAATTACTCATTTTCCATTCTTCTAACAAGTCCATTGTATATTTGGATTGATGTATTGATATTTCACTTCGTATCTCTCTCTATCTCCATTCCCAAGTAATACTTTACTGCGCCTCTGTCAATAGCATCGACATATTTATTCAAATTGGCCACGACCTCGATCATAGTTTCTTCTTTGGAACATGACAACAATATGTCATCGACGTAAACTGCTAGAAAAACATATTCATTTTCTTTGTTCAGTACGTACAAACAATTATCCGTTTTGGTGCGAACGAAGTGTAGATCGGTTAATATTTGATTGATCTTACGATACCAATCTCTTCCGGCCTGCTTAAGTCCATACATCGATTTTTTCAGCTTACAAACGCGATCTGGATACCTTTTATCAACAAACATCTGTGGCTGTCGCATATATACTTCTTCTTGAAGATCTCCGTTGAGGTAAGCAGCAACAATGTCGATATGGTTGACTAAAAGTTTTTTCTGGGCGGCAATAGCAAGCAACATTCTAACTGCAGTAAATCTCACAACGGGAGAATATGTTTCCGCATAATCGACTTGGAACTTTTGTGAAAAACCTTGGGCTACAAGTCGAGCTTTATGTTTTTCAATACTTCCATTGGGGGCTCTTTTCGTGACAAATACCCATTTACATCCTACGACATTTTTTCCAGCAGGATTTTCTACAAGTTCCCAGGTATTTTTCTTCAGCAAAGAATCAAATTCTGACTTCATCGCGCACCTCCACTCGTTAGCTTTTTCACATGATAACGCCTCTTCCGTCGTATTGGGATCACTATGTAGTACAACCACTTTGTTAACAGTTTCTGCAGCCTCCACAACTCGAACTTTTCTCGGACGACCTTTTTTTCCAGTTCTTTCTATTCGTGGCCTACCTCTCTTTCGTTTTTCACCAGCTTGGGTAGTAACTGACTCGTCCATGGATACATCACTCCGAATGTCAATTGATTCGTGTTGAGAAACTTCACTTTCATTTGTTTCTTCATTAGGTTGACAATCAATTCCTCGGTAAGCATCATGATTTTCAGATCTATTCACTGCGACACAAAACCAATCATCTTCATTGTTTCTATTTGTGTCATCAGATGTATTACTTGATTTGCAAAAACAATTCTCGAAGAAAACTACATCTCTGGCGATTTTTATGCTTCGGCTCTCTCTGTGGTATAAACGATATGCCTTCGATTGATGAGCATAACCAACAAATATATATTGTGTGCCTTTTGGTTGAAGTTTCGAGCGACCAGGTTTCTTGTCCAAGGCAACAACATCGCAGCCAAAAGATCGAAGATGAATCACTGTAGGTTTCTTTCTGAACCAGCATTCATATGGTGTCCTATTCTTCAGCACCTTCGTAGGACAACGATTTCTTAAATATGTAGCCGTATTAAGGGCTTCCGACCATAGCGAATGTGGCAGGCCTGAATCTAAAAGCATACACCTCACCATCTCCACCAAAGTCCGGTTCAACCTCTCTGCAACACCATTTTGTTGAGGTGTGTAACATACAGTTCTTTGATGTTCAATACCTGCAGACGACAAGTACAATTGAAATGCATTACTTGTATACTCACTCCCATTGTCACTTCGTAGTGTCTTCAGTTTGCATCCTGTCTGCCTTTCTGCTACAGCTCGATATTCCTTAAAGGCTTTGAGTGCATCCGACTTTTGCTTCAGAAAGTATACTGAGGCAAAACGTGAATAATCGTCAGTAAACGTTATGAAATACCGCGAACCACCTTCACTTGTCACCCTCATTGGACCGCATATATCAGAATGCACCACCTCCAATAAGTTTTTTGTGAAACACGCACCAAAGTTCGGGAATGGTTTAACAGTCATCTTACACTTAGCACACGTGACACACGAAACATCATTCTTTGCATTCACAGCTAAACCTCGTACCATTCCATCATTTTGCAACTTAACCATATCATGGTAATTCAAATGACCTAACCTTCTGTGCCATATCATGTTGTCATCTTTTTCGGTAACCATCATCACGTGTTCATTCATACTAAATTTCGTAGTAAATATTCCACTATTAGAATGGGCTTCAAAAATAACTCGACCGTCTTTAGATTTTGCCGCGACTTTCTCTTTCGTAAACTGCATATTGTGTCCATGCTCAATTATTTTATTCACGGATAAAAAATTGGCATTTAACTTAGGCACGAAGAGAACATGGTATAAAATAATGTCGGTATAATCCGATTTAAGGTGTACATTACCTATACCTTCTGCGTATACACAGTCACCAGATGCCAGTACTACTTTTTGCTTGTGATCTCTTAATAAAGAGAATATGCCTTTTGTACCGCTCATGTGTGATGATGCGCCGCTGTCAACAATCCACTCATTATTACTTGACTCGAAATTACTGCATTCTCTTACACTCATTATCATAGCTTTGTTGGTGCAATTAGCTTTGATGTGGCCCTTTTTACCACACAAGTAACAGCGCACATTTTTAAAACGCTGATGATCACCACTCTCTTTCTCATTTTGTCTGCTTTTGTATTTATTCTTCCACCTTGAATTCGCCGCAAACACGTGTTCTTCTCCCACAGATATCTTCTCACCACGACGTCGATGCTCTTCTAAGATTTTGACCTTCAATTGCTCTAATGATGGTAATAGATCTCTGCTCTCCATAGCTACTATGAAACTCTCATATTCGTCTGGCAGACTACACAACAACAATATGCTAATAAAATCATCTGGAACAGAAACATCAATTTCTTTCAATGACTCAACCAAAGCACTGAATTCATTTATTTGTTGTTGGTATGGAATGGAGTCTTGCATTTTGAAGCGAACCAATCTTTTAAATAAATTTACTTTTCTGGCGGGACTCTTGGTGATGTAAATAGCACTTAGTTTTAGCCAGGCTTCTTTTGCAGTTTTACACTTTCTTACATGTATCAACTCTGACGGTTTTACACTCAATATGATGGTAGCCAGCGCCTTTGAATCAATCACGGTCCATGCAGCCTTTTCATCAGCGGATGCTGATATCGGTGAGCTACTTTCCACAACATTCCAGTAGTCCAAAGTGATTAGCAAGCTCCTCATGTGGACCGACCAACTCGGGTAGTTGTCTCCACTCAATTTCTCGATTTGTGCGGAACTTGCCATTATAACAAAACTTTAACAAAACGATTTACAAACTTTACCAAAAATGATTTCTCAACCGACTTATACTTTACATTAATAATACTGTTGGCATGAGGCAATGTCTGGGCCCATAACCTATGTTAGCAGTCGATGTATTTAATGAAAGTCGAATAAGTACATGAGAACAAAAAGTGAACTTTACTATTCAAAGGTTGTTACAGAAGAGAGTGTACGATTAATAAGCAATGTGACTTGAAGTCTTTGTTGCATATTCAAGTCGTACGTTAGTACTAAAACTATTCGATAGTATGATGGGTTGTGAAACATAACAGGGTGATATAGAGGAATATATATTTTACACTTCATTTCGCTTTTCTCTGCTTAGACCAAAAAGGAAATTTGAATGAGCAATGAATTTTAGCAACCGTCCGTTGGAAAAACACACCTGGAGAAAGACTTAAAAATAAAAATTTTCCAATTTTTTTTTTTAATTTTTCCTTGGCCTTTTTTCATGTTTGCTAAAATAAGAGTAAGAGAGCAATCTCTAAGCCATGTAAAACTTCTCTATAAAAGCACTAGGCGTTCGGAGCCGGCTTTAAACAGTAGGCCCCGGTCACTCACTGAAATCATACATTATCTTAATATATATATATTTACCCTCGACACTGATTCACTGACTCTGTCACGCAGTACGTAGGAATTTAAATAGGCATTCTATAATTATATAATTTTCTATAAATAATAATAATAAAAAAAATAATATTTTTTTTTTGTACAGAAATTGTGTTGTCCCCAAATTTTTTTTTACCAACAATTTTTTTTTCCAAATTTTTTTTTTTACAAAATTTTTTTTTCAACAAAAATTTTTTTTTTCAACAAATTTTTTTTTTTTCAACAAAATTTTTTTTTTCAGCAAAATTTTTTTTTTCAAAAAAATTTTTTTTTTTCGCAAAATTTTTTTTTCCGGAAAAATTTTTTTTTTCAACAAAATTTTTTTTTTCCGCACAATTTTTTTTTCCATATTTCAACGGGCGCCATAGGCGCATTACAACTTACTAGTTATATATATTATACAAATTATATCGTACACAGCTCACTGATTCGAGAAAAGTTCCCCGTCTGTTCCTTCATGGAATGTTAAGGGAAATAAGTAAGTAAGTAAAATTTGGGGAACATTTGGGGACCCAAGAAATAACGCCCAAAACCAAAAATAAAGGCAGAAATAAATATTCCTTAGGTCCATATATTGATTTTTTTTTTGTAATGTTTTGGGGTTACGACAGTTTTTATTTGGATGTTTTGAGGGCGCTATGCAAAATCCAAATAAAAAAAATACAAAAAAAAAAATGGAAAATGACCCAAATCAAGAATTCCCCAAAATAAATGGAAAATCATCACAAAATACCAATAGGAAAATTTTCCCAAAAATTTTTGAAAAATCCAATCGATGTTCGTAATTTGAAGGAAGAATGTCTTCAATGAAGAATGCCCCAAACAAAAATGAAAAATCACCCGAAAGCCCAAAGTAAAAATTTCCCCTCAAAAATTTCTGAAAAAATCTCCAAACAATTATGGAAAATTACACAGTTCATCATTCCCCCAAATATTGTGAAAAATACCCTAAAATTACATTAATAGATTTTCGTAATTTATCTTAAATGAAGAATTCTACTCAATAAATGGAAAATCTAATTCCCCAAATATTGTGAGAAATACCTCAACAACAATAGATTTTCGTAATTCGGAAAAAGTGTATTTTTTACCAAAAAAAAAAAACTAAATTGAAGAATCGACCCAGAATATGCAACATAAAATGTGAAAAAACCCCCAAATAAAAGTGAAAAATTATATTATACCGAGCGCGGACGATTTTTTTTTATAATTTGTAGGGGTAACGACCCTAATTAACACATTTGTTAATGAAAATATCCCCAATTTTGTACGATAATTTTTTTGGGGGAAATCTTATTTGTGTAGGGGCATTTACCATAGAGCCATTTTGAGGACATAATCCCCAAATAAAAAACGGTCGTATACCCCGAGTTACCGTATCCCAAAAACCTAAATTAATTGTATTTGAGACGGGTACGACGATTTCTACAATAATTTAAAAATGAAATGTCCCCAAGATTATTTTCCCTGGACTGCAGTTATTAGGGCTACATTGTTATCGACAACATACAGCATTTTGGAAAATGCAATATTTGCTGAAACTTCTTGAAAGCTAAATGGACTGTGCTTCATCTTGATGTTTGTCGCATATCATTTTTTTAAGCAAATGAAATAACGCCACAAAAAATACTTTTCTTGCTTTATTTCACTTTTGAAATTTGGAGCGTTAATAAAGTAATGCCCTTATTCCAGAACTAAAGTCATGGAAATAAAGCGAGGATCGAGCTGGCGAATTATAAGATTATAACTTCAGGTTAAGCAGACATCATAAAAACAGAGTCCTCTCTTGATGAGATGAAGAGCGGTGGACCACAATTACAATGGAATGAGCAGACATGATAGACCGAAACTCCGCGGTGGAAGGATAATCAGTCAACTAAGCGTGTACGACCAACAACATTTTATTTTGGTGCTTTAAACATAATGGTTTTTTTTATAACGACTGTTTGAAAGTGTTCGGAAAGATAAGATTTCGCTATTAACCAAATTACAATCGACATATTTAATGAAAATTTGTTTAACAATTTCTTGTCTAAGCTGGGATATAATACACTCATAGAAAAACTATGACCAAACGTGCATGAACTGATAACATACGGTCACGAAAGTCCATCATTACACAGATGTAGCCAAATCGCCAACGATGTTCCAAATATGTCAACATGGTTTGCTTGAATTTCCTTTATTTTGATAAACAGCGTTCACAGATAATTTGAGAACACAACACATTGCAATTGTTCACAAGGGTTCATGATGTTTCAACGACTTTTTTCTTTCTGCGTACATATAATACTACAGGATCAATGGTAAAGGGTGCTATTCTAAGAGCTTGTTGATTTGAAATTTAAATAAAAAACATGCCAAATTATGAAATGGCAAAAATAAATTTTTTATTTGGTAGATAATTTCTTTTCATTTAACATTTAAATATAATTTCGGGCATATGGCTACCACGACTATTTTGCACAAAGGTCATTCTGGAGGTCCAATTTTCGACCACCTTTCAGCAATGACACGTTGAATATTGGTTTCCAAAGCGTCAATCATTGCTGGTTTATCCACGTCAACCAATGACTTCAGGTATCCCCACAAAAAATAATCGAGTGGCGTCAAATCACACGAACGCGGAGGCCAATTCACCGGTCCATTTCTCGAAATAATGTTGACGTTGAAATGTTCTTTCAATAAGTCCATTGTTTCGCCCGCAGTATGACAAGTCGCACCATCCGGTTGAAACCACATTTCGTTTACATCCATATCGTGAAGTTTTGGCAACAAAAATTCATTAATCATGAACCTGTATCGATTTCTATACACGGTAACGCGTCGTCCTTCCTCATTTTTAAGGAAATAAGGACCGATGATTCCACCAGCCCATAGACCGCACCAAACAGTACATTTATCGGGATGCAGTGGTTCTTGAATTCTTGAACGGCGTGTGGATTATCTTTGCTCCAAATACGGCAATTTTGCTTGTTGACATATCCAATCCAACCAAAAATGTGCCGCATTTTGCGGTATAAACATTTTTAATTGAACACTGTTTTTGAAAATAAATTTCAACGATTTGGAAGCGTTTTTCTGGAGTTAACCAATTCATGATGATTTGCCAAACAATACTGAGCTGTTTGACAACAGAGTGATTCATATTTAAAAAAAAATCATAAAAAAACACCCTGTACTTCGAAGCAAGTTGTCATGTACGAATGACCGTCTCATGTCGTTGACATACACCTGGGCCAACAATTCGGCCTGTTGTGCGCTCCTTTCTTAGGAATTCTTTTTACGTTAGGAATTCGGCCCCCTCTATGAATTCCTTATGTCCAGTCCTTTGTCGACCGACAGGTCATCTAAGGTGTCCTCTCCTAATTGGATTTTCCTGATCTGCAAGAAAGGGGGGCACTGGCACAGAAAGTATTCCGCCGTCTTGGCGTAATTTAAGTTTAATCTAATTATTTTCCAAAAAACCACCCTCGGACCTGCTGCTGCAAAAAAAATCCGAAAAATATATTTTTGGTTTTTTTCAATTTTATTGTAGATTTTTATTTTAAAAAATATTCAAATCTATACGAGTATTTACAGTTACACATGACAATGCCGCCGCCTTTCAATACAATTCACACTTTACGGATGGATTCATGGGCGTATGCGGTTTCATGTCACATTTAAAAATCCACGAGAAATCATGGAAATTCGCCAGCGATCCGATGACCCGATACATGGCCGGTGCATGTATGTCACTGCTGGCCAAGAGGGCCCTAAACAATGTCTGAACATCTTCACACCATAGCTGAGCGAAACTGATGAAAAACAGCTCGCGATTATTGTACGGCAGATTTGTAAATGTTTCATTCGTCTCAATGGCATAGTTGGTCTTCTTCTCCTCTGCCAGCCAACGTACATAGGTCAGATAGGCTATTTTGACGGCAGCATTATCGGCAATATTCTCCGGCTGGGAAATACTTTCGGGCAGGTGGCGACCGCCATACGTGTAGTTGTGATATTGGGCTTGGAAACAACGACGCCTCGATTCGAATTCATACGTGGACTTTTCATCCCACCAAGTGAAGGAGTTGCCATCGGCATCATAGTTGCGCCCCTCATCATCGAAGCCGTGTATCATTTCGTGGGCCAACAGGAAACCCAGGGTGGCATATTTTATTGCCCGCGGATAGAGGGGATGCCAAACACGATATGGCTGCAGCAGAGCCACAGGTATTTTTATTTCATTTTCAAAGTTATTGTAGACCGGCGTGAACGATAGCACCTGGGCATCATCGATGCCGACGGTTTTCTTTTCCAGCTTGTTCGGTCTCAGCCATTCGATATGCCGGAGAACAGCCTGAATGTTGGCCACATAGTCGGAGGCATTTATGTGCAGATTCTGAAAGTAGAGCTCAAAGTTCTCATGTTCATACGAACTGATGGATAAATTCATTTTGTCCAACTTCAGTATGGCATGTTCCCGGGTGGCATTGGCCATCCAATAGTATTTGTCGCCCCTCAAGCTGTCCCGGAAGGTGGCCTTGATTTCATGCCACAGCTGGAAGACTTCCGTCTCATATTCCTCGGAGCGATATTGTTGGTAGATGGCATGATCGATGAATTTGCCAAAGTACTTTTTGGCATTTTCGGCACACCACTTGTCCGGGGAATCGACTTTGGCAAAAATAAAGTATTCCTCCAGCAGCAGCCACAGCATATAGTCCTCCACAATGTCGGAATCGGTGGTATTGAAAACAGCGATTAGATTTTTCAGATACGATTCATCGTACACATAGACTTGGGCCGGCAGCTCGGTGGTGTTCAGAGCCACTTGTAGAAATTGTTCAAAGTCGAATAAGCCGCTGTATTGTTCTCTCAAATCGGTGATATTGTACAGCGTTAATAGATCGCCCACCGATTTGCCGGAACGTATATCCGTGGCTCCATGCGAAAGGGAATGCTCAAATGCCATCAAATTCTTGGCTACTTCTTTGGCTCGGTCCTCGGGTACGCCCAGATATTTCCGAAGATAGATGTGAATCTTGGCTTCCTGCAAGCGGTGCAAGATGTTCACAGCCGTTTGGGTCATATCGAATTCCGGCGGTCCTATGTAGGCCATTGTGTGATTCTTGTCCTTAATATCATCCAAAATGTCCACAGAAATTATAATGGGTTTGCCATATATTTGAATGATCCTGGCCACCGTAGACCACCAGATAAAGTTGGTGGAAGTGGTCGCGTTGGTGGTCGTGTTGGTGTTCGTTGCATTGCCGTCCGCACTCTTAAAGAAGGAAAACTCGCCAAATTCCCGATAAACTGATTTCAAGGCTGCTATATACGCCGGATCATAGACATCGGTACTCATGCAGGACTGATAGAAATCTCTTAGTTTATCTTCGATAACATTTCCGGTCTTTGCATCGGTCAGAAGTTTATGCACTTTGTACTGTAAGCCTTTGGTCATGTCGTGGAATTTGTCGGTCGCATAATCACCAAATAATTGGGCCGAATTAATGCGATGCCATTTGCCACAGGCAAAATTATAAAAGTCATTGCAGGGCTCTTTTGTAGTGTCCATCCATGACTTAATATCCGCAGATTTGCTACGCTTCAGCAGCTCCCTTCCAAGGGGACTGTCGAAAATCGCGCTTTCATTTAAACCGCATACCGAGGGCAGACACACACACACGAGTAGCACAATGACACTTGCAAACGCTATTTTGTTCAAACGCATTCTACGTTTCATTCACAACCGTTCTCTTGGTATTCTCAATCTAGACTGGAGAGACGGATTTCAATTCACAACTCGCAAGTTCTTATCGCGTCGTATGCTTCCATTGACATGCCACTGGACTTAGAAGTTCTTATCAGTGTTTTGGCTCTCTAGTAGACTGATTTTGCTCTTCGTTTTGCTCTTAAATGCTCTCAATGTCACATGTGATCGGCATAGCTCGAACAGGAAACACTAGACTGGCTGATAGGTTGGGCCAAAGCGCAAAGTGTGAGGAGGGCAGAATCCAAATCAAGGTTTTCTTCTACGTGCCTCCAGAAAGAACCATTTCTTACTCTGATTGAATTAACATAGATTATGAGACATCACATCAAATATGGATGTGAATAGCAAGGGTTTTCCAACAAGAGGTGCTATTTTGAATCACCTGGTATTTCGGTAGCTGACACTTCTGAAACTTTTATTCTGTGACATTTGACAAGTAGAAACGACGCCATTACTAAAAATTAAACAACAACGAATTTAAAATATAACAACGAATTTAAAATATTAAAATTCACTAAAAAAAAGGTGAAAATCTTGCATTCACCGTTGGCAAACCCTGTATAATGAAATTATGGAAGACAAGTCTGGTTTCCAGAATATGGTTTCCAGGACAGGACACAGTGTGTGAATAAGGGGCATATAATTTAATCGGAAAAATTGATGTAATCGGTTTATATGGACACAGCATAAATATTACGGTGGAGTGAAAACATGCTTTTTTTTTAATTTGAAAAAGTTAACCTCGGAAAGAGATGTAGTCTGGGGTCCTAATGAGGGGAAAAATAAAGAAAAAAAATTTAAAAAAATTTTAGGGGTCGCGCCACTCCCTCGAAATTTGGAAATTATCGCTATTTTGGCGTTGATTTTAGAAAAATCCTAAAAATTAACGACTTAACTTATTCGAAATTTAAAAGTTTGAGCTTGTTCAGTGCCCAAACAAAAGTATTTGAGGCAAATATGAGGATAATCGACTAATATTTGTAGCTTTGGTGGCGATTTCATTGTTCAGTCAATTTTCTGAAGAAAGGACGATTTGACTTATTTTACTTTTTTGAAATTTTTGAACAATGAGAAAAAATTTTTTAAATTTTTTCATGCCCTTATTTCATTGTTTACGCTATTGCAAACATTTATTGACATAAAACTTTTTAGGATTTTTCTAAAATCAACGCCAAAATAGCGATAATTTCCAAATTTCGAGGGAGTGGCGCGACCCCTAAAATTTTTTTAAAATTTTTTTCTTTATTTTTCCCCTCATTAGGACCCCAGACTACATCTCTTTCCGAGGTTAACTTTTTTTTTTTAAATTTCACTCCACCCTAATAAATATACTGCCTGGACTAAAAAAATACATAGAGTAGTCAACTTTGGAAATATTTCTTAAATATTTGCAATTGTCCGATTTTTAATTGTAATACCTTAAAAGAATCCTTTAGTCCATGTATACAACATATTTTTTTTACAGAGCTGAACAATTTTTGCTATTGGACCACTGTGTTCCGATTTTATACAGCGGTTTCGATTTGTCGACAGCATTTGCGGCTTTGTATTTCTTAAGCCGGGTTATTGCTGCTTTTTCCATATTTTTATTTTATTTTAGTTATTTCACGCTTTTGGGCCAATGTCGCCCATTTACAACGTTATACCATAAGGCATCATCTGGCCAAATTTGACGTATACACTCCATCCGTTAATGGATGTTTACAAGCCAGCTCCGTTCTCTTTGATGTCACTCAAATATCGCTAGAATCGGTCAATCCAAACAAAACCTCCGCGTAATGTCGTAGAAAAAACATGTTTTTGATTATCCATTTGATTGGTAAATCATTTGGATAATTCTGCAGCACTTAAGTAATTCATGAGAAAATTAGCCATTATTTTGGTCTACCGCATATAAGGATTTGTGCTCGGATTCCCTAGGAGTTCCTGCGGCTAAATTGTATGACGGTAGGCTGTTTGTCTTACCGAATGACATTGAGCCTTTGTGTCCACGCCATCATTGGCTCATTAATGCTGCATGGATTGGCTTTTGAACAGTGGCCCACATGCACGAACACACATGCTGGCATATATGCGTGTGTGTGTGTGTTTAAGCATTCGCCTGACAGACACACACACGCACACGAGCAAATCTAATAAATAATGAACAGAACACATAAATACATAACACTCGCATCGGCATGAGACTCGAGAGTCTCACACACACACATGCACTCGCAGCCAGAATAGACAACAACCTTGAACTTTATTTGCGTACGATAAAACCACTGCTGCATACGGTCGGGATATGCCCCATTCCGTGCAATCCAATAGCCAAACATTTTGTGAAAAGGAAACATTGTCCTATTTGTTCATAAAATGTTAACAACAGCAACGACAACAACAGCAAAACTGTGTCATCGCAACATACACACACACTCGCACACACATAGGCAGTCAGTCAGGCATGACCAAATTACAGAACCAAGAGTAAGTGTAATGGAGGGCAATCATGTGCATGAGCACACACACACACAGAGACTGCGAGAGCGAGAGAGTTGAAACATGTAGCCAGGACTACGAATACATGGGTAACAAGAAAGAGCACACACACACACACAATCAGTGAACAAGAGCAACCGGAAATGACAGATGCAATAAAAGGGGTTTAAGTACACATGCCTGAGTGACTTGCAGTAGTTTTATAGTCTGGTGGACTCATACTTCTGACCCAAAAAAACAAAAAAAAAACAACTCCGTATTTTTAGTATGAGATGGCAACAATTTAGTTGGACTTTTGATTGTTTTTTTTCTTTTGATTTTTTGGTGACAAAAAATATGCAAATCATTTAAAACTGGTAACTCACGAACTTGGTGGATGAATGTTGTCTAGGGCATGTTGAGCAAGAGTGCAAAATTTAAAGAATTCAAGTTACATTCATTAAAAGAAAATATATTTTTCTTTTCTAGGTTAGGCTAGTTCGAAGAGACTGCAAGCTATTAAAGAAAGTCCATGAACGATCACTGTGTGCTCTGAAAGGGATTCTTTGGTCAACCCCACCATATTATGTAAACAAAAACTCTGTAGATCATTAATTGTTGTCTCATAAATAAATCTCAGAATCTAATTTTGCTTTTGTCGTCCTACTCCTCGTCAGCCCACTTATCAATACGTTTATAGTGAGAAACGGCTATTCCAAAAGGTAAATTTTCGTTGTTTCGGCTCAAAAAAGCTCCTGAGTAAACCAATAGAAATGTTGGCCAGATCGTCTAGGGCAGGCATCGGCAAAAAGGCGCCCATTGAAAACTAAATCAAACTCATTTAGTCTCGCTGGAGTATTCGCTGAAAGAGGTTGTGTCGTCGGATGTTACAAGCTATACACTTAACAAAATGTTAGATTATAAATGGGAGTTTGATTTTTTTGTTGTTTAGAGATTTTTTTTTTTTTTTGGTACAGCTAAACGACATTTATGACAAAATTATTTGTTTAACATGAAACAATTACAACATTACTTTTCGTCTCTAAAAAAATAGGATTTAAATTTTAATCTGTTTATTTTATTTTATGTTTACGTTCTCATTTCCATACGTAGGGATGATAAAATTACAATAATTTCCTTCAGTGCATTGAGAGAGCTAATACAAACAAAAAAAATAAAGTGGTATCTGTGGTCTAGTTCTCTAAAGAAATAAGAACTCAGTGTTGATGTCCTCCTGTTCGACAGGGAAGACGAGGAAGGGCCTCCTCCTGATCTGCATCGCTACAGCTTCTGCAGCAGTCACTGATCACAACCTTCAGTTTGATTGCAGGCCTTCCAATTAAACAGTGTCCTGTCATGACAGACACAACTAGTGAGACATCGGGACTTGATAGAGATAGCATGGTATGTGAGCTTTTCTATCACGATTGAATACAGTCACTGAGAGTACTCGTTTTTAACTCTCTTCTCAAACAAAAACACCACAAGACAACCAAAATGTTCTCTTGAAAAATATATATTATTTTATATCAAGACAATTGTTTTATTTCTCGTGAAAGTAAACTGAATTATGAGGAGAACAATTTTTTTCTAACTTTTGAGATTTACACGCCGACTTCTCATGTGAGAATTATATTTAATCATTGGAAATTACTACTCACTCGTGAGTATGCTTATGAGAAAATAAGTTTGCTGCTCATGAAATGATGGTGTAAGGTAATTATTGAGAAGCAATTATATTTATGTATTTGTTTTCGATGTAAAGGGTCCGGGTAATCTTTTCCTCCCTTTCGTGAGAGATAGTTGAATACATATTAAGAACTAGTAAGTTGTAATGCGTCTATGGCGCCCGTTAATTTGCTTGAGAAAGTATTTGTTACTTAATTTTAAAAAGTTTGTAAAAAATATTTTGTAAAAAAAAATTTCAAAAAAAATAAAATAGAAAAAAAAATTTGTTGAAAAAAAAATTTTTGTTGAAAAAAAAAATTTTTGTGGAAAAAGAAAAATTTTTTTGTTGAAAAAAAAAATTTGGCTGAAAAAAAAATTTTGTTGAAAAAAAAAATTATGTGGAAAAAAAAATTTTGTTGGAAAAAAAATTTTGTAAAAAAAAAAATTATTGTAAAAAAAAAAAAATTGTAAAAAAAAATGTTGGTAAAAAAAAAATTTCTGTACCAAAAAAAATATTATTTTTTTATTATTATTATTTATTTATTTTTTTATTTATATATATATTTACCCTCGACACTGATTCACTGAATCACTGACTCTGTCACGCAGTACGTAGGAATTTAAATAGGCATTCTATAATAATTCTATAAATAATAATAATAAAAAAAATAATATTTTTTTTTTGTACAGAAATTGTGTTTTCCCCAAATTTTTTTTTACCAAAATTTTTTTTTTCCAAAATTCAACAAAAATTTTTTTTTTCAGCAAAAATTTTTTTTTTCGACAAAAATTTTTTTTTTCAACAAATTTTTTTTTTCAACAAAATTTTTTTTTTCCACAAAAATTTTTTTTTTCCACAAAAAATTTTTTTCAACAAAATTTTTTTTTTCAACAAAAAATTTTTTTTCAACAAAAATTTGTTTTCACAAATTTTTTTTTTCCAATTTTATTTTTTTTCGAAATTTTTTTTAAAAAATAGTTTTCTCATTAACAAATTAAGTAACAAATACTTTCTCAAGCAAATTAACGGGCGCCATAGGCGCATTACAACTTACTAGTTATTTATAGAATTATAGAATGCCCATTTAAATTCCTACGTACTGCGTGACAGAGTCAGTGAATCAGTGTATCAGTGAATCAGTGCCGAGGGTAAATATATATTAAGAAGATTTAGTGAGCACTCATGAATGATACATATTATAACTTTCGTTAATAAAAATTTCTACCACGAAAATTATTTGCATTGAGAGAAAAAAATGAAAATATCTCTCGTGAAGCAAAATTTTCCGCACTATGACTCGGGCAGAGGCACTCCTATCTCGTGTCTGCTTGTTTTTATGTTCTGTCGAGCAGTATCCATTTCGTATGTTATTTGCATGATATAACCGAGTCTTGCTAGCTCGTCTGCTCTGCAGTTCCCTGGTTTGTCCCTGTTTTCCTGAACCCAGATATAGTAGAATGCGAAACTGCTGAGCCATTTCATTAACTCGAATCGACCTGGTGTTGTCGTATAAGCACATTCGCTTTTGTAACTGTAAAATTGCAACGGTTTGACATTATAGTGTACAACTTGATATTTTTGACATGTGAGAAGTGTGTCTTTCTACTTGTTAGGTCATTTGTGACAATCGTGTTATTAGTTCTCATATGACAGGGTTGCAAATTTGGACTTAAATAACAAAGCAAATAATTTCAAGGTGATTGGGGTTAGGAGATGCGGAGCTCAGCTTGACTGGGCGATAATGCGTTCATAGCCACTGTGTTGGGAATGTTGTATCTCAGCCAGTCTGCTACTTCATTGACGGCCAAAATCTCAGCCTCATAAAGACTAGTAAGGACGGGTGTGCAGCAGCTAATCTCTTCTCTGAGAGTAATTTTTGTGAACATTTCAGAAAATATATAAACTGAAAATTTATAAATCAACATTCCGTAGATTTTTACTTCTTTGTGGTCGGCCCAAACTATTAAATATTTCTTAGCAGGCGTTTCTCTCTCACAAATGCCAGAGACTTTAAAATAATATGAGTAACTAGTAAGTTGTAATGCGCCTATGGCGCCCGTTGAAATATGGAAAAAAAATTTTGTTGAAAAAAAAAATTTTTGTGGAAAAAAAAAATTTTGTTGAAAAAAAAAAATTTTGTTGAAAAAAAATTTTTTCTTGAAAAAACAATTTTTTGTTAAAAACAAAATTTTGCTGAAAAAAAATTTTTTTCTTGATTTTGTGGAAAAAAAAAATTTTGTTAAAAAAAAAAAATTGGAAACAAAAATTTTGTAAAAAAAAAAATTTTTGTAAAAAAAAAATTTGGGGAAAACACAAATTCTGTACAAAAAGAAAAAAAATATTTTTTTTTATTATTATTATTTATAGAATTATAGAATGCCTATTTAAATTCCTACGTACTGCGTGACAGAGTCAGTGAATCAGTGTCGAGGGTAAATATATATTAAGAAGATATCTGGATAAGCTATACCTTCAGAAAGCCGATAGAAACGTTACAAGGACGACTTGAAACTGAAACTCCATAGTGTGGTAGACGACGAGATCACTTGGCGTAGGACCATTCGAAACGCACTTGTAGCAATCAACAAATCAAGTCTGGAAGTGTAAATAACAGCAAATGACATATCTTGTTGACACCCTATGTTTCCATTAGGAATAAATATAAAAAATTTTGAAGGACATTCTTAGAGAACGAACTCAGTAAAGAGAATGTGCTTGGCAAAGCTAGTAAATTTATATTGAAATATTTCTTTCTTTTATAAATTTTTGTTTAAAAATTTTATAAAAAAAAACAAAAACCTTATCTGGACGCCAAAATTGTTTATTCTTAGAATATATTTTAAAATATAAGTGAAATATATTTCCGATCCAAAAATATCGTTGGAGTGGTTCCTTCTTTGGCGGGGGATTTAACAATTATTTTGACTTAAGTTAATTTTACATGATATCAACATCCCTTTTCCTAATGTAAATCCCATAAGAAATAATTTCATTTCCGTTTCCAGTGGTTTTCTCTGGCCCTCCGCTCTTTTGCATTTCAATTGCCAAGAAAAACTTTTCTCTTTCAATTGATGTAAATTGTTTCCTTTAAAGTGTATGCTTAAATGAAATGAAGAAAAGAGACAAATTCACCCCCCACCCCCATAACAAACGGGCAAAAACAAACAAACTCAAGAAGTGAAGCGTAAGAAGAGGAAAAGAAAAAAGAAACACCCAACGACATATGCTTCTGTACGAATGTGAACAAAACAAAAGTTCAAAAACACTTTATCATAATCCAGGCAGCGACGACGAGCACAACGAATGAAAATATTTAAAGATTAGAATAAATATGCAAATACTTTCTGTTTCTCCAACAATTCCAAAGTAATGTTCTCTCCCCATTCAGCATTCAGCATTCACGTGCGCATTTCGCCTTGTCAATGTGTCGTTCTTTTCATTGAATTTCACAAAGTTTGCGTTCAGACGTCAGTTAATGTGGCAACTGCTTAGTGTTGGTCATTTGTCTATTTAACTGAAATTGGTCTAATGGAAAAAAAAAACGTACAATAACGATATTCGTTTATTGACAAGTCCTTGAAAAAGTATTTGAAGACTCAAATGTGAGGAGGGTGAAAAACAAATAAGAAGAAAATCCCCTTAATGCCAGTTGCCAGAATGTAAGTGGAGCATTGGTAATGATAAACACTCCTTGGCGGTGTTTATTGGAAAAAGTGGTCAAATTTTTGTCAAATGCACGAAAACTCATAGGTGTGAAGCGGCAATAAAACCACAAACCTCGTAAATGTCAGCAACATTGCGAAGACTTCTCTAGAAATAATACTTACTTAGAACTGTAATAGGCCGCTTTTAAAGTAGAATTCCACTTTTAATGGAGAACTCCAATTGTTTACACAATAATTCATCTGATCTTATTGGACTTGGTTACTTCTTAGGGCGGACATTACATGTCCTACTCAACGTAATTAAATCAAATAGAACCCAAAAAGAAAAACAATGAACTAACAACCAAATTTTGTGAAATAATTCTCAAAAAAAATATCAAAGAACACTCTAAACAAATAAAAAATATCTGAAGGATTTACAATAATCCCTTAAATGTTTAATGAAATACTCCCCAAAACATATGATATAACGTCCAAATGATTTTTCACTAATTTTTTGGGGATTATTTCATTTTTTCGTTTGGGGTTATCTCATTTGGGAAATATTCTATGAAAAATAACCCAAATGAAAAAAAAAGCCCCAAAAACAAGGAAAAATTCCCCAAAATATATGAAAAAAATCCCCCAAAAGCCCAATACGAAAATGTTCTCAAAAATTCGGAAAAATTCCCCAGACAATTTATGAAAAATTATTCAATTCAAAAATGTAAAATGTATTTTTTTAAAAAAAAATGGACCCAAATTTGGGGTTATTTTTTATGATGCAATATCACCCCAACCTAAATTATGTGAAAAAAAACCCAAATAAAATGAAAAATATATGATTCACATTAGTATTGAAAATATCCCCAAACAAAAAAAATTAAAAATTCTCAAAAATTAACAAAATGCCGAATTTTTCATTGTTCAATTTTCCAAAAATGAAATACGTATTACATATACATGAAAATTTGACCAATTTTTTCATTATGAAAATTGTGTCCAATTTTTCATTATGAAAATTGTGTCCAATTTTTCATTATGAAAATTTTGTCCAATTTTTCATTATGAAAATTTTGTCCAATTTTTCATTATGAAAATGTTGTCCAATTTTTCATTATGAAAATGTTGTCCAATTTTTCATTATGAAAATGTTGTCCAATTTTTCATTATGAAAATTTTGTCAAATTTTTCATTATGAAAATTTTGTCCAATTTTTCATTATGAAAATTTTGTCCAATTTCTCATTATGAAAATTTTGTTCAATTTTTCATTATGAAAATGTTGTCCAATTTTTCATTATGAAAATTGTGTCCAATTTTTCATTATGAAAATTTTGCCCAATTTTTCATTATGAAAATTTTGTCCAATTTTTCATTATGAAAATGTTGTCCAATTTTTCATTATGAAAATGTTGTCCAATTTTTCATTATGAAAATTTTACCAATTTTTTCATTATGAAAATTTTGTCCAATTTTTCATTATGAAAATTTTGTCCAATTTTTCATTATGAAAGTTTTGTCCAATTTTTCATTATGAAAATTTTGTCCAATTTTTCATTATGAAAATTTTGTCCAATTTTTCATTATGAAAATTTTGTCCAATTTTTCATTATGAAAATTTTGTCCAATTTTTCATTATGAAAATTTTGTCCAATTCATTATGAAAATTTTGTCCAATTTTTCATTATGAAAATTTTGTCCAATTTTTCATTATGAAAATTTTGTCCAATTTTTCATTATAAAAATGTTGTCCAATTTTTCATTATGTAAATTTTGTCCAATTTTTCATTATGAAAATTTTGTCCAATTTTTCATTATGAAAATGTTGTCCAATTTTTCATTATGAAAATGTTGTCCAATTTTTCATTATGAAAATTTTGTCCAATTTTTCATTATGAAAATGTTGTCCAATTTTTCATTATGAAAATGTTGTCCAATTTTTCATTATGAAAATGTTGTCCAATTTTTCATTATGAAAATGTTGTCCAATTTTTCATTATGAAAATTTTGTCCAATTGTTCATTATGAAAATCTTGTCCAATTTTTCATTATGAAAATGTTGTCCAATTTTTCATTATGAAAATGTTGTCCAATTTTTCATTATGAAAATGTTGTCCAATTTTTCATTATGAAAATTTTGTCCAATTTTTCATTATGAAAATGTTGTCCAATTTTTCATTATGAAAATTTTGTCCAATTTTTCATTATGAAAATTTTGTCCAATTTTTCATTATGAAAATTTTGTCCAATTTTTCATTATGAAAATGTTGTCCAATTTTTCATTATGAAAATTTTGTCCAATTTTCATTATGAAAATTTTGTCCATTTTTCCATTATGAAAATTTGGTCCAATTACTCATACTGAAAAAAAAAAAATTAGGCTGTGAATTGCCAGCACTGGAATTGACCGAGGATTGTTCAAAAATGATGTTGTTCGTCGCATGTTAATGGTGACTCATGCAAATCACATGGATGCGGTGTCAACCTAGAAACTATGGGTCTCTTTTGAAGAGTCATGTGGATATAGAAATTACACCCAAAAAAAAAATGGTCTCACAAAATCTAGTTCCAAAACATATTCAAATCGAGATGAGAAAATTTATTCAATTGAAGTACGAGGAGTTTGTACTTAGCTGTTGTGAAATCTACTCAGATGTAATACATTGTACTAGTTTTGAGTCTGCTTGGAAATTTTTCTTACTTAAAATAACTAAGTAGTTGTTAAATTGAGGATATTTATACTGTGTGCCAGATGAAGATCAAATTCATTCAGTTTGAGCATGTTTTCCTTAAATTTCGTAATTTTTTGTTTCAATGCATAACGTGCACAAGACGCAGATTTCCGAGAAGTCCCCGGTTTTTCCTGGAATGAATTGAAGAGGAAAACAAAGCAAATTTGATATGGGACAAGATACATACGTTTCCACTGACATACGATGGCGGGCTGTAGGCGTATTAACTGTATGAAGATGTTGGTATAAACCATGCACAAATTAAGTACAATTTTAAATACTACAAAAGAAAATGAAAATTCCAGTAACTGTTTCAGTTTGTCGAGACATAATTTTTGCCTTACTCACTGAAACACTTTCCACCATATTCATAGAAATTTAAAACAGCTTTACAAATCTTTGTTAAGTAAAATAAGTGAAAATGTTATTCATGTTTTCATACATGCGACATAACAACGGTTTGTAAAGCTGTTTTAAATTTGTATGAATACGGCGACTTGTCTTTCATTAAAATTTTCATATTTTTTTTTTAAAATAAACCACTTCGCCTTTTTTGCAAACCCATTATTATTGAACGAATAAGTTCATATGCGATATTTGAAAAATATTTCGGCAGCATCAACGTCTCTCATTATTCTGAAGTGGATTTCAAGGCCAACACTTGTAATAGTGTGTACACTGTGTTTTGTTATCGTTATTTATTGTGGACTATTTGAGTCAATCATAAAGTAAAAGAACTAAAACATTATTTAGACTTTTCATAAAATGTTTATCAAATAATTCTAATCCGTTGAATTATCACATTTAAACAAAGAAATAACATAAAAATTCGGATTATTGTATACAGAATAAACACAGTGTGTTACATTTTCCATGGGTTTGTGGAGTTAGTCTGTTTGGCACGCACTCGCTAACAATATTTAAAGATTGAGAATATTTGGTGAAGTGTGCGGCCCACCCGTTTCCATTATTTATATTATTTTGGTCATCCTCTTCTCTACATCTTTCTCCTCTTCATCATCACCATAATATTTATGTACATAGTTCAGAGTGTATTTTAATAAAAAGAAAAAATATACACCAAAAACATTCAAGAAAAGTAAAGAGTTTTAGATAAATTGCGGTACGTTTACTATTTCTAAATTACAGTTTACGAGCATTTATTATACTGGTAAAGGGTGTTCATTCATAGGGGTGATGACAACTGTTTAGGTCTGCTTTTGAGTGCAAAGTCCACTTCTATATCAGAAAATAGAAAGTATATGTGGAGCAGGCACCAGCAATGACTTATCGTTGGCAAAGAAAAACTAATTACCCCCCAAAAAAAAAAACATTATTACAATTAAATATTTCCAAGTCGCACGAACAAATCAATAATTAGTTTAGCACTCGTCTAAATTATTCGTACTTCAAACAAGTACACAAAATGTACAAGAAAATGAATACAGCAAATCTACTCAATTCGCATACATTTGTCCTTATAATGAGTAAAGAAGACTTGGTTTGAGTACATTTTACTTGATTTCAGTAGGGTTGCTAATTTTTTGAACTTTAATTAACCCATCATTAAAATTAAGAGAGCACATCAACTCATTTCGTGTACAACAAAACATGGCTTCAGTTGAATTAAGTGAACGTGAAAATTTTTGGTATTAAAATAAGTACAGAATTTCAGATTGAGTTCACTCTAATTATTTTCCATGCCATTGAACTTCTAATGCCAAAACAACGCTAAGTTTGAAAACATTTTAGTTGATGAAAGTATGTGGTCAATTTCTTTCGTACTTAAAATAAGTGAAAAATGTTCATCAAAATATTTAATTTAAATTTAAAATTTCTTACTTGAATATTTAGTTTAAATTTAAAATGTCTTACTTGAATTGATTAAATTAAATTTAAATTTAACTTAAATTTAATTTAAATTTAATTTAAATTTAATTTTGGACAATATCTTACTTGAATTAAGTGAACGTGAACATTTTTTGTACTTAAAATAAGTACATAATTTCATATTGAGTTCACTCTAATCAATTCCCATGTCATTGCACTTCTAAGCAGAAAACAACGCTAAGTTTGAGAACATTTTACTTGATTTGAGTATGTGGGCAATTTGTTCGTACTTAAAATAAGTGAAACATTTTCATCAATTAAATTTAATAATGGACGAATCTTACTTGAATTGAGTGAACGTGAAAATGTTTCGTATTTAAAATAAGTACACAACTTCAGATTGAGTTCGCTCTAATCAATTCCCATGCCATTGCACTTCTAAGCAGAAAACAATGCAAAGTTTGAGTACATTTCACTTATGTGGTCAAACAAGTGAACAATTTTCATCGAATTATTTTTTTTCAATATAAATCGGTCAAATTTATTAATGGAAATATCTTACTTAATTAAATATCGAATATATTTCAATGAAGTATGCAGAATACTAAGTTTGAGCAGATTATAAAATTGAGTCAACAAAGTTTCAATTACAAAGTTACTAAATTTTAGTAAAGGCTTGCTAACATTTCCATACAATGAATACTTCATGTAGCCTAGAGTTTGTCACTTATCCCAGTGGAACATCGACTGACCGAAATTTTCACAAAGACCTCGCCTACAAGATTGTTTTTTTTTTGACTAACGCTCCTAAGTTTGTGCTTTAGAGCAGCTCAAAATGGACAACGATGGTGATCGAGAAATAATCATTCGGATTTTCATTTTGAAAGCTATGTCAACAAGCTAAACTGCAGCATATGGGGATCGTAAGACCTGCTCGAGATCGCTGAGATGTCAATTTAGCTTAAGAGAGTAAGAGTTTGGTGCCAATTAAGAAGAGGTGACATCATTATTTGAGAAAGCTGCTGGAAACTCTATTTTAGTTAATGGTTGGAACATGAATAGGATTTCTTTATTCTGTGTGTCATGTGTCGCGGTCTCATAGTCGGACTGGGTGGGTCACACACGTCTCACAAGAATTACCAATAAAGTCTTAATCACTTCAGATTTAACGAAATCTCTCCCAGTCTGTTTGGAATTGGTGACGAAGTCAAGTGGACTACTTGTGGACGCACACGTTGATATACAATACACACACATAAACAATCTATGTTTAGTTAGAAACCGTCATGAATCGGCATGCTTCGAGGCAGTGAAATCGTGTTAAAGAACGACAATGTTTGTTCATTGAAATATAACAAAAAAAAAATGCAGAAAAAATTGTTTTATGTTATATTTGTAATGCTAAAAAAACGTGTATTTGGACCACCCTTTCAACTTTTTAGTAATTCTATCTACTGTAAGACATTTTGATTTGATGGTTGGCGATAACCAACATTGTAAGATTCCTAATCAGCTCTACAGTCTGCCTTTGTAATTGTCCTTTTAAAAAATGTGCATTAATAAATAAAAATCTAGTGCGTTCACCTTTATTTGACCACATAAACTGAGTGTATTAAACTCATACTAAGTTCCAAATAAATGTGTTTTGAATGAGTCAATAAATTTGTTTTTTTTTTCGACATCTCAAGTTGCAGTTTGTCCCTTATCTTTTCAATATGTTACTCATATGTAAATGGGTTGATCACATAGCATCACCATAACATGCAACACCCTGTATTTACTACCGGACCATGGCATGAACGTAATCTTTAGTTGAACATCCAGTAGTTGTATTGCTTTAAGTGATTTATGTTCTTTTTTGTTTTTGTACCCTTCGCCATTAAATAATAGCATTTTGTTGCGTGGCGCCTTGAAATATTTTCATACAATTCTAATATTCAATATGATTCAAAGGGCACAAGGCTGGAATTGTAAAATGAAAGAAAGTGTTTGTTTCAAAGAGATAAATAATAACGACATAACTCCCCAATATATTCGGGGTCTTTATGATTTTTATTTTTTTTTATTTAACATATTTACATTTTGTTTTCTCCGCTTCCAGTTTACCTAAAATTGGTAGTAGTAGAGTGTTCTTATTATTCGATTCGACCCAAAAAATAAACTCTTCATACACATGATGTTGTTCCTTCAGACATAAATTATGTAGAAAAACTGTTGAAAACATTTACAAAATTAATAAATGATTTATTGGTCCGCGTGCACGGTACACACATACATCCGACCGGATACGTACCAACACACACTGGTGTGTGTGTGTGTGTGATGGTCATTCATTTTGAAATTCAGCTGGAGAATGCCACTTGAGATTACACAATTTCCAACCTCTCTACTTGGACTCGCCCAGCTGACCCTTGAATTAGCTGTTACCTCCCTTCCAATGTCCTTGACCCTGTGGATGTGTGAACGGAATTTTTATACTCCCCCCTTTCCATGATGATTTATGGCTCGCACAATCCGCAAAAAGTAAGTGCTGGCTGTGATTTTGTGATTCTGTTGCCATTGCTGGCGTTGATAGTGAAGTGTGGAAATCATTTTCATTTCCTCGATTGCTTTCAACACAAATTGACAGTTCAATTTTCTTTGGTTTATTTTCTTGCATTCATTCATCCAACGAGAATGTCATCAACTGACGGATGATAAATATACTTTGTGGAATACATTTTATTTAACAGCGTACAGTGGGAGTGTTTGCAAATGATTTAGAAATAAGTGGCATTTGTCGCAGACTGAAGCTGAAGTATTTAAAGGAAGCTGTCATCATGCTATTTAACCGGAAATCGTTTAATACTTTCATAACTATGTTAAATGGAATTTCCATTTCGTTGTGCCACAATTGATTAGTCCCAGACTTGTTTCGCAACGATCTATCAATTCCATAGCTTTTCATATTGACATAGATCTAACAAAGGAGTTCGCAGTTATTGTTTTTTTTTTTCAATATATTCCAATTAGACGTAATTAAAAGTTAACAACAAAAATTTGCATCAGTAAAAGAAAAACCTGATTGCCGGTTTTTACGAAATTAAGTCATCGGCCAAGACAGACTTTAAACCTTTCATAACGTTGTGTCACAACATTTCCTATCTTCATATAATTTTCCATAATTAATTAATGAGGTACCGCACTGTGGTCAATATTTTGAGATAGCGGCCAAAACTCCTTTTGGTTTTTGTTCTCCGATTTTAAAGTTATTAGACTCATATGAAAGTAGACAGTAGTAAACCTCGGGAGCCAACAAATTAGAACTCTATTTTAAATATTTCACTGAGAACAGGATGGTCTAAAATGGGCTTTTTCAGAATTTAGTAATTATGATATTTTTAGTTAATTTTTAAAGTTGAAATGATCATAACTTTTTTGTTTTTCATGATTTTTGGACGAAATAAATTTTGTGTTGTAACTTAACTTATTTCCTATCACTGGTATCAATTGAAGCTCTACTGTTTTCAGAACAATTTAAATATTTTTTTTAAAAAAGGTCTAATTTATCGGAAATTTCCTACTTCATAGAGCACAACTCCTGTGAGTCAAGCTGAGTCAAAACACAAATTTACTATTTTTTTTGTAGTCCTAACCCTCCCCTACATTCCTATATATACGTGTCCATGCATCGGGACTGCACTTTTTGAGCTACAGCAATTTTTCTGACCCAAGGTAAGATATTCGGTACAAATGCACGTCATATTTTTTGAGAAGTTATTTGTATGTGAAAGTAGCTATTATGCATATACATTAGGGTGGAGTGAAAACATGCTTTTTTTTTAATTTGAAAAAGTTAACCTCGGAAAGAGATGTAGTCTGGGGTCCTAATGAGGGGAAAAATAAAGAAAAAAATTTTAAAAAATTTTTAGGGGTCGCGCCTCTCCCTCTAAATTTGGAAATTATCGCTATTTTGGCGTTGATTTTAGAAAAATCCTAAAAATTAACGACTTAACTTATTCGAAATTTAAAAATTTGAGGCAAATATGAGGATAATCGACTAATATTTGTAGCTTTGGTGGCGATTTCATTGTTCAGTCAATTTTCTGAAGAAGGGACGATTTGACTTATTTTACTTTTTGAAATTTTTGAACAATGAGAAAATTTTTTTTAAATTTGTTCATGCCCTTATTTCATTGTTTACGCTATTGCAAACATTTATTGACATAAAACTTTTTAGGATTTTTCTAAAATCAACGCCAAAATAGCGATAATTTCCAAATTTCGAGGGAGAGGCGCGACCCCAAAAATTTTTTTCTTTATTTTTCCCCTCATTAGGACCCCGGACTACATCTCTTTCCGAGGTTAACTTTTTTTTTTGAATTTCACTCCACCCTAATATACATATTTTGATGAAATTTTGTACAAGAGTTCTTATTGACCCAAAAAATAATTCTGTTGAAATTAGGAGAATTTGGCCCATATTTGGACCTAGTCCACATAGAAGGGTGTATAAAAATTTTGACAAAAATGACAATAGAATCTGAGCACAATACAAGAACAATTTCCAGATATTGTACTAATGAAGATCTTATTAATATTTTGTTGTGCACATCAGACCCATATATGTCCAGTATTCGACAAAAATGGAAATCAACCTCATTAGAGTTAGATGAAGAAGCTAAACAACTACTGCAAAATGAAAATCAAAGCTATTTGGAAGAAATTTTTACTAGTATTGTTTAATTAACACTAGTTTAAAGATTATAATTTTTTTCTAATTTTAGTATTAATTTTTATTAATACATTTAAATAAAATATATGTGCACTTTAAATCAATAGTAAAAGTTTACTTAAAATTTTATCGATGTTGTGTTCTGTATATAATGTATCCAAATGGTATTGATATTGTTGGGAATTGCAGTGTTATTTTTCAGTTTAATCCTCACAAGAATTAGCTTTCTTCCACAAAACCCAACCTTTGGCCCCTGTGAATATTGAGACTAAATAAATGTCAGGGGCCAAATGTTGGCATTTTCTGACCAAAATTAAGTTTAGGAATAATAAATAAGTATTGGTTGTAAAATACGATTGAAGAAAATAAGAAATTATAAAAAATATACCTATTTAAAATGTCAAAATATTCAACTTTTACATGGAAACTCAACAAAAAATTAAAATGCATTGTTAACTCCACATTACTTACGTTCCTATCAGTCGATTTTTACGTTTGAACACGCAAATTGAAGCTTAAAGTCCCTCCTATTGAACAAAAAAAACTGCGTAAAAAAATACCAATCCGGCCAAAAGTTATATAGTTTTGACCGCTATCTCGCGAAATTGACCACTGTGCACCGGTTCTTTCCGTATCGTTTTGCAATTCATTAAACACTAATACCATTTCCAAAGGAATCCTTGGCTCCCTAAATACACTGACAGTCCCATTGTGTGGAATCCTCCCTCAGACGAGCAGGCGCCAAACAGAAATTTCCGCTCAACCAAAGAATGATGGAAAAAAAACACCCGTCCAAATGACAGTTATCAAAATGAGTGACATTTATTAAAATTATATGTATTTATAAATGTGTGTGTGTGGGTGTATGTGTGCCTTATTAAAACCAAAATAAGCCGTATAAAATTAATTAAGATACAAACAAAACAAGCGTACGAAATTCATTATAAAATTAATAAATTTCACATCTCATATCGGGATTCATTGTGGAGCCCTGCGAGCATTTGAATATTTTGGCAAATTCGGGGAAATTCGCCAGCGGCCCAATTACCCGGTATTTGGCGGGCGCATGCACATCCAGCAGCGATATTTTGTCCTTCATCACATCGTCCACATCGACGCATTGGAATTGGGCAAAGCTGAGAAAGAAGAGCTTTTTATTGTTCATCTGCATGTTGGGCAGCAGCTCGTCCAGAGTTTCCAATGCCTGTAGATTTAGCCAGCGCATGTAGGATTTGTAGGCCAACTGAACGGCCGCATTGTCGGCTATATTTTCCGCTTGCATATCGGATACCGGCAGATATTTGCCATTATAACGAAAGTGGGCGTATTGACTTTTGAAGCAGGCCTTTTTCCGTTTAAATGCTTTGAAGGAGGGCTCGTCCCACCAGATGGCCAGATCGGTGTCATTGTTGTTGTTGTTGTGGTGGTGGTGTTGGTGCTTGCCAATGTCATCGAAGCCGTGTATCAGTTCGTGAGCCAACAGAAAGCCCAGAGTGCCAAACTTCAGCGCTTGCGGATAGTGTTGCGACCACAAATAGTTTGGCTGCAACAGCGACACCGGAATTATGATCACATTTTCCGAATTTATGAAGGCGGGCAAATGGATCAGTTCATGGCTGACATATTCCATTTTGCCGGGACGACTAAGTTTCTGTAGGAATTTAATCACACGCAAATTATTCAGTTGCTTAAGATTTGCCATATAATTGTCCGGATTGGTGGTGACCTCGGCATATTCCAAACTGAAGTTGCGACTTTCGTATGAGTTGATGTGCAATTGCAGGCGTTCCAACTTTTCCAGGGCCAACTTACGCGTATTCTCTGTAAGCCACTCCATTTTGGAGGTGTTCATTTGCTGACGGAACGTCTGTTTGATCTCGTGCCAAATGGTCAAGATGTCAGTCTGCAGGGCCACCGTATCGTACGTTTTATAGATCGTATTGTCGAGCAGGTGCAGGAAGAACTTTTTCGTTCTCTCCAGGCACACATCTTCCAAGTCCGCATAGGGTCGATCGTAGCCCATGAAGAAGGGCTCCACCAGCTGGTACATGATGTAATTGGCCACCTGTGCTTTGGGCGTTTTGTGGAGTACCTCCTTCAAGACGCCATGATAGCCCGGCGTATACTCATAGCAGGTGACATTTAAGGGATAGCCCAAGGTTGTCTCCAGGAATGTTAGGAAATTCATATTGTCACCATATAACGTTTCCAGTTCTTGTGGCGCCCTTCTAATCGATTCCGATTTCAGAGCTTCATCCATGTGGAAATCGGAAAGTCCCTCGGCCAATTGCATTTCAAAATCGAGTATACCCTTGGAGACAATTTCAGCCTTCTCTTCGCTAAGGCCCAGGAAATCTTCCAGATTCTCCTGTATGCCCACTTGGTAGTCATCTCTCAGGCGTTTGGTGGCCAGACCCTTGTACACGCTCTTGCTGCCCAGTTTTAAAGCTGGCTGACCCACAAATAAAGTGTGCAGTGATTTATTGCCAAAGTCGGCGCGCAGACCCAATCGTAAAATGATATCGAAACCGTATCTGTGCTGAATGCTACCCAACATTTTGAAGCAATCGAAGTCATCCTCCTCCTGCCACACTGCGCCCGGCTGCAGCAGAGCGGGCATCGTGCCAAATTCCCGGATGATTTCGTGCATTTCCTCCACCACCTTAGCTTTCTTCACCGCGGTCATTTTGCGGCATGACTTGTAGAAATCTTTAACTTTTTTCACAGCATCCGCATTGGTGGTGTCCCTGCCTTCCAGCTCCTCTTCGGATTCCTGCAGCAACAACATCTCATTCGACCTGTCTGCGTTCAATAGTCGCAGTTGCTTTTGCTTATATGACGAGCCCAACAAATCGAATATCGATGTTATTCTCTTCGCCGATGTCTCGGCGGGATGAAGGCGTGGCCAGTTGCCACAGGCATATTCATAGAAATTGTCGCACACCTCCGCCTCCGGATTCATAAAGTTACGCATCTCCGCCGATTTGGCCATGCGCATTATCTCGGCCACATAATCGGAATCGTTGTACAGCGAAATGCGATTCTCCTCCACCTGCATGTGAACGGCCGGCGAGGCGAGGCCGAAGTCCAGCCACTGAATCACTTGTAGGCCAACTACCAGCAACAGTTGCAGTCGCATGCTACTGCGGTTCTTGACAGATCGCCAACACATTTTCTGTAATTGTTTTCCCAAACCGAAACTTGTTTCAGACAATCAAACCGACCGCACTCGAATTCGAGACACTTGTGCTACGCGCTGAGTTACTCGTAAAACTGACGTCTGTCGGTTTTGTACGTACGGGACGGACGAACGAACGGACGGACGGGTGAATGGACGACCAGTCCGAAGCGTTGCTTAGGCATCTCTTTGCTTGTGCTCTTTTTTCTTTTCCAAAAGTGATCGTTGCTTGTTATGGTTGTTGTGGGCTAGTTCAAAAAGTTATCAAATCAATTTTTGTAAATAGTATTTGAGTATAGTTTATGTTGGCAGAGTTGTCGTGTTCATGGCGTTGCGATCCCCAAATGGGCATAACAGAAATGACAGAGTTTTTTGTTTCTGGGTAGATTTCGTAATGAAAATGTATGCCAGGATGGCTTTATTTCAGACTGAACAGTCGTGGTTCACATTGGGTTCACATTCATAGTTCGACAGCATGTTCAATGGTCGAAAGAATTGAAACGCCCGCACAATATCTGGGAAAATTAACCCGACACTCGCTTTAAAATTACACATGAGTACCCATCACTATTGCACAAATGTGAATTTTTCTAAATAAAGTTTGAATTAAAATCATTTAAATATTTGGGGGGTGGAAAGCCAAATTTGGTGTCCTGGCGCAACGATCAAAAACATTTATCAACATATTTCACCTCTTAATTGCCGGCGACTTTACGTGTAAAACTGAAATCTGTCAGCCATGTACAATTATTTTTTTTGAAAAATCATTTCACATCTTTAAGTGATCAATTCCCGCCTGTTCCTTCACGGATAACTAAGTCATGGTTACCAGCCAGTGCTGCCAGACAATATTCAAAAATGAAAATAGAAAATCGTCATAAGATCAACCACTTTTTATTAAAACAAAAAAAAAATACTTCATTAAATGCTGTTTATAATAAAAGTTAAATTCATCATACAGGGTTTTCCGACAAGAGGTGTTATTTTGGTATTCAAAGAAAAATTGAACTTTTTGAGATAAATGATCGAATGTTTTTTTTCATAATAAAGAGGAATGTATGCCGTTAATAATGGAAAACAACACCAGCCAAATGGCCAACACGACCATGCCTACAGGACCATATCCTGTTCATGAATTTTTTCATAACCAAATCGCAAAGTGGCTGCCCTATGTCCTCGATAGCCTCACGAATTCTATCTTTGAGGTCTTGAATCGACGCTGGGCTGTTGGCATAGACCTTTTCTTTCACGTGGCCCCCAAGGAATAAGTCGCAAGGTGTTAAATCACAAGATCTCGTTGGCCAATTGTGATCACCTTTTCCAGAGAGAGAACACGGTCCGGAAACTTTTCCCGTAAAAGAGCAAAGGTTTCGTTGCTTGAGTGGCACGTAGTGCCGTCTTGCTAAAAGTAAACGTTGTGCAGGTCAATATCATCTCTAGATAGCGGAATCCATTAACCCATTTCTTTTCGCCATGTGTTCGAACACACGTTTATCATTTCTCGACTTTGAGTAAATATACAAAATAGAATTTTAAATTGACCTAAAGTAGTTGAATTACTTGTCGAACAAACCTACGACATGGCGGCACAACAATGGTCCCATTTGCATATGGCAACACTAGCGCTTGTTATCTTGGCGCTTTTAGTTTTGTTTTTTTTTTGTTTTTTTTCTGAGAGAGCGCACATTTCGCAATTCAAATGTCCGGCTCAGTCTTTCGTTCGCTATGAATGAATTCCATACACTGTGATTTATTTGTAATGAGTGTGTTTTTCTTAGTAATCGTCTCAGTTGAGTCTCCAATACGAACTGCTGAACTGTGAAGATTGTGTGTGCCCAAGTGTAAATATGTATAATACACATATGTCATATGTGTATACATATGTACGATATAAGTACATATATAGTTATTGACACCCATGTAAATGCAATTATATTTATTTGTTGCGATACAAATTGTTTGAGCTGTTTCTATTTAAACGTCTGTCATACAAACTTTGATCCAGTGGATACATGTCTGTATATGTATGTAATTTTTGTTTAAATCTCTTATTACTTAATTGCTGAAATATGAAATTTAACTTTATGATGGTTTTTTTTTCAGTGGTTTATATTTAAATGTACAAATACTGATTTCGAAGCAATTGTGGACGTGATAAAAATCACAAAATAACAAATGAAGTCAATAAATCAGTGGTACTACGAGGACAGCTAGGAAAGTTTAAAGAATCGAGTCATCTGTAGTACGTTTTCCATAACCATATGGAGATACTTAAAGATGGAATTACCCTAAATATAGATTACAACCTAGCACAAAAGTGACAGCAATGTAAGGGTTAATACGACGGATCTAATACGGTGTGTTATGGCTGCGAAAGGCCGAATATTGGAGTTCGGACTAGTGGGGGCTCATCAACTCAATACACAGACATGGCAACTACAAAATTTAAATAGTTAGACATTTAATCATAAGTCCAAATATACATTTCTCTTTCAGATTTATCAAAACCAAGCGCCAAGGGGAGTACAGCCGAATATTTGCTATTGCTGCTATATTGCTATTTTCGTGTTGAAGTAAAAAAAAAATCCTAAAAATTTGAATGTATCACAGATAAAAGTATTTGAGGCAAAGAAGAAGATGATCAACCAATATTTGTAGCTTTTGAATCGATTTAAATGTTAAGTTCATTTTTTGAAGAGAGTTATTTTACTTTTTCTAATTTTTCGACTATTTTATTTTATTTATTTTTCCGGATCTTTTTGGCAGTAAAATTGATTTATCATTGATTGATAAACATTGATTTATCAGAAACTTTAAAAATAAAAAAAAAATTAAATTAGCACCAAAAAAATTTTTTTTTTTTTAAAATTTTTTATTACTTTTTTAAAAAAAAATTGTCCATTTTTTATTTTCAATTTTTCTTTACTTTTTTAAAAAAAAAATTGTCATTTTTTTCAAAAAAAACATTTTCTTTTTCCAAAAAGTATGTTTTTTATTTTTTAAAAAAATTGTTAATGGAGCAGCGCAACTTTTTTTTTTAAAAAAGATGTCTACATTTTTTAAAAAAAATTTTCCATTTTAAAATTTTTTTTACATTTTTTAAAAAAAATTTTCCTTTTTCTCTAAAAAAAAGTTGTCCTTGTTTTAAAAAAAATTGTCAAAACTTTTTTAAAAAAAATTTCCTTTTTAAAATTTTTTTTTACTTTTTTAAGAAAAAAATTTTCATTTTTAATTTTCCTTTTTTAAAATTTCTTTTTTAGATTTTTTTAACTTTTTTTTAAAAAATTGTAATTTTTACAAAAAAAAACATTTTCTTTTTTCCAAAAAAATTTTCTTTATTTTTAAAAAAAAAATGTTAATGGGGCAGCGCGACTTAAATTTTAACAAAAAAAAATTCCTTTTTTAAAAAAATTTCTACATTTTTAATTTTTTTTTACATTTTTTTAAAAAAAATTTCCTTCTTTTCTAAAAAAAGTTGTCCTTTTTTTAAAAAAAAATTGTATACACTTTTTAAAAAAAAAATTTCCTTCTTTAATTTTTTTTTTTACTTTTTTTACAAAAAAAAAAATTTGTCCTTTTTTAAAAAAATGTAGAAAAATAGAGAACTCTTCGATTTATTGTGACAAGATAAGATGTTGGAGAGCCCCTTTCCTATTTTCCGATCATCCGTTGCAAACTTTTTTTTATTAAAAAGGACTCGTTACTCTGTTTTCTTTGTTAATAACAATTTAAGTTAATATTTTTAGAGATGCCACAATTTAAAAAAATATTTTTGTTCGCTCTCCTGAGAAGTTTTATGTTATAACTTACGTTGTTATTCGTGAAAACCACAGATATGTACACTGTACAATCCAATGTCGCAACTCGACTAAACTTAGCGTGTCATACGCTAGTACCTTACATGGCACGGCCCATCAGATACAATTACACGTCCTGAATGTCCGAATATAAACGGAAATACTGTATCCTTCATTCACTGCACCACAGCCATGTGTCTAACTAATGCTTAGGCAATCTTGAGCAAAACTGCATTCAAAGATCCACGTTCGTCCAACTTCGTAATCACTCATCACTCCGGTGATTCATCGGACCATTCACCCTGGGTCTATAATCCCAGCTGAAGAGACAAACGCGCCTTGCCGCTCGTGATCTACCTGAATTATTCCAGCCAGTATTACGAATCATCTATTGACCAGAAAACTTATCAATCGGTAAAGGGCCACCTGCACCTAAAGAGCTGCGAATAAAACACGACCCACTTAAATACTCGTATACACACTTTATATTTTTTCCCGACATACTCAATTTATTTTCGCCTTTGGTATACATTGCGATAGCTACTCGTATCGATTTATCCGACATGTTAATGCTTTTGAAACAAAATAATAACTTTATTTTTATTTTTTTTTAATAAAGTGCATTGAGAACTGCTTTTAGTTTACGAGTATATATTTTTTTCCATCATTTTCTAGTTAAAAACGAAAATAAATTATTGAATGGTTTGTAACTACATGATGAAACCACCCATCCACTGCGAACAGAGAACACAGAGAACCGCCACATGCTACTCAAAAAAAAGAAAAGAAAAGAAAAAAAAAACCAACTATAACCACAACATTTGTTCATAGGGATTCTCACAATTATAAACTTGAACTCAACAACCTCGTCCATTCTGCACGTGCGGAAAGTTCTGCAGCAAATTGTTGTTGTTGTTGTTGTTGTTGATACTTGCCACTCATTGCGTGCCACAAACTTATTTTCCTGGCAACGATTGCAGCAGCCCCATGCGACCATTAACAGTCGTTCACACAATCATGTACGACAACGTACGACGTGTAGGTGTACACTCATATTTAGCCAACACAATGAACTTAAATTCACGTTAAATGTGTGTAAACTAATTGCGTATTTAAATCATTTTACAGGCATTTAATCTAAGTCTTTCATAGTATTCGTACAGTATCAGATTTGATGAGAAACCGAAACAATGGCTAAAATTAATATAACTCTAGGTAGATGTGTTGTAAATAGTGGATGCATGCTACGCATGGTAGATACCAGAATGGACGTGTCGGTCGTTTTTGTTTGGAAGATATCAAAGAGGTCTTGGTTGGCGTTTTTAGTTGCACTCCTAGATTTGCACAAGCTGAAATACTAAAAAGAAGTAACAGTTGTGTTCTTCCCTAGGTCATGGTAAAAAAAAAACTAAATCACTACGCTGTCCTATTGGATACAAATGATTCGGGATTTTATAGTCAAATCACTGTGCGATGTTCCTCTATACGTTCGTCTCTTAAATGCTCACTGTAGTCCAAACGAAAAGTGTCAGTGTCAAACAAATTTGCAGATATCAGTGGATATGAAAAATGGACCGAATGTGGACTAATGGGGATAAAGATTGTCTTTAAGGGAACAAGAAAACCCCTGGAAAATTAAATATTTTTCCACAATAAAATTATATTATTTTTGGGGGAAAATAGCTTTGCTGGGAAATACTAAATGCGCCCAGAAAGGGACATGAAATACCACCTGAGCCTATGAGATAACCTGCTTTTGGAAATGCTCCAAATCGGACGAAAGCAAGAAGAGGTTTTCTTTAAGGGAATGAGACAAACACTGAAATATTTAGCAATTTCGAATATTTTCACACTAGATAATGATTTTTGTTAGAACAGAAAATGAATAAGTTTCGAAAGACTGTACCAATCCGGAAAAAAATCGTACCCTCCCTTAAAATGACCCTGAAATTACAAAAATCGATATCAGAAAGGGGGAAATGTCCCTGAGAAGCGCTAGGGCCCCAAAATAAAAAAGATCGTGGCAAAGCTAAGAAAAATTTATCAAGATGAAGAATATGATCGAAGAAAATGTCGGCAGCCAGAGGGTCGGCTCCAGGACCTTCTGTAAAATTAGGTTCAATCCCCTTATACAAGTGGGGGTACTCAAACTTCAGCAAATTTCATAAGGACGACAAATTTGCAATTTTTTTCGAAAAAAAGTATGATAAAATAAATCATAAAAAATATTAAAAATTTATAAAGAAAAAAGTGAAGAAATTTATAATATTTTTGTATGAAATCTGTCGGCTCCAGGACCTTCCTTGAAAATAGGGGCCTCAAACTTCAGCAAAATCCATAAGGTCGACAAATTTGCATTTTTTCTCGAAAAAAGAATGATAAAATAAATCATAGAAAATACTAAAAATGTACAAAGAATAGTGAAGAAATTTATAATATTTTTGTATGAAATCTGTCGGCTCCAGGACCTTCCTTGAAAATAGGGGCCTCAAACTTCAGCAAAATCCTTAAGTTCGACAAATTTGCATTTTTTCCCGAAAAAAGAATAATAAAATAAATCATAAAAAATATTAAAAATTTACTATGATAAAAGTGTAGAAATTTATAATATTTTTGTATCAAATCAGTCGGCTCCAGGACCTTCCTTGAAAATAGGGGCCTCAAACTTCAGCAAAATCCTTAAGTTCGACAAATTTGCATTTTTTCCCGAAAAAAGAATAATAAAATAAATCATAAAAAATATTAAAAATTTACTATGATAAAAGTGTAGAAATTTATAATATTTTTGTATCAAATCAGTCGGCTCCAGGACCTTCCTTGAAAATAGGGGCCTCAAACTTCAGCAAAATCCTTAAGTTCGACAAATTTGCATTTTTTCCCGAAAAAAGAATAATAAAATAAATCATAAAAAATATTAAAAATTTACTATGATAAAAGTGTAGAAATTTATAATATTTTTGTATCAAATCAGTCGGCTCCAGGACCTTCCTTGAAAATAGGGGCCTCAAACTTCAGCAAAATCCATAAGGTCGACAAATTTGCATTTTTTCCCGAAAAAAGAGTGATAAAATAAATCATAGGAAATACTAAAAATGTACAAAGAATAGTGAAGAAATTTATAATATTTTTGTATGAAATCTGTCGGCTCCAGGACCTTCCTTGAAAATAGGGGCCTCAAACTTCAGCAAAATCCTTAAGTTCGACAAATTTGCATTTTTTCCCGAAAAAAGAATAATAAAATAAATCATAAAAAATATTAAAAATTTACTATGATAAAAGTGTAGAAATTTATAATATTTTTGTATCAAATCAGTCGGCTCCAGGACCTTCCTTGAAAATAGGGGCCTCAAACTTCAGCAAAATCCTTAAGTTCGACAAATTTGCAATTTTTTTCGAAAAAATATAAAATAAATCATAAAAAATAATTAAAATGGAGAAATTTATAATATTTTCGTATGTTTTTTTTTTAAATTATATAAAATTTGGTGGGGATCTTCAAACTTCAGCAAAACCCATAAGGACTACAAATTTGCAAGAATGATGAAATAAATCATAGAAAATACTAAATAGAAATATTTTTTAAATAATACTTTTGTATCAAATCTGTCAGCAAATTTGTGGGAGACCGACAAATTTGCAATTTTTTTCGAAAAAAAAAATATGGAGAAATTTATAATATTTTCGTATGTTTTTTTTTTAATTTATAAATTTGGGTACTCATTTTTATTTTGTTACTAAAAACGGGAATGACAGAAATCACCACATGAATTTTTCACAACTTAAAATCTACAATTCAGTAGGTGATTTTCATTCATCGAAAAATCGTCTTCAGCTATGAAGCTCATTTCCGGCGGAGTGGTTTTTGGGGTCGGAATCGAATTTCATTCTTAAAATGTGACTCTATATCTCACATATTTTGTATTTTTATTAATATATAAAAATGTTATGTTCTTAATGGAAAGTCCGGCTATTCCATGGACAGTTGGTTAACGATAAATAGTCTAAGAAAATTGTGGATTGAAACCATTTCACTGACCTCTCCCTTTGCTGACACCTCCCCATGGCGGAGGGTACATAAGACGTGGTCAGTTCAAATCAAACCACGTTTTTCAATTTCAATAGTGTTCGTTCCTGATAATCGGTCAAGAATTTTTTGCATTTATCAAGGACAACCAAGATTATTCTAAGAAAATTTCGGTTGTAATCATGACATGCTCTAAAATCCGTAACGACACATATATAATAATTGATCTCGAACTCGACTAACAGAAACAAAACTGCATGAAGAATATAGATCAACAAAACATCAACAACATTAACCAAAGTAGATTTTTCAACCTTGCAGTAGTTAGGACATTTTGTCACCAAGCTCAATGCATTGGCTTCCAATGAACTCAAATGCAAATTCCGAAAAAAATCTTGTTAAACATAAAAATAATTTTTAAAATAGATTTTTTTTTTTAAATTTGTTGCCTTTATCAAATGCTTGTGTCATATTTGCATACATATGTACGTGCAAATTCACAACACAAGCTCTTAAACCTCAAATCACTCTTAAAAAAAGTCAATCAAATCTCTCTCTTCGACTATTTTCTGAGTTTGTGTCGTTGCGATAACCTATATCACCCATATTTGGAGGTTGAAACCTACTAAGCGGACGCTGCGATCTGCGAAGTATTTTAAAGCCACAATATGCATTTTCATATCAGTTGGAATGTTGAAATCAGAACGTTCGGTATTTGAGCATAACTAAGTTGAACGAACAAGTAAAAGTGAATTAAAAACGCGCCATGTTCGAAGACGGCATAGCCAAGTCGTTGGTGGCATTTATAATATTGCAGATGGCTGCAGGATCACCTGTGCCCTCCGATGATCTCAATTCACCGTATGCATTGCAGATAGTGCGCTACGCGAAGTCAGCGGAAATGCACAATTTAATGAATGAATCGATTGATCCGTGTGAGAACTTTTACAGTTTCGCCTGTGGCCGTTGGAATCGCATAAATCCGGCCAATTCGTATGAGCACATCACGACGGGATTCTTTGAGACCGTTCAAAGGGCCCTCAATCGGAAAATAGCCGATGTTCTGGTAGACGATGATGGCCTCGACACCGACGAGGACAAGAAAGTGAAAAATTTCCATGAATCGTGCATGAATCTGGGAACGTTGAAAAATGTTTACAAGGACAAACTGCTGGACATTGCCAGTGAGTTTGGTCAAATGCCCGCCCTGCGGGGTGACAAGTGGCAGGAGGGCAATTTCGATTGGCTGAAGACTGTGGCCCAAATAGCCCACAAATATGGAATCGCCATTATACTGGGCTACGACATTATGTCTGACTTTGCCGATAACTCGGTGAATCGTCTGTATATCGGCCATCCCGATCTGCCACTCGAATCAAAATCCATGTACTTGGATGAACAGAACGCCATCTATCGCAACCACTACCAGCAAAATATTGTCACCATTCTGAAGACCTTTTTCGGTATAAATACGGAATTGTCTCAGCAGACGGCCAAAGAGATTGTCGACTTTGAAATTGGCCTGGCCAGGGGCACCGTAGACGAAAAGCTGGGCTTACAGCTGGACGAAATGGCTGTCGTCACCACCATCGCCGAGATACAAAGGAAATACTCACCCGATTTAGATATGCAAAGACTGGTCAACATCTCCTTGGGTTCGGTGCCCCGTGACAATGTTTACGAAATGATTGAAGACTATCAGAAAAATCTCGTCGAGCTTCTGCGGGAGACTCCCAAGCGCGTGTTGGCCAATTATATCTACTACACGCTCTTGGACAATTTCATTTTGAAGGCGCCCAAAACCAAGGCGGCTTTGAAAAGCAAATGCATCGATCAAACCAAGAAGTATTTTGCCAAGAACTTGGACAATATGATCTATCGCAAGTACAACACCAACGATACGGAACAAGGCGTCAACTTTATGTGGCATGAGATTCAGGACACCTTTAAGAACCTGCTGCTGTCGCAAAAGCTCAATTGGATAAGCGAGGACACCCGGCAAAAGGCGGTGGACAAAGTCATGGCCATGAAAATGGAAATCAACTCGTACGAACAGACGAATTTCACCGAAGAAATTGGCCAACTGACGGTAAACAAACATGATTTTGTGGAAAACTTAAAGGCGGCCATGGCCTTAAATGCCAAAAACTCCCGCCAGAAGTTAAACGAACCGCCGAAACCGCTCGATGCCGGCGAACTGTTGTCCTTCACACCGGCCAACATCATTGTGGAGAATAAAATTAAGGTGCCCGTATCGCTACTGCAACCGTTCTATGTGTGGTCCACCACCTATCCGAATGCCGTCAAGTACGGTACACTGGGTGCGCTGATATCGCACGAGTTGATACACGGCTTCGATGATACGGGACGGAACTTTGACAAAGTGGGCAACAGTCGTAACTGGTGGGACGAAGCCTCCACCAGTGCCTTCAAAAATCGTACCAACTGCTTTGTCGACCAATACCAAAAATACATCTACAATGGTCGCCAACTGCCGAAGATGACCTCACAATCCGAGAATATAGCCGACAATGGCGGAGTACGTTTAGCCTACGAAGCCTATCTGCGGTGGTACGAGGAGGCTATGCGTTCCTTCCAGAACATGGACATGGAGACGTTGCCGCGACTCAATTACACCAGCAAACAGTTGTTCTTCATCAGCTATGCCCAGATATGGTGCAGTGACATTCATCCGGCCATACGGAATTTACAAACCTCCACCGATACCCATGTGCCGGGTAAATTTCGCGTTATTGGACCCCTGTCGAATTTCGAAGAATTCTCCAAGGAATTCAAGTGTCCCCTGGGCAGTACCATGAATCCCGTCAAGAAGTGTGCCATTTACTGAATTCTTTAATAATTATTGTTTCCCCCTAAGATACCACGTGTATTTTAAAGAAACGAATAAAAATATGTACATTTTTTAAAATTTTCCGGATCCTAGTAATGAAATAATAAGGGAAAGAGAAGGCCTGGCAATTTTTTTTAAACAATTATAGATTGAGTAACAAATCCACAGATTTTATACGGAGCTGTGTACGATATTATGTCCATACTCTTCCGTGTGGGATTGACAGTTTAAAGACGACTTCCAATGTCTGGTCACTGTATTTATGGGGGAATTTTTAATATCGTTTTACATATACTCGGACTGTTGCCGCCATTGCGAGTTAACCCTTTTCGTGGCAAATCAATTTTATAGGAATCATATGAGTTGTCAAATATGTATATTTGACAAATCCCCGAAAAGGGTTAACCGGGATTGAAACTGGATTAATAATACAATGGTAGCACAGCCTGTCTATCACAATATCCTCTAAAATTTATGAGAATTAAATTATCACAAATATTGTTTAGGATATCTGCCGGGTCATCACAACCCACAGCGTTGTGAGTCTCAACTTTATCAGACTGGGGACAATTGAGCGTGGTAAACAATCGAATCGATCGATATAATGACTAAGAATTTGCAGATTTTCTTCGCAATCAAAATGTCGGCTAGGTGTTTTCATAAAGTCGATATTTTAGAAGAGGACTTTGAAAAACTGCAGCGTAAGATAATCAAAAATTACAACTGAATTATTATTATATTTATTCTACTAAAATAGAAAAAAATACCATTAAAACATTTCTGTGTTCGTTCGTTGGATTTAAATCGAATATATGGATTCTTCACTTTATTTTAAAGTTGGCTAAAACCGTTTTTTAAATTTACTATGAGAGAAGTTTTGACTTGCGGTCCTTGAATAACAATATTTGGGAATCGTATTTAATCGCAAGAACACTGGAGATATTTTTAACTGTTTTATTTCAAAAGGTTTCTCTTTTCACTACAAACAAAAACAAATAATTTTAAAATAATTTATCTGTACCTTAAATGATTGGATAATTTCATTGTCGGAAAAATGTGTGGTCACTTACCTGAAAAGAGAAAGGGGGAAGAAGAAACAAAAAATATTAGACAATTGAAATACCAAAATATTTCGTTTGAATTATTTGACTTGCGAAGACAGATGATATTTTCAGAACAGACTTTTGGTCAACCAATTTAAGAGATATATGTATCTGGGGTTTTCACAAGCACTCGCGTAAGTCTTAAAATCAAATTCTTCAGGAGAGCAAAACCAAATGTACAATGTTCATCAAATTGATGTAAAATGTTCATCAAATTGATGTAAAATGTTCATCAAATTGATGTACAATGTTCATCAAATTGATGTACAATGTTCATCAAATTGATGTACAATGTTCATCAAATTAATGTACTGTTCATCAAATTGATGTACAATGTTCATCAAATTTATGTACAATGTTCATCAAACTGATGTACAATGTTCATCAAATTTATGTACAATGTTCATCAAATTGATGTACAATGTTCATCAAATTGATGTACAATGTTCATCAAATTGATGTACAATGTTCATTAAACTGATGTACAAGGTTCATCGAGTTGATGTAGAGTGTTCATCAAATTGTTGCACGGAATTGAAGAAACATTAATGAAAAGTTCTACATTAATTTGAAAAAAAGTGTAGTAGGTTGGAAAATGATAACCAAATTCATTAAATTGATGTAAGATTTCACCACTGGAGAATTTTTTTTTGAATGGGTTATTTTGTTTTAATTTACAAAAATATGTGGATTTGATCAATGAATATATTTTGTAGTAATTTTTTACTTGAATTATAAACTTTTTTTTGTTATTTATAATTTTTTTGTTTTATTCAAAAAAAAAAATCAGAAAAGGACATATTGCCCAATGGGCTTTCCGGCCGTTCGTGGGGAGGTCAAAAGGCCCAAATTGAAATGAGACTTTAAAACAATTTCATGGGAGATCATAAAGCCCAATTTTTTGGTCGTTATATCCGTGAGCACTAAATTCGGACATCTTATAACACAGAAAGTCATGGTTAGATTATCGACGAATTGTTTGATGACTGTTTATTTTGTTCTGACATTTAAGGCGGTAACGCTGTCATTTTTTTTTTTTTTGGTTTTCTGCCATAATGACTGTTAAAACATGGAGCACTACACACAATGTGGACATGTCATAATTAGGGATGTAACGAAGTTCGCTTTCGTATATAATATTCGCATTCGATTTCGCAAAAAAATAATTAATTATTCGCTTTGTCATTCTAAAAAAATAAGATTGCTTATGTTACGCCTAAGTCAATTAGGTTATTTCCTTTTATAAACAAAATAGTAATTTTTTTCCAATCTCACAACGTTTGGAAATAATATAAACTAAGAATGCAGCGAATTTTCGCTTTCAAATATCCGAATGCGAATTATTCGCATCATTTTGATAAATTCGCTTTCGCAAAAAATTATATTTCAATATTTGCATTCGCATTCGCTTTCGCTGAACCCACTTTCGATACATCTCTAGTCATAATGGACAAAACAAAAAATTTCCGAAAGCTTTTGCAAACATTCTGCTTCTAATAAAATGCGTTCGTATCTTAGCATCAACAAATGTCAAGAATTTTTTGGACAGAACTATTTTAGAATCGTGTAAATTTCCAAAACCTTGTATTTCGAAACTGGCTAGACAGACTTCAATGTATTCAAAACATTCAAACGGACTGATCTGTTTAATTTTCTACAAAGTTAGACATATGCTATAAAATTAGATTATCTTAAAAAAAGTTTAGTTCGTTTTTCAAGTGTTGCCTGCCCGCACTTTCTGTTTTACACAATAAAACATGCAGCATTTTTAAAATGGGTGTACGAAAATTACCCCAAACAAAATCGACAGAAATGTAAATGAAAAATGTACGTTCTTGAACCTGCTCCATTTTGAAATGAAAATTTCACATGCCCCGCTTTGTTCGCCACGAAAATATAGGTTTATCCATTTCCTGGTTTCAAAAGAGTACGGCCGGAATTCGACATCTGTCAAACTAAGTTGTTAAACCAATTTTTTTTCTTTGTTTCGGTTGGAAGTCTGAAACTGACGAAAATGAATCGCTTAAATCTACTACACAAATGGTGATTCTGGCGCGGCCATATATCGTGCTTTAAGGGGAGATTATGGTTTATGGTTATTCATGACCAAGATATTTTTTAAAACAAAGTTTTATATTTTATAAAAAAAGGGGTCCTGTGTTCGAATCCTTTGATAGTTTAAACTTTACGAAATCCTTTTTTTTTGTGTCATATGGCATCGCTGGCTTTGAATGGGTTAATATAAATATTTAAAAATTTCTTCAAAATCGCTCCCTGAGCCTCAAATAGATGTTGAAATTTTTATACTTATCGTTACACTACCAAAGAGTATATCCAATAATCTGATAAAAAGTTATAGCATACCTTAAGGATGCAGATTTAAATCGCTGTACATCATTTGTATGTGTCTCTTTATATTTTGGATCCGAAATGATTCATAAATGATGCAGGGAATCTAAGTATTGCAAGGCGGGTTTACATCATTAGTGGTTCAGTGGCTGATGGTTCAAAACCAAATTTTAAAGTAAAGAAACACAAAAAGTGTGTTGAATCACTGTTCACTGTGCAATTGAAGGTTGGCGTGAGGTTATACACAAATTATTGTATATGGTTCAAAACGTCACTCTGTGGACGGCCCTCGCACTCGCAATACGAATATTACCAATGTCTTATGCAATTAGCAGTTATTGATTGCATTGATTTGCCACTTACCGTGTGTTAATATGTTAATAGTTTCGTTGTGCCAATAGAACAGACTTAGTAGGCAGCCCTTGAATGTTTGTAATGGACGGTAACCTTTGAGAACATACGGATTGAATTGTAAATACTGGGGCATGTCCTGCCACTGCAAGAGTTCCTCGTCGACGGCACCGGAAATTGAAAAACCTTTCGTAGTTGGCGCTACGGCTGACGTGGTCGATGAGGCTGGCGATGATGATGCAGTGGATGTGGCTGTTGAAGACGGTGATAGTAAGGCGGGTGTGGTTGCAGAAGCTGGTGGTGTAATGGAGGAAGTCGATGAGGACGATGCCGCGGAGGAGGCGGAGGAGGAGGAGCAGGAGGCATTCGAAGCATATGAATTAATTGACGATGAGGTAGTAGATGAAGACATTGTTGCCAATAGTGATGGACCAGAAGACAAATCCTGTTTGTTTGCTATCGAGGAAGTGTTTTCAAATGGAAGCATTTGATTTTTTATTAATTGCTGCTGTTGTTGTTGTTGTTGCTTAGAACATTCCCTAATGTTTGCGACAGCATTTCCGGCTGCCCCCAAACCAACTTTGGATGATGTTCCACCATCGGAATCACCGTTGCCAACACCAATGCCGCCACCGCCGAGACCGCCGCCACCACCGCCTTCACCACTCGCAACAGCAGCATCAGCTTGAGCAGTTGGTTTAGTATTGTCCTCTTCTATGTCCTTAAATACATTACCGTTACGCTTTAAAATCGGCGTAGCAATCACAGATGATGTCGTTGATGTTGAATTCGATGTGGTCTTCGATGAACATGACTCGGGCGACGGTGACGGTGACGGCGACGGCGATGATGAGGTATTTGTCTTGCACGCAGCCAATGATGTGCCAACCAAATCCAAAGTCTCCACCACTTTGCATTTGTCTCTCTTCGCGGGCGACGACTGCGGCGAGTGAGATGGTGTCAGGGACATGCATTCCACGGTGCTGCCCAAATATTCGGATGCATCTATGAGATGCGTTAAACCGTTTTTCGGTGCCTTCATCGTGCCGTAACTATTGGTGGTGGCCGCCGTCATGCGATGCCTCAACACGGACGTGGGTGCTTCGGCATGGTCGGTGGTGCTCTGGACCAGCATGTGCTGGGTCATCGTCGCCTCTTTTTCCGTTTCCGTTTGGGTGGTAGTGATGGTGGTGCTGATTGTGCCGGTATTGCTGCTGTTGCTGCTGCCATTACAATCGACAGCAGTTTGCATGTTTTATCACGTTTCTATGTATGTTTAATTGCTACAAAACAAGGCAACAAATTTGTTTTCTGCTTCTGCTTCTTTTCTTTGTTAGTTTCTTCTGCTGCGGTAGATCGTGTTCTTTTGCGTCAGCTGCAATGCTATGGAAGTTTACTTCTCCTTCTTCCTGTTGGTTTTACGGATTACTGCAAGAGATAAGCAATAGAAGAGGGGAAATGTAATTAAAACTTTCTTAGGTTATACATATTTAACTTAAAGGGGGACGTTTACTAGTTGGAAGGTTATTTAATGTTGAACTTGAAATTGGGAGAAAAAATTACATTGCTTTCAAAATAAAAACCAAGGAATCTGAATATAAACCTGAAGAATGCCCTAAATTGACCATAAGGATATATAAAGTCCAGTCGAAAGGGGTCCACTATTATGAAGAAATTAAAAAAGCTTAAACTTAATGTGTATTCATAATTCACTCAACTCATTAAAAATAAATAAAACTCAAAAAAAAAAATAATTTAATACGATATACGAGTTTAAATTAAATTTATTAAAAAACCTAAAGATTTAAATGTTTTTACTGAATTTTGTAGCATGAGTCTGAGTGACACCAGATTCTTAGTAAAAATTACAAGCCATTCACCGCTACAAGAGTTCGAGGTGACAGAGCGTATATCAAAAACGAAAGCTACGGAAAATTCTAAGAATATTTCAACAAAAAAACTTGGGTTGAAATATGGAAAAAAAATTTTGTTGAAAAAAAAAAATTTTGTGGAAAAAACAAATTTTGTTGAAAAAAAAAATTTTTCTTGAAAAAAAAAATTTTTGTTCAAAACAAATATCCCTATCTAATATGAAACAGCAATTTTTAATGCGCAATATGAACAATTACATCAAAATTTAAAAAAAAAATCGAAAAATACAAAAAAAAACGAAAACTATGGGAAATGCTAAGAATATTTCACCAAGAAACAATTGTTAACAAAAACAAGATTTTTGATTAACAAAAGTTTACCACAATAATGAAGGTAGCGACAATTGTCCAACAAAAAAAAAAACTCAAATACAACCCTGGGTATTTTGATTGTAAAATTGTGATATAAAAATGTCAGACAGCCCATGGCACACTTTTTAGAGAAGCATAACATTATTTTTAACTAGTAAGTTGTAATGCGCCTATGGCGCCCGTTGAAATATGGAAATATGAAAAAATTTTGTGGAAAAAAAAACATTTTGTTGAAAAAAAATTTTCTTGAAAAAAAAAATTTTTGTTCAAAAAAAATTTTTTGTTGAAAAAAAAATTTTGTTGAAAAAAAAAATTTGGTGGAAAAAAAAAATTTGTAAAAAAAAAATATTATTTTTTTTATTATTATTATTTATTGAATAGAATTATAGAACTTTTCAGTTTTGCGAACTAGTTTTTCCCCATTTTTGTAGTGAATTTTAATCATTTCAATGCGTTGTTGAAGCGTGTATCATTCCATTTTTAGTAATGGCGTAGTTTCTACTTGTCAAATGTCAAAAAATAAAAGCTTCAAAAGTGACAGATACCGAAATACCGGGTGATTCAAAATAACACCACTTGTTGCAGAAACCTGTATTAAAGCAAAAAAGTAAGAATTGACTAAACTCTTCACTTGTAAACATTAAAATTATTGTGTATTTATTTATTTCTTTTTATTTAATCACTAGTAAGTTGTAATGCGCCTATGGCGCCCGTTGAAATATGGAAAACAAATTTGTTGAAAAAAAAAAATGTTTGCTGAAAAAAAAAAATTTTTGTTGAAAAAAAAAATTTTTGTTAAAAAAAAAATTTTTGTTGAAAAAAAAAAAATTTTGTTGAAAAAAAAAATTTGGGGAAAAAAAAATTTTGGAAAAAAATTTTGGAAAAAAAAATTTTGGTAAAAAAAAAAATTTGGTAAAAAAAAAAATTTGGGGAAAACACAATTTCTGTACAAAAAAAAAATATTATTTTTTTTATTATTATTATTTATAGAATTATTATAGAATGCCTATTTAAATTCCTACGTACTGCGTGACAGAGTCAGTGAATCAGTGAATCAGGGAATCAGTGTATCAGTGAATCAGTGTCGAGGGTAAATATATATTAATATTACTTTTATCACTTAATATAAAAATTAAATTAATTAATACGTTTTAGAGCCCCAAACTTCATTGTTTGGTGGTCTGTACTCTAATTCGTTGATTTAAATGTTTAATACGAAAATGTATTCGACATTTGAAGAAAAAAACTAAACAAACTATTGAAAAGTCAAGAATGAGTTTGACAATCAAAATTCTGTCAAAATGTGCCATGAAAAAAACATACATTAGTTTATAATTTTTCATAAAAAAAGAATTTGAATTTTCCGTAGATGAATCCTAAGGGAAAAAAATCTAGGGTTATTGAAAATGGACCATTTTGATAAGCAAATTCCGACTATGGACTGGCACTTCTAACCAGGAAAATAAATTACAGACTGAAATTATCAGCAATACAATTTGTCTACAAATATATTCAATACAACTGTTTATATGAATAAAAGTGCACGAATTCAAATAAATGTGTACTATTAAAATTTTGCAGTGACAGCAACGGAATTCGTCAACGTTCGTCTACATTAATAATAATAATTAAAATTTCCGTCAACAAATAAAATGAGATCCTTCCATGTCAATCAAATGCACCCACAATGAACTACTGTCTAATTTTGGTCAGTTTGTATGGAATGTAGTCTGCAAAGTCATCAACTATTACTAAAATCACTATGCAACAAAATATAAAAAATAATTTTTCCAGTTTCATTGGTGGAAGGACGTGGTGTGTGCGACTATCACACAGAAGAAGCCGAGTTCGAAACCGGACCATCAAAAATTTTTCGGCGGCTGTTTTCCACCTCGTAAATGTGGGCGACTTTACGAGTAAGACAGCAATCTCTAAGCAATGTAAAACTTCTCTAGAAATGCAAAAAATATTAATGGAGATTTTTGTTTTTTTTAAATGTTTCTTTAAAATTACCATTTTCTTATGAAATTTGCCCAGACAATTGGTTTTGTAGCCGATTAATGGGTGCAGTGAAATCAATCATGCACGAATGGAATGTCAAAGGACATCGTTTAGCGTATCACTTCGTCGCCTTCGACGATGATTCATTAACATCGAATTGCCTCTGTTCCACTTTTTTTTTTATCACAGTCATCATGTTTTATTGTTGGGTTTCATTTTAAGTTCCCACAAAATGATTGCAGTTGTATTCATTTTTCATACTCGGTACAGTTTCTAGTTGTTGTTGTATTTTATTTTGGTTTTACAAACGATATTCTGCAACGTATTTCGTATGACAATCACGATATGACTGAATGAATATGCAAATGTTAAATAAACCACAACCACTCTACGATGTCCTTAACAAATGACATGAGCGTGGACGAATAAAGGGGGTTTCAAAGACAAATGGTGGCAAATGTTTTTAAATAAAAAAATGTGTTCAAAAAACCAACCAAAAAAAAGAGAAGAGAAGAAACAGCACATGTGCACCTGTCAAGGAGATAGTCCTTTTGCCCACTTCCGGTCTCTGAAATCTTGTGCCCCTCACTACTCACATGTCTTCTTTTGCATGCAAACGAGTATTTGTGTCAGCATATTTTGCATTTCCCCCGCCCCCCCCTCCATGAAGTCGTTATATATTTCTGTGCTCCACATTATAACAATACAGAAACACAAATGAAACAGACAGCAGGACCCAATGCTGGCAGGTGGGCGGGGGCTTCTTATGTTTTCTGACGGATACATTTATTGTGCATGTAATATCTTTAAAAACGAGTATACATTTTGTGTTTTTTGTTGCGAATTTTGAGTGTTTCAAGAATTTCTGGTCGCTTCAAATGTAAATACATGATAAAATTCACAATAAAACATTTGACCTGTATCCATAATAACAGTTTTATAATCTGTTGACAATGTGGGCGTTTCTAATGCAATTCGCAGAAATACAAACGACTGAGTTCGTTCTTATCACTTTTAGTTGAAAAATTCTTTTAATTAACAAATATAAATGTTAATTTGAGAAATCTAAAAATTAGAATACAAATAGGAACCACCAATAGGGACTGCCCTCCACAAATTATTAGATTATTTTGTGGGAGTCCTCAAAGAAAAATTTCATTTTCAATTTGGCGAGTATTTTCGTGGCGCCTAATTTAATTCCGCCCTGTCATGTTTTGTCAAAATTCTCCTCATCCACTGAACTTTCGTAGTCTCTAACACGAAAATATTTTGGAATTAACTTAAAGAACACAATGTAATTGGAATATATAAAAATAAAAATATATGCAATGCCTTCAAACTCGCGCTCTATTTGTATTCATCCTAAACATATTATTAAATTAGGAAACTACAAATGACGGGTTTGTTTTTTTGTGTTCCTCACCATATCCAATTTCTCTGCAAACAGAGAAACAAAATTGAAACCATTTTCAATTTCAGTAAAACGTCCTCCTTTGCCTATGCTAACTACTCGGGGCATTTAGCCCTTTTCCGGGCCGAACCGTTTTAGCGAATTTGAATTTGCTTACAACGGAAATTTACATAAAACAAATATTGCTGCAAAACGATGTTTGCTTTTCTCTCTCTCCATCTCTCTCTCTCTCTTTCCCTTTTCAGCGAGTGATTGCTGTTTGACCTTTTTTTTGTATTTTGTTTCCATACACCGAGTTGCCCATGGGCTGTCCTTCGTAGCACAGAGGAACGGGCAGGCCTGGGTCCCTCCGCAATAAAAGTCACATGTCGGTACACAGGACGCAACAGTGGCCACGCTCCCCCCTCCCACATAAAACTATCAGACAAAGTCTACATTAGTAAGTTTGTGCTGTAAGTAGTATGTGCGTTAGTCCTTAAGTCCGTTTAAAGCTTATAAATATTTTTCGTATAATCGCAAAAAAAAACAACAACTAAAGATGAGTACGAAGAAGATTGCAAAAGGAACATGGCTACCGCAGAATGGTACACAAACGTGTATTGGTACACACGATGAAAAGTTATTGGCTGAAATGTTGAATTTGTTCCACCCGGGCGTTATGGCCATTTTAAAAATAGATTTTTTATCTAACTGCAGCCAGGGAGCTGTATCATCTCGTTGTTTTGCCTCCGTCAGCAATAAGTTTCACAGAACCAAGTACTGCGTGCAGCGGAGCTTGTGGTTTGTGATAAGTTTCTCAGAATCACAGATATAGTGCTACGGGGCTTAAGTTTTGTATTGGAACTTCGGGACAAAATAGAAGTCAATGCTATCACATTCACTCGAGAAAAGTTTATGAAAAATTGCCTAATTGTGGATGTTGTCCGATTTAATGTTGCTTTAAATTTAATTTCTCTTAGATGAATTTCTCTTAGAACCGAACATGGCTCATAGCTGAATATTCGGCCAAAGACACACCGAATATCGTATAAATGAACTAATCTTTATTTGGTTGCATTATTATTTGGAGACCATGGATTGACCCCGCTGGGGTCAATGGGGGCCACCTGATAGGATTTCTGTCCTAGCCTGACCAACTACAATTTCATTAAATACTAACAACGGCCTCTTTACTGGCGAAAAGTTCGACAACACAGATGAGGGTTTGCGAGTTTTCTAATAGAATAGGATTGTGTATTGTTTCATACTCGAATTTTTATTACAGCAATGTTGACAAAATCTCATGATTTCCATATTATTCTTGTTAGAAATTTTCCATTCATTAGTGAATTGTTTTCCTTTCGCCAACACTTCAATACAGCACACATTTCTTATTGGGATTCATACCGCTGCCTTTGCGACAATTGAATTCCTTGGAAAATTCATCTAAATTCGACAGGGGACCGTTTACGCGATATTTATTGGGCACATGACCAAAACTCGATGTATCCAAACTGCTCAGCTCCGAATGTGTGTTGCTGCAGAACAACTGGCCGAAGCCGATAAAGAACAATTGTTTGTTGGTGTAATTCAGACCCGGCAACGTCTCCTCGCCCACGCTCTGATGGAAGCGCAACGTGTCCTCGTACCACTTGATGTAGGCCTCATAGGCCAGACGTAAACCGCCATTATCGGCTATATTCTCCGATTGGGATTCACCGCGATAATTGTAGTTCTCATATTGTTCGGTGAAACATTCGAGGCGACTGTACAGGTCCAGTATGGAGTAATTGTCCCACCAGCGTTTGAATTTACCCTCAGTGTTGTAGAAGATGCCTTTGTCATCGAAACCATGGACGAGTTCGTGTGAGGCCAGAAAACCCAGACTGCCGAACTTCAAGGCATTCGGACTGGAGCCAGACCATAGATAGTGGGGCTGCAACGAGGATACCGGGAAAATGACTGCATTTTTTAGGCGACTAGTAAAGGGAGTGCCTTCTTTGTCGGGCACTTCATTGGGGCTGTGCGGTGCGTTTAGGTGGGCTTGTTTTTGGTTACTCTTAAAGGCCAGTATGGCTTTTATATTTCCCACATAATCATGTTTGTAAAGCTTCAACTGGCGAAACTTTTCGGAGAAATTCTCCCGCTCGTATTGACCAAATTCCAATTTCATGGCCTTCAGTTTGTCCAAGGCTTTTTGGCGGGCATTATCCCTAATCCAACTGAGACGGGGCGACTGCAGTATACGCTGAAAGGTCAATTTGATGGTAACCCAGAAATGTTTAATGTCATCTTCCATTTGCCTGGACACCTCCTTGCGATAGGCCATAAAGTCTATTTCATTTTCAAACTGAGCGGTGGTCTCAATTAGGCACAACGTATGCTGTTGACTGGGCACCACAACCACCATGAAATCCTTCAGCAAATTATAGAAAATATAATTGGCCACAATTCTTCTGGGGGTTCTCTTAATAACATTGACCAAGTTTTGATGGCACACTTCCAGCTGATCGTCCACGGGGTAGGTGGGTATTGAACCGAGTGAGATATTTAGAAAACGCCTCATGTCAATATCTGGCAAATATTTGGTTTGCATTTTGTCAAGGGTGGTCTTTTTCCCCGCAGTATCGCCAGCATTCGCACAGGCCGAGGCTAGACTAGTTTTGAAATCCACAATATCCCTGGCTGTTGATGAAGCTAGATTTTGCTCTAGCCCCAGATAGGCTTTCAGTTTGCTAGCCACCACACTCTGCTCGGTAATTCCATGTTTGCTTCTAATTATGGCGGCTGCCAGACTCTCCTGAACATTTTCTGGCGCTATTTTCAAAAGCCTTACGTTACTATCCGATGAATCTGTTATTATTTCAGAATTTAAAATAAGTTTCACATCATATTTGTGGGAAATTTGCGCTATGGTCTTCAACCAATCGAAATCCGTTTCACGCCATCTATTTGCCTCGAGGGCGGGCATTTGTCCAAACTCCATGACAATTTCTTTTAGTTTAATCTTGAAAACACTCATGTCGACTTGCATGCAGGAGTCATAGAAATTTCGCACACTGCGTTCCAGGTCCGTATCGGCGGGTGATTCTTTGGTAAGCGTTGCCACAACCTCACGGTTATATTCCTTTTCCAGTATTGAGAAGATATCAACGCGTATTTCAGTCGGATTGAATTTTTCGAAATTACCACAAACGAATTCGTAGAAATCGCCACAAGGATTGCCCGACACATTCATATATTTGAGAATTTCCCCAGCTTTGGAGCGTCGCCCTTTCAACGCATCAACGGCAACCGATGATCCTTGAATCGTGGGCGACAGAATTGTAATTAATATTAAGCATTTAAGAATGCTTTCGATTATTTCCATTGCGTTTTAAAATTAGTTTGTTTCTTCAAAGACCGACCGTCTTGCGAGGTTTTTCTAAACTGTTTCACAACAATTGAGATTAGACAAAACTTTCACATGAATCACAGAAATTATTGTGCTAATCTGGGTTGTGCTAAGGTTATCGTAAGAAAGTTGATTCGTGGAAATAAAAAACAATTTATTTAGATCATAAGGTGTAGACGTCGCCGAATTCATACGAGTGGCACAGGGAATCTACGTAGGTGCGATTGAATCGTGTAAGACAAAACGAGTGCTGGCAAACTGCTAAGGAGACAGCGTAACGACAGAAAAGCTCGAAATCACTGGTACTTTCGAAGTAATTGATTTTAAGATTAAATAAAAATAGGTTAGAGAATTATTCAAAAAAAAAAAAAAAAAAAACAATCATGAGAAAGTGTTTAGTTTGTTCGACCGTCTTCTGGTCCCTGAGGTTAACATTTTTATCCGGAATACTCGGCTATCACGGGAGTCTCATCCTTTTCAAAAAGAAGATGGCAAGCATCAATCTAAATACCTCAACAACTTGTAAAAATTTTCTGTTTTCTTAAATTTTCAAAAAACCAAACACTTCATCTTAGTATGTGGCGCTGCCATTTGAGATGTTCAACTGCTCGATCGTCAATTGAGTTTATGAATAACAAAAATGTCTAAATTTCTAAGAAATTAATGCTTGCCAGTTCATACTATTCAACTAATTCAATGCCGATTTTAACGAGACGAAAAAATATTCTCTCGTTCCGTCTCTCATCTTGAAGATAAGAAATCCTGACCTTTCCTAATTGCTCCTCATGATTCTGTATATGAATAGCAATACTTTTTGCTTGGCGAAAACAAAAAACATTTTTATCAACAAACTGAATTCAAAACAAGCCAGGAACAAATAATAGAGATCATGGTCAACTTTATTATATGCTACATCCTAGCCCCTTAAATGTAGATCCGCTAACACAATTATTATAATCGATAAGAAAGTCAAATTGATTTAAATAAATTGGATGTGTAAAATACGGTTGTGGACGGTTTAAGCGGTGACGGTTTTCTGGTACCCTTCGAAGTACCCAACAAAAAATGTCTAACGGTACAGCTCCGACGTGGGAAATGGGGCCACAAAAATGGTTTTTCATACCACTGTTAACCGAAACGGCGTTGCCAGATGCATTTTCAAAGAAAAAAGGGGCTGAAGCCAGAATCATGAAATTTAGGGAGTATGTCAACGCCCAGACAGCCTTGAACGGATTTTTAGAAATTCTGTTTAGAAGGGGTTGAAAATAGAGAAAACGGCAAAAAGTTGACCCCAAAACGCTTTGAAATACGCAAAAAAAAAATATTTTAATATTGTGATTTTTGTTGGAAAATTGGTTCACAACTACGCCTGGCAACAACTGGTGGAAATTAGTTAGAAATTGGGCGAAAAAGGGGTCAAATCGTTTCAAAACGGGATAAAAAGGGTCAAAAGTGGGGGAATAAAAATGTTGGGATAAAAAAGGTACAAAAAGGGGGGGGGGGGGTATTAAAGGGTGAAACAAATTTTTTGGCAACAACAGGTGGATAGTTAGAGAAGGACGAAAAAAGGGCAAAAGTACCAAGACGGGATAAAAAAAAAGGTACAAAGTGGAAAAAAATGAAATATGTGAAAAAAGGGAGAATGGACGAAAAATAGGCCAAAACGTTTCAAAACTGGAAAAAAGGGAAAAAAGGGTGGAATAAAAAAGATGGATAAAAAAGGTACAAAAATGGGGAGAAATAAAAAAGGGTGAAACAAATTTTTGACAACAATATGTGGATAATAGTCAGAGAAGGACCCAAAAAAATTGCGAAAACGTACCAAGATGAGATAAAAGAAGTACAAAAATGGGAAAAAATAAAAAAGGGTGAAACAAAATTTTTGGAAACAACAAGTGGATAATAGTTAGAGAAGGAACGAAAAAAGGGCCAAAACGTACCAAGACGGGATAAAAAAAGGTACAAAAGGGGAAAAAACTGAAATATGTGAAAAAAGGGAGAAGGGACGAAAAATGGGCCAAAACATTTCAAAACGGGATAAAAACGGACAAACAGGGGGAATAAAAAAGATGGTATAAAAAAAGTACAAAAAGGGGGGAGAAATAAAAAAGGTTGAAACAAATTTTTGACAACAATATGTGGATAAAACGTACCAAGACGAGATAAAAGAAGTACAAAAAGGGGAAAAAATAAAAAAGGTTGAAACAAATTAGTTGGCAACAACAGAATGGTAATAGTTAGAGAAGGGACGGAAAAAGAGCCAAAACGTACCAAGACGGGATAAAATAAAAAAAACGGTTGAAACAAATTTGTTGTCAACAAAAGGCGGGTAATAGTTAGAGAAAGGACGAAAACGTACCAAGACGGAATAAAAAAAAGGTATAAAAGGGGAAATGGAAAATGGGACTTAAAGGGTTGGCCACAAAACTGTTAAAATACAAATGGAAGAGCGTGGACCAAAACGGGATAAAAAACAAAATGATAGCATCCGTTTATACGATTATGAAGAATAGATTTATAAATATCTAGACTAATTACACTCTGCGACAAATGGTAAGGGTCAGTGATCGGTTTGGAATGAAACCACCGGGGAAAGTTATATTGGTAAAAAAAAGTCATACGTGTTCCAGCGTTTCGCTGGGTCTCATCTAGGAATCGAGATATATCGATTTGAAGTTAGTAAGTATCGTATAGGGGAATTTGTCACGTTTTAGGCTCTTTTGTTTGACATAACTCGAGAACCACTCGTCCGATTTAGCTGAAACAAATTTAGAAAAATTAAGAATTACAATTCCTCTAATCTGTTCTTAAACCGTTTTCCTACTTAAGCAACAGTTTCGCAATTATAAATAAATGTATGAAAAAAAAAAATTATTTTTGCCTAAAAATTAAAATTTTTTTTTTTTTAATTCATAAAAAATCCAAAACGGTAAAAAGTGTCAAGTCCTATTAAAATGTAAATAAATGTATTTAAAAAAAAAAAAAAAAAATTTCTTCATGCGCTTATTTTTAACTTGGAAACTATTACTTGTAAAGGAAAATAATATATGAACAGATTAAGGGAATTGTAATTCTTGGTTTTTTAAAATTTATTTCAGCTAAATCGGACGAGTGGTTCTCAAGTTATGTCAAACAAAAGAGCCAAAAACGTGACAAATTCCCCTATACGATACTTACTAACTTCAAATCGATATATCTCGATTCCTAGATGAGACCCAACGAAACGCTGGGACACGTATGACCTTTTTTTGACCGATATAACTTTCCCCGGTGGTTTCATCCCAAACCGATTGTGGCTGTCGCACAGTGTTATTAATTAGTCATTATTTCTTAATAATTTTGAATTACATTTATTAAATTTTTTTTTTTTTTTTGCTGGCCAACACTCAGGGGTGCCCCCTATAAATGCAATGCATTGTGTTAGCGGAAGGAAATTAGGGTATCGGAAGGAGGAAAGAGGGAGTAGTGTTTGTTGACATTTGTTTTGAATTTCTGAATGTCACAACTGGCAGGAAACACATTTGCTGGAAGATTATTCCACATACGAACGGTTCGGCTAAAGAACGAATTTTCTCTATAGTGCGTCGTCCGGTCAACCGGCCATTTCACAATGAACGGATGAGATACCCTGGATAGCCGTGTATTCCGACTAAATGTTCTAACGTCAGGGACCAGACGACGGATATCTTCTGAACAGATAATTTTATGGCCTCCGAGTGAACCCGCTCTCACAACCAATTCAATCAAATCCAATCTAAATTCTTAACGAAATTATTGAAAACATTTGCGACCACAACATTCAAATCACTTGAAACTGTGATAACCTTTGCCAATGAGATTAAAAACTATTAGGCCAAACAAATAAAAAAAAACCTAACACGATTTTAATAAATTGCAAACAGAGACTTCATTTCAGTATTCAAACTGATATTAGAACGCAAGGTTTTCGCGGCAGAAGAATCCAAGTGAAAATGAACATCACAACCATTTCAATATTCACAATACTTGTATTGCAGTTGTGTCGAGGATTAGCGGCTGCCCAGGCCCCAATGAAACCTCGACCACAATATTCCCAGCACTCAATACGCCAGGCAAAATCCGAGCTAATACTTAAATACATGAATCGTTCGGCAGATCCTTGTGAGAATTTCTATGAGTTCGCTTGTGGCAATTATGCAAAACACCATCCGTTTTCAAGAGTTCGACCGTCTCTGAATAACCGGGAAATGCTGCGCACAGAAACTTCACGGAAACTTAAAGTTATTTTGACAAGAGATGGCTTGGCCGACACGCATGCCGATAGGCAAGTGAAAAACTTTTACAGATCATGCCTCCGTTCCCCGGAGTTGAAAAGTGTGTTCCCAAACAAATTGGTGGAAATTATAGGGGATTATGGCCAAATGCCACTGCTCGAGGGTGACCAATGGCGGGCGAGTAATTTCGATTGGATGGAAACTGCAGCGGAAATTACCCACAGAACAGGACTTGCAAATATATTTTCAATAGCCGTATCCAAAGATGTATATGACAATTCCAAGCATCGTGTTTACCTGGGCCAACCTACTTTTCCCCTCCAGCACAAATCTTTCTATGTCGATAAGTCTTTTGTTGAACATTTAAATGACCGAGGCTTGAGTATAGCCGACATCTTAAATCTCTATTTGGGTGTGGAACGGCAACTGGCTCTGAAAACCGCCAAAGATCTGCTGGATTTTGAAATTGCTTTAGCCGATGGCCTAATGGACTCCCAGCCGAATCAGAACACTACTGAGAAATATACTCTAGTTTCCCTCAATGAATTACACAGCAAATACATGCGGATGGCAAATTTAAAACGTTTAATAGGCAAAGCAATTGGCTTCATTCCCCGGGAAGTCCTAATACAGACTAGATATGTCGACACTGCCTTGAATGTATTGCAAAGGACTCCCACGAGAGTGCTGGCCAATTATGTGTTCTACACACTTCTCGTAAATTGCATACCCTACGGCACGGAGAATAAGAAAGTCCTAGAAGAGAAATGCTTGGCTCTCACCCAAAATCACTTCAATGAAAACTTGCTGAATCTGCTCTATCGCAAGATCGTCAACCAACAAACGGCAGAAGGCATCTTTCGAATGTGGCGAGAAATGAAGAAAATCTTCGCACAGACATTGCAATCGCCCGCACTCAATTGGATGCGAGAGGGCACACGAAAGTATGCACTACGGAAGTTGAAAGCCATGAAATTGAGAATTAATTCGCATGAAAACAACAACTTTGCTCAAGACTTCGCTCGGCTCAATCTGAATGACTACGACTATGTGGACAACGTTAAAGCAATACTGACCATGCGTGGTCTACAGGCCAGAGCTAAGTTTCAGGCACTTCCTCAACCCCTAGTAAACTATGGAGTCTTAAATGTACTCACTCCCTTGTATTCGCCCACGGAAAATCTCGTCTTATTACCAGTGGCTGCGCTTCAGCCACATTATTTCTGGTCTAACTCCTATCCTAATACTTACAATTTTGCCAATTTGGGAATTTATATGGCCCACGAAATGATTCATGGCTTCGATAGCCAAGGACGTCATTTTGATGAGCAGGGCTATGAGAGAGATTGGTGGGATGCCTACTCCGCCCATGAATTCCACGATCGCACCAAATGTTTCATTGAGCAATATCGGAATTACAGCGGTGATGGAAACTCATTGTCGAAAACTGAATTAGAAAAAGAAAGTATTGCCGATAATGGCGGTATTCGCTTGGCCTATGAAGCCTATTGGCAGTGGCATCGACGAGCCTCAAGTGATGAACACCAATCAACGTTGATAGCACTGCCAGGTCTCGCTTACACGCAGAATCAGATGTTTTTCATTCATTATGGCCAACAGTGGTGTGCCAATTATTCACCTCTGGCGAAGGCTCAACAAACAGCCTCGGGCTCCCACGTTCCAGAGACATACAGAGTAATAGGACCGTTATCGAATTTTCAGGAATTTTCTATGGAATTCAACTGTCCCAGAGGCTCTGGTATGAATCTCAGGGAAAAATGTGAAATTTTTTAATTTCCGTGATAAACATCAACATTTTTTCTGGAAAAAACTCCTATGCATAGAGGATATCAGCTCGTGGAGGGTTTTGAAATTACGATTTCTGTGAAATTCATGAATAAATGCTTTGTGAAATACCAAAATGTGTAAGGCTGAGGCGAGAGAGACATCAGGACTGTAGTGAGTCTGTAACTTATTTAGAATATTGACTAACTAAAGTAGGACTAACTAAAGTAGGTTTTTGAACAGTAAGATTAAATAAAATAATACTTGTGATTGACTGCCATAAATTTGTTGTATTTTTCTTTTTTTTTGATTAATTGTTGTTAATTGTTATATTGGTTTTTTACGTGGAAACCAGAAAAAATGATTTTTTTGAATAATCACATTATTTGAGGTTAAAGTAGAACTGTTCCAACCCCAAAATTGCTTTTCGACATAATTAAGGTCAAAAATGTGAGACAAAACAACGATCTCATTTTTCTGATAGAGTAGTCTAACTTTTAGAAGACATGAACAATGGGGCTTTTTACCAGTGATACTAAAAAGTTTAAATAATGAACCAAAAATAAAATGAAGACTGCCCAAAATGAAGAGTTCCCAAAAATATATCAAAAATTCCCCAAAAAGGCCAACCTGAGAATGTCCATAAAAATTCTGAAAAATCCACCCCAAAAAATTTATGAAAAATTACACTAGTCAACAGTCAAAATGTACTCGGGATGCGATAATTTTTTCTGTGTAGATAACCTTGACATGAGCTCGAAAAACGCAATAAAAAAATTTTTTTTCGTTCGGTTTTTGTTTTATTTTTGTTTTTTTAAATTTTAAAAAAAATTTTTTGGTTAATTTGTTTCGTCCGGCATAACTCGGGAACCACTTGCCCGATTTAATTGAATTAAATTTTAAAAAATTTAAAATTACAATTCCCTTAATCTGTTCATATCCTGTTTTCCTATACAAGTAACAGTTTCCAAGTTAAAAATGAATATATAAAGGAAAAAACTTATTTTTTGCCTAAAGATTTAAATTTTTTTTTTTTTAAAAATCCATAAAAAATCCAAAATGAAAAAAAATGTCAAATCTTATTACTTTTACGTAAAGTCACATAACCTATGAGCAAAATGAGACAAAGATCATGAAAATCGATGCACGCGTTTCGCTTTTATTCGCAATTGAGTAAAGGTATGAATTTCAAAAATTTCAAATTTTCATATATTTTTGTCACCCAACAAATATTAATTTTTTTTGTAATAAAAAAGAAAAAACCTTACCATAGACAAAGTTGTGCATATGTCGAGAATGCCATTCTTGTTGATCATTATTGTCCCGTTTTAATCCACTATTTTGCCCCCTCTATGCATTCGTATGACCAACATTTCGAAACATTTCCGTAGCAGAACAGCCAGATTTTTTTTTTGTGAAGCCTATTTTTCCATTTTAAATTTTTCATCAATCAAAATGTTTTTTTGATAGATTTTCCAGTGTTTTCACCCACTTTCAACCAGTTTTCCATAAACTCTCTCCACAACTATTTTGGCAGGACAGTGTTAAATTGTCATTCGGACAAGGAAATTATTTTCGTCCCATTGACCGTTCATTAAGTCATCCATAATCTGAGCTATTTCCATTTCGAACAAAATATGAAAGTCAATTTCTTTGAGTGTAGTAACCACAGCAGACCAGCCCACATGTACTGCAAATAATTATGAAATAATACCGCACCAATGGAATGTCTTCCAGCATTGCATAAATAACAATTGCCAACGACAATGACAACGACAACGAGAAGGGAAGACTGACTGCAGAAATACCCACATAAGAAAACGAACAACAATTATTACGCAAAAGAGACCGTACTGACCTATTTATTTTCCCCTTTGATTCGAAGCATAAATAATGGTTTTGTTTGTTCTGGGAAACTGTTTCAAGGATGCGATAACGACAGTCTGCTGTCTTGTGTTTGCTCTTTAGTTATTTAAATCTAGACAGGCGGTGATATGTGGCAAATATGAATTTGAGCTAGAAAACTCTTACAAATGTATTTGCTTCAGTTTATATTTGAACGAGCCTATGACAATGACTTGACATTTGAAGAGACATGCAATTCTGCATTGGACATGGGGGCGTATGAAATACGGCGTGTCTCTAGTGGATAACACTCATACGCCCCTTATGTTGAACCATGATTCAAAATATGAAATCTTGTAAATGCGAAACAACTTTGTTATAAAAATCACCATTCACTCAGCCCTACAATGAATTTACTCCAATATTGTTATTGTCTTACTGAATGGTGATAACATGTTTGGCGTAGGACTTCTGGGAGTACCTGCAACCGTTTACCCATAAACAATTGACGTCGCTTGAACCGACTAAATAATTGAAAATGAAATGAAATATTTGCGATAACATGTCAGGGGAATAAATGAATACGTTTAGAGGTTTATGTCACTGCGCTATTGCCACATTTTCCGGCTGTAAAGAAGTCAAAGTGCCTTTCGTAATTTTTTTTGATCACAGCACTTATATCGTTTATCACTTTGGCAGCGGGTTTCTCCTAAAATGTCAAATATTTAAATACAATGTGCACAAAATGCGCGGGGGCCTGCGGCGACGTTCGATGGGTGTTGTTAAAATATGCCCATGCAGGGCAGGGCTATAGATTTCATAAACAAACAATATCCTTTTTCATGTTAACACGTGCATCATGGCTGCCAGCATTTGCTGTCATGTACACCTGGCCAAAGTGAGGGAGTCGCTCCGACTCTTCACAAGTCCACATTGACGTGTGAAAAAGGTGTTGTGTTTGTAAACAAAAAAAAAAACAACAAAAATTCACAGCAGCAACGACCATAAACGCCAACAGTTTCTGTTCGAAACGATAAGAATCCTTTAATTTTGCTGTGTTCAATAACAAACCGTTTCAAGCACCCGCCACAACCACCCGTTCGACGCTGCATTCCATTTACTATCAGGCCTTGCGGCGACCGTTAATGTATGCGTGTAGGTGTGCATGTGTGCCGGCACACACATAACACCAGTCGGCTGGAAGGGTTTCCGTTGAAAATGTTGCCATGGCAAAGGTGTTACCAATATGTGTATTTGTCAAGTAAACAATAACAATTTAAGTTTGTGCTCATTGCTGTTGTTGTTGTTGTTGTTGTTATTTTATAAACGCTAAAATAGCGTTTATATCCTGAAAGCTGTTAAATTCCATTAAAAACTAAACTTGTATACAGATTGCCCATTTTTATGCAGCCTTCGATGTACGCTGCTACCATTGGCTGCATGAAATGATTGAGAGAATCTCATTGAATTCAAACTATGAGGGGCGACCACAAAGAACGGAGCACTTGTATGTCTTCTTCTACTCGGACATTCTAACGAAATCGGGCTCTTGTCTGACTGCTTCTTTCGCGGTAAATGCTTCTCACGGGTCTTTTCGAAGACTTGGCGGAGAGTGAAGATAAGGTTTCTTGAAGCCACGCCGAGTTTGGGCTGCAATCGCACTGCTTTCGCACTATTTCCCAAAATGTCACTATCATTTGGTTAAATTAACACCAGATTCATCGGTCCGAACAATAAAAGAAAGAGCAACGCCAATCAAATACAATTTTAATTGTTGGAATTTTGCCAATCTTACAGTAAAGACCACGGGTCACACACATTACCTATCACCCAGCCTAAGCATCTCCTTTTTCCAGCTTTGAAATTCGAATACACCGAATACACCTATTTGAAGTGATTGCATGAAGCGGTTTTAACTCAAGACGGAAGTTATCGGCATGCCATTTATAAATGTACAAATTCACTTAGAAGAGAAACCCCCTCACCCTCTCACAGGAGTATCAATGATGGCAATTCTCGGCATTTCTTTTCTATGTGAAATTTCCACACAAAACAAAATTACACTCTTTCGTTTTCATTATTATTGCCCAATTTTCGGATTGCAAGGATAACATTTATTTTGCAATTGCTGCGAACATATCCGGTGTTCATGTCTATCGATTTGGTAAATGCCTTTCTTACACACACACACACACTCACACACAGACATTCAAATCGATAGATTTCTTTATGGTCTCCTAAGGAAATATCGTGATTTGTGTTGGTAACCAAAACCAACTGAGCGTAGTCAATGAAAAGCGGGCGGATTTTATGTGAATCGTTACGTTTACTTTTCGCTGTACTTGACATACACAAGTTGATGGCTGCTCCATTGAGAGGCGGAATAAGGCATTTACAGTTTCCGCCATTGCAAACACTTCAGCGTATTGAGTTCCTCCACCACCAGATACGCTGTGAGCAATTTCTATTGAAGGTCTTTGTGAATGAAACTTTGGCATTTTTATGAATATTTTGCCCTCGTTTAGCGAAAGAAAGAAGAAAAAAAGAAATCTATACAAGTAGCTAATGAGAGTTGTTAATATCGAAGAGTTTATGTGGCTGATAGCATTTCATACTCTGCCTGAAAGTATACTATAGATTTCTTAACGATTCGACACAGGCAAGAACACTGTCGTGGCAGTCATTACGAAGGAATAATATAAATTAGTGTATTAATTGATATCGACGTTCTGTTCAATATACCGAGAAGCAATACAAAGGAGGTTGGACTAAATAAATGGGCTTCCAAATGAAGCCCTTTGAACTGAAATATATGCACAATTTGAGACCGTCGCTTATGGCATCAATTATTGCCGGGCAAATTTGGTCCACCTGAATGACTGAATAGAGAATAGGCGATGGTGTTTATGTTAGGTTTGATGAAGACGTTTTTCATTTAAGGAAGTCATTCTGGAAAAATACTAATTAGGATACTAATCTAATTATATTTTTATTTATTTATTTATTATTAATTACAATACAAAGTAAATTTATATTCTAATTTTTGGGTCCAAGGGTAAACCGGGTGACAAAGACCATATGTTTAGATTTTTGCAGCGACAGACCAAAGCCTCTGGTGGGAATCGAACCCACAACCCCCACGCTGATAGGCAAGCACGCTACCAACTCGCCTACCGGGGCGCTTGAAAATCTAATTATATATATAATTCATAGGGCTGAATGTTGAGATTCCAGGAGGTTGTAGCTCTAGCAGTACAGACATTGGCTAGTAAGGGATTTTTGGAAATTGAGATTTTAAAAGAAACGGGGACAAACCGACAATCTTTCAAAATATACAAGTAAAAGCCAAGCATGAAAATGTATCAATGGTCACATGTGGTAAGAGCAAGAGGTAATGTATCGAATGTGGGACAAAAACTGTCACAGCTGGTGCAGAAGTAAAAAATAAAAATTAATTTGTAAATTTTTTTTCTAACAGGCTGCCTTTAATTTTGCTAAGCAATCAATAACAGGAACAGAAAAATTGGCAACAGGGAGAAAAACAAAGCAAAAGTGTCTCAAAACGGGTTAAATTAAGAAAAGTTCGAAAATAATTTAATATGAAAAAAAATTCGCAATATCTACAATAGTAAGAAATACGATTTAGATGAATCGAAAAGGTAAGGAACGTGAAATATTTAAGACAAAAAAGATATTTTTTTTGATATTTTTTTTTAGTCATGGAATATCCAATTCTACAACAATGTGATCACTTTTATTATTAAAAAGCCACATTTTTAACAATTAAAATGTGACATTGCTCAGGAATATTGATGGAGGCTTTGTTCTATAGAACTAGTAATTGAGCTTACCTTAAATAATATATTTTGGAATCGTTGAACTGATAATACGAATTTACTGCATCAATTACTTGTTCTATCGAAGGATTCAACCAAAAGTAAACTTCTGAAGGTGGAGCATTTAAATCTGGAAAGAAAACGATAAAGTGATTATAATTTAATATTAAAAATTCAATACGTGTAGGTTAATTCAACACAACATGATGGGTAAGGATGATATAATTTATGAGCATGGCAAAACACCCCAGCTAGAAGACCAACATTTCATTATCGGAGTTAAAATTCTTCTCCTAAGTGGTAAAGTTGTCCCCAAAGACTTATTCAGTTGTGTTGGCTCCACAACCACCTGCACAAGCGCAGACAGAAAAGACCGAGACTTCGATGAAAAAACCCAGTTCATGGCTGAAAATATCAACGGCACAATGAGAAGAATTCGGTGCTGAAAAAGTGCTAATATTCTTACACCACAATGCACAACTAAGGGCCACACCTACTAGTCAACGACAGAACAAATTCCTGAGGCTCTTGACCATCCGCGGTAACAGATTCAAATTTCCGGTCAGTACTCTCATGTCACCGGTATGCAGCGAAAAGATCTCAAGTCCCATAATTGTATTTCTACGTTATTGATGATTTAATGTGTGTGGGTGTGTATGTTTTGGGCATAAAATTAATTGTTTTTAATACAATAACTACATACAATTAATTGTTTTGCAACAATAAATACATAAATACTTTATATAGACATTTAATTTTTTACAGAACATAGACTTTGACATTTGGGACACTTGTGCATCATTAAGTCCATTTCCCAAAAAAGTGAACTTGAGACCTTGTTGTGATAAATAAATGTCTCCAATATATTTCAACTTCAGCCTAAAACTCCATGAATCGTCATCAAATATATTGTTTTCTTTTTCTAAATACAATTCAGTTTGTCGCTTTAATATGAATTGTATTTAAAAAAAAAAAAGTCGCGGCAACGTTTATATTTAACCTATTCCCGACTTCTGTCAAATTATTGACATAACTTAACGTTAAATGTCAAATACACCCACCCACACACACACACACAAACACGCAGCGTCCTTACGTCTCTGGTTTATGTTAACATTCGAATAACGAAACAAATTCCATAGAAATCGAGGTGTTTTTTTTTGCTGGCGGAGGGTGACTGATTTTGAAATATTTGTTAACAAAATATTTTGATGTTACTCGCTCTTATATTTGACGGCCGTAGACAATGCTTGTCCAAATACTGAAAGAATTTCGGCTTTTAAAATTGTCCGCCTTCAGTTAAAGGACATTGTTGAAGGCACGTGTAAGGATTGGTTTTTGTACACGGAACTCGCTGTGGGGTTGTGGTCTTGGGCCTGTGCTACGCTGTGATTCACATCAAAAGTTTGTTGAGGTTGGTTGGTCGATGAGTTTTGTTTATGTTTGATGTGATTTCTATCTTGAACTTTTATGGCGATTGCTCTAAGAGGGCTTGTTGGGAGTTGTTTTGTTCTTTGTCGATGAAATCATTTAGAAATGAATTGAGTTAAAGATGAATTGTGGCATAACTTTATAGATGTTTTTTGTTGTTGTTTGGTTTTGTTTTATATGAAATTCGTTTAGTTTAATGATGGTATATATTTTAAATATTCTGGCATGCGAAGATTCCTTTGATTTCTGATTATTAGAAGATGACGTCGTTTTGTTTTGGTAAGAGTAATTCTTTCTCAATAAATCGGTAGTAGTCAAATTAAATGCTGTGACATGATTTAATAAAATAACGACTTGGAATATTCGAACTTTTCTCGAACCTTCGAAAATGACGCAACTATGTCAAGAATTCCTTATATACCGAGTCTCAGTTAAACTAGATGGCCGCACGTAGAAGAAACCATTGTAGCAAACACTCTAAAATTTCTATTCTCCGGCAATCCTGAGGGGTACTGGCGAGAAGGGAGGGTCGATTTCCTATTATCGATTATCCCCTGGAAAAAAGAGATTTCATATTTTCAGTGAAATTTAATTGAGCAAATTTCTCATCGAAATTGTTGTTTTGGTATAAAAGTATGACACGTTTTATGGCATTGAGTTGCTCAACAGCGTTTTGGCGCCCAAAATGGAATTTAAATACTTTGAGCGAAGTGGTCAGAGTCCAGTACATCGTTCGGATTTATTCGAAACACTTTTGACAATAAGAGTGATGGAATGTTTTATTTTTCCAAAATTGTTCGTAAATAAAACAAGAATTACTCTTGAGTCTATAAATCCGATTTTCACATTAGTTAGTTTTCTTATTTTTATCCCACTTATCAGTTTGTTTTAAACATGTTTTGTTACTTGAATTTAGAAGTTTTTAATTTGTACAAGCTCGAGGTCATGAATTTTTCATATTTTTTTTTAAACTTTATTTATTTTTCCAATATTTCGTACGACAACTTCTGATGAAGAAGAAACACCTACGTGTTTTATTTATTTCTTATTGTTGTTGAGGTTCTGATGATGTTCCTCAAAAAGGAGCGAAATATTGGAAAAATAAATTAAATTAAAAAAAATATTATATTACAAAATTTGACCTCGAGCTCATTAAAAAATTCTAAATTCAATATAATTGAAAAGGGTCGATACAAAATATTAAACATTGAATTTCATATTTTGTTACTTTTTTATTTTTAATAAAATAATACATGAAATATAATCTTATTTAATAAAAAAAAATTAAACAAAACACTATACTTGCTAAGCAGGAATACCAGGGATTGTAAAAAAATTCCCGATATCTCGAGAAATGAATAAGTGCAGCAATAACTCCTATTTATATTATGGCACGGAGCGCATCTGCACTTTACGAATATTTAATAATTGTTTGTATTTGGATTAAAAAAAATTGTTTACTTACATTGGTAGCACTGGATTGGATTATGATTCGTCGATTAGCACACACTTCTCATGACGCCATAAGTCGCCGTTAACAACAAATTGCAGAATTCCTGAAAGACATGAAAGAAAACCAGATTTTAGTGATGCAAAGAAATAAGTAATTTAATGAGATATAGCGTCGTAATAGTGCCTTTTAATCTGATCGACACTGTCAGGGTTATAAACAAAGTCGAAAAGAATTCTTATGTTTAAAAAAAAAATCATAAGAAGTCGAAAATGACAAAAAGTCTCAATTGTCAAGAGTTTATCATAAAGCCCCATGTCTTACAATAATTTTCGGTGAAAAAAAAGTGTCAAAAAAGTTGCAAATTTCGACATAAGTCGCATAACGGTGACAATGATTGACGGGAGTTCATATTAACAAACTTTCCGACCGATAACGTGGGGGTAGAGAATTAACTGCCTGTTTCCATAAAACGAATTTGTTCATTCGTTACAAACTTTCAAAATTGGAGTCGCAATAAAATGAGTTCTTAAAAGTAATAAGAGCTTATTCTTTTGAAATTGTGTTCCATATGTCGATATCTAACATATATCTGAAAACACGAATTGAATAATGTCTGAAAAACATTTTATAACGCTTTCAATATTGACGATTCGTAACGAACGAACCAATTCGTTTTATGGAAACAGACAGTAATTCGCATAAACAATCGCTGCCATTTAATAGAGAAAACAAAAATAAAATCGAAAATTTTTGAAAATACATTACCGGAAAAAATAGATTTGGGAAACGTTATGGAGGCAGTTTCGGTAACCGTAACGGTATTCAAATGGAAAAGGTTTTGATTGGATAACGGTATTTTAGTGATAACGATAGCCAACCACGATTTGTACACTGTAGTATTATACAGGGTTTTCCAACAAGAGGTGTTATTTTGGTATTCAAAGAAAAATGGTATTTCATAAAGTCGATCTTGATGCAATCCAGTACAATATATTACGATGGATCAGCAACTTGGGCCATTTCGGCCTCTAATTCAAAAATACGGTTACGGTCACAAAGCCAGGAACTTTGTGAATTTGTCACAGAAGTTCATGTTGTTTCCCCAATAGAAAAACGCACAGAGTTTTTTGTTTCTGCTTTTGTTTATTTCATTCAACAGTCTACTTTGTTTTCTATGAAAAAAAAACCAAACATTTAATATAATTTACACTTTGCTACCGGATTCATGGCGGAGCCATTGCCACAATTGAACTCCTTTGGAAAATTCATCGGAATTCGACAATGATCCAATGGCCCTGAATTTGTGTGGGGCATGATTGTTGTTGGCCTGCCACAGGGCATTAGAGCACCACAGTTGGCCATAGCTGATGAAAAACAGTTGTTTGTGAGTGTAGTTCAAACCTGGCAATGATTCCAAGTTCATGTCTTGTTCCGTTTCCGCAACTGAATTCGACTTCGCTCCAATTCTTACCCTCCAGAATGGGCATTGAGCCGAATTCGCAAATTAAGTCCCGCAGTTTGTTCTCAGAAGTACTCATAATTTGCGGTGTATTCACACATGATCTATAAAATAGTTTCACTTTCCGATCAACATCTGTTTCCGCTACATCATCCGTTGCGAGAATAGTCTGCCTTATGTTCACTATTGGCATTGTCGGACTCTTTTCGCCATAATTGCCACAGCTGAATTCGTAGAAATCATCACAAGGATTTGCCGATACATTCATGTACTTGAGCATGTCATCGGCTTTGTCTTGGCGAGTACAGTTTGCGGAATGTGAAACCGGAGAGCATTCAGCTAGCCTCACCAAGAGAACAATTTGTATGAAATATCCATGAATGTTATTTAACATTACACTTGTTTTGGGGTTTAATTTTCTATATTCACTGTTAGACCGCAAGTTTTGAGTTTAATTTGACAACTGAACATTTTAAATTCATGCAGAATGAATGAGTTCCGCATTTGATTTTGTATGACTGCTCCTCAGCTCACAGATAACATTATAAGGGTTTTCAGAGACTTATGTGTTTTTACATATTTTAATCAGTCTGAATCCGTATTAAGTGTATATTCGCTTTATCATGTCATTTGTAACACTTGCAGAATCGGCTAGGATCATCGGATATTTGTAGTCATAATAGTCCGCACATGATTGTATTTAGAAAGTAATTTTTTCAATTTTCAAAAGAAAACGCCTGGGGAAAAATTCATCATGTAAATCGGGAGAAATGTATAAGGAAATACTTTATCTTCCGGAATTTAAGATAAGATTCAAACGAGGCCAGACAACGATAATGTCAGACTTTATTTTCTTAACTACAGAGTGAATTGCAAGCTCACGAACTGCTTCAGACCAAATTTGGCAATTCTGTTTATTGATATGTCCACAAATTATATCGAACTCCCATTTATCGAAAAAATGCACCAGCTGCATTTGACTGCTTAAATCTTTCAGTTATTAAAAGATATGTTTACTTACATTTGTAGCACTGGATTGGATGATGATTCGTCGATTAGCACACACTTTTCAATACTCCATAAGTCGCTGTTGACAAGAAATTGATAAACTCCTGAAAGAAATAAATGAAAATTAAACCATTTTAATAATTTATTTTGCTGAGAACAATTGCTGAAGTTTTTGAGAGAAAAAAACACGTCATTTGAGTTTTTTTGTTGCAAAAATAATATCTTTTGAACCGGATAAGATAATCGAATAATTTAAATGTCATTTAAATGATATACAATGGTTCAGCCTATGACATGGAAATGGTGCTACGCCTTGTTAGTGCTTACTTATGTGTTAGAATGCTACAAAGTTAGAATTTGTGGCAAAATTTATTTTATGGTAACTAACCAAAAATACTTTCACCAATTTTATATTTCTTTTAATCCTTTTTTAGGTTTTTTTGTATTAAAATTAGTACCCAATATTGTTTTTAAAATTTTTTTTTTTCAATACTTTTTTTGAAAATACTTACTTTTACCAATATTATATTTCTTTTAGTCCTTTTTCAGGTTTTTATGTATTACAATATTTTTTTTAAAATATATTTTAAAAATATTTTTTTAAAATATTTTTTTTTAAACATTTTTTTTATTATTTAACATTTTTTTTATTTATTGCTATTTAAATATTTTTCTTATGTATTAAAATTATTACCCAATTTTTTTTTGAAAATATTTTTTTTTATGTATTAAAATTATTACCCAATATTTTTTTTAAAAATATTACTGTTTAAATATTTTTTTTTAAATATTTTTTTTATGCATTAAAATTATTACCCAATATTTTTTTTAAATTTTTTTAAAAAAAATTTTTTTTCAATTTTTTTTTAAAATATTTTTTTTATGTATTTTTTTTGAAAATATTTTTTTTTTAATATTTTTTTTAAAAATATATTTTTTAAAACATTTCTTTTAAAAATATATTTTTTAAAACATTTTTTTTTTAAATATTTTTTTATGTATTAAAACTATTACTCAATATTTTTTTTAAATATTTTTTTTAAAAATTATTTTTTTAAATTTTTTTTTTTAAATATTTTTTTTTAAAATATTTTTTTTTTAAATTTAATAATTTAAGTATTAAAATTATTACCCAAAATTTTCTTTAAAAATATTTTCTTTAATTTTTTTTTTAAATATTTTTTTATGAATTTTTTTTTTAAATATTTTTTTTTTATTAATTTTTCCGTAAAATATTCATCACAATTTTAATATTTATTGCTTATATTATTTATTTTCCTTTTTTAAGTCTAACGGAACAAGTTGTTTAATAACCGCGATGTGGCAACACCCTATAATCTGGAACTGAACAACTCTGGCCATCAGCTGTTCCTAAGTATGGGTGTTTGCATACTAATGCCATGAGTCAGGTCTTGCCAAATAATTGAGTTGAAGAAACTGGAGAAAGTTCAAACGTAAGTTAAGTTAATTTTTTAAAAAAAAAAAATTGAGGCAACCAATGTGACCCCAGAAACAGCCCTCCTAGAAATAGTATGTAGATATTGTCACGGGGTAGAAGAAATTCACGACATTCAGAGAACATTTATATTTTCAAAGGTTAATGAGCAAAAAATAATTAATATGCATTTTAGGACTAGAACAATTAGATTTTTCCCAGCACGCAAGCTATGCACTAAAAGTTTTGAAACCTTCTACATTATTATTGAAATCTTTAAAGGTTTTTGACACAAAAATGTTCTGTTTGATCCAAAGTATGTTTTTTTTTTCGAAATCTAAATTTTTTAAAAATAGTTACAAACAAAATGTTGACCTAATAATAAGGATAAAACAAACACATTTTATTAAAAAAAAAAAAAATAAATACAAAAAAACAATAACGGATGCAAAAAATAAGTATTTACTGATGGCATACAAATATATGCCTTGATAAACATGTCGAAAATAAATACAAACCTGACAGACTTTCAAAGTTTATGGAGTCCAGCTTTCGTTGACCCATCGTACCTCGATGACAGTTCAGTTAGACCTCTGTGAAAAGTGCATTCAAAACGAACCAGCCAATCAGGCATGTCAGTATTAATTCCCCAATGTTCAGCCGAACATAATGAGGTTTTGTTTGAATTTAAAGTGGTAGCCGTTTTAAATCGCATACATAAAGGGCTAAATAATTATTAAGTATTAAGTAATATATATATTTACCCTCGACACTGATTCACTGATACACTGATTCACTGATACACTGATTCACTGACTCTGTCACGCAGTACGTAGGAATTTAAATAGGCATTCTATAATTTTCTATAAATAATAATAATAAAAAAAATAATATTTTTTTTTTACAGAAATTGTGTTTTCCCCAAAATTTTTTTTTTTTCAAATTTTTTTTTTTTACAAAATTTTTTTTTTTAAATTTTTTTTTTTACAAAATTTTTTTTTTCAACAAAATTTTTTTTTTCAACAAAATTTTTTTTTCCACAAAATTTTTTTTTTCAACAAAATTTTTTTTTCAACGAAATTTTTTTTTTCCACAAAAATTTTTTTTTCAAGGAAATTTTTTTTTGAACAAAAATTTTTTTTTAAGAAAAATTTTTTTTTCAACAAAATTTTTTTTTTTCCACAAAATTTTTTTTTTTCAACAATTTTTTTTTTCCATATTTCAACGGGCGCCATAGGCGCATTACAACTTACTAGTTATTAAGTAAGACTGTAAGAAACGTATTTCTCATGCGGCTTCATTTGACGAATTAAAAGCCTAATGTGCATTTTCCAATTTAATTTCACCATTTTATTGAATTGATTAAATACATTGAGATGAAAGCTTAATATATTTCACACTTTTTAAAGGGGTTCATAGCACTGCCCTTGGCACAAGTGAAGTCCTTCGAGAATTCCTCTAAATTCGACAACGGACCAATAACTCGAAATTCAGCCGGTACATGAACATCAATTGATGTTTGGATATTGCGAAAATCGGCGAACGTGTCACTGCACCACATGTGGGCATAGCTGATGAAGAACAATTGCTTGTTGTTGTAGTCGTCCAAACCCGTCATACGTTCCAAATCATCGACACTTGCGTTGGTCTGACCCTTTGACGCGAGCCATTGCAAGTAGGCCTCATAGGCCAAACGTATGCCGCCATTGTCGGCGATATTTTCTCCCTGATCGCTCATTTCGGGTAAACGACGATCGCCGAATATATACATTTTGTACTGATCAATGAAACATTTGGTGCGATGCTTGAAGGCATTGGCCGATTCCCGGTCCCACCAGTCACGCTCGTAACCCCGAGCATCGTAGTTGCTGCCCGTCTGATCGAAACCATGTATGATCTCATGCGATAGCATCGTACCCAGCATGCCAAAGTTCAGAGCATTGGGAAAACTGCGCGACCACGTGTAGTGGGGCAGTAGCATAGATGCGGGTATTTTTACCGCATTCCCATTCAACATATAATAGGGATTGGGTGACCAAAACTCGGCATGTGAAGCGGTGGCAGATGTTGCACTTAGTTTTGATCTTTCTTTGGAAGCCTTTAGGGCCATCAATATTTTCAGATTATCTATATAATCGTATGGACTCAGAGACAGTGGTGCAAATTCGTTGCTGTCAATCTGCTGCTGATAGGAAACAAATTCCAATTTCATTTCACTGAGTTTCTCCAGTGCCTGTCTGCGGGTGGCCTCTTGTATCCAGTTCAGTTTGCTGGACTCCAAAGTCACCTTGAAGGCCGACTTAATCTGCAGCCACATATTGACGATGCCTTGCTCCACTGCCTTGGTACTGTAGCGCCGATAAATCATATTGTCCAAATGCATGATGAAATACGTTTTTGCCCTAATCATGCAGTGGTCCTCCAGTTGTTGTTCGGTTGCGGGAATCTCTAGGATGAAATTGTGCAACAGATTGTAGAAAATATAATTGGCCACCACTTTCTGGGGCGTATCCTTGACGACTTGTATCAGATTTTCTATATAAGCCTTGTTGGTGTAGACTTTCAGGTGCGGTAAGGTTCCTAATGTTATGTTTATTTGTTGTTCCATGTCTAAATCGGCGGAGTACATTTCATGAACTTCTGCGATAGTCGCCGGGTCGTAAAATTTTTCTTCCGTTTGCCTATCGACAATTCCTTTAGCCATAGCCAATTCGAAATCCACAATTTCTTGGGCAATACTTTGAGCTGCTTCCTCTTTCAAATCCAAATATTTGTTTAAATTAAAAACCATCTCCTTTTTATATTCTCTAGTAATGAGAGACATCTCTCCGTCCAGAAAATAAGAGTCCGTTGGCCAATACAAACTTGGTTGGTCTATAAATAGACCATTTTCAGTTGTATCCACAGAGGCTTTGCCAACATCAAACTTCAGCATGAGGTGGATGTCATATTTGTAGGCTATTCTGGCCACAGTTTTCATCCAATCAAAGTCCTGCTCGCGCCAGTTGTCTCCGGACCAGGCGTGCATTTCACCGAACTCCTTCACGATTTCCTTGAGTCTCTCACTATAGGATCCACTCATTTCTCTGGTATTCAGACACGACTGATAGAAATATTTGACCGTCCTATCACTGGCGGTATCGGTCACCTGATCAGTTACCAGCATCTTTCTTAGCTTACGATCCAACGTCTTCAATAGGGATACCATAAAGCCGGTCGTTGGATTTGCCATCGATGTAGCGGGATTTATTTTATTCCAATAGCCACAGGCAAATTCATAGAAATTTTCACATGGATCTGCCGAATCATTCATATATTTGCGAATTTCTTGCGACTTAGACGAACGTATGGCCTCGCCTACACTCTGCTGATCAGCAGAAACCTCGGCCGCACCCCAAACTATCCTCCATACCAGGATAACTAGAATTGTACATAGTAAGTGGTTTCTACACTTTTTCATTTCACTTGATTGATTTCAAATACCATCTGTGTTGAGATGAAATTTCAAACTGAAATTCGAATGCTCTCAGAGATTTGATGAGACTGGAATTCGGACAACTTCCTAATTTTACTGATAACCCGTAAAACATGTGGTAATCAAAGAATTTGGATTTCACATAAATCGTCTATTTTCTGTGCTCTCACAAAGATAAGAGACTGTGTGTGACACAATTTAAACTTAATTGAATTTCAAACATCTGGCATTGACATTGAATGTTCGCAAAAAAAAAAAGATTTGAATTTGTGAAACGAAAGACTATTGAGTAATACTGATCAGCCTTAGGCTGATAAAGAAATTCAATGCCCGGATTAGTGAAATGAACCCGCACCAAATTTGATTCAATGCAAGTATTAAGAGGGAGGGGGATTCATCGAGACCCAACCAAAATTAATTGTGAAAATGGATTGACAAATTGTAGTGTATTAATTTCTAATGGCAGAACAGATTTGTATAAGTAAAGTATTTTTTTTTATTTTTTACTTGACTCACGATTAGAGGAAGCTCCAGAAATGCATTGTGTTAGCGGTAGAAAATTAGGTTATTGGAAGACGGATAGAGGGAGTTGTGTTTGTTTACGTTTGTCTAGAATTTCTCGAATTTTCTCTATAGTGCGTCGTACGATCAACCGGCCATTTGACAATGGACGGATGAGAGTCCCTGGAATGACCTAACATCAGGGACTTGAGGACGTCTATCCGACGGACAGATACATCTTGAAACATCTTCAGAACAGCCATATTCCGACCAAGTTGAAGTCCCTCACTCATAAAGTCACTTTACGAGGTTAAAAAAGCCCAGATTTAGTAGCATACACTATCTACCACACCATGGCTCTACACTTTGTTATTGCTAAGACTTTTACGATTTCAACTTTATAGTCTTGTCAATGAATAACCACTGGTGTTTTATTGTAAACATTACGTGTTTTTTCCGAATAACTACGCAAAATTACGTCGTATTTTTGAAATGTCTACAGTTGCACCAAGACAGAGATCAATGATCTTGTTACTGATATTGTTGCTTTAAAACTTAGGAGACTGGCAAATATCCGCTACTTCGTAAGCGTTCATTTCTCCCCAGTAAAACAAAAAATATTTGTTTACTTGTATTGTTTTCCACAAAAAAATGCTTTACGCCGACTCAGAATCTTTACCGCCTTTTTCAAATTGTTTGCGGTAGATATTAAATAATACATGTTCACACTTTTTAAATTTTCCCCAGGGATCAACCCTTTTTCTTGTTTTTTTTTCACATATTTCTGTTTTTCCCCTTTGTACCATTTTTTTATCCCGTTTTGGTACGTGTGGGCCACTTTTTCGTCCCTTCCCTAGCCCTTCCCACTTGTTTTTTTATTTTTTCCCCCTTTTTGTTCCTTTTTTATCTCATTTTGGTAATATCCACTTGTTGTTGCCAAAATATGGTGTAATCTATTTTTATTTTTTTGCCTTTTTTAAAACATTTTGGTACGTTTTGGCGCATTTTCGTTCGATCTCTAACTCATTTCCTCCTGTTGTAGATTATTTCTTATCATTATTATACTATTTTTGGGCCCATTTTGGCCCATTCCTGTCGATTAAAATTTTTGTTCACACATTTTTGTTTTTCCACTTTTGTACCTTTTTTCTTCCGTTTTTGTACGTTTTGCCATTTTTCAACCCTTCAACCCTATCCACTTGATTTTGCCAAAAATCTGTTTCACTCGTTTTTAATTGTTTTCCCCTTTTTCATCTTCTTTTTATCCCGTCTTGGTCCATTTTTCGTCCCACCACCAGTTTTTTTCCATTACACCCAATTGTGGGCACTTTCCTGCCGATTAAATTTTTTTGTACACATTTTTGTACATTTTTTCCCGTTTTGGTACGTTTTTTTTTACTTGTTTTTGCCAAAAATTCGTTTCCGTTTCGATATTTTTCCCCCTTTTTGTTACTTTTTTTAACCCGTCTTGGCGCCTTTTTCGCCCATCTCTATTTCATTTCCTCCTGTTGTAGCTTATTTCTCATTTATATTATACCAATTTTGGTCCCGTTTTATTCCCATTTTCAATTATTTCCATTTCTTGTCCTTTTTTGTTTTTTTACCATTTTTTTATCACGTTTTGGCCCTTTATTTGTCCCATCTGTGAGTCATTTGCACCTACTGTTGCCAATCGCAATTTTTCCAAAAAAAAAAGTACAATATTTAAATTTTTTGTATTTTTGCGAATATTGGGTTTAAGGATCCTGCATTTTTATCTAGGATGCAAGGGCTACATACTTTCCAAATTCCATGATTCTAGCATCAGCCGTTTGGCCAGGACATTGATGAAGCAGTCAGTCAGTCAGTCTGTCACGCAACAGCTTCATATATACTCGTCTAGATTTTCTTCCTGGGGAATCATGATATCTAACTTGGCCCAGAACACGTGCCCACGTGCTGTATTCACCCGGACTGATGATATCGTATTTGTTATTGCCGGTCTAAACCAAAAGTCGATCAACGAATCACAGTCGCAAATAAATGTTAGTGACCGTCATCAATAAAAGTCTCCAATGGAGTTGAATTACCGCACGGACATTGGCATTGCCGTTATAAAGAAATGTACAAACAATCATTCGCTGGAATATTCTCCAATAATTTGGTTTATTGCCAAATTGAATTAACGTTTCGAATTTAATATGCGCATGAATTACCTGGAGCGACGACTGAAAAAAGTATTTTGGCTTACATTTACAAATGTTTCCGTAATTTGCATACGGTGTAGTGGCATTTTTGTTGTTGTCGTTGTTGTTGTTGTTGGGGGATTCTGAATAAAAAGTCGTACTTAATTTAATTGTACACAATAATTAAAAACTTGATAGATTGGTGGAATGTATACTCGGAATTGCTGTGGCGTCTTCTTCTCAAACTGGATGTGGGCGTCTGGGTTATGTTGACGACCCTTTAATATCATTTTTAAATAAAAAGGCCTACACGGAAAAAATGGACAAAGTTGGCAAAGAAAATTATTTGCACTAGGGATGTTGAAAACGATCGCTTGCTTAATCTTAAAAATTTTAATCACTGCAAAAATACTTTTTGGAAAAATCTGTTTGTTTTTCTTTCAGTGTGTGTGTAAAATATTTATTTGTTTGTTCTTTTTTTATTTTGTTTTCGGACAACAGAATAAATCAGGTCAAGGTTGCAAGAAAAAAAAAAGAAAAGAATTAGCAGAATTATCAAACAGGAATTCGATCCCAAAAAAAAGGAAAGTATATTTGAAAATCAATTGTAGATTTTTCATTCAGTTCGTGTAAACAGTTCCAAGCCGGAGGTGATAATCAAAAGTGCACTTGAAAATGTTGACACTCATCTTGCGATATGCGTTTGTAATAAGCGTCATCTTAAGGACTATTCGGGGATCGCCGCTATTCCTTGAAGCACCGCTCTCTCTACAACCGGAGGACTCGATAGCGCAGACAAAAGCCAATGAAATACTACACTTTATGAACGAATTCCTCGATCCTTGTGAGGATTTCTATGAATTCGCTTGCGGCAATTATGCTGCCTTCAATCCGGCCACCCCGGTACTGCCCAGCACCGGATTCTTTCAGATGCTGCAATTTGAAATGGAGCATAAAATAAAATCCCTACTCTCGACCGATGATGTAGCGGACAATGCCATTGACAAGAAAGTGAAAAGTTTTTATAGATCCTGCATGAATATGCCGGCTGTGCACAGTTCCTATGCCCATAAGCTGAGGGAAATCATTGGCGAGTTCGGTCAAATGCCCGCCATGGAGGGGGACTTGTGGCGCGAGGATGATTTCGATTGGGTGCAAACAGTGGCCGACATTGCCTTCAAGTATGATCTTAAAATATTAATGGATTTCGATGTTGCCATTGATTTTGCCAACAACAGCATGAATCGTCTGTATGTGTCAGAACAAGAATTCGGTCTGGCCAAGTCACTGTATTTGGAAGGTGAGAACGGTGAACAACTTGCCGCCATGGCGATTTCAGCCAATGCAGCCCATCTGGGCATATTTTTGGGCTTACCCATGGAGGTGGCTCTACAGACGGCCAGAGATAATATACAGCTGGAGAGGTCGCTGGTCAAAGCCACGGTCAATCAACAAGCGGGCCTTCAACTGAAAGACTTGTATACAGCAGTGGATAGCATTGAGGAATTGCATCAGAAGTATGCTGGCGACTTGGATATGAAGCAACTAATCAAGAAAACAATGGGCTCAATTCCCAATCTCAAAGTGTACATAGACAATGGATATATGCAAAACTAGTGCTTAATAAAAAATTATAAATTATTTTTTTTCTATATTTGGTAATCGAACGAAAAAAATTAAATGTGAGACTTTGGATACTCTTCACTCACCTATTCAGTAGTTCCAAACAGAAATTTGGAGCACCAGTTTAGAACCACTTTAGCGGCTAAGCTTATAAGTGCAACCTTAGACACTTGAATAATGACCTTTTTAGCGAATGTATCACAGAATTTTCAGTGATTTCTTAACGATTATAAATCCATGGAGCATTTGTGACTTTTGGCAATGACGATCAGGAGAATCGACCATGGTCGTGCGATCGCCTCAGTAGTTTTTCGCTAAGTTTACAACAACATACACTACTATTCTGAACAATACAAATCAATTTAATATCACTCATACTCCAATATTGAAGAAAATATGAATGTCTGATGTCTGCGGAAAAATTGTTTTTTCATTTGCCCGTCTGCTGCAGCTAATGAAAGTATTTGAAATTCGGATTAAGAAAATAATAACATTTTGTGTTGTTCATGTGTAGCAATTTCTCGCTTATAATCTAGAGGAGGAGTTCACTAGAGATTATATTCGATCCCGCCGTTTCACCGAGTGTGTCACTTATAGTTTAACTTAATCAATCAGTCCTTTGGTCGAAATAACGTGAGTACCCATTTTACTATCGTTAGGGAAGATAGGGTTTATGACAGACGCAGTAGTTCATTAAGAAAAATGAGTGAAAGGTAATGGGTAAGCATACAAAGACAAATACCATGGAAAGCTCGGTATAAATCTTGAGAATTGTCTGCCAAATTTTTAAGTATGAGTGGCTGCCTTGCTGTCCAAGTAGATGCTTGGGTGTCCAAGTAGATGCTTTGGCATCCAAGTAGATGCTGGGGTAGTTTACTTTGTGTAGTATGAAAAAATTGTTTTGAAAAAAAAAAAATTTTTTGAAAAAAAAAAATTTTTGTTGAAAAAAAAAAATTTAAAAAAAAATTTTGTAAAAAAAAAAATTTTTGTAAAAAAAAAAATTTTGGAAAACAAAAATTTTGGTAAAAAAAATTTGGGGAAAACACAATTTCTGTACAAAAAAAATATATTATTTTTTAATTATTATTATTTATAGAATTATAGAATGCCTATTTAAATTCCAACGTACTGCGTGACAGAGTCAGTGTATCAGTGTCGAGGGTAAATATATATTAAGAAGAAGATAAGATATCCCAGAAAATAATTTATGTGACAGGGAAAGGAGCAAAAAAAATTAAAAAAATTATAATTTTTATACATCAAATTAAAGCTCAAACATTTTTCTTTTGAAATGATGTCATCGACTTTAAAAATGCTTTTTATTGACCGAATTCTGCTTCAAATACGAAAAACTTAGAAAACCCACATTTTTCGGAAAAAAACAACGGTTTGTGGCAACTCTAAACCTTTTCCAAAAAATCTGAAAAAATTCTCAAAAAGGTATCAAAATCAATAAATTGAGATCCCACTATTTGCAGAAAGTGTCTTTACATACATGGTAGAGGCTAGCAAGTGGTTGCACCCATTGTCTTGTTTAGTGCTGAGATAATTTAACTCTATGATAAACAAATTTTAAGTCGACACAAATAAAATTACACAACCTCCTAACCGGACGAAACTGAACCGTTCGCATATTTTCAATATCTTGGCAAACATTGTACCCATACAAATTTTCCAAATAATGGGAAAAGATTTATTTTCTTGTCAGTCATAAAAATGGTACCCATAAAATTCCTTGAAACCAAGAATTCACTTTTCTGATTTTTACACCTGTATCCGAAGTTCACTTCGGTAATGGAGAGTGTGTGTGTGTGTGCGAAGAATGTGTTATAATGAAGGGAAAATAACCTTTTCATTTGATAAGTGCCCAGAACACAACCCTAAAAATGTGCACAATACAAATACTTGTGGTCTTACAGATGATGACGACGACAACAACAACAAAGCCATCCTTTGTTTGCGACTTTGTCACTTTCCACACACATACACGGATCATGCATTATGGCTAACCATTATTCATCATCTGCACTCATAGGGAGGCAAATGGATGCCTCCGTATCTTCATTGTCTCTTGCGGTTTTTCCCATAACTATGGGGTTTGCTATTGTAAAGAAACAAACCAAAACAAGAAAAAATGGCACAAAAAGGAGAGAGAGAGAGAGGAAAGCAACTGTGAGGATATGTTGGAGTATTATTTCCTGTGAACAATTTTGTGGTAACGGTGGCGGTATCCACATTCAGACGCACACATGTAGTGCGACAGCAGCACAAGTACTTACAAGTGCGTGAGTGTATGTGCGTATGTGTGAAAGTGTTCAAGTGATTTAATCTGTATTATGACACTTAATTCATACCCTCACACTTACATACAATTACCTTCTCACATTGTATGCCACAACAGGACGAGTACCAGGAACGCCTCTTTATGTCACCACAGAAAAGGTGCTTCATGCGGTTTTTCAAAGAGGCATAATAAACAAAAGCAACATCAACAAAATCAACATCAACATCAACACAGACACACACATTGACAGAGACAAAAACAGAGAATTAAAGATGTCAACGCACCATTTAAGTGGCAATTTGACATTATGTATTCACGTGGAAACAGAGGTGGCCTGTTATTGTTTGTTGTAATAGTTTTTTGCCCTGGCTCTCTCTCTTATACACTTTAGGAGAGCCTAGTGTGAAACAAATCGCTAATTAGTAACACTTTTATTTAACACACAAACCTATAGATGAAAAATTAAATTAGCAAGTAAGTGTAAGTGTACGTGTGTGTGAGCGTAAGATCTTCGACATTATGGCGTTAATTATTTCACCTTCTTTTCTTGATGTGATTGAACTGAAAGATGTTCTCATTAAATTTACAATACAATTCCGAACAGATATTTCATCATTTAATCCCAGTGTTACAGATGATCAAATCCTGTCATATGTTGAAAATTGGCTTAATTAAGGTGTGGTGAGGTTTTTCAATTTCGGATTCCTCCACTGTAACCGTAAATATTTGTATGTGTGTGTGTGTTTGTAGGACATTCTTCCATCTGTTCTTGGTTGATTATCGAAGAATGCTTGTTAGTCTGTTAAGATACATGTGAAACTATAAAATTAGCATATTATCAGAGACTCATTTGAATAGCATAATGTTGCATACATTAGGGTGTATGTACCACAAATACACACACACACACAGACACATAAATCGCCTTAATAGTTACATTTACATTTCTATAATTCCTGAGACACGTTTGCATAATAAATTTAACCACACATTTGTATAAATGCGTCGATGTTCGAGTAAGAAATGGTGGCTACGTTCTTCAGACACGTTCATCCTTTTCTGACTTTTGCTGTTATGACACATGTCATGGCTATGAGTTAATAGATTTCCATGCAAATGTGAAAAGATGGCGACACCCAGACAATGAAGAAAGTGTATGGAATTATCTTAAATTCAAGAAATTAGTCAAATTGCCTTTGTCTTCAAATGAGAATAGTATGAAGCGAGTAACTTAACTCCACCACGGGACTTAGGGTAGACACAGTGTGCAGATTTGTGTGCTATACCGGTTCGAAAATCACTGGCAGTGGAAATGACAGAAATTTTAACATAAGCGGAGACGTATCCTTAATGGGGCTCTACAAATTGTGGAATACAATTTCAATTGTGCTCGTAATTACTCTGTACTTAACATTGGAATTGTGAATTTGAATATTTGAAATTAAAGGAATAGCCTTTGATCACTTCGCATTATATTTGATACTAGTAAGTTGTAATGCGCCTATGGCGCCCGTTGAAATATGGAAAAAAAATTTGTTGAAAAAAAAAAATTTTGTTGAAAAAAAAATTTTTTCTTGAAAAAAAAAAATTTGTTGAAAAACAAAATTTTGTGGAAAAAAAAATTTGTTGAAAAAAAAAAAATTTTGTTAAAAAAAAAAATTTGGAAAAAAAATTTGTAAAAAAAAAATTTTTGTTAAAAAATTTTGTAAAAAAAAAAATTTTGTTAAAAAAAAATTTGGGGAAAATACAATTTCTGTACAAAAAAAAAATATTTTTTTTTTTTTATTATTATTATTTATAGAAAATTATAGAACGCCTATTTAAATTCCTACGTACTGCGTGACAGAGTCAGTGAATCAGTGAATCAGTGTCGAGGGTAAATATATATTAAGATATGATTGAGGTCCTGAAGGCTACGCCCAAACAGACGGTGGCCAATTATATATTCGTTAAGTTAATCATGTCGTTCATTGTCCTCCTGCCGCAGGATCCCACCAAGTTGACTGACGTCTGTGTGGCTCATATCAAATCGAATTTCTATAAACACTTGGACAATATGGTCCATCGCCATTACAATACGCAAGCAACGGAACAGGGTGTCCATCATATGTGGACGGACATCAAATCGATCTTCCAGACTGCCTTGGACTCACCGAAGCTCAATTGGATTGACGAAGGCACCCGTTCATATGCAAAGGAAAAGCTGAAAGCCATGAAATTGGATATCGTTTCATATGACAAAAACAATTTCGCCCAACAATGGGCTCAACTGCAAGTCAACGATGTGGACTATGTGGAAAATCTCAAATCCGTACTAACGTCAAAGGCCGCTCAACGGAGAGCCATCAACTATGCGATCCCTCAAAACTTTGAATCCGGAGCACAGTTATCCACCTCGCCTGGCTATATCATCGTTGAGAATACCGTCAAAGTTCCAGTGGCCCTCTTGCAGCCCTATTATGCCTGGTCCACCTTTCTGCCGAAGGCCTTCAACTTTGGCATTTTGGGTTTCCTACTGTCCCACGAACTGATTCATGGCTACGATGGCGGCGGTCGTTTTTTTGATGCTCAGGGCAACAATCGCGATTGGTGGGATGAGAAATCGGCCATTGAGTTTAATCACCGCTCACAATGTTTCATCGATCAGTACAAACAGTACATTTTCGGCGGTCATGCATTGCCCGAAATGCCCAATCAAAATGAAAATATTGCCGACAATGGCGGCATACGTTTGGCCTATGCAGCCTATCTCAAATGGTATGACATGGCCATGGCCAATAAGGAGGATCTTGATTTGGAATCACTGCGCGGCATCAGTTACAAATACAACCACAAGCAATTGTTCTTCATTAGCTACAGTCATCTGTGGTGTTCCGATGTCCATGCCAGCTATATACCAACCGTTTTAAAGTCGGACGAACATGTGCCGTCCAAATTCAGAGTCATTGGGCCATTGTCGAACTTTGATGAATTCTCCAAGGAGTTCAATTGTCCCAAGGGCAGCGGCATGAATCCCACAAAGAAATGTGAAATATACTAAGAGTAGCGAGATGGCAGATCGTTGTTGTAAATATAGTTTAATTAATGTTTTTAGTTTAAGTTGAACTTAGAGAATCTGTAGGTTAAAATAAATAAAAATGTGTTTCTTTAATATTTATAAATGTTGGTGGTTTTTGTTTGATTTGGATTTTCTTTATGATTTATTCCAGAAGCCTGTTAAAGTTCTCTGGAAAAGGTCTCACTTGAGAAATATAATGCTCATGGCTCGCAGATGTTTTCAGAAGAAAACAATGATCAGCCAAGTCCATGTCTTTAATCTCCGGTTATAAAATGTATTAATTCGAGCTTGAACTCATTAAAAAATTCTAAATTCGATATAATTGAAAAAGGTCGATACAAAATACTTAACATTAAATATTTTATGAGGTTTTGATCAAATAAATTAAAAACAAATTATTATTAAATTTACTATTACTATTAAATTATTATTACAATTCAAAATTATAGTAGTAAGTAGTTTATACTTAATAAAGCTCTAGCGACTAAGGCCATCGGTCTGTACTATTAAATAATATAAAATCTTAATATATATTTACCCTCGAACCTGATTCACTGACTCTGTCACGCAGTACGTAGGAATTTAAATAAGCATTCTATAATTCTACTAATAAGTTGTAATGCGCCTATGGCGCCCGTTGAAATATGGAAAAAAAAATTGTGTTGAAAAAAAAAAATTTTGTGGAAAAAAAAAATTTTTTGTTGAAAAAAAAATTTCGTTGGAAAAAAAATTTTTTTTGGAAAAAAAATTTTTTTGGGATAAAAAAAAATTTTGTGGAAAAAAAAAAGTTTGTTGAAAAAAAAATTTTGTTGAAAAAAAAAATTTTAAAAAAAAAATTTTTTTTGAAAAAAAAAATTTGTAAAAAAAAAATATTATTTTTTTTTATTATTATTATTTATAGAAAATAATAGAATGCCTATTTAAATTCCTACGTACTGCGTGACAGAGTCAGTGTATCAGTGAATCAGTGAATCAGTGTCGAGGGTAAATATATATTAAGATAAATAATAATAATAAAAAAAATAATATTTTTTTTTGTATAGAAATTGTGTTTTCCCCAAATTTTTTTTTTTTACAAAATTTTTTTTTTTACGAAAATTTTTTTTTTTTTCCAATATTTTTTTCGAAATTTTTTTTTTCAACAAATTTTTTTTTTCAACCAAATTTTTTTTTTTTTACAATTTTTTTTTTCATATTTCAACGGGCGCCATAGGCGCATTACAACTTACTAGTATGTAATATAATAATTTTGAGTAATAATCAAATATAGGTCGACATTTTTTCGTAAAGTATTTTAATTATAAAACACAATACAAGCCTTTTTCTATTTCTTTTTTTCGAAAAGGAATAGAAATAATCAATGATCTCAAACTCGACTAACAGAAACAAAACGGTGAAAAAATGCATAAAATGTATTCAGGTATCTTCTGTAATCTCCCATTCAGCTTTTTCATAAATCACACATAACCAACAATGTGTACGGAAGATTCCAGAAGAGACCTACGCTAAATTGTAAATTTTGGCTTAAATTTACTTTACCAACATTGATCATATGGCTATTGAACTGTGGTTTAAACGCCCAATAATGACCGATTAAACTGCGTTTAAACGTAGTCTGAAGAAATGAATTTTGACTCATCAATTGGCCCTAAGTAAGCAAAATTCTCACCATGAAATGTTTTACCTTCGTATCAAAAGAAGAAATTGGACAATCGATAACAATATTTTTCACTCAGAAACACATTTCATTTATCCGAAACACATGAGTAACTGCAACAAATTGGCTCCATTATTCAGAGTCGAGTGTATTGACAATATATTCTATTGTTTTATTTTGTTAACAATGAAACATAACTACCTTCTTCCGATGAATATTCTCCACAGAATTGTAATTTATTCAGAGATGCGCCCATCAGTCACAGACTAGCACAACGCGATCAAACGTGTTTTTGGTGCTTTCGCTATTGCTGACAAATACGCTGTGTGATTTGTGTTTACACTGAAAAACAACAACTCAACATACTGCGAAGACTTGAACAAAACAAAACACAATAAAATTAATAAATTTAAATGTGCACATGGTAAATCACATTCCATTCACAGCACTACTCTAACTAAACCAGATGGAATAGAGTTTGAAGACGATGTGAAATTATTAGCGGCGGCGTCAAATCTTCATAACTTGAATGTGTCAAAGGCGATTGTATGAAAAATATCCTAAATGCGCCCAAGGAAAACCGAATACAAAATTGTGGCCTTTTTCATTATGAAACTATCCCACAGCAAATAGGGATTTTTTTTTCATAATTTGGAGATAGACTTTTCATTCTTGAACAATGAAAAAATTTGCCAATTGTTTCAATTGGTCTGCAGTATTTATCTCAGAAGGTAGAATCAACAAAATCAGCTGGAAATTTAAAAAAGTTCTTTTGTATTTTCATACATTTTTATTAATACAGGTTTTTTTTTAATTTTTAAGATTATTTTTGTTTGGTTGTTTTTTTTTAATGTTTTTCGTCAGTTTTTAAATAGATATAAATTGGGATACCTCTCTTAAGAGGACACCTCTCACAAACGGACACTTTTTTCAGTACCATTCCGCTTCAGTCCTCTTGTGTACTTCTCTCATAAGCGGACAAAATCCTTAGTGTCCGCTTATGAGAGAGTACACATTTTTTATTTGTTCAGGATTTTTGTTTTAAATTCAGAATATTTTTGGTGAGCGTCCAGTAACGTTCTTTTTTTCAGATGGCAACCCTAGTTACAGACAGCCTTCGCCGAGTAGTTGAAGATCAAACACACTAATAAGTAGGGGCACACTAACAAAGTTGCACTAAAAAAAACAATAAAAGATTTTTCAAATCGGTATTTTTATTTTCATTACATTGAAATACAAATTGTTCCCCTCAATAAATTTCACACTTTTTCTCCGGATTCATGGCACTGCCCCTGGGACAATTGAACTCTGCAGAGAATTCGGCCATATTTGATAAAGGTCCGTTGACTCGAAATTTATCCGGTACATGCTCGTCGGTGGAGGCCTGTAATTGCCGATAGACCGGATGTATGTCGCCGCACCACAACTGGCCATAACTAATGAAAAACAATTTCCTATTGTCGAAATCCAAACCTGGCATCACTTCAGCATCAATCACTTGAGGATTTTCGTTCAGAGCCCGCTTGTACCAGTTCAGGTAGGCCTTGTAGGCCAAACGTAGACCACCGTTATCGGCAATGTTTTCCGATTGTGACGGCATATCGGGCAAATGTTTACCCTTGTACACGAACGTTTGGTACTGATCGTTGAGGCAACTGGCGCGGTCCTCAAAATCTTTGCACGAGTCGGTGTCCCACCAGTCGTAAGCGTTGCCCTCAGCATCGTAGTGGCTTCCCTTGTTATCGAATCCGTGCAGCAGTTCATGGGCCAGCAGAGCACCCAACATTCCGAAGTTGTAGGCATTCGCAAACGACGCAGACCAGGCGTAGTTGGGCTGCAACATAACCACGGGCATCTTAACGGCATTTTCTATTAGAATATTGGACGGTGTGGTCGATAGGTCGGCACTGAAGTCTATCGGCTGAGGAGGTTCATCGAGTAAGGCTCTTTTCTTGGCGGCATCCAGCGAAAGCAGCAACTTGAGGTTAGCCAAGTAATTGTCGCCATCTACTGAGAATTTATCAAAAGCGCTGGTGAAATTATGTTGATCATACGACAGAATTTCCATTCTCATGGCATTCAGCTTTTTCACAGCATATCTGCGCGTATCGTCTTTGATCCATTTGTATTGCTGCGATTCCAGGGACTGTTGGAAGGCGAATTTCAGAGACTGCCACATTTGGTTGACACCCTCCTCGGTTTGTCGCGTATTGAATTTGCGATAGACCATATTGTCAAAGTTCTTGGAGAAATACGTTTTCATTTCACGTATACAGGTGTTTTGCAGTTGCTTTTCACTTTCCGGCACTGTTACCATAAACCGAGAAAGCAACTGGTAAAAAATATAATTCGCCACTATTCGCCTGGGCGTCTGCTTGATGGCTCTAATCAGATTATCCATATACTCATAATTGGCATAGACTTTAAGTCGGGGAATTGTGCCCATGCTGAGGTTCACCAGCTTCACAATATCCAGATCTGGTGAATATTTACGCTGCAGTTGATCGAGCGTGCTAAGGGTGTAGATGTCCAGGTATTGCATATTTGCTAGGATATCTGCCGTACCATTGGCAAGGGACGTTTCAAACTCCACCATTTCCCGGGCAGTTTTAGTAGCGACATCTATATCGAGTTTAAGAAATAAGTTGAGATTTTCGGCAATACTACGTATATGGGCTAATATGTAATTGGCATTTGCCTTGTCCAAATAAATCGATTTGTCCTCTAAGGGCAAATCTTGCTCGGTTATATACAAACGATTCACGCTGTTGTCAGCCAAATCAATGGCTACCTGGACTTCTGCGATAAAACCAAAGCCATACTTGTAGCTAATGGCCGCTATAGTCGCCAGCCAATCAAAATCATCCTCCCGCCATGTCTCTCCAGCCAAGGCCGGCATTTCACCAAATTCCTCCACAATTTGCCGAAGTTTGTCTGGGTAAACTTTCTGCAACGATGGCAGATTCATGCATGACCTATAGAATTCTTTAACTTTCTTGTCAATTTCCGTTTCGTCGGAGTTATCGGAGGTCAACAGCAACTTTACTTTCATATCCATTGCCTCGAGAAGGGTTTCCAATAAACCCGTCGTCAATTGATGAACTGTCGCCATATTGTGTGTATTCCAATTTCCACAGGTGAATTCATAGAAATCATCGCAGGGATCCACCGATGCATTCATATATTTCAGCATTTCCTTGGCCTTGGCCTGGCGAACTGTGTCCTCGCTGTTAGCAGGCGTTGTCGTTGCCACGGGACTGGATGTCACAGCCGCCACGTATAGTAAACACACTAATATGCCGCCTCCTATGATGTGTTGAAACATTTTCTGTATTTCGATAATTGTCTCTGTTTGGTTTGCGGTGAATACCGTTCGTTTGGAACTGTCGATGCGCACTGACAGCAATACGGCGCAATCAGTTTAAATGAAACTGAGTTCAGTACTTTGTATGCACTTTCTATGGCGATGATTTAACAAACTGGTACTGGTGTGGATTTTACTGACGTATGTCTATTTTATCAGTACAACGACCTATTCAGATACCCTATGTCCGCTCGACAGACACGGATATTATCTATGAAATGAAAAGTCGTGCGGGTCATAGGAGACTTCAATATTATGAACGCATCTCAATGAAATTGGGTAGATGGATCAGACCGGGCAAGACTTTGGCAAATATTTGGAAGCCTTGGTACTGATAATCTTTGACATAATCTTTGGTTTGTGGTAAAAACAGTTCGTTTGGAATTGCTTACGTGCACTGACAACAATGCGGCGCAATGAGTTTAAATGAAATTTCGATCAGTACTTTGATAATTTTATGCCATTTGACAAACTGGTTGTTTTTACTGGCGTATGTCTATCTTATTGAATACAATCAGTACAACGACCCATTCAGATACCCTATGGCCACTGATATTTCCTATGAAATGATAAGCCGTGCGGTCATAGTAAACTTCACTGCATTGTCCCACCGCATTGGAGCCTTGCCTCGTTTTATTTCAGCCACTTGTAGTTCATAAGCCAGCAGAGCACCCAACATGGCAAAGTTGTAGGCATTCGCCACAGAGACAAACCAGGCGTAGTTTGTAGGCGTAGGTGAATGGTGAACAATGGCCCATATTCTGATATATACCACTCTCAAAGGTTCCACTCTAAACTGCTCGTTTAGGACTAAATACATCGAAGATAAACTTAATTGGTGCATGTTTTGTGAGAGCCCCCATGCAAAGGTCCATCCTGATTCACAGGATTGGCTAAAAAGGGCCAATAACCAACCTGTATTTTTTTCGATATATTCCTCATGTAAAAACCCCTCCCGATTTGAGGTTCTTCCGCTATAAAAGCCAACCAAGTCAAAGACTTGACCAGAATTTCCAACTTATGAGTCACATATATTCCAAAAATGAGCTCGGAGTTGGTTTTCAAAACAACAACACGCTTTTATAGAAAGAGACCCGAAATCCGCAAATAATTAAAAAAAAGCTATCACAGTTTTAAAAGATCCCAAGTCAACGTGAGTCGTACACATCTCAACAGTGAGGAAAACATACTGTCAAGGCGCAATCAAAGTGGGTGCCGCATTTGCCATTAGCATTGGGCCACGAAAAACAAATGATAATAACTATTAACAACTAGTAAGTTGTAACGCGCCTATGGAAAAAAAATTTTGTTAAAAAAAAAAAATTTTGTGGAAAAAAAAAATGTTGTTTAAAAAAAAAAAATTGTTGAAACAAAAAAAAAATTTGTTGAAAAAAAAATTGGAAAAAAAAATATTGTAAAAAAAAATTATTTTTGTAAAAAAAAAAATTAAGTTGAAAAAAAAAAATTGTTGAAAAAAAAAATTTTTCTGGAAAAAAAAAATTTTTTGATCCCAAGTCAACGTGAGTCGTACACATCTCAACAGTGAGGAAAACATACTGTCAAGGCGCAATCAAAGTGGGTGCCGCATTTGCCATTAGCATTGGGCCACGAAAAACAAATGATAATAACTATTAACAACTAGTAAGTTGTAATGCGCCTATGGAAAAAAAATTTTGTTAAAAAAAAAAAATTTTGTGGAAAAAAAAAATGTTGTTTAAAAAAAAAAAATTGTTGAAAAAAAAAAATTTTGTGGAAAATAAAAATTTTGTTGAAAAAAAAATTGGAAAAAAAAATATTGTAAAAAAAAATTATTTTTGAAAAAAAAAAATTTAGTTGAAAAAAAAAAATTTTTGAAAAAAAAAATTTTTCTGGAAAAAAAAAATTTTGTTGAAAAAAAAAAATTGGAAAAAAAAATTAATTTTTGTAAAAAAAAAATTTTGTAAAAAAAAAATTTTGTAAAAATAAAAATTTTTGTAAAAAAAAAAAAATTTGTAAAAAAAAAATTTTGGAAAAAAAAAATTTCGAAAAAAAAATTTTGGTAAAAAAAAATTGGGGAACACACAATTTCTGTACAAAAAAAAAAATATTATTTCTTTTATTATTATTATTTATAGAAAATTATAGAATGCCTGAGGCGCCCCGGTAGGCGAGTTGGTAGCGTGCTTGCCTATCAGCGTGGGGGTTCGATTCCCACCAGAGGCTTTGGTCTGTCGCTGCAAAAATCTAAACATATGGTCTTTGTCACCCGGTTTACCCTTGGACCCAAAATTAGAATATAAATTTACTTTGTATTGTAATTAATAATAAATAAATCTTAATATATATTTACCCTCGACACTGATTCACTGATACACTGATTCCCTGATTCACTGATTCACTGACTCTGTCACGCAGTACGTAGGAATTTAAATAGGCATTCTATAAAAATTCTGTAAATAATAATAACTAGTAAGTTGTAATGCGCCTATGGCGCCCGTTAATTTGCTTGAGAAAGTATTTGTTACTTAATTTTAAAAATTTTGTAAAAAATATTTTGAGAAAACTATTTTGTAAAAAAAAATTTCGGAAAAAAATAAAATTGGAAAAAAAAAATTTGTGGAAAAAAAAATTTTGCTGAAAAAAAAATTTTTGTTGAAAAAAAAAATTTTGTTGAAAAAAAAAATTTTTGTGGAAAAAAAAAATATTTTGTTGAAAAAAAAAAATTTTGTTGAAAAAAAAAGTTTGTTGAAAAAAAAATTTTTTGTTGAAAAAAAAAATTTTTGTTGAAAAAACAAATTTTGTTGAAAAAAAAAATTTGTTGAAAAAAAAAATTCTGTAAAAAAAAAAATTTGGAAAAAAATAAAATTGGAAAAAAAAAATTTGTGGAAAAAAAATTTTGGGGAAACAAAAAAAAAAATATTATTTTTTTTATTATTATTATTTATAGAATTATTATAGAACTAGTAAGTTGTAATGCGCCTATGGCGCCCGTTAATTTGCTTGAGAAAGTATTTGTTACTTAATTTTAAAAATTTTGAGAAAACTATTTTGTAAAAAAAAATTTCGAAAAAAAAATAAAATTTGTGGAAAAAAAATTTTTGCTGAAAAAAAAAAATTTTGTAGGAAAAAAAAATCTCGTTGAAAAAAAAAATTTTTGTGGAAAAAAAAAATTTTGTTGAAAAAAAAAATGTTTGTTGAAAAAAAAATGTTTGTTGAAAAAAAAAATTGTTGTTGAAAAAAAAATTTTGTTGAAAAAAAAAATTTTTGTGGAAAAAAAAAATTTCTTGAAAAAAAAAATTTTGTGGAAAAAAAAAATTTTTTGAAAAAAAAAAATTCTCGAAAAAAAAAATTTCTTGAAAAAAAAAAATTTGGAAAAAAAAAATTTTAAGAAAAACAAATTTTGGAAAAAAAAAATTTTGGTAAAACACAATTTCTGTACAAAAAAAAATATTATTTTTTTTATTATTATTATTTATAGAATTATTATAGAATGCCTATTTAAATTCCTACGTACTGCGTGACAGAGTCAGTGAATCAGGGAATCAGTGTATCAGTGAATCAGTGTATCAGTGAATCAGTGTCGAGGGTAAATATATATTAAGATGCCTATTTAAATTCCTACGTACTGCGTGACAGAGTCAGTGAATCAGGGAATCAGTGAATCAGTGTCGAGGGTAAATATATATTAAGATAACAAAAATAATTTTTTTTTTTGTACAGAAATTGTGTTTTCCCCAACATTTTTTTTTACCAAAATTTTTTTTTTCCAAGAATTTTTTTTTTGCAAATTTTTTTTTTTAAAATTTTTTTTCAACAAAATTTTTTTTTTTCAACAATATTTTTTTTTTCCTACAAACATTTTTGTTTTTTTTTTTAGCAAAAATTTTTTTTCCACAAATTTTTTTTTTCCACAAAAATTTTTTTTTTCAGCAAAATTTTTTTTTTTCAACAAAATTTTTTTTTTTCAACAAAAATATTTTTTCCACAAGTTTTTTTTTTCCAATTTTATTTTTTTCCAATTTTATTTTTTTCCAATTTTATTTTTTTTCGAAATTTTTTTTTACAAAATAGTTTTCTCAAAATATTTTTTACAAAATTTTTAAAACTAAGTAACAAATACTTTCTTAAGCAAATTAACGGGCGCCATAGGCGCATTACAACTTACTAGTAAATAAATAGAATGCCTATTTAAATTCCTACTTTGCTTGACAGAGTCAGTGAATCAGTGTCGAGGGTAAATATATATTAAGATTGTGAGATAGTGTCGTCAATACGTGTGTAGGTGTTTAACAATCGATGAATTGCAAAATCAAAATGGTTACAGAAATTGTCCTGTTCACTGGCCCCTTGTTCGTGCTATTTTAAACCTCTGGATTACTTTTTAATGGACTTTGTTAAGTCCTTGATGTAAACCAGAAACCAATATTGAAGCCACCATTAACGCCATACGACAAGATTTATTGAAATTGTAGTCACAAATTGGAGTGATCGAATGGAGCATGTTTTTTTGTATATGGCTGAATAATCTGAAATGACTCCTTTTCTTTGCGAAAAAGGGGACAGTCTCCGACCACTCCGACGAAAATAATTCGCAAACTAAAATAGAAGTAGAGTTTCTTCGAGAACCTTCGAAGAGAACAATACTTCAGCGCGAGAGAAACACTACAAATTGAACGTTACCTTTTTTTAAGCAGACAACCACACCAGGCACGGGACTGAGAGAAAATGTTCCGGACAAAAGTCAATGATTTTTATAATTTCTTAAAATTAATTTAATTAAATCAAAAAAAGAGTATATGTGACTTGAAGTGATAGTGCATAAATTCATTTGAATGCAATTACAGATGTTTAATATTTACATACATAATAAGTACGGTTTATTTTGCTGCGTCGGTTTTGGACACGCCACGGGACTGAGACTACATGTACATATTAACAAATTAAAAATTTTAAAAACTAATACGTGGGTTATTTTAACAAATATAATAAGCTGCTTAGAACATATTTATAAAATAAAATTAGTTAATACAACACAATTTTAAACAGCCGGACACAGAAAGGAGTCATTTAAGATTATTCACCCATATAAATTATAATTGTTGTACAATTTTCATTGAATTGATGTATAATTTTCATTTAATTGATGAAAATGTTCATCAAATTAATGTAGAATGTATATCAAATTGATGTAAAATTTTCATTAAATTGATGTACACTTTTCATTAAATTGATGTACAATGTTCATTAAATTGGTGTACAATGCTCATCAAATTGATGTAGAATGTTCATCAAGTTGATGTACAATGTTCATTAAACTGATGTATAATGTTCATCAAATTAATGCACGGAATTAAAGAAATATTAATTAAAAGTTCTACATCAAATTAAAGAAAAGAGTGGTAGGTTGGAAAATGATGTTGAAACTTAGCAAATTGATGAACCCTTTTTTCCGTGCAGATCCTAATCACCATGAATCCCATTGTAACCACCTGGCGGTCACACACACAAGTCCGAAAGAGTACGTAAATATTTGGAAACAAACAATAAGCCCATCTTCTGTGATCCTATTAGTATTTCATATTACCGACTGAATATAATTCGTCCACTGAAAAAAATTAAAAATAGACATTGGGATAACCTTTAAACTTCGAAAAAAAATAACCAACAAAACATCGATGTCGCTTAACCATGTTGTTGCAAAACCCAAAACATTTAACAAAAGATTCAAACATTTAAAAATTTAATTTCTGTTTTTGAAACTTTGTTTGTTGCTTTGATTTAGTTCACCGATTAAATCTGAAATATCGCCAATTTTAGGGTCAAAGGGTATCGAGACTTTTTCGAAGTTGACAAGAACCAAACACACAAAATGAAGTGTCTTCGAAAGTCGTTGGCAGCACTTGGCTTCAGTTTATAAATTCAGCTGGAAACAGCCGGCGGTACGAGTCCAGTGAAAATACAATCAAAATGTTAGCGAACATTTTGAGATGTTCGGCAGTGTGTGTCCTTTTTCTAACGATAGCAGCAGCATCGCCTGTGTCCATTAAAGCTCCAAGTTCTTTACATTCGGATGCGGAAATTCGCCAGAAAAAAACAGAGGAAATACTGAAATATATGAACGCCTCCGTGGATCCTTGTGAGGATTTTTATGAATTCACTTGTGGTAATTATGCGGCCATCAATCCAGCTGTTACCACTCCCAGCACGGGTTTCTTTGAAACGTTAGTACACGAATTCGAGAATAAGCTGAAGTCAATACTAGCCAGTGATGAAGATGCAACCGATACGGCTCTGGATAAGACGATGAAAAGTTTTTATAAATCGTGCATGAATCTGCCGTCTATGCAGAATAACTACACAGGAAAACTGCAAGAGATCATCGGCGAGTTTGGACAAATGCCTGCCTTGGTGGGAGATGAATGGCGTGAAAATGATTTCGACTGGGTGCGGGCCGTGTCCGAAATTGCCTATAAGTATAACATTTATATGATTGCGTATTTTGTGCCTATACCCGATTTCAAGAACAACGCCATGAATCGTTTGGCATTGACAGACGTAACATTTGATTTGCCCCTGTCGGCATATGTGGACAAGCAACATGCGGCGTTGATTGAAAGAAAAACTTTGGAGCTGGCTGCACTTCTACATCAGATTGTGGGTGTGGAACACAAATTGGCCTATCAGACCGCCAAAGGTGTTATGGATTTTGAAAAGTCCCTTGCCAAGGCAATGTTCAGCCACATAAAACTGCCAGTACTTGAGGTGTATACGCTGCACACCATGGACGAAGTGCAGGAGATGTATTCAGCCGACTTTGATTTCAAGCAACTACTGAACACATCGTTGGGTTTAATTCCCGATCTTCAGGTATACATCGACAAGCGGTATTTGGCCGGAGTAATTGAAGCTATGAAGTCGACCCCCAAAAAGACCGTGGCCAATTATATATTCACTAAATTGATCACTCCATTCGCCATACACATTCCTTTGGAGGCACAGGAATTGAAAAAAGAATGTCTGTCCCATATGAAGAAATATTTCCATACCAACCTTGACAACATGGTGTATCGCAAGTACAATGCCCAGGCCAGCGAAGAAGGTGTCAGTCAAATGTGGATGAACATCAAATCGGCCTTCCAAAGTATAATGGACTCACCCAGGCTGAATTGGATCAGTGAAGAGACACGCCAACATGCGTTGGTCAAATCGAACGCCATCAGCTTGCGTATTCAGTCGTATGAAGACGAGAATTCCGCCAATGACTACGGTCCGCTTAAACTCGACGATCACGATTATGTGGGAAGCTTAAAATCGATACTGGCTGCCAAGGCCGACCACAAAAGAAACATCGACTATTCTCTACCTCAAACTATGGATGATGGAGTGCTATTGTCGACGACGCCTTCCTATAATCGATTGAAAAATTTCATAAACGTACCCGTTTCAGCGCTGCAACCCAACTATGCCTGGTCTGCCGCCTTTCCGAACGCCTTCAATTTTGGCGTTCTGGGTTTCCTGTTATCGCATGAAGTGCTGCATGGTTACGATGAAATGGGTCTAACATTTGACGCTGTGGGCAATAATCGCAAATGGTGGGATGACAAGTCGCTCAGTGAATTTAAAGTGCGCTCCCGTTGTTTCACCGATCAATATAAACGGTACATTTTCGATGGCCAACATTTGCCCGAGGTGACCGATCAAAAGGAAAATATGGCTGATAATGGTGGCATACGTTTGGCCTATGAAGCATATTTGAAATGGTACGAGACTGCGCAGACCACCAACCAGGACGTCTCTTCGGAAACACTGAATGGCTTGAACTACAACTACAAGCAATTGTTTTTCATCAGCTACGGTCATCTGTGGTGTTCCGATGTCCATCCGCAGGTTAAGAAACTAATGTTGACCGCCGATGCACATGTTCCGAAACAATTCCGAACCACTGGGGTGTTATCGAACTTTGACCAGTTCGCCAAGGAGTTTAATTGCCCCGTGGGCAGTCCCATGAATCCCGTCAATAAATGTGAAGTCTACTGAGAGATATCCGATTTAATGAGTTATCAATTCAAATTTATGAATATTTTTATTTCTTAATCACGTTGGGACATAGCTATAAATAAATAGTTCGCCTAAGCTATTGCTTGGGACTGTGTTGTATTAGCAGCTTGTACTTCTACGGCGCCATCTCAATTTGTGGCAACACATTTGCACTAATTGTACAACATACCACAAAAACCATCCAATCCGACATAGTTGTTCCTACGAATGAGACCCACAATTGCTTAGGTCGTCAGACCTCTAGATTGTCTTCGGTACACAGGTTGAATCAGTTCGTGTCGAGGTTTGACAGCGGTGGATTTTCGTCTCTAGTGATTTCTTTAGTGAAATCAACTACCATCTACGTCCAGAGTCCTGCCGATGACAGCTATGGTTTTTTTTTTCTACCAACGGCGTGTATATTCGCAGAAGTCGTAATACAACATTTTTATCAATTCTCAGATTTTCCTAATTTTTTTTTTAAATGGTTATCATTTTTTTTTTAAGGTTTCAGTTCAAAAAACATTTTTTTTTCGTAACGCTTAAGTAGTTTAAACATTTGGAGTCTCTTCAACTTATGCTAAGAAAAGTGAAAAAAATATTTTTTTTTCAAAAATAATAACAATTGGGGAAAATCTGAGAATTGATAAAAATCTATTTTTTAAAAAAATTGTCGTGATACAGACATTTCCACGAGTCTGCCTGCCAAAAATCAGCTCGATTGAATCACTGACAAAGGATTAAAAATCGGTCGAAAGGCTTTCACACAGGCCACTACGAGCTTTATACTTCAAACTTAAAAAAAAAAAAATTCTGACGTGTACATGAAAATCGCCGATACACGTGTATTTTTATTTTTTATCCCCTTTCCGTAAAAAGTAAATTTGGTTCATAGGACAGAAAAAATCTATTTTTTGTAACACGGTGCATTTTCTGCAGTTTTTTTTTTTTTTAAAAAATCGGCAGTTTCGAAAAAGTGTTTATTTGTTTTGAAAATAATTTGACCTGAATATCAGAGAAAATCACTTTTTGCACTAAAAAAAAAATCGGAAACACAAAAATTCTCAAAATTGAAAAATGTTTAGGGCTCAGCATACGGAAGCCAATAACAAAAAAAAAAAATTTAAATTTGGCGATTTTTGAGAGACTCGATTTCATCTGGACTGAATAATTTTTAAATTTGGCGATTTTTGAGAGACTCGATTTCATCTGGACTGAATATGTATAGGTTGGGCCGAAAGTGGTATTTTTATGTTCATTAATGTTTTCATTTTTAGTTTTTTTTTTCGATTAAATTGCAGTTATTAAATTTAGGGTTCACCTAAATTCTCTCACTTTTTCACTCTAAACAATTCGGGAGTTTTATTTATAAAACGTCGATTATGGACGTATTGTCCCAGTAGTTCCGAAACTGCTAAATAAAATATTTCTTTAAAATCGTTTCGGAATTGAAAACCATTTCTATAACTTTGAGAAACTTCCCAAAAATTTCGAAATCTCAAAACTGTGTTCAGTTGTGCTGGCAGAAATTTCACCGTACATAGAAAAATTTAAACTTTTATAACTTCTAAAATAATCAAATTTCTTTTGTTGGCGGTTTTATTTGCGAAAATTGGACATTATCAATACCTGACAATTGTGCTAGGTTGTGCCAGCCCAGCACACATTTTCCGCCAAAAATAGAAAAAAAACTTTTGAAAGAAACGTTTTTTTTAAAAAAGTTTAAAATTTTTGCTATTTAACTGCATTTCCGCATTACCCGCATTTTCAAAAATGACACACATCAAAAATTCTGACTTTCATAGTTTATGAAATAATCGCAATTTTAGATTTTTTCAAGGTTTTTTTTTGCAAAATTTATTTAATTAATTTTAATTTTTTTTTTTACAATTTAATTTTACAATTTTAGAAAAAGTCGAGTATTTTTTATTTTTTTTTTAGCGTATAACGAAAAAATCTAAAATAAAAGTGTGACTTTTTCCTCACCTATTGCATATTTTTGGCCATTTATTTTGAATGTTTCCAGATTGGCTATCATAGCCCACGCCCAACAAATGCTCGTAGCTATTAGACAATATGCTCTGAAGGAATGAAACCGGTCCGCAAAAATAATGACTTAGAGAACCGAAACTGAAGGGGATTACTTCTCCAATAAAAAATATTTTTTTTTAAAATTTGGCTCAATTTGAAGCGCTTATTCATGCACCAAAGTAAACTATTTTTTACGATTTGTAAGACCATCCAACATTTTTCAGCGGCTGCTTCCACCACGTAAGTGTTGGCGACTTTACAAGTAAGAGAGTAATCTCTAAGCCGTGTAAAACTTCTCCGGAAAAGCATTAGCCGGTCGGAGCCGGCCTTAAACTGTAAGTCCCGGTTAGTGAGTATACAAATTATATTGGAGAGAAATGCCCCCTGTGTTCCTACATGGAATGTTAAGAGAAATAAGTAACTAAGTAGTATATCTCACAAATTTAGGATTATCTCAAAATGAGCATATGGACATCTCACAAAATCATGTAAGAATTTCTATTTCCGATTTAACTACAGTTTGGGATCAGTTGGCCATAGTCTCTTATACTCTAGAAAATCAGTCAATTTGCTGCGGTTTTTTTTTAATTGCTTGATTGACCAGTTGGTTTTTCTAAAGAAGATAGATTCAATTTAAATTTTCAAAGAAATCTCTTTCTATTTTTCGTGAAATTGCTCGAAAATGGACTCATTCCCCAATAGAGTGTAGGGCAATCTAGAGCCATTGCCATCAACTGAGTCGTCATCATTTCTATTATTATTATTATTTTACTTTTTTTTGGCAAAAGTAATTAATGCTTGATAATCATTAATAAAGCTAATTATCATTAATACCAAAGTAAATAAGCCAAAGATTTGTTGAAAACAAAACAAGTTCAATTTTTATACGCTTCGGCGAAACCATTTGAAACCACTTTCCTTCCACTGGGCAGAAAGTCGTTTCAGATGGTCTGTCTAGTCGAAGACTTGATTATGTCATTTATGACGCGAAAGCCAAGTGACACAGTTTTTGTGCTTTAACTGCCGTTGACGAAGTACTTCAGTTTGTTTTGCATATTAATCGTCAAACAAATGTGTATTCAAAATGTAGTGAATTTGTTTAGGCAAAATTTAGTGAATCTGCAGTTAGACTAATCGCCATAAAATGTTGGAAGTTCGTTGGATTAAACATTCATGGTGGGCTTGGAAAGCAGAATTTGTTTTTTTTCCAATCTGTTCATCTTTACAGAGGACAGAAAAAACTGATCTACCAAAAGTAATTACAATAAAATATCTAATTTCTCACCTGAATCTTTGTAAATAACCACGGTAGTTCGCAAATAAATAAAGAGAAATAAAAACAAAAAAAACCTTGAGGAGCTTTGCAAGCTCCATCAGCAGCGTCATATATACCAAGAATGATAGAAAGAAAGATTACGCCATGCGCATGATTCCCCAGCAACCAAAGCTAAAGCTAAAGCTAAAGCTAAAGCTAAAGCTAAAGCTAAAGCTAAAGCTAAAGCTAAAGCTAAAGCTAAAGCTAAAGCTAAAGCTAAAGCTAAAGCTAAAGCTAAAGCTAAAGCTAAAGCTAAAGCTAAAGCTAAAGCTAAAGCTAAAGCTAAAGCTAAAGCTAAAGCTAAAGCTAAAGCTAAAGCTAAAGCTAAAGCTAAAGCTAAAGCTAAAGCTAAAGCTAAAGCTAAAGCTAAAGCTAAAGCTAAAGCTAAAGCTAAAGCTAAAGCTAAAGCTAAAGCTAAAGCTAAAGCTAAAGCTAAAGCTAAAGCTAAAGCTAAAGCTAAAGCTAAAGCTAAAGCTAAAGCTAAAGCTAAAGCTAAAGCTAAAGCTAAAGCTAAAGCTAAAGCTAAAGCTAAAGCTAAAGCTAAAGCTAAAGCTAAAGCTAAAGCTAAAGCTAAAGCTAAAGCTAAAGCTAAAGCTAAAGCTAAAGCTAAAGCTAAAGCTAAAGCTAAAGCTAAAGCTAAAGCTAAAGCTAAAGCTAAAGCTAAAGCTAAAGCTAAAGCTAAAGCTAAAGCTAAAGCTAAAGCTAAAGCTAAAGCTAAAGCTAAAGCTAAAGCTAAAGCTAAAGCTAAAGCTAAAGCTAAAGCTAAAGCTAAAGCTAAAGCTAAAGCTAAAGCTAAAGCTAAAGCTAAAGCTAAAGCTAAAGCTAAAGCTAAAGCTAAAGCTAAAGCTAAAGCTAAAGCTAAAGCTAAAGCTAAAGCTAAAGCTAAAGCTAAAGCTAAAGCTAAAGCTAAAGCTAAAGCTAAAGCTAAAGCTAAAGCTAAAGCTAAAGCTAAAGCTAAAGCTAAAGCTAAAGCTAAAGCTAAAGCTAAAGCCAAACCAAGAGGGAAGTCATAATCCATATGTAGTATGATTCGAATTGGTACCGGCGGGCTGGGCTTCATCTCCTTAAAAAAAAACTTAAAAAATCGCCCCAGAGCAAAGAGGAGTCAAACCCATGATCACTTTATTTCATACCAACAATTCAATATTTCTTGACAAAAGACAGCAGAACTCGCCCGCTTGTCAAACGAAAAGTTATGGCTCCGGTAAAATTGGCCTAGGAGCGCTGGCCATGGTAACGGTCCCTTGTGTAAAGTTGCATTTTAGTTAAAGCTACCACAGCGCGAATCATGTCAAAGACACGAAAGCTGTGCCAATTCATCTAATTGCGGCGGCAATAAAAACTCATTAATCATGGAGTCGAGCCCAAAATTGCTGGAAAATTGTATTTCCGTCCTTTATCCCCATACTCTATATTACACTGAGCTGCGTTTGTATCGAGCAAATTTTTCAACTCCAGACTTCGACTCTGGGCAAATTTGTCAGACTCCGACTGCACAGCCCTGGTTCTGTCTCATTCATTTCCGTTTCACTAATCCTTATTACTTTTGCAGTCAACTGATATGGATTCTCAGTGGACCATATATTGTTGACGTCACCACACGGATAGCATTCCAAGGCCGGGTATTCTGTTTCAACAGAATCGGTGATTGAATTTAATGCAGATTTTGTTTTTTTTTTTGCCAATCCATCTTTCGTTGTTCTTGATAATCTTTGACACCGAGATTAGAAAGTCTTCCCGCAACTGAGGTTTCATTAAAATGCACAGAATGCTAAAATGACAATTTTCGGTTCGGTCTTCAAGTGAATGGAACAAAAATCCCCAAAAAAATAATAAAATTGAAATGCTTTCAAACATCTCGATGTGTTTTATACTCATAATATTTTGTCTAAGGATAACACAAGGATCACCAGTCGTCATCTCTGTATCGCAATCGAATCCATCGACTGAGGATGTCTTGCGCCAAACCAAATCTGAAGTAATGCGTCGTTTTATGAATGAATCTGTGGATCCCTGCGACGATTTCTATGAATTTGCCTGTGGCAATTATGTCAACTATGGACCTGATAATTTAGTCATGCCTTCACTAATGGAATTCGTGGATGTAGTTAATGCTAAAATGAAAGCCGAACTGGAAACCGATGATGAGATGGATACAGATGTTGACAGGAAAGTGAAAAGATTTTATAAATCTTGCCTGAATCCATCATGGCCAGCGACTGATAAGGACACACACACCATAAGGAAGGAACTAATGCCCGTATTGGCGGGTGACACATGGCAAGAGAGCGATTTCGATTGGGTGGAATCGCTGGCCGAAATCATCCATCGTACCGGCCTCCAGATAATATTTGGCATAGGTGCCATCAATGATTTCAATGACAACTCTCGCAATGTGGTGGGTATTTTTGAATCCAAGACAATTGATCAACGCTTCAGTTTATACGAGGATGAGGCCTACGCTGACGAACGTAAGCGAGCGGTTGATCGCATTGCCGCCGATTTAATGGCCTTTGATGTGGCAGAGGATTTGGCCGAACAGACCGCCAACGAAATTGTGGCATTTGAAATTGCTTTGGCTGGCGGTAAGCCAGATTTGCACTTTGCCCATGACATCTCCGATCTACTGACTCTCACCACTGTGGAAGACTTTCAAAGGAAATACTCGACCGATTTGGATGTCCAGAAATTGCTCAGCATGGCCTTGGATGTCTCACCCAGCGAACTTTTCGTAGATCAACGATATGTTGAGAATGCCTTGCGTGTGATTGGGAAAACTCCCCGGAGAATTGTGGCCAATTACATGTTCTACACGTATTATAAGAATTTCATTCATTATCATACCATTGACAGCGAGGTCAATAAAGATATATGCCTTCGTGCTACTCATGAGTGGTTTTATAAAAATTTGGATAATATATTCTATTGCAAGCACATTGCCCCCCATGTGGTAGACACGATAAATGGACTGTGGGAAGAGATGAGACTGGTCTACCAATCCGTTCTGCAGTCTCCGCGACTCAACTGGCTGCAGGAGGATACACGCAGGGCAGCTCTGGAGAAACTAAATGTCATGCGACTCAGTGTCCTCTCCTATGGCTATAAAAACTTCGAACAGGAATTCGCCCAATTGAATGTAGACAGTCATTCGTATGGAGAGAATATTGCTGCGATATTGGCCCTGCAGGGCAACAGGACTAGGCGGGAGATACTTGAATCTCCCGAACCGGAAGACGGAGGCTGCAATCGTTCTTATCATCCCGCCTATTCGGGTATAAACAATTTAATTAAAATACCCGCTGTCTTTGCCCAACAATATCACATGTTCTCCAGTTCTTACCCGAAGGCCACGAATTATGCCACCGTCGGTTTTACAATCGGCCACGAAATGTTGCATGGATTTGATGCCGACTACACGTATGATGCCCGGGGAAACGTTCGAAATTGGTGGAATGTGAGGGCACGCCAAGAATTTCAGCAGCGCAAAAAATGTTTCATCGAACAATACAAAAATTATCGCCTGGGCGGACAAGTCTTGCCCGAAATGCAAAATCAAGCGGAAAATATTGCCGATGCTGGCGGTTTAAGAACGGCCTTTGCCGCCTACATGAATTGGTACGACAATGCCAGCAGTCATAGTCGGGATTTGGAATGTTTGCCCGGTATGAATTACACCAGTCGCCAGCTGTTTTTCATCAGTTATGGTCAGTGGTGGTGTGACAGCTACGAAGCCGATTACATAGCTGTGAAATTGAACAACCATGTGCCGGAGAAATTTCGAGTTATTGGACCTTTGTCGAATTTCCAAGAATTTGCGCTGGCATTCAATTGTCCGCGAGGCAGTGCCATGAATCCCATAGAGAAATGTGAAATTTATTAATTGTGCACTAGAGTTAAGCAAATTTCAGGGCATTTTGAAGGAGCGTTGCCGAAGAGAAATGTGAAATTTATCACATTTCATTGCTGTCTGTAGGAAAATATTTACCCCCGTATTCTTTAAAAATGTAAAGCAGCTGTTCACACAAGATTATTTTTAATTGTCGCAGTATATGAAACTGAAAATCGCTTTCAATGCAAACAGAAAATAAATACAATTTTTGTTATTTCTTCCTAAGAAAAAAAAAAAAACAACCCCATGATAAACTTTGACGCGCTGAGATTAGGAAGCCTACAAAAACATAAACCAACTGAGGTTTCATTAAAATCCAGCAAACGCTAAAATGCCATTTCTCGAGTTGATCTTTAAGCGAACGGTATAAAAGTGAAAATGTTTTCCCTTATCTCGAGGTGTGCACTACTTATTATCCTGTGCTTAAGCATGGCTCATGGATCACCACAAGCCCAACCATCTGTGGCTGAGGATACTTTTGCGAAGTCTAAGGAAATTCTCAGATACATGAATGTATCTGCAGATCCCTGCGAAGACTTTTACGAATTCACCTGCGGCAACTATGACAGCTATAAGGGGCCCCGAGTCGATGAACATTCACCAATGTCTTCGCTGGCCACCAGCAGTTTTGTATTTTATAATAAACATAGACTAGAACTGGAAGCCAATGATGTATCGGACACCGAAGTTGATAAGCGAGTGAAGAGCTTTTACAAGTCTTGCCTGAATCGATCGGCGACGGCCTATACAAAGGAACAACGGATTGCCTTTTTCAGGTCATTGGGCCAAATGCCCGTGCTGGAGGGCGATAAGTGGCCGGAGAGCGATTTCGATTGGATGACAACCATAGGCGATATTTTCCATCGCACCAGCCTATCGCTGATACTCGGAATTAATATTATAAGTGATTTTGCTGATAACTCCATTGATCGTGTGCATATTGGCGAATCGGGTTTTGTTGACAAACGCTCTCGTTTTTATACTAACAAGGAATATGCTGGACATCGCCAGCTGCAGATTGACAATGTGGCGTTCGTTTTAACGAATACGCTGGACATTGAAAGTGAATTAGCCAAACTGACGGCCGAGGAAATCATCGATTTCGAAATAGCCCTAGCCCAAGGTATAGCTGACAGCAACCAGTTGAGTCATTATACCGTCGATACCTCACCCCTGACCACGGCCGATGAAATGCAACACAGATATTTGCCCGATTTTGACTACAAGAAACTTCTCCGTGGGGCCTTGGAGTTCATACCCAGCGAGCTGTATGTCCAACATCAGTATGTCGAGAATGCCTTGAAGGTGATCCAGAAAACGTCCAAGAGAATAGTGGCCAATTACATTTACTTTCATTATTTTGCAATCTTTCCATTTCAATATCAAACCGACAGCGATGTCAACCGAGAGCTATGCGTTCGTGAAACGTACGGACACTTTTTTGTACACATGGACAGTGGGTTCTATCGCAAGCACATTGGCGCCGAAGTGGAACAACCCATTCACCACATGTGGCAAGAGATTAAAACGACTTTTCAAGCGGTCCTGCAGTCGCCCAGGCTTACGTGGATGCAAGAGGCTACACGGAAAGAAGCTCTGGAAAAGCTAAATGACATGAGGCTGATAATTCCGTACGATAACACACATGTCCAGGAAGATTTGGTCCAATTGCCAATTAGTGAGCATGACTATATAAATAATATGGTTTTGCTGATCGGACTACAGGGCAACCGGACTAGAGCCGCATTACATGCAGACAACCGAACGGGAGCGCCATTACAAGCTGCCTCAAAACTCTCGGTGTGGTCTTCATACACACCACGTTACTCTCGCTCTGACAATGCAATTGTAATGTCCGCAATAGCTGTCCAACAATACTACCTCTACTCCAGCTCTTATCCGAATGCGTATAATTTTGCCACACTGGGTTTTGTGCTGGGTCATGAAATGCAACATGGTTTTGATGCCGCCCGCCGATACGATGCCCAGGGCAACATTCGCAATTGGTGGGATAGACAGTCGGATGCGGAATATCTGGAGCGCACCAAATGTTTCATCGATCAATACAAAAAGTATACGTTGGGCCAACAACTGTTGCCAGAGATGAAATATCAAGCGGAAAATATTGCCGACATTGGTGGCTTGACTACGGCATATGCCGCCTATCTGCAGTGGTACGAGAACGCCGCTCACAACCTGGATGGGGAGACGATACCGGGACTGAACTATAACCCCAAGCAATTGTTTTTCATCAGTTACAGCCAATGGTGGTGCAGAACATACCAAACCAATGATGTGACCATGAAGGTGGCCTCTCATGTTCCGCCGAAATTCAGAGTGATCGGTCCATTGTCGAATTTCAATGAATTTTCGCAAGCCTTTCATTGTCCAACGGGCCGGGCCATGAATCCTACGCGCAAATGTAAAATGTACTAACTGCTGGGAGTTGGTATTTTGAAAGGTTTCAGTGTTGTATTTAATTCAAAATAAAATAACACTCATCCAAATGGAGAAGTGGACTATACAAACGAAAACAAATTTCAGAAATTTCATTACGATTGAGAGTGTACAAAAACTGTTCTCGTATATCAGTGAGCTGTGCAAGATATTATTTAAATACTCACAGAGCGGGACCAGTTGTTTAAACTCTTACTCGGATTTGAACCAGGGGTACTGTGTGATAGTGGTGATCACTGTCTGTCACACCACGACTAGCCATTAAATTCTTCATTGGAACTTCCTTTGGGGTTTTCTTTTCTTGCAACTCATAACACAAAGAGTTTCTCTCTCTTGTCTCTGATGCCGTTTCTTGTTCAAATTTCACAAGGCTTTATATCTTAAACTCTTAAAATATTTCTCCAAACTACCTTTCTTAAAAATGTGACGCTGGCATCTCATAACAAAATGAGTTGCTCTCCTTTGTATCTCTTTAATATTGTCACCCCGTTTTCATAAAATCGCCAGACGATTTTAACGCTATCTTCTCCCCGCTACTAATTTCGTTGATGATTTGTATCTGTTCTGTATCGGTTTCCCACGTTACGGCTGTTTCACTAACGGCTGAAATATCTCTTCCATGGAAAATTGCAATAAAATATAGAGTTACACTTTGTTGGTAATTGAATTAATTACGTGGCTAATTAAATAAATGACGTTGGTAATTGGATTTATGACGTGGGTAATTAAATCAATTATTTGTCTCATTATCTACTTTTGCAAATGTTGGACAATCCCACAATTCTTGAGTAATCATTTTTGAATAACTGGATATTTGGGAGCTAAAAATCTACACTTGTGTCCATATTTTTCCATACAATGTGAAATGTTTCTGATTTATTAAAGAGCGTGATTAAAGAGTGTTCCAAAAAAAAAACTAATTTTACATTACAATTTAAATGGATTAGTTTCAAGTTTATTTAAATTGTTTTCTGCTAGTCTGTAAGGAATTTATGTCCATAGACACAAAAATGAACTGAAAGAAAACGCATTGTAGAAGGAAAAAAGGGGACCTCATGGATGCTGAAAATACCATAATTTCTGACGCACATTGTGGGAAATTGTAAATTTTTTCGAAATTAATCTGCCCAGAATTCCTAACACGAGGGGAAATCCCGAAAATTGGTCTTTTTTAATAAATATTCTATAGTTTCTATAATTCTGGAGGGATGCTGAGATGATAAGTGAAAATTGTTAAGAAGACATAGACACAATAAAATCCGGTTACCCGTTGCAAATGTTTGCTTTGCGATTCGACAAATTGTCGACCAAATTGAAAATTTGCTTAAAATAGTTGTCAACATCGTGGGGGACAGGTGGAAAAAAGTATAAGTGTAATCCTAGATTTTTTTTACTAAATTTATCTACGATTTATTTTAATTTAAAAATAAAAGTACGTTGGTAACTATACTTTTTTTTTGATTTTCAAGTTCCAACGACTATAAATTTTTTTAAAAATTCTGGTTTCAAACTAATTGTCTTTATTTGAATGAAATTACACTTTTTTAACATTTTTTTTTAATGTTCAAGTTTCACCGACTTTTTTTCCAATTGTTCTGATGAACGACCCATATACGTGAACACCATCTTGCCTAGAATCAGGTCTCTAACAAAGGATAACTTTTTTAAACTATACTCGTATATTTCCGTCATTGGACAACGAATTTTAATAAATCTTTACATAAAATGAATTTTTTAATCGATAAAATATTTTTTTAAATTGGATATAGAATTTATTAGTAGAAGTTCTTATTTCGAAATTTCAGAATTCTATGAAATCGTAAACGTGAACACCCTCAACAATAATTCGTTCACGTTTCAGCAAGTTGAATGTATTAATCTTTACTTGACTGAAATCGCACTTCAAATAGTTTAGTTATAACCAATGAACGGAACCGGAGTCGAACCAAATTATTTTGTTCGTGTAAAATTCACATATTTCCTACTAGCAGAGACAAGCACAAAGTAAAAACGTATATTTTTAAGTCTTAACCACCACCTTATTCATGTAAAATATTAGCCATATTGGACTATAAATTTGGCGTAAGTTTCAGGTTGTTTGAGATCTCTGGGTAGGACCCATCTTACAGACCTGAGCTCAAATACAATTCAGGTAGGGCTGTGTGAAATTTCAATCCAATCGGATTAACCAATTCCAAATGGCACATTTATTTCCAAATTCCGCCATTGTGCACACTGGGTAATTTGAGTTGCTTTTTAGGCCATAATTAATTACAGCCAAAGTTTTGGGTCAATATGGCTGCAATTTGGAATGTACGACCTTTACATGAGCACGCACAAGTGGGTTTTTTGAGTTTTGTAATAGTGGACATTTTTAGGGTTGTAAAAAACCTAATATCTCGAAAACGAACTGATAAATGTTTTTTTTTTTAATTTTGGCTCGATGAAAATTAGCAAGGTGGCTAACAAAATGGCGTATAAGCCATGTACACAAAATCTTAAATAAACAAATTTTTTTTTTTCAAATTAATTTTTTATATATATTATGTTTTTTTTTTTGTTTGTTTTTTGTTTGTGTCACATAGAGTTAAATAAAAAAGTAATTCAAATTTATAAAAACTAAAAAAAAACTATTTACATATTTTTTAATTATTCAAATTTTCAATTTCATTATCCAGATTTATTTCATCTAGCTCTCTTTGGTATGCTTCACTTAAAACTAAATAGTCAATAGTTTCCAAACAATCCTCTTCTGAGCTTTCTTCTTCACTTTGAGATAACGGAACTTTATTTGTTTACGTGTTATGATTGTGTAAAAACATGTCTATCAGCGTTGCCATATGCCAACCACAGGGCTATTCGGGTTAATGCAAAAAAAAACTTTACTTCAAGCTGACGCTGTGTCAAAGAAAATGATATATATCAAAAAACGAAAAATTAAAATAAATAAATTCAGAACTCTATTCTGAACACTCTTTACTAGAGAAAATCACGGCAGTTCACGGCCAACATTATTAAAAGCTTATGCAAAGTTTGAAAAAGGCATCTATTTGAGGTTAAGTTAGATTACGAGATTTTTCTAACAAAATAAATAACGTCAACAAACAAATTTTTTTTTTTTTTTTTTAATTACTTACTGTTCCCTCTCTTCTCCATATTACACACAACTTCCTTCTCTTGTTAAATAAATGATAAAAACCGTTTAAATTTATATAAAAATTACACTTTTTATAGTTCATTGAGCACATTTCTTGAAAATGCCTAACTTTTAATGCCCATAAATCAGCTGATATTAGGTTTTTACAAAAACAAAATATGCAGTTTTTTGCTTTGTTTTAACAAAAACATTATTATTTTTTATTCAAAAAATTATTTTTGACCAAGATTCCTGAACAAAATACCTATTGTGCTGTGTGCCGTACACGCCGACCATGTTTACACACAAGTAAAATGCGTGTTTGGACATTGTAGCAAGTACAACGTATTTCCTTCTACACAAATCTTATTTAGATGTAAATATAACTTATTTGCTATTAATATTACATATTTGTGTATAAGCAATAGCATGTTTGGGGAAAACAGACAACGAACTTCTTAAATTCACCAAAGTACAATATTTGAGTGTGAATAAGTGTGTATTTGCAACTGGTTTCGTAATTTTTTTTTTTTTTTTTTTTTTGCATTTCGCTCACTAAAATAATATCAATACCGAGAGAATGAGATGGATTGATATATAGAAATTCACAAATTTAAAAAAAAAAAATGACACAAAACTGCATACATATATATTCGATATTTATCACCTACAAACAAGTTAATGTTTGTGGTATGGAAAAATATATATATGTTTGATGCGAACTTGTTTGCTGAAATTTGTTAAAATGACCATTTTTTTTCAGCGTGTACAGAAAAATAGAAGAAGAAAAAATAGTTGCGTTTAACGAGGTGATTTTTTTTTTAAAGTTGCGTTGACTGAGTCTACAATGCTTTTAATTATGGTGTTGCGTTAATCGAGGAGTTGCGGTAGCCGAGTTTATACTGTATATGATATATCACCCACAAACAACTTAATGTTTGTGGTATGAAAATATATGGCCATATTTTTCAGCGTGTAGAGAATATATGCTGACGCTCGAAAAAGAGATTTAATAAAGATTTATTAAATAGCTGTTGTTCTCTTTCAAGTTTATTATTCCAATACAAACAACTTGAAAAGAAAAAAGTAATCTTTTTTTGTTAAGTAATGAAGTAAATGTGCTACGTTCCCCGTCCTTTCCCGTTGTGGGCGTCTTTTCTACGCAGCCCCCGCACATGTCTTTAAATTGTAACAGAGAAACACAGCAATAACCACTGTGAAGGTCATATTTTATTGTTATCACATTTCTCTCTAATACATTAATATGCAAAAACACGAACAAGAAATAAAAAGAAAAATATTTTTAATTTCTCCATGGAATGAAATCCTATCAGGGCGACAACCACGACCTCTCCACACTGGCATGGGAAAGTCTGCAAAACAGTTCGACTGGTAATGAGGTTTCATTAAAACAAATTGACTGCTGAGATTTCAGTTTGCAAAATATTTCTAACGCGTACGGTGCTGCGCAAAATTATGAATACCGGAATACAGTTGTTGAGAAACATCACGAAATGTGGCCTGCTAATTATCATATTGTGGGGAATGGCACAAGGAACGTCTGTTGTCGGCCTAAGGACATTTCCCAGCGCCAGGCTAAAGTTGAAGAAATTCTTGCATATATGAATGAAAGTGTGGATCCCTGTGAAGATTTCTATGAATTTGCGTGTGGAAATTATTCGTATTTCAGTTACCGTGACATGGATTATTCTCATCCTTCAACTATGTCTTATGGCGAGCAAATTGTTCGTGTAATTGATGCCCATCCTACGGATATTTTGGAAATAGCAAATCCAACGGATACCGATGTTGATCGAAATATTAAAAGCTTGTATAGATCTTGTGTGAATATACCGGCAAATCTGTCCATGCACAAAAGTAGATGTTTTGAATTCATACAGAATATGGACAAGAAAATGCCCCTCCTAGAGGGTGACCTTTGGAAGCAAAATGATTTCGATTGGGTTGAAACAGTAGCCGAGATTGTCCAACAAACTGGTGTTCGGACAATATTTACCATAAGTGTTTCATCAATCAGTACAGTCAATACAACTATGGCGGATTACGTTTGCCGCCAATGCAATATCAAAAGGCTTTTATTTGGCCAACTTGTGCTTGAAATACGATAAACTAAGAAAATCCGAATTTTTCGCAAAAAAAAACCCCGGTTTGTGACACAAATAAATCTTTTCCAAAAAATCTGAAAAAAAAAAATTCAAAAATACTTCACAACATAAGCTATCGAAATCAGGTTAAGCAAAAAAAATATTTTTTTTTGGACACTCTAAGAGCCATGTTGTCTTCTTTACCATCCAATAAAAAAACTCACAACTATCTAACTAAAAATACGACCGCGCTCGATTTTTAATAGTGTGTCATTTTGATCTAATTTTGGATATTTCATACATCCAAAATTACAATCATAATCTGGTGCTCAAGTGGGTAACTTGAAACTACCTTTAGCCTAAATTTGTCTGCTGCAAAATTTAGAACTGACGCCCAATGGGTTAATGGATTACTACATTAACGTATTTTCCCATTTTGTCCAGGTTGGATGATAAACATCGATGATATATCTGATTATATGTCCAAGCTTTGGATCGCCGTAATTCGGAACTATGGGCATCCCACAAAAAAAAATATTCCTTTTGTTCGCCTCAGAATAAGAACTTTAACTTTAACTGGTATAAATTGGAACACAATTTAAGCTATGCCGCTCTTGGGTCAACAAATGTCATTCAGATCATAAGCAAAACAAAAAGTGGAAGGTAATTAGTAAAAAGGAAAAAATATACGGCTTTAATTAAAAAAATATCATATTTTTCGAAAAACCCGAACTATAATTTTTTTTCCTATTTTCCGTTACTATTTTCCAAGACATATTTCCCAAATTCTGTACATAAGTAGATAATGAAATGAGCTTCAATTTCTATTTAGCGATAGGGAAGGTCAAGAGATTTTTGACATACGTATAAGCACATTGATTGCAAGTATTTAGTCAATAAACTTGTAAATTGATCAATGATGATTGAACATATTTGAACCAGTAAGAAATTTCCTGTTATTTGTAGGTTTGGCTAGCAGTCTCTTTTTTCATACTGAGTGCATCAAAAATAACATGTGAAGCCAACACTAGTTTCCCTTCAACCAAATAGTATAAGACAAATAAGTATTTTATTTTGGAAATTTATTGTTTTTTTTTCAAAAAGAAATGAAATTTCTTTTGTTAGTTTCACGAAACGACCAACTCGAACTGAGTAAATCAATTCTAATTAAAATTAGAGAAAAAAACATTTAAACAAATGTGGCAGCCATCCATACTTAATAAATGATACACCGTGTCTCCGGATTCATGGCACTGCCTTTGGGACAGTCGAATACGTTTGAAAACTCCACCAAATTCGTCAATGGCGCAATAACTCGAAATTTCGGCGGCACATGATTACCGTACATTATTTGCCTTTCTACGACCGACGAATGATATTCGGCACACCATTGGTGGCCATAACTGATGAAAAACAATTGGTGGTTGGTGTAATTTAAGCCGGGAAACGGGAATGCCATGTTTTCGATTTGCTGCTTGTCAGCCCATAGCACATAGGCTTCATAGGCCAGGTGAAGGCCACTATTATCGGATATAATCTCACTTGGTAATTCGATTTTAGACAAAGGTTTTCCCTCGAATACAAAGTTATGGTATTGCTGGACGAGACAGTTGGTGCGATCGATGAATTCACTGGAGGAACGGGCATCCCACAAATCGCGCAAGTTGCCCTTGGCATCGTAGAGCCGGAAAGTGTCATCGAAGGCATGAACCATTTCGTGAGCCACAATAAATCCCAAATTGGCGAAATTATAAACCTGCGGATATGAGTCGGACCAGATGTATTCGGGCTGAAGAATACCCACGGTAATGTGAACTGCGTTTTCTGAAGCAAAATACGCAGGGGAGAAAAGTGACACCTGCCCGGGATCGTCAATTGGTGGCGGTCCATTTACTTTGCTTCTGGCGAGATTGCCCGCTGCGATCATCATCGATTTAATATTGTGCACAAAATTGTGTCTGTCCAGATTTATGTTGCCATACTCCAGGGCGAAATCAATCTCCTCAAAGTTATCGATTATCATAGTCATGGCCTTAAGCTTTTCCAGGGCATGCAGTCGTGTGTCCTCTTGCATCCAATTGAGCTTGGGAGACTGGAGGACATGGGCAAATGCCGTTTTTATCTCCTGCCACATGATGACCAAGCCTTCTTTCGCTCCGGGGCTGGCATACTTGCGATAGAATAAATTTATTAAATTTTTGTAAAAATATTTTCTTGTAGTTCTCAGACAGTATTTTGATGCGCCGTAATGTCCCCTGTACATTAAGTTTGAAAGGTAAGCATACATTATATAATTGGCAGTCGCCCTCTTAGGGATTCTCGCCAAAACCTTCCCTACGGTTTCCACATATTCGCTTGAAATGCGTACTTCGGTGGGAGTCAGACCGGTGATGTCACCAATAAATTGCTTCACATCCCAATTGGGCAAAGTTTTTGCTTGAAGTTCATCGATCGCGATGAGCGTATATTGATCACTGAACGGCAAGTCTTTTATTCCCTCCGGTAGGGCTAAAGCTAAAGCGATTTCAACTTGTAGTATTTCAGCTGCCGATCTGTTGGCTTCTGTTGGGTCTATCTCCAAATAGTTTTCCATATACCAGGCCATACTTTCCATGGCATCATTGCGTGAACTGGCCATGGATTCGTCGCCATAGAAAAACCTCTTTCCGACAATAATTGGAGGTTCTGCGATCACCACGCGATTTATGGTGTTATTCTCAAAGTCTGCCCGGCGAAGGACCTCAAAGATTATACCATGATCGGTTTTACGAATAATTTCTGCCACCGTTTTAGGCCAATCGAAGGCACTCTCCGACCAGCTGTCCCCCAGCAGGGCGGGCATGCCACCAAACTCCTTAGCCGCTTCCTTTAGATTTTCCACATAAATCGCACGATCTCGCGGCATATTCATGCATGATCTGTAAAAGATTTTCATTTGCCTGTCGGTGTCTGTGTCGCCAGCCTTCTCCGTTTTCAGTTCACTCAATATTTTATCATCCAAGTCCATTTGCTTGGTACTGTAGATGGTCGAAAACATGGCATCCTCATCGACGGGATTGTATTTCGCATAATTTCCACAGGTATACTTGTAGAAATCGTCACAAGGATCTGCCGATGCATTCATATACCGGCGAATTTCTTCAGATTTCCCTAAGCGTACAGGAATCTCCGAAAGGGAAACTGGCGATCCTTGGCCAATCCCTAACAGAGGGATAATTATGCAGCAGCATCGAAAGATGTGTGAAAACATTTTTCGTTTTCGTTTAGCGGATTTCCACTTTGTTGGCCGTACGATCTGAAGCACATATAAGAACTGAAATTTGAATGGTCGACGATATTTAATTAAAACAAACGTTCTAGTGTCACAAGTGGATTTCTTATCTGCAACGGTGGACTAACAAATGCTGATTCTTCTGGTACACATACAAAAAGGTTACTAGGTCAAACATATTTAATTGCATACGTCCGCTGCCCTGATTAGAGTGAAAATTATTCTGATGCATGTTTTTGTTGAATTGAGAAGACGGATCCAGCAACTACAGCTACTATGAGAGGAGAACGTAATAAGTAAACTTAATTCAAAAGGTCTTTTATATACTTCCGATGGAAAATATTTGCTTATAATTACGACAATTGGCCGGAGATTGTAGAAAACTTGGATTGCAATTCCTTGTTGGAAAGTTTAATGTTTCTTGTCGTGTGTCTTTGATCTTAAATGGGAAAGATATTTCCTAATCGCTGTTCTGCTAGACTTCGAGCTTTGACAGCTCCACAAAACTATGGTTATGATTCGATTTGGATTATACATACTAGAATTTTAAGAAAAGTTGTATCAATACCTTCAATTTTAAGAAACGGCTCTAGTTTCTCTTTCAAACACATCATCAAAAATGACCCGGCCTGATTTGGATTTATGAGATTCATCATAACAGATTAGAAAGGTTAGGTGAATATTAATGCAGATGCTCTCTGCCAATGATAACATGAAATAGCGAAATATAAAAGTTAACAATTTCGTCATGACACTAAACTTTTGGCGATAACAATCCCACATTCTGATATCGACAAAACGAAGTACATTTCCAAAAAAAACCTTTTGCCAGAAGATGTTCAATACCATCTAATGTGAGTCATATGAAGAAATTAAAGTTTAATTGTACTAAAAATACTAAAATGTCAACTATTGTTGTGAATAAAGTAAATGCATTAAGAACTCAATAAACAAAAGGCAGATTTTGGTAAATGAACCAACAAAGAAGAAAAACAATCGAAATACTCGTGTTGGAGTTGATAAATTGTGGTGAAATCTTCTTAATATACTAGTAAGTTGTAATGCGCCTTGAGAAAGTATTTGTTACTTAATTTTAAAAATTTTGTAAAAAATATTTTGAGAAAACTATTTTGTAAAAAAAAATTTCGAAAAAAAATAAAATTTGTGGACAAAAAATTTTTGTTGAAAAAAAAAAAATTTTGCTGAAAAAAAAATTTTTGTGGAAAAAAAAAATTTCGTTGAAAAAAAAAATTTTGTGGAAAAAAAAAAATTTCGAAAAAAAAAATTGTAAAAAAAAAATTTTGGGAAAAAAAATGAATCAGTGTATCAGTGTCGAGGGTAAATATATATTAAGATATTTACACTGATTCACTGATTCTGATGATTTTTTTTTTCAACAAAAATTTTTTTTCCACAAAATTTTTTTTTTTCAACAAACATTTTTTTTTCTACAAAAATAAATGAAATCGTATATAAATCCCGATTACGTAAAACTCAGTTTCCAATAAAACTGAGTTTAAACTTCAAATTTTGGTCTGTCAAAATAATCCACATTTTCCGACTGTTGATGTGGCAACACTCACACTTTTATCAGAAAACATATGTTTCCGGTGAATAATTAAAATGATATTAAAATTTGTTGGTGTGTTTTTGGACACACAGGATTTTTATGAAAAATATGAGAATTAGAAAAACTCGGCTAAATGAACTTTGGCAAGGGCAAAAGACACAAGCATGGAACTGGTGGTGGTCGGAACGCAATTACAGCAAAATTACACAGCAGCTTTATTTATTCCTTGTGGAATTTGGTGAACCAAAATAATTTTGATTCTTCTTCTACTTTCGTGGAGTGATGTCACAATCATATGGCTATTGAACTGTGGTTTAAACGCCCAATATTGGACGATTAAACTACGTTTAAACGTTGACTGAAAAAATCAATTTGAAGTTTAACTTTATCTTTTTAACTTAACGAAAAACGAAGATCAACCTTGACTCATTTATTGGGCCTTAAAGAACTACAAGATAAACACTAAGACTCATACGAGGTCAGTTTATGAACTGTGAAGGATATGCCAAATGATTTCCTCGAATAACGCCACCAAAAATATTAGATCGACTTTGTAATCTAATGAGATGTCAAGAAAAAAAAGTCTGTAACTTTAATACAGTCGTCTCATCTTTTTTATTTTAAAATATCTGGTGTATGCAATAGTCTATTAACGTTATAGGTTTTGAACAGGCCCAGAGAAAAAAATCCTCATTGTTTGATAGCACGTAACAGATGCTGGACATCTGTCCAGGTTTTTTTTTTTGGGGGGGGGGGGGGTGTGGCGGTGTATATGCTCAGAGCAAAAAAGAATCCCAAAGTCTGGTAAAAGACCGCGTACACAGAAAAGATTGAAAAAGTTTTAGTGAGCAAAATGTAATTTGACATCAACCTCCAAAAATACAGAAAAAAAGTATTTAAAAACAAATAATCTCCAAGTCTTTTTTTTTTTTTTTTAATTAGTAGAAAGACCACATAGCAGAAAACGGCTGCACCAGTTGTTCTGTTCTGCTAATTAGTTGCAGATCTCATTATAACTTTTGTTACAATGGAGTTATTTGTTAGGTGAATGGAAATTCTGTAGATGGGAGCGAATAGGTCAGATTTTTAAGATTGTTTCGACAGAATATACTCCCTTTTGCAGTCGAATTGATATTGAAAGCAGTTGCTTCAACTATAATTCGTAGGCACAGAATGTATTAGTTGATTATGACAACTAAAAATTAAGATAGATCAGTTGAACACCGAAATAACAATGAATCAGCCCATTCTGGCCCTCCACTGGTCCATGAAAGAAAAAAGTCGAAAATCTTAACCAAAGTGAACGCATTGCATCCATGCTAATCCGTGTTAATCATAGATATTTGTAAAAAAAAAAAACTATTATATAATACTAAAACAGTTAACTTACACCAAATGATTTGTATGATTGGACAGGTATATTGAGACACTCACCTACAAAGAGATAAGAATGTATAAATATTAATTTAGTTGGAATAACAACTGTTCAAGTTTTTTTTTCTACTTTGTACATATGATTAGTGGTCTAAATCACACCCTGATTATTTTAGACAAAATTAAAAACTATTCAGAACATTATCCCACTGGCACAATTATCGATCACAAGAACTAAGATTTGAATTAAATATACTATAAATAATCATCAGATAGTCTTAAAGCCCTTCTTAAAGGAACATGTTTATTAGCAGTTTCAGATTTAAGCATCGCAATATTAATAAAACTACTTCAACATTCTGATGGAGTAGATATTAGAAAATACAGGAGTTTATAAAACTGACACTCTGACAACCAAGGGCCACATTCTCCTCGCATCGCCGGAAGGACACGCGCTTTTTCTAGGATCGAGAAGGAATCGACGAAGATCTGATGGTGAACGAGGAATAGACAAAACTTATGCTTGCAACAAAAGGCGACGTAGTGAAGGCTGGTAGTTGCATGGTCAAGATAGTGGAAGAATTTATATACCTTAGCTCCACCATTAATAGAAAGATTGATGTCAGCATCAAAATAAAGCGAAGTATCGAGCTGGCAAGTAGATGTTATGTAGGGCTTAACAAACAACTCAGGAACAGAGCCCTCTCGCGTCGAACTAGCTCCGGCCGCACATTTTGAGCACATATTTTTTTATCCAATGTCACAATATACCAACTGTCGCATTATTCACAAAAATACATTTACAATTTAAAAAGGTTTTTGTTTTTTTTTTTTTATTATTTCTAAGAAAATGCAAAATACTTAACACTAAAATAGTTTCAACTCAATGAAACATTAATAAATTTCACATTTCTCCACGGGATTCATAGCACTGCCCAGGCGACAATTGAACTCCTTGGAGAATTCATCGAAATTCGACAGTGGTCCAATAACTCTAAATCTCGACGGGACATGCGTATCGGTGGCTAATCTCATATTCGTTGAATATGCATCATATTTTGTGCACCAAACTTGGCCATAACTAATGAAGAACAATTGTTTGTTGGTATAATTCAAACCGGGCAAGGATTCCGATTCCAACTGCCTGTTTGGCTGTGAGTCCAACGCCTTCTCATGCCACTGGAGATAGGCTCGATAAGCTGTACGTACGCCACCATTGTCGGCAATATTCTCAGCTTGCATTTGCATCTCCGGCAGATGTCGTCCGCCGATCGTATAGTTCTTATATTGATTAATGAAACATTTCGTACGATCACTAAACTCACTGGCGGCATGTGGATCCCACCAGTTGCGACTGTTGCCCTTGGCATCGTATTTCCGCCCGGCATCGTCAAAGCCATGCAGCATTTCATGGCCGATGTAAGCACCCATGGTGCCAAAATTTACTGCATTCGGATAGGAGCCCGAGAACTTGGCGTACTGCTGAAGCAGTACCACGGGTATTTTAATCAAATTATCAATGGGCGAATAGGAGGGCGAGTATGAGGCTACCTCTCCCTCATCTTCTGGTAGCGGAGGTTCGTGTATCTGAGCTCTGGTTCGGTTGCCACTTAGGGCCATTAACGCAATCATATTGTCCAGGTAATCGTGGTCATTGAGCTCCAATTGGGCAAATTCCTGTTCGAAATTATTATTCTCGTAGGCAAGTATGGAGAGTTTCATGGCGTCCAGTTTCTCCAGGGCATATTTGCGGGTATCCTCTTGCATCCAATTGAGCCTTGGCGATTGCAGCACAGATCGAAAAGTCGATTTCAATTCCTGCCACATAAAGAAGAGTCCCTCCTTCATGTCCTCGCGTATGATCTTGCGGTAGAGCATATTGTCCAATTGCTTGTAGAAGCGTTCCTGTGTGGCCGTGACGCAATCCAGTCTCAAATTATCGCTCTCCACCAGATGTTGGAACAAGAACTGCTTGAAACACGTGAAGTACACATAGTTGGCCACTACCCTCTTGGGAGTTTTTTTCAAAACACTCAAGGCGCTTTCTACATAACGATGATTGACATAAAATTCGCTGGGCGTAACATTCAGAGACTGGCTGAGTAACTTTTGGGCATCCAGATCGGGTAAATACTTCTGCTGCATTTCATCGATGGTGGTTAGATTGTAGATTTCACAATTTTGCAGACCCAAATGATTGTCAACTTTACCCTGAGCCAAAGCGATTTCAAAGTCTAGCATTTCCTTGGCACTTTGCATGGCTTCTGTTTTGTCTACGCCCAAAATGGTACACAAGTCGTAGGCCGTAAATGAGAGATAATTCTCACGCAGGAAGGCGTACTCTCGTTTGTCCAGTAAATGTATGACTTCGAGGAAAAATTTCGGTTCAGAGATACCCACGCGGGTTATGGAGTTGTCGGTGAAATCGGTAACGGCGCCTATGCCAAATAATGTTGAGGCCCCGGTGAGGTGGACAATTTCAGCCACCGCCGTCACAAAATCAAAGTCACTCTCCTGCCATTTGTCACCCATCAGCATGGGCATTTTATGCAAGACCTTTAAAAATTCAAACACTTTGCCCGTGTCCGAGGCTATGGCCGATGTCACATTCAGACAGGACTTGTAGAATGCCTTAATTTTCCTATCGACGGCCGAATCGAAGGCATCGTCCCTTTGCAGCTCTGCCATGAGCTTAGCATCAGTTACATCCATTATTTTGTATGTCGACGGCATAGTCAATGGTGGGCCCTTGTCCGCTGCTCTATAATTACCACAGGCGAACTCATAGAAGTCTTCGCATGGATCGGCCAGTTCGTTCATATATCTGAGCATTTCCTCAGATTTTGCCTGGCGATAGGAGACATTCAACTGTGGTCCATTCAGATCTACCAGGGCTACGGATTTTCCCCCCGATATCCTTAACAACAGGACGATTAGTAGTATTGAACTGCGCACGACAAAGATGTTGAAAAACATTTCCACTTGTGTTCGTTTTAAGTACAACCGCTGAACTGAAATTGTAACGCATGGAGAATGTGAAACCGAAATTCGAGTCTTATTTGTGGACAGACTTCTAATCGCAAGTGTTAAAGGTTATCGCCATCTCAGGCGGTTTTTCGAATTCAGGGGAGAAAACAAATCAAACAAACAAATTATTTGTATTTTTCGCGTATCTGTAATGAAGTGTGCTAAACAAAAACACATATAAATTAGTCATTCCAGTGCTAAATATTAAATTATTACGTCAATGTCATCTCAGCGGTTGTGCGTAAGCACAGCGGACCATCTTCAGAGTGGCATTGACAAATTATCATAGATAATGCGATGAACACAGAGGTATACCTGACACTGATGATGGGGCAAACAAGTACAGCGTCCAAAATAGAATCTCATCTACACTCACCGTCACATGGATAGGGTCCAATTAGCTTTTAATTTATCAAATGTTCATCTACATTGCCTTAGAATTTTTAGTTGTTTTCACTTTTGTTTGGGCTTGTTTTTCATTTTCTTTCATATTATTTGGGGGATTTTGCATTGGCTAATTTTTCATAAATTGTTTGGGGATTTTTCAGAATTTTTGGGGAAATTTTCATTTGAGAATTTTTTTTGTCATTTTTTTTATTTAGGGTATTTTTTATAGAGCCTCTGCCCTAGTCGCAACACTCAGTATAAATGCCAATTAGTCAGTGACCCGTCATGAGGAACACAACGACTGAATCTTGATAGTGACAGCATTGTGTGAGAACGTCATCTACTTGGGGTAACATCTCTCTGGGTGGAATTGATAGGTGAACAATCCAACCTACAACTGATTGCACTTTTAAAGGATTTCAAAATGTGACGAGGAAAATAGTTAAATAAGGACAACATTTAAAAACTACTTTTCCATTCCGTCCAATTATAAATCGTTTTATACTAGGCCCAACACAATGTATTTAATTTATTTAATTTATTTAATTTATTTAATTTATTTAATTTATTTAATTTATTTAATTTATTTAATTTATTTAATTTATTTAATTTATTTAATTTATTTAATTTATTTAATTTATTTAATTTATTTAATTTATTTAATTTATTTAATTTATTTAATTTATTTAATTTATTTAATTTATTTAATTTATTTAATGTATTTAATTTATTTAATTCATTTAATTTATTTAATTTATTTAATTTATTTAATTTATTTAATTTATTTAATTTATTTAATTTATTTAATTTATTTAATTTATTTAATTTATTTAATTTATTTAATTTATTTAATTTATTTAATTTATTTAATTTATTTAATTTATTTAATTTATTTAATTTATTTAATTTATTTAATTTATTTAATTTATTTAATTTATTTAATTTATTTAATTTATTTAATTTATTTAATTTATTTAATTTATTTAATTTATTTAATTTATTTAATTTATTTAATTTATTTAATTTATTTAATTTATTTAATTTATTTAATTTATTTAATTTATTTAATTTATTTAATTTATTTAATTTATTTAATTTATTTAATTTATTTAATTTATTTAATTTATTTAATTTATTTAATTTATTTAATTTATTTAATTTATTTAATTTATTTAATTTATTTAATTTATTTAATTTATTTAATTTATTTAATTTATTTAATTTATTTAATTTATTTAATTTATTTAATTTATTTAATTTATTTAATTTATTTAATTTATTTAATTTATTTAATTTATTTAATTTATTTAATTTATTTAATTTATTTAATTTATTTAATTTATTTAATTTATTTAATTTATTTAATTTATTTAATTTATTTAATTTATTTAATTTATTTAATTTATTTAATTTATTTAATTTATTTAATATATTTAATTTATTTAATTTATTTAATTTATTTAAGTAAATTATTTTTTAAATTAAAATGTAATTAATTTAAAAATGTTTAAGGATTGAACTAAATATACACAATACCGGTTTATTAATAAGAATAACTAAAATACTAATAAATTACACATTTATTCAAAGGATTCATATTACTGCCACGCGGACAATTAAACACCTGCGCGAAGTCTTCGAAATTTGACAGCGAACCGATTACTCTTAATTTCTCCGGTACATGAACGTCGATAGCTGCTACTTTGGCCATTTCATAGGGCGGTATGTTGGCACACCACACTTGACCGTAACTAATGAAGAACAACTGTTTATTGGTGTAACCGAAGTCCGTCATAGATTTCGAGCCGACATCGAGTCGGTCACCCAAACGTTTCTGATGCCATTGCAGATATGCTTCATATGCCAGCCGGGCACCACCGTTATCGGCAATGTTTTCACTCTGTGATGCCATCTCCGGCAGAGGTCTGCCGCCAAAGGAATAAGCCTTGTATTGATTGCGGAAACATTTGGTGCGCTCGCGGAACTCGTTGTTGGACTGCGGGTCCCACCAATCCATCAAGTTGCCCTGTATATCGTAATGTCGGCCAATATTGTCGAAACCATGGATTATTTCGTGGCCTATAACGGAGCCCAATGTGGCGAAATTGTAAGCCTGCGGATAGGAGCTGGACCAAACATAATGTGGCTCAAGGAAATTTACTGGCAACTGAACTTCATTCTCTTCGCAGAAGTTGAGGGCGCTGAACGATCCAAAGTCGCCTATTTCTTCCGGCCGAGGTGGTTCATTTATTTTGGCTCTTATCCTGCGGCCATTCATAGACAAAATGGCGACCATGTTGCGAACGTAATCACGGTCATTTAGATTTAACTGGGCCAATTCGGATATAAAGTCGTATTCTTCGTATGTGTTTATTTTTAGTTTCATGGATTTCATCTTGTCCAGCGCATATCTCCGGGTATCCTCTTGCATCCAGCTAAGTCGCGGTGATTGCAAGATGTTTTCGAAGGTCGCCTTAAGCTCTTGCCACATAAACAAAATGCCCTCCTTACCGTTTCGGGCGTAGTACTTGCGATAGATCATGTTATCCAAATTTCGATAAAAGTATTTCTGTGTAGTAATGGAGCAAAAACTATTTCCACTACTTTCATCCACAATGAAACTGTCCATATAAGTGTAGAACATGTAATTGGCCACCACTCTCTTGGGAGTCTTGGCCAGCAGGTTCATGGCATTCTTCACATACGGCACATTCAGATACACTTTCTGGGGAACGAAGCCCAAGGCAAGACTAAGGAATTTCTTAAAATCCCCAATGGCCAAATACTGCTGCTGCACATCGTCCACGGATACCAGAGTATAGATCTCATCATTTTTCAAGCCCAACTTCTCGTCCACCATTCCAGCAGCCAATGCAATTGTAAAATTTAAAATCTCCTCGGTGGTTTGTTTAAGCACTTTTCGTTGCATGCCCAATGCTTTACGCAGACCTTTGGCAATGTTATTCGCCATATACTCTCGACTATCGTCAAACAATTCATTGACATACAAGTCTCTATTCAGGAAGGCCTGTGCTAAGCGCACTCGATGAATGGAATTATTGTGGAAATCCGCCAGTATATCAACTTCGAATAAAATATTTAGGCCGGTTTTATGAATCATTTTAGCTGCCGTCTCCAGCACATCGAACTCATCCTCTTGCCACTGGTCACCGGACAAAAGCGGCATGGGGCCAAATTCCGCCAGCACAACCTTCAGTTGATCACGATAGACACTTTTAAGTTCCCGTACACGAAGGCAGGAGCGAAAGAAGTTCTTCACTTGTTTATCGACATCCGAGTCTGTTGTATCGTTGGTATTCAAGATAGTCTCTATTTTAGAACTAGTTAAAATGTCCAACTTTTGGAAGAAATTTGCATAGGACAACGAGGAATCGTTAACGGTATTATATTTTGCATAATTGCCACAGCTAAACTCATAGAAATCCTCACAGGGATCTACCGAAACGTTCATAAATTTGAGCATTTCATCGAATTTCGCCTGACGGAGTGTATGATGCTCTAAGCGACGTCCTTTCGGTATGGACATGGAGACGGGCGACGCCCGTAATGTCCTTGAGAAAAGGATTATAAATATCGAACAGCAAAAGACGCTCGTTAGCATTTTCATGTTTTTTGCACTTTTTCGATTTTCACTTGTCTGCTCAATGATCTCAATAACAACTGAAATTTCAGAAGTCGTCGTATTTTAATGAAACCTAAATTATCTCTGACAACGGTTATCAGCAGCGATCGGTACCCGAGGTCAAATAACACAGGCTGACAAACAACAAAACGATTTCTAATTCGGAAATAAATATAAATATTTCTAATAAGCCAAGTTGGTGGACAAGTAAGACTAAACTCGATCGAGGCTATCGTCTCGAAAGTCTCAGTAACTGCGACACTTTTCATGTAGAAAAAGTCTCAGTTACAGGGAAGTCAGGGAAACTAAGACGCTTTACACAACCTAATCGTGTCTCTCCTAGATTCCACAGAGTTGTTGCATCCAGGCATCACGAGGACCTCGTGGACTTAAAGCAGGCACAACTAAACATCATGGACATGTGGACTAGTGTAATTTATAATATTGTTTTTGTGTTCTTTTTTTTTGATTTGAAAGATTAGAAAGTCTATAAGGCCCCTCGAAGTAAATACGGAGAAATTGCGTGATTTATGTTTCCACAGAATTTCTCTCGCCAAAATCATTTACTGATTACAGATTTCTATGTGAGTTTTATGTCAGATTTCGTTAGGAATATTTACAAAGACTCTTCAAAGCGAATGTACTATATATATGTATCTATGAAAAACGGACTCAGTTAAACATGATTTTTTGAGATTATGTAAGTGAAGCCAAGTCCAGCAATTCTGGAGATGTTGCTCAAACAAAATAAGTTTACATTTTAGGTACAACCGGAATATTTGTATGCAAACCACATTAATGTGCCTGTGCCATTGAACTTAATTTAATGTGAAAAATTGTATTCCGAATTCACTTACAAGCTTTGTTTAAACTTTGTGGATGTAGTTTAAGAACTCATCACGATATTTTAACAATTCACATTATTAGAATACATTTTAGTAAGAATTAGATTATTGGCCTTACTCTGCCATTACACCTACAATTAATTTGTTGCCAGTTGAGTACACATAGTTTCTTCGAAACAAAAGAAAAATATCTAAAATCATGTGAAAAAAACTGAGGGTTTACATGTGCACGTGCATGTTCATTTGAAAAATGTCGTCGATAGAGTAACTTCTCTCAAGAATTGTTGCCGTCGGCAGCTGCAAAAAGAAACACAATATTGCCCTAAACCACAAATTGTTAAAGCATTTGGGGAAAAGTCTGGACAAGCAAATTTTTTTTGATTTTTCAAACAAGTCCGAAGAATTCTTAATTGACTATAATGCACAAATTTTTTTTTTTTTAATACGATTACCTTATAAATTGAGACAAAAAAATGTGTTGGGGAACTCTACTGTCTGCATGTGCCAAAATTTCACTGCCATTGACTTTTCGTTGCTAGTCGACCGGTAGCAAATGGTAAAACAGTGTGATTGTGTTGAATCGCTGTCCCGGGTAATGGCTGGGTTACTTCTGAAGACAATGGTGTGGTCCAAACAGAGCAAGTTTGTGAAAAATGGTCATGAGATGAACATTTTGCTGAACATCAGCACACGCAATCAACGTCGTCGTACGTTGAGCATTGACGAGAATGTAGCACAATTAAGAGATTTCCAAAATTTGCAAAACTAGCAAAAAATTAGTTTGCTGGAAAAGTTTATAAAACTGTTCTTCATTATCGTATAAAAGTTAGCTATATTTTTTTTTTTTTTAATTTTTTTTTCTGCTTTATTAAAAATCTTGCTGTTCGCGAAAGGATTGACAGATTTGTATACAATTTCACAAAATAATGTGTAAAAACATCGCTAATGTTAAAAATTAAAAAAGAAAATTTTATATCGACTTAAAAAAAACCCAAAAGTAAGTCTCTAAAAAAAACATTTTTTTAAAAAAAAAAATTATAAATTAAGTTCTGGAAAATTATAGGTTGTCCAGCGCAATATTAACTTTTGACAAATTGTCAATTGGCGATTTTGTCAGAACTGGATTTTTTTAGAATATTTTTTGTTAACATGACAACAGAGTTGGTCGACTTCTCTATTTAGTATTTAGTCCAAAAAAAAGAAACAACATGACGGTGCTGACACTTTTTTGAAAACGTTTTTAGTAAATGGTACTACCATGTTCTCACCTACCTTTGAAAAGAATAAACAAATTGGCAATGCTGGCACTTTTTTCGTATTTTCGAAATAATCTTAATATATATTTACCCTCGACACTGATTCACTGACTCTGTCACGCAGTACGTAGGAATTTAAATAGGCATTCTATAATTTTCTATAAATAATAATAATAAAAAAAATAATATTTTTTTTTGTACAGAAATTGTGTTTTCCCCAAATTTTTTTTTTACAAAATTTTTTTTTTTCCAATTTTTTTTTTTTTTCAACAAATTTTTTTTTTTCCACAAAATTTTTTTTTCAACAGAAATTTTTTTTTCTAGAATTTTTTTTCAAAAAAATTTTTTTTTTTCAGCAAAATTTTTTTCAATATTTCAACGGGCGCCATAGGCCCATTACAACTTACTAGTTTCTAATAATTTTCAAAAAACGATTTGCTGCACAAATTTTCATGGACATATATTCAATCTTCTTCTTAATATATATTTACCCTCGACACTGATTCACTGATTCACTGATACACTGATTCCCTGATTCACTGACTCTGTCACGCATTACGTAGGAATTTAAATAGGCATTCTATAATAATTCTATAAATAATAATAATAAAAAAAATAATATTTTTTTTGTACAGAAATTGTGTTTTCCCCAAATTTTTTTTTTACCAAAATTTTTTTTACAATTTTTTTTTTTTTTTACAAAAAATTTTTTTTTTTCCACAAATTTTTTTTTTCAACAAATTTTTTTTTTTTCAACAAAATTTTTTTTTTCCACAAAAATTTTTTTTTTCAGCAAACTTTTTTTTTTTCAGCAAAATTTTTTTTTTCCACAAAAATTTTTTTTTCAACTAAATTTTTTTTCCATATTTCAACGGGCGCCATAGACGCATTACAACTTACTAGTTTCTAATAATTTCCAAAAAACGATTTGCTGCACAAATTTTCATTTCATGGACATATATTCAATTCTCATATATTTATAAAACCAAATTAATAAGTTATTTCTATTTAAATGTATTTCTCAATTCAATGTGAATCATATTCTGTTTCATTTTTCTTTAATTCAATCGGTTCAGTTAATAAAGTTCACATTTATTCACTGGATTCATAGCCCCACCGCTAGGACACTCGAACTCTTTGGAGAATTCATCGTAATTCGACAATGGTCCGTTCACTCGGTACTTCTCCGGGGCATGTGATTCCACGTATGCCTGGGCGCTCCGATATGGCAGACTGACATCAGCGCACCAGACCTGAGCATAGCTGATGAAAAACACTTGTTTATTGTTGTAGTCAAAGCCTGGCAGGGTCATTAAATCCGCCATCGGATTGGTCTCAGAGACTTTGTTAAACCAGCTCATGTAGGCTTCATAAGCCAAACGGAGGCCACCGTTATCGGCAATATTTGCCGACTGTGATTTTTTCTTAGGCAGAGGATTGCCGGCGTAAATAAACTTACTGTACTGATCGGCGAAACATTTGGCATGATCTTCATATTCACTCAACGAATGCGAGTCCCACCAATTGTGAACGTTGCCCTCTGGTCCGTAAAGGCGACCCTTATCATCGAAGCCATGAATCATTTCGTGAGCTATAAGAGAACCCAAAGAGGCAAAATTTATGGAACCATGATAGGCCTTCGACCACAAATAGAAGGGCTGGAGAATGCTGACGGGAAGTTTAACCGCGTTTTCCTCAACCGCATAGTAGGGTGTGAAGGCCGCTCTTGCTCCCAAATCGACTGGCTTTGGCGGTTGGTGTATACTGGCTCTACTCTGTTTCCCCGCTTGCATTAGAATGGATTTCGTATTTTGCACATAATCCACGGCGTTAAGTTCTAATTGGGAAAATTCTTGTTCAAACTCATTTTGTTCATAGGCATTGATTACCAGTCTCATGGCTTTCAGTTTGCGCAGAGCCTGGATGCTGGTGTTCTGCTGCAGCCAGTTAAGTCGACTCGACAGGAGAATGTTGCGGAAGGAAATTTTCAACTCTCGCCACATGCTGTAAATACCCGCCTTCATGTCATCGGTAAACAAGCGGCGGTACATCATGTTCTGCAATTGTTTGGTGAAACGCTGAGTCATGTCCTGCACACAGTAATCCGGCGCTTCCAGGTACATGAAATTACTGAGATAATTGTAGAAGACATAGTTGGCCACCACCTCCTTGGGAGTCTGTTCAAGCAGCTTTACGGCAGCCTCGATGTATGGTCTCTGAATAAGAAGCTGATCGGGTATAAAATCATAGGACTGTCTCAGAAATTTCTGCAAATCGAAAGCGGGCATAAATAGCGCCTGAGCCTCGTCGACCGTTGTCAGAGTCAAGAGTTCACTGATGGGACCGGTGGCTGGTCTTGTGCTAAACATTAAAGCCATTTGCAGTTTAAAAATCTCTTTGCCCGTCTTTTCGGCCAATTCTTTTCTAACACCCAACATTTTCTGCAAATTATCGGCCACGTATTCGGCCGAGGGTATAGTGAAACCTGGCTGGCCCACAACTAGGCGAGATATGGTGTTGTCGGTAAAATCTGCAATGACATCTGTGCCAAACACTAAGGAAATACCCGTGTCATGAAGAAGTTCGGCCAGCATAAGCGCCCAATTGAAATCACCCTCCTGCCACTGTCCACCCGCAAGGACAGGCATCTGACCGTACTCCTTCATCTCATGCAGCAGTTTATCTTTAAAGGTACTCTTGATTGCCGGCAGATTCATGCAGGCCTTATAGTGCATTTTCAGTTTCCTATCAACGTCACTGTCATCGGCCCTGTCCACCTCCAATTCAGCTTTTATTTTCCCCTCCATAGCCTCTTGAGTGGTTTGCAACAGAGTGCTCTTTTGTGTCTTCGGATTGAAGGGATTAAATTTGGCATAATTACCACAGGCAAATTCATAGAAATCGTCACAGGGATCCAACGAGGCGTTCATATAACGCCGCATGACATCGAACCTCACATTGTGGGCCAGACCATCCGAGTCTCTGTCCGTCAGATCGGCGACAGTTGGGTATTTGTTGCGCATCCTGGGCGATCCCTGTGTCATCCCCAGCAAAAGGATGACGCATATGGAACATTTTAAAATGTCTTTAATCATTTCGTTAATTATTTGGCACTTTAGTTATTGTTAACACTTTCGCCTACCGGACGACTTGAGAGCAACATAAGAATTGATATTTTAATAAGTTCAACATTCTGCATGAAGCCTAATTTAGAGTACAATTAACTTTCACCATTCTAATCAAAATGTCAAAAAATTATCAGCAGTCAGATAATCAGATGTTTTTGGCAAAATAACACCGAGTAGCAAAGATATGGGGTTTTTTTTTAAATGGTTTTAGTTTTGAATGTTCTTTTTTTGAAGCGTGGGTCAGTGACTTTTCTATGGAAAGTTTCGGACGTTGGTATCAAACCTGGACTGCTACTCTTTATTCGGTAAGAGTAGCAACGCATGTTAGGTAAAATCGTATGAAAATAGCCAAGGAGATCAATTATTAGTGGAAAAACAAGTGGACAATTCGTAAGGACACCCGTCGTTAACTTCGGTCCGGTCCGATATTACATAACCACATCATACGAGTGAGTTCCAAAATTACACTAATGGAACAGGGAACACAGCAAGGGCTTCAAGGCAGTATTTCAGAAAATCGTCTTTAGAAATGTATTTGATTAACCAAAATTTCATAGATATTCCATGTTGGGTCAACATCATTAAACTTTCCACGCATTACTTTCGATCGGTTTTCAGCGAATGTTTTTTGGTTAATTAACAAAAGGCGAACAACATTTACAATTTTGGACAACTGCAGTCCTGTGTAAACAATTTGTGTTGTTATTTGTTGGCACAAAGATTAAATAAAACTATAATTTGGATTCCGGTTTTATTTTTATTTTGCATGTCCAAAAATGTTTGTGCCAATTTTAGAATATTTGTACTATCAGTAAGTCAACAAATAAGGTCATTGAAAGAAAGTATTAAATGTTGCGAATATCATTAATTCACTTATTTAGTATGGGCTATAGAAACTATAAACACACACACACACACACTATTTGGCAAAAAATATAATCGAAGAGACTTTGGAGATTCAGAACTTTCAATCTACTTCGATATAATCCACAATATGAGGAAATCTGTCAAAAACCGTCAGACACCTTTTGCACTAAATGTGCCCTGTCTTCGAAAAATAATAAATTCACGCTCTGTAATTAAAAAAATTTAACTTTTGCACTAAATGTGCCCTAACTTCAAAAAATAGTTAATTCGCCTTGTTCTTTTTTTTGCACTAAATGTGCCCTATCTTCGAAAAATAATTAATTCGCGCTCCGGTATTAAAAAATTTAACTTTTTGCACTAAATGTGCCCTATTTTCGAAAAATAGTTAATTCGCGATAGGAATTAAAAATGTGTACTTTTTCCACTAAATGTGCCCTATCTTTGAAAAATAGTTAATTCGCACTCTGGAATTAAAAAAATTTACTTTTTGCACTAAATGTGCCCCATCTTCGAAAAATGTTAACTCGCGCTCAGAAATTAAAAAACTGTACTTTTTGCACTAAATGTGCCCTATCTTCGAAAAATAATTAATTCGCGCTCCGGTATTAAAAAATTTAACTTTTTGCACTAAATGTGCCCTATTTCAAAAAATAGTTAATTCGCTTTGTTATTTTTTTTGCACTAAATGTGCCCTATCTTCGAAAAATAATTAATTCGCGCTCCGGTATTAAAAAATTTAAATTTTTGCACTAAATGTGCCCTATTTTCGAAAAATAGTTAATTCGCGATGGGAATTAAAAATGTGTACTTTTTCCACTAAATGTGCCCTATCTTTGAAAAATAGTTAATTCGCACTCTGGAATTAAAAAAATTTACTTTTTGCACTAAATGTGCCCCATCTTCGAAAAATGTTAACTCGCGCTCAGAAATTAAAAAATTGTACTTTTTGCACTAAATGTGCCCTATCTTCGAAAAATAATTAATTCGCGCTCCGGTATTAAAAAATTTAACTTTTTGCACTAAATGTGCCCTATTTTCGAAAAATAGTTAATTCGCGATGGGAATTAAAAATGTGTACTTTTTCCACTAAATATGCCCTATCTTAGAAAAATAGTTAATTCGCACTCTGGAATTAAAAAAATTTACTTTTTGCACTAAATGTGCCCCATCTTCGAAAAATGTTAACTCGCGCTCAGAAATTAAAAAATTGTACTTTTTGCACTAAATGTGCCCTATCTTCGAAAAATAATTAATTCGCGCTCCGGTATTAAAAAATTTAACTTTTTGCACTAAATGTGCCCTATTTTCGAAAAATAGTTAATTCGCGATGGGAATTAAAAATGTGTACTTTTTCCACTAAATATGCCCTATCTTAGAAAAATAGTTAATTCGCACTCTGGAATTAAAAAAATTTACTTTTTGCACTAAATGTGCCCCATCTTCGAAAAATGTTAACTCGCGCTCAGAAATTAAAAAATTGTACTTTTTGCACTAAATGTGCCCTATCTTCGAAAAATAATTAATTCGCGCTCCGGTATTAAAAAATTTAACTTTTTGCACTAAATGTGCCCTATTTTCGAAAAATAGTTAATTCGCGATGGGAATTAAAAATGTGTACTTTTTCCACTAAATGTGCCCTATCTTAGAAAAATAGATAATTCGCGCTCTGGAATTAAAAAAATTTTACTTTTTGCACTAAATGTGCCCTGTCTTCGAAAAATAATAAATTCACGCTCTGTAATTAAAAAAATGTACCTTCTGCACTAAATGTGCCCTAACTTCAAAAAATAGTTAATTCGCTTTGTTCTTTTTTTTGCACTAAATGTGCCCTATCTTCGAAAAATAATTAATTCGCGCTCCGGTATTAAAACATTTAACTTTTTGCACTAAATGTGCCCTATTTTCGAAAAATAGTTAATTCGCGATGTGGAATTAAAAATGTGTACTTTTTCCACTAAATGTGCCCTATCTTTGAAAAATAGTTAATTCGCACTCTGGAATTAAAAAAATTTACTTTTTGCACTAAATGTGCCCTATCTTCGAAAAATATAGGGCGCATATTTTTGCATAAAATGTGCCCATCTCCGAAAAATAGTTAATTCGCGCTGTGGAATTAAAAAATTGTACTTTTTCCACTAAATGTGTCCTATCTTCGAAAAATAATTAATTCCCGCTCCGGTATTAAAAAAATTAACTTTTTCCACTAAATGTGCCCTATCTTCGAAAAATAATAAATTTGCGCTCTGGAATTAAACAATTTTACTTTTTGCACTAAATGTGCCCATCTTCGAAAAATAGTTGGAATAAAAAAAATTTACTTTTTCCACTAAATGGGCCTATCAAATTTAACTTTTTGTACGAAACGTGCTCTATCTTCGAAGTGTACAATATCGGGAGGGCGAAAGTAACCCTTCCACCTTTCCAAATAGGTTATGAAAGGTCCAGAAACCTCTTAATTGTAAAAAGTTCTGTTGGTCCAAATACAATTTTTTTTAAAATCGATATTTTTAAAATAGTTGTTGCAACCAAAATATTTTTGGCACAAATAAAATTCTAACGCCATAATAAAGATAAGAGAACACACTTTATATTTAAAAAAATTAAGTTCTTACACTTCCTGAGAAATTTATTACACAGTACGACAGTGATTGGTACACAATAATTTGATTTCAAATGTTAACACCTTAAAATAAACCCTCACTCCTTGCCAACAACCAATTCCTGATAGAACTCAAAAATGTTTACTAGATCAAGTTATAGACTTTTGGCCGAGATTTTGAGTGAAGCCAGCATTTTTTTTTTTTTTGATGTACAGTTAGTTACCAATGTTATGTGAACAATCCACTAACGACACAGGTCCTGAAGGAGCTAATCGTGCCAAGACAGAAACTATCACCATGGTCTTAAAAATATGGGGACAATACAAGAATTCTGCCTGTTGGTTAGTGGTTGAGGCCTACCCAACAACTCTGCTACTCTTTGGGTCGTAGAATCCTTTTAGGATCACAACTCCATGAATTGCCTAACTCTCTCTGAGAACAGGGCTTAATTCAATAGCTTGTAGGCACTATCGGGTGAGGCTAAACCAAAAAAAAAATCGATGAAAAATGTCACAAAATTGGTTAAGATATCACCAACAGCAATACGAGTCTACCAAAGTTGTGAATGGTGTGCTGCGCTTGTTCATCCCCCAACAACTGATGACATAAGCCCGAAGTCATGTGATCAGTTTGCACCTCTAGTAACACATAAATCCAAAACAGAGTGAAGTGATTTCTGGTTTTTGTTTAATTTGATTTTATTTCATTTTACTTATTTGATTGAAATCCGTCCATCCCCTGTCATTGCTAAGCAGATCAAACCCTTGTTGCCAAACAATGTCGAGGTATTCGGCGGACATCAAAAAAGAGGTGGTGAGGATTGATGGAAGTAATCATTAAAGTTGTGCTACACAAATATTTGCTTTCATTGCTTGTTTTATGGTCGTTTTTATATTTAATTTAAAATATTTAATTTTAGAATTTCCTAAAAATGTCCATCCTCTCAAGCCTTTGTCTACAATGTTTCTTTCAACAAATTTCCCCGAATTTCTACGAATAGTCAGCTCTCCAGTCTTACAAAGTGTGAGTATAACAAGGAGTCTATATTTTCCTAGAACTGCGTCTGGCTGTTTGTTTTCACCAATTCAATTAACTAAAACAGCAAAACAAATCCCATTTAACTCTACACAACACGGAAGGAACAGACTCGTATACCTAAGAAAACTTAATAAATCCATTAAAAAAAATTTCCAAAATTTTTCAACTTTCAATGAAATGTAAGACTAGGAAGCCTCAAAGCTAATCCTTTTTGCGACGTCTTTTGTTATATTGCATGTTCTAATGGAAACCTTTTGCAGAACTTTCAAGGTTATTGTTTAAAATTTCCATCTTTCGTTATCCTTTAACTGCTGTTGCCATTACACATTCTCAACTTTTAAGGCGCTCGTAGAGAGTGTTAAGCTATTTACTTTTCTTTTCTTATGTTTCAAGGAAAAAAAATACCAAAACTTTTCAATTTGAGCAGCTATTCGAAAATCTGTACATGAAAATCGTAAGAAGGTTTTTGACTTTGTTAGTTCTTTGTCTTTCACTCCTAAAAGTAGACATTAGTTTGAGCCATAAGTCATGCCCATTTGGTAAATAAAACATAAGAAGAGTCATTCTTCCCTAAAAATATACTTTACTTTGCCTATAAGTCATAGCTAAAGTTACGTTGAACATTTGAAAAACATAAACGCAATCCGTTGGCCTAAAAGTATACTTTACTTTGGGCCATAAGTCATGCCTAAAGTTACGCTGTACATTTGATAAATAAAACACAAACGGTGTCTGTTTGCCATAAACTTTATTTCATCGTTGTATCTGTCTGAGTGTCTTATCTTAAAGATAAAACATTAAATTAAATACCATTTTCAATTTTTCGACAACAGGCCGTGCACATGGCCCAACTATAAGGGTCCACTTCAGGTTATCTATAAGCCAACGGTCTGGCTACGGTTTGCCACCTTTTCAAAATGTGAGTTCATTTCATTTTCCACCGACTCGAAGTCGTTCTGCTCGAATACTATTCACAATTCGCCTATCTTATCTATCGATTTTCATCGTTTTTACCGTTTTCGTCTGACTGCAAAAGGCCAAAAAGGGGCAATCAGGAGGACGGAGATGCTCCTTAAGAATCGTTACGTACGGTTAAGTGATACTTAACATCATTCAGTTGCGGTTGTTTTCTCTCTGTGAAGTGTATGACGACTCTCACACAATGACAAACTAAATGAGGTGTTTACACTACGGCTACGTTAATAGTTTTATGGTCGGCGGTGTTGGAGGGGAGGAATACTTATTCGTACTTGCTTGAAATTTAAATAATACGATACAATCATTGTAATTGTGTTATTTGTAATTTGTTGTGTCTTTTAACATGAATCACAGTCAGACAGGCAGACAATCAGAGTTTTGTATGCTTTTGCAAGATTCTATTGAAGTGAGCATTCAACCGCACCGCACGCTTTTGTATGATTGACCCACTAAGGATGGGGGGTGAGCGAGAGGTATAAAACACTTTAAAGGGTATTTAAATCATACGACAATTATCATGTGGACCAGGAGACAATCTCTCGTCTGAGTTGCATGTCTTTGTTGACATATAATGAGGTTATGATAGAAAAGGTTCAAGCAAACCAAATAATCCAAATATATGTGGACCTGCTTAGAATGCTACACAACTTGCGAGAATTCGTAGGTTATGGTCTTTGTCATTTGAAAGTAAATTTCCTTACAACATGTAAAAAAATCTTCGGTCGGTTGAACGGACTCGGTTTATTTAAAAAGCTTGTCCACGACATATCTCGAGATAATTACACTGAGACACGTGGGTCACTTGTGGATGTGGGTAATGCTTTAGTATACCGTCTTATTCCTCAACAGTTCCTAGTATTCCTGACCTTAATTCCATTTAGATGGCTTGGAACATATTTCGGTTATTACCCGATTTACAAAAGCGGGAGCTGGAGTCAGAAAGAGCTCAGCAAAAACATCCATAGTTTACACATTAGGGTGGAGTGAAATTAAAAAAAAAAAAGTTAACCTCGGAAAGAGATGTAGTCTGGGGTCCTAATGAGGGCAAAAATAAAGAAAAAAATTTTAAAAAAATTTTAGGGTCGCGCCACCTAAGTCACGTTTGTAACTTTGGGACATTTTATTTTAAAGTGGAAAATTGTTTTACAATCAAACTTCCATAACTTGAACCACCATTATCCTGTTGAAAAGTTCGACTTACGGAGACTTTGAGTTATGGAATTACTTCTACAATTGTTAAAGGGAATTTGTCTCCTTAACTGCCACTAGAATTGCTTTGACTTAAAGAAAATTCGACTTATGGAAGTTCCACTGATTTTTTGAAAATTATCTTAAAATATAAAAACGTTCGTGCATATGTTTGTCCGAGCATCATATCTTAACCATAAAAACTACAGAGGCCATATTTACTGAATTGGTTCGGTGCATTTATATCGAAAATTTTAACGTAACGTGAAAGACTGCAAATCACAAATTTATGTTGAAAGACTTTGTTTTTTGTCTTTCCTTTTAAACAGCTACTTCCAAGTAGAAAGTGTACAGTTTTCTGAAATGAGTTCAATTTCATCCGAGAGCCGTGTAAAAAGAATAAAAATCTGCTAGGACTGGTAACATTTCGCAAAATTGTGGATATTTGTGGTCGTTAAAGTCGCCCAACAGGGGCTGGAACATACAATTGAAATTTCCTTAAAAGCAACGTATTTCAGAAATGAAAACCGTTTTGAATTCGCCACAATTGTACTGCTCATAACTATTGAAAAGAGCAATTAAAAAGAAACACGAATACACGAAGCAATTAACGTTAGCAATGTTGGGCATCAAATGTCTGTAGTATGAGATACATCTTCAGTTGGCTCCTTAAGGCGATATCTTCTCCTTAACCCTCCCTCTATAGATTCTCATGGAAATTCATATTATTAAATTGATAGCCCATTGGATCACTTGCACTTTGGCAAGACCAACTGTCGTCCCCAGAATCCCCAATATATTTAATAATAGCAATCATACGCCCCGATTACGTGAAGTAATTAATATCAATCATACGTCTATGTTGTCGGTCAAAGTTAGTCTAACGATAATTACAATGGCAATTCATCATTTACCCAGCAACAACAACAACAACAAAAACGAATGAAATGAAGTGGAATGAAAACGAAACCAAAAATTTGCAATCAAAATCACAAAATATGCTTAAATAACGGTGATATCATAAACATACAACAACATTTGTTGTTGTTGTACGAGCAATTATAAATTGAATTACAATCAATTACCAAAGGACTGAACCCCCTCCCCCCCATCTAACGAACAACTGAACAATCGGCCAAGACACGCTTAGTGTATGCCAGCTGCTGCCTCTTTTTTTTTTTTTTGTTGCCTTGCCACACACATTGTGGGCCCCCATCCATTCTTTGTTGTAGTTCATAATTTGTTGTTACAATTTCTGGTCTTGATTTTCTCTTATTTTTTGTTCTCGTATCGTTTGTACGCTGGTGGTTGTTGTTATTGTTATACTTCTTATATTACTTTACGTCACATAAATTACGCTGTCAATGGCAAACATTTGCGCTCTGGCTGTTAACCGAGTGTGTATGTGTGTGTGTGTGTGTGCGTGAATATTTCGGGGGCCAACATATTCGGAAAATTGCCAATAAAGGCACAACACAACACAAGCAACGCAATAAATGAACGAACGGCAAGAATTAGCAACTGTAATGAATGGCAGACATGTGAGTAGTTAAAGTTCCCACAGAAAGGTTAGACTTGCATGGCGTATAAGGGTCTTGGCACAAGTTTACATGTCTATGGGGAATATGGGACAAATCACTGACTGGTACACGTTTGCACGTTCAAGTAAACGTCACCTTAAGAAATGCCATGTGAATATGTGTGACAATGTTTAGAGCAGATTGACCTCTCTCTCTCTCTCTGGGTCTGACCATTTCATCCCAATTGTATTTATGAACTTATCTTGGACTCCACGTGGCCGTGTTCTGTTGACGCTCCAGTTTCGTGTAATGATTAAGGTCATCTTTGTTTGGGTTGTATGCTTGACACTGTCGATAATTATATTTCAAATTTATTACCAAATTATAAATGTATTATAACCTCACAAAATCACTACAGTATGGCGTATTTGACAATAGGCTTTATGCATGCCTAAGAGCATTTGTATCAATTACGTGCCCCCAAAATAGATTTACCGCCATTAGTCGGCTATTAAATCGGTATAGTGTTTTCAGCAAAAACTACTGTGGGTAATTATACTCTTTATACTAAAATCGACACAGCAAAAAGTGAAATCGAATATTAATTGTTAAAGAAATGTGTAAGAAGTGCGATGAAATGTGTAATAGTAAATACAAAAAAAATAGTTATGAAAAATGCCCTAAATGAGGAATTCCGCAAAAAAAGATTAAAAATTCCAATACAAGGCCAATATAAACATTTTCCCAAAAAATCTAAAAAAAAACCCTAAATAATTTATGGGCGAAATTAAACCCAGATTTTTTGGTATAATAAGGGAACACGCTGCCTATTACACCAAGGAGTTTTTATTTTATTTATTATTAATTAAAATATAAAGTAAATGTTTATTCTAATTTTATGTCCAAGGGTAAACCGGGTGACACCAAGAATGGTCCCGCGCAGAGAAAAAAATCAAATGACGTTACGCGTATTGTATTCCTTTTGTTCTGGGCAGGTTGATCAAATCACGTCACGCGTAGTGTATTCCTATTGATTATAGTCAAAGTGGTTTCAATTGCAGGGTTGCCAACAATAGTTCTTACGATGTGTTTCCATCTGAAACTTGTCACTCGTTGTACATACAAATAGAGTTGGCAACCCTTACAAGGCACAAACTACGTCATCTAACGGGAAATAATGCGCATTGCGTAATATTTCTTTCTATCATTCTTGGGCTTTAGCTTTAGCTTTAGCTTTAGCTTTAGCTTTAGCTTTAGCTTTAGCTTTAGCTTTAGCTTTAGCTTTAGCTTTAGCTTTAGCTTTAGCTTTAGCTTTAGCTTTAGCTTTAGCTTTAGCTTTAGCTTTAGCTTTAGCTTTAGCTTTAGCTTTAGCTTTAGCTTTAGCTTTAGCTTTAGCTTTAGCTTTAGCTTTAGCTTTAGCTTTAGCTTTAGCTTTAGCTTTAGCTTTAGCTTTAGCTTTAGCTTTAGCTTTAGCTTTAGCTTTAGCTTTAGCTTTAGCTTTAGCTTTAGCTTTAGCTTTAGCTTTAGCTTTAGCTTTAGCTTTAGCTTTAGCTTTAGCTTTAGCTTTAGCTTTAGCTTTAGCTTTAGCTTTAGCTTTAGCTTTAGCTTTAGCTTTAGCTTTAGCTTTAGCTTTAGCTTTAGCTTTAGCTTTAGCTTTAGCTTTAGCTTTAGCTTTAGCTTTAGCTTTAGCTTTAGCTTTAGCTTTAGCTTTAGCTTTAGCTTTAGCTTTAGCTTTAGCTTTAGCTTTAGCTTTAGCTTTAGCTTTAGCTTTAGCTTTAGCTTTAGCTTTAGCTTTAGCTTTAGCTTTAGCTTTAGCTTTAGCTTTAGCTTTAGCTTTAGCTTTAGCTTTAGCTTTAGCTTTAGCTTTAGCTTTAGCTTTAGCTTTAGCTTTAGCTTTAGCTTTAGCTTTAGCTTTAGCTTTAGCTTTAGCTTTAGCTTTAGCTTTAGCTTTAGCTTTAGCTTTAGCTTTAGCTTTAGCTTTAGCTTTAGCTTTAGCTTTAGCTTTAGCTTTAGCTTTAGCTTTAGCTTTAGCTTTAGCTTTAGCTTTAGCTTTAGCTTTAGCTTTAGCTTTAGCTTTAGCTTTAGCTTTAGCTTTAGCTTTAGCTTTAGCTTTAGCTTTAGCTTTAGCTTTAGCTTTAGCTTTAGCTTTAGCTTTAGCTTTAGGGGATGCCCCCTATAAATGCAATGCACTGTGTTAGCGATGGGAAATAAGGGTATTGGAGGGAGGAAAGAGGGAGTATTGTTTGTTGACGTTGGCCTTGAATTTGGTAATGTCATAGCAGGCAGGAAAAACACTTTCAGGAAGATTATTCCACAAACGAACAGTCCGGCTAAAGAACGAATTTTCTATATAGTGCGTCGTCCGGTCAACCGGGAATTTGACAATGAACGGATGAGAGACCCTGGATAGCCGAGTATTCCGGCTAAATGTTCTAACGTCAGCGACCAGACGACGGATATCTTCTGAACAGATACCATTAAAATATCTATAGAATAGCGATACACAACCCACATTTCGGCGATGCTGTAGGGAGACAATAGAGCTGGATACCCTACCATCCGCTATCATCACCACCGCTCTCCTCTGTACACGGTCCAGAAGCTTCAAAGATGTTAATGGAGCCCCTGCCCATATATGCGAGTTGTATTCCATTTTTTCGCGCTGCGGTTTATTTTTTGTCTGCTTGCATATTTTTATGTGTAAGGAGTTCACTTTGGAACCAGCGGCCTTCTTTAGCTTTTGTTTTCGAAATCGGTTAGATTTTTAAGCTTCAGCTGTTGTTAGCCATTCAGCTTTTGATTGTCTCTTAAGCTTAAAAACCAGTTATTATCGGGTTCTAGCTATAATTTAGTTTGCTGTGGAAAAACTGGTAAGTTTCATTTATCAAATTCGTTTTCTTGAACAACCTCTTATATAACTTTTTCTCGGAACATCAAACAACCACTCAGATATCACCCTTAGATATTGTCCACTTCGCTCTCTTTAGCATTTTCTCGTGGAATATTCCGAACAAGCTTCATAAAAAGGAGCCGTACAAGTGTGGTGATATCTACATATATAGGTTGAAACAATTTAAATATTTTACTGCTAAAGAATCTTGAATTCAAACGATTCAAGGATTATTTCATCAAATTACCTTTTCGGTCGCATATGATGGCATTAAAAAAACAAGCACTTTCACAGACTGTAATTTGAATTCTTTCCATTCGATTAAACTCCAGCAAAGGCAAAGATCCAGACAATATGGGCGATAGCATCTAAATGGCATTTTCCCCTTTTCAGAAATTCAGCAAAATGCACATTAAGATTCATCTTTCAATCTGCCCGAATAGCCGTACAGCAGCAATAACAGTCCCAATGACATTGATAGACAACATTTTATTATGTCTCGTTAAAATCAAACACTTCTCTCAAATAGGCCATCGACAAATGCCGTGAGTATGTTTGGCAATAAAAAAAAAAGGACAAATATCAATTGACAACACAGGTCTGCAAAATGAAAAATCTGTTCTGGTTTGGTAATTCGAATAAAAGAATTTCAACTGAGGGTGCAATAAAATGTGTAATTTAGGACTTTCCTTAAAAATCCAGAGCATAGAATTAAAAAAAAAAACTGTGAACAAACAACTAAAACAAGTGCATTCACCACGGAAACATTTGAATAGTTTTAATATTTCATTTCAATTCAAATTACACCACCGTTTACAGATCATTCCCGCTGTTAAAAACTTCTGGGAATGAAAAAAATATTAAAACAAAAATCACTGCAAAATATTGAGTCACAATTTGTTCATTGCAGACTTGTGTAATTGATGGCATGAATAAAAAAAAACCAGAAAGTGATAGCAAAAAGCGGATGTAGCAGCAGGTAGGCCATTGAGAATGCACACTCTAGCTGGCAAATGCCTAAAAGTAGGCAATAATAATAGGCCATCAAATAAAAAAAGACATGTTATGGAAATCGAGAAGAAAAACATTGGGCAAATTATGTAAATACCTACAGATAATGTATTTATGTATTTATACCTGTATCATATTTTACACAAAACGAAAACACATAAAAACATCATTCCGTCCATTCCTCGATAGGACATTTTAAATTCTTTAAGAGAAAGACATTAAATTTTCTTTAAAGTAAAATATGCAATATACTTTCGAGGGGGAGAGATTTTTAAAGATATTAGCTTGGGCGAAAACATATTATAGGCGGTGTGTGAACAGGCTATACAAGGACCGCTGTAAACTCCATGCGAAGATTTAAGAACAGGAGCAAATTAGTATATATTTGCCATTTGTTGTAACTTTTCCGCGGACGTTTTTTTGCTTCAGACTGTCAAGGTCTGAAAGAAGCTATTGTGTAGAGCACCTGATCAATACAAATGTGGGCCACACTAATATGTACTTGGCCAAACGTTAAGGTACACTCTAACGACTCAAGCACGGCAACCTGATTTTGAACATATTTTATGAGCAATAATTTCAATTGGAAAGGAATTTTCATAACATCCAAATACGTACATACCAACCTATCACCAACATCCATGTATTGGTATGACTTGGCGCCAAGCATATGACAGCCCACTTCCAGACCAGGCCAGACCAAACCACACAAACGACAACAGCAACACCCACATCGTAGCAGGCGTGTGGTATATTTTTAGGCGGAGCCTTAAGAACACAGCTATGCCGAAACACACACACACATTGTTTCAGTCGTTGGTAAAACTTAATTGAAAAGGGATTTGCACCGAGATTCCTTTAATAATATTTTTAATCCAATTATGCAAACAATAATGGCAATGGGAGGCAGCAGAAATGCGCTGCGATCCCCTATAAGTTGCAAAGTATACATTTAAGTTTAATTAATTGGTAACATAATCCAGAACATATTCTAATGATGAAAGTCCGTGCTGTAACCCTTTTCGATATAACTATGACGATAATGAGTGAGAGCTTGACACACACCGGCTGCCATTAAAAGTAAAATAAATTTATTTTTAATACTCAAAACGAGTGGGTACACTTTGTGAAAATATTCCCAAATAAATTTATTTTTAATACTCAAAACGAGTGGATACAATTTGTGAAAATATTCCCAAACTGTATGAGAGATGGAGAAGAGTATTAAAACACCTCCGCTTCTTCTACCTTTGAACCCTTTTTTTTGGTTAAGGCTTACCAAAATAACACACATATGTAAGTTGGTTGGTGTTGGGTCAACAACTGTCAACTGCGCACATGCCACATTTCATAGCGAGGTTTTCAGTTCAATGTGTTGGCCATAAATCGTGTAATTTCTTTTTGACATTCATGGCAATAGACAAATAAAAATGTTTTCAAATTATTGTCTGTATTATTGCCCTGGGCCATCATATTGGTGAACATGAAATTTAGAAGAAAAAAAGATAACGGGGTTATTGGCCTTCATTAAAGACGATGTTGTGGAATATTCAGTCATTCCATGGGAAAGGCAGAGTTGTTCTAAAACTTTCGTTCAAAAATAATGATATCTTTAGTGACTGCCATAAGGTTTCATATTGTCTAAGCGTGGCCTTTTTATGTTTGCAAACATACACTTGAAACAGGTAAAGAAAGTTTAAGGTGGCTTAACCCTTTGAGGACAGCTTTTAATCCGTTGGTACTAAAAATACGGCCGATTCTTATAGGCTTAAATAAGAAGTTTGCAAAATCTTAAAGACATATATCCTGTCTACGAATGAAGTTGCTTCTAAGCAACTATTGTCCTCAAAAGGGTTAACGGTGTATATTAGGCTTAATGATGCTGAGATGTCCCATGACAGTCATGCTGCCTTCAAATCTCTGAATTCGCCGTTTCTAAACTCCATATCATTCTTGATCTCTGAACGAAATGGCAAAGCCGTCTATCGTTCACCTTACCTGAATGACCGTCCGCAGGAACAAACCAGGGCAATGTAGAGCCGACGATAAAGCAAGACTTGCATTTGTGTACCACAGATACTAAACATAACAATATAAATAATATTGTATTTCATACATTAATGGTTGCATTTCGTCCTTTCTAGAGAATTGTCATTAATGCAGACTAAAATGATTCGTTAAATGAACAACAACAAAATTAAAGGAGTCAATTTATTGCTCCCGAATAGACAATGGTATTGGGGAGCAATAAATTGACTCTTTTAATTATTTTTGTTCATTCAACGATTCATTTTAGTGTCCATTAACGAAAATTTTCCTCTATCTACATTTTCTGCGGTCATTTTAGTGGGTTAAAGTTTTATTTTTAGAAATATCGTTAAAGGCAAAAATCCTTAATTTCAAAGAATCCTTTCGTCAAATGGAGCTAACAGGAATCTAATACAAAAAAACAATAGTACAGCTAATACTGTTTTTACGCGTTTCTAAAAATAAAAATTGTATTCTGATTTTTAATATAATTTTAATTTTATCCAAAAAAAAACGTATATTTTCACCGGATTTGAATGACAGGTTTTCTTTTTTTATTTGAAAGTACAATCGTTCCGGTTAATAATGGAAAATAATTTCATTCCAATGGCTGCCTCGGCTGACCATACAGTAGCCTAACGACATCAGCTCTGCGGCTGATAAGGCGATCTTCAAAAACAGGGCGCAAAACATCGAGTGTAGCTTCGGCTGTGTGGCACGTAGCGCCGTCCTGTTGAAACCAAATGTTGTCAATATCCTCCACTTACATTTTTGTCAACTTTTATAACTTTAAAATGTACAGATTTTTTTCAGATTTTCATATTTCCTTACATTTCCCTTAAAAAATAAATGAAATGCATTGAAAACAAGTTAATCTGTTAAAAAAATTAAAATTTGACAAATTTTCGATTATATGAATTTGTATGGGAGTTATTGAACAAATGAAGTCGGAGTCGATCTATTTAAAAATGCTGGAGTCCGAGTCGAGCAATTTTGGCTCTACTCCACTGCCCTGCATTCGACATACGTGTATCCTGGCTGAATGTTCAGTATATTTTTTTATTTTTGTTTTTTAACGTATATAAACACATCACCATTTGGGTTTGAGACGACATGAACAAAGAACTAAATTGAAAAAAAAAACAACCTTGATATCCATCTCGCATTAACAAACAGTAAACGTTTATAATGTAAAGGTCGATAGAGTTTTTTTTTGGACAAAAAGTAACTAAACTGATAAGTTATGAAAAATACCATATGTACAAATATTATTTCTGAAAACCTTAAACATGAAATGAAAAGTTTTAGCTGTAATTCCCTCAAAAGTAAGAAGAATCATAACATGAGTTATATAATGAAAATGTTATGATTCTTCTTATTTTTGTGGGAATTACAGCTTTTCCTTTTCATGTTTAATGTTTACGGAAAATATTTTTTGTACATAATTTTTGTTCTTCCTCTTATTTTTGTGGGAATTCCAGCTAAAATGTGTGCATAAATGTCCGTGCCTAATATTTCCGAAAAATATGTTATCTTTGTTCCGTTGTTGCAACACGTTGTGTGCATAAATGTCCGTGCCTAATATTTCCGAAAAATATGTTATCTTTGTTCCGTTGTTGCAACACGAAAATTAGTTACTCTCAAAATTGATATTTTTCGTTTAATCAAACTTTAGCAAACTCAGCAAATATATCAAAAAATAAGTAATTGTTTACAGCATATCTTAAGGCATTAATCAACACACACACTTTGAAGCATACATTTCGACAGATGTTATCATCCGCTAATACATATATGCAAGCCCCCGCCAAGCCCCTCAAGAGAAAAAACCATAATGTTACGATGTCAAACAAAAAACCACCAACTTACGAACCTTTTTTTTTTAGAATTTTCGATCAGTTTTAACGAGACTCCGTAAATGTGACACTTTATTAAGTGAAGTTTTACTGCTGTTTCGTTTTATGGGCAGAATTAATTAAAGTCGTCCTTGTCGTACATAATTCACAGCTCGAGATAACTTTAAATGTGGCACAAATGTCCCTTTCTTGGGGCACATACATGCATGCATAGACACAACATAATGCCGCTTTTTTTTCAGGCACTTTCAAACCATGAAAACCAACATCGGCAACATAATCACATACATATAAGTATTGTCGTTGCTTCTATTTCTACTATTAAACCAAAACCGCAATACTTTCTTTCCATTTTTCTTGTTTTTTTTTTTTGGGTAAACCTTAATCCTCCCACATTTCTTACCCTGCTTTTCACACTTCCCGCCTTTCTTCTGAGTATGTGTGTGTGTGTGTGTTAGTTTAGAGAGCGTATAGGTGTGTGTGTGTGTTATTATTTTGCTAACACACCAAGAGCAATATTTGCCACCAAAAACCAACCCTTCCTTCGCTCCTTCCCTCCCTCCCTGACACATTTCTCTTCTTAAATGAAATCAAATGAAAATATCCCTGACTTTCGTTAACTTTTTTTCGTGCCTGTTTTGATTTGTATCTTTAAAGGAAAATTGTGTGTGTACATGTATGTGTGCGTGTTAGAAAGAACATAGAGAGAGCACGCAAATGAGAGCGGCTGAGAGAGAGTGAGATTGTGAAGGTGAATAAAACGCTAAGTGTGAGAGAATTTTCATTTTTTTTATGCTTCTTACTACATCTGCGACGACGACGACAACGACGAGGACAGTGACGACTGCGGACGACGAAGCACGGAGACGACGACATACTGTTTATGTAACAATGTATCGTAAACTAGCACGTGCTTACTCTTGCGATACACAACCACAACCGATACTGGCAAAATGTGATACACAAAGTATGAGGATGTTCTGCAAAGTCGGTTAAATAAATTATTAATAATAGATGACGTCAGGCGAATTTACCCTTATCCTTACTAGGCACTTTTTGTCTTATTCATTTTTAGTTTATGTTTGGATGCTAGTAATGGCCTCGAGAGGGGGGGGGGGGGGGGGGTGGCAGGGGTTGACATTTGAGGGTGACGAAGACATGCTAACACAGTGCGCATCCCAACGTTATTTGACATTTGTCAAGTTCATGTGCCTCAAGTTGTATAGAAACAAAAACATGGTCAATTGCAGATACAGATAAAATTACCGTAACAAGTTTCACAATGCCGGTTGTCGTACGTATGTCATATCTAAAATTCGTTTTTCGAGGTATTCATTTCCCCCTCAACAAGTAAGCAAAAGGACTGTACAATTTCCGAATGTTTTACATTTCTTCATTCGATGAATGTAGAGAGTGTCTTGTTCAATAGCATAGGCGTCGTATTCACTGCATGTCCGTTTTAACAAAGGGTGATTTGACATTTAGGCAGATTTGTTTCATAAGAAATTAAAACAGCTTTATAAACTGTGGTTAAGAAAAATGTGTGAAAATTGTTTTTGTATTTTCTTATCAAATGTTTATAAAGCTGTTATAATTTTGTATTCTACAAATATGTATATAACCAAAGTCCAAAAATTCTACCAACACGTAAAACAATAATTTAAAGACTTGGTTACTCGTATTGAGATGGAAATTAAAATCAGGTAACTAGAACGTCTATGGAATTGAACTTAACGTTTCTCCCACGTAGATAATGGTGTGAAATATAGCTCGGCTTAAGAACGAGAAGATCACAAATACCCACGGAATATCCGGAAAACTGTATAAGACCCCAGGAATCGAGTTTATAACGTGCCTGCATCAGCTGTTCGGTCGCATTTGCATCTGTCCGATATTTGGATCCCAAGCTTACTGGGACAAGAGACAATATCGTTTGCGACACTAAGGCCCAATAAATGAGATCGTAGTAAAACCACGATTATCCAATAAAACTGAGTTTAAACTTCAAATTCCTTTTTGAGCGGTCAATCATAATAATCCACCTTTTCGGCTGTTGATGTGGCAACACTCACACTTTTATCAGAAAACATATGTTTCCGGTGAATAATTAACAAACTTTGATGGTGTACTTTGGTCACACAAGATTTTTACAAAAAAAATGAGAATTAAAAAACTCTGCTAAATGAACTTTGGCACGGGCAAAAGTCACATGTATGGAACTGGCGGTGTTCGGACACCAATTCCAGCATCAACAGCTTTATGTATTTTATTTGTGGAATTTGGTCAACCAAAAACGTTTGGATTCTGCTTCTTCTTTCGTTGAGTGCTGTCACAATCGTATGGCTATTAAACTGGACGTTTTAACTGAAGTTAACTGGAAAAATTAATTTGAAGTTTAACTTCAGTTTAAGCGACAAATGAAGATCAACCGTGACTCATTTATTGGACCCAAGTCTCTAATCCATTCGAATATACTGTGCCAAAACCCGTTAAACTGTTTCCACCCTATCCGTAAGACTTTAGGCACATCAAACCATTTATCGACCAATTCAGCAGACTACGCCAAATCCGGGAAGAGAACTTTGAGAAGAAAATCGATACATATAATTTGCTCACCTATTATAAACCTGTCTTTGATACTCGCAGATGAAAACGTACTGGGTTTATTTCTAACATATTTTAGAAAGTATAAGGATCCATCTGCAAACGGATTGTGATCTGTGATCATAACACGAACTGTGTTGAGCACTTTTCCTTTTTCGTGGCGTAAATAAAAGCAAGAATGTCGTGAGTTACAAATCACAATGAAATTATTCTGAGAGAGATTTTAAGTATGTTACAAGCAAAGGAGGTGTCGCCATGGAGACGGAACTATCTAATGTATGGCTGAAGATTTTATCCATATTTCAGCAATAGTGATTTCAATGTCATAGCCAGGACAGTCATGTCATATGTCGGTTCCTGTCACATGTACAACTTATCTTTGATCTCTTCTTTCGGAGCACGAGCACAAACCAGGCTAATGAAAAATAATTGAGGGTTGCTTTTAGTCCACAGGTGAGAAACCGGCGACAATATGCGTTAGTTCACAACAAATTCGCATTGAACCTGGAGCTTTTTCTCACAACAGCTGATATTTATATCAAATTCGTTCATTACCAAACGCCCTTTATCGTACTTCCTGGAAGGCCGTGACGTCTACCATACATTCTTCGGTGTCGACGACACCTGTTCTTAGAAGAAAATCCAAGGGCATAGGCATATCTCCTGCCTCTTCAATCTGATAGAGGATTCCCCTTTGCTTTGCCAAAAACGCCGCTGGCCAGATGATTTAACAGATTTAAAAACCCCCACAGAAGAGCATATTTATGCTTACAGTTTCTGGAGAAACGTATCGATGACAATATAATGATTGCAAAGCCTGGCAGTTGAAGGGCCATGCTGAGAAACCCTATATCGGCGAATGAAAGCAACACTATTATGTCACAAGCTTATTCTACCTCTGCTTCTTAATGGCGGTTAACGAGGACCTCTGGAAATCTTCGCATGGTATGATAAAAGGATGTATGTAATTGTAGTTCGCCGTTCAGATTTTAGGCAAACGACGCGCATGGTGATAATGAAAGGAATTTTCCACAAGATGTTACGCATGTGTGGGTTGACAAAACAACCCCTTCACGCATGCGACTATCGCGTTCTTGTTCCTGCTTTAAGATTAGTTTAGTTTAAGAAACTATGTGCTAGTTTAAGAAACAATTTTTTAATAAAATTCCGTGTCTTAAAAACATTCAACCTTGCGGGTTAGTTTAATATGTCTCCGTAGACAGGCACAAGATTAGTTAGAAAACATATGGAAAAAGTAATGATTCTTTAAATAACTGTTATTTTTTTATTAATATTTTTTTGGAATATTATCACTTTTAAAGGGAAAGAGTCTTTAGTACGAAAATAAGTGGTTGTTTGGATCAATTGAAGTAAATTTTCACATAAAGTGGTAGAAAACTTACTAATTATGCTACACACTCAATTGTTTGGATGTCACAAACAATCGAAAGTTCCCTACACGCGGAAAATAATTGTCATTGAACAAATGTCAACAAAGAAATTCCGCATCAAACAGATATATATTTTTCCATACCACAAACGTTAACTTGTTTGTGTGTTATATTTATGTATATCTTATTATCACGGTTATTAGCACTCTCTTAAAGAGCATAGAGGCAGAAACAGCTGCAAATATATAAATTTAATAAATTTATTGCGTATTTTTTCTCAAACACGCTATTGCTTCTGCCCAAGGACGTAATAATAATTGCAAATCAGTTATATTTGCAGGCAAATACACTTTGTTTAGAAGCAAGTGAGCTTTACCTTGATTTACTTGTGTGCAAACATTTACACAGCGTGTATAATTGTGTGCGGTATTCGAAATGGTCACAGGAAAACAGATCGTGAAGCCTACTCGAAGGCCTCTGGCTAACAAAAAGTTTTAGGGCAGCAAATCTAAAAAACCAATCAAAGTCTCTAACTATGAAAGAATGTATTGATTTGAATTTTTTCGTTAACAGAACAAAAAATATATAATAAATAGAGTTGTAGATCACATTATATCATTTCTTGCAATCTATCTATTTTTCATATTCCATGGATATGGTTAAACGTTGGCTTGAAAAGAAACTAAATTGACTGGACCAAAGAGTTTGGCAGATGGTTGCTTCAAATTAAAACCTGTAACTGTAAATTCAGTTGACAGTGTAACTTACAATAAATATTATATCGTCATCTGAACTCCAAAATGACCAAATATCAAAACAACCAAAAATCATGTTGTTGATTGATTCTAGTGGAATGACCTAATCTGCATATATCTGCTAAATTTTACATATCAGTTTCCAAAATTTGCATACAGAGTGATTAGATTTCGCAAATTTTGTTCGAGAAAAGTTTTACATGACTTTGGCCCAATAAATGAGTGAAGGTTGTTCTTGGTTTGTCGTCCAATATTGGGCGTTTAAACCACAGTTTAATAGCCATATGCTTGTGACATCACTCGACGAAAGAAGAAGAAGAATCAAAATTATTTTGGTTCACCAAATTCCACAAATAAAATTACATTACATAAATTACATAAATAATGTTGCCGTGGTATTTTGTTGGTGCTGGAATTGGATTCCGACTATCACCAGTTCCATACATGTGTCTTTTGTCCATGCCAAATTTAATTTAGCCGAGTTTTTTTAATTCTTATATTTTTTTCTAAAAATCTTGTGTGACCAAAATCCACTACAACAGTTTCCTATCATTTTATTTATTCGGAAACATATGTTTTCTGATAAAAGTGTGAGTGTTGCCACATCAACAGACGAAAATGTGGATTATTTTGTGTGGCCACTCAAGAAACGTATTTAAAGTTAAAATTCAGAGTTTAACTACGATCTCATTTATTGCCCCTTAGAGATTACTTCTCATACTCGTAAAGTCGCCTGCATTTACGAGGTGGAGCAGCAGCTGAAACATTTTTGATGATCTCACCAGGATTTGAACCTGGCATTACTTGTGTGATAGTCGCACACACCACAGCCGCCCAAAGAACTGATTGAACTAAAATGGACTAATGTCACAATTGTTATTCACAAGGATAACTTCGGTGTTTGGAGCTAAAAAGGACTAAACTTAGTGTTTGCATGTGCCAGCAGTGGCCGATAATGGGTTAATTGGAGAGCTGACTCCAGCTCGAATTGCTGAAATGGCAGACATTCGTCTGAGAAGTTCTGAAAACGCTCTCGTGAATTCGTAATTTCGAAAACAACGAATGGGCGACTATTTGCAGTCTCGACTCGACTTCAGACAAAATCCCTAGGGTCTTCTCTAAATTGTCAATATTTAAAATGTATTTCGGTAATTTCGAAAATGGAAAAAGGCAATGTTAATTTTTTTTAAATCTGTACCAACAAAACAAGGACTTTATAATAAAATATATTTAAAGACTGTTCTTCCATAACTAATAAACAACAATAAATGCCTATCAAATTCACTGTAACCAAATCATATACAGTCAAACTTCCATAACTCGAACCACCATTATCCCGTAGAAAAGTTTGACTTACGTCGACTTATGCAAATTCCTTATTAAATTGTTTAAGGGAATTTGTCTCCTTAACAGCGACTAGAAGTGCTTCGATTTATGGAAGTTCCACTGTACAACTAAAATTGTTACACGTGTTGGGAATTTTCGGACTTATGTCCAATAATTTAATACGATTTGTGTTCACAATGTTTTTGCTCAAATTTCGTAACTGCCCCACACGACGTTAAAGAAAAACTTTCAAATTGATGTTGAATTTCCGACCCACCATTTCTGTTACATAATGAAAATCCTTCACGCTTGCTTTTTCGTTGGATTTGCCGCGAAAACTCCATTTCCCATTACATGTACACCGCCCCCCAATGTTCCAAAATAAAAAAAAACAAATGAAATGAAATTCTACAAATACCAGCATTGTGCCAACCATGTATTGAGGGCAATGTCGGACGGTTCGCAAATGTATGAGTGGCACAACATTTAAGAGAATAAAATGGAATGAAGGAATAGTGTAGAGGAAAGAATAAAAGAACAATTTAATAGTCTTTTCTTTTTTTTTTGGGGGGGGAAAGCAAATGCTACTCCTGCTCCTGCTCGAATGCGATATGAAAAAAAGAATAAGATGAATCACGCGATTTTTCGTTTATGTTTTTTTTTTGGTTCTCCTTCAACGCTTTCGTGTTGAAAGGATGATAACGTAACGCAAGCTCTCACAAAAAGGAATATGAAAAACTATTTACTGAAGTATAAATACGAAAACCATTAATTTTGACTTACCTACTCTTTAAGTTAGGCAACGAACGAAATCCAACAGAGTTTTACGTAAATGTTACCTTTGAATTTGACAATTCGCACAAAATTTTCATTCAGTGGCACTTTGAAAATCAATATCCTTTTTTCTCCATTCAAAAATCACCTTTAAAACACACACAAACCGCGCCTTTTCACAAGCGTACTAAAGCGGAGGATATTTTCTTTTCACTTTTCAATATTTCCGGTGGAGAATTTTCTTTAAAGTTGCCTAACATTTAGCAAATTTTGAATTATCTCTTCGGAATTAATCAGCATCATCAATGAATCTACTTCTTAATTTTCTTTTTTTGGTTTGGTATGTGTGCTTTTCTCCTTCGACTTGAACTATTTCCTTATTTTTCCTTTTTTATTTTATTTTCAGATGCCTCTTTTTACATATTATTCATTTCAAATACACTGTGTGCTTTCAACACTCTTTCACTAGAAGAAGAAACGAAAGACGAAGCCGTGTGGACCGCGATTACCGTTGACGTTGAGTGTGAAATCCGAACTGAGTTTGGCAAAAAGCAGCCATGCTCTGCTTGGCCTGTCTCTTCAGGCGGAGTAAAAAATGTTGGGGAAAATTTGCGGTAAATTTTCCTTTGCGCTCTCAGTAGTTAGTGCGAGTGGTTGAGGTAAAGTGCACATGGTCTGTGGGCGGTCAGGGCGCATGTGCCGATTACATGTGACAATTCGGTCGTTATTTTTGTCGTTGTCGTTGCTGTTATTTGTTGTTTTTTTGCTATATTTTGTGTGCTGGCTGTTGTTCTCTTTTATTGTTACGGTTATTTGTTGATAGAACATGAACAACATATACAGGGTGGCTGACTGAGAACAGCTTGAGAAAGTGAAATTAGGTCATCGCGGGTTATGCGGGAGATTAGTTTCAATTATGGCTTTGCCTGGCTGGCTGGTTGGGGGTGGGTGAGAAGGGATGCACGGACAGTGTTCTCAAATGGAGGAAACATTTTTCGGCACTACTGAAGCAAAGGCAATAACTTTTGTGGAGACAGTGGAAGTTTGCCAAATTACTCTGTCACTTTCTTTCTTAACCCTTCTGTTTGCGAGAAGATCCCTGGAGAACTTTTGGATAAGCAAACTATAAGGGCCAACGGAGGTTTAATCTGTGTTACCGTTGTGCGACTAAAGTCGCAAATTGCTACTTTTTTGACCGCCTGCGACTTTTTTGTATGATGTATTTCCGTTATAATTATTTTTTCTAACATAAATTAATCAAAAATAGTTTTCGAAAAAAATTCGCTTGCGACGTTTTTCGCGAGAACGCTTTAAACATTGATCTTGTACTTTTCCAGCAAGATCATTATTTGAAGCAGAAACGAAGTATCAAAAAAATTGTTTGAAAGTGTATATAAAAAGATGGTTTAATTTTCGTTAATTATTTTCATACTAGTAAGTTGTAATGCGCCTATGGCGCCCGTTGAAATATGGAAAAAAAAATTTTGTTGAAAAAAAAAATTTGCCGAAAAAAAAATTTTTGTTGAAAAAAAAAATTTTGTTAAAAAAAAAAAATTGGAAAAAAAAAATTTGTAAAAAAAAAAAATTTTGTAAAAAAAAAAAAATTTGTAAAAAAAAAATTTTGTAAAAAAAAAAACTTTTGTAAAAAAAAAAATTTTTTACAAAAAAACAAATTTGTAAAAAAAAATCTGGGGAAAACACAATTTCTGCACAAAAAAAAAATATTATTTTTTTTATTATTTATTATAGAATGCCTATTTAAATTCCTACGTACTGCGTGACAGAGTCAGTGAATCAGTGAATCTGTGTCGAGGGTAAATATATATTAAGATTGTTTGAATTCTTAATTTTTTTATAGCAAATTGCGACTTTAGTCGCAAATAAAAAATTCAAATAACGTCCTGAGTTAATTGTAATTGTATTGTGCCAATTCGGTCAATGTTTTTTTTTTGTAGACCCAGAAGCGATTCAGCTGTACAGCCGAAGCTCACCACACAGTAGCGATGCAACTCCACACAGAGTCCAAGCTCTCCCCGCTATATCGGTATAATTCGTTCAGAACTTTTGGTCAACGAAAAAGTCGTGTGCCGCTTACTATACAATTGAATTTTCTATATCTTGGTAAATATCAAATTTGAATCAATAGTTTTTATCTTCAAACTTTAGGGTACATTTTGGTAAAGCTCGACAACATTTACCAAAATATCAGTTTTTAATTTTTAACATTTTGCTATTAAGAGCATTGGACAATTTTCTATCAAAAATTATTAAAGATCGAGTTTCGAAAACAATGTGGTAAGGACTCAATATAATTTGTTGTCTAAAACAGGGTAAATAAACGCTTCGGTCGTGATTTGGTAAACGGCAGGCATTTATTTATTGGGGTAACAAAACGCAGTGTTAGAGTTTCTCAAAGAAATCAACATCATTTCCTGTGTCCGGTGGTACTAGAAGAATCCGCCGGTTAGTTTTCGTAAGCAAAGAGCAAAGAAAGATCTTTCCGTCGGCTACAATAAGACCTACATAGAAATTTAAAAAAAATATATATATAACAATGCCTTCGGGAAGTCTAAAATTCACCCTGCAATCCTAGAGTGGCAGTGTATAACACCTCAGTGATGCCAGCATTGAAAAATAATAAAATAATATTGAAAACACTAGGTAAGAAGTGACGACACCAATTTATATTAGAACCTCCTACCAACCGTGTCGACGGGATCACAAAACCGTTAATTTATTCCTCGTATGGCTGTGCCCTTGCATTGCTGCTTTGAAAACACTGTGTCGTGTGGGTGAGGCTGGAACGCTGCGTGGACATATTACATTGTCGGTTATAATTACATTAAAATACTTGTAAATCTTAAAATAAAATTTTAAATGCTTACGTACGTGTACACAAACACTCACATCCTTTTAAATTAAATTGTACCTATTATGCATGGGAAACCCTATGCAGATATATACGTATCCGTATTGACAAATTTATCATTTTTCCGGAATTCACACAATCATATACGTATTTTTGCATAAAAAAATGGCCGAATACATAGTCACAAATATTTAAAATCAAGGAGTAGTTTTATTATTTTATAAAAAATGCCCCAAATGATATTTATATTCTATACACTTTGGCGATATTTTGTATTCTTCGTGAGTTCGATAACAATCAAAGTTCAAAATTTTTAAAACAATGACTTTTATATAATGTCATTCCATTTTCATCAACATCCATAAAAGAAAATACTCTATAATAATCCGGTTATTAGGGTTCAAAAATTGATGTAGTTTTTATGACACATTTCGTACTATGGAAATACGCGCCAACACCGCAATCAATAGACAAAGTGACACAGGAAGTGGTAGAACTAGCAATTACCTAGAATTTGTTATGTCGCGTACATGCGTGACTTTTTTGCAGGAGCTTGGGACATCACTCGTAAATGCATGACTTTTCGAGGCGTGACTTTACCAAGAAACTCCCTTTGATTCTTGTGACATTTGCATTGCTACCAGTATTGGTTTGAGAACAAATTCGTTTACAAATTATTACAAAAAAACTGCAGAAAATTACCAAAAAAAAAATGCATCGATATGATCGATATAAATGTAGCCGTCATACAAAAAATGTCCAAAAAGAAACCGACCAAATAATCAAAATGCACTTTAATCTTCTTGTAACATTAATTGTATTGAATAGGCGTTTTTTAAGGACAAAACAAAAATTAAATTAAGAATTCAAAAGGGCAACCCTGCATTTGAGCACAAATATCGTTCTAGCAGCATAGCAAAGATTTTGGTACTTTTAAGTGAATCTTTGGCGGTAGATTGACACCGAAGCCGCTGGTCAAATTTAGTCGGGCAAAAGTGTAATTCGGATATAAGTATGAAATTCTTCGAACTATCCATCAAAGCATTTCGTTCGATCTACACCAATATTGATGGCACGTTATAAGCAAATCACAAGTTTTACGGTTCTGTGCCTTCCAAATGGACCTTTCATAAAAAGGAATTACAAATAATTATGTTTCTTGTTTTTAGTACGAACTGTTTTCTTTGCATACTTTAAGGGATCAAAAATGTTTTGAAAAAGTTCTTACTAAGTACGTATTATTTGCTGTACCGATGTCAGCTATTGTACTAACGGGGGTTGTAACGAATTTGGGTCTTAGCGAATATTGAAATATAGCTCTGGCGAAATGTTAAATTATAAATTTTTGCGATGCTAAACAGTTTGCATTCGCATATGCAAAACCGAATGTTTGCTACATCCCCAGAACTCACAACCCGGAAGGAAGAACTGTTAAAAATATACCAAAAAATCGCATTAAATGATTTCCTTTTATTAAAAACACAATAACTGCTTTCTTTAGGGTTATCCATTTCGTGGTTTCAAAAGGTTTAACAACTGTCAAACTAAGTTGTTAAAGCAATTGCCGTATTTGGGGTTCTGAGAATCGTCAAGTAGCTGAAGAGAGGCCATTACATCCACAAAAAGTCAGTGTTTGGTGCGCTCTTTGGTCCGAAGGTGTGATTGGACCTTACTTCTTCGAAAACGACGAGGGTGTCACCGTCGATTCGGAGCGTTATTGTCGTATGATAACCGACTTTGTTTTGCCTGTTATTAAAGAATACGACTGGGAGAATATGAGCGAATACGAGCGAATATGGCTTTATTGCAAGGGACATTTCCTGGCCGCGTTATTTCTCGTCGTGGCGCCATCAACTGGCCACCTAGATCATGCGATTTGACACCCTTAGACTTTTTTTTGTGGGGCTACGCGAAAGACCGTATTTTACTGCCTCGAATTTGTTCGTTCGGTACAAATTGTCAAAATTGAAGGCGCAATAAAATAGATTTTTAGCAGTAGTGATAGCTTCATCTTTTGAGATTGTGTTCTATATGTCGATATTTATCATATATCTGAAAACCAGAATTGTATAATGTTTGAAATCAATTTTATAACGCTTCGAATATTGACTATTTGTATCGAACGAACAAATTCGTCTTATGGAAACAGACAGTTAACTCTTGAGCTCTTAAGAACCAAAATTCGTCAAGTTATGGCAGAAACATCACAATGTCAAATTCACAATTTTTTCTTAACCGAATCTTCAAAGTAAAATGAAATAAATTTGATACGACCCAAAAGTGTAACACATACATAGAAGGAGTCACATAAATCGTCATATTATTGAGCAAAAATTGTCAATCGCCAAACTTAAAAACTAAACAAACAATTGAAATGTAAGCAATGAGTTTGACATTCAGCTGTTTGCATGGGTCGACCTTCTGTTATTGTCCCATGTGATGAAACGAAATTTCCGTACAAAATTCCAAACAAAATTCAAAATGTTTAACAAAATGTGGGGCATTCGGCATCAAAACAAGTCGATGTCTAGATCATAGGCGTAACTGGGCCTGTCTGGAGGGGTGCTGAGAAAAATGTACCCATTCGTATGAGTCCGTATCCTATAGAACAATCGTCGTGCTATTCAAACTTGGCATACCTACGTATTGTTATCTAATATGCCAAATAGTGCTTATGAACAATTTTATAGAAGTTCGACTACACACAGAGGACCGAATCGTTGTCACAATGGATTTTTTTAAAAATCGAGTTGTTGTTGCGGTGTCCTATCAACCCATTAACAATGCAGGCTCATTAGGTGAACATCGTGAGAAATTACCACCAAAATCTTGAAAATTGGGTCGACAGTTTACGCTGCTGCGAGGGCTGCCTCGCAAATGAAATCGAAATCGTGTTCCATAAATAATGGGAATACCAATAATATGAAATAAAAAAATAGACAATTGTCAATTCTCACAGAATATCTGAATAATTTTATTTGCCATAATAAAATCTGTAATGTAGCCAAAGCCTTTTACGCCTGCATTACACATCCCCCATCGAAGTCCAATCAAGTATTGTACAACAAAAAAAAGGCAGCCCCATTGTTTACTTACCCCTTGGCGAAATCGAAAATCTGGTAGAAATTCAAAACGAATTTCGTGTACTAAAATATTCACTATGACAATTTATATTTTCCGAGTCTATTGCACTTTTGCACGAGACACTACATCATCGTACACACATGCATATCCGCCGTATTAATTATTATGAGGTATTTGTCCATACAAACATACATCCGTGTACAGTTGTATGCCTGCATGTATATTATTTCATGTACACAATTAGATAATAATATTCGAAAACTATTTGGCATAAGTCTGACGTCACAATATACCTTATAATGTTTATTGCCAAAATTATCACAAACACATCAATACCGACACGGGGCAAAACAATTATGTGTGTAAGGGAACCCACAAACATAGAAGATCGTGTACACACACGCACACCTGAATTACCGAACGAAACGTGAATTTAATTATGGAAAAGTAAATGTGTTTCCCCTAGAATTACGGCTACATTAAATCAAATAACACAGGAATATACACCGAACCGAAGAAGAAACTGTTAATTTGCGCGTAAACCGAACGACTACTGATAATTGTGAATGGTCCGAATGTCAGAAATGTCATAACAACAATGAATGGCAGTGCTGCGGGTGACATAAACCCGGCAGTGGTTTACACCAGCACACACAATCTGGCAACATTTGCCAAAAGCTTGTGCCAATGGTGTCAATTGAGCGTTTTTTTTTTGCTGTCGTCTAGTGCAAATTTTAAACATACACGTTCTTCACTGACAACTAAAGTTTTAACTACCACGTAGGTGAAATACCACTGACTAACATGTAATTGACATAATTAGGCAATGTCGGGAATGCAAATTATTGGTTTTTAGTAATTAAGCTGTTTTGTAGTTAATTAAATGGTGTTGATCTAATGTTAACTACGAATTTGTTGAAACGGAATATACTGGAACTTCTATAACTCCAACTTCCATAAGTCGAATTTTCTTTAAGTCGAAGCATTATAAATAATTTGTTCGAGCTATGTATGTGAAATTTAGTTGCAAAACTGTTAAGCGGCAACAGTTCGTAAGACTGTTGCAGTGTTCAGATTAAACCAGGGATGCAAATCATTTCAGAATATCGACCCCTTTGCGCGGAATTATCGTATATGCCAATTTTTTCGAAATTGAGTTTTTGATGCAATTTTGTTCTACATTCAGCGAATTCCACTTCGTTGCTCCAAAAATTGAGTGAATAATTTTCATTTTGATATTGCAAGCGAAAGCAGAGAAAAGTAGAAAAATGGCTCTCCTGTAAAATTTGGATTTTGGCACATACGATAATTCCGCGCAAAGGGGTCGATATAAGTTGGTTCGGTTCAGAGCAGGTCTCTGAACAAGTCTGTAGAATTGAAGTCGAAAAAACCGCTCGACTCCAAGTTATATTTACTTATATTTCACATAAACTATTTTTTTTTACAATTTTAAAGATTTTGGATATATGAACTACTTGTCTTCTGAAAACGTGAGGTGAATTCGTAATCGACCTGTTTAAAATGCAAAACTAAGTTTAAAGATCAATATTTCGCGACCTTTGAACAACAAGGTTCTAACTGAAAATTTTTGGAAAATTTTCCAATATATCATATCCTACTATAATGGGCGATTACTGTTAAAATTTAAACTGTTAAACTATGTAAATTGAAAATGGCTTAAAAAAATAATAACTATAAAAAAAAAAAAGTTGGAATCTTGTTGTTCTAAGGTCGTGACTTGCTCTAAGAGCGGAAGTACCATCTTAAGTGTAGAAAATGCCTATTCAATTGAAATTTGTGTCGAATGAACATCAAAAACAACTTTAGGTAATTTTATAAATCTTGAAAATATCTTGAAATTCGACATTTATTTTATTTAGAACAAAAAAGTGATATGGTTACCATTCCTGGATTAAACAATTAACCCTCTAAAGCCCAAGACCGCCTGTAGACGGCTTAAGTTCATAGCACGTTTCGTTTCCTAGTTATTTTTCTTTAATTCGGGTAATATCTAAAACTATTTTAATTGACTTTAATGCATGCCATCAGTTAAATAAGTAGAATGGAATTTATGATAAGATTTAACGGTTATTAAATTCCTCATCTATTCAGATAAGCAATAAAAAAATCTATTTTTAATTATGAAGTAGTAGCGAGATTATTTTTGTAATGCCCCTATGAGGAACAGCAAAAAGTTGATTAATAGCTGCTGATCTACACGATGTTGTCCAATGAATTTGTTATTTATTTGGCCATGAGATTTAAAATTACGAGATCCGTATAAAAAAAATACGAATGAAAATAAAAACCAGTAGAGTTCAAATATTTCGGCAAAACCGTATCTAGTTAGATTTTTACTAAATACAAAAATTTTCATCGGCTTTAATGATCTAGACTTAATTTTAATTGTAAGATGTTAATAATAAATTGTTGAAATTTGTAATTTACTGCCGTTTCCGATTCATGAGCTTTTTTAAAATTACAAAGAAATATTCTTAGATTCCTCAGAAACTGTCATGGCAAATTACGAGTTATGACAAATTAGGTCTATAAAAACTTGGCCATAGAAAAAAATGTCGATCACAATCCATGAAGTGAAAAGTTACCGCAATACAAGTAATTTCGATAATGAAAAAATTCTCTACTATAAAATATGGAATTTGCCCCCATTCAAAGTGAAAAAAATCCTAAATAACTTTTATAAAAAGCAAATAGGGCCCTAATTCCACAGATTTTGTACCAAAACTAATATTTTTAATAATTTTGAATTTGGCCAAAATACCACGAATAACTTCTCATATTCGGAATTTATTGAAATAAAATATTTTAAAATATTCTAATATTTTAAATTTGTATATAGAACTTTTTTGAACCTAGAGATTTGATTTTGAACGTGAGGACATAAAGTTATTAATTATAATAACTCCAGAAAAGGTTCTATCGAGTGATGATTTATCCATTTCGCCACTTATTCAACATTTTTTCATCTTTCTTTTCACCGTATATTTGGATTGGATTTAAATATTAATTCTTTTCGGAGGACAATTTCTTGAATTAAAAATATTTTAAATGAAAACTGTTTGGTGGACTGTTAAGTTCTGCAGCAGCAGAACGTAAGTGTTCGTCATATTCTTTAATAAAAACTAAACCAAATACAAGGAGCTTGCACAGCCCCTCAAGATATGGTCAGCTGAAAGGGACATGAAGAATTAAAGACTGAATTAAACTACATATTTTATTATTAATATTATAACATGTGTTATTAAATAGTACATATTTTAGTAATAGAAAATGCTGAATTCTTAACTTGTCAAAAACATTTTTTTTTGATTTATTTTAAAATTGTGATCGGCTACAAGGGGTTTTGGTGGGATTTTTTGAAATTTTTGGTAGGCAAAAAATTTTTGTAGTGGCAACGCTGTTCGAGTGCCTATTGAACGTGTCAGTTGAACGTATGGAATCAAAAGGGAATTGGATGCATGCGAGCAAAGGGGAATTAGAAAAAGAAGAGGAACAGATTACGCGCCAATCCAATTCTTCTTCTTCTCCCCTTTCAATACCATCATTCTCTGAATTCCGGAATTTAAAGAGTGGGTGCCGGGGACAAAGATGGTAAAGGCATAATTTTTGTATGTATGGAAAAAATAACCATGTTCATGGTTAAAGGGGTTTTCGACCACTCAAGTCCTTATGAATGAGCGTGCAGGAATATCGCGTACAAAGCTTCTTATTTTTATTATAATAATAATAATAATAATAATATTATATTATAATAATAATATTATATTATTATTATATTTATAATAATAATATTATTATTATAATAATAATAATATTATTATTATAATAATAACAAAAATCCTCACACGGCGAAACAACACATTCCATGTTCTGCAGATGAGGGAATATAACTGGTAATCAATGTGCAATTATTGTCAAATGGCAATTGATTCTTTGGAATAATGCAAGTTTTATAATGAATTCTCAATGTAATAAATTCCCATTTTTCCTGCTGGGTAGGAGTTCCATCATAAAATAACCTCCCAATCAGTGATGGAAAATGTGGTACAATTGATTTCTGAGTGGTACCGTGGACACACAACATTTTTTTGGTACAATTTCAGATTAACTACAAATGGACGATGGTACATTATAAAATTTGTTGGTACAATTCTAGATCATCCCTGAAAGTTCGTTCATATGACACGATTTGCCTTTTAACTTCGTGTTTATTATTTTAACGTGTGTATTATTGTAAGATTAACGATTGTAACAAACATTACATACTTTGTCACACTGTTTTTTTATAAACGAAGGCAAACCGTTTAATGTGAGGGACAGTTAAATTGTAATCTTCTTTAAATTCCATCGAATATTTGCAAAACAAAATCAACAAACCTTTCGGCAAAGACCATACAGAAGGCAGACGTCCCAAGTCGTTTTTTTAATCCCCTAGCTCGGCTACACACTCTAGATGGCAGTCATAGGCATGGCAATATTTGAAACAATTTTGAAAGGTTATACTGTTTTTTTTAAACAAATACCTATTTATTTGAAAAACTAAATTATATATTATTGAAAAACTCCGTGGCTTAAGGACGGACAGACAAATACTATTTTACTGGAGGCAGTTTCACGTAAAAATACATGGAGCAAACAAACGTTTGGAAAATTAAGCAAAAATAACTCCAAAACGATTTTATTGCAACATCGAATCCAACGGATTCTGTACAAAAGCTAAACGTTTGGTGTTGATTCTTAACAGTTTTGTAGTAGAGCATAATTTAACATTCACTGTAATGATCATCTTAATAATCTTTTACAAAATGCAATAGACGTCTCCGACATAATAGTATTCAATGTTTTTGTTACAGCAACTTGAATGTTTTAATACATAAGAATTTCTGTTCAAATGAAATGTTTTTTTTTAATTTAGTACAATTAAGGTATTTTCGGTACAATTTTTTCGTCGCAGTGGTACAATTTGAAAAGCCATCACTGGTTCAAAGTGTTTCGAGAGCCAGTCGAATAAAAAAACGAGAGATTTTAAGCACAACAAATCGAAGTTTAAAAAAGGCGCGCTACAAACATATTTTCTTGGGCAAAAATCCTAATTTTCCATGGAATATATTTCATTCGTGTACCGTACATTTCATACATAATATGTTTTTGCTGATGTCGCGCTATTATTGACCAGGAAAATTGTTTCTTTCCGAAGTAAATTTTCGCAAGCATAAACTATTTTTTTTTTGCAGTTGTTGCTTTATTTTATCACATGTAACAAGTGCCAAATTGTGGGGTGGTCTCTTTCGCGCACATCGGTTCGGCTGTATTTTTTGACAATCAGTTTTCACACTCAAACTGAAGCTCTAGCGTACTTTCACTCTCAATGTTTGTGTTTTCTGCCGCTCTTGCTCTTCCCACTATAAATTTGATTTTCATTGCGGATGAGCAGAAAAGCTACCGCGGCGAAGAAGAATAATTCAACAAACCTAAGAACAGAAACCACCACCGAAGTGTTTATTACCAAGAAGAAAAAAAAGAAGAAACGAACGGTGATAAATAAACAATAGGAGTGTTGTAGGATATTTATATTTGTGGTAACTTCCAAAATACATTGGATCCATGTACATACAACTGCAACCAGCCTATAAAACTTGGAAACGCGTCTCAAATTTGGTGAATATACTGTGGAATAGACTTTATTTGCCAGTTACTTCTCCGCCGTTGTTAGCTCTCACCTATACGCCGTTAGCAACAACGTCCAATACCACTGCTGCTTCTTCATCAGATATCAGGTCACGCGAGGACGCTACAACCACTGCCACTGTAGATACAAAAGAGGTAAGTGTGCGTTTCGAATAAAACCGGTGGTATTCTATCATCGTATGTCGGGGTTTTATTCTCGGATGAATACTGAATACAAAGACCAACAGAGAGGTTCTAGATTAAACTTACTTCGGGACATATATAAAACCAATTTCTGCTATATAAGAGGTTCTTATTCAAAGAAATCTACAGTTAGATGACTGAAACTAAAGCAGGAAGTTACAAAAATGCATAGGTCCATTAAACGCTTGAAACCCCCATTATATTTTAATACATATATTCTTATACAGGCTTTTCCAACAAGAGGTGTTATTTTGAATCAACCAGTATTTCGGTAGCTGTCACTTTTGAAGCTTTTATTCTTTGACATTTGACAAGTAGAAACTACGCCATTACTGAAAATGGAACAATGATATTGATCTGGACAACGTTTACTTTCAACAAGACGGCGCTACGTGCCACACAAGCAACGAAATCATTCCTCGTTTACGGGAAAAGTTTTCGGACCATGTTATCTCTCAAAGAGGTGACCACAATTGGCCAACGAGATCTTGTGATTTAACACTTTGCCACTTCTTGGGGCTACTTGAAGAATAAGGTCTACGCCAACAGCCCAGCATCGATTTAAGACCACAAAGATATAATTCGTGAGGCTATCGAGGACATAGGGGATGATTTAATGATGCCCTATGTCCTCAAAGTCCACGGTGGCCAATTGTGATCACCTCTTCGAGAAACTTTTCCCGTGAAAGAGCAATGGTTTCGTTGCTTGTGTGGCAAAGTAAACGTTGTCTAGATCAATATCATCCAACTCCGACCATAAAAAATCATTAAATCATCTCTCGATATGTGGTTATGGAAAATCTCATGAAAAGGATATGTTCCTGTAAGCGTGGTCGTGGTGGCCATTTGGCCGATGTTGTTTTTCATTATTAACGGCATACCTTTACCTCTTTATTATGAAATAAACATCCGATCAATTATCTCAAAAAATTCCATTTTCGTTGAATACCAAAATAACACCGCTTGTTGGAAAACCCTGTATTTGTTATGATGATCGATGGTGAACTTTCTGAACTACATTTCATACTTATGCAAAGACCATACAGAGGGCAGACGTGCCAAGTCGTTTGCTGAACATTTCCAAGAGGGTATTTAAAAAGTATTTGTTTTAAATAAAACATTATTTGCTTTGAAAACCTTTCAAATATTGTCATGCCATGTGTATCCGAACTAATGTGTCAGGAAACAACTTGGGACGTCTGCCCTCTCTATAGTCTTCGACATATGTATATTTAAATTTGTGATTTATTAAGTCCATTGACGACTTTTCTGAAAAAAGATCAAAAAATCAAATACGACCGATGTGTAAGTACATATTTCTTTGAGTCCATTTCCCATAAGTTTATATGGGGTTTTCCCCCCTTTTGAGCGTTTTTATAATGAATCGACATTGAATCGGTTTAGAGTGTCTTAAGCAATTTTATTAAGAATACTGCGGGCGACATGTTTGTAGAACATTTTAACCTTCTAGCTCACCAATATATGGGTCGTTTATGACCCCTTTAGGGGAAGAGGGTACAATAAACTCTAAAACCGGAATAAATGTACTACACAAATATTTGCCATAAAATTCTACCAAAGCTCAAAACTCAACTTGGTGGCCAGAAATAAGTCAAAACTCAAAATGTCTTTTATGGGTTAATTTCAACTAATTCCAAATTGGTGTAAAAAAGTCCCTGAGAACGGAATATAGGGGGATGCTAGGATTGGAAAAAAAATTCAGTATATGTCACCGAACAAAGGAAACTGTATTTATAAGTTATTTTATTTTATTACGCTAATTTGTAGCATCGTACCCAGCAATAAAAAAGGAGCTAGTCAGTTGCCTTTTGGCTAATAAGATCCGGAACAAAAAGCTGCTATAACACTTTTCGGTACAATAAAAAGGAATAACTGATTGTCAGAATATGAGAAATGTAATGAAATTTAAAAAATAATAACTTTACCTAATGATAAACCGGCTCTTACCGAATCAAAAAAAGGACTTAAACCTTTATTTGTGTTCTAAGTCGGCTGGATGATTTTGAGTTTTGCTTATTCATAGGTTTTTCATCCGGATTGTAGAAAGACTACTGGGTGAAAAACCCAGCCCCCGAAAAATTCCGTCTTATATACTCCCACACCGTGTACACAACCTTGTTAGTTCAGGTTAGCGTCCATTGCGAATCCCTTCTATATTGTGGAAGAAAGTAGAGTTATAAAAAGTAGATTAGACAGATTGATTGAAAGATAACTTGAGTGTCACTTGCGTACTGTTTTGTGCTAAGTTCGCTTCAGTCTATTGGGTACCCGCATCCCGTCGTTCATCCAACCTTGTTATTTTTAAAAAAGTTTAATTTTGTTTCACTATTATTTCGAAACTGCAAATAAAATGAAGTGGGTATTGTGTGACATATTCCATACTATAGAAATGTTATACAATGTGGGCTGAGAAATATTTATTCAAACTCATTTAAGACCCCCGTGTTTTTTACAAGTCGTTCATTAAACACATTTGTAAGAGAATATAATTTTTGTATTAGAAATCAAGAGGGATAAGCATTTCACAGCACTACTAAACAAAAATATCACAAAATTAAATACTTAGGGGAATTTGTTTGTGTCATTTTGTTTAAGTAAAAAAATAATAAATAAAAGTTTCTTTCGAGTCTAATAAAATTACAATAAAGTGAAACACAAGCTTGTAAGGATAAGGATTCTAGTCTTAAATGTTATAAATATCTTAGACAGCATCATGCTTTACAATGACACAGATTTACAAATAAAAGGTGGCGTGCTCTTGGGCTACTGCAACTTGAGAGTAATGTCATCTCAAATTGGAAAGTAAAAAGTATAAAAACAATACAAAATATAGAATCAAAAATTTTGTTAAAAGAAAAATAGAAGGATAGGCTAAGATTTCACGAATTAAAAATATTGTGATTTTATCCTCAGTGAGGGAAGAATTTGAGATTTGCCAATGCATATAGAGAAAGGAATTTTTACCTGATACAACATAATAAATCCTGATGTCATATGTATGAATATATCCATTTATCTTACACGGACGCACAATGTTCTCCTCTAAATATTTTTCTGATTTCTCTAGTTCATGTCATAAGTATGATAACTAACAAGTTTTACATGGCTTAGAGATAGCTCTCGTATTCTTAAAGTCTCCAGTAATTAGTAATTATTTGGACAGTTTCAATACTGTATTTTTCAAATGTCTTTTAAAAAACTTGGCCTCTCAGAAGACCAAATACATTTATTTTTTGTTAACTTTTCATACAAATTTGTTGTTACGTCGTTTTGGAATTCGTCTAAAAAAGTCTGAACATATGGATATCAGATATTTTAGGCCATTTTTCCAGAAGCAAACAGAAACAGGATTTAGGGTTTTCATTTTTGATCATTTTGGATTTCAGGGGACGATATGCTTTTTCTTTCCCATGTATTTTGCAAAAAGTACCAGAACATAAAATATCTGCTACTAATGATCTATTTAGTTGGTTCTTTAACTCACTTTAACTTATATGCATTCATTTCAGTTTATTAATAGTGTACAAAATGTTTTTTTTTTCAGATAATATTTTACAACAAAAATTGAAAGAACAATTCAAACATAACAAAGACCAAACTAGTTGTCGTATATACAAAAGACACTTTCTGCCGGAATAACTTTTTCTTTATAACTGTTGGCCGTACTTAGTTAACCACTTAAGGCCCTCTGAAGTAGTCGTTTTCGGCTTGTATTCACAGCCAATCCAGTCCTTATATCCTGAGTTATCAATCAATTCAAATAAATGGGCATAGTCCAGTTCTCCTTGCTGATCTGGCTCATGACGATGTGGCACTTGTGCAATTTGTATATGACCAATGTACTCTGCCAATTCATTAAAGGCATTGGTCATGTTTCCCTGAATCAACTGTCTGTGAAAGACGTCCAAAAGGAGTTTAAGATTCTTGCTTTTGATGTTATCCAACACATTCACAGCCATATCGTAGGAATTCATAAAATACGAAGGCACTGAGTATTTATTGATCGGTTCTATGACTCCCACTATATTCTCTTTTTCCAGGACACCGGCAGCATATTTCAAATTATTGACATACGTCTTTAAATGTTCTTCACGTGGCGAACTGGCCACCAGACCAGACATCAAGTGTATCTTCTGACAATTAAGCTGCTTGGCCAAGTTTACGGTTTCAGTTAAATGAGTTTTAAAGTGTTCCTCGGCGCCTGAAATTATAGAAAGGAATTGTTAGTGAAAGTCATTGACGATTCAATATCAATGTAGTTATCTTCATGATAATAATAGGCCTTTAAAAGATACTGAGTATTGTTTTGATATATACGCCATCGAAGTTGATACCAAAAAAAGCTTTTTTAAGTAGTCAGCATTTAATGCCAGAAAATTAGTAAACCGAGCACGCTATTTAATTTGCGATTGTTTTTGCAATGAGAGAGTCATGCAGACAGTGACAGTTTGGTGCGGTATAACGGTGATCGGTACAGTCATAATAAACCCTTTTTTGGTTGGGTTCAGGAGGATGGCGCGCCCTGCTATAATCGATCTTTTACGCATCGAGTTCGGTAATCGTATTATCAGCCGTATATCTGCCACTTCACATATGTGATTCGACGCCGTTATACTGTGGGGTACTGAGGCACACTATTCATTCAAGTTTTAGGCCCTTAGGCGAATATGTAGCCACCTATTCGTGATCTTGTAAAATTGGACGGGCAGGATGAGCTACTGTAAATCCGGCCGAGGATCATGATTTCAATCAAGAGGCTGAATGAAAGTGGGTTTTCTTATAATATGCTGATGATGCTGAATTATTGTTCTTTTAAAAGACATTCGTATTTGGACCACCATACATTGTTATGTTGTTCTTGGCCAAATGCTGACATTTTTAAAGATACTCGATGAGAATGCCCCTGCATTAAATCCCGAAAATAAACTGCCGCTGTCTCTGTTTACCTGTTATCTGTTGGTACATTTTCATTGAATTGACTGTTCCTTAGTCTCTGAAGTATTGCAAGGGATTTATGTGCAAATGTTTTGTGATCACAGCATCCATCACGGGAATAGATTTTTCATGTATGAATATCAAAAAAAAAAATTATTAATGATTATTTCACGCACTTTCATTTAAATAATATCGATGATTATTTGCCTCTTTTGTGCAATCTGAACGTTTGACAAAACAAAAAATGTTCCATTTACTAACAGCTTAACATATTTGTCTACAAACTGTTAACACAGATGGCCGTAACCCGGGAAGTGTTGATATTTAATTGATTATTGAGGGAATAGTCAAACTGCTCTCCTCAACAATGGATTACAGCTTGCGTGGAAACCTGTCTTATGAGTGGTTGAAAGATACCATCAGCATCGATTTAGGCAGAACCCAAAGAAATGTTATCTTGGATTCTGGAAGGTCTAGTTTTTGTTGTCAGGATCTAAAATTAGCCCCCCCCTTTCCGACTGCATTGCCTACAACTTCATTTCCCTGCAATAAGTTGTGATAATTAAATCTATCGTAAATATCTCTAAAACGTGTCTCTAAATAAAATAAATAGAATATTTAAAATAAAAAAAATGTATATATTATTGAAACAACAACCCGGAATACTGGTAGCACCCAACTGCAACTCATTGGCACCCAAGGCGATATTCACCAGGGCCACCTGCAAGCCGGTCTCTTGTTTTGCTTTCACCACGGCCTCCTCTTCCGATCTGGGGTAAGGAATTTCCACCGCCCGAAATCCTGCTTTATGCGCCAAGCACATTCTTTCCGAAATACTGCGTACTTCGGTAAATAGAAAATTAAGATTTGCCGCAAATTTAAGAACCATCTTTACACTCCAGCCACGTGATCCTAACTATTATTGCACTGTTCTACTGCACTGAAATATTTGGACAAGCTTTTAATTTTCTTATCATCTGTTTTGTTGCTTGCTCTGTTGAAGTGTCTCCCTTTTATGATAATTTGGAGGTCATTGAGTTGAGTGCGATTTTTTTTGTTATAGTGGTAAAGGTGTGCTGTTACGAGTTCTATTGAATCGTTAGCATGTGTGCCGTATCTACGTTCTCATTAGTTGTTTAATTATTTTATTGTTGCGAAAAGTGTGTACCAACAAACAATAAAAGTAATTCTGCCTCGGCAATTAATTACAATTGGATTCGTTTGTGGGGAATGGATGGATTGACACACGAATTGTAAGAAATTTATGTTAGAGTTGCCATATTATACATTGTAATGCCAACAGCTGCTGCTGTATACTAAAATGTGTAATGTCTTTCGCGTGCAAAATCCTCCAGATGGCGATGGTGAATTTCGTGCCACACTTTCTCCATTGACAACCAACAACGTTTAACCATTTTTATAACCCCCACCATTGTGTAAATAGAGTTTAGGTATGTATGGATCAAACACTTTGCAGTTTTTTTAAGACAAATCCGTTTTGTGTTTTATCAAGCGGCAGAAAATCAGTTTGTTTATAAACAAAAACAAAAATTTTGCTTAGAATTCCCAGATATATCAGATGCTAATATGGAATTTTTGTCATATGTTAGACGGTTTCTAGATTATAAAGGGTTATCCATTTTTCTTTTTAAAAGTTAACGTAAATAAAACATAAAATATTTTTTTCATGATATTTCTTTTTTATTATAAAGTTTGAACGTTGACATTATGTATGAAACTCCGAATTGACGGTGGCAGTATTCCCCTTGTCGTTTGCGAAGAAGTAAGGTCCAATCATACCTTCGGACCAAAGAGCGCACCAAACAGTGACTTTTTGTGGATGTAATGGCGTCTCTTCAGCTACTTGACGATTCACAGAATCCCAAATACGACAATTTTGTTTATTAACGTACCCACCATATGTGGCTGTGCCAAAATCACCATTTTTGTAGTAGGTTTTAATAATTTTGACGCGTTGTGTGATGGCTAAGCGATCCATCCCTTACCCCTTTGTTTTACGTGGGATTAAGACAAAATGGGTGTAATTTGAAAGATTGTCGATATATATTTCCGGTCATTAACCCATGTCGAGGCGACATCAAATTAAAATTTGTTATTTTTATGGAAAGAGGGTCTAAACGTAGGAAATTGCTTATATGAAGTTGTGTTGTTGTTGTTATAACATTAATGTTAAGATCTTTAGCTTTAAAATGGTACTTCACTCAGACCATTAATCCGCAGTTATTGTGAATTAAATATTTACACTGCATTGCAAAAGTAAAAAAAACGACGTATTTTTTCCATAAATGGGTTTTTTTTAATCTTAGAATCAACTGTGTACTCTTATGTAAAAGTTATTCATCTGGAGACCATTCTTTCAATTCCGTGTCCAGCAAATTCAGAGCTGTTTGTTAATTTATTTTACATCAGTTTCAACTTTGAAAGAAGAAAAAAAAAACGCGTTCGTTTGGTATTTTGGTCTTGCTTAAGCCACTAATATTGCAGCTCCTATTTCAAATCAAATGCTCGGAATCAAATGTTCATTCTGATTCAGACAAAAAAACTGAAGATAATGAGCAATAAAATACTAATTTCTTCCGTTGAATGTCAAAGCTGAATGCGCTGAGACCCTACAGTGCAAGCAGGAACTTCTTTATAAAACAATGAAAAGTATCGCTGGACTAGGGTTATATAGTTGCAACTTTTTCAGATTTTTAAAAGTAGATTTTTAGACTTTTCGAGTATTTGTGAATTTCAATACGATTTAAGTCGACTTTTCAATTGAAAATAATACAATTTTATTCAAACTTAAAACTTTCAAGTTTAAAACGTAACAAATGGCAAAAAAAGATATCAATTCAGTTCCACTTTATGGTATTTAACACAAAAATATATTTCGATTTGAACCACATATACTGTTCAAATCATTACTGATTTACAATCGGAATAAGAGTTAAATTATTGTCAATATAAACGTTATCAAAATGTCTGTTACTCATTTTCATTTCATGTAAGCACTTTGAGAAGAACCCTGTTTACATTTCGCAACAGCAATTACAACTGGACGGACTTCTTTAATTTAAGCTATAACGGTTGTTTATCGCTGATTGTCTTTGAAGATCTTGGAAGTTTTTAGTAGGCTCCTGAAGAAGCGAACGATGTAGCCGCAATATTGTCTGCTTACTCATAACAACAATTCTCTTCGTTGGAGTGATCAGGTTTAAAAAAAAAATATTAAAACTATTTAATTTATTCGACCGCACCAAAAATAGTTATAACTTCTGAAGCCAACAAATCTTCAGTCATCGGGGTTAAACTAAACATTTCATTGTGCGTAAACTCAACATTCGTGTTTACCATCACTGCCGACATCTATTGAGTAGTTGCTGCAATCTCTATAATGCTTGTTCACATTTGCTCATGTTTGTGCGCCAGGTGGCGCATTGCTCGCCATTGTTAAATGTCATACCCAAAACGATGAGTTTGACAGCTACGAAAATTCCAACAAGGAGAGACAAAAAAAAGTGTGTTGCAGATTTTCAGATTTTCCTGAAGCTGCTTTAATCATTTTTTTTTTATAAAATCAATCACAAATAGACGCTTCCAAAACTCAATAATTACAAATAGTCTTTGTAAGAAACCCAAAGCACAGTGAAATTGTGATAATTTTCATTAGAAAACCTACGGACCAAACAAAAACAAGAACGAAACACGACAACGTACGTCGTAGAAGGGGGAAAAAAATCAATTATTTGCGCACAGTGAAGTGTTTTGGTGCCGTGCCTGCTCTGACTGGTGGCTCCATATTATAATAGATTTGCTTCTCGTAGTTTCAATATTTCGCACAAATAAAACTTGTTTCGCATTGTGTTAAACACATTTTTTGTTGTTGTTGTTGTGGATAAAACAAAATTTATAATAAAAAAAAAAACTCAAATTCTGTAGACTGTGATTTGGTGGTGCTGACCTTTCTCACAAACAAACAACCAACCCAAATAATCGTACTGCACAATTTCGTGTGTTCAAAACTATTTTGTCGGCTGCATTAACGACGAGCGCATAAAACCAAATAAAGGTAAATCAATTTATTGGGACTTTACTTTGATATGTCATAGGCAGGGTGGGAATGTAGATGATTAGGCCTACGGACGCTTTACAACAATTTATGGAAACGTATCAACAATTTCCTCATTTAACCACATCAAGAAACGCTCAACGCACACACATAAACTATCATCATCGTCCATCCACCATCCGTCCGTCCGTCCGTTTATTATTAATAATACTACTCAATTTTTGAAATATTTCCAACACATGTTTTGATTGGGTTCTCTGTTTGCTTTAATAATACTTTTGTTTCTTTGCAATGCATTCGTGGCTTTTCTTATACTCTTAATCAAATCCCCTCCATCACCCTTCTAATCACTATCAGTAGACATCGAAAGTATTTTTAAGTTTTGTGCAAATTGATTTTGCTAGGTGGCTGATTTATGTTTTCATTTTCATTACAATTTCATGTGACCGATTTTTTACAGATGCCCCGTACCCGTAGACGCCATCATTCGAGAGATCGTTCATCCGGTGGAATGCGCGACAAACGTCGGCGTGTTGATTCCGAGGAAAACTCACCCATAGCCACGGAAGTTGCCTCACCGTGAGTATGATCCCTTTTCACATTTATGTTCTCCTAACTTAATGTCATCTTTGTCATAGGCCACGCTATAAAAATACACGTTCAGTTGCAAAACGTCGTCGTCATGAATCGGATGCCAGTTCCCGAGTCTCAAAGGAATCAACGTAAGTAAAACACAATTACTACCTTTAAATGAAATAGAATTCTATTTGTTTGTCTTTTGAGGTTTTAAACAGCTGCCATAACAGTTGAGTTGAAAAAATATGTATGTACGTGACTTTGGCCACAAATACTAAGTTATGGCCATATAAATATTTCACCAATTTTTGTTATTGTATATTGAATGACAAAAAGTTTAAGTTAAAGTATAATGAAAAGGCAGTCGCGATGCTTACCATTGAGAAAAACAATATTTTAAGAACTGTCAATGTATCTTATGTACAGCTGACCATGTGGGTTCTTGTGTTTGTCCTTTGTAGTAATGGTTATATGCTGAACAAAAAGGGTCTTATTTCAACCGTACACTAACGAGCCAAGAACTGCCGTAATGTGATTTTATTTTGGACAGCTTCCAAAATACGATGTCATAACAGTAAACTCTTTCACTGTGTCTTTATTCACTTACCCGTCCTATGTAAAATTTAATGTTCCACTTTTGTTAAAATACATTAAAAATCATCACATAAAACAACTCCTCGTCAAACCGGATAGCGAGTGACTTAAATGATGAATGAGATCCCTATGAATAAATTTACACTCGTGTTGGTGTTATACGAGACATCGTTGTCGTCTGTAATCACCAATGCATTTCATTTGAATCGGTTCGAAATTAATCATTTGCGTGCTGCTCCTCTACATCTAAATTAATCCATTATTGCCATTTTGTCTGTTGTTCTTGCACGTGTCCCCTACAATTTCTGGTTGGTTTTAGACGTCCGTCAACTAGTAATTTTAGATTTTGCTGAAGCAATAATGAAACTCATATTTAAGGGAAAAGGTAGCCGTGAAAATCATTAAGAAAATCATTAACATCATTATGTATAAGGTTTGAGGATACCACGTGGTTGTTAATTGTTTGGTGGACCTAAATAGTGTATACTCGAAGTGAATTTTTTGTATCCAAACTCCACGTCGATTTAGACGGTGAAGCACAGCCAATGTAAAAGTCCCCGATAACTTGGATGATAAGGTAGAAGAAAAATCCTAAAAAATCTTCCGCCACTCCGGTGCGAATTTAGACGCTATTTACAAGTCGTAATCGGAGCTGTGTAGTAGAATTTCATAATGTTCGATCAGTTGTGATGGCCACGGCCGACTAACCGAATTCGTTAGCAGACACAATAGGCTATAGGCAATAGACAAATGAACTACCGCTCAAATAAAATAGGTTTCCTGATCAAAAAAAAGTCAAAACAACTTTTAAATTTAATCGGATTCGCCTTCTTTAGGGCATATTAAATTTTAACTAATCAGAGTTCATATTGTATGAACTCCTAATGCGCAGACGAGGAATTACCATTAACATAGCAAACACAATAGGCGACGACATGAACTACCAGCAAATAAAATATGTTTCCTAATCAAAAAAAGTCCTCAACAACTTTTAATTTAATTTGATTTCGCCTTCTTTACGCCATATTTTACTAATCACAGTTCATATTGTTTGAACTCCTAATGCAGAGGCGATGAATTAACATTATGTACATTTTGTCATATGTACCACAATATATTATTGCAATTCGAAAGCCCAACCGAAAGGGTTAAGAGTATTTTGATACTCGAATGCAAGCTATGTGATCACGGTTTGTTTTTGTCAAATGAATGGAAATGATGGGTCAGCGAAGACAAACAACCATAGGTAGACGCGTTTCGTCGTTGGTTAGCTAGAGTTATGAATATTTAACTTTTATCCAAAACTATGCATATTGCCTATTTTATATAAGATAAGAAAATCCAAATCGGAATATTCTTTTTGTGGCTCATTCTTTTTATCAGAAATACGTCACATTCAGAATAAGCGTAAAGTGATCCCCAGTATCAATTAAGTAACTTTTTGTCAGTTTTGTCTAAATATACCAAATGGCATTTTCATTCAATATTTTTCGTTATTTAAAAAAGAAGGTCTACACCACGATTTTCACACGCGACCCTTTCAAAGATTCTCTAAACATTTTCAGTGTTTCTGTAGTATCGTAAAATATTGATCGTGTGCCCTGTCATAGATACAAATTCAGGAAGATCTAACCATATTCCCATCAGCTTGACCGAATCACACCACAATCCACAATAATGGAATTAGATTGAAAATCAACTGGTCCGTCTGATATTGCTCAGTCGTTTGGGATTGAAAATGAGCGAAATAGGCAAAGAGGGAATAGTTTATCTTGGATATTGCTTGCCTATTTAACTAGTGAGAAAACCCGAAATAAATTCAAATGTTTAACTCCTCGTCCCCGAGGGATAAATTGAGATAGTGGACGTAATTGCCAACAGCCTTGGTTATTGTTCAACTACAAACTAATTAATATATTAACTATAAACATTTGTTATTTATAATTTAGGTTTTGGTCAACGTGTAAATATATCTTACAAATTGAAAATTCGAGCGAAAACATTCGTTTTAATGCATATAATGATATTTCTTGCTAGACATTTAATACTTGGGCAAATTGTATTAGGATACTTTACTCATATTAGAAGTGAAATTAAATATTGTAAAGTATTTTATATTAGTGATTAATTTTTAAAGAATTTTTCATCCATTGCAAGCTTTTTATTTCATTATTTCAAATATATATTATTATCGTGTCCCCATAATGAGCATTTCAAATAGTATTGTTAATCGCTTACTAGAATAAGATTTGTGCATGGAATTTCTGGCATGAGCAAGGTTTGCATTTTCATCAACTCAATGCCCCAGTTCACTGATCGCCTGTTTCACTAGCCGCATTCTTTCCCATGCATTCACATATTTTCGCTAACATATGATAAGCAAACAATTCAGTAATCTAAGCTGGACACAATATGTATACTCTGTGAACCGGGATCTACTGCTGAAACCGGGATCTGAACGGACAATGGTTTTTTAGAGAACTTTTTTTTCTACTAACTTACTTACTTATTTCCCTTAACATTCCATGAAGGAACAGACGGGGAACTTCTCTCGAATCAGTGAGCTGTGGTCGATATAATTGTGTATACTCACTGAACGGGACCTACTGTTCACAGCCGGCTCCGAACGGCTAATGCTTTTCTAGAGAAGTTTTACATGACACAGATATTACTCTCTTACTCGTAAAGTCTTACCGGTTTTGGTCATTACTTGTTCGATAGTCGCACACACTACCTAACACACCCCGGCTGTTCACATCTACTAACTACGACTTTCTAATTTTGTTCATCATCCACAGATTATTGTCTACCGATTGCCATAAGAAATTCTGGATCTTAATCCCTTTTAATATTTAGACAATATTTAACCCAAACAAACCTCTAGCGTCCGAACATTAACATAGTTAGTCTAACGACTTCTTTATTTTGTTCATCATCGACAGATATTCTGCATCTGCGTGTCATTATTGACTACCGATTGCCATCAGAAATTCTGGATCTTAATCTCTTTTAATATTTAGACAATATTTAACCCAAACAAACATCTAGCGTCCGAACATTAACATTGTTAGTCTAACTGTATTCGCATATCATGAACTGCATATTTTAGAATAACAATTCATTCGCATTTGTGCGACTTAATAAATCGGTTGTACGGCACATATTAAATAACGCGTGTTGTTCGATTTACAAATAATTGTTGACATTATATTTCTTGAGCGCCATTTGTGCTTCTACTACTATATTATTTGAATCGACAAAGTATTCAACAATTGTATTCAAAGTTGTAGAGAAAGGCCTCAATTTGAAAGGTGTGTCAAAAAGAACTTAAGGGTTGAACAATCTTCATTTGTGCAATTTTCTCAAAAATTCGGGTAGTTTCTTTTTTGCTTAATTAAGCGATCATTGAAGAAGGTCTTTGTTTCTTTGCTATTGTTGTTCACGAAACCTGTATTTGCTGTTTCATCCTAACACGAAAAGTATTTGCAATGTATTATACACATTTTTTTTACTTAGCTCTAAACGGAGTGGAGAGTAGTGGCTATTTAAAATTAATAATAAGGAAATTCCTGATGCTTTCAAAATATCTAATTTAAATTAATTTTATTATTTGAGAAGAGAAATGACTTACTGTTTAGACCTAATTGTTTTGACGAAATTTAATAAAATATCTGTCATTACGCTCACATACCAATGATTGTAGGTGGCCGATATTTCGCCAATAGACAATGAAAGGAAGATGTATTGATAGTCTTGTATTTGAAACCAGTTTAAATGTCATACAGAGATGTATATCTTTCTCGCATCCATGTTATAGAAATTGCGTGTCTACATCGTAAATTATTATTATATAGTTTTATATTTATACTTATATTTATATAGTATATTTATATTTCAATAGTATATCTATATTTCTATAGTATAAATACATATATATAAATATGTATAAAATTGCCTTTCAGAGGTAAATTCATAAAAATTTTAATCTCCCTACGTTGGTAGAATCTTTCCTTTGGATTCTACAGTAAGTACAATATTAATTCAAGCTTCACTGTTTCTGTTTTAATTGGCATACTTTTAGGCTCATGTTTTGTACTCCTCCAGTCACTCATATTCGATTCAGTCAACCAACTGTGAAATTGTGCGTCCATAATTAAAATTACCATTAAAAACACTGAACAGTATATTTAAATATTAAACATTATTTGTTGAACGAAGCGATTTAATGTAAAATACTTAACTTAAAAAGCCCCATTAACATCTCATACAAAAGCTATAAAGGCAGAGCAACCGATTGTTAAGTGAAATGCTGCAAATCCATGGAATTCCAAGCGCTTGACACACTTTTACATTTTTTTAAACAAAGGCCTTCTCTCTCCACTCATCTTTTGCGTGAACTCTTTTTCGCCTGAAATCAATTTATTATCCCCCCCGAGCCATATTAGGAAAATGATTTAAACAAATTTACGGAAATGTTTCACATTAAACTTCCTTGTTTTCCATTTATGGTTGACAGGCAAAGAAGAGTAGTTTGTGTATTTCACAGAGACACAGTTGTCGTATTAACGGTAGTTTCTCATGGTTTTCGGTGTGCATCATCGCTCAACGAGGATTTCTCTTGAAAGTCACTCATGCTTTTGTGTGGGAGTTTGTTAAATTTCTTTAGTCTTCCAAAAAAGTAATCATTAAAAATGGGATGCACAATTATAAGTAAATTACATTTAACGATAATGGACAATTTTAAAAGAATATATTACCCGTTAAATATTCAAAATATGCATGGGGGTGATCTTAATAGGTGAAATGGAACGGAGAAAGTTAAATGGTCTGAGAATGAAAAATAAACTTGTTTGAAATTTACTTTCTCAAACGTGTTACTCATTTCATTCATTGGCGATACATTTGCTTTCGGAAGACTTTATTTCAAAAACATATATTTTTGTTCTACAGTGAAATAATTTTACTGGAAAGCCCATCCGAGGTTGTCAATAAAAACAAGTTCGTATAAGTACAGTTAAGTAAATAAATTTGATTTACTTATCACACAATTTAAAAAAAATTTTAGTTCTAATAACTGTTCATCTAGAATTAGGTAATGTTTAAGTAGTTTTATATAAATTCGTCGCAAGTCCTTTCTTGAACATTTCCAAGAGGGTATTTAAACAGTATTTGTTTTAAAAAAATAGGTATTTGTTTAAAAAAAATGTTTTTGCTTTGAAAACCTTTCAAATATTGCCATGCCAATTACTGACATCTGGAGTGTGCTTCCGAATTAATGCATCAGAAAACGATTTGCGACGTCTGCCCTCTGTATGGTCTTTGCAGTATGTTTTACTGCAGCCGTCAGACTGAATTGAACGAAATTTCATGTACATGGACTATTTCTCTTACGCGAGTTTATCAGTTCAAGTCTTAACATATTTTTTTACCATCACATGGTTCTAAAGAAAATTTTCATGTAATATATAATTTCTTAAAAGTTGTCTAAATTGAAAAAATGTCGCAATATTTTTTGCCCACAAAAATTTAAGATAAAATATAAGCGCCGGATAATAGTTATTATGATCGACTTCCGACTGAATCACTTCTAATACAATATAATTATCTGGCTTGCTCTCAAAAAACCTTCAGAAATACCCTACCAACATACTGTGTTACCGCTGAGAATACTGAGAAAGTCGCACAAAAAGTCCTTTTAAAAAAAAGTAACAGAAAGAAAAGTCGTTTCATCAAAAAAAACTTTTTTTATCGTTTTTTTTAAACAAACCAATATTAAAAAAGTTGTATAAAGTTAACATTTCAGAGATATTATTACTGTGAAAAAGTTAAGTTCGTTGGATCTTTTAAATATTTTTGTATGCACATATAAAATAATTTGCATTCCTCGACAGTATTTTATCGCATTTCATACCGCCCACATTTAACTAATGATGCACAACTCAACATTTTTCTTTATCACGTTTACTTTTTTTTTATTATTCAAAATTCTTTGACCTCAAAAGAGATGTCGAGAATAGTTTTAAAATTTTGCGTTGTGCCTATTTAGTGGAATATGTGTGATATGGGTTAGTTTACATAAACCTATATCACCACAGAACCAGGACTTGTGTCATTCTCTAAGATTTTACGAGCTGCTTAGCGTTTTGTACATTATGGTGCTGACCAAACCTGGTTATCACGTCGCGACCGCCAGTAACTCTCGTTGGCCAGACCTATTTTCAAAAACGTATGGTCCAATGACAATCATATATGGAATCTGAAACCCATGCTATCAAGCTTTCAATGATAAAAGTAGCCAACTATTTTATGAATTATATCCAGACCCGTCTTCGAAGACTCCATTACTTCTGACGATGTATCTCAGCTTTATCTCTACACATTCATTTTTTCATTTCATTTCATTTATTTGCACAGATTTTGTAATTTAAAGCCTCACGGCCAATTATAATAAATTACAATAAAAACTACTCCAAGAATTCATAAAACTATTTAAGGTATAATTTACATTAAAAATAATATGAAATAAATAAATATAATGTGAAAAATTGGAAATTATGTGCTACTCCGATTAATCAAGTAATTGTATTAAAAACTGTAATAAAAACAAAGATAAGATATAGAAAATGAAACAATCAAATTTTATAGTTCCCAATAATAAAAAATACCAATAAAATTACGTCGTCGAAATTAAAAAAAAAAGTTTAAGAAGCTTTATGCGATAGGTATTGTTAGTCATTGAAAATAATTTTAATGTATTGGGGAGCGAATTAAACAACCTAGCTATTCTTACTCGAAAAGACTTATTCATATATCCATCTGCTCTAGGAATAATCAGTTGGTTGGCACGTGATGAACGACAGAAAGTAAACGAGCCAGCTAGAAAAGTCGGAGTTTGATATTTGTAAATTTTGTAAAATAAGATAAGAGACCGGTAATGAATAAAATCCTGAAACGAACAACCCAAGAATTGATTGACATGTGAACTCACATGATCATACCGCCTAAGTGAAAATAAATATCGAACTACTCGGTTCCACCGACTCTTTTTGAACTCTTTTATGTGTATTTTACTGTGATTCACGCCTCTGTCGTTTTATAAGAGGTCAATTCTTCTAAGCCCTCCATAAGGTATTCTCACAAATGTTGGATGAGCGAAGGTGTACTCGTTAATCTGCCTCTTCGTTATTCTGACATTGTGATCAAATCTCTGACTCGTCTTTCCACAGTCCGACGTGGTATGAAGATGTTACTTATAGTCAGCAGCCATATTAGCGGTCAGAGAAAAAGTTCGCTTTATGGCGTGTTTCTTTATGATTTTTACTAAATAATGGGTTGATTATGCGACTACTTAAAATTGAGCCAATCCCTTTCATTTAAAATCTTTCCAAGAGATCAAGAAACCACTCAAAATTTGTCTCATTACAGTCTACTCTATTCTTTTTCGTAAATTTGTAATGCTATTTAAACTTTTATCTGCAAGGAAGCAAATCTCTTCTGATCAATAAGTGACTTAGACCAATATTATATTCACCGGCAGATAGAAATATTGTAGTGTGTAATCTTGGGTTGCTTAGGTTATTTTATTTAATATTAATTTTTCGCAGTTTCTTCTGTTTTAGCATTTGTTTTATACAAATACTGTGAGAAACATTTTTCTATAGGAAAATTTGATCATTTGATTATGCATGGTTGCACGTTTAAAAAATGCTCGTCCTTCAAATCGTACAATATATACTCATTTATTTTTATTTTTGCAATCCAAAAAAAAAAAAAAAAATGAACGAACTCTTGTGTTAATGTCAAGATCGTCACACCGTTCAGGTGTAGGAGTTGAACATAGACATCAAGAGTTTCTTCTGAGACACTCACACACAAACCCTAGGCAAAGATTGTAATTAAAATAGGAGTGATATCGTTTACGCTGCTCTACGCATATACGATCATGGCGTAAGGTATTCGTGGATGTATCATCGTGGCGTTATGGGGTACTTTAAATGAAATTTCACAATGGAAACACTCTAAACCATGAAATGCATGCACGCACGCACGACATACACATGAGTACACCCAGCCAAAGTTAATCAAATACACACTTTAACTGAATATGGACACATTTTTGCAAGTCATTAAGACGAGCTGCTGCATAGAAGAGAAGACAAGATATTTTGAAAACAATACAGCACAACGATCAGGCAAGACAGGCAGGCAGGCAGGCTGTCAGCCAGCCAGCCAGGCAATTGAATGTCAATGTGGGTGTTTAACAACATAAAAACTACCAAAAGATTAACAATTTCAGTTTTGTGTATGACCTTCTTTACAATTAAAGCCCAACGAAAGAAAGAAGCCAGCCTACATGGATTTATGAAATCGTGTTAATGTAATGCATTTCCAGCCGTAGTCGTACGTACACACACACACACATTTCAAATCCACCACATTTTTGTTTTGCTTGGAATGTTTGCTACCGCACTTGTGACTGACTGTAAAACGTAACAAATCGAAGCGTGACATTAACCTTGTCCCAAAGCCTATATTGTGATACGGATCAAGTATTATGACATGTCAGACTGACACACCGAATGTCCATTGCACGTCAACTTTATTATGATGCGAGAACAGATCAACATCGTTCATCAGACAAAGAGATTTATTGCGTGTGGAGCACAATTTGGAAATGGTTTGAACTTGCCAAGCAAATACTATCAAATTTACGTTTAAGGAATATACAGCTTAAATATTGATCAGGTTCTAGGTCCTTGACCCTGGCCTTTAGATTTTTGTTTCGATTTTCAATCATTCTAAAGTGTCAATTCTATCAATTCTAAAGTGTTTCGAAGGTTAAAGATTTAAATGAGGAGACTATTTATCCAACAAGATATTGAGATATTGTAACATTCAGAAGCCATTGAGGTGGAAACGGCCGTTGACAAGTATTTTTTGGATATTCGAAAGGATCCTGAATTTGCTGAGTTATAGTCTCACACACTAACTTTTAGATCTCAGCCCAAAATAAGTTTAGCAAACAGCAAATGCTGAGTCTCTTGTCTATTCCGATTAAATTGGTCACGTAACCATTGATAACCATTGTCTATTTTTCAGGTGGAATGGACAGATGGTTATCCTTTTAGTATAAAAATCAAATCTTCTACCTTTTAAATAATATAAACAATTTGATCTCCCTCTTGGCTTTCTGTGATTGCAATTGAAAACATTCCGTTTGAAAACTTTTTGGTTGTGATTTTAGTTGTCCACACACACGCGGCGTTGCCCATTCACTGAGCACATGTGGGTGACTGTCATTATCCGCTATCGATAGCATTTGATTTTGATTGATTTTCCCGGAAAATGCATGCACAACATCCCATGTCCCGTCGTACTGTTACAAATCGAATGCATATGCATGGACATCATCATGATAATGTTTGTTTGTGTCCGTTTGCATTGATTCACATAAATGACATTCCTCACATGGGAAAACAAAAGACTTTATGTGGTTTTACGATAACAACAAGGAATTTAATAATAATGTTTTATTGAAATTAATCTGACAATATTATTTATGGAATTTTGCCATTTAAGGAGTTTAGAGCAAACAGCACGATTTATCAATGGCAAAACAAGGAACACAATTTATCTTTTTTATCTTTTCATTTATTTTCAAATGAAACGTAATAACGAATTGTGGACGTTTTTGTTGTTTCAGTTTCTTTTAATGAAGTCATAAAGTCTTTATTCAAATGTATTTTGTTGTAGTTGTCACGTGGTTTTTAATGATGTTTCCTTTAATTACTAATCAAAAGGAATGTGCCATTGTTAAGAGTGAAGGCTATTTGGTAACTGTCTATTTGGTTTAACAAAGCAAAGTGGCTGCCCTATGTCCTCGATAGCCTCACGAATTCTATCTTTGAGGTCTTGAATCGTCGCTGGACTGTTGGACTGTTGGTATATACCTTATCTTTCACGTGTTCCCAACGTAAGAAGTCGCAAGGTGTTAAATCACAAGGTCCGGAAACTTTTTAGTTTTGCGAACTGTGACTGCAAGATTTTCACCATTTTGGTATTGAATTTTAATAATTTCAATGCGCTGTTGAAGCGTCTATCTCTCCATTTTTAGTAATGGCTTAGTTTCTACATGTCAAATGTCAATGAATAAAAACTTTAAAAGTGATAGCTACCGAAATACCGGGTGATTCAAAATAACACCTCTTGATGAAAATGCGCTTCGCCCAAAAAAACCAAAATCGTTGTACATTTCCAGGTCTCTTTGGTCTCTTGGACTACAATATTATCAATAGCACATATTTCTGCAAGAAATAACCGCAGGAGTTGCATATTAACTGTTTTAATCAATTGATATCCCAGTAATGATTGGTTGAAATCTCTTCATAGATTTCAAAGTTCTGAGAATTTGAAAATCTTCATCATCAGAAAAAATTGCTTTAAAAATTTCCAGGCACAACATCTGAGTCATCGTCGTTAAAAAAAAAAAAAACCCAAGACCTCTTATCACGTTTACACACCACACCAAAACCCATCCTCTTTAAACTGCCACCGAAAAAAAACAACAATCAACGACATTTAAAAGATTTCAAACAGAAACGATAAAAACAAAAAGGCTTTCTAGCAAATAAGGAGTAGTGGACCATAAAAGGAAACACTATAAAAACACACGAACACCGACAAGATGACAAGACAAACAAAGACAAAAAAAAAAGAAGCACAAATCCAGTCAAAACAAAACCAAAATGATTTAAGAATCTTTTCTTTGTACTTCAGCAAAAATTGTAGCAGAAACAACAAAAAAAAGAAAAACATTTTCGTTGTAGCAGAGGAGCGCTAAAATGCAACGTTCCGTTAAGGATGCTTATTGCTGTAAACTCATACAACATAGTCAGAGGAGATGCATGAAGCTGAATGGAACAGAGTGTGCCCTATGTGACTAGGAGATCCCATTTACCTCTGTTGGATCTTCCAAATACATATATATATAGAGCAATTTCGTTTCGGCGACTATTTTAGCAAGCAACGTGGAAGTTTGGTGAGGATTTTGGTGCGGTGGCATCATTGGCACATCACTTTTCTTCGAAAATGCTATCGGTGAGCGGTAGACGCATGATAAACCATTTTTTTGCTACCGGATATTGAAGACATGGACTTGGACGATCCTTGATTTGAGCATGCTGGGTGGATTTAAAGCCCGATGTCATGCGTCATGAATATCGACCAATCTGTCCGTGAGATTGAGCCAAAACTATATCTAAGATCTGGACGGATGCGCATTAAACTCTTTGAAGTTATATTTTACATCATAAAAATAAGTTTTTCCCGTTTAACTTAGTTTCGACTCATTATTTTCGGATTTTTTCGACCAGTTCTACAGATTGTAATGAGTAATTTTTCAAGCTCGAGGTCGACCCCATTAAAATTAGTTTCAAATATGTTACTGGTACTCTTATTTGTCTTTTTCTGAGAAGCGGTTCATCTAAAAAGTACCACAACGAGCCTTTATTTTAACAAGTAGGTTGGGTCGGCCAACAATGAAGTGTTCTGTCGAATTTGACACTGGGCTGTTCAAGTTTTGAATATTTTCTACTTAGGTTGTTCCTAATTAAGTCCGGTCTACACTGGTATGTCCCAGCCAGTTTTCAAGCCAGTTCAGTCATAATTTTTATTAATAAGGACGTTTTCAACAATCAGGTAGATAGGTTTCTTATTCTCTTTACAGACAAAAGTAACTCCTACGGTGTAAATGGATTCTTGAAGGATCATCGAGATATAATGAAACGTGTACAACTCAACGCAATTCCATACGCTTTCGGGAAATAAAAGACAAACTCAGATTTTGAATATGTAACATCTGGGTAGTCATATTAAAAAAAATTAAGTGGTCACTTAATGAAAATAAAATCCAAAGGATTAACGCATCAAAGTGAACTCCAATTTAAGGAAATAATTGAATGTATGAACAGACAACCATGGATCTCGACTCTGAAACAAGAAAGCCGAATCACATGATGGTCTCACGGTAACGCTATTAAGCTGCGACGTTCATACGAGATCATTCATATAAACAATGTCGGTTTCATTTCGAATATTTGGACTTTATTTCTCTATTACTCCTACGCCATAATGTAGGGTATCACAAAAGAACACAGACACTTGTAATGTCTACTGTTTGCAGTACTACACGATATCCCAAAACAATATGCACTTTGCATAATCATGACACAATGTACAAACCTATAAACAGAGGAACACAGATCTGGACGAATAACACAGCACGGCAAGCAACATAACATAATGCGAACAGCAACAGTGTCAACTGAGAATATACGAGGGGAGGCTTGAACAATTTGCTAGCCGTGATAATTGCAATGGAATGGCCCCTAGTATGCAACAGCATACACTGGGAAATCCACTTTGATTAAATTGGTTAAGAGACAACAACAACATCAAAATTAAGCATTACGAAATGGAAATGAAAATTAAAAGAAATTCATAATCATTTATAATTCAACGGACATCAAAAATACATTCCTTACATTCCATGAAGGAATAGACTGGGAACTTCTCTCGAATCTGTGAGCTGTGTGCGATATACTTGTGTGTACTCACTGAACGGGTCCTACTGTTGAAAGCCGGCTCCAAACGGCTTCTGCTTTTCTAGTGAAGTTTTACATGTCTTAGAGATTGCTCTCTTACTCGTAAAGTCGCCCACATTTAGGAGGTGGAAACAGCCGGTAAAAAAATGCTTGATGGTCTTACCCGGTTTCGAACTCGGGCTCTTCTGTGTAATAGTCGCACACACACACGGACATCAAAAAATGCATTGACTAAACAGTTTTGCTTTAGGTGGCGGACAAATTTCGTTTTCTTTTGAGCGTTAATGGATTAAGAAAGAGTAGTCAACTACTTCGGATAAGTTGGTTACATCGGTCTTTTTAAACTACAAAAAATTGACGAAACGTTTTTTTGTCATATTATTTTTATTCGATAGAACAAACATTCCGTTTGTTTGTGGAACACAATTTCGCAGGGCCTTTTCTAAGCTGCCCTCGTATTATGGATCCGTTGGACGGACGGATTGATCAACTAGCACATACACATGCTCACAACGTTGGACAACCTGATGCTGTAGCAGCAGTAAAATGTTGTAGCGACTATAAAAGGAATACATGTTGACGGAACAAAGGAACTGAAATAACCCGACGACTGCGACGTAAAACACAATTGCTGGAGATCTTTTTTTTTTTTTTTTTTTTTGGAAATTTACTACTTGTATTTTGCTGTAAATATCGAACAAGAAAGTCTGTCAATGGTTTGGCGATCGATATTAATGAAGATGTTGTGGAGGAGTTGTGTGGTGTTTCTTTTTTGTGGTTGTGTTGGCCGGTGAAGCTATTCTCAAGGAAGCATTTTGTAAATGTTGTGAGTAAAGATTTCTCTCACATTTCACCAGCAACAGTCATTGTTAATTATATATTTAACAAATTAAAGCAATACCTTTTTACATGAATGATTCATGAAATGCATGCATGAAGTTAGTGTGTATGCAAAGAATGTAATTAAATCTTGTTAATTGTTTTTGTTTTTGGTTTGTCGTAATTTAAAAACTGACAGTGCTCCAGAACTGCAGATGGCCAACAGTTGGTCCTTTACAGGCCGAAGCGGAACGAATGGTAGAGTTAAGAACGAAATATGAAGCGGAAATTTTCACTTCAGTTGAAACGTGTGGGTTTTGTCCCCCTCAGCCCTCGGAGAGTTAGGGAAGTATTGTGGCGTATTTTATCTTTGTTGTTTATTTTTTTAAACTGCATTTATTTAAACCACCAACACATCATAAATCTCAACAAATCCATAAATTATAACAAACGAAACGAAAACAAAAAGGTAAAAGGAGCCAACAAAAGACGGAAATCTTCGTATTGCCATGTTTGCGGCCAATGCTTGATGAGCTTCACAGTTTTGTTACCGATACATCGGCACAATGCACTGGAGGATGGTTTCGGAGTCTCTGGGTATGGCTGGAACACAAAAGGAATGATAATGATGCGGTCGAACTATTTTTAGATTTTCTTGCGTTCATCATCATCCTCTTGATCTGCGGGACAATGATGCAACTTAGAATTTCATGAATTGTTTTTTTGGACAAGATAAATACCACCAGCACCGACACACCACCACGTCGTAGACCGTCAAGGCTGTTCTTTGCCGTACATTTCCGAAGGACAACTCAACCAAATATGGTCGAAACAGATCAAGAACACTGAAGCAACTAAAAAAAAAAAAAAAAAAACAATATTGAATTTATAAAATTTGTTCTTTTATGTGGAATTGGATATGACATGAAGATTATAGGCGCAGACACAGACATTTGTGGTTACTGGCTACTGTATTTTTTTTTATAGAAAATAGGTTTATAATGAAGCTTTCAATTGTTTTGAGATTTTCGAATCTCACAAGTTGGAAATCATAAATAAATAAGAAGGACTGTTACGTTGATAGCAAACAGCGGAAGGGGGGAAACTTTGATTACACCTTCACGCTACACGGGGTATGTGAGTAAAGACGATCGATGATATTGTGAACAAACGTCGAAGTTCAACCGCAAATTATTATTTCCCTAAATATGCAATCAATGATATAGCCTTACTTTACTAATAAAGTAATATTTAAAAATGGAAAAATAAGAAAAATCAAATTTTTCCGCATTTAATTCGGTTAGAAAACATTGCAATTATTTTTGGAACACGATTTTTATTCGTGTTGAAGCACATCCTGTCAAATGAGCATGGCGTCATGTCCCAGCTTCGAGGCGGCTAATTGGCCTCGTAGAGGCGGATGATAAAGTGACTACCGAACTAGGTGCGCAAATGATGGTTTGTGGCGTAGGCACTGTGACATGGGACGCGATTCTGCTGTGACCAAAGATCGTTCCATGTCCTCATTATCCGGGAACAAAAAGGGTTTATCATGTTTCTGTGGGGCCTCACCGTTATACGAAATGGCGTTTCCATCAGCATTTTCAAAGAAAACTGAGACAAAGTTGTTATTGCTTTTAAATCCGAACCAAACTGTCACACTCTGTGTTTTGGTGTTCAGGTGGTGGAAACCTTTTTTGAAATTTTGAAATTTACCAAAACAAATAAATGTCCTGCTTTAATTCGTTTTAGTTTTAACGCAAAGAAAAATTCACTGTCGACCCTAGGCGCCTTTGAACCCATTCGATTCACCACTTTTTAAGTCGTTTGAGCAATAATTCAGACAAGAAACCCCCAAATGGACCACACGGTACCTAACGATTATGTCCTCTCTCCTCACACCCAGCTGCTGGCTACGGGCCTTCTATACATCGCCTGCATGTTGCTACAAAATATAATTGCTTACATTGAGTAAATTAATTGGAAATTTAAATAAATTTTAAAATGTTGCCATGTTTAGCTGTTATTAGCGAACGAACGTGACGTTGATTTTGTAGCAATTTGTCAATTTTCAAATTTTATTCAATGACAATGTCAACGAATTTTAATTAAAACTTCTCTACTCCCCACTACATCAAAAATAAAAACACACACACACACGTACAAATACGATCAACACAACGGTAACGACATCTGGCGGGAGTTGTTTTATGTTAATGTGGTTCGTTGCCGTTGTCTTATCGCCACACAATCGGCTACTGGTCGTTCGAGCTGGTCGAGTTGCAGTTTGCGACATTATGGAAACCAAAAATCATTTAACGCTACACAGACATTAATGTACAAATACAACAACAACATTAATTACGCTACTTCATGGTGGCGAATGAAATGCTTACTTACCTTTTTTAAAAACATGTAAAAAAGTCCACCGTATATGTAAATGTCTGTTGTAAACTTTGTTATTTATCGCGATAATCAGTGCAAAACGATGTCGCCTAGTCCGCCGCAATAATTATGGCGACACCGGCGTTTTTTTTTTTTTTGCCTTTTCGCCCGCCCACAAATAATTAAAATATTTCTCGGACATTTTTTGTGTAAATAATTTTATAAATAGCCTGAAGTATGTACTCGTATATCATGATTGATTAAATTCCCATCATTAGGCACATGCCTTTGGTTGTAATGATCATTTGCGGGGGGTACATAGCTTATCTGGGTATCTTTGAGGTTTTCGCTGCATTTGGAGGGTTGGGCGATTCTGTTTAATTCCTGGTTGGTCGTAATAACTAATAATAATGGCGTTATCATGATTTCAGGGAACACAGTTGAACATGAACAATTAATCCGTGTTACCTTCAACCTTATCAGAAATCTGTGATAGTTTACGTCCTTTTAGATACTCGGAAGTTTCTATTACCATTTTCCGGAAGTTTAAATATTTTTAGCATTGAAGTAAAATAAAAACACGGGTTTACTGGGGCCAAATGTAAGGTTCTCACTGATGGAATGATAGACGTAATTTAAACAGTTGTAACTGAAGAAGTTGTTCTCTATAAAACACGGCAAAGAATTGTATAGAATAAATGTTGGTGTATAAACCATAGTTATAGACCGATTGTCATAAAAGTGTATAGTAGGTACAGTGTACTCTCTCCTTACGGACAGCTCTTTTAAGCGGACATCTCTCATAAACGGACACTTTTTTCAGTACCAATCCGCTTCAGTCCTCTTGTGTACTACTGTCATAAGCGAGAGGTGTCTCATAAGCGGACAAAAATCGCAGTCCCCTAGGTGTCCGCATAATAAAAAAAATAATATTTTTTTTTGTACAGAAATTGTGTTTTCCCCAAATTTTTTTTTTACAAAATTTTTTTTTCAACAAAATTTTTTTTTTTTACAAACATTTTTTTTTCAAGAAAACATTTTTTTTTCAGCAAAAATTTTTTTTTCGGCAAAAATTTTTTTTTCAGCTAAAATTTTTTTTTTAACCAAAAATTTTTTTTTTCAAGAAAAAATGTTTTTTTCAACAAAATTTTTTTTTCAACAAAATTTTTTTCCCATATTTCAACGGGCGCCATAGGCGCATTACAACTTACTAGTTTCATAATAAATAGGAAGGTATGCCGTTAATAATGAAAACCAACATGAGCCAAATGGCCACCACGACCACGCAAAGTGGCTGCCTTGATAGCCTCACGAATTCTATCTTTGAGGTCTTGAATCGACGCTGGGCTGTTGGCGACGATTTATCTTTCAGGAAGAAGTCGCAAGGTGTTAAATCACATGATCTCGACGGTCAATTGTGATCACCTCTTCGAAAGATAACACGATCCGGAAAGTTTTTAGTTTTGCCATTTTTGTAGTGAATTTTAATAATTTCAGTGCGTTGTTGAAGCGTCTATCGTTCCATTTTTAGTAACGGCGTAGTTTCTACTTGTAAAATGTCAAAGAATAAAAGCTTCAAAAGTGGCAGCTACCGGAATACACTCATACCTCTTTATACGGCCCCTCTTTTTACGGCATTTCGCTATAACGGCCTGTTTCAATTGTGGCACTCCCTCCCTTTACGGCGCACATTACCTCTTTATACGGCCAAAAAAAAAAAACTGATCCCGACGAAGATCGAAGTGCTAATGTTATACGAAATATAGAGAAGTCTATTTTTTGCTACACCCAACTACAAGAAGAAATGAAAAGAAACGCCAAACAACAGACATTGGACACATTTTTTGTAGCTGGTCCGTGAAAACATTTTCAGATATATATTACATAGTTATATGTACATACATGAATTGATGGATTTTTGTTTTTATTACTTTATTTAAATGTGTTATTTCGTTTTATTGTTTATTTATTTTTTAAGACCACGATGTAAGTGCCTTATATTTATTCACTGAATTGGAATTAAACTTATTTTTCAAAAAATTAGAACCGATCTCTTACTGTTACTATGGGTTTGTATGAAATGAATTACCTCCTTATACGGCATTTCGCTATACGGCCACTTTTTCCGGAACGAATCTAAGCCGTATAACGAGGTATGAGTGTACTGGGTGATTGAAAATAACTCCTCTTGTTGGAGAACCTTGCCAAACCTAAGCCAAATGCATGCGCTTATACACGCAGTAAGATATTCCAGAATTGCCATATCGTTTAAATGTCAACTCAATAAATAATATGGCGACCCTGTCATTTTTTAAATTTAATTTTCGGCCCCAGATGTGTATTTTGCTTTAAAAATAAGTCGTAAAGTCCCGGAACAACAATTTGATTTAGTTTAGATGTTTGTAAATTGACGCCGCTAATTTCAAGTTGCAATATTTGTTGCTTTCCAAGATCTGAGCTAACATAAGCAAGCCTATTGTTACACGGAGTGCGGCTATCAGTGATCTTCAGTTTATGAAGACGGCTTCCAGTCTGAATTTTAAAGCCAATTATGAAGGCAATGCAAGACCAAAAATAAATTACAAAAAAATATATATTTTTAAAAATTTAAATTTAAAAAATTATTTATTAAAGTTTAATATTATTTATTAATTTTTAAAATTATTTATTAATTTTTAAAATTATTTATTAATTTTTAAAATTATTTATTAATTTTTAAAATTATTTATTAATTTTTAAAATTATTTATTAATTTTTAAAATTATTTATTAATTTTTAAAATTATTTATTAATTTTTAAAATTATTTATTAATTTTTAAAATTATTTATTAGTTTTTAAAATTATTTACTAATTTTTAAAATTATTTATAATATTTTAAAATTATTTATTAATTTTAAAATTATTTATGAAATTTTAAATTATTTATTCAATTTTAAAATTATTTATTAATTTTTAAAATTATTTATTAATTAAGTTATAGATTATTAATCGTCATTTTCGAAAATGACGGAGAAATTGTGTTAAAACAGATGCTGATATCTGTTTTATGATTGGTAGCGGTCAACTCCATTCCTGAGTATTTTTTAAATTCATTAACTTCAGCTGTAATTGTTTTCCATTAGCATGTTTAATGTTTTTATCACCACTTAAATTCAGCGCCAAATTCTTATTATCCAAATACAATTTTCACAGCAGACTGCATTCGGTTGCCATCAGAAATTCCCAACTATACATCAAACGTATTTTTTTTCACGAAATTCCATTGAATGGTTGGTATCGCCATTTCTCTCGATTTCGTGACAAATTTTATTTTATATAGTTGGCAACACAACAGAAAAAACAGTAGGGACAATCTAGTGGCTAGACGGCCTATGCGGGGTTCTGCAACTATTACATGGAGGAAAAAACGGCGTCTGTAACATATTGTCCCAAACATATTTTGCAGGCAACATATATATGTTTGGAGGTGGTCCCAAGATTGAATATAATCACATATGTGATTGGATGGAATCATATATATGATTGGATGTAATCATATATATGATTGGATGTAATTAATTTCGCCGTGTAGTACCACTGTCACTAATTCGATCATTAAAAAAATCGTGCTACATTCGTAGTACCAACCGAAACCGTGCCCTCTTTTTGGAAAAACACGCATCTGACTTCGGACTTGTGTTCACCATATTCTCATTTCCCAAAATTTATTTTATAAAAATGAAATTTTAGTTTTCTCGACAGTCCTAGACTTTTCTCGCGATTTTAAGTTCGTAACAAACTGTTCTTCAAACTACAAATTGAACCTCTCGACTGTTCCATCTGTATATATTTAATTCATATGTATCATATGTATATATTTAATTAAAGAGCTGTCAAATTTGAACTGTAATTATTTACTGCTAAACTTTAATATAGACGATTTAAAATAATTCGTTCCATAGTTGTTAGGTGACAAACAGTCGTCCTTGACTCAGCCATATTTATCCAACCAAGATTCTAATCACAGATCCAATTAAGTCAGCACCTAATTACCATAGATTTTTCTTCTTTATTATCTCATTCTGCTCCTAACTCGGATCATGGATTATTTATTTGTTCTAACTTCCAGCGTCACAGCAAACCAGTGCACACTTGGGCTAGAGGAATGCAATTATTCAATTATTTTAGTACATTTTTAATAATCGTCAATCGAGTAGAGACAACATTTTGCCAGCTATTGCTGCTAATTGTATTGTAAACTGACACTTGTTGTTTTTAATTCGAAATAACAACACACTTTGTTAGTCTGTTCATATCTGCGTTCGCCCGTCCGTCCCTCCGTCTGTCCATCCGTGTGCAAATGCCAAGCCTTTCATCTTAGCACCCGGGAATATTAATTAATTATCCGCCAGCCCACCAACTATCACTGACGGGGGGGCAGAATCTTTCCTACTACCACACAAAGATAACACTCACCCATCAATTAAGACACAATTTAATATGCATTACGCATTTTATAAGTATCGAATTAAATTGTAATTAAACAGAAGAAGCTACACACACAAAAAAAAAAATGCTTGAAACAGCATAAAACCCTGACTGGGGCGGAAGATTTCAATAAATCACCAATGAAAATTATCCCCATTTAAATGTGGATTTTATTTTATTGACTGTGCGGCAATAGCTGCCAATTGATATCTTTGGTATTATTATTTAATTGTTTTCAGTTTATCAAATTATTGTTTTGTATTCTCCATACATTTCGAGCTTCACTGACCACAAATTGCGCACTAATAGCTACAGCGATGAGTGTGAGTGTGAGTGTGATTTTTGTAAATGTCTCCATTATAAACTTGTCAGCGGCATATTGTCATTACAGCCATTTAGCAAATTAATTAACCGTTAACAAAATACAATATTTGCGTTGACTGCAAATCTACCAGATTCACTTTTATTTGTTTCCGCTTGAAAAAACATTTTTTTATTGACCAGAAAACGTGTTGTTATTTATTTACATCATTTTTGAGGTTTTCCCTTTGAAGACACACATTTAATCGTTTTATAATCGGTTTGTGGTTTAAAAAAAAAATGTACGAGAAAATTCTAATACGTATGTATTTTGTATTTTTATTGAGCAAAAGATGTGTGAAATGCTTACTTTTTTCTAAAGGCTAATGACGGAAAAATAAGTGGGTAATGTTTTATGGACAAATTAGTGAGTCGTGGACGGACGGTTTGAATGATCCCGTCGGCATTATTCGCGGTGTCAATAAGAACTTGATATTCACAAAAGAATTGGGAATTACTTCTGCTTGTGAGCAATATTTTGTTGTTTGGCTACTATCAAGCTCGGCTCTTATAATGAAATCATTGATGGCTGTTTCCAGCTGTCGTCAGAATTTCATGAACAGAGTTGGGCAGGACAACGAAGCTGGAACAAGTTTACTGTCTCATGTAATGTGTGAAAGTCAGGCTTAAGTCATCCATCTTCCGATAACTCTGTTATTATCTTCCTGCATCGTATGCAATTCACACGTATTCAATTTTCAGATTTTTCAAAGAACCAGACATGCCGCCTTGATTGATATACAGGTCCGCCAAATAACTATTTTTTTTTGGAAAATTCTGTAAAAAAAAAACTAATGGATATTTTCTCAAATTTATTTTTTTTATTTGAAAGTACAATCCTTCCGGTTAATAATGGAAAATAATTTCATTCAAATGGCTGCCTCGGCTGGCCATGCAGTAGCCTAACGATCTCAGCTTTGCGGCTGATAATGCGATCTTCAAAAACAGGGCGCATCTTTCGCCTACAAACTTGAAAATCATTATTTGAAACTAAAGGAAAAAGTCTTCGTGTAAATCGGGTCGTACAAACGACAATTTATTTTAGAGTTGCCACTTGCAAAGAAAAAAATCTCAAATCTCTTGATTTACAAAAAATCTCTATCATTTTTTGTTGTGTTCCGTATCCTAGAACACTTATCGTTATGATCGTTATCTATTTGTTCGTCCTGTTCTCGTCTTTAGGTGTTACGTTCGTTCATGTGTTTATTTTTGTGATCATCATTACTTTTTTTTTAATTTCATAATTTTTTATTTATTTTTAGCAAAATTTCCAAAGAACCTCCTCCTATAAAAGACACATCACATCATAGGTAAATATCACAAAACTCATTCATACAAAAAAAAAACAAATACATCATAACAGTTTAGATTTCGAAATGGTGTCATCATTGGATTTTATACCCAAACAAAAATAGTGTAATTGTCCAGTTTAAGTGTTACGATGATGAGCCATCAACTAATAACCCTTCAGGGTTAAAACTAATAAAAGAAAAGAAGCTCCATTGGCACTCTAAATTGCTCTCGCTCTAAATCGTAAAGAGTCTCATGGACTTTATTTCTTCCAAGAGTCGTAAATGGCATTGGCGAAAACGTTATGTTCGGTTGATTGTCACTGGGCGGGATACAGTCGCAAGAGGAGACATATAGTTCTATTACTACATGAACAATGGCTCCATAGTCGTCATGCAGTTCAATGCATATGACTAATCAATGCCTTCCTTCCACAATTCCCATATCGCACAAAGGAAAATCGTTTTATAAAACTCATTTCCACACGACGTGTCATAAATCACACTCAACACTATTTTCAATTAAAAACTGCGGTCAGACAGTCGGCAAAAAAGGAAAGTAAAGTTCAAACATCTATGGTGTCCATAAAAAAAAAATGTGCATTTGCACAAACACAACACACACAAAAAAAAAAAAACAGACAAATTAAAGTGAAATTTACAAAATGTGGATGAAAACTTCGTTGCCTGAATAAATAGACAAACCTCAAAAGTTACGATATCATACACGTAGAAAACGCAAATATTTACGTACAATGCCATGAAAAATTGTTGTCACAGGTCAATACATGCGACTTCGATCAACACAGCAAAAAAACCAAAAAAAAAAAGACAGAGAAAATTGAAATAAACCGAAACATGTATGTACGAAGGCCGTATAATAAGTCTGGGAGATTCAAAATGCCGAAAGTAAATTTTGAATGGAGTGGAGGGAGTACTCTACGTACTTTCTCTGCACAAAATGTTGTCTCTAGTCATAATAATCACAAAGACTGAGCTATTTCGGGTTTGAGTTTGTTAGGAAAATAAAAAACATCTTTACCCAGTTCTAAATGATCTTGAGAATATTTTAAATTTCAACTACTGTACAGTTTATAAAGCTCCATTTTAGTAAGCGTTTAATTTTTGAAAATTGAGGAAAACATTTGTGCAATTGAATGAAATTTTTACTTGAATCGACAGATGTAATGTTGTCTTTTGGTTTGTCCCTATAGACCACAGACTTCACTTGCAGCCACAAAAAAACTCTAGTGTGGTCAAACCGCAAAACCGAGACAATAATTACTCACCAAAAAATAAGTCCGTTATCATCGAAGTACGGTCCATTGATAGCACCGTGTTACACACATTCTGTCCTATGAACCAAATTTACTTTTTCGGAAAGGGGATACAAAATAAAAATACACGTGTATCGGCGATTTTCATGTACACGTCAGAAATTTTTTTTTTTAAGTTAGAAGTATGAAGCTCTTAGTGGCCTGTGTGAAAGCCTTTGGACCGATTTTTAACCCTTTTTCAGTGATCCAATCGAGCTGATTTTTTGCAGGCAGACTCGTGGAAATGTCTGTATCACGTCAAATTTATATTTATATAAAAAGAAGATTTTTATCAATTCTCAGATGTTTCTAATTTTTTTTTTTTTTTAAATTGGTTATCGTTTTTTTTAAAGTTTCAGTCAAAAAACTTTTTTTTCGTAACGCTTAAGTAGTTTACAAATTTGGAGTCACTTCAAGTTATGCTAAGAAAAGTGAAAAAAATATTTTTTTTCAAAAATAATAAAAATTGGGGAAAATCTGAGAATTGATAAAAATTGTTTTTAAAAAATTTGACGTGATACAGACACGTCCACGAGTCTGCCTGCCAAGAACACAGTACAACAGCCAATCTGGGGGGTGAGAAATTTTTTGAGTTATGTTAAACTAAGTTTTTGCCAAAATGTTACAACTAAGCGAAAAAACATGAAGATAAGGAAAAAATTAAAAAGGTCATAAAAAAAACTGACACATACGAACGCCAAACCTTTTGAGGGTTTTACTATACTGACCTAGTACCATCACCCTGACTTGGAATTTCCCACCCCCCAGAAAAAGTCCCTCGATTTGTTGCACAGTGGAATCAGCTCGATTGGATCACGGAAAAAGGGTTACAAATCGGTCGAAAGGCTTTCACACAGGCCACTACGAGCTTTATACTTCAAACTTAAAAAAAAAATTCTGTCGTGTACATGAAAATCGCCGATACACGTGTATTTTAATTTTTTCCCCTCTTTCCGAATATGTGCATTTGGTTCATAGGACAGAAAAAAATCTATTTTTTGTAACACGGTGTAGTGAATCATTTCCCAAATTTAGCTCTACAAAATTAATAGCTTCGAAAACACTGAAAAAAAATTAGAACCATATCTGTCAAATTTCGATTACGATTAGTAATCAATAAGATTACTTTCAAAAAGAATTATATTGAATATATAATCCTCTATTAAACAATTTGTGTCAAATAATTGATTACAATTACAAATAATCTAAAAGTAATCAAGATTACTTAAATTTAGTATAACATAATCAAAAAGAACTACTGCACACGCGATTTGCACAAAGACATGATCGTTAGTAAACACCATATTTTTGAATGACAGTAATGAGGATTACTTCCGATTACGGTAAATAATCACAAAGAATCAAAAGTAATCTCTGAAAGTAGTCGGATTATTTTCTGATTACTTTTGATTGTTTATACATTTGTGTAAAGAGACAACAGATAAACAAAGAAATTGTGACGAAATCCCTTTCCAAAATAAAGTTATGATGTTTTGAAGACAGAAACTTTCCGACAACAATGGCGCTTTTTTTATATAAGAAAATATACTTCCCTATCTAAGGACCACTCAGCCTTAGGCACCAGCACCAGCTGAGTTTTTGTGTGGCTTTACTTCGAAGTCCTTGCGTAAAATTTTCCATGTGCCCGAATAACGCAAACGATGATAGTTAGGAATTACAGCAAGTAATAATTTGTAGTAATTTGATGTTGATGGTGGATGTTGATAGTGGAATGCTTAGGAGGTACTAATGAATTTATCTTCCTATTCCTCACACTACTTAACCGAACCGATGAGATTTGTCTTGGGCATCCATTGATGAATATTTGAAATGGCGTGTGTGGGATGACTACCATGAAAATAAGTTTGACCAACAAACTTCTATTTCCATAAACCTCAACATGCAACCCTCGTACTGTGGACCAATAAATACATTATCGCATGATAGACTCAATAGTCTATGCGGTCGTCTGAAAACATTTGTGTTTGTATGTTTAACAGCAAAACAAAACTCTTTGGTTTAGTTACACTTTCTCGCTGCTGCCGCTTCAGCATGGCTGGATGTGGTCAAGCAATCGATCGATCCATCCAATCGATAGTACCGCCACTATGCCGGTGATGAACGTGTTGACACACTCGCCACGCCAAAGTAACACTAAAGAGACAATGGACTGAGAGAGAGCGAGAGAGAGACACACACACTCGTGTAATAATGATGGATGTATTGACCTCCATTTATTACATGATTCGGTGAAAGAGTCAATAGAAATGCAGCATAACTGTTGCATGTGCACCAACTGTAACTTTAAATGGTATTTGCATGGAGAGATCGAGATACTGGGTGGTCCATCGAGGGGTTGTATTTCCAATCGTATGTTGTTCAAACAGTGTTTATTCTTTAACGGTCGAAATCTGGACAGAACAAATAACAATTGAGAACATTGGTAAATAACGCAGACTGCGACTCAGTCCTGGAACATCGATTCTCAATCGATCTCAACAACTCGCCAGCCTGATGCGAACTTTGCACATTGTTTGCCTAAAAAGTCCAACTGTGACTCAAACCTGAAACATCCATCTCAACAACGGAACTCAGCAGCCTGATGTGAATTTGCATATCTTTCGCTTACAAAGTCCAACTGTGACTCAAACCTGGAACATCGACCCTCCATCGATCTCATCAACGGAACTCACCAGTCTGATGAGAATTTGACACATTAATTGCATACAAAGTCCTCAGTTTGGGCCTTAGAGCAGCTCAAAATGGCCAACGACTTTGCTCGAAACGTTTAACTTTTCTGAAGTAACGCATCACCATCTCAGCGGCTGTGATTATAAGCCACTGGGGATTGGAAACTCGACTCGTGATTTATTGAGCCAATGCATGCTCAGAGAGTGAGAGTTTTAATTTTTTTTTAATTTAATTTTTCAACAAAAAATTGTATTTGGATCAGACTTTACTTAATTTCTTACTGGGTTATTTAATCGGCATGCAGCACGATGTGGTTAAACTTTTCAAAAATATTAAATATCGACTGTCCCTTTCAATGCAATGCCAGATTGAAATGTTACTTCTAATTGAGGTTTCTTGGGAAATTCTCGACAGTTGATATTTATTCTGGATCAAATCTACTTTGTTTATAAAGTCGACGGGAATCTCAGTATTGACTTTTTAAATTCATATCAAATTATTCCATTCAATATAAGTGTCACAACCGCCTTGGTCGTTCTCTGGCGGCGTGAAAAAAAGTTTACCACAATTAACGCTGTGGCCTGACATGATCTGTTTACAATTTAATTTTTATTTACATCGCTCGAAAATTATTCAAATGACACTCATTATGATCACATAATTTGTTTTTTTATCTGTTGCATTTATATTTTGTGTTTCAGTTTCAGTTTCTGTTTTTTTTTTTGAACCGGACAAAGGGGGTTTTGTTTTGTATACATTATGCGAAATTAATCCATGTCTAAATATTTATACCCCTCACTTATTTGACTGACAATGTGTGTGACTATACAGTTACCCCTTGGATCGGTCGCAATTTATTAACCCAATCAACGATATAATTTTCAATTTATATATTTTTCCGGTTAGTATCATTACAGTAGATCTGTAGTCGACGGAGCACAGTGGTTCAAAACCCAATTTCATTGGCCCAACGTCTCTAAATTTCAATCGGAGTTCTGTTAAAAATATGTTGTAGATCTTTTTGGACAAAGTCGAAAAATCCATTTAAATTTTTTATAATTCAAAATCTGAATCTGATATTTTTAGAATGTAAAACTTATGTTAGCATCCCGGTAGGAGAGTTAGTATCGTGCTGGCCTATCAGCGTGGGGGTTGTGGGTTAGATTCCAGAGGCTTTTGTCTGTCGTTGAACAAAATTTAGCCGCATGGTATGTGTCACCCGGTTTACCCTTGGACCTAAAATTTAAATATAAAAATTCACTAAGTATTGTAATTACTAAAAAAATAAATCAAAATAAAATAAGAAAAGCAGTCACCAACTGAAAAGAAAAAAACATTAGTTTAACAACTTAGTTTGACAGACGTTGAATTTCAGCCCTATACTTTTGAAACCACATAAAGGATAACCCTATATATACAATTGTCCGATTGTCACTCCTTGTTTAAAACATATATTTACTGGAACTAACTTTACCGACATTTAATCGATGTAATTGGTTTCTGGACCACTGTGGGACGACGAGAATGACGTTGATGTTGACAACAACTACAATCACAACAAAGTATAATAAAATGCATTGCAATCTTCAGCGCTGTGTCTGTTTGTCACCCTAATTTTTTTGAACTTTGCAACATTTCGTTGCAATCATAAAAAAAAAAAATACATTAGTTATGCAAAGAGTGCCCAGATTTTATACTCTCAAATGTGTTAAATAGTTTGAGTTTCTAACATGTGAAAAAAAACAAAAAAACAAAATAAAAAACTATTTATTGGCATAGACAGATTGTTTAGCAAATTAGAGGTGAAAATGATGGGAAATGTGGAATCGACAGCATACATTTCATTGAGCTTGTCCGTTAACTGGAATCAATAAGGAAAATAATGTTATAAGGATAATCTTAATCTTAATATATATTTACCCTCGACACTGATTCACTGACTTTGTCACGCAGTACGTAGGAATTTAAATAGGCATTCTATAATTCTATAAAAAATAATATTTTTTTTTTGTACAGAAATTGTGTTTTCCCCAAATTTTTTTTACCAACAAATTTTTTTTACCAAAATTTTTTTTTCAACAAAATTTTTTCTCAACAAAATTTTTTTTTTTAAGAAAAATTTTTTTTTTCAAAAAAATTTTTTTTTTCAAGAAAAATTTTTTTTTTCAAGAAAAAATTTGTTTTCAATAAAAATTTTTTTTTTCAACAAAAATTTTTTTTTTCAACCAAATTTTTTTTTTTTTCACAAAATTTTTTTTCCATATTTCAACGGGCGCCATAGGCGCATTACAACTTACTAGTATTCAATAAGGAAAATAATCCATGTCATTTGTTTCTCTCATAGCAACTCAAAAGAGAACACATTCATATGTTTCGTAAATTTGTGGCGAATTGCTGAGCTCGACATGTGCTCATATACAGGGTTCTCCAACAAGAGGTCTTATTTTGGTATTTGGTGTAATTTTTAAAGATAAATGATCGGATGTTTATTTCATAATAGACCGATAGCTTTAGTTGCTAGTGCTTATTTGCTTATAAGTTTATTATAATTTTAAATTGTAATAGATATAAAATAAAATAAAAAAATTCTATTCCATAATAAAGAGGAAGCTATGCCGTTAAAAACGAAACACAACATCAGCCAAGTGGCCACCACGACCATGCCTACAGGACCATATCCTTCTCATGAAATTTTCCATAACTAAATCGCAAAGTGGCTGCCCTATGTCCTCGATAGCCTCACGAATTCTATCTTTGAGGTCTTGAATCGACGCTGGGCTGTTGGCGTAGACCTTATCTTTCACGGGGCCCAAAGGAAGAAGTCGCAAGGTGTCAAATCACAAGATCTAGAGAGATAACACTGTCCGAAAACTTTTAGTTTTGCGAACTCTGACTGCAAGCTTGTCACCATTTTTGTAGTGAATTTTAATAATTTCAATTCGTTTCTATCGTTTCATTTTTAGTAATGGCGTAGTTTCTACTTAGTGGACGGCCGTGGTGTGATAGGAAGTGTATCACACAGAAGAACCCGAGTTCGAAACCGGGTAAGACCATCAAACATTTTTCAGCGGCTGTTTACACCTCGTAAATATTGGCGACTTTACGAGTAAGAGAGCATTCTCTAAGCCATATAAAACTTCTCTAGAAAGGCACTAGCCGTTCGGAGCCGGCTTTAAACAGTAGGCCCCGGTCAGTGAGTATACAAAATTATATCTTGCACAGCTCACTGATTCGAGAGAAGTTCTCCGTCCGTTCCTTCATGGAATGTTAAGGGAAATAAGTATGTAAGTAGTTTCTACTTGTCAAATGTCAAAGAATAAAAGTTTCGAAAGTGACAGCTACCGAAATATCGGGTGATTCAAAATACACCCCTTATTGGAGAACCCTGTATGTTTAAAATGTTCCCATTGATTCTTACAATTACGGAATTACGATTTAGATACATGGACTTGAAGGTGTTACCCTGTGTATGCTAACACCGTGCTACAAAAAATAGATTTTTTTCTGTCCTATGAACCAAATGCAGATATTCGGAAAGAGGGGAAAAAATAAAAATACACGTGTATCGGCGATTTTCATGTACATTATTATTATTATTTTTGAAAAAAAAAATATTTTTTTCACTTTTCTTAGCATAACTTGAAGAGACTCAAAATTGTTAAACTACTTAAGCGTTACGAAAAGCGTTTGAACTGAAACCTTAAAAAAAACCATAACCACTTAAAAAAAAAAAAAAAATAGGAAAATCTGAGAATTGATAATAATCTATTTTTTAAAAAATTTGACGTTATACAGACATTTCTACGAGTCTGCCTGCAAAAATCAGCTCGATTGGATCACTGAAAAAGGGTTAAAAATCGGTCCAAAGGCTTTCACACAGGCCGCTTCATACTTCATACGTGTATTTTTATTTTGTATCCCCTTTCCGAAAAAGTAAATTTGGTTCATAGGACAGAATGTGTGTAACACGGTGTAATGTTTCATAGTCAGCCTGCTTTGTCATCGATAACTTATCGACGATGCTCATCATTTCCCAACAACAGAGATGCCACGTATTTTTTTTTCTTTTTTGTTTACAATATTCAAAATCATTATCAATTCCACTCACATTGTAAGAGTGCACTATTGAAATTTATCAAACGACACCAACAAGCCCAACATTGTAACCACTTATTATTTTCAACTTGATCTCACTTCGATGTCAAACTGGTCCCGATCTCTGTACACCGTCACTACCCTACCCTTTGCCCAGTTCCTCTCTCTCTCTCTATCTCTCTGCTGTATCAGCATGGCTGGACGCTTACGTAAAACTTCCGCTGGTGCCATTAATTCAAATGTTGTTGCAAATGTCACAGCGTTGAGAGAAACTATTTCATCAAAAATGCATAACAGCAGCCTGCTGTTGCTGCTGCTGCTGCTGCTGCTGGTGCAGTCACAAATCACATGTGATGTGATCTTCCTTAACACACGGCAGCGCAACGCGTTCGTCGTTAACATTTTAAATGTATCACCACCACAAGCACTGCCACCGCTGATTTTGCTAGCGTTAATCATTACAAAATGTTTCATTTAGCTTGCAGAGTTTTTCCATTGTCTGTCACAGCAAGTGTTTGTGTATGTATGTGTGAGTGTGAGTGTTTTAATTGCAACATGCAATACCAGTCAGCGTAATTTACTGCAGACAAAGGAGCAGCGCGTACTATTCGTGCTAAGTGTGAATAATGATATGCCGCCGCTTCTTCGGTGTAAACCGTTGGCTGGGAAAACACCTATGATCCACCTTGGGAATTGTTGTTGTTCTCCAATTACTCAATCTTCCCTGTCTGTTATTACATTTATTACTTTTTTTTTATTATCCTTTCACAATTCATTTGGTTTCATTAAAGGGTATTTCGAAACCAGTTAACAACGTAAATATTTCCTAACTAGTAACTTGTAATGTGCCTATGGCGCCCGTTGAAATATGGAAAACAAATTTTGTTGAAAAAAAAAATTTTTCTTGAAAAAAAAAATTTTTGTTAAAAAAAAATTTTTGTTGAAAAAAAAATTTTTTCTTGATTTGTAAAAAAAAAAAATTTTGTAAAAAAAAAATTTTGGAAAAAAAAAATTTGGGGAAAACACAATTTCTGTACAAAAAAAAAAATATTATTTTTTTTATTATTTATTATAGAATTATAGAATGCCTATTTAAATTCCTACGTACTGCGTGACAGAGTCAGTGAATCAGTGAATCAGGGAATCAGTGAATCAGGGAATCAGTGTATCAGTGTATCAGTGAATCAGTGTCGAGGGTAAATATATATTAAGATAAGATACTTTAATAGAGACAGAACTTAAATTGACGTTTAACTGGCACACGGGCAACAATCATTTGCATTATTTATTGAGAAACTCGACAGAAACATTAATAAAGCTGTTGAGAGAGAAAAACAACTCTTTTGTCGCCGGTATCGTTACTGAAACTGACGACATGAATCAGTGAGATATTTTTTTGTTTAATTGAATTAACATGTAATTATTTGAAAGAATTGGTTGGAAATTAATTACATTTTTAGTTGAAACTTGGTTGTTGGTTTTGGTCGTTGGAGACAGGTTTTTTTTTCTTAAGACCAAAGTTCTTAAAATATGCTCAACCAAAATTATCTGTGCGGTCATCTCCTCAGTGACAAGACCGAAAAAAAAATCCGTGCCACTAAAGCACGGAGAAGGCCACATAATGGTCTGCCGTTGCTTTTCTGGGCAGTGAATTGGGCCAATTCATACGATTGATGGAATTATGGATCGATCTATGTACCCTGACATACTAAAATTCCTGATGTTGCCATATGCCAATGAAGAGTTGCCACTTGGATGGAGGTCCAGCAGGACATCGATCCTTAGCCCACCTCTAAAAAGCATAAGGCCTGGTTGCAATACGATAGGATTGCAATTCATGTTTTCCCTGCTCTATCCACCGATCTCAATCCTATTGAGAATTTGTGGGAGATTGTTAATAAAAAAAAAAAAGGGTTATCCATTTTGCGTTTTAAAGTAAACGTAAATAAAATACATATAAAATATTTTTTTGTTCGTGATATTTCTATTTTATTACAATGTTTGAACGTTGACATTATGTGTGAAACACTACATCATTTAAATGATCACCACGCGAAGTTTTGCAAGCATTTATTCTTTTGAGGTAATTCTGGAGCACTTTTTGGCACATATTGGGCGGTATCTCAGCCATACCTTGACGCAAGTTGGTTCTTAAGTGCTCAAGAGTTAAAGGTTCATCTGCATAAACACGGTCTTTCGCGTAGCCCCACAAACAAAGTCTCGAGAAATTACGAGGCCAGGAAATGTCTCTTGCAATGAAGACATATTCGCTCGAGTTGTGTGGCATGTGGCACCGTCTTGTTAAAACCACATATTCTCCAAGTGGTATTCTTCAATAGCAGGCAAAAATAAGTCGGTTATCATACGACCATAACGCTCCGAATTGACGGTGACAGCCGTTCCCTTGTCGTTTTCGAAGAAGTAAGGTCCAATCACACCATCAGACCAAAGAGCACACCAAACGGTGACTTTTTGTGGATGTAATGGCCTCTCTTCACTTACTTGAGGATTCTCTGAACCCCAAATATGACAATTTTGTTTATTAACAAACCCACCGAGTGAGAAATGTGCTTCATAACCGTAATCTCCTCTTAAAGCACGATTGTAGTAGGTTTTAACAATGTTTACACGTTGTGTGATAGTTAAGCGATCCATTTTCATCAATGTCAGACTTCCAACTGAAAAGAAAAAAAAATTGGCTAAACAACTTAGTTTGACAGATGTCGAATTCCAGCCCTATACTTTGGAAACCACATAAAGGATAACCCTATCAATTGACTCTTGATATCTTTCTATTTCTCTTTTATGTCTTCTTTACCATGGACTTACCAGACGAACTTGGTAATGAACCATCTACATGTTGCTGACTGCCACTAGAGTGATCACGTTTTATTAATAGTTGATCAAATTGACGTCTTTACTTTAAATTACTCGTACATTACATTCAATTAATTTTTTTTTTATATTTGTGTAGCCTCCTCCTGGTGTTTTTAATATGGACTAAGTTTTGTTTTACACACTGGACGGACGGACGGACAGACGAACAACGTTGTGGCTTTTTTTCGTTTTGTCAGAGAGTATCAACAGTCAACATTTCAATTTTATTTATTAACAATTCATGCCACTAAATTGCATTTTATTTACTGCAACTGACAAATAAAATATTTTGTGTCTGTCGTCGCCTTCGTCTCGTCTTGTCGCCTCTGCCATCTCTTCGCTGGCGTGTGTAGATGTTTTTTTCGTGTGTGTTTTTTTTGCATCTTTACGCCTCGAACCATTGCTCGTCGTCGCACTATCATCATCTTCATCGCCTCGTGGTCTAGCATACAATTAATGCGAGAAATGGATGGCTGGACGGTTGGATGGATGGATGTGATATGGCCAAGTGCAGTCTCAGTGTACATCAGAGGCGGTGGCATTGATGATGGGGGAAAAGTTTTGAAATTGAAACGTTACGAGAGGACCAGGGGTCGAATGGGTTATATTAGTACACAAATGATGGAATCAATTTGATAGCAGTGTGGCGCTGGGGCATATCTATTTTTTTTTTTTGAATATAAATAAATGAATAATAATAATAATAAAACAAGACGTCGACTTCCCCATCTTACCCATTAGGATATTATTGTCCAGTGTTCCATCGTATCAAACTCAACTTCTCATTTCCATTACAAACCTCGCTCCGTCCGTATGTCGGTTTTTTCCACGCTGCACTTCTTGTTTCCTTCACATTGCCATTGGGCTGCAGTGAATGGCGAGTATACCGCCGTACCGGTGGTTGATTAATGACGTCTTCGCTATGGCTGTCAAAGTGACAGCTATTACGCTTTTGTGCATTTTAATTTAAATACTGTCTTTCCTTCTCCCCCCCCCCCCCCCCCCACACACACACTCAATATATGGCTTTTGTTGCTGTTGTTGTTATGCTTTTTCTATACAGAAATCGAAAAATCCAAACAAAAACGTCCACAGCAGTCTCCACTAAAACTGAATAATTTTTCAAGTAGAAAATCTCATTTGGCGCTTTAGTTATCCTATGATTTGCATAATCATCATCATCATCATCATCGTCGTCGCTTTGCCATCACTTTGCATCACAACGTGCACAGAGAATGAACACAGCGAACCGAAGAAAAACTGCCTCTGAAAGTTTCCTGATTTGTGGTTGACACAAACCTTAAATGGACAATTGTGTCTCTGTTTGTGGTTTTGGTTTTGCATTTTGTGTTTTTTTGTTTGTTTGTAAAGTGTAGGTGATGAATTCCAAAATGAATTCGACTGAATGGGAATTATTCGTTGAAGTTGATGATAAGTGGCACTGTGTCCGCAAGTGATCACACGCCAATTGGCGTGCTGTTCTAAATTTCATTGTGAAATGCTTGAAGGGGACACTGGAAGAGCGTATCGTTTAATAGCTATGGGTCAGCAATGTGTAAAGCATCGAGACTTGAGACTCTAAGTGACTCCCAAGTATTTTCGAAATTAATCACTTTCACTCGGTTCTACCATGTCTGGCTGAATCCAGACAGCAATACATGAGAATGCAAATATTTTGTTTATACGAAGTTTTCTTCTTTTGGATATTCAACACAAATTACCCTCTCATTCATTCGTAATCGATAACTATAATTGGTTAAAATTGTAGAATGCGATAGTTTTCGATTACGATAAATCGTTCTTATTGCATAGTGCGATAAATACAGGAGGTAGTAAACATCTAGTAAATTTTGGTTATTTGGATGAACGAATTTATTTCATATCAACCATATTCACATCATTTCGAACCGCACGAAATCCTCCCAATGCCCAATTCCAAAGAACGACGAGGAATGGACAAACCTGGGTCACTTTGGGCTACAGCAGCAAAATTCTCAGTTGTTCTTGAGCGACGTGCACGGGTTTCATTCTTCACATCACTAACTTGATCCAACAGCTCGAATTTTTCCACGTCCAAATAATTGTTCGCCATTTTTTGGGGATTATTTCGTTTATCCGTTTGGGGGTTATTTTGTAGCGCCGAAAAAAACCCGCAAAACAAAATGAACCCATTCGAATATAAGTACTTTGTTGTTGACACTACTATTTTTAATACTATTTAAAAAGTGATTGTCAACTATTGATTTATCGACTCAAATATTTGTTTTAGTAAAGTTACTCAGTTAAAAAGTTGAAATTATCAACCAAAAATATATACAGTGGTGGCAAAAATAATAGGGACGACGGTTCCTAAGAATAATATTGAAAAACAAAAGAATACTAAAAAAACATGTATATTTTTGCGAAAGGCTTTACCAGATTATTCGTAGAACTGTCGAATTGTCTATGGTGAAGTTACATTTTATATTAAATCTCATTAAATTTCTTAAAGCTCGTTAAAGTGATGTTCGTGGTAAATTTACTTGAAAAAAAAGAAGAAAAAAACAGGGACAATTATCAAAACATTGTTATTTATGGCTTAAGAATTCTCTTCTATTTGTAACTAAAATTCTGAGAGGAAATAAAAAGTAACAGTTAATAATCTTTGTAACCATATTCAGTTTGTAAATAAAAACGTTAGTTCTTAAAAATGGGTTGTGGTGTGCACGCAGCTGAAGTAGAGAAAAAAAGTGATTAAAAAACTAAAAACGAAGGAAAATCCATAAGCTATTTTGCATATATTGTGCAATTTTCATGAAACAAAGTTTCGAATGCAATCCATTCTATGGAAAACAGAGGACGGAAGCGAAGACATCTTGGTTTGATCACCATCTAGTGCGTCTATCAAGAAAAAAATCCGTTTATGTCGTCCAGGGAACTACAACAGAGTTGAAATCCTCCAATTACAAGTCGGACAGTAAGAAATAGGCCCAAAGAAAGCACCCTTGCTGAGCCAAAAAAAAAAAATATTAAAAATAGAATAATTTTTGCCAACACCGTACAAATTGGAAAAATGTACATTGGTCAGACGAAATCAAAGTGAATCAAATCGAAACTAACGTCCGAATACGATCCTAAATACACCAAAAAGACCGTAAAACATGGTGGCGCCTCAATGATGGTCTGGGGCTGTTTTTGTTCATCTGGAGTGTGTTCCATTTTCTGTATTAAAAAGAAGATGTTTGCTGTGGATTACGTTGATGTCCCAAAGATCAAAATGCTTCCATTTGCCGTGGAAAAAATTACACTTAGGTGTGAGATCATGCATTATAACAACCCAAAGCACCCTTCCAGACCAGCTGAAACCTGGTTCCAAGAAAATTGTGTACTGATTCTATAATGGCCATCACAATCGACTTAAACCCTATCGAACCCCTATTAAAAAACAAAGTGGGACAACAAAAGTCAAACAATGTGAAAAACATTTTGTGCTTCATATCGATGGAAACATGCTCAAATCCTGTGGAATCTATGCCCCGCCGGTGCCAAGCACTGATTAAGGCGAATGGATCTACCACTAAATATTAGAAAATTCCTAGGTTTAGAAATTTTAAAAATTTCTAAGTAAATTTCCAAAAACAAAAATTTTAATAAAGACGCCAGTAATTTTTTCTTGAAAGGCAATGTAAAAATATATAATACAGGGTTCTCCAACAAGAATTGTTATTTTGAATCACCCGGTATTTCGGTATCTGTCACTTTTGAAGCTTTTATTCTTTGACATTTGACAAGTAGAAACTACGCCGTTGCTAAAAACGGAACGATACACGCTTCAACAACGCATTGAAAGTAATAAAATTCACTACAAAAATGGAGTCACAGTTCGCAAAACTAAAAATTTCCCCAATCGTGTTATCTCTCGCAGGGGTGATCACAATTGGCCACCGAGATCTTGTGATTTAACACCTTGCGACTTCTTGCTTTGGGGCCACATGAATGATGAGGTCTACGCCAACAGCCCAGCGTCGATTCAAGACCTCAAAGATAGAATTCGTGCGGCTATCGAGGACATAGGGCAGCCACATTGCGATTTCATCTTGGAATATTTCATGAAAAGTATATGGCCCTGTAATCGTTGTCGTGGTAGCCATTTTGTTGATCTCAAAAATCATTTATCTCAAAAAATTTCATTTTTCTTTAAATATCAAAATAACACCTCTTGTTGGAGAACCCTGTAGCTTCATAAACGTTTGATAACAAAAATTTGTGAATTTTTTTTATTTTGTATTTTCATACATTTGCCATGACCAAGGTTTATAAAGCTGTTATAATTTCTTTTGAATACGGGGGTAAATTTTTTAATTTATTTTATTGGTAATCAAATTCGATTTTCACTTTTTTTTGTTAGCATCAATGACGCGCTTTTAATTTAACTTACATCAATATTAAAATAATGTAGAAAAAATAAGAAAAACCTTAATGTCCCTGCTGTTTTCCACCACTGTATTTATGTATATACAGTTGTTTAACTGATTTATCTAACATTTCTTTATTTTTCCGATCTCTTTTTTAGGTAAGTGCTCCCACAAATGTTACAATTACAATTTAAAGGACTTTTGTCGTAAGTTCATTTCCATTTAACAATTTCAAACATCTCAAATATAGACTGCGCAATTTCAAATACGTACAAACACCCACCAACCCACAAGAAATCTTGAATATTAATTTTCAATTACCATACAGTTCTCCCTTTCAATAAACCTTTTTTTTATTGTGGTCCCATTTCCTTTTTGTTACCTTGTGCCAGCCCAAAATGTAACGTAACAATGTAATGATTTCTTATAAAAGCGACAAAAAGATTTAAGCTAAAAATATGCAAATGTTCAAAAATTTATTATTTTGATATTTGATTAAAAGGTGTGGTGTCGAGTCACCGTCGGCTCTATGAATTTCATAATGTCGTCTTTATGGAGAAATACATTTCTTGCTATAGTTTCCTTATTGCATTATTGCGTCTCTTGTTGTTGTTGTGATTGAGGTGGTTGTGTTGGTGTTGGTGGTTATTGTGTTTCTTTCTTTATTATTATTAACAAATTATTGTTATCGACAATGATTACTTTTTCCTTGATGTTGTTGTTTTGGTTGGCAGTCAGCAGTGAGCATTAGTAAATCGCTAACAAAAGAAACAAACGACAACAACAATAACACAGTTCGAACGTAATGATGGCAGGAGCTGTCGGTCGGCCTATTGCTGAATTGTCGTCACTGCACAGTGTTGGGAAATTGTGTTTTTTTATGTTATTCTTAATAATCGAAGACTTTATTCAATGAAAGAACAACAAAAAAAATAAAAATTTCAAAAAAATCATAAATTTCAATTTATGACAAAATAATCTTAATATATATTTACCTTCGACACTGATTCACTGATACACTGATTCACTGATTCACTGACTCTGTCACGCAGTACGTAGGAATTTAAATAGGCATTCTATAATTCTATAAATAATAAAAAAAATAATATTTTTTTTTTGTACAGAAATTGTGTTTTCCACAAATTTTTTTTAACCAAAATTTTTTTTTTCCAAAATTTTTTTTTTTTCAACAAAATTTTTTTTTTCAAGAAAAAAATTTTTTTTTCAACAAAATTTTTTTTTTCAAGAAAAAATTTTTTTTTTCAACCAAAATTTTTTTTTCCACAAAAAATTTTTTTTTCAAGAAAATTTTTTTTTCCACAAAAAATTTTTTTTTCATATTTCAACGGGCGCCATAGGCGCATTACAACTTACTAGTAGAAACAATATTTAACCTGTTTTCATTACAAATTAATTGTTTCATTGCCTTTAAAAGTATGGACATATTTTTTCTGATCAAGCGTTCGGTACCACTGTGCCTCTTTACACCTCCGCCGCAGAATTTTCCTTTCGTTTAGGCAATTGATCATTTTCTCCATCTCATAATTTTCGTTTTTTTTTTATTCATTTTCGTTTACGTTGCAATGGGTTGAAAAGGAAAAGCCAAAACATTATTTTTTTGTTCAAAGTAAAGTTATCTGTCTGTCGTCTGTCTATCTCCACCGAATAGAGGGCGCTGATGGTTCAATTACTTTAATGCAAGAAATGGCAAGAGAGAAAAAAAAAAACAACAAATTGTAAAATTGCAACTTGTTGAGTTCGTTAATGTTGAATTGATTGTTTTTGTTGTTGTTGTTATTTTGTTTGAGCTGCGCTGCAACAAGGCGTTGTTAATCAGGAAATGATTGCTTGCCGTTGTCTCGTGGCTGGAGTGGTCGTTTTGTTTCTTGGAGCTGTGGTGGTGGTGGTGGCGGCTTGGACATTTTGGTCAACAGTTTTCGTTGTTGGCCACCGGATTGGGTGGATACCATGTCTAGGTAACCTTTAATAGAAAAAATTAATTTGAAATGAGATATTTGAAAATCGAACGTTACTTACCGAAGTAACTTTTAGCACGCGCTAAAATTGCGTGGGAACGTGAAGATCGTGTTGATAATAAATTTTGTGGTTTCCAAAATAAATGTTTTGTGGGTTGAACTAAAGATAGATGCGAGGGATTTTTGGAGTTTTAAGAGAATGTCACAAAAGCAATGGATGCTATTCAACTTTTAATCATTTACACCTTTTCGGTTCATCCAACCATCTCTTCCAGTCCCATCAAATAATATGGTCTATTAACATCAGCATTTATTTTTCGGTGCCGGTTCCATTGTTATTGTCTTTTCTCCTTAGTTCACTCACTCGAAAATGAAATCTCCTCAAGTGCAATGAACGCACGTTTGCATTTGTTCGTTTAATGAATTGGGTCTCTATTCAGAATCATCATCTCGTTTCGGTGGGCTTTTGACCTTAATGTCTGAAATGCTGGAATACATTTTCTATTTGTTTGTTGTTGTTATTATTACATGCTTTTTTCTTTTCTTGTTGTTTATTTTTATTTTGTGTGTTTAAATTAACACCACATAGGAGGGTTGTTGTGAAGTTCATAGAATACTCTATTATTCAATGGAATGGGTTGGAATTGTACATACTCATGTATTTATATACAATACATACATAGGAGCGTAAAGGTAAATATTTAAAATGAAAATAAGTAGTCTTTTAAATAGTCTGTGTTGACAATGGATAATCAAGAGTTTACTTACCCCAAGTATTTCAGATCTATTGATGACGACAAAATATTAAAATAAAAACCGAAACTGTTTTAAAATGAGGAAAATATGGTTCGTATACACTGGCGAGCAAAAGTGAAGCCATGTTCAGCATAATTTTATTTAATGTGGTAAATAATTGTGAACATTATATGAAACTTTAAGTCTATTAATTCTAATATTCCATATAAGAAAAAATACTTTTTTTTTTGAGAAAAATGATCGGATGTTTATTTCATAATGAAACACAACATCCGGCAAATGGCCACCACGACCACGCCTACAGGACCATATCCTTTTCATGGGATTTTCCATAACCAAACAGCAAAGTGGCTGCCCTAAGTCATCGATAGCCTCACAAATTCTATATTTGAGATCTTCAAGCGACGCTGGGCTGTTGGCGTAGACCTTATCTTTGACGTGGCCCCAAAGGAAGAAGTCGCATGGTGTTAAATCAAAAGATCTCGGTGGTCAATTGTGATCACCTCTTCGAGAGTTAACCCGGTCCGGAAACTTTTCTCGTAAAAGAACAATGGTTTCGTTGATTGTGTGGCACGTAGCGCCATCTTGTTGAAAGTAAACAAAACCCATCAAAATTCGAAAAAATTCAAATATTGTATTTTTTTTTTGAAAAATTGGTCCACGACTTCGATTGGAGATGGGACGAAAAAGGGTACGAACGGGATAAAAAAGGGTGAAAAATGAAATTAAAAAAATGTTGAAACAAATTTTTGTAAAAACATGTGGAAAATAGAGGAGGGACAAAAAAGTGGCAAACACGTACCAAAACGGGATAAAAAAAGTACAAAAGGTGAAAACACAAAAATGTGTGAAAATAATTCTATTCGACTGGAATGGGCCAAAAAAAATGGATGTAATGGAAAATGGGACTAAAACGGTCCCAAAACTGGTATAATATAAATGAGAAATAATCTACAACAGGTGGAAATGAGATAGAGGTGGGACGAAAAATGGGTCAAGACGGGATAAAAATGGGAACAAAAAGGGGAAGAAATGAAAAACGAATGAAATAGATTTTTACAAAAAAATATGTGGACAAAAACGGGATAAAAAAGGTACAAAAGGGGAAAAATAAAAATGTGTGTGAAAAAGTTGTTGTCGGCGGAAATGAGCCAAAAATTTAAAGTAATTAAAACGGGAATTAAAATCGTCCGAAACGGTTCCAAAATTGCTACAATATAAATGAGAAATATCTATTTCTTTCTTATCTACATAAATGTAGGAACTGCTGGTAAAGAGGTTCAAAACGGAATAAAAAAAGGTACAAAGGGGGAAAAACAAAAATGTGTGAACATTTTTTAATCGACAAGGAACGAATGAAAAAACTTGAATAAAAAAGTAGAAAAATTGACCAAAATGGGGAATATTAAAAAAAGTGTGAACATGTATTTCAAATTAATATCTACCGCCAAAAATTTGAAAAAGCCGATTAAGGTTCTGAGTCGGCATAAAGTATTTTTTTGGTAAACCAATGCAATTCAAAAAATATTTTGTGTTTTACTGGGAAGGAAATGTACGCTTACGAAGTAGCGGGTGTTTGCTAGTAATCTATAAATTCCATATACACAGATTGCAGGGTAAGTGAAATGTCCTTGACTTATCTGCTATTTCTGATTTTCGGAAAACATATTCAAAATTTAAATTTTATATTTTTGCTGATTATTTCTGACATATACTCTCTCACGTCATGGTTTATCATACATTAGTCATGTTTGCAGTAATGACAGGTGGACGAAAATGTCAGTCCATGCACCGATGCGACATAAAACGGAACCCAAACCAAACCGCCTCTACATCATTGGTTTATATTATGCTTTGTTTACTAATAATATTTTCATAATTTACACAAACAACGGACAGAGGTGAGAGGCGGGAGGTGATGGCCCGGCCATCAAACATCCCACCAATCATCTTTTGAGCGTACAAAAATCAAAAATGCGCAAAAATCTTCTGAAATATTTTGGTTCTCCCATAAAGAATTTGTCTTTGTTTTGTGTGCGACTACAGACGATGAGTATTTTGGATGTTTCTTTGCTAAAAATAACAATTAATTATTTATAAAAGAATAAATAAGCAACAAACAACCAAACGATGTCCCCGTCGGTGTTGTGTATAAATTTTGCAGTTGGTTTTTGTTGTTGTAGTATTTCCATATAGAAAATCTTTGACATTTCTTTACAGTGAAATACGTACTTGACACAATTATTGTGTTACTATGATAGCAACAACAACAACAACGGCGCTGTATTAACAATTTGTATGGATTTGTAAATAAATAATTTATAAACAAATAAACAATTTAAATGGAAAATACTCAAAACTCTTCTTTTGGTTGTAAATGGTCGCTTGTATTCTGTTTTGTTTATTTAATTGATTGCACGTTTCGAGTATTGAAAATAAAAATATTATTTTAACAAGAATTGTTTGTTGGCGCAAAAAAAAAACAATAGAAAAGAGTCAGTGAAAGTTTTCGGCAATGAAAGTCATCTAATTTGTCAGTTTTATTTAATTATTTGCTGGTGCTGATTTCCATCTGAATTTTAATGTTTTTGTTTTGTACGACTCAATGAAAAGATAATCTATTGAATTTCTTATTCTTACTGATGTCTTTTTAAATAGTTACAATGTTTCAAATGGAAACAAAGTCAACCTCAGATAATATCACCAAAACTTGGGGGTGTCATTAAAAGACCTGTTGACACCTTTCTGGCGATGTTAGGTGGGCCATCAAATATATTCCAAATAGAATTCACATGACGACTCCCATCAGATAGTGATATGAAATCTGATCTTGCTTGTTGTGTGATTATTTTTATTGGTGTGACATGATTTTGATTTGTAGTGATTGCAATCTTAAATTTGTTTACTGTCTTTGTTGTTACACTCGAGGAAAGTGGTCTATTCAATTGAGAATTAGAAAATTGCAATGTAATCATAAATGTCCCTCGAAGTAGATATTGCGGAATACTTCGAGATATTTCCCCCATTTCGGTTTGGGGTATGTTTCGGGGGTAACAAAGCCGTTCGTTTCATCCCAAATATACATGAAAAATTCCCCAAAAATCCCAACATCAAAAATTCTGAAAGTGCAATCCCAACATGAAAATTTCCCCAAAAATTTTGAGAATGCCCCAACAAATTAAAAATTCGCAAAAATACATGAAAATGTCTCCAATGAAAAGAAAATGAAGAATTCCCAAAAAAAATCCAACATTAAAATTTCCCCAAAAATTCTGAAAATTCATAATGACTCAAAAAATTAAGAATCTGCAAAAATACTTGAAAATTTTTCCAAAAATTCTGAAAATGCCCCAAAAAATTAAGAATTCCCAAAAATACATGAAAAATTTCCCAAAAATTCTGAAAATGCAAAATACCAACATGAAAATTTCCCCAAAAATTCTGAAAATTCATAATGACTCAAAAAATTAAGAATCTGCAAAAACACATGAACATTTCTCCAAAAATTCTGAAAATTCATACTGTCCCAAAAAATGAAGAATTCCCAAAAATACATGAAAAATTCACCAAAAATTCAGAAAATGAAAAATGCCCCAACAAATTTAGAATTCCCAATATCTCTAAAAATCCTCAAATAATTTATATAAAATTCCGCAACGACAAATCAGCGCTATGACGCACACAGTGGTGTTTCGAAATCATCGTCTAGTGCGTTGTGAAACAAATAAATAAATTATAAATAAGGGTACGTCGAACATCTTATAAATATCCGAAGTTTCTGCGGTAAGACAGTTTTTTCGCCAACGTTTTTCCTTCAGCGTATTTACAAACAATCAAACTATTTGCCCGACATATGGTTTTGTACATCAACCACCTTCTAAATCATTGATTTATTTTTAATTCATGTTATCATGATCTAGATTCTAATATAATTTTAAATAAAATCCCTTCCTATCATTAAGATTATATCAAAACCAAACATCAACATCGGTTCAGGTCACGGCTAAAATCGTGTGTCGTACAAAAAAAAAAAAACAATTTCTAATTTTGTGCCTTTGCTAAAGTGATTTCCTTTGACTTGATTTTGATTTGCTGTTCTTGGTATAAACCAGCACAAACATTGATTGATGGCGGTTGGGGTCATAGAGACATGTTCAATTAACTAGAGATCAAAAATTGTGCTCCAACACTTGCGTTGGCAAAATGTAAAATCTGCTGGAAATCGAAACAAAACCAACAGTCAAAAAACAACCGACAACAAAACGTAATAGAAACCAATTCTTAGCCTACCTCCATCCACTCCCCCACTACAACGAAAAGAAGTCGATCACGTTTTGCCGTAATTAAGAAATTAAAAACCAATCAGCTAAACATAAATTTCCAATCAGAAAAACTACTCCAACAGACGGTAGAGACGCCAACGAGATCTCTCAGCAAGCGATTGTTGAGGTTGAGGTCTGCTCAGAGACGTTAGTGTTGGCTTAGAAACCAACCCTGTTTGCTTGGAGTATGTGCACGGATTTTAAATTATATTTTTAAGACGTTGGAGATATTTTGAGGAAAATTGGTAGCAGAAGATGAACGTTCGAAAATGAATGATTAATAGCAGAGCGGTGGTGTATTTTTCAAAATGAATTATTCATTCGTGTAAGTTGCTCCAGAGATATTTAGCATTTAACTCACATACTACACACTCTCCATTTTGTTCTCTCTACATGTTTGAAAAGAGAGTAAAAGTGATTGCAAATGCTGAGATATCACACTTTGAGTAGTCTTGTTGGGCACAAACAAATACCAAACAACTTGCACAGTGGTTGGTAAATATTTTCTTCTTCCGTTTTATTTAAATTAATGTTATGTCGTTCAAACGATGTGACGAAATTTTAATATACTCTCCATCGTAAACATATTCTGACCACGGTGAGCGTTTGTCTGAAGCATTATTTTTGAATAAAAACAAAACACATGACAGTCATTTCGATCTCCCCTATTGACAACAAGAGCCCCACATGGTTTGTTTGTGGAGAGCGAAGTGTAATCGCTCTTCCACCAATAGTTCTCTCTGAATCTCTCACACACTTTTTGTGTTGCGGCGAATTCATTGCCTCACTGGCACTACAACTCAGCTGTTTGTTGTAGTACCCCCACCACCGCCCCATGTATATTTGCCGTTTTATTCGCCTGTGTTGTTGTTTTGCCTTTTGTGATCGAGTTTAGTCAACTTCTTTGTGAACGCCATGCAGCAACAACAACTGCAGTAAGTTGGCGTTTTTGCCCACAGATGGTGGAGCAGCTGGAGGGAGGGGGGGATAACTCTTGTTCTCCCACTTTATGTCTATCTGTCGCTCACACTCGCTCACCCTTCTCTCTCTCTCTGGAAGATCATACACTCCATTCGTTGTGCCCGCAATGACAGCGGCTACCGCCACCAGTCCGCCGACACTTGTTTGAAAGAATCGAAACATTTATAAATTCAGTCGATGCATTTACTTTAAAGCGAATGGAGGTGTTTTCGTTAAATATTACGGAGATTTAAACAAAAACAACGTGTGTGATTGATTTTTGTATTAAACACAACAAAAAGTATTAACAAATATTTTGTTTTGTTTTCTTTTTTCGCTATATTATCTTTCGGTTAAATTATTATTATTAAATAACATATATGTGAAATTTCCGTTATGCTGAGAGAAAATAGAAAAGAAAAGTTACTGAAAACCACAAAATAATGTGAAATGCAATTTTGCAAGCAAAAGAAAAAGAAGAAGTGTTTTGAAAATAACAAAAAAGGGTGTTTTAGTAAAGCGCCAACAATTTCCACAGAACCGTTAGCATTAATTATACACATGTTTGAGTTTTGAAAATATGGATAATGTTTTAAAGATAACTTGAAAATTAAGAATTAAAGTTGTAACAAAATCAATTAAATGAAGAAATTTAACATATTCTACCAACAATAAATTCAAACGTTTTGATCGTTTTAACAAGCCGCAAAATAATTTAAAATCTACAACAAAATAAAAACAAATAATAAAAATTAGAGAGACTTCTCGATAAAGAAGAATTGAATTTTCACTGGAAAATCCGTAAAATAAAAGAAAATATAAGTGAAATAATAAAAATCGTTTTCGATGATTTTTTACGCTATAAAATAATTTTGGAATTCATTTCACTGCTTGTGATATTCGTCAAGTGATCTTTGGATTTCTCAATAAACCACACGAACCGTTTTCATTTATAGTGCTCATTTGTAGTTGGCAGATCCATCACATTTAGCTTTTTCGTCTTCAATTTCATCATATAAGGAAAATATTGAATCTTCAGTCAAATTTTTGTAGATAATTTGAAATGTTTTAGAAAATTTTACAACGACTTCTGTTAAAAGATATTCATGGAGAAATTTTTATTGAAATTATGAAACATTTCAAAGACATTGTGAAATAATTCACCAAAATAATGAAATGTTCATATAAATTGAGTAATATGAATATAACTTATCAAAAGTTTATAGAAAATACAAATTTTAAAACATTTCGCAGAAATTGTAAAATGTTCATAGAATTTATGAAGTTTTCATACAAATTATGAATTGTTCATAAATGTTCATTACATAGAATTTTGCTAATATTCTCAGAAACTGTGAAATGTTCATAGAAATAGAGAAATTTTCATATAAAATATGAAATATTCATATAAATTATGAAATATTCATATAAAGTATGAACTATTCATGTAAAATATGAAATATTCATATAAATTATGAAATAATCATATAAATTATGAAATATTCATATAAAGTATAAAATATTCATATAAATTATGAAATATTCATATAAATTATGAAATATTCATATAAAGTATGAACTATTCATGTAAAATATGAAATATTCATATAAATTATGAAATAATTATATAAATTATGAAATATTCATATAAATTAGGAAATATTCATATAAAATATGAAATATTCATATAAATTATGAAATAATCATATAAATTATGAAATATTCATATAAATTAGGAAATATTCATATAAAGTATGAACTATTCATGTAAAATATGAAATATTCATATAAATTATGAAATATTCATATAAAGTATGAACTATTCATGTAAAATATGAAAAATTCATATAAATTAGGAAATATTCATATAAAATATGAAATATTCATATAAATGAAATCTATTATGATTTCGTTGGAAAATTAATGAAACATGCATTGAATTCATAAATATTACTGCTCCAATAAATTTTGTAACTAATTCAGAATCCAAATTCACCACACTAAACTCACTACTTTAATCAGTGTGATATTTGCAGACTTGCCCCTACTGCTGCTGCATTGGCTGTTCAAATTGTCGATCTGTGCTCTTTGTCTGTCACCTAAAAAATATGTCTTCCAAAAATATATTTTTGTCACTGACGTTGAGCAATGAGTTTGATTCCTTAATCTATTTCCATCCCTCACAATGCATTTTCAACACTTTTGGGTATAATACGAGCATATGATATTTTTGAAGATTATGTGATAAACAAACAACCATAGCAATTACTAAAGACATATTTTTCATCACTAGATCATTTAAATTTCTACTATTAAATATTCATTAAAAGTAACTTTAAAAAAAAACCCAAAAGCGGCAGATGATCTAAGACAGCACAACTAGCCGTCCGTCGGTTTCGGTTTGCTGATCTATAAATTGATATAGAACATGTAGAAAGACCAACTAATAATGTTTGCATGTTTTGTCTTGTTAATTATCAAAATAATGTTAAAATGCGAACAAATATTTCGGAAATATCAACACATTGCAAACAAGTTGAAAACAGTTTCGTGTCAGTGGTTTATTGGGATACAAAATAATTAAAACAAATTTATAAAATCTTAAAAAAAAGGAAACTTAACAAAAATTAAGTGATATTAAGTCAAAGTAAAAAAAAAACGGGACAACAGCCGACATCTCTTTCAAAACATTCAATAAAAGTTCAAATATTTGCCCTCCCAAAATTCCTTTTACAAATTGTGTTTATTCAACATGTCAAATTTTTATTAAACAGATTTCAATTAAAACGACCCAATTCCAAGCGAGTGTTTATATTAAACAAATAAATTACATCAAACAACAAAAATTAAATGGAAACATGCACAAATGCCAACCAACAGTTTCGAAATTTATGGGATACAAAAATACCAAGGAAAAATGTCCAATGAAACGAAAACAGTGGATTATGATTGAAAAATGCAACGCAAAGAAAATATTCTAAAATTCTTAATAAAGCAACCGTTGTTGATGGAAATACAAAATGATAAAATAGATGAATTTAAAAAATAAACCAACAAACTGAATGAATTTAAAAAACTTAAAGTAAAACCTAAAATAAATTGATAAAAATAAAATCACAAATAAATTATAAAAAGATATAACCCCGATATATATATGAAAATGATTATTTAAGTAATAACATTTAAATTTATAACTTAAGCTAATGATTAATAAGTGTCAATTCTTCTTCAATTTCATTGAATCAGAGTTCCTTCATCGATTGTGGATATTGCAATTCACTTTGGAGAAACAACGAAAACAGCGATTGTCTTTTAAAGTAAAAATAACATATGTATTTGCATATATTTTATTTACATGGACGCGGTAACATTTTGAGGTCAATGCGTTGTCCAGAATAGGAAAAATTTACTTAGTAGAAATCACTCATATTTTTTCAACAAATAACATTCTCATAATTCTGTGGTTTTCATGACTGACAACACCACTTAGTACACTTCTCGAGACCGAAAATCAATAATTTGTTAACGATTAACTTGTTATTTGCGAAGAAAAAAGAGTAACGGTAAATTTTTGTTAAAAAAAACTTTACATTAATGGAAAACCCTTCCAAAATGTTGCACTGTGACATACATATTTCACAATCTCCAAAAATGTACTCGAACGATTATTCGTGAAAAATACAGAATTTAAATGAAATACATATACATAGGTCATAGGTGTGAGATGTGCCCTGTTTTTCTTAATTGTTCACTTTTTTTTATGTTTTAAATAAAATTTGCATATTTTTATGAACATTTTTAACGAGTTTTTTTCATACATTTTATAAACTTTTTCATATATTTAATGAACTTTTCATGTATTTTATGAACTTTTTCATATATATTATGAGCTTTTTCATAAATTTTATGAACTTTTTCATAAATTTTATGAACTTTTTCATTAATTTTATGAACTTTTTCGTATAATTTATGAACTTTTTCATACAAGTTTTTAACTTTTTCATATTTTTTATGAAATTTGTTCATATGATTAAGGACGTTTTCATACACTTCTTGAACTTTTTTGACATTTTGATTTTTTAAAATTTGTTAAGATATTGTTCATATTTCTTTATGGACATTTTCGTAAATTGTTTTAAACAAATGACAGTCATTTTTCAAAGTCTGATTTAACCCAGTCTTCGCTGCTAACACAGTACAACAGTTTTAAACGCTTACAGGCTAGTTCTTACCAGAATACGAATCTGTGTTTGTTGTGTGAAAGTCACACACATAACCAAGCACATGACGATCTCCCATGAAAATATTGATGTATAAAATCGTATCGTCCTCTAAGTGGTTATTGAATGCACTTCATATTTTGGGCTATTCAAATTGCCAAAAGTGACATGTACAGGGCGGTAGCATCATCTCCTTAGAGTAGTTCATATTTTAAAAATGAAGGTTGTCTTACTGTCAGTGTCAAATTCACGTATGGTACGTATCTCCACTTGTTGTAAATGACGATGAAGAAAGTCAAACAAATAAAAAATTAGCTTTGGTTGGACCGGACTGAATCTCATATAACTTCAGGCCATGGATTACATTTTAAAGTATATTATATTGCAAATGAAACAACATCTAAAAAGTGTACAAAAAAAAAAAATACGTCAGTTATGTTTTTGTCAAACTCACACAGAAAAAACATGTTTTTGAAATCAATTACGAAGTTTGTATGGAATTCGTCAATTCAATTACTTTTTTAGATGATTTTCTTCCAATTACAAAAGTTGTGAATTCAATTATCCAATTTTAAATAAGTAATTGATTTTTTATTATTTTTTACATTGATTTTGCCAAGAATTTCTAAGTTCAATTACAACATTAATTGATTTCCAAGCTTAATTTCAATTACGACAGTAATTGAACATTTTTGGCCCGTATTTTTTTCTGTGAAATTAACAATCTTTTTTTAATATTTTTTTTAAATAGTTCTGGTTGTCATATATGGATTTAGAATAATATTTCAAAAATAGTTATCATTTTAAATAACAGAAAACTGGTTTATTTGTTCAAGTTATTACGTTTAAAAGTATTTCGTTGTGACGAAAGTTATGTTTAAATCAAAAACCCCTTTTCCGGTGCTTGTCGACATAACTATTGAATTACTTTCTTTATCATTATTTCTTCTCTAAATCAACACCATCGCACCAAAATGCTCTTATCAAGTATCGTATTTATTTTGTTCGGCCTAGATAAGATTTCAACATTTCCAAATTCGTTATCATGAGTTCCCTTCAAAGCTGACTGCGGTTAATGCCTCCAAGTGCACAATAAAATGCATATTTTCCCCATATTTTTTTTTAGATTTTGTGTCTAAATTCATTGTTTGTTTTCTTTTTTTTTTAATATTATTTATAGTTCCAATGTACATTAGGGTGGACCTTGTGTCGATATTTTGGTAGATGAGGGCTCTATTCCGTGCCTTTTTGAAAAAAAATGACAATGCGGAAAAAAAAATTAAAAAAAAGAAAAATTAGGGGTTGCGCACGAGCCGAGAAAAAGGTCCACTTTGCCAAAATTAGGGGGGAAATTGCCATAGGTCATCAGGGGTCACCCGTAGGGGGGAAGAATGTATGGCCGACCCCCATTAACTTTTTACCGCCAACATTTTCCCCCAAGACACCCTCCCCTATCTCCTCCCCTTAGGGGGGTCACCATACAAAAATGGAGGTTGCTCAGTATTTTCGAAAAACACCATAGGTCATCAGGGGTCACCCCTAGGGGGGCAAAATATATGACCGACCCCCATTAACTTTTCATCCCCAACATCTTTTCCGAACAAACTTACCCTCTATCTCCACTCCTTGAGGGACTCCCCATACAAAAATAAAAGAAGCTGTAATTGAGTAGTACTACTAAGCACTTTTAATATAATATAGTCAAATTAACATATTTTTGTTCGCTGATGGGTATTTCTTGCGGTAAGAATCGATAACATGTAGTAAATACTGTTTCTCTTCTTCGCCTTGACACAGTATTCTATTATAATCTTGTATCATTTTTACTCCTCTTTCGGCAATGTCGTTCACAACGCGCAAGTTATTTACAATTCTACGACCTTCTTGATAGTCTGCGCGAGATTTCCAGGTTGCTGGATTTGCAAGAATGAAATCTTGCGATATTCCAAATCGTACAAATAAATTTTTGGTATTATGAGAGACGAAGTTGCTCAAGTCTTTAGCCAAGAATTCCTCATTCATATCTTTGAATTTCACCTCGATTTTTTTAACGCTGGTGCTTTTGATTACGACGCGAGGAGCTGGGGGAACCGGGTCGTCTTCTTCATCTTCTTCACCTTCTTCGTCTTCTTCATCTTCTTCACCTTCGTCATTCTCATTTTCTAGCAATGCTTGGGCCATTTTGGCCTTCAACTCATTTGAAACCTTGTCATCGAAAAAGGCAAGGGCTATGTGCTCATCGGCGAGATACCATAGGTGACCGATAAATTTCTTTATCATTACCCGAGATAAATCCTGGTCAACGGACTTGTACTCGACGATGTCCTTCAAAAACTTCCAATCTTGATTCGGCGCCTCAGCTGCTCGAGAAGAACCAAACCATGCCTTGACGTAAAGTCGCACCACAAAAATACAAACGTGTCGAATACCATTCAATTCACATACAGATAAGTGAAAAGTTCTCCGAAACAAAAACATCTTGAGGCTGTAAATGGCTTTTGCCATCCATCGAGCATGGGAAACGGGTCCTGGAGGTCGGAAATGGTAATTCTCAAGTTTTTCACCCAGAAACAAAAGAATTAATTGTAGCATTTCTTTGTAGTCATCGCGAGGGTGTTTCTCCTTCAATTGATCTAAGCAAAACTCCTTTATGCCGACTTGCATTGCCACAGGAATTTTTCTGACGACTTGATCGTCTATCAAGCCAGAATGGAATGGTTTAACCTTTACAGCGTCCCATTCCTGTTTGAAACGGTCAAAGCAAGGAACGCCTGGTGCACTGGTCTTTCCCATTTTTGTCTCAAAAACTTCCCTTAGCACCAGTTCGTATACGTGGTGTCTGCAAGGTAAATATAAGATTTCTCTCTCCAACAGCCGCTCAAGAGCAACTGCGGCTCCGGAGAATGGGCCACTGTTCGTTGATGTCGTGTCGAAAGAAAGTCCTTGTATTCGATGTGTCATATGCCAAGATGCCAACAGTTGATAAACGGCATGTGCTATTCTCCGGCCTTTTCCTTTCCCATCTTCTACTTTGGGAACTCCAAGAAGTTGTTCTTTTTCTCCGTGCAACTGTAAATACATAGATTTTCAGTATTTTTGTATGGGGAGTCCCTCAAGGAGTGGAGATAGAGGGTAAGTTTGTTCGGAAAAGATGTTGGGGATGAAAAGTTAATGGGGGTCGGTCATATATTTTGCCCCCCTAGGGGTGACCCCTGATGACCTATGGTGTTTTTCGAAAATACTGAGCAACCTCCATTTTTGTATGGTGACCCCCCTAAGGGGAGGAGATAGGGGGTGGGTGTCTTGGGGGAAAATGTTGGCGGTAAAAAGTTAATGGGGGTCGGCCATACATTCTTCCCCCCTACGGGTGACCCCTGATGACCTATGGCAATTTCCCCCCTAATTTTGGCAAAGTGGACCTTTTTCTCGGCTCGTGCGCAACCCCTAATTTTTCTTTTTTTTAATTTTTTTTTTCCGCATTGTCATTTTTTTTCAAAAAGGCACGGAATAGAGCCCTCATCTACCAAAATATCGCAAAAATTTCATTTCAAGGTCCACCTTAATGTACATGTGGTATTCCTTAGTAGAGTGCATGGCATTCTCTGTTCTCCGCGTTATCTTTTAATCGTTGTCGTCGTCACTCACACGCCCATCCCACTTACCTAATACTTCACCTCCCGTTCGTTTTTCAAAAATTGTTTCTTCTTCAATAAATTAAAAAAAAAAAAACGTTATGATAAGAACCTTTACTCGGGTACCAAACACTTCGAACAGTTTCATTGAGCTATCAATAAACAATTGTTGTGGTGGCATAACTACCGGCACTCCTCCTCCACCACCTCCAGCTCCACCTCATCACCCGCCATAATGTTTAAATAAATACACTGTTTGTACTCGTATATATTTAGTTGAAACATATGTGTCTTGTTGTTTTCTTTGAAATTATTTGTTAACAAAGTTCATATTATTAAACAAATAATACAAATATTCGTTTGCATAAGTGGTTAAAAGCGACAGCCGTTATTTTCAATTGTGTTGCAGAAGAACTTGGCCAGCGAACGGATGTCTGTCAGGCTTGTTGTCTCTTTCAAAAGAACACGAATGAATTCGTGACAAAATTTTAATAAAGCATGATTTATTGACATTAAATGCGTGTGTCTGTACATATTTTATGGTATTTTTCTGTGGTTCTCACAGTTCTTTGTTTAAAATCTTGAACGAGTGAGTCCTCAACGAATGTCGTTATGAAACTACAATTTCACAGGAATATTCCTTCATCACGTTTCGTTTATGTGAATTGAATTTGGCTGGAGTATGTTTGTTTAACTTTTAACTTTGCCAAATAGTTGTGGTTTTTCTTTGCCCAATAAAAGGTGCCTAAGCTTGAATTATATTTAGTAAAGGCAAAACTGTTCAAGTCGACAAAATTTGGAAATATTCACTGTTTTGTGGTTTTGGGATTTACAAAAAAACTGAAAACCAGCTGTCACGCCGGCCAGCATGATCTTCGTGACTTGTCACTGCGAGCAACGATTTCGAACAATTAGCAAAAAAACCTTCCACAGAATCGCCCTATTTATCCGAGGAAACAAACTATTCCAGTTCAATAAAATTCTTTTCTCAATCTTAAATTTCATTGATATGTGGTTTTCGCGAAAAATCGCTTAACCTTAATGGTGGAGGTGAATTTTTTTTGGACATAGTATGCTTCATTAAAAAGAGTAAAATTTACCACCACCTCCACAGTTTAGGGGACTTTGATTGATTATGCTACAATGTGCTACAATTTCAAAGGGCTTTCTCTTAAAGTAAATTTTTTTTTTATTATTAAAATTTTGCTCACTTTACTTTTGCTAATAACAACTTAGGTTAGCAATATTTCAGAAACCGCAATTTTTAAAATTATTTGTTTTCGCTCTCCTGAGAAGTTTCCAATAGTATGTTGTTGTTATTCATGAACATTACAGAAATATAATTTATCTGGTATTTAATCCGATTCAGTCTAATGTACTCACATATATTACAAATCTTAATCCTGTCCATAAACCAAAAAAACAAATGCCATTACAGAAATGTTGCTCTCATTTAATTATGCAGCCCACAATTACTGGGTCATTGGGTCGATAAAACCGTTTGACGAACAAATATCTCTCCATTCTTAATCATGCTTGTGTTGTTGTCCTCAAAATGAATGTCATTCCGAATATAACACATACAATGCTACAACTGCACAAAAAAGCTGGACATTTCTGCTCCCCCCTTCCACATCCCCCACAGACAACAGCTGCTGCCCCAAACATACCAAATTCTTAAGTGATTCGCGACACATTTTATTTTTGTTATTTTTGGATAAAGGCAGAAGAAGAGCTACGTCTTCTTCTGCGTATCGGTTTTATTTTTTTCTTCTTCTTCTTCTTGTTCCTCATTGAACATATCTTTGTTACTTGGAGGCTAAGTGATCACCTCACTCCCTGCAGAATTTCCCCTCGGAAGAATTAATATCCAGTTTTTGCTTCGTTGTAATAATGTTATACGTACGTATGTGTGGTATCTGTTGTTGTTGTTGTTTGGTTCGCCTTAATTTTTCGTACGATGAGCACGGACTGGAGTGTGATGTGCGTGTTGAATCATCATCGTCGTCATTCATTGACTGCAGCGGACGCCTTTACAAGAACAAGACAACATTCAAACATACTCTGAAACGGGTAAAAGAAGAAGAAGAACTTCCATACATTATCATGCACTACTGTAAGAACAGCGTTGCCATCTGTCAATTTGTAAAGAATACATTCGGTTTTAAGTTGGCAGAAAAAAACCAGCTACAACGAAATTACAAAAACAACAACCATACGAGAGTCCGTTTGAAACTATTATACGTTGAGTAGAAGAGGAACTCTACTGCAAGAGCGCATTGTCATATATCGTTTTGAAAAAAAATCTCTTAAATTTCAAGGAAACAAACTCAGGATCTCGTTTGTAATCTCGTAACTTGTAAGGAAACAAACTCAGGATCTCGTTTGCGATCTTCGAACCTAGAAGGTCTCTAACTCTAGTACACTAAACCCGGCCTGTGAGGCGACTCGATTTTTTTTAACACGGTATTTTACGATCGGTTACAAATATCAACACGTGGTTTCATGTCAATTCAGGCGACTGCTGTACTTGTTTGTGTGTAGACGTTCATAATAATTGTATACTACAAGATAAGTGTTTTTTTAATAAAAAAAATATATATAAAAAATTAAAATTTTGTACTTTTTAAAAAAGTAGCCTCACAGGCGAGGTTTACCATTTAAGTGTAAAAAAGAAGTTTAGTATTCTAGGGCTAAGATGAGGCGTAAATTCAAACATTTTGGACTTATTTTGACTTATTACATGCAATAGGGTTCTTTCAGGGCCAAAACTAAAACAATAATTACAAAATTTGATCAATAGTTGGATGAACGGTAATGTCGATGCAGAAAGTAATTCTCAGTCAAAAAGATTTATATTCAGTACAGCAATTACACAGTTCTCGGAGGTTAATTTCTTGGACACAGTATGTGACCTAAAAAGGTGTAAAATTTACCACAACCTCCTCAGTTCACGGTTAATGGTGTGAACAAAAGACGAAAATACAAAAAGAATAATAATGCAACAAAAGCACAGCAAATCCTTTAGTCTTTAATCATGCCTACATGATTTTCCAACAAGAGGTGTTATTTTGGTATTCAAAGAAAAATTTAATTTTTTTAAGATAAATGATTGGATGTTTATTTCATAATAAAGAGGAAGGGCCTCATCAGTCAATATGCTTTGGGCAGCGATATTCTCAGTTGAGCGACGTGCACGGGTTTTATTCTTCACACTTTTGCGAACTGTGACTGCAAGATGTTCACCATTTTTGTAGTGAATTTTAATAATTTCAATGCGTTGTTGAAGCGTGTATTGCTCCATCTTAATATTATTTACCCTCGACACCGATTCACTGATACACTGATTCACTGACTCTGTCACGCAGTACGTAGGAATTTAAATAGGCATTCTATAAATAACTAGTAAGTTGTAATGCGCCGATGGCGCCCGTTGAAATATGGAAAAAAAAAGTGTTTAAAAAAAAAAAAATCTTGAAAAAAAAAAATTTGAAAAAAAAATTTTGTAAAAAAAAAAATTTTTGTAAAAAAAAAATTTTTGTTGAAAAAAAAAATTTTTTAAGAAAAAAAATTTTTGTAAAAAAAAATTTGTAAAAAAAATTTGGGAAAAAAAAATTTGGGGAAAACACAATTTCTGTACAAAAAAAAAATATTATTTTTTTTATTATTATTCTTTATAGAAAATTATAGAATGCCTATTTAAATTCCTACGTACTGCGTGACAGAGTCAGTGAATCAGTGTCGAGGGTAAATATATATTAAGATAATAATAAAAAAAATAATATTTTTTTTTGTACAGAAATTGTGTTTTCCCCAAATTTTTTTTTACCAAAATTTTTTTTTTCCATTTTTTTTTCCTTTTACAAAAATTTTTTTTTTCAAAATTTTTTTTTCAACAAAAATTTTACTTTAACAAAATTTTTTTTTTTCGCAAAATTTTTTTTTCAACAAAATTTTTTTTTTCTACGAAATTTTTTTTTTTCAACAAATTTTTTTTTCCATATTTCAACGGGCGCCATAGGCGCATTACAACTTACTAGTTTATAGTAATGGCGTAGTTTGTACATGTCAAATGTCAAAGAATAAAAGCATCAAAAGTGACTGCTACCGAAATACCGGGTGATTCAAAATAGCACCTCTTGTTGGAAAACTTTTTATTTTCCCCAATAAACCTGAAAATCTGATTATCCAATTTATTGTGATATAGTGTGTGTGACCAAAAATATTGCACTTTATCGTTTACAAAAAAAAAACAAAAATCCAGATAAATCAGCCTATATGGCAACACCACTCACACAATGTTGTTATTGCTGCTGGGTTTTGTGTCATGTCTCTTAAGAGTATTGGAGTATACACATTGAGTTGTTGTTGCTTCGCTGTCGATTAGTTTTTTTTTAGGTCAATACGTTGTGCATTCAGTCGTGGAGATACTCTTCTTCTTTGCCCTGTCTTGGCTGTCGCTTGACTAAATGCGATATTGGTTTTCTTTCCGCACCCGACGAGGAGACGACCGACACCAAGTAGCAGAAGTGGCTGAAGACGATAAAGTGCGTTTGCGACAACAACACAAAGGCATTCAACTGTGATATTGTTGTTGCCTTTTGCATTTGTTGTCGTATGTTTTGTTGTTGTTTTGCTTTCTTTCTCATATTAATTACAATTTTGCCTTTTGGCACCGTCGTCTCTTGTTGTTGTTCTTGCCATTTGTTTTAAGATTACGACGACGAACTACGAAGTCTGTACTCGTTTGTCTGATCGCTGTTATTAGAATATACTCTGTGTCTCCTTCGTATGTGAGTGAGTTGTGTGCAATGAATTTTCAATTTGCTTGTTGTCGTCATCGCTGTTTTTCGGTGTCGGCTTTAAATTACAAATTAATGGGAAATTTATTGAATTGCATTTCGGAAATTTGCCGAGAGTGTAGTTGAGGAAATGTTGATTGATTATACAATTGAAAATATGATAGCTCGCTATAGGAAAACATACATAAATATGTGTGTGTGTGTGTGCGTGTGTTTTAGAGTATAGAGTTACTGGGAAATGGGTCAATGAGAGTAAGTCCCCTTTTCCACAGGCAAATTGTTATTTGGCAAATTTTTTGTTTTCTCTTTTGAAATTTTCGCTTGCTTTTCCACTAGCAAATTTTTCTTTGCCAAATTTGCGAATCAAAATACAAAAGAAAGAAAGAAACGTCAAAAGTGTTTACATTTTAAAGAATTTTTCGAAGAAGTGTATACATAATTTAAAATCGGTGCAATAATGGACAAGGAGTGTAAACATAATTTAATAAAAGAGATTTTGGATTGTACAAAATCCGCGTTTGATATGGAGTCAGCCGGCTGTGTGTCAGTAAAACGAATAGGTTAAAAAGGAAATGTCAACAAAATTGTTTGCAACGAACAGAGCAAAGCAGAATTTGCGTGTACCGCAAATTCTGAACAGGCAAAGTTTTGTTTCTCTTCCTCGCACCCCTCTCGCCTACAAACTCAGAATTTGCCAAATAAAAATTTGCCTGTGGAAAAGGGGACTAAGTTTTGTCTTTGAAAGTGTCGTAGTGTCTTGTTAGAGACGACATTACGACAGTTGTGCTACATGCCAACGAAAAATAGTTTCAAGAAAGCAGACAGGGCGACATTTAAGACAGGGTGAAGAAAATGAAACCATTAATTAATTTTTCATCATTAATTAGGTTATTTATTCTTCATGCATTTTTTTTTTTTCAGTTAGTCGAGTTCGAGACCATTGATTATTTGTAAAGGGTTATCCATTTTGCTTTTTAAAAGTAAACGTAAATAAAACGCATATAAAATATTTTTTTCATAATATTTCTTTTTTCATACAATGTGTGAAACTCTACATCATTTAAATGACCACCAAGCCAAGTGTTGCCAGCATTGATTTTTTTTAAGGTAATTCTGGAGGACTTTTTGGCACATATTGGGCGGTATCTCAGCCATAACTTGACGAATGTTCGTTCTTAAGTGCTCCAGAGTTAAAGGTTTATCTGCATAAACACGGTCCTTCGCGTAGCCCCACAAAAAAAAGTCTAATAGTGTCAAATCGCATGATCTTGGTGGCCAGTTGATGTCGCCACGACGAGAAATTACGCGGCCAGGAAATGTATCTGGCAATAAAGCCATATTCGCTCGATTTGTGTGGCATGTGGCACCGTCTTGTTGCAACCACATATTCTCCAAGTCGTATTCTTCAATAGCAGGCAAAAAAGTCGGTTATCATACGACCATAACGCTCCGAATTGAGGGCGACAGTCGTTCCCTCGTCGTTTTCGAAGTAGTAAGGTCCAATCACACCTTCGGACCAAAGAGCACACCAAACGGTGACTTTTTGTGGATGTAATGGCCTCTCTTCAATTACTTGAGGATTCTCAGAACCCCAAATACGACAATTTTGTTTAACATTAACATAACCACCGAGTGAGAAATGCGCTTCATAACCATAAACCATAATCTCCTCTTAAAGCACGATATGTGGACTGTGCCAGAATCATCATTTTTGTAGTGGGTTTTTATAATTTTTACGCGTTCTGTGATAGTTAAGCGATCCATTTTCATCAATGTCAGACTTCCAATTGAAAAGGAAAAAAAAATGGTTTGAATGATGTCGAATTGCAGCCCTATACTTTTAAAATCACGAAATGGATAACCCTATATTTCTTTGCAAAACTAGAAATATTCAAAAAATCGTTTCGAATTAAATAAAATGCTAAATAAAAAAAATCTCCAATTTAATGAACCATTTTAGGGGACACCAGAAATGTTTTTTTATGACTTAAATATTAGGGATACTTTTGGTGCAGTTTAAATAAGATTCACTTGTTCGACAAACAGAATAGTTTTCTGTTGTTGCTAGTTTCCATTATCACACTGGACTACAGATTCTAAGTGAGTCGGATTACAAATACTGGCATGAAATCTCATCGTTAAGCTGTGTATGTATTTGTGAAATAGCAGAAAGGGAAAACGATTTACAAAATCAATCGGGGTGCTGCCCAATTAGTAGTCCCGGTTTGAATTCAAGTTAATGCGGAGATACATTCTCCTTTTTACATGTATTTCCTGCATCTGCTCTAGTTGTTTGTTTTCCACACCAAAGCCCTTCGAGAGAATCCCTACAATATCCATCACCACTTCCTTTGCTTAGTTTGTTGTGGCTGCAAGTGCTCGGGGCTGTGGATGATGGATGCACTCTACACTCTCATCTGGTGTTATTATGGCATTAAACCATAAAATCCATATGAACAGCAATTTCACAGTCATTTCTTTTGGAGCAGAAAATTATGGCGAGAAAACAACAACAAGAACAACAAAAGGGAAAGAAGAAAGACCAAACAACAACAACAGCAACAGTAACAAGAAAACCGCATTTTAGCCAAACAAACAACTTGTAAAACGTGTCTTCACTGTTTTGAATGTTTTGCTGTTTCGTTTGCATCTTTGTTTGGCGGTGATCAATGCACTTTTTCAAAATTGTTGCTGTTGGCGTTGCTGTGGCGATGTTTGGGTTAAGGTGCTCTGCCTCCACAATATCCAACAACAGCAACAACAACAACTCTTGAAACCACTTACCACAAAATAAAGTATTATCTTTCATAAACTAAACTTGCACTCATTTCAAAAAAGAAACAAAAAAAACTACACCTAAACCCCTCCAGGAGAGCGCAGTTGAGGAGGAGGAGAGGACAAGCGGCGTTGTTTTGTTATTACTTTGGCTCGCCTCGGTTTAGTTCAATTCAGTTCATGATGGATGGATATCGCTTTTGAAATAAAAAGTAAAATTTCAATCATCCGCTACGCATTGACTTTGCTGGCTGGCCGGGATTTCTTGTTTGTGTGTGTTTGACTTTTTTCATATCAAGGCATCTACGGATCATATTTATTTTCTATTCCAAACATCGAGAGTTAGTCATCAATATTAGCAACATGTTGTTGCCACTGTTGTTGCTGTTGTTGTTGTAGCTGATGTCGTGTGATCGTAATAAGTATGATTGCCAAGTAATAAAATTGCGTAGATGTTTGTGCACTGAGCTGTTGTTGTTTTTCTGGATTGTTGCCTTAAACGCGATCACAGACCGCTCTGCACTTGCCTGTAATAAAATGAAAATGCAAAAAAAAAAAAACAGGATTTCTTTTCGCATTTTAATCATTTAAGGAAAACAGAGTAAAAACACTTTAATTGTGGGTAATTTATGGTTAATTTTCTTTCTTTCAAAGTCACTGAACTCCTCCTCAGGAGGAAAAACTAGATGAGTAGCCAAAAAAAGAAAATATACAATAAAAAAAAAAATAGCTCCACCAGCTGTCCCATGCAGCAGCGATTAACGGCGGCCGGCAAACATTGGCTTTTTTTCTTTAAATAATTGTAGATATACACCAATTACAATTTTTTTCGCTTGGGTTTTGTATAACTTGGAAAAGGAAATGAAAATGGAGATATTTTTATATTGAAAAGAAAGAAAGGAAGGAAGGAAGGAAGTATTTATAGCAGAATGTATGATAAAATAGTTTTTCTGTGGAAAACTATAACATTTTCAAAAGGTTATTAATTAGTTGTGCGCTTATAAACATGCAGAAAATCGAATGGAATGGGGGGGAACAACAGGCCAATGGTCATGATCAAGTTCCAAGGATTTTGGATCAATTTTTTTACAAGGAAACTTCACAAACGAAATGTAATTGACATCTTATGATTTTCTGATTTTTATCAATTCTCAAATTTTCCTAAATTTTTTTTTTTAAATGGTTATCGTTTTTTTTTTAAGGTTTCAGTTCAAAAAACATTTTTTTTTTCGTAACGCTTAAGTAGTTTACAAATTTGGAGTCTCTTCAAGTTATGCTAAGAAAAGTGAACAATTTTTTTTTTAAAAATAATAAAAAATTGGGGAAAATTTGAGAATTGATAAAAATTGTTTTTAAAAAATTTGACGTGATACAGACCTTTCCACGAGTCTGCCTGCCAAAAATCAGCTCGATTGGATCACTGAAAAAGGGTTAAAAATCGGTCGAAAGGCTTTCACACAGGCCATTGCGAGCTTTATACTTCAAACTTTAAAAAAAATTCTGACGTGTACATGAAAATCGCCGATACACGTGTATTTTTATTTTGTATCCCCTTTCCGAAAAAGTAAATTTGGTTCATAGGACAGAATGTGTGTAACACGGTGTAATAATTTCAATGCGTTGTTGAAGCGTGTCAAATGTCAACTAATAAAAGCTTCAAAAGTGACAGCTACCGAAATACCGGGTGATTAAAAAAAAAAACACCTCTTGTTGGAGAACCCTGTATAACATTATTTTGTCTTCGTAATCAAACATTTGCCATGAAAAATTTAACCAGACACATGGTTAAAAGAATGATTGTATTTCCAGCTCTGTGTAGGAAAGGAGGCTGTATCGTAGAATGGAGATATCACATTTATATAGGCCATGATATCTGGTGAATTGTACTCTATAGATCTTCAGTTCGTTCTGTGCTACTCTTAGTCGGACAAGCACCTTCATTAGAAGGAAGTCTGAAATGTATAATCGCTATTTCGAATAAGTACTTGGACGGCATTCCGAAAAAGTGTAGGACTAGGCATAGACCTTGCGGTACGCATTCTTGGAGTAGAGACGCTTTTAGCCAAGTGACTCTTACCATTTGAATGAATTCTTGCAGAGATTCTCCTGCGAAGACCTACAGGTTGAAGCTATTGCAAATTTAACTCAAAAAAAAAACGCATACCTTCTTGCTTGCTATAATGATTACAAATATATGATGTGTATTGTCTGTCCCAATAAAATGCATTATCTTTTCATTCCTACAATCTTATCCTTATGCACGTTTTATTGTTCTATTCATGTGCGATGGACGCAGATCATAAAGTTGGGGCCCACCATTGAACCATAATCCGAGTTTGCTCATTGTTTTCTTATTGTTGTTGCTTGCGGTTTTCTTCTTCTTCTCCTCTCCATATGTTTTTGTTTTGGTTTTAAGATTGTTTGTAATCTATTTTTTTTTCTCAATCTTTTGTTGTTGTTGTTCTTAGCATTCAGACCCACCAACCAACGGCTGCAGCAGCTGTTCACGATTATCGTAGTTGTGGTTCATTTCGACGTTGCTACGGTTCGATTCCTTTCATTCAAACCAAACATCGTTATTGTGTGTTTGTTATTGTTATTATTTTAAAGATTTATTAACACTTTTTCTCGCGAGTGTGTCGTTGACGAGTTATTCCAACGGATTTTGAAAAAACGAGTTTAGATATTAAATTCAGAAAGAAAAAAAATAATAAATAAAAATCGCATCTTAAGCTTGGCAATTGGTTACGTTTATGATTTTGTTTTTATTTCGTTTTGCTTAAAAGGTTTTTGTTTATAGACGGATTTTGATGTACGGTATCATGGATATGCAGAACTGCTTTTTTTTCTCAGCAGATGAGGAAGATAAATGGGAAATGTTTTGACAGATATATCGGAATGATGCTTTGGTTTTTACAGATTGTACAGAGGGAGGACTCGTTGAGGAATTTACTTACGCTATTTTCGGCGATGACAGCTACACCCTGATTTGTGGTGGTATTTTGACTGTGGTAACAGACTGTTCCTTTAATTTACATCAGAGGGGCACGTGAGCAGTCGAGATTAGGATCATATAGTTACAACAAAATGTGGGATTTTCGACCTTTGGACTTTTTTAACTTTTTATTTAGACTTTTTAGTTGGAATTTAAGTTTTTATAGAATTTAATATTTAAAACGTAGCAAATTTTTAAAAAAAAAAACAATATCTCAATTCAGTATCAGTTTATGATACATTAAACAAATAGTTTACTTAGTTATTGTACCGCACCGATCGAAGTAAAACGAGCAACGGTTTCGATGAAAGTGGCTTGGTGCGGACAATTTTGTTCGACAACCTTTGAAACTAAGCTTTCTATAGCGCGCCATACTTAAAACAGATTTGGGTTTGATTTTCGACAAACTGGCGGAGTCGCTATCATCGGCTGTGCTACTAAACGTTTTATTGCTCTATTTGTTGTCCACCAAATGTCATCCTCATCTTGAGGCTTAGCAATATTTTTATTTCAATATTTTTCCAAGTGGAGTTTGTGGCTGCAACTATGGAAAAGATCACATCTTAGGTGAAATGGTGATTAAAATGTATTAGTTTAAATCCCTCGGGGAATAAATTTGCTAAAAGGAACTAAACCAAAAAAATCGACACAAAAAGTCGATTATAGGGATTTATTCCCTTCACCATTAATTTTTCAACATTTTTGTAGTCGATTTTTGTCACTGTCCCAGCAAAGAAGTCTTTTCTTTGAAGTGCTTAATATCTACCAGTAGGGTCAAATTTTAGAAAATATCGAGAACTACTATCGATTATTTCGTAATCGATTTCGCATACTAGCAAATCGTTCGAAACTGTAGGGTGGAGTTTTAAAAAATATCGAGAACTACGAATAGACTGTTGACAATCGATTGTGGTTTTCGAAAATCGATTATTTCGTAATCGATTTCTCTTATCAGTAATCGATTTCTCATACTAGCAAATCGTTCGAAACTGTAGAGTGGAATTTGAGAAAATATAGAGAACTACCGTCTGTCATGTTGACAATCGATTGTGGTTTTCGAAAACCGATTATTTCGTAATCGATTTCTTATATCAGTATGGATTATTAGTAATCGATTTCCTTTACTAGCAAATCGTTTGAAACTGATTTTCGTAATCGATGTTCCATGGAAGCAAATCGATAGAAATCGATTTTTTTAGATTTCTTAAAATGCAATGAAAAATAAACTTCTCCTTTTGTACAACAGAAAATATAATTCTTTTTAATACTCCATAGTCGAATATGCCCCATAGAGACAATTTGCACAATGTGGAATACAAGCTGTAAAATGTTCATAGAACTCAAAAAATATCTTCTTAGTCTTCATTTTTCATCTTGACTAGTCCAGCAGCGGTTTCTAAAAAAAAACAAATGCTGGGTTCTCGTTAAAGGATTTTTTCTATTGAGTGGAACATTTCAATAGGGCTGTTGAGGGGGGTGGACCGACCCAACTTATTTCGATTAAGATTCTTTGTACACGTGATCGTTTAGATCTCACAAACATGGCTTATTTAAAAATAATAATATTTTCAAAGGCGAAATATATTTCAAGGAAGAAAATCTATTTTCAGAGCCTAACAAGTTTCAGATTCAGATCGTAGGTAAACATATTAAGATGACTTTTAGTCCTTCTTCTTGATTTCAGGCAGAGGTCTGCGAAACTTTCTAACTTTATGTTTAATAATGAAATTCGATATAGATCGATTGTGACTAGGGCTCATAGAAGTCGAAATTAATTTTAAAATATTTATAAATATTTTGTTTATTTTTTTTAAGTGGTTCCACACTTAATGCCCGGCCCCCTACGATTGAAAGAATTCAGCGGCTTTACAAAGTCTTCAGATGTTTGTTCTGGCTGTCGTTTTTTTTATTTGTCTGGCATTAAGGCGTGCCTCTCATTTTCGCTTACTTTGTTGGCCATGGTCTTAAGCTTATCGCCTTAATTAGCTTTATTCCATTGGATGTGTAGTTCTCTTAATGTCGTTAAATATACGATGGTATAAAAAGCAAACGGAACGGCTTAAACAACACGTGCTTAGTGTTCTGTTCTGGCCTTTTGCCAACGTTGATTTCTGTTTACATAATTTTATTTTTTTTTGCTTCCAATAAATCACCGAATGAAATACAATAAATAAGAAAGAGGTGAAAAAAACAGCGACAAACAAGTTCAATTTACTTGCTTGAAATATTAAATTTCATTTGAGTTGTGTGTGTGTGTTTTTTTTTTGTATTTTGAATTTCATTCACAGTAAGAAAATTTCACACCCTCATTTCACGCAACCGCACGCTTTTGTCAAAGTCTCCATCTCCCATCAGCCGGTCGTCGTCGTCGTCGATATCAACAGCTATTTAAATGAAATGATTCAAATTTAACGTTTTATTGTGTGGCTATTATTGTTGTTGTTGTTGTCATACACTTGATTTCTTAATTTCAAGGGCAGGCCATTGAAACTATCAACTGTGTGTGTGTGCGAGTGTGTTGAAAATTTAATGGGTGAATCGATCGATCCCCCGCCCCATCCATCCATTATTGTATTTCACCCCTGTGTCTGTCTGTCACTGACTGAGTCGCTGTTTCATCTCAATAGAAATCCAAACAAGCTGCTGAATATAAACATCAGCGGCAGCCACCACCACACCGTCGTCGTTGTCGTCGAAATGACACTGAGCTCTAAGCCTATCACCTTCCGTGGCGGTAGTGAAAACCCACACTTAACCCAAAAATTAATTTTGATTTTTGTTGTTGTTGTTATTGTTCTTATGAAATCCCAACAAATCAAGCTAATTACGCTGTTGTTGTTGTAGTATTTCTCCAAACTTAAACTTAACCTTATTTTAAATCTTTTGTCTAAGAAATTCGATTCGTTGTCCAAATCAATGAATGTTGTAAATGTAATTCGGCTATTCCATTGCGCAGGGTGTTGGTCGAGGGGATGACGGCAATTGAAATTTTAAAAAAGAAAAATCAAAACTTACCATTTTTAAAATTCCCAATTAATATTGAAAAGAGAATCACAAAAGCGAGGACTAACTAAAAGTTCTGAATTTTTTAAATTTTGTAACTCTTGGTGGGTCTTCCACATTCGACTAAGAATTAGACCTCAAACTACTCTGTGCACGGTATCATTTTTCATACTCACTGACCCCAAAGCCGGTTCCGAAAGGCTCATGCTTTTTCTAGAGGAGGTTTTCATGAATAGAATATTAGAACCACTGTTAGTTGTGCGATTAGTTCGTCTTATTAGTGGATTTTTATTCTTTTAATCGTTTTATTCCGTTTTACAAATCAAACTTCAAAAATAACTTTCAAACGAAAATCCATCACAACAAAACTAACATCCCCCCCCCAACGACCTACACTTTCAAGTGTGTAATATGTTCCTTTGTATGACCTTTTACATATTTTTCCCCAAGGTCGGCCTTCCATACACATTTGTAGGAGCTCTAGAATTCCATTCGTTTTGACTGTTATGAGCATTCATCATAAATACAAATCAATATTTCATCTAAAATCGAAACACACAATAAATGAAATGAAACATTCATTTGACCATCCATACATTTTAGAGTTGATACGATCGGGGTCTTGCACCACCAGTTGGCTGGCTTGTTGTAGTCATTTCGTTTCGTTTCATTTTCTGTTTTGTTTAATTATGGCATTAAAATTTATTTATACACTTAATTCTGAGCTGAGTCGTTTTTTTTTATTTTGTTATTATTTTTTATTGTTCTGTCAATTATTTTTAATCGTGTCCGAGTATGTTGCTGTTTATTTAATTCTATTACCATCCTAAGGAACGGCAACGTCATGTGGCGAGTAGGAACAGCAGCTGTATGAAAAATAGGAAACATATATGGGAGGACAGTGAATTTTAAAAAACCAATTGATATTTTCTATAAATTCAGTTGTGACAACTGATGGTTTATATAAATTCAGTTGTGACAACTGATATTTTATATAAATTCAGTTGTGACAACTGATATTTTATAGAAATTCAGTTGTGACAACTGATATTTTATAGAAATTCAGTTGTGACAACTGATATTTTATAGAAATTCAGTTGTGACAACTGATATTTTATAGAAATTCAGTTGTGACAACTGATATTTTATAGAAATTCAGTTGTGACAACTGATATTTTATATAAATTCAGTTGTGACAACTGATATTTTATATAAATTCAGTTGTGACAACTGATATTTTATAGAAATTCAGTTGTGACAACTGATATTTTATATAAATTCAGTTGTGACAACTGATATTTTATATAAATTCAGTTGTGACAACTGATATTTTATAGAAATTCAGTTGTGACAACTGATATTTTATATAAATTCAGTTGTGACAACTGATATTTTATATAAATTCAGTTGTGACAAACGATATTTTCTATAAATTCAGTTGTGACAACTGATATTTTCTATAAATTCACTTGTGACATGGGATATTTTATATAAATTCAGTTGTGACAACTGATATTTTATATAAATTCAGTTGTGACAACTGATATTTTATAGAAATTCAGTTGTGACAACTGATATTTTATAGAAATTCAGTTGTGACAACTGATATTTTATATAAATTCAGTTGTGACAACTGATATTTTATAGAAATTCAGTTGTGACAACTGATATTTTCTATAAATTCAGTTGTGACAACTGATATTTTCTATAAATTCAGTTGTGACAACTGATATTTTATAGAAATTCAGTTGTGACAACTGATATTTTCTATAAATTCAGTTGTGACATGGGATATTTTATATAAATTCAGTTGTGACAACTGATGTTTTATATAAATTCAGTTGTGACAACTGATGTTTTATATAAATTCAGTTGTGACAACTGATATTTTCTATAAATTCACTTGTGACATGGGATATTTTATATAAATTCAGTTGTGACAACTGATATTTCATATAAATTCTGTTGTGACAACTGATATTTTTTATAAATTCAGTTGTGACAACTGATATTTTTTATAAATTCAGTTGTGACAACTGATATTTTATATAAATTCAGTTGTGACAACTGATATTTTATATATAAATATATAAATTCAGTTGTGACAACTGATATTTTATATAAATTCAGTTGTGACAACTGATATTTTATAGAAATTCAGTTGTGACAACTGATATTTTATATAAATTCAGTTGTGACCAATGCAACTTTATATAAATTGACTTGTGACAACTGATATTGTAATTCACTTCCAAAAACCGCTTAAATTTTTTGACCACATTTATCTGCAAGACCCTCGTTTCATTTAATACAGTGGGTCCTTATGTCTTGCATGTATCTTAATATGAATTACTTGTTACATGTGCGAATGTTATTTAGTTCGTGGTGACCCACTGTCGCCTAACATTACTTACTCACTTGTCATGATGTCCATCTGTTGAACCCCTGTTCGTGATGGTCTAGCCCGGAATTAAGTAACAAAATATTCAGCAAGTGTATGTCGTTTTTTTTTTTTTTGCAATTGTTTTATTCATCAACGACAATTATCACAGAATTTGCTGTCATGTTGCTGTTGTTTTTGTAGTTACTGATGGTGGTTAATGTTTTTTGTTCATTATGTTGCTGTAGCTGTCTTGCTACTGTAGGGGTTGAGAAGAATGTCTGTTTATTGTTGTTGTTGTTGTTGTATTGCCAAGAGTCTTTGCTGTGCTGGTGGTGTTGTACTACACTTTCTTTAAATAATTATGATCTCATAATAAAAAAAAAAAATAAATATCGTTAGTTTTTCTGTCTCTGTGATCTCGGTGTTGTCATATTTTAACATGAGACGTGTGTGCGGGCTTTTAAGAATTTCATTTCTGATGTATTCTTACCTAATATGGCTTGAGGGGCTTAACAGCTAATGAGCATGATCGGCAGCTTGTTTTTGCTGGGGTGGTACATGTCCGCAGGAAAGATAAGGAAATCGTCCAGGGAGGTGTTTTTTTCGGAAATGTTTTATGACTGATGATGAATATTGATGGTCTCTGGCGAGAGTCTATGAGAAAATGCAAATGCTGAGAGAATCATAAATAGAATTACTTACTTTGCCTTGTAGAATGGTTGAGATATAACGTGTACTTACTTATACCCCTTAACATTCCAAATCAGTGAGTGTTTGACACGGTGGCATATAAATTTATTCTATGACAATCAAGCTGTCATCAAATTCTGTCTGCCTGAACTAAATATCCTTTGTCGACTGCCCAAAACTCAGCAAAATGGCTCATCAGTTCATAATGCATTTTATCTGTGTGCCGGAAAATGTTTCGTTGATTCAATGAGAGTGTTTCATTGATTTAATGAAACTTATTCATTTATTCAATGAAAGTGTTTCATTGATTAAATGAAATTTATTCATTTATTCCATGAAAGTGTTTCATTGATTCAATGAAAGTGTTTCATTGATTCTATGAAAGTGTTTCATTGATTTAATGAAAGCGTTTTAGTGATTCTATGAAAGCGTTTCATTAATTCTATGAAAGCGTTTCATTGATTCAATGAAAGTGTTTCATTGATTCAATGAAAGTGTTTCATTGATTCAATGAAACTGTTTCATTGATTCAATGAAAGTGTTTCATTAATTCTATGAAAATGTTTCATTGATTTAATGAAAGTGTTTCATTGATTCAATGAAAGTGTTTCATTGATTCAATGAAAGTGTTTCATTGATTCAATGAAAGTGTTTCATTGATTCAATGAAAGTGTTTCATTGATTCAATGAAAGTGTTTCATTGATTCAATGAAAGTGTTTCATTAATTCTATGAAAATGTTTCATTGATTTAATGAAAGTGTTCATTGATTCAATGAAAGTGTATCATTGATTCAATGAAAGCGTTTCATTGATTCTATGAAAGTGTTTCATTGATTTAATGAAAGTGTCTATTGATTTAATGAAAGTGTCTATTGATTTAATGAAAGTTTTTCATTGATTCAATGAAAATGTTTCATTTATTCAATGAAAGTGTTTCATTGATTCTATGAAAGTGTTTCATTGATTCAATCAAAAGTGTTTCATTGATTCTATGAAAGTGTTTCATTGATTTAATGAAAGTTTTTCGTTGATTCAATGTATGTGTTTCCTTGATCTTGTTAAATCAATTCAATGACCTGGTCTCATTGCTTGCATATGCTGTTTTTATTAACTCAACCAAATAATTTCAATATACTCTTGCAGTGGTACGCTCTTCCACATGTGCCCTCTCATTGCCTGCCATGTATGGGCGTATTCCCCAACAACAGTATTTTGTTAATTCCTTTTTCTAGAGCTGCTAATTGTGTATGTTATGATGTCAATTCTTTGATTATTTAGTTCACTGTTAATGTTGTCTTTTTTTCATTGTCTCATCTACTCTGTGAGTATGCCGTCGTTCGTCCGTCCAAACATCATTCCAAGCGCGCTCAAAGGTCTTTTATAATTTTTCCTCTTCGTATTTTTTTTTTTTCAAGAACTTTTAAGTATTTTGTTGTCACAAAGCAAATTTGCAAGAAGCAAAAAATGTACAACAATACTTAATATCGATTGATTTTCCGTTTCTATTTTCTTTTAAAACATTAGAAAAAGAAAAACATGTTTCGGTTTCCACAAAATTAACTTTTGTGCAATTTGAAATCGCATAAAAAAAAAACTAGCCGTGCTGCACATTTATTGTTCTTGTCGTCCCCCAAGTACTTTCGATGATGATGATGTGCGATGATGTCTTTGGAAAAGATTAACAACTGTTTCTCATGTTCTTTCTTGTTGGTCGGCTGTTGTCCGTCCATCGTTCATTCATTCTTTCTCTCGTCGGCTTTCCCAACACAATGCGGACAAACTGAAGACTGACAAATGCCTTTTTGGCTTTTTCTATATCGTTCTCCCCACATTCCGCTTAAGACTCTTTCGTGAATTATTGAAAATGGCAAAAATTAAAACAAAAATAGCAAAAATAGTTCTAATCAACACTGCCGAACGACGTCAGTCGTCATTGCCGTTCTGATCATCATGTCATTCGGAAAGTCGCACGCCTAAAGAAGTGTTGAACGGCGCCGTAGAAGCAAGACCGTGTTGAAAATTAGATTTTTGTTTTCGAAAATGAATTTATCATCAACGGAACGGCGAATGGATTGAAATTAAATTAATTGAGAAAAAGAAAAACTGAAACATTTTCCCCATAGATGTGAAAATAATTCCAGTTTGTAATTGAAAAAAAAAAACAGTGGAAAAAACTTATGAAAATGCTATTTTGAAAACTTCAACCAAATGGCTTTGACGTGTAAATCATAATGAATTGGAAATATCGAGTAAATCGGTTATAATGATTTGAAAATGTAACCGCAATTATCTCGGTTAAATGAGACAAAAATTAACCAGTTAAAATAACCTAAAATGTAATAATTTCAAAAAATAAAAATATATCCATCTGTTTACATTAAACTACATAGTGAAGTGACCAAACGCCTCTGAAACCATTGCAATGCATTGGTATTTTTAATAAATCTATGAAATTTGTCATAGTTTGGCAGGATTGTAGTTCATGTTTCATCTAAACTTGTGTTTTTTTTTAGAATTCACGAGGACTGCATTGATTTTTAAATATTTGTTAGATTTAAAAGTGTAACAAATAGTGATTTTATGATTTTGGTTAAAAGCATTTACTCTGAATTTCATTCGGAATTTGTTTCTCATGTTAACATTTAGGTTTAAGTCGCTTAAACAAGCAGTAGTCGTTGCTTGTAAATAGAAAATATATCAAAGGACGCGTTGTCATTCTATTTTTAGAATTTACCTTTAAAGTGGCAATATCCAAATCACATAAAGCGATGATGAAAAGAAAAAAATAAAAAAATTGAAAAATTTAAAACAATTTGAACATTAGTGAAATACTTAAAAACATTTTCAAATATATATCCAAATCAATTGAAATTATTGAAAAAGAAAACAGAACTTAATAAAAACAACATAAATTAAAAATAGACAGAAAAATTTAAATTAAAATTTAAATTTAGTTTAAATTAAAAATGTGAAATTAATTACAAATTAATAAAAAATGTATAAAAAAATATTTATAAATATATATATATAAAATATATAACAAATAAATTTCAAATTAATCAAAAATAAATGGCAAACAACTACAACAGATAAATAAAAACAAAAACTGAACTGATTTAATACAATTAATTAAATAAATACATAAATTTTAAATTAACAAAAAAGGAAAATTACAAATTAATTAAAAAGAAATAAAAAGTTAATAAAAAATTTAAAATAAATAAAAAATAAAGTTACTTGAAATAAGTATAAAATAAAATAATAAATAAAAAGTTAATAAAAAATAAAAAGTATAAAATAAATTAAAAAAAAATAAACAATGATAAATTAAACTACAAATAAATCAAAAAAATTATTTCGCAAATTTATAAAAAAATAAATTATAAAATTACAAATAAATTAAAAAAAAAAACATTTTATAATACCACAGTTTACAAATTATAATCAACTTTCGGATGAGAGCCAATGACAACAAATATTAACGTTACTTGTTGAGCAGAATGTGTATCAGTGTTTCGTTCGTCAAGCTTGGTTCTAGTTTTTGAGTACTCGCATGTTGGCAGCACTGCACTGTCATAACGACAATCAGCTGTTGCCACCGCTAAAAACATCGCAATCTTGATTGAAAGATTCTTAAAATACATCCCATCCCGAGTTTTTTTTTACGGAAAACTTAGGTGAAATGGGCGAATAGAATACAGAGCGAGTACAACAAAAACTGTGCAAAATCAAATGACGACATCAAAGAGTTTGGGACGAGGTCATCATGGTCGATCAATCTTAAAACCAATAACTTGAAATTCATACCTTTACTCAATTGCGAATAAAAGCGAAACGCGTGCATCGATTTTCATGATCTTTGTCTCATTTTGCTCATAGGTTATGTGACTTTACGTAAAAGTAATAAGATTTGACATTTTTTTTCATTTTGGATTTTTTATGGATTTTTTAAAAAAAAAAATTTAAATCTTTAGGCAAAAAATAAGTTTTTTCCTTTATATATTCATTTTTAACTTGGAAACTGTTGCTTGTATAGGAAAACAATATATGAACAGATAAAGGGAATTGTAATTTTAATTTTTTTAAAATTTAATTCAATTAAATCGGTCTAGTGGTTCCCGAGTTATGCCGGACGAAACAAATTAACCAAAAAATTTTTTTTAAAATTTAAAAAAAAAAAAATAAAACAAAAACCAAACGAAAAAAAAATTTTTTTATTGCGTTTTTCGAGCTCATGTCAAGGTTATCTACACAGAAAAAATTATCGCATCCGGAGTACATGAAATTTTTTTCATTTTGTTGAGTAGTGTAATCAATGATCTCGAACTCGACTAACAGAAACAAAACTGTATAAGGAATATCGATCCACAATAAATAAACAAAATTATTTTTAAAAAAATAATATATAAAAAACTCGGATTTTTTTGTGGAAATTTTATAAAAAAAAACCTACTGGATATTTTCTCAAATTTCTTTTTTTATTTGAAAGTTCAATCCTTCCGGTTAATAATGGAAAATAAAATAAAGATTAGAAAAAATCATAAGAAATATAAATAAATAACAGATGAAACATGAAACAAATCAAACACAACTACAGAAGGAAATTAAATAAATTAAAAAAAAACAAGCATTAAAAGTGAGATCTTAAAAAAAACCAAAATAAAATGTACAACATATTTTAAAACTTAAGTGAAACCCGGTAGTTTCTTGTGATAAATCGTGACTAAAAGAATATTGAAAAACTTTGCAAAGAAAGAATAAAAACAGATCTGTTTAATTTATCCCATAAAATTCTGAAACTAACGGCAGACAAATAAAAAAAAATCAACGCATTTTATCTATAAAATTCCATCTTCTGATTCTCTTACAGAAATATTTTAAGCAATGTGACAATACAAATGTATAATTTTACATAAAAAACCCCCATACAATCATCGTATTTTTTTTTAAATATAAACATCATCGTCAACATACTAAGAAATGTGCCGCAAAACAACGAATATATTGTAAACATAACAATTAAAACATTAAGTCAAACAACAAATATTATTTCATCCTATCTATTAAAACCCATTCCATTGGGAACACAACGAATTTATCGGAAAATCTGCGGAGAAATTGTGATACACGATTGTTAGGGAGACAACAGCCGACAATCAAGTGCCCTTTGATTTGCGAATATTTTTTGATCTCTTCAACGAAATACATTTTAATTAAAACGATTAAATGTTTGTAATAAAAACTTAATTGTCGAAACAAAACAAGAAAATGCCGGTCAGTAGTTTTCAGTACAATACAAGACCCTACAGTTCGTTTCGGACTAGTAGGGGTAGTTGTGGATTGCAACATCAGACTACAGCAACGTATTTGCAGCAGCAGCAGCAGCAGCAACAACAGCAGCCTCAGCAGCAGCGCACTAATCACAATTGCAGTAAGACATCATTGAATACAAACAACAATACACACTTAAACGCGGGCGGCGGTGTCAATCCTTTGCAGACATCCTCATCAGCCACCTCGATATCGATTAAGAACAACAACAACAACATTAGCAACGGATTATCGTCGAATTTTGGTAGACAACAACCGTTTCGTAGTAGCTTTTATGGCACCCGTTACAACCACAAACTGGCCGGCGAGTCTCTGACGTCCATTAATAACTCATCGAAATTATCCACGCCCACAACTGGTGCGACAGCAAGTGTAAAGCCATTGACACCGAAATTGGTGAAACGCATCGAATCGACCTGTACACATCACACCAAGTCCCGGGCCCCCAATCCGCCTGGGCACCATCAGCATCAGTGCAATAGTAACGGCACCACTAGTACCACCACAACAATGAATGGTGTTCATTCTGCTCCGTCCACTGCCCAGAAACAGTATTTAAGGCCCCGCAATTTACCGCCCACACCGCCTCAGAGGAAATCCTCGAATTTCGATCGTTTCCATCAAGCCAATCTAAGTATTAGACAGAAGACTAACAACGGCGCCGCCAATTCGCCACACATCAATCGTTCATCGGCCATCAGTTCCAGCCATGACTCTCAGGAGTCGCTGATACCGAAAGCCGCGCATGGCGGCGGCTCGGCGGGACTGCTGTCGCAGAAGAGGGCCTACAACAATACAGTGAGTAAAGTAGCTAAGGAAAATCAACCTAAGGACACCAATGGATCTCATAATGTACTGCAAAAGTCCACTAAATCCTATCCAGCACCGCTGCCACCCCTCGGCACACCCAAGTCGGTGGCTTTCAGGCGCAAATGCAAAGAAGAGCAAAGACTTAATTCGGTGTCAGCCTCACCGAATTTGAATCAACGTCGTTTCATATCGAGTGTGGGCATAAATTCGTTCAATGCCACCTGCAATGCCAAGGCCACACCACCAGGTCTCAGAAGGAAAACCAACACCAACCCGGCTGCCAACACCAGTGCAGTGGTAGCGGCCATGCCGCTTAAAACAGGCAGCACTGGCAGCAATAGCTCGTCCAATCAGTCGAGTGGTTCGCAGGGCTCACCCAAGTCGAAGAAGGCCTTCTCCACGAAATTCCCACAGGGTTTGCCATTTGAAGATGAGTTCTATCGACGCTATCGTTCCTACTCGCAATCCTCGTCGAGCAATTACAGTTTCTACAGTTCGAATGGTGGTGGTGCCGGTGGCACAACACCGCAAACGCCACGGGACTACGATGCCGAGGAGGACGATGAGTTCCAGCGCAAGCCCTCGACCGATGAGCCCCTGTATGTGGACTTTACCAAAGTCATGCATCATCACCGCCGCCAGGAGTACAACAACAAATCCCATACTAATCATACAACGAATACTACGACGACGCCAATCTCACCGCGTACCACATGGATCGGGTCCGGCTCTGGCTCTGGCCCGCCTGCCAAACAGACAACGAATTATGATGCTAGTCTAAATTCACCTCATACGCAGCGACGTTACAGCCATCAACAGCAGCAGCAACACTATAATAATGTGAACGATTCGACGGAAACGCTTAATACGACCTCCTCCTCGTACATACGTTCCAAAACGAAATATTCCAATTGTATCAACGATTATCTCTACGCTAGTAATGGCAAATTGTCCAGCCACTCGACGACAACTAGTGATAGTAGAAAATCCCATTTATATTCCTCGAAAAATCTGGATCCTTACCATCAAGCCGATAACGGTTACTACACTCATGCCTCACCCGATTCTTCGCCACCACCGGCGCCCACCAAACCGACGGACATCTATATGGCAGTTTCTTCGTGGGCTCCAAAATGTTCTCATCCGACTAAGGTCCTCATACCGGCTGCCAGCGATACGAATAACAATAAAAAGGATTACAATAAACAGCGTTATCATCATCAATACGGTGCAACGACCGATAAATATTATGGTGGATCAGCGGCTGATAAGTCGGATGATGTTTTGGAGCTCACGAATAGTGAGTATAGGTGAGTGGCTTTTAGTTTTCTATTCCAACGAATACTATTGTAAACATTTTAAAGAGAATAATTTACAATTAAAGCTCAGAATTCTTTCTTCGAAAGAAAATCTGTCGTCTGGGTCTTTTTAAATATTTGCAAAAGAGTCCACATATTCCGTAAAACGTTGCACAAAAGTTCGTATTTCAACAATGTATTCGAAATGTTGGAAGGTATTAGAAACTCCTCTTAGATAGTTCCAAGCAGCTTCTCTCGATAGAAAGCTCGAGTCACCTAGATGCTTTACAAATGATCTAATTATGATATGATCTAATACGATAGTGAAAAGCTCACAGATTCGAGAGAATTTCCACTTCTGTTCATGCTAAGGAAAATGAGTAGGTACGTGGTAAAATGCAAACCTTAATGTGCATAACATTTGAAATGAAAGCTTTTAATATATTTTTGGGAGGGTTTCCAAAATAAATTAATATTTTTTATTATACGAAATTCAATTTTTTTTATTTTCTAAACGGATACCCTAAAAGCTGTTATAAAGCTTTTGCAGTTTGTCCCTTCTGTGTGAAAGCTTTCATTGTTTTAATTTTTTGTGTGAATACTTTCAGGAAATATAAAACGGTTTACAATATACATTAATGAATTAATCAACAGTTTAGTTGTTACACTAACAACCTTAATAGCTTTTAACCTTGCATACAAGCCTAAGGCTTCGCGGGGAAATAAACAATTTTTAATAGAAATTTGTATTTATATTTCAATAAAGAATTATATATAAAAAAAACAGGTTCCATCTGTTTGTGAGGGCTTTTATTAATTTAAGTCAAGCTCCTTAAAAGCTTTTAATATTTGTTCGGCGCTTTGTGAAAGCTTTTTTACATGCACGTTATGTGATGAAGTTTTCAGGATATTAAAAATATTTAGAAATTCCTTGAAAGCTTTTAATACTATTTTCGGTTGTTTGGGAAAACTTTTAATTCATTCCCTTTATGTGATGGAGTTGTCAGCATATTTAAAATAGGCTATACTATAAAATAAATTCTTTAAAAGCTCGTAATATTTTTCCGTTCTATTCGAAAGCTTCCATTATTTTCACTTTTTGTGTGAAAGCTTTTAGAGAAGTTCGAAATGGTATACGTTAATTCTAAACGTTTTGGTTTATAAACAAAATATATTGAGTTATACATTTGTCCTTCCAAATTAAAGCTTTTTGAGCATTTGAGCTGTTACTATTTTCTATTCTCCCCCTTTTGTGAAAGCTTTCAGCGATGGAAATTGTAATGAGTTATTCTCATTGTCATCACTTTAAGTTATTAACTTGCATTGATTGCCGGAAAACTTTCTATATACATGAGCATCACTCGGAATCACAACAACAACACATATAAACTCACAAAATTATAAGTTTTTGTTAAAAATCGTTTTTGTTCCATGTTTAAATATGGTAAATTCTACTTTTTGCTGTGACAATGTTTTTTGTTTTCCAAGCCGGTTCCTGTTTTTTTTTTTCTTCCAACAACGAAATAAAAACTAATTAGCTAAACAAGGCTAAAAGCTCACTCAGTCGCTCATTCGCTCGTGCGCCGCCATAGCATAGACAGACAGCGTTTGTATGAATATCAGCTAACAATGTGGCCAACGGCACACAGACGCACGGAGAGTATGGGGGCCCCGACTCCCATCCCCAATGTATGCTAAATCAATAATCAATACATGAAATGTATGAAATGCAAACATGTTCCAACGGACACAGATGGCGCTTAATTTGAATTTGAACATTGTTGGCCGTTTAGGCTTGAAAAGTGCTGGTGCTGCCTGTTGCCGTTTCATTTTCCAGCTATGGCAAACAAAAGCAGTTATGTTTCGGTTAATGTTCTTGTGTTTTATGTTACAAGATCACCAAATATGGCCGAAAGAAAACTAGCCAAATATGGGTAAACTAGTCGTAAATCGTTAAAAGAGACAGACGGGCGGACAGACAACACAGCAACAGACAATAATCATCTGCTAATAGACAACAACTTAACAATATTTTCTGTTTTTCAAATTATATATTTATACGACGACGACGACATCGTCTCCCATAGAATTCAATTTGTTGACAACTGTTTTGCGCTGTCTATTGGTTTTCGTTCTTGTTTTTTTTTGTTGCGGTTCCGTAATAATGTATTTCTGATGACGATGATGTCTTTAACGTTTCAATTCCAAGCATTTTCAATGGCCCTTCTGAGTTGAGTTGCCTCTTAACAAGTGCTCTTTAAGTCGCTTCATTGCCAGTGAGGTTGACTTTTTCTGTGTATGGTTTTTTTTTGTTTTGTTTGTTTTGTTTGACGAAAAGCTGCTTTTAGCAGTTAGCTTTTCGAGAGAAAATATAACCACTGTTGTTGTTGTCGCGTCTTTGTTGGTAATTGCCACTAATCAGTTATTGATGATGGCGAGATCATTAGATGGACTGTTGACAGCCTTCTTAAGTAATAAATTGTCAGATTTTACTTGACAATTCTTTTGTTACTGTGTGTTCTTGTTTTTGTTCGATTCCATTCCATAAAACTGTCAACGTTCATCAATCATGTGGTACAATCGTTGAAGATCTCTATAGAGAAAACAGTAGAAGACATACAAAAAAAAAGTGGGTTATTATATTTTATTATCATATTATTTTCCAAACTTTGCAAAATGTCAAAAAAAAAACAACAATATTTTTGGAAACTTTATTGTATTGATAAAGTCCAAAGAACTTGACTTATGGACAGGTGGTGAGTACAGACTTTGCTGACAGAATCGGAAAATGGTTTTCATTGAAACCAATTCTCTGAATGATAAAATTGCATTAGAAATTTGCATCGTGGAATATGAGCATTTTATTTCACAAATGCTTAAAAACAATGACTTATTTTTTTTATTTTTTATAAAAACTTAAATTTTTTTTTTAAACAAAAAACAAAATCGAAAATTCAAATCTTTATTTTTCTTCCGAAAGGACATTTTATGCCAGTTATTTTTGGAATATAATTTCCTTCATTTGGTGCGGTTAATCGGGCCATATTTTTTCAAAAATGATGATGGCAGCAACGTAACCGTGAATGGTGCTCGCTATCTCTATCATGATATCGGACTTTATGCTACCGGAAATTGAAGCCCGTAATCTTGACAACATTTTGTTTTAACCGGACAGTGCCACTTGCCATACTCGAACGATACATTCACAATGTCATCCGCCTCACCAAAAAATCCTCTTGAATGAAAAATAAAGATTCCACACTTGATTTGAATTTTTGTATTTTCTTTTTATTTTGAAAAAATAAAAGTTCATAGAAATTAATTTTGGGCTAGTATACAGAATCTGAAAATTATACGGCAAACGCAACAACAAAAATAAAGACATTTTTTGTGGACTGTTTACTTGCTTTGCTCACTTACTGACCCTCAGTAGATTTGCGACGAATGGTTTTGTTCGTATCGAGCGTTCTGTAAGAGACCGATTAGTGTGTTGTGCTCAACCCGCAACCCGAGACCGAAAACGAAACGAAAAAGAGGATTGATACTCAGGCACTGAGCGATTCCGTTTAATTTTTTTTTCGGTCTTGCCAGTGAGGAGACAAATTTGGTTGAGCATATTTTGCGAGCTTTGGTTTGAAGCCATTTTCATTATGAAATTGATCTCCAAATAGTTTTTGGGTCTGATTTTCCTGTCACGTGTGGGATCTCTTTCACATTTTGGAGGGTAATTTCGTTTTACACATCGATTTTTAAAAAAAAAGCCAAATTAAATTTAGAAAAAATATTTTCACCAGTGTCGAATTTTACGTTCTACCATAAATACACTACAATCATAACAATGGAGGAAGAATTAAGAACAAGCAAAATGAAAAATTCATCGATTTCCATCGCGATTTTCGCTTTATTCCATGTTATCCCATGAATCTACTCCTCATTATAATTTCTTGTTTGGCAAAAGTAAATCAAAATACACCCCAAATTGAAAATGAAATTTGGCCCGAAATTATTCGTGGAGCAACAACACGGAATTTTATGTTTTTTTTTGGGTTGCTTGATTTTATATTTTTACTCGTTTTCATTTCAAAATTAGATCCCATTCATATGAATTGCAATATCTATTTGGAAATTACACCCCAAACTCCAAAATTAAAATAAGTCGAAACTGTTTCCACACCTTAAAAACAATAATAAACGTATACCCCACCTCAAATGATTGAAGCCTCTTCTTTTCACTTCACTTTCTTATCATTTTATAATTATTACCTCCAAAATACGTTTTCCCTGACAAATCCAGCCTTGTAAAGTTCTACATTTAATTTGTTCTTCAGTTAATTTCAAAGATTTTTGCTCTATTTTGTAATCTGTCTAAATCTCTGTTTGCTTTATTTCCTGTTTCTTATAATATGGCTAAGAGGTTTAAACGATTAACGCACCAGAACAACGCCTGCAAATTTATCTTTACTCTCTGCGTTAGCACATTAACAACATTCCAAATAAGGCTTCGGGAATGCCATACAAGAGCGAAGAAAAAAAAAAAAATAAAGAACAGAAACCAAAGAAAAAGTCAATTGTTGAAAATCGTTTCTGACACTTTCGCAGAACGCAGTTAATTGGTTTGTTGAGACGAGGCAAACGAATTAAATAGAAAGATTAAATGATTTCCATATATGGAGACATGAGCGGTTTCAACGAAATCTTCAACACACTACAGTTGATGACTAAGAAATATCGTAATCGTCTGGATAAGCCGATACTTGCTCCTTATAGAATACAAATTCAAATAAAATTCTGAACTCGAAAGAGAAAGAATTTTTAATATTCAAAATATGGTTAAAAGCAATCTTATGCATGATACATTTTGCTTGGATTGTCATTTAATAGAAACAAGGAGTTTAATAGAAATCTTATAGAACAGAATATTTCTGGTCACTTCACCCACAGTGCAATCAGTCTATATCTTTTCCGGTTAGCTGATAGTAGTTGCTAATAGTTTCAAATTAATATATATGTTTGCGATGAAGTCAACTAAAAAGTCACTATTGCTAACAAACAAATGAAACCTTTTTTTGGTATAGGGTACTTTGAATATTGCCAATACGGCGGCTATTAATTTTCCTTTTCTCAGCATTGCATATATGAGGTGTTACTTAAATCTTAGAAGACAACCAAAGACGGGTTCCCGGTTTACGTCAGATATGGTGATTTCATTAGAGATAACAATTCTAAAAGCTGCGCCCATATCAACTGATATGGGAGTCTTAGGCTAACTGTGGTACATTTTAAACGTTAGGCCATTGACATTGGCCACACAGTACGTCAACCAGCAAAGATAACCTAACACGGACAGCCCTTGGGTGGAATCCACAAGCTAGCGGTACGAAGTGATACTGGCCAGAATGAAATAAAATTAATAGCTTATGTGAATGGAATACATTTGTAATGACCCTATGTTTCACATCGAAACGACGGAAATAAATATGTACAGTGCACTCTCTCATAAGCGGAAACTTAAGAGACTGTGAATTTTGTGCGTTTATGAGAGGTGTCCACTTATGAGAGTAGTACACGAGAGGACTGAAGCGGATTGGTACTGAAAAAAGTCACCGTTTATTAGAGGTGTCCGCAAGGAGACATTGGCTTACCAAATTGATAGCTCGCTCTATGTCTGTCCGCCTTGCATCACTCTACTCTCTACTTATCCGTGTCCGTCACTCTCTCAGTTTCTCGCATTGCATTCCTTATTATTTGTCTTTCTCTCTTTCGTTGCCTCTATCTATGTCTGTCTGTATCTGTCTTTGTCTATCTGTATCTGTCTTTGTCTATCTGTATCTGTCTCTGAATAGACCCTCTGTTTCTGCCAAGCTCTCTCGCTGTCTGACTTCCCTTATTTCTAGCTTCCTGGGTCAACATATTTCTTTATATGTGTCTCCCTCTTTTTCACCTCCTCTCACCCCTCTCTTTCGTTTTCTTTCCCTCTCTCTCCTCCGCTCTCTATCATTCTCTCTTTGCCTCTCTCTCTGTCATCCGCTCTCTATCGCTGTATCTTTTTCTCTCTATCGTTCTCTCTTGCCTCTCTCTCTCTCATCAGCTCTCTGTCGCTGTATCTTCTTCTCTCTATCGTTCTCTCTTTCTCTCTCTCTATTGTTGTTTCTCCCTCTCTATCGTTGTCTCTTCCTCTCTATTGTTGTCACTGCTTTTGTCTTTGTCTATCTGTATCTGTCTCAGAATAGTTTCTCTGTCTCTGCCAAGCTCTCTCGCTGTCTGACTTCCTTTACTTCTATCTTCATGGATCTATGTATCTCTATATATCTGTCTCCGTCTCTCTCACCTTCTCTCTTTCGTTGTCTTTCTCTCTCACCCCTTCTCTTTCGTTTTCTTTCCCTCTCTCTCATCCGCTCTCTATCGCTGTATCTTTCTCTCTTTACCTCTCTCTCTCTCTCATCCGCTCTCTATCGCTGTATCTTTTTCTCTCTCTCTCTCATTCGCTCTCTATCGCTGTATCTTTTTCTCTCTATCGTTCTCTCTTTGCATCTCTCTCTCTCTCTCATCCGCTCTCTGTCGCTGTACCTTTCTCTCTCTAACGTTATCTCTTTGCCTCTCGCTCTATTGTTGTCCCTCCCTCTCTATCGTTGTCTCTCCCTCTCTATTGTCTCTGCCTCGCTCTCTATTTTTTTCTTCCTATCTCGCTCCCTATCGATTTCTTTCCCTCTCTCTCGTTGTCTCTACCTTTCTCTCGTTGTCATCTCTCACTTCATCTCACAGTATCTCGGAGTCTCAATCACGCTCTGTAGCTGCCAGTCTCTGTTGCGCACCTTCTATTCGCACTCTCTTCCGACCTCTTATTTTATTTTTTTGTTCCTCACGTAAGATGTTCTGCTTTAGAAACTTTGATGACTCACAGTCAAACTTGCATCTTTTCGATAAGTTTGAATCTTTTGGAACATTTTGATGAGACCTCTTTTATTTTGGATTTTTAAAAATATGTTCTTTACAACAACTTTCCTTCTCTTTGTCTCGAGGAATTGCATTTTTTGTGTTTTTTTTATATTTAATTAAATCTTCAACCACACTCTGTAAATTAATTGTTTTTATTACTCAAGAACTTTAGAGAATAAATTTAATCGATCTTAAGACCAACTTGATCTTCGTCCAGAATAGTTTCCCTCTCCATACACGTTGCCGATTTTAATTCCATTCACATTCTTGTAGGCGTTTTTCATTTCAGATTCTTTTGTTTAATTTTTTGGTTTGTCGTTTCATTTGTTGCGATTTAGCAGCCAACGGCCACTGTTTTGCCATTTTCAGCGTTTAAGTGATTGTTTTTGGTTAAAACGTTCGTTTTTGTATATTATTTTTGTTGTGTTGCGTGTGTTGAGATTTTCTGCCCGGCTTTTTATTATGAACGCTGATCGTTTGTTTTGTTTGTACACATATCGTCGTTCTTATGATTCATCTTTAATTCGATTGTGATGATGACGGACGGTGATCACCATCACGATTTATTTTATAGTTTTTTATTTTCATATTCATTTTCATACGTAATTCTTTGCTATTTGTTGTGTGTGTTTGTCTAACAACACCACCAACAAAACTGTTAAATAATAATTTTATATTCGTATTAATATTTATTTGGCTTTATACCAATTCTTCTTTTTTTTTCGTGTAAAGAAATGTGTGTTGAATTTATAAACAAAAAACGAATGGAGATATAACGCAGCTGTGCGCCAGCCACCACCCTGAATCATGTCGTTGGATTTGTTAGTTTGGTGCGAACATATCAATTTAGAATTGTTACTTGTTTTTTGTCTTCTTCTTTTTATGTTTCTGTGTTTTGTTCGATAGTGTGCTTGTAAACAAATAATTAATTTGTTAATCCGCGTAATAACATTGATGGGGATCTGGTGTTCCCTTTTGGTGGTAAACATCATGAGTTATGATTCAGCCATAGGAATATGTTTTTGTGAAATTCCGTACGAATATTTAACATATTTTCACTTAGCCAAAACAAAAGCCTACGATTGCATATTTTAAAACGTATTCTTGATGAACTCACATTTACTAATATTTTCTTTTGTTTCTTTTTAGGTAAGTTTTATAAAATTTCAAATGGCTTAACAAAATTACCTAAGGATATTCGTAAGTCTGTAATGTAGTTTTAAGAAAAGCTTCCTTTATTCTGCTTTCAATTTTGAAATAAAGCAACGTCACATAAACATTGCTAAATTGTTTCCCACGACTGTGGTAGTCTACTAATTGGTCGCAAGTAATTGAAAAATGTCCCGCCTAATATCTGACCTTTGCGTTACGATCTGTTGATTATGCCAGATATTTAATTTATAAATTAATTTCAGCACAAGAAGGGTGACCATTTTATCTATTGCACCATGCCCATCGCCATTTTTCTTGTCGACTTATTACATTGTCTCTCAAGTTCTTGCTCCAAATGTCCAACTATTTTGCCGTAGTTCTTCCATGCACATTTCTTTGCCACTCGCATTGTAATCATGTGTGTTAATTCATATTTTATGGCGTATTTCTTTCGTCATTTCTTTGGCTAATTCGTAACTGTTAATTTCGGCAAATTGACCAGTCATTGCTGAAGCCAATCATCAACGCGTCGCGCCGCGCCATCATTTGGTGTAACAGCGGAAAACAAAATGCCATACAAAAAGAATGCTAAAACAGAAACAAAATGCGGCGGCGTGGATGCCTGTCCGTCCAGTCTGTAGCGGGGAGATTGAACCAAAAGGGGGCGGAGAGTGCGAACGTTCATTGAACTGTTGTCTGTCACGCTGTTTCACATTAAAAGTCCGACTTTAAAACTCACACACACACACCCGAGACAGTAATTGGCGCGAATGTTGCTGTGGTATGTGTCACTTACAGCAACACATTTTACTGCTGTCGAACAAAAACAATGAAATTGTTGTTGCTCAACAGAAAAAGTCATATGGCTACACCACCACTCACTTGATACTCACTATACCCTTTCTTCACCTTGATCACCTTAACAGACCCAACCTTCATTCCTTCCGTCCTCGTCCCAACAATCACATCGTCGAGTGAGTCAGATTTCAGCCCAGAAACATGTAACTCTAGAATCATTTGGGCAAAAAAGAAAGTTTAAAGTACTTTAGGCCACAAAAGCACAAAACAAAAAAACATTCGAGCTTTAATGTCTTTTAAGTCACTATGAAATTTAGACGGACCTAAATTGACTTGGCTCTTAGTGCTCTGCCGTTTTGTTTCATTTTTCGGTTTGTTTTGCACAGCCCATGGGGCCCGGAGCGACGTATGAATGTGAACGAATGAAATTGTAAACGTCTCCACTAAAACAGCTTAAATTACCCTTGTAGTTTTAATATTTGATTTTGTCCGTCTTGCTGTGTCTGTCTATCTGTCTTTATATGATTTTTTGCGCAAGAAGACAATCCAATTGCAAAGAACCAAAACAAAAGATGTCTTGAGTCAATGTGTTGGGGGGCCTATGATCAGTCGAGTAAATAATGAAGATGTAAAGGAAATGTTTCAACAATCGAAAATTGTTTACATCAATTAAATTTTTCTTAAATTGTTGTTATTGCTAGTCTGTATGGAATTTCTGTCCAGAAATGAAATGAAATATTTTTTTTTATTTACTTTAAAAAAGCTGTAAATTTTTTGTATTTGGAAGTCATCTTAATAAAAAAGCAAAATAAATAGAAGTAATGTGGCGCCCGATCCGTCATTTTCAATACTTGGTCTTGTCACATGTGTTACTCGATCGTCCTTTTTTAATTTCGAAAATATTTCATCAAAAAATAGCAAAAGAAGTAGAAAATAATGATTCCGATAAATAATGCGAACAATTTCGAACAAATCTTTTCGGAAGTGGCGCCCAATCGGCGACTGATCAAGGACTTTGGGAAATCACTTTTTTTTGGGTAAGCAAACAAAAGCCTTTGGAGTACTAATTTAACGTGATTTGTCATAAATGGTTACGAAGATTTCTCTACACTTTCTTATCAGAAGAGGCGCCCGATCTGACACTTTCTGTACATATATGTTCCATTAGCATGTGGCGCCCTATCGCCGGCTCAAAGAAATGTCGTTGTAGTTAGCACATATCCCAAGAAGTGTACAAAAAAACAGAAGTTATGAGTGCCCGAACCGGCACTTAGTTTCTGTCACAGTTGGCGCCCGATTATGGGCAAGGAATAAATATTTTTTTAAGGATTCTGCACTGGCGCCCGATCCGACATTTTAATTTTTGCAGTACTCAGAGAATTATATTAATATTTTCATAAGTTATGTGGATGTGTTTTAAATGTTATGGAGCATTTCAAATATTTTATGAACCGTTTCATACATTCTATGAAACATTTCATTTATTCTAGGAAACATTTCAAATATTCTATGAAAAATTTCATTTATTCTGTTAAACATTTCATTTATTCTATGAAACATTTCATATATTCTATGAAATATTTCATTTATTCTGTGAAACATTTCATATATCCTATGAAACATTTCATTTATTCTATGAAACATTTCATACATTCTATGAAATATTTCATTTATTCTATACAAAATTCCACTTATTCATTGACACATTTCGTACATTCTATGAAACATATCGTACATTCTATGAAACATTTCATATATTCTATGAAACATTTCATATATTCTATGAAACATTTCATATATTCTATGAAACATTTCATATATTCTATGAAAAATTTCATATATTCTATGAAACATTTCATATAGTCTATGAAACATTTCATATATTCTATGAAACATTTCATTTATTTTATGAAACACATCTTTGCCTCAAAATGAATCGAAACATCGACAGATTCTATAAAGTATCTCATAGATATTCAGTACAAAATGTCACCACCCAAACTTATTAAACCCTCCTCAGCGTCACCGATGAGCAATGATTCAAACACGTTTGTTGTAAGTTGAGTTCATGAGCAAAATTTAAACGCAATTATCCGCAGATGATCGTCTACAGAACCAGCAGCACCACCAGCATCATCGTCATCATCATTGCCATCATTATAATTTGCAAAAGTTCGTGAGGTTAAGCGATACCACTGCTCAGCTCTTCCGTCTGACTGCTACTGTATTCTCGTGAGTGCGAATACTTTAGAACATTTTTTGTTTGTTTTTGCGGTTTTCCAAACGAATACGCCTCGCTTTTGTAAAAGTTTCACAATAAACGCTGCTCCTTTTGTTCTTTTGTATTTCGATGCATTTTCTTGTTTTTGATCGCAGTCAGTTTTTTTTTCATTCGGTTTTATTTCTCATAGAACCTCTAAATTAGAGAGAATAAATGCTTTAAGAATATTTAATTAAAACCTTTTGGACTGGCCGACTGGACGGACAGACAGGCATTGTTTTGTTGATTCCGAGTAGTGGAGCTTTTGTGTTTGTATTTAGAGAACGTTTGTATTTTTTAAATTCTTCGACATTTCTCGTTAAATAAATTTTGACGTTTTTTTTTTGTGTTGTCTGCATTGATCTGCAGCGGTACCAGTTGGCTTTGCCAAACATAAATTTGTTTTAATAATGGTAGCTGTATAGTGTTATGGTTTATGATAGCTCTTTTTGGCGGTTTTTGTTTTTATTGCTGTATGTTTTTTTTTTCTGAAATGATCGTGTAAATGACCTTGTCTGGGTATTGTGAATACAAACTGTGCCGACTATTGGTTTGTTTTGCTTTTGCATTTTATTTTTGATACGAGAGCTTATTTTAAATGAATTTTGGATCTGTCCCAGACACTATTGAGGAATTTGTTTTACAAATTAAACTCTTGAATGGTTCAATAAAATGCTTTTGTGAAAATGTCTAGGAGAACAGCCGTTCGTGCACGCTAACTGATTCGATGCAATCTAATTTTTTTATATCTACGATGTAATTGTTTCATGAAACTATTATTTATACATTAATATTTCTATGATATTGCATTGATGTAATAAAAATGTTTCATTAATTTAATGAAATTATTTCATCGATGCAATGGAATTATTTTATTGATGCATGTGAACTTGTTCTATAAATGCAAATTGACTCAAAAAAATTTTTCATTAATTCAATCAAGTTTTTCATGGAATTGTCGTGTTTATATAATTCAGTAGTTTTATTCATGAAGTGATATTGTTGCACTGATGCAATTAAATTATACATCAATATTTTAATGATATTGCTTTATTGATGTAATAAAAATGTTTCATTAATTTAATGAAGTTATTTCATCGAAGCAATGGAACTATTTTACTTATGCAAGTGAACTTGTTTTGCAACTTCAAAGAAATGTTTCATTAATTCAATGAACCTTTTCATGGAATCAATGAAATTGTTTCGTTCGTGCCAATAAATTTTATTAATTATGCAATGTCATTTGTAGCAATTGTCTCTTTACCTTCCATGCAGACATCTGTATTTAGTTTTGCGACCCACGTACGGATGAGCGGAAAAATAAGGATGGAAAAACTTGAAAATCCTACTCCTATTTTTCTATGCAATACAACAAATAAAAGCGGTATCATCGCCAAATATTTGAACGGGAGTTATCATGGCTTTTTCAGTTCTTTCATCTGTTATTCAGAGGTTATCTCCTTATTAGATAAAACCTTCAGAATTGTCTATACGACTTCTTCATACAAATCCACCAAATGCAAGAATCCACATTTTTATAAAAACCAAAGGGGAGACACACTTTAACTCAAGTGAAACAGTTGCGAACAACATTCAGCGGATTTATGAGTTTTTCTTTTTTTTTGGTGGAAACGTTAATGTGCCACCGGAAATCTGTATGACTCTCTTTCGGAATGCAACAAAGACAAAGGCGGCCGCAGCAGCATTAACTTTTCATTTCACTTCCCTAATTGACAGCAATTATCGTTTGAACTTTGTGCACATTCACCTCAGTTTCCGTGAACTTCTAAATACGAGGAGATCGCTTATTTTGTTTTCACAAAAGTTCAATGCTTTCTCTTTCGTGATAAATTAACCCGCCAAAAAAAAAGGAGAGACAAAAAATGATGATGTCTGTGAACTGACGTTATTTGTTTTTGTTGTTATTATTATTAATTTCCCACGTTTGTTGATTTATATTTTCGGTTATTTCTCGGATCACATTTATTGACCCCCCGCAAACCCGACGACGTTAGCACAAACCGCTCACACATGCATTTCAAATTTAAACGAAACGTTAAATATTTTAAACATGATGGTGTGGTGATGGCGATCATGATCATATGAATGGAGACCATTGATCAAACTCACGTTTAAATGACGACAACAACGGCGACGATGATGATGATCGTCATCCGCATCAGCGCCTCTCATCCTCATCATCATTTAGATGTCTCGTCGGTTGTAAAGGGCATTAACTGTAATTAAAGCAAAAAAATAAAACTAATTCTTGAGAAGAAAATGTAAGAGTTATTTATAAATCATTTGGAAAATGCTACACAGTCAAGATATTCCGCCCGCAAACAAAAAGTCATTGACCAATTTTCGAGTTATTAACTATGGGAGGAATCAATGTCACAAAACTGGAAGTTCTAAATAAAAGGATGTGATCTGTATTCTTTATTAACAAAAATGTGACAGTTTGAACGGTGTTTTGGTGCAGAGCATACACAAATGAACCATTATTGAAATATCTTTTGATTGGAATTCATCGAAAGAACAAATACCCCCTTTAAAGTGTTGCTATTTCTGTATAGCGGAATATCTGTCGATTGAACGGAGGTTGGTCTTTCTATATCTATCGATTGCCCAAAAAGAGGGAGCCTCCTCCTTTCATTTTTGTTGCACACATGTTTTTGGCAATTTGTCTTGCGGTCCGTTGCTAAGCTTTTTTTTTTTAAATGCATTCGACAAATTGTCGGATGTGCTCTTTAAAATTATTTTACAACATTCGCTGCGTATTTTTCATTCGAAACAAAGTCTATTTTTGTTGCGTTAAATGTCTAACATCTGCGATAATAGAAACAAAAATGTAAAACAAAAAGGCAGTGAGTACGGAATTTCCCTACTCGCTTATATTTTTGAAATGCGTATTTGCCGATTTTACTTTTTTATTTCGAATGAAAAATATTCAAGAAATATATTCTACAGTATTTCGCATATGTGCATTCTAGAGGTCCTCGTCATATTGTTCATCCTCGAGTTAAATCGATGTTTCGTTTTCGGGTGTAGAATTTATGTTTTAGTGTAGAATTTAATGGAAATGTATACTTCAAATCTACGTCCATTTTCGTAAAACGCTCTTTGATATCAGGATATCTGGAATGTCTCCTTTCGAATACAGTAGGATTTCTGAAAATCAGTTTTAGGATGTCAACCAATAGATCTCAGAAAATAGAAGGTCTTCTATGAGAAGGTCTTCTATAAGAAGATCTTCTATGAGAAGGTCTTCTATAAGAAGATCTTCTATGAGAAGGTCTTCTATAAGAAGATCTTCTATGAGAAGGTCTTCTATAAGAAGATCTTCTATGAGAAGGTCTTCTATAAGAAGATCTTCTATGAGAAGGTCTTCTATAAGAAGATCTTCTATGAGAAGGTCTTCTATAAGAAGATCTTCTATGAGAAGGTCTTCTATAAGAAGATCTTCTATGAGAAGGTCTTCTATAAGAAGATCTTCTATGAGAAGGTCTTCTATAAGAAGATCTTCTATGAGAAGGTCTTCTATAAGAAGATCTTCTATGAGAAGGTCTTCTATAAGAAGATCTTCTATGAGAAGGTCTTCTATAAGAAGATCTTCTATGAGAAGGTCTTCTATAAGAAGATCTTCTATGAGAAGGTCTTCTATAAGAAGATCTTCTATGAGAAGGTCTTCTATAAGAAGATCTTCTATGAGAAGGTCTTCTATAAGAAGATTTTCTATGAGAAGGTCTTCTATAAGAAGATCTTCTATGAGAAGGTCTTCTATAAGAAGATCTTCTATAAGAAGATCTTCTATGAGAAGGTCTTCTATAAGAAGATCTTCTATGAGAAGGTCTTCTATGAGAAGGTCTTCTATGAGAAGGTCTTCTATGAGAAGGTCTTCTATAAGAAGATCTTCTATGAGAAGGTCTTCTATAAGAAGATCTTCTATGAGAAGGTCTTCTATAAGAAGATCTTCTATGAGAATATTTTCATTATTTCAATGAAATATTTTCATTATTTCAATGAAATATCTTCATTATTTCAATGAAATATTTTTATTATTTCAATGAAATATTTTCATTATTTCAATTAAAAAATTTCATTATTTTTGTGAAATATTTTCATTATTTTTGTGAAATATTTTCATTATTTCAATGAAATATTTTCAGTATTTCAATGAAATATTTTCATTATTTCAATGAAATATTTTCATTATTTCAATGAAATATTTTCATTATTTCAATAAAAAATTTTCATTATTTTTATGAAATATTTTCATTATTTCAATGAAATATTTTCGCTGCTCCTCAGTTCGATGAAATTGTTTAATTAATTAATTTTTTTTATTTGTTACATTAAATTGCCAGACTGATTGTAAACAATTTGATCAGGAGGCAGAGAAACGATTCATTATTCATAAATTCGTGGTTTCAAAGATTCAACGCAAATGTTCATTATCTAACATTGTTCTCGAACCGAATAGTTCGTTGCCAATGCTCTCTTTTTAGATTGTGTAGTGTAATTTATTTTAATACAATTTGTACTTATAAATAAATAAATATAATTGCTTGATTATTTTGTAAACAAATGTTTAATTGAACCAATACATTTTGTTCATTGATTCTGTCAAAAAGTTTAATTTATTCAATTCAAATGTGTCGTTAGTTCAATGAAGATACTTGGCTCAAGCTATGTTTCAAAACTGAACGTTTTCTATTCATACATTTTTATTTATTAAAATTTTTCAAATCCTGAATATTTGTTTTTCAGTTTATAACTAACTTAACTATAATGTGAGTTCATTGATGCCACGAATTTAATTTATTGAAATAACCAATTTTTTTTATTGAGATTTCCAATAATGACATCTACTTTAAATGAAACCCATAAGTTTTGGATTACATCTTCTCTATGAATTTGACAGTATTTGAGTCACATACGCCTGTCGGGCGAAAAATAAAATTTTTTTTTTGTGAAAAACGTTGTGATTTGATAATATTGTTTGCTGTGCCAAAAATGGAATTGAAACTTGGTAAAAATAAATATTTACAAAAGATTTCTTCCTGTTAATTGTTTTCTTCCCTGTTAATTGGATACTTTTCAATCCCAAACATACTTTTTTTTTATTTTCTTGTCGTTTGTGCACCATATTCAATGGTTCATAAACGATCGGCTTATAATATTATTACAATTATAGCAGAGTTACGAACATAATTGGTCTCTTTTTCAATTGACATATTAACTAGAGTTGTGTTCAAGTTATCAATTTAAGTTAGCAAATCATATAGAAACTCAGTGTTTCAAGAGAACGATTCGACGAGCTGGGGATCCTGTGCATGAGAGCTATATTCTTTTGAACTTTCTCCTTAGTTATTATTCCCATTTGTCTGAAATTTGCATTACAATTTCATGGCTAATAATTTAAGTGCATTTTCTCATATGATTTGTTGGTTCGTCATAAAATATTGTCAACTTTTGTCCATAAAAAAAATTTAGATTTTGGTTCGAAACTGGTATTACGCCAACACCACGCGGTCGCATGGCGAATAAAACGGTTAATCTTTTGAAATGATTTTTTAATCTTTCAACCCTCTCAAAATACTTTCCACCTTTTTTTGTTTTCTCTAAGATAAGATCCCCGTCCCTGGCTCCGCTTCTGTAAATGCCGCCAAACGTTGCTGAGCCCTCTGTTCTTGTTGGTTGCCAACATTGGCAGTAGACAAACAGCAAACTGGTGTAAAACACCAAAAACATTTTGTAAAACAAATTTTATATGCATATTTTATTGGATCGACTAAAAACCGTGCGCGCGCTCTTAATGTTGCGAACACAAATTATGCAAAATAGAATCGAAATTGGAAACAAAACAAAATAAATAAATAAATATTTGCCCAGATTCAGATGCCGATACAACAGAAACTCTTAACAATTTACAGTTGGCTGTCGTCGTTTCGTAATAAACTAAAAATGTTTGAATATTTTAAAGAAAACGAACTTTGTTTTTGTACTTTGTGTCTGTGCGAAACCAGTTCTGTTTTTGTTTCAAAAGATTTTCAAATACAATTTGAATAAAATAAACCTACAGTCGTCGTCGTCGTCGTCACACAATATGTAAGATATACTTAACACTTTATTAGAAATATTAAAAAAAAAAAAAAATAATACAGAAAAAAATGTTATGAATTGTTGACCCTGAAACTTGTGAGAAATCTATTGTGCCACAGAAAACATGGACATGGAGTGTTGGTTGTAATCAGTTTGATATTTTTTTTCCTTTGTATGGAACATTACATGAACCGAATCTGAAAGAAAGAAACATTGCGAGCAAGTGTGGATGGATTGATTGCAGGTTGGTTGGCACTGCCAAAGAATTGCTTTGGTTTGGCTGGTTACAAATAGAAAAGATTAAAGAAATCTCTGTCATTCATAACATTATTCACAGATATAAATGAGTCATTAAACTGTAATAAACGACCTTAGAAACAATAAACTCCTCATAAGCAAGACAATTTTCAAACAAATATGTTTTGATTGAATAGCCAATTTATAATCAAATTTGAGTACTTCGAATGCCGAAGACTGGGCATGACCAGTTTCAATGGATCGAATGTGCTGAATGTGTAATTGGAATATTTATGATTTTTTTTTTCAAAATAATTCATTTATTTCTTATATACAAATTCACAGTTTAGTAAGTGGCGCTGGGCACAAGGACATTATTGGGGCGAGTTGGCAGGCAACGTGTATCATAAAATAAAGAATAAATTTAAAATTTAAATTTAAATATTTACATTTTAATCATATGATTAAATTTTATAATATTGTGAAATATTACTTAAATATTAAATATTATTTAAAATTTAAATATTTACATTTTAATATATTTAATATATGATTAAATCTTAATATATATTTACCCTCGACACTGATTCACTGACTCTGTCACGCAGTACGTAGGAATTTAAATAGGCATTCTATAATTTTCTATAAATAATAATAATAAAAAAAATTATTTTTTTTTTGTACAGAAATTGTGTTTTCCCCAAATTTTTTTTTTCCAAAATTTTTTTTTACAATTTTTTTTTTTACAAATATTTTTTTTTTACAAAATTTTTTTTTCAACAAAAATTTTTTTTTTCAACCAAATTTTTTTTTTCAACAAAATTTTTTTTTCCACAAAATTTTTATTTTCAACAAAATTTTTTTTTCAACAAAAATTTGTTTTTCAACATTTTTTTTTTCAACAACATTTTTTTTTTTCAACAACATTTTTTTTCCATATTTCAACGGGCGCCATAGGCGCATTACAACTTACTAGTTTTATAATATTGTGAAATATTACAGTAGATGCATTGCCATGGCTTCTGAAGTAAATAGGATTTCAGATTCGATTTAAAAATCGAAATTCTACGGATATCTTTAATAGCTTCAAAAAAATGGTATTACAAATTTTGTATTAATTACTTCATGCCAAATTCGGATACCAAACGTAAACCTTTAGTACGGACAGAAACAAACATATAATTCCATGTCACGCCACGCCACCTGATGTACGTCATGTTTTTGTTTGATTCCATTTGTATATGACAGATATATAACATGCCCATTTTAAATTCTATTCTTAGCTGTGGACAATTGTTAATCAAATGCCATACTTATTATGAAAGCTATTGTGTTATGGACAATTTTCCATATCGGTTCGCCAGCGATACGAAAGTGTCTCTAACACGTAGAACATCACAAGGAAGATTTATTCCAAAGATTCCTTGGTTCTGGAAGTATCATAATTTCTGCAGTCAGCTAATGAAGCGTTGAACAACAAATACAGTGTCGGTGAAAATAATAGCAGCAATAGTGTTGCAGGCCAACCGACTTCTAGAAGAGTAGAGAAATACTTTCTTAACGGGTGTTCCTATTTGATGGAAAGGGATCACTGTGGTCAAATGTGGTTCAAAGACAATAGAATTGATGTATGTAATGGAGTGAATTACTCTGTCGCCAGATTTAAACACCATTGCAAATCCATGGACATACATAAAACCGGAGTTTCGACAATCAAACTCACGAGCCACATTGAGCTTATAGAGGTCATACGGACAACACTGCGTGATAAGAGACCAAAAAAAAAAACACATGCACTTTTTTTTAGGAACCTCCCCAAGATTGAGGTTCTCGGTGTCATTTTTCCGGAAAAAAAGATCAATCGTATTTAAAGGAGCTCAAATATTTAACATAAATATGCTAAGGTTTTGCATTCTAGAATGGAACAAATTATTAATTTAATTATAATAAATTTTATTTAATTTATTAAATACAATTTGAAAAATTAATTAACAAAAATATTTTTTTAAAGAAATTACGATTAATTTTACATTAAAAACAATTTTTTTTTCATAACTTCCAGTACAAAAACGCTTTGAAGTCTTATTGTTTATAAAATTGTTAAAGACTAAAAGCCTGTTTTTATAAAACGAATGGGTCTTTTGTTTCGTTAAACTAACGAACAGAAATTCGGTTTCGTCAGTGTGGGTTTTCGTAACATGAAAGTCTCAGTGAACTGCCTGTTTCCATAAAACGAATCTGTTCATTCGTTACAGACGGTCTAAATTGCAGTCGCAATAAAATGAATTCTTAAAAGTAATAAGAGCTTATTCTTTTGAAATTGTTTTCCATATGTCGATCTCTAACATATATCTGAAAACCCGAATTGAATCGTTTGAAAAATGTGTTTAAAGATTTTTGTGTCTAATTTCAAGGGCTCTAAGATGGGTCACAGCATTAATGACAATTAAGTTTTGTAATGTTTATATTCAATTGAAATATAAAGATAATGAAATTATGTCATGAAGAAGTTTCTAAAAAACTTCTAGAAACCACTTCCAACCAATGAAGTTTACGAAAACCGTCATTGGATTAATGAAGAATATTTCATTGGATTAATGAAGAATATTTCATTGGATTAATGAAGAATATTTAAGAAGTTACACTTCTTAAATTTATAAAAATGTTTCATAACGCCAATTCCAAATTCACATTGTTATAAAAGTAAATTTTTTTTTAATCTTCTTAATATATATTTACCCTCGACACTGATTCCCTGATTCACTGATTCACTGACTCTGTCACGCAGTACGTAGGAATTTAAATAGGCATTCTATAATAATTCTATAAATAATAATAATAAAAAAAATAATATTTTTTTTTGTACAGAAATTGTGTTTTCCCCAAATTTTTTTTTTACCAACATTTTTTTTCTCCAACATTTTTTTTCTCCAAAATTTTTTTTTTTAAGAAAATTTTTTTTTTTTACAAATGTTTTTTCCACAAATTTTTTTTTTCAACAAAATTTTTTTTTTCCACAAAATTTTTTTTTTCAGCAAAAATTTTTTTTTCAGCAAAATTTTTTTTTCCACAAATGTTTTTTTTCCCAATTTTATTTTTTTTCGAAATTTTTTTTTACAAAATAGTTTTCTCAAAATATTTTTTACAAAATTTTTAAAATTAAGTAACAAATACTTTCTCATGCAAATTAACGGGCGCCATAGGCGCATTACAACTTACTAGTTACTTATATTGTGACATGTATCTAATATCAATTATTTCTCTTTATCTATTTTAGGTAAGTTCAAAAGAAGTTTTTCACTCACTTAATCTAAGTCAATGGAAAATCGTAAGTTATGATAATGATAGATAAGTAAATGTTGAAAGGAGTTGCAAGAGAACTTTAGACAATTTGGAAAGAGCTTAGTTTGCATTTCAGCCAAATATACAGTTTCGATCATTATTTCTTTGCTAATGGTTGATAGAGTTGTATTCGTAAGCTGGAATTAAAATGGAATTTTTTTTATTTTTTTTTTTTTTTTGTTAAACTGAATTCAATTGAAATCTCTGGTCCACTGTATCATTGAATATTGATTTTTCATATTAGTATACTGGCCAATTCGCAGAAAAAACTTGTTCCGCTTTCCTTTTTCAATTATCATGGCCTTACGTAACCGCAATGGAAATATTGCCCTTCCTACTGATTTTCTGTGTTCGCCAGCCTAAAAAAGTACACGTTGTACTTTATTTTCAAAATCTCCCTCCACCCCGTTCGCTAGTTCATATTTAATCTGAAACTGATTCATGGCAGCAAAATATGCTTAGTAATATTCAAATGGAAAACAAAAGTGTTAATTAAAATGTACAACAATAACAACAACATAATAGTTAAGTGTGTAGTATCAATAAAACCGCCATATTTGGCTTGAAAATTCACTAAAATCACATCAAAATTTGACGTCAAATCTTTTATTTATTTTAAACGAAACGGAAAGTGATTTTTTGTCCTCCAACTCTCTCTCTCCCTCTCGCTCTCTTGTTCGTGTTAACAACACCAAAAATCGTTAACAGAACTACCAATGTTTTTTTTTTTTTCTGTTTGTGTATTTTCATGAAGCCAACAGCCAATATTGGCAATAGCAAATAATTAAATACACCTACACGCAAACAATTAAAGCACACATAAAAATCAAAATGAAAACAACAATAACAACAACTCTACCATACACACACACAGAGATCTAATCTCAGCTGTTGGTTTTACTGGTAAAATTTGTGTGTGAGCACAGGGGCTCAGTTCAGTAATTGCAACATTTCTTAACCAAAAACAAAACCAAAAACACGGTTGGCTCAGATCGATACAGACGACAGACAAGCCACTCCGGAGATATACGAGGTCAGTAGGGAAGTTGACTTGGTTGCAATACATGGCTGACATTTTTAACTGACTGATATCGAACCCTAACCGCGAAAAAACGTAACGGAGAGGGTTATTTGTGGTCCAGCAAAAAACTCACGCCCCAACTCAGAATGGTCCTTCGAGGCAAAAAAAAAATAGTCATTTAAGGTCCTTATACAAAGGCGTATGAGTATTACAGGGAATCTAAAAAAAAACTCACGCCCCACCTCAGAATGGTCCTTCGAGGCAAAAAAACTAGTGCTTTAAGGTCCTTCTACAAAGGCGTATGAGTATTGCAGGGACTCGAAAAAAAAACTCACGCCCCACATCAGAATGGTCCTTCGAGACAAAAAAAAACGTCTTAAAGCTGCTCTCAAAATATTCATATTAGAAAACCTTAAGCCGTAGTGTGATAGATAAAGTGTGCGGCTGTTACACAGCAAACCCAGGTTCCCATACTGCAAGGCCAACAAACATTTTTCAACGTCTGTTTTCACCTCAGAACAGTTTCTTCATGGAATGTTAAGGGAAACGAGTAAGTAAGTAATTAAAAGGCATAATTATAATAGCGAGAGTACGGAACTTCAACTCATTTTTTATTTTCTTATGCGACCGTAGAGATATCTCACCCTTGATTTATTATTTTTTACATGAATGCCAGCCTTTGCTGTCATCACATGCCAAAATATATTCTTGATTTGGCAAAACATTTAAATTTGGTCTACTCACAGACAAATCTGTCCTTATTTGGAACTAATTTAACATACTCACTTTCAATATTCCACACATGCATTTTAACCAAGTTACTGTACAACCCTCGTACATACGCTTGAAGCGTTTGACAAAAGGCGTTTTAAGAAGGTAACGAAAAAAAAATGCACAACTGCTGCTGGATGGTGGGCCATACGAGACGTTGGGTGGGGGTCGCTAATTTTGTGCAGTAGAGTGGTTCTAATAAAATAATAAAAAAAAAACGTATTAAGATTAATCGACTTCGAATGGATCTACCAATATTTAAGCGATTATATATGTATTTGCATTGCAGCCACAACAGCAGCGGCAGCCGCAGCAGTAGTAGTAGTCGCAGTATAACTGCCAACTTGTCCGATTTGAAATCGGAAACCAGTTGTGAAGTTTGTTACGATTTGTCGCTGTACTGTGTTTTTTTTTCCAGCGTTTTTTGTTGTTGTTTTATTTTGCATAAATTCTGTATATAAATTTGATTTATTTGTTCAGTTGGCTTAATTAGCAGCAAACGATTTGAATTTAATTCCAATTAACAATTTCAATATGAAATGAAATGCGACGGTGGGGTAGACAGTGGTTGACACGCGAGAAAAAGTGATTACAAATTTTGGTCTGTAAGATTATTTCAGGCAAATACTTGTGGAATATAATGCCATTTTATACAGGGGTTTTCCCAACAAGAGGTGTTATTTTGAATCACCCGCTATTTCGTTGGCAGTCACTTTTGAAGCTTTTAGTCTTTGACATTTGACAAGTAGAAACTACGCCATGGAAAAATGGAACGATACACGCTTCAGCAAGGCGTTACAATTATTAAAATTCACTACAAAAATGGTGAAAATCTTGGAGTCACAGTTCGCCAAACTAAAAAGTTTCCGGACCGTGTTATCTCTCGAAGAGGTGATCACAATTGGCCACCGAGATCTTGTGATGTAACACCTTGCGACTTCTTCATTTGGGGCCACGTAAAATATAAGGTCTACGCCACAGCCCATCGTCGCTGCAAGACCTCAATAATAGAATAAGTGAGGCTATCGAGGACAAAGGGCAGCCATGGAAACTTTCATGAAAAGTATGTATATTGTATGAAAAAATCGTATATGACAAGCATGGATTTATCGATCGAAATAACTATTTAATTCACTTCAACGCCTAGTCTGTGTGTTCTCTCAATTCCCTTAAAAAACCAAATGCTTAAAAAAACTCATCGAAATAATTCTCGGATACTTGATTTTCTGTTTGGAAATTTCAAGTTTTATTTTGCACTGTTTTACAAATTGACGTTTTTATTTTCAATACGTAAACCATTTCTTTTTACCGCCAACCACTGTACCCCTAAGACAAACAAACCTACCTTTCAAGTCTGGCCACTAAACCAGAAATCATAATACTCAGTATATTCTTTTTTTTTTTTTAAAAAAATTCTCTAAACACGTCATTATTGAAATTGAAAGGAGGTATGACAGATATGATCGGCGTGAGGTATTTGTTGGTGTCGCTGGCGGCTGCTTTGTGCTCAATAATCAAATCCCAATCAAATGTTTAACGCCTACAAGTTTGAAACAGAAACCGAAAAGAGAACATTTTCAATTTTAACTTCATTTTATGTTTTAATTAAGAAATTAAGTCTCCAACAGCAACTATAAAATGACCTTTGCCACATTTTTACATATTTTCAATATGTAATTAGACTTTTATTAAAAAAAAAAACAAACAAAAAAAATATAAAATTGTGTTCGTAAACATTTTGTTCTTGCCATCTTAACAAGTTTCTTGTTGGGAAGAACATTAAAAAAAAAACATTAATTATATGAGAACGTTTGTAAGGTAAAACATGGCCATGTAAAACCTAAATACACTCGAGGAAAATGGTTAGTAAATCTCAAAACGATGTCACAGACCATCAACAGTGGGTTCTCAATTTTTTCGCTCTAAACAAGAGCTGTCCCGCATTGTTGTTGACCGACTCAAATACTCACACTGCACAGTGGGGGAATTCGATAATTTTTTGAAAATAAATCTACCATTGTCCGATTTAATTGAAATTCAACACAGACCCAGCTGACGTATTGTCTTGTGTCATATCATTACCCGGTAATGACGTATCACTACACGATAATTTGGTATCAGTTCCCGGTATAGACATATCCTTACCCGGTAAAGACATGTCCTTACCCGGTAAAGACATATCATTACCCGGTAAAGACATATCATTACACGGTAAAGACATCTCATTACCCGGTAAAGACATCGCATTACCCGGTAAAGACATCTCATTACCCGGTAAAGACATCTCATTACCCGGTAAAGACATCTCATTACCCGGTAAAGACATCTCATTACCCGGTAAAGACATCTCATTACCCGGTAATAAAAATGGTAAAAAGTTCTTGCTGGGATTGCTATTAGGCATCCATGGTGTGATACTGAGCGACAATCACACAACAAAACCTGGTTCGTATTCCGGTAATAAATTGAAATATTTTAATTAAGTTCAATCTCTAAGTCATGTAAAACTCATCCAGAATAAGCATTGGATGTTTGCAATCGTCCATTTTTGCTTAATTTTAAAATCATGATTTTCAAGTTTGTAGACGGAGATTGCGGAGTAGAAAAAGAGAGACAAATCAAAAATTTTGTTGTTTTTTTAATTTCGTTTTTACTTTACACATTTAACTTTTCGACAATTCAAGTATAAAAGTAAAAAAAAAAAAATATGAAACGGAGTCGCAAGCCAAAAATCAACGTACAAGTTCATGTGACTCTTTTTTCAAATTCAAAAGAGAATTTAAAAAAATGTCAAGCTAAGAAGTCATCGTGTAAATTAGGACTAAAAGTAGTTCCAGCAATAAAAGACAGTTAAATCTCATGATCTTCGACGGGCATTCCATGCCGTCTCATGCGAATATAACGCGTTCTGTGAACAGTTTTTCCCAACAACTCCACTACTGCAATCTTTTTTTGTAATGATATTTTCCTAAAAAAACAATTTTTGGTCATGAAATTGTCAAAATTCCACACCAGAGGACTTTTTGGTCTGAGCCTGTTCCGTCATTAAAATCTGATTATAAATTCCAACCATTAGATCCAACAAAAAAAATTTTTTTTCCACAAAATTTTTTTTTTCCACAAATTTTTTTTTTCAACAAAATTTTTTTCTTTCCACAAAAATTTTTTTTTTCACCAATTTTTTTTTTCAACAAAATTTTTTTTTTCAGCAAACTTTTTTTTTCAACAAAAATTTTTTTTTTCAACAAACCTTTTTTTTCAACAAAATTTTTTTTTTCCACAAAAATTTGTTTTTCCAACAAAATTTTTTTTTTCAACAAAAATTTTTTTTCAGCAAAAATTTTTTTTCCACAAATGTTTTTTTCCCAATTTTATTTTTTTTCGAAATTTTTTTTTACAAAATAGTTTTCTCAAAATATTTTTTACAAAATTTTTAAAATTAAGTAACAAATACTTTCTCAAGCAAATTAACGGGCGCCATAGGCGCATTACAACTTACTAGTGAAGAATATTTAAATTTATTTTTATTTATTTATTATTAACTAGTAAGTTGTAATGCGCCTATGGCGCCCGTTGAAATATGGACAACAAATTTTGCTGAAAAAAAAAATTCTGTGGAAAAAAAAAATTTTGTTGAAAAAAAAAAGTTTTAGTTTAAAAAAAAATTTTTGTTGAAAAAAAAAAATTTGGTTGAAAAAAAAAATTTGGTTGAAAAAAAAAATTTTTGTTGAAAAAAAAAATTTTTGTGGAAAAAAAAAAAAATTTGTTGAAAAAAAAATTTTTGTTAAAAAAAAAATTTTTGTTGAAAAAAAAAATTTTTGTTGAAAAAAAAAAATTTTGTTGAAAAAAAAAATTTTGTGGAAAAAAAAAATTTTCTTGAAAAAAAAAATTTTTATGAAAAAAAAAATTTCTTGAAAAAAAAAATTTGGAAAAAAAAAAATTTTGTAAAAAAAAAATTTTTAAGAAAAAAAAATTTTGGAAAAAAAAAAATGTTGGTAAAAAAAAAATTTGGGGAAAACACAATTTCTGTACAAAAAAAATATTATTTTTTTTATTATTATTATTTATTGAATTATTATAGAATGCCTATTTAAATTCCTACGTACTGCGTGACAGAGTCAGTGAATCAGGGAATCAGTGAATCAGTGAATCAGTGTCGAGGGTAAATATATATTAAGATTACAATACAAAGTAAATTTATATTCTAATTTTTGGGTCCAAGGGTAAACCGGGTGACACAGACCATATGTTTAGATTTTTGCAGCGACAGACCAAAGCCTCTGGTGGGAATCGAACCCACAACCCCCACGCTGATAGACAATCACGCTACCAACTCGCCTACCGGGGCGCTTGAATATTTAAATAACATATCACGAGGAATGATTTGTGTAGTTGTAGACATTTTTCTGGAATTTTTTACAATTATTACAGGAGAATGCTCTCAATTTTGAAGGTGTAATTTTTATCTTCTAAAGTTTAATTTGATTTCATCTTTAGAATATTATCTCTCACAAGTAATTTATATTTTTCCATTTCCATCTCAGTGTTTGAGTTGGTTCTCTTAACTAGATTTTTAGTTTTTTTTTTCCCATCTGCAATTTAGTAACCTTTTTCCTTGAGTGTAACTACTGACAGCACAGAAACCCTCATACACACCGACCAGACTACTTGACACTGTTATTATCAAATTAAAGATAATTCTATGTCATCCTACAACAAAACTAAAGTAATTCCAAAACGTACTACACACCGAAATATTAAAACTTGTTCTTTCTTATTACTCAGACAGCGACGAGAATTTATTTAGTGATTTTTTTATGCGTTTTCCTTCTCGAAACGAAACAAATCTAGGTTAATTATCAGTTGTACTGTAGCTATGGCTTAATCACAAGACGCTAAAAGCGGTGGAGAACGGATCCGAGTCTGAGTATGATTCACTTTTTTCTTTCTTCTGTTAACGAGACATGAAAACCATTACTTTTGGTTTTTATTTTCACGGGCGGGTTAAATGGGGTGGAATCTGTGGGTCATAACAACAAACAACAACAACAACGGAAAAAGTTACATTTAAATTTCTACCACTTACTTCATACGCGCCGGGCAATAAAAAGTGAAATTATGTTAAAATCAACAAATCGGAAAACCGACAGCAAAGTCAGACAGACAGACTTCGAAACATGTAAATTTTACATGTAAACTGTGTCAAGAGACACACCAACGAACAAATTTCGTGAACAGCTGCCGCTGACTGGTACTGGTCTTGGTGCTGCTGTTGATGTTGCGCATGCGTTGCTGTTTGCCACTAAATTACCACTCTTCACAAAGTGTGTTTTTTTTTCTGGTGCTAATTGTCTTTTGTTTGTTGGAAGGGGCATTATCACACACTGGAGCCGTGGCTGGAGTGGTGTATGGCTGACAGCCAGCAACCAACGGGCGTATTGACCTAAAATATTACTTTTGCTTAAAGAAAGATTTATGTCATTTTAAAAGAAGAGCTTCATACTCCACTTCTGCGGTGGCAAGACCGCCCTTTAAACCGTTATTAATTGCGTAAATCTGAGTTTACAATGAAATCGTGTTAAACGACTGAAATGATTTTGTTTCCATTTCATGTTTATGTACATTTGTTAGGTGCTGCTGCTGCTGCCCGATTTTACTTTCATGTCAGTCGGTCGTATTTGGGGATGAAAGTTAACAGAAAAAAAACGCAGATTTAAATAATGATTTGTAATATTTTTGTTTGTTTGCTATCAGAGTAAAAGAAAAATACATGTGTTGCGGTCTGTGCTAAATCTTCGTCATGGTGAAAGAACATTAACGAAAACGAAAGGGCTTATAACTCATTATAACTTTCAGTGAAAAGAAAAATCACCAAAAACTGATTTACATCAAGAAAAATTTAAATATCACAAAAGAATGGGAAATGTAACTTTTCCTTTTTTTTTAAGTCTAATTTGTTATTCATATTAGCAAAGAATCAAAAGTTTACATTTCACCTTCTTTTTTAGTATTTAAATTTTTTGGATATAAATCACATTTAATGTGAAATTGTCGGATTTTTTTTTTGTATTAGTGAAAGGCGGGAAACTCTGATAGTGTATTTTTTTCCGGTAACATCTCTGAAATGTGATAGCTAAGATTTTCCCCCAGTTTGTTCAAGTTAACACCGTGCGATTTCTTAAAGTTCTGGTCAAAATCGGATTAATATATTTTTTTTTTCGATATTTTACTCAACATGTAAATTAATTTTTATATTATTTTTAATGCAATTAATTGTACCTTTAATTATTTTTTAAATTCTTGGAGTAGTTTTTATTGTACTTCATAATAATTGGCCTTGAGGCTTTGCAAAATCTGTGCAAATAAGTGAAAAACTTAAATCTCTGGTCTCTTCGCAATACATTTTTGAAAATTTCATGGAAAATCGTTAAGCACCGACACCAGCAGAGTACGTGTTCCAGAAGTCATACATTTTCTGGCTTGGAGGAATGAATTGTAGCCATTTTTTTGAGGAGGTCTATGTTAACAGATGAGTGTGGCCAACAATGATTTTCATAGAAATCACCCTGTATAAAATGCTATTTTAACATCAAACACGGGTTTTCCCCACAGAAAAGACTCCCGTTTTCCCTATAGAACAAGCTCGTTTTTTCCCATAGAATAGGCGCGTCTTTTCCCATAGAATAGGCGCGACTTTTCCCATAGAACAGTTGTATGCAGGAAAATAATTCAATCACTTTTTCCAATACAACTTGCTGAATGGGAATTAAGTTGTAAGCAGGAAAATAATTCTATCACTTTTTGTATAAATACATCGGGCTGAAGTGGAATTAAGCTGTATGGGAAACCTTAATTAGATCCCTTTAGCCAATACAACTTGCTGAATGGTAATTAAGTTGTATGCATGAAAATAATTCAATCACTTTTTGTTTGAATACATCGGGCTGAAGTGGAATTAAGCTGTATGTTAAAAAATTAATTAAATCATTTTAGTCAATACAACTTGCTGAATGGGAATTAAGTTGTATGCAGGAAAATAATTCAAACACTTTATGCAATACAACTTGCTGAATGGGAATTAAGTTGTATGTTAAAAAATTAATTAGATCACTTTAGCCAATACAACTTGCTGAATGCGAATTAAGTTGTATGCAGGAAAATAATTCAAACACTTTATGCAATACAACTTGCTGAATGGGAATTAAGTTGTATGCAGGTAAATAATTCAATCACTTTGTGCAAAACGACATGCTGAAGTGGAATTAAGTTGTATGGGAAAAATTAATTAGATCCCTTTAGCCAATCCAACCTGCTGAATGGTAATTAAGTTGTATGCATGAAAATAATTCAATCACTTTTTGTTTGAATACATCGGGCTGAAGTGGAATTAAGCTGTATGTTAAAAAATTAATTAAATCATTTTAGTCAATACAACTTGCTGAATGGGAATTAAGTTGTATGCAGGAAAATAATTCAAACACTTTATGCAATACAACTTGCTGAATGGGAATTAAGTTGTATGCAGGTAAATAATTCAATCACTTTGTGCAAAACGACATGCTGAAGTGGAATTAAGTTGTATGGGAAAAATTAATTAGATCCCTTTAGCCAATACAACCTGCTGAATGGTAATTAAGTTGTATGCAGGAAAATAATTCAATCACTTTTTGTTTGAATACATCGGGCTGAAGTGGAATTAAGCTGTATGTTAAAAAATTAATTAAATCATTTTAGTCAATACAACTTGCTAAATGGGAATTAAGTTGTATGTAGGAAAATAATGCAATCACTTTTTCCAATACCACTTGCTAAAGTGGAATTATGCGGTATGCCTAAAATTAATTAGTAAACTCTAGCCAATAAAACTTGCTGAATGGGAATTAAGTTGTATGCAGGAAAATAATTCAATCACTTGTCGAACTGAAATTAAAGTGCAATTTTGTCTGCTTACCAAAAGAAAAGAACAAAAAGTCTGGATAAGTTATCCAGCCTTCGCCATGTGTCCGACCATACTCCGTATACGAACCATCTTTACCACATTTATTATTTTCTCATTTGTTGAACCTCTATTTCCCCTACAATTTATTATATGTTGTAGACCCATTCGATTTAATATCGTATTTACTTTGCAGTTTTCAGAGACCTGTTTCTTGTTTAAATCTTTTTCTATTTTCCAGAAGAATTTCCGACCTAATGTGAATACCCCATTGTCGTTGCCGGTTTCTTTTTATCTACTCAATAATTACTCATGTCATTTCTCCCGAAATACAACTGAAATCTCTGACGTTTTCGCTTTATTTCCGTTTTATTTGTTTAACATTTTTTTTCCAGCTTCATTCGTTCGGAAATTTGCATTTGTTTTGTTTTATCTTTGGAATATTTACATTAATTTACTAGCACAATCTTTGTCTTCCGTTCACCCTCTACTACTCTCGCCCTCTCACCGCCTATCTTTCCATACAATTTGCTGAATTTGCGGAGCATTCATAAATGTCAATTTAAAAGTTATAAAAAAAAAGAAGAAGCTAAATTAGTGTCTAGGTCAGGTTTTTATTTCGCGAGTTTTTTTCTTCGCCGATTCTGGTTCGTCATGTTGTATTTGCGTGTGTAGCAACTGTCGCCGTTTATTTTTAGCGTCAAAAGCCAATATCTTGTATTGTGTTTGTACTGTTTTTGCCCGCCACCAACAAACAAAAACGATGGCGTGTGTTAGTAACGATCAAAGTTTAAAAATTCTCTCTCTCTCGACTGAAATGAAGCTCGGTCGGTATTTGTTTTTGTTTTTATTTTATGGTTGCTTGAAACTGTCAAAAAATATTTTTGTGTTTGGTTTTTTTTTTGTGAATTTTACTTTCAAAGCCAAATTTTAAAGTTTATTTACCTCTTTGTTCGTAACGGCGAGTAAATTGATATTTTGTTTTTATCATTTATTTTAAATAATTGGCAAGTTTTGTTTGGTCTGCTCTTAACCGAGTATTTTTTGTTGATCGTTGTCACAACATCGTGTTAAGGCGGGAAAAACCATGGGACAGTCGTTGAATGGAAATTGATACTACCATAGGTTTATTCATATCTGTAGTAGAACGTCGACAATTTATGACTGATACATGATATCCTGCAAATGACCTCTGCCTAAACGCGTTCATCGTACATGTCGCTTCTTGTAGTAAAAATAAACTTGTATTTCGACCACCCTTTACTTGTCATGCCACCCTCGTCTTTCACAATACACACCGTTCAAGGCGTAATCTCTGTCTTGATGCAACGTGTTGGTCATAATGTTATTTTTTTTTTTTTTTCAATGAAAATTCATTATGTTTTACCAAAAATACAAAAAATAATGTTTATTTTGCCTCCGAGAAATCGAAGGAAAGTGAAAATGTTTTCACTGCTATTATTCAATTTGTCTGGTGGTGATTCGGCCTACCGTCTGTCCGTCCCTCCTTTTGTCTGGCTAACTTAATGATTTTCGTAACTTCGGTGTTACCAATCATCGTCTCCGCCACGTTTTGTGTACAATTAACGTGTATTGTAAGTGGTGGCGACTGACGGTGGTTTTTCTTTGGCATAACTTTGTTATTTATTAAATTACTCATTCCATTCGTTGTGTTTCTTTTTGCTACGATAATAAATGACGCATTAAGTTTTTTGGATTTTAAGTAGAAAATAATAATGATTTCTGATAAAAACCGAAATGCAAAATATTGATAAGACAAGACGCACACACGATTTGGGCGGAGTTGGTCTTAAATACTTCTACGATTGAGTGAATATATTGCCTTTATGGATTTTATTATTGACCTACAAGCAACCTTGCTAAAGTAAAGTTGTCTGCAAAGTATTCGCCAGTCTCTTATTAGGAAGCTACAGCATAAGTTTGCTTCATTCTACATTCATTCTACCCTTAATATCTCTCTCTCGCTGTCAATCCCTCTGTCACTCCCTCTCTCTCTCTCTATACTATGTATCAAATGATTTAATCTACCTACAAAGAAGCGGATTTAAATTTTCCATTACAATTTCCAAACGATTTCCTTTGTCCATTACCTTGATATTTTCCACCAAGTGACGGCATGATGTGTCTTGCCAGTGGGTGAAATTATGCACAATGAAAACTCAAACACTTTATAAATTTCAAAATCCCATCATTTCGGTATTTAAACGAAGCAGAAAAAATTGTCTTCCCTGCTGTTTTAAAGTGTTTGGCAAATAAACTTTTTGTCTGCGACAGCTGTTGAGTTTAATAGACAAACAGAAAACCTGCTGATATTGGCAAAAAAAAACGAGAAAAAACAACAACCGAGAATAACAGCAAGAAAACCTCCTGCTAAGCAGACTGCGGCGATATATCTCAACAGATAAAAATTAATCACTTAAATTCAAAATAAAAAAAACTCGACTATGACAACAAAATGCAAACCAGCAAATTCACTCCAACTGAATTGAAACATAAATGCGACTTAAAAACGAAGAAAGAGAAAAAACTTAAACTAAGAAAACGTGATTGAAATTTAAATAGAAAAAGTTGGATGGACGGATAATTCAGCATAAAAACAACAAAAAACCGAAACGAAAATAAGGAAATCCATAAATTATTCAAAAAAAAAGCAACAAAAATGTCCACAAAATAAATTCAGTTTGAATCAAAAAGCCTTTGTTTGCCTTTTTTTCAGATTTGCAATGATGTGGATTTTTTTGTGCGAGGCGTTAAAATCCCTAACAAATGAACTTTTTATTTTTGCAATTTTTTTTTTCGGATTAAAATTAATTTGTAATAATTTCTGTAAAATATCGCTTTGGTGCCATCTGTAAAACCAGAACTTACAAGTAATTAAGAATGTCTTCCGTTTTGTTTCCGAACACATCCGAACACAAACCAATATTTGAAATATTTGTTCTCTTTTGAATTATTTGTTTCCTTGTGATGGATATTTGAATATGCTCGTACGTAATTCCAAAATTTATGGCTTTTTGTTTTCAATATTTTCATTGCCCTCTTAATTATGTAAATTATTTTTTTCTCCGTGTTTTACTTGTGGTGAAGAATTTTGGTGACTTTTTGAATTGTGTGTTTTGTTTGAAAACAAAATGTGGTCAGGCCAACTCAACAACAATTCATAAAATTTTAATAAAAATATATGTGAATATTTAGATGGACCAAATCGAGTTTCGATATACAAAATAACACTTACTCATTTTGAGTTATTTTATATTTTTTTTTTTACTATAATTGAGTTCATTTTATGGACAATTTACTTAACACACAATACCAACTAAATTAAGGGAGTTGTAACACTTCGTTCATTACTTGGTCCGCATACCTACCGAATTAACGAATTTAGTTATTTGAAAAATTGCAATACCATTATGAAATCCTACTGATCTATGAAAAATAAATCATTTTTGACATGACAACATTGTGTGTACGACCACTAACCAACCTACTTGCTCTCGATTCGACAAAAAAACCCACTGATTTTAAATTAAAAGTTGTTTACAAGACACCGAATTGAAGTCATGATTTTAAAAATAGCCATGATGATGGTGAAGTCAATGCATTTTGGGTGCAATATTTTAAGAAAACACAACACAACACAAAACGGACGGACAGACAGACAGGAAATTCATGAATTTGTACAAGTGATTTCGACATGTTTCTGGAAAAGCTTCAAACCAGATAACTACCACAGAAATACAATGCAATGGCAATCGATGATTGAATAGCTGTTAAAAATGTAAATGACACGACGAAATGAAATCATCCAAAGATAATAACAAATATCGGAAGTTGTATGGAATTACAGCAAAACAATTACCGCCATGCCACCACCATCTTCACAAACCGCCACAATTTCGAAGCAAAATTAAAAAAAAAAAAAAATGGTCGGCATTGTTTTGTCTTCGTTTCCATGTTGACGTTCACAGTGGCTTCAGATAAATAATGGCATCTAATGATCGTAATTATGGCTGTCGATTAAAAACACTTGAAAATTATAGAGTGCAGGTTGAAAATTAAAAAAAATTAACATACAAACAAAATATTGTTTACCGACAGAGAGAGAGAGAGAGAGAGCGAGAGGTGACGAGTCAAAACACTTCTTTTGTGCCATTTGACAGAGATATTCAAATTTCCCCTCATTATTTCAACTTGTTTGTATTCCCGAGAAAACCAAACAAAAATTATATTCAAATCACTTGAAAGGTCTATTCAACTTTCAATATTTCCAAACAGTAGCCCGACGGTTCGCTTGTGCAAACATAACTTTTTGTTAAGCGCATTAAATGTGCTGTTGTTTATGAAACAACAAACACATGAAAGAAAACTGCGCAAAGAGGAGGGGGACAAAACAAGCATTGACCTTGTCATCGATTATAAGGTGTTGGTAGGATGGCGTTGGCCCCATAATAGAAACCGACCGACGACCAAGATTTTGTTTGGGTTTGTGATTTTCTTTAAAGGTTTAAATTTTTAGTTGACATAGTGGAATAAGTTAAATGCGTGCTTTCCCCAAACACTCTAATGCTCACGCTCAAATACTTAATAATAATAGCAAATGAGTTGTTCGCATGGGCAAACCGCGACTTTCCAAGCCTGCCAAATAAATCCAATAAAGCATCCAAGTAAACCCAACATACCCAGCGAGTCAATTCACTATGTGGGCGAATCGTAAACCGCAGCCTCAGCCACAGTTCTCAATTCATCAAATTTCCTAGGGTCTCCTAACGACCCGCGTTGCCAGATTATAGACTACATTTAGAATGCGCCGTAGTACCGCTTTTTAGTTCGAGCCCAACACGACTGCTAGCACAGTCTATACAACTTTTATTTCTCTGCGTCATGTTCCGCGCTCGATTTTTGAAAATTGAAGAAAGCACATCAAATTAGCAGATGTTTCAATTTTGAAACCCTTTTTCGTTTCGGCCGCTATCTTACCAATGATATATGTTGTTATGTCGTCATCGGAGACAGCAATCGTAATTGGCTTGTACAGGAGACTTCACGCACCCCCACATAAAACAGTACAATGGGGTAAAATCGCACCAAAAAGGGGTCGCTTTGGTAGACCAAAACGCGCGCATCGAGTGTTTCATTATTAATTTTTGCCAAAAAAAAAAGACCGTGATCATTAAACGGTTCATTGCTCCATTGACCGTAACATTTCGTTGCAGAAATTGGTCAAACGATGTTGTCGGTCCATATACAGCTTCAAAGGGCAGTGCATTTCGGACCAACTTCGACTATTCAGTTTATTACCTGGATTGCCAAATTACCGTGAGCCAAATATGAGAACAGCTGCCAGAGACCATTTTTCGATAAAAAAAAAATGTGATATTCGAAATTTTCTGTCCTTTTCACAGAAAATACGACGCTGTGGCCGCATGCCCGGCTTCAGCTTCTACACCAACCGGGTTTTCTATGGCTTTAGACCGCTGTTCTGACGTAAAATCTTCCAGATCATCGAATGACACTTACCCGATTGCTGCGATTGTCGACGCATGGACATATCGCGATCTTCATTAACACTGGCGGATACATCAGCAATATTTTAGTCGGTACACACTCCACGGATAGCTGGCAAATGAAGTAGCAATAAATCATCCTTTACATAAGCAAAATAAACGAACATCAAGTTTATTTGTTGTTGTTGTCATTAAGTCAAATTCTATAAAATTTCACATTGAGACTAGGATTTTTAACCGAGGAATTCCCTTGACGTATTTGCCGGGAAATTTGCCGATTTTTTACTTTACGATTCCCGGAATCATGAGACGGGATTCCCGGGAACAAAATGCTACCAAAAAATGGAAATACAGTGGAACCTCCCTCAGTCGAAGCACTTCTAGTCGCAGTTAGGAGCACAAATTCCCTTGAAAAATTTTATAAGTAATTCTATAATCAAAGTCTCTGTAAGTCGAAAAAGTTTGACTGTATGCACGATTTTACACCATTTATACGATTTTTTACTTTCTGAAAGATTCCTGAACTAGTTGATTTTATTACAATTAAATTGTAAGCAATTTTGTTTTTCCGCATTAATTGTCTAGGATTCTAAATTAAAGTTTTTATTAATCATTTCAAGTAAAATAGAAATTTATCTCAGCTTTATAAGCCTTTGGTAAGAAAAATGTGAGAAAATACAAAAAAAACTATTTTCACAAATTTCTCTTATCAAAGGTTTATAAATCTGTTATAAGTTTTTCCGAATACGGCTATTTATGTTTAAGTTTTGGTAAAACAAAAACAACTCGATACAATTTTAGTTTTTTTTTTTAATTTTAAAGTTTTTTTTTTTAATTTTAAATTTTTTTTAGTTTTAATTTTAAAAATGTGAGAAAATACAAAAAACAATTTTCACAAATTTCTCGTATCTAAGGTTTATAAATCTGTTATAAGTTTTTCCGAATACGGCTATTTATGTTTAAGTTTTGGTAAAACAAAAACAACTCGATTAAATTTAAAATTTTTTTTTTTCAATTTTAAAGTTTTTTTTTTTAGTTTTAAAGTTTTTTTTAGTTTTAATTTTAAAGTTCTTTTTTTCAATTAAATTTTTTTTTTTGGGAAAAATATTATTATTATATTATAAATGTCCTGAAAATGCCCATTAAGACGTCGCAAAATTTCCCGATTCCCAGAACCTGATAAAGGTCGGAAAATAAAAAAACCCTAGAAGAGACCGATCGTAGCATCAGTCCAACTCTTTCTCCTTCAATCTCACAAAATATCTCGGGACAAAAACATTACAAAAGAAATGTATTTTAATGTACTCTTTGATTTTAAAATACCTTTCAGTTAAATGAATCAGCTACAGTTTTCGAAAGATTGCCAATACTCTGCCTTTATCGTGCCGCAATTTATTTCCCCCCCCCCCCCCCCCAATAAATGTTTGTAAAGTTTACACATACAGCTCAAAAGATTGCAATGTTCAGTTTATTAAACATTCTACTCATTGAATATTTACAACTCTTTCACAATATTTCGACATTCATATGCAATCCCTAAGGAATTCTGTCAAATACAAATTTACGAGTTTCCTTAACTGTCGTAAAAGGATTTTATGATTCCACAATTAAACGAATGATATAATAAAAGTTGCTCTTGATAATAGCCCCAGTCAGGCGTACAAAGTCATTTATGGAGTTTTATCGTAAACAAAAAAAAAAAAAGCCGTGAAAATTGATGTCTGAAGCTTATGAAGCTCAGCACTGGCTCTTTTCCTTCGTCTCTGTTGTGTGGTTGTTTATGTGTAATTATAGCATAAATTTGTTTTTTTTTTGTTTACCATAAACTGCCATTATTTTGTATAGCTTTCATAAAATGTTAATTTTGTCACCAGCCCAACAGCTAAGCTGTCTCGTCGTCGCTAACGATTAAATCTTAGATATGTTTTTGTTCGATACGGTCGGCTCACCACCGATCGAAAAATGCTGTGCAAAATTACGACAAAAAGAAACGAGGCATTGACTTTTGTCAGGTACGATACAAATTTCCTTTTTCATTTTCATTTTGTACTTGTTCATCTGTTGTTGACTTTGTCTCTTTCCCTAAGCCCACCGATCAGATCATTTGTTTCTGTTCATCGGTTTTTAGCACTCGTATGGTAATTTCTACTGTGAGCCGTGTAAGTGAACTTATTTTATTATTTTCTTTTGCTCAAAAAACAAACAAATCTAACAATTACTTGTAAATTGCTATCATTTCGCTATAGACAATTGCACATGGCTGTCTGTATGTACACGGTCTGCCTAACTCATTGGCTGACTGATGCTATGGATTTTTACTTTAATTGACAACAAAACCTGAGCCCGAGGTGGGAGATTTTACGGCACAACATCAGTCTTGGTCACTGGACGGGGGGTGCGTTATTCTTATGGAGGGGACACCTTATTTAACTATTTAGTTTCATGGTATTAACTTACTTAGTATTACTCATTAAAAAATCGTTATGAACTCCCCCTTCGATAACTAAGCAAGTTGTCTGGTTCCGCTTCTGTTTTATTCTAATACAACGTAATTAGTCTAGATATGTTTGCTTACCAGTTTTGCCTATTCCCAGAGTTTTTTTTTTCTTTTATTTATTTTGCAAACTGGTTTCAGTGCATTTCTTTGCAGTGACACAGCCGGTTGGTGGTTTCGTTTTTCTCACATACATTGTGGCTCAAATAAATACGATCCTACCTCGCAGTATTTTCAAAGTAAATTTTTTCCCATCGAGACTTCACTACACTAAATTTCGCTGAGCTGCTCATTAGTGAAAATTACTACAATTTATCGTCACATTACTCATTGATCGGCCAGATTGTCGACAGTGAAACTACGACAAGGCTACCATCGTCCTACAAGCGTACCAAGTTAAACCTTGGACGTCAAGTAATTCGTTGTGTGCCCCAATCCTACCTTCTTGGTTAGGGTTTGAGGCCAACCTAACACCTCTGCTACTGTTTGGGTCGTTCTGGTCGCTGGGCTCAGATCGAAACTCCATGCCTTTTAATTGAAAAAATCGATTGTACTGTACTTTGCGTAAACGAAAATCCGCTTTATTGAAAAATGTTTAATGCTGAGACACAAACTTATATGATACGAACACCGCCTAAGAGAAATATGATGGATGTAACGGCGACAAAAAAATAAAGGATCTGTGTCAAGACAATTCAACCACATGAAAATAAGTGACTATTTTCATCGAAGCTCAATGATATTGAATTTAAATTTGAATAGTTGTGCCACACCTTTCTATCTTCGTTTCATAGAACAATTTCACAAGTACGTACTCAGTTCGATTAAATGAAATAAGTTGCAATTACCAGAAGTCCTTCACGTTAAAAAACCAATTTCTTTGCTTGCCAGGTTATGGAATAAAATTTTAAAAATGTCAACAGAGAAAGTACATTTTATATCAATTCATTGAAATTGAAATATTTTGTATTTGAGTGTTTATTCCAGAGATTGGGAAACAAAAATATCTAAACAAAATAGAAATTTTACAAAAACTAAAATCTGGCATTCCCAGAAATGAAATTTGCAATCAATTCAACTGCAGTCCGTTAACCATCACAAGAATTACGAAGAAAAGAATGATCTAACAAACACCGCACAAAAAAAAAAAAAAAGTGCAATAAAGCGAATGCGAGTTAGTGTCAATAAAAAACGTTTTATTTTTCGTTTCACTAAAAATATTTTCGATTGAAATTTTACATACATGTATTTTAATAGTTCAGCCATCAGTTTCTATATTCGTATCAGTACTCAGTTCGTTTAATTGAGAGAATGTTCAATTATCCGAAATCCTTGTTATTGAAAATCCCGCATAAGCGAAACAAATTTCTTGATTTTCCCAGAAATGAAATTTGCAGTCAATTCAACAAAAATTACCAAAAATAATGATGATCTTACAAACATCGCACAAAAGAAAAAAACAAAAATATTGCAATAAAGCGAATGCGAGTTAGTGTCAGTAAAAAACATTTATTTTTTATTTTTTGTTTCACTAAAAATATTTTCGATTGAAATTTTACATACATGTATTTTAATAGTTGAGCCATCCATTTCTATATTCGTATCAGTACTAAGTTCGTTTAATTGAGAGAAGGTTCAATTATCTGAAATCCTTGTTATTGAAAATCCCGCATAATTGAAAATTTGTTTTTTTTTTTTGTCATTTCCACATAACCGAATTCGACTGTGCGCACAATTTCCCAGCAAACTAAACACCAGTGCTATTTCCCAAAGTTGAGTATTATTTACAACTCATAAGTACACGGTTTTCCATCATTCCGGACCGTGTTATCTCTCGAAGAGGTGATCACAATTGGCCACCGAGATCTTGTGATTTAACACCTTGCGACTTCTTATTTTGGGGTCACGAGAAAGATAAGGTCTACGCCAACAGCCCAGAGTCGATTCAAGATAGAATTAGTGAGGCTATCGAGGACATAGGGCAGCCACTTTGCGATTTGGTTATGGAAAATCTCATGAAAAGGATATGGTCCTGGCTGATGTTGTTTTTCATTATTAACAGCATACCTTCCTCTTTATTATGAAATAAACATCCGATCATTTATCTCGAAAAATTCCACTTTTCTTTGAATACCATAATAACACCTCTTGTGGGAAAACCCTGTACAAATGTTCTTGAATTGAATACATTTTTCGGTCTCGATTCGAATATGTTTTGGAATCAGATTTAGCGCCCACGGACATAACAAATTGTCATCAAGCCCTGTTTAATTTTGGGCCTTTTGACCACCACAAGAATTGTTTTCCTATAAAACAAAAAGAGATCAAAAAGATAACAACAAATAGTTTATTATTCAAATAAAAAACTATTACTGAAATAACAAAAATAAATTCGCTGATCAAATGCAATTTCCAAAAAATTGCAAACAAAATAACTCTATTTAAAAAAAAACTCAATTTAAAAAAAACGCGCTTTATATGTCCCTTCGTAGGGCGGTCATAACGCCCAAAAACACAAAAATTGTGTATTTTCTAATCCGATAAACTTTTCACCACCTGTTAGGGTGTGTCGTGTATTTGGCATGGTAGTCTTTTTTTTCCCAGAATCTAACCAAAATTCCAACCTCAATCATGTTGATGCATTGTAGTCGTCTGTCTGTATTTGTAAAAATTCCCTTAATATGAATTATCTTTTGTCAGTCATCTTCTTGATCCGTATCGCTGACATCCATCAAACATCAACTACTGTTTTTATTTATTTTATTTTGTTGATTAACCGGCTTTAAAAAATCATTACCCCTGGCGAAGTATTTCCTTAACACACACACAGCCACACGCAAATTGAGCAGTCTCCAATGAAATGCAATAAATTAATCATATTTGCCATAATAAATTACTGCCGTACATGTATTTTTCTTTTTTAATATTTATACAGCTCTGGCTTATTACGATTTTTTTTTTCTTATTATAATTTTTCCCATTTGTTTAATAACTTCCAGGTTAGATGAAATACGAGAACATGCCTAAAACGTAAACGTTCTTATATATTTCTTGCGATCGCATATAAGGTCATTTTGATTAAATTTGTATTATTTAATTATATTCTTAACACTGCTGTATTCATATGACTAATAAAATTATTGTTTTTTTCTGTTCTCTTTTCTTTTTAGGTAAGTAACCTCAAAAGTATAATTAAAAGTCATCCCCAACCAACCCCATCCATTCATATGGAATGCCAAACCATTTCGGTCGGTTGGTCGACTGAAATGGGTCTGCTGGTCTGTCTGTGTTGTGGCCTTTAAAACAATAACGTCGTAATGATGAACATCATTTTGTTCTTAAACGTAATAAATGAGTGACCGTAAGTTTTTTTTGTGTGTGTTGTTGTTATTCTCCTTAAGTTAAACAAATACTTCACAAAATTATATTTGCTTACAAAAAAAAAAAAAAAAAAAAAAAAAAAGCACAAAAATATTTGGCCAGGTAAAATATTTGTTAGCCTTTTCGTTTTATGATTTATTTGCACGGTTCATTGAGGTTGGTAACGTTTGTTTTGTTTTTACACAAAATTCCGGTGTCGAGAGTATATTACTCCCCGTCCAAAGCACTCCCAACAGAATTTTTAAAAATCCCACTTGAAGGTCGATCAATGATTTAATCTAGTTTGATTTATAGTTTAATAAGAATCATTGGAATAGAACGCCATTGCGTTTTGCACAACGTATGACATCAGACATTTTATGTCCGGTTGAGATAATAATCTCTCCAGAATACAAGGGAAGACGAATTCAAATCATTTAACCACTTGGATGCTGTCAAGCTATACCAGACATAACAAAAATTAGAATACAATAGCTCTTAAAATGTATGAGATACAATTCGTCAAATTCATAAAATCACATTATATTTTTTTAAATTTTAGAAATCTGAAAAATGGCCACTCCTTGTGCAGTATCACACAGTGAATTTGTGCGTTCGGATTTGTTGACGTGCCTAAGAGCCGAATATTTGCCTTGTCGCTGAAGAAAATTGTTTGTTGAAACAAATGTCATTCTTCCAGTTTCTCAAGTCCCATTCACGAAAATGTGGAAATATGAGATATATTCCGTATTTCAAAGCCTAAACACTTGAATGCTTCCTTCGACACTTCGAATATATGGCTAGCCCAGCGAGCATCACCCTGTATCTTCATGCCCAGAACATCAAGAGTGTGTGATTCGTCCATATCCACACCACCCATAGAAATTGACAATGATGCTGGATCAGTGGAACTTTTGTGTCTTTTGCTCATAAATATCTACTCTGTTTATTCGGTAGCCATAGTTTCACTTAAACAATTTGTGGATGTCTCCAATGATTTTCTAATGATCCAACAGTAGTTTTTTTTTGTTTTCCCCCTTTCCTCCTTCAATTGTGATAAATGTATCTTATTGCGTTTATTTTTCAAAATATTGTAAACAATTACAAAAGTTTTCTGGTTTGGTATAAGTTTACCCAAAAGAGCTTTTGCATTAAACATACGTCTGTATATCAACAGAAACTGTGTCAATATCAAACGGTTACAATTATTGATGTGAATTAAATAGATAATAGAATGTACCGCCAGACCAAACAATTGAGATAATGAAAAATGTGTAACACAAAAAAAAACTAAAGATCATCGCAGCACCACACACACACATGTGAGCGATATTTATTTGAAAATTTCAAAATCAACAACAGATGCACCACACACACACTTGGACTAACACAAGATAAATACAAGGGCATAAGGCAGAAGAAGCAGCATTTGATAAAGTTTATAAATAAATTGCATAAGAAAACAACAACAACAAAAACGATTTTGAAAAATTGCCCAACTAAAAGTTAACATGAGACACAACATCACCGACGACGGTATCGTGGGTGGATTGCTAAGTGTCGAGTATCGAAACGAATGCAGTTTCATTTTCGTAGCACTACTCTTCTTTCTAAAAGATATAAATTACCGAATTCATTCATGACAATGCCCAGCACAAAGGTTTCCAACACAATAGAGATTTCGATGTCAGCTGTATTTTGTGTACTATTTCTGCTGCTGCTGGTGACGAAATACAAGAGTTTTTTTTTCGTATTTTTTATATCTTCTTAACTTTTGAAAAACTGACTACTATCCGAGGTGATAGGCTGGCCGTTTTAAAGACTTTCATCGGCGTTGTAGAAAAAGGCGATAAAATAAATGTAAAACAATGAATACAGCGCAAATATGCAGCAAAAACAACTTAATCAATAAACAGAAAGAAAAACAATACACCGGCGGGGCACACACAACAACGCCAAGTGTGGAGCTGCGAAGGGGAATGAGGGGCTTGCACTTAATCAATTGATATTACGAAAATCAGATAAATGTTATCAAGTCGTCGACCATATTGTGAGACACCAAACAACCAGTCTCGTTGTAAACCTGTTGGCGCACACAAGAAGAAAGGAAAACTTTTCCATAACATCTGTCTGACTGTTGCCGTTCTTCAAGTTCTTTAACTTTATAAAGTTAAAGAACAAGTTCAAGAACTTGAAAGGGCTTCACTGCGATGAGGCTTAGCGATCAAATCCATACAACTGTATTGCTCTTGAAACTACATGTGTTTCTTTGAATTTCTGAAACTGCCGGAATTTTTGAAAAAAAATTCCAGATGTTTTTTTTTTGTCAAATTTGTGTTTGCGTATTTCAAACTAGCCTAATCTTTTTTGATTATTTAGAAAAGTTCGCCGACCACAGGCACATTATTCCGACAGAGGGCAGCTGCCAGTTTTTCCAAGAACACGGTACACATTTTCTATGAGGGCAACTGCAGATTTTGCGGCAGATTGCAGCTGTGGGTTTCTCCAAAGACTATGTAAAATGCAAATGTCCTAAGTCTGTTTAAGTTTATTTATTCAGACTTTTTTTGATCAAACATCTATACATATACGTCGAAAATAATCTACAAGAAACTGAAGATTATAATGTAATATCGTAATTTTTTGAATTTGTTGTAAACCGCATCAAGCTTCATCATTCAGTTGTCGTCTTAAGTCTGTTGGCAGACTTATTAGTTCAGCTGGAAACTCCAGAAATCACTAATGCTTTTATAGAACTTTAGTGTTACTTTAATAGAAAAACCATAGCTGGCCTCTATGGGAAGAGTTAGCTTAGAATGTCTGTTTTTGTTTTTTTCTTCTACAAACACAGCTGCAGAACACAGCAAGAGATTTTTAGTTAGTGTTAGAGGGACAAACAGTGACATCTGAAGATAAATAAAAAACGAGTGCCGCGTTCGCCAAACGTCTGTGCAAGTCCTTGGCCTACATTTTAAAACTTTTCACCTAGTGATAAAACTGATTGGTACAAAAATAAAATTTTTTTTTTTGGTTCATTTACAACATTATTTAAATTTATGATTTTCTTCTGTGCCATGCCGGAAAGTATGCACCAAATTCGGCAGCCAACTACAAGAAAAAATGAGAATAACCTTTCAACTGATTCAACTAATTTTTTTTTCTGTCCAATGTTGCTTTGTTAATACGGGACCGGATCAAAATGCAGCTGCAGACATAACAAATTCTTTGCTTTGATAAGATTTTGCATAATTTTAGGCATTTTTAAAATGTATGCAAATAAACAGAAACTAATTGCACTGCTCTAAAAATGTATGAGTTACGAGACAGTCGAATTAAAAAAACTGAAATTTCAAAATAAAATAATAGCCGAGTTCCCAGCTACAGGGAAGTCGAAGATCAAATGTTGCACGTCGAATGTACATTTTGTTGAAAATGTTGCATGCTTTTAGGCATTTTGATGTAATTTTGGACCACTTTTTCGCACATATTGGGGGGTATCTCAGCCATAACTTGACGAATGTTGGTTCTTAAGTGCTCAAGAGTTAAAGGTTTATCTGCATAAACACGGTATTTCACGTAACCCCACAAAAAAAGTCTAATGATGTCAAATCGCATGATCTTGATGGTCAGTTTATGTCTCTTGCAATAAAGACATATTCGCTCGAGTTGTGTGGCACCGTCTTGTTGAAACCACATATTCTCCAAGTCGTATTCTTCAAAAGCAGGCAAAAAAAAGTCGGTTATCAATTCGCATGATAACCGACTGTGAATTTTTGTGGATGTAATGGCCTCTCTTCAATTACTTGAGGATTCTCAGAAGCCCAAATACGACAATTTTGTGAGAAATGTGCTTCATAACCATAAACCACAATCTCCTCTTAATGCACGATATGTGGCTGTACCAGAATCATAATTTTTGTAGTAGGTTTTAATAATGTTTACGCGTTGTGTGATGGCTAAGCGATCCATTTTCATCAATGTCAGACATCCAACTGAAAAGAAAAGAAATTTGTTTAACAACTTCGTTTGACAAATGTCGAATTCCAGCCCTATACTTTTGAAACCACGAAATGGATAACCTTATTGTACTTATTCGGTGTGATGTACATGTGATGCGTCGATGAGAGTTCGAACCCCGAACTTAGTCCTCATTGTCACTGTATTAATTTGGTTTTAATACAGACTTGGCAACCAATTTTTCAACTCCTATATCCGAACTAAACATTTTCTTCGAATCTGACCACATAAAACACACCTACTGTCATTGGCATTTCTTGTTTTATGCTTTCTGTTCTCCTCTTTTGTCCAAGTAAATTTATGCATACTTTTTTCTAATAACTAATTATCGATAAATAATAATTTATGACAGTAATTATTTGTAAAATTGCAAAAAAAAAAACACCAACCCTTTGCTGCAACTTATTTATGCAATGTCATTAATTCGAAACAATTTTCTAACAATACTAAATTATTTGCACCAATGGCATTGTGAGCACAACGAAAAAATATAGAAAAAAATTAACAGAAATCAATAATACAAACAGACAACAAAAACTCAATAAAGTCTAGCATTAAAAGTGAATCATGACTCTGACACCTCGTGCGATAATTGATACGAGACGGCGTCTCCTCGTAAGACTCGACTCGACACGGCAACGTCAGACGGAGACACGGGGATAACAATTTCGATTTGATATCGAGGTGTGAATGTTTATAATTAATTGTTGTTGCTATTAGTTATTGTTTTAAATTTTTTTTCTTTCCTTTTTTTTATTAGTATTTCCGTTTTCGATTTTTGTTTTTGTATTATAAAGTAAAGTTGTCTGCCACGCAAGTGGGCTAATTTCGTTTTGTTATTTTCTTAAATTGATGCGTTCTATTGTTTATTTCCGTTAGAGTTAGTAAATGATATTAATGGATTGTTGTTAACAACCATTATAGGTGTGTATATTGCCAATTATATTTGCCAAAACAGTGTGTGCAAAATGTGCTATCGAAATTGGTATCAAGGTTGTTGTGTTATCATCTACCAGCAGCTACAGCCTGAAATGGGCGGTAATGAGTTGTTGCGATTTAAGCCGATCGAAATCGCTCTCATATCAGACTGTCTGGGGTGATAATATTATCAATTGAATATATACATATATATATTGCCATGACCAGGCAAATGTGGATTTGTTTTATTGCTGTTATGCAATATTCCTTAAATTGTGTTCTTAACATTGATAGCGTTGCCCCTCCTACAGAAAATAATTGCAAAGTAAAATTAATTGTGTAACACATTCATGACCACAAACATATCTTAAAACATACATTCAATCTGAACAGATGTTGACATTAAGAAGGAGCGCCGCTTTAGAAAAATGAAAATTTGTGCGGATTTTTAAATATTTGATAATAAACCAATGTACGATATATACAGAAAACACGACAAAAAGGGTCACACCGACTTCTTTTTTTTTAAACCTAAGGTACATTTTTTTGAAAATTTCCCCAATTTTGAAATTGTCAAAATAGTCCTTTACAGAAATTTTGAATTGTTTTCCGAAAATACATTAGTCATTTAAAAAAAATCACTAAATTCGAAAAAATTCATACTTTTACTGAATAGTTAAGCGGTTTTCGAAACAAAAATCTAATTGATAAAATCGCAATTTTTTTTATTTTGTAGTTTTTTTTTTCGATGTGAAAAATAGAAAAAAGGCAATTTTTCACAATTGAAAACTGCACTGGATTCTTTCGACCGCATTCAACAAACATCTCACTTACTATTGTACATTCTATATTAAAATAAAATTTAATTTTTTTTTATTGGCTGATAGAATTCTTCTTTTGATAATTTTTCTTAAAAAAATCCTCCATAACACTGTTTAACGGTCATTGGCGACGTTTTTATGAGTAGTTCTAATTTTTGGTTTAATAAGAAAATCCAAATTCTAAATTCAAAAATGGTCCAAATTAAAGTTAAAGTTTTTAGTAGCACGGGAAAAAGAGTTCCATTTTAAATGTATTTTCAAAATTTTACCACTATCTAAAAAAATGGATCATTGTCTCGATTTAAATTTTGTCATAATTTTCAACTCAATTACAGTCAAACTTTCATAACTCGAACCACCATTATCCCGTAGAAAAGTTCGACGTACGGAGACTTTGAGTTATGGAATCTATCTATATATCTATATATGTATATAAAAATGGTTGTGTGTATGTATGTAACGTATGGACTCGAAAACGGCTAGACCGATTTTGATGAAATTTTCAGGGAATCTTCCGAATAACCCCGCGAGTAACATAGGCTACACATTGTTTGGATTTATCTACATTTAGGGGGTGAAAATGGCAAAAGGGATAAAAACTCCCCTTTCCTATATAAATATGTGTAATACAACACTAATGTTTGCTTAGGGCCAGCAACGCGGACCGGGTCAGCTAGTTACTTATAAAATTGTTTAAGGAAATGTATCTCAGTGCTGAAAAATACGCAATGGATTGCATTTATAGGGGGCATCCCGTGAGTGTTGGCCAACAAAAAAAAAAAAAAAAAAAAAAAAAAGTATAAATTTACTCAATTCATCAATGAACAATTTTCAATCATACTAAAATGTAGTACAATGTACTACCTTTGAGTACTGTTTACTTCTCATAAGTACAAACGTACTTAAATTGCATAAATGTAATTTTATTTTATTTTTTTTTGGTAGTTTATTTTATTTTATTTATTTTTATTTTATTTTTTTTTATTTTATTTTTTTAAAGTCATCATTATCTTGATTTCATTTCTTCCGCATCGCAACGAAATATTGATATACGTGTTATCTTACGGTAAACTGACCTCCTCCCCCCTCTTTCTCTGGCCAGTGAATAATTGCAAAACAATTCATTTTATGACAAATAACGATCAATTACTTGGCACAGCAACACACAACAAACGTTTATTTACTTAAATCTTAAAAAGAAATAACAAAAAAAAAACATCTGCCAATGTAAAACAAACAAAACTACACCCAACTCGTCGCTGTCTACCATTGGACTTGTTCAGTTATAAACAATGAAGCCAGCACGCAATGGCACCCAACACATCATGATGTGATCCAGTGCGGAAAAAAAATGCTTGAAAACATAAATATCCGGAGGCTGACATAAGTTGGATAACAGTGGACGACAGCTAAAAATAAATCTGTAGAAAAGACAAAAAAAACGAAGAAAAAAATGAAGTTGGCTTTTAAAAGTAATTAAGGGGATGAAAGGTTTAAGAGACCGGACAGAAAGAAAGAAAGCAGCACACACCAAGTGATAAATGACACGGTGGAAAATTAACTTGGAACACATATGAGAAGTGTGATTTTGAGCAATGAAGATCCAAGTTTCAATACTGACATTTTTTTTGTTGTCAATTAATGATAAATGATTGGAAAAGACAGACCATAGATTGCGGATGAAATTGTAATCAGGGAACACGTTTTGCATAATAATCGTAAGACAAAAAAAAACAAAACTTTCTACATATTTGTTTGGCAACTTGTTTAAAAATCTACCTACAACTGTTTGTACTGGTGTTCGATCTTGGGAAATGGGCACGCGATTGTTCTAAACATGCCTTCTTGTCTCAATAATTGTCCCAGCGTCAACCAAAAGGACCAGTACATGATCGCTTTGAAAATATTTGCCGAGTGAAGATTTCATATGTGAAGCGCTACGTTTTTTTTTGTAGTCACACTCACTCACGTTTTCGCTCGACACCAGACAATGATTAAACGAACCTCAACAACAACAAAAACGAAAAGAAAGTTCAATTAATCGATTTAAATTTACACTTTAATGCTTTTGTGAACACATAACACCTCATCATCGTCATAATCTGCCGCGGCTGCTACCGCTGCTGGTGTGGATGGTGTTATAATGTTTTCTTGCATTACTTCGGCCAAGCTAATGAAACAAAACAGAGAAAGCACGAGAAGGCAAAACTAAAAGTTAAAACAAAACGGCATTAATAGCGCGAATTAACTCGTAAAACTCAAAGAAAATGTTGCGCTCCAGCTCACACTCCGTCATCCACACCTTGTGAGACCTCCTCCACCCGAATCATTTGTCTTCAATGTGTGGAACATATGGGCTTTGCCAGCAGAAACGAAAAACTTTCATTTTCATTCAATGAAGTAAAAATGTGTGTGTGTGTGTTTTTTTTTTGATCGCATTGCTTATCAACGCCTGAACATAAACTTCAATTGCAGCCATGAAGGCGCAACGCAATTCATCGAACTCTGTTGCCGTCCTTGCCGTCGTTCCCTAAGTCTGTCTCTCTGTCGGTGCGATATCTTAGTGCAACCGAAAGTTTAGCGAGAAGTTCAAGGAAATAAAGGTGTTAAAATAAACAGCACTGCTGCGCCCCTTTCAACCCACAAAGTAAACATAAACAAAAAATCATATCCATTGACCGGAGCTGGTGATGTTCCTTTCGATTTTCAATCGATTGTACTTTGTTTTGTGTTGTTTTTTATTTTTATTTATTTAGTCAATATTTATACAGCTCGAGCAGATGTCTAAATGTCAGTTTTATGTCAGCCATCATTTTGATTTTGTTGATCTATACAAAGTCAATGCAAAATAGCCGCTGTTGACTTTGTTTTGAAAACAAGTGCGCATTTCAGTTTAATTTTCTGTTCAACATTTTGGTGACAAATATCTCAGGAAACTAAATTTAATATTCCCTGTGCAATATTTTGAAGTATTGATGTGGCATCCCGGGTGGAAGGAAAAATGTCTGGAGAAGAAGGGAAATACACGCAATTTTTTTTTTATTTTTTTAACTCACTGATGTCAGAGAAGTTCCCCGCCTGTTCCTCCATGAAATGTAAGGGGACAAAACGTACGCTAATAACTTTTCTACAGAAGTAGGGATATACAAACAATATAATTACCTATTTTTCCAATTCGTGAACAATTTTACTTTGGCAGTATAAGAAACAATTCGTAGACAGCACAACGATTGACCAATCGAACAGTGCTAGACTTCTTGTGGCTGCCAGACAAACGTCCTTGTCTTAACACCCAAAAATACTTAAAAAGTTTAAACACATTTTCGGTTTTATGTTCGCCATTAGATTGTCCAGTAGACGCAGCATTGGCCGGCTACCGCCTTTAAATGAAATGGCTAGTGGAAGTTGTTGCTGACACAAACGGGTAGAGTTATTTTTGAATGGGTTTTTGGGTACTCGCAGAGCACGTAACAACAAACACGAAACAAACAGACAGACAACAAGACAAGTGTGGTCGTCGTCCGGTTCATTTAAAGTCAGCCGGCAAGCCAGCTGACTTTAACACTCTGGCAACTGGTTGCCATTAGAAATCTTCATTGATAACTTCAAACTCCGTCCAACTCAGTTACTTACCACCTGTCCCACTTCACCTGCGAAAATAGTAAAAGTCTTAAAACGAAAAATCACATATAGAATTCAATTCATTTTTAACACTTTAACACTAGGCGATTGTTGTTAGGACACACGTCGTCTTCTCAACAGCCACACCAAAACGAATCGGCCAACATTTAAGCCATGCCATGTGCGCCATGCCGACTGTTGTTGCTGCCGTCTGGCTGGATTTGGTTGCCATGTAACACAGCTCACGCGACAAAATTTGCATAATAACCGAATGGATGGAGGAATGGGCCAGACTCGAGAGACATGTGTTGGAACAAACATTAAATGGGTGGTGTTGCTAGTGTTTCTAGTGTCTTGTACCACCTAAAGCAACAATTTCCGCTGAAGACTGAAAAAACATAAATTACACCAAATATAAGCAATGAACGTACGGAATACTCATTCATAATTATAAAGGGTAAAGGGGGGGAAACTACTGTCTAAACGTTCAGCAACACCTGGGTTTGGAAAACACGAGAAGACTGGAAATTGGTCGTTGCTAACAAAAAAAAGAAACCAGTCAAATGCGCTTTATTGAATATGGAAAAAGGAGAGGTTTCCTCTTAACTTTCCGATTTTTTTTTCAATAAAACGAAGTTCTTATAAGTGAAATTTTATTTATAAAATAGTAAATTTATATTCTAAATTTCGGTCGAAGGGTAAACCGGATGACACAGACCATATGGCTAGATTTTTGCAGCGACCGAACAAAGTCTCTGCTGGGAATCGAACCCACAATCCCCACATTGATAGGCAAGCTCGTTACCAACTCGCCTACCAAGGCGCTTGCAATTTGGTTAATTAAAGGATTCAATTGGATCATATTTTACAATAAAAATCGAGTTTGAATATGTGCAATAGGGTTAGTCATTTTTTTCATTTTTTTTCGAATATCAAAAATCTGTGGAAATGGCATGTAGGGCAGGCAAAAAATAATAAGAATTGCGTTTTTATTTTTTCGAAATTGTAAAAAAAACCTTCCGCACAAAATGCAATTACTTTAGCTAAAAACAAACTTTTTTAGTTTACTTTTTTTTAAATTTTTAAATTTGAGAAATTTTTTTCTGCAATAGTTGTTCTTGGAAATAATTTTTTTTAGTTGGTTTTAGTGCATCGATTTCAAATATGCAATTTGATCAAAAATCTGTCATTCGTTTTTAAGCTACATCGATTTTAAAATTTGCAACTCGGTTTCATTTCATATTGCATATTTTACAATCGATATATCTCGAAAATAAGCGCCCCGGTAGGCGAGTTGGTAGCGTGCTTGCCTATCAGCGTGGGGGTTGTGGGTTCGATTCCCACCAGAGGCTTTGGTCTGTCGCTGCAAAAATCTAAACATATGGTCTTTGTCACCCGGTTTACCCTTGGACCCAAAATTAGAATATAAATTTACTTTGTATTGTAATTAATAATAAATAAATAAATATCTCGAAAAATAAATGACATATTTTGGATCAAATTACATTTTATTAAAAATTTATCAAAATTTATTTAAAAAAAAGTATAAAAAAACTTTTTTTTAAAAAAAAATATTATCAAATTTTAAAAATCACAAAAAAATTCAAATAAAAAAGTTGGTTTTGAGCTAAAGTAATTGCATTTTGTGCGGAACGTTTTTTCACAATTTCGAAAAAGTAAAAACGCAATTCTGCTTGTTTTTGCCTGCCCTATATGCTATTTCCACAGATTTTGAATCTAAAAAAAATGACTAACCCTAATGTGCAATCTCTCAGATTGAAACTATCAGATTGAAAGAGACATTTCAGTAAGTTTCGAAAAATAGTTAACGGTACTTTTTTTTAATTTGTGTTTTCAATTAACAATCTTTGATGCCTCAGCGCCCCCTAACATCATTCCGCACCCTTTGGTTCCTCCATTTTTAATTAAAAAGAAAACCATCTGATTAGTATAAACTCTTGGGCATGTGGAATAATCTTCCAGCAAATGTGTTTCCTGCCAGTTGTGACATTCAGAAATTCAAAACAAATGTCAACAAACACTACTCCCTCTTTCCTCCTTCCGATACCCTAATTTCTTTCCGCTAACACAATGCATTGCATTTATAGGGGGCATCAACTGAGTGTTGGCCTTCAAAAAAAAAAAAAAAAAAAAAAAAACTCATACTTTTTTCTGTGCTGGATTAACAAATGTTCTCCATCGACTAAAGATTTCGACAAACTTTCTCCAATTCACGATTCCACAGATTTTTGCGGGATTCGTCCACTTGTTGCTTCTAACGGCTCCTTGATATTCCCACTCTAATCAACGTTCGAGCTGCAGAATTCAGGTCAACGCAATAACTAAATTTGTATGTGATTCATTTACTTGGTCGTCAACTAAAACTTTTCCTAATTCAACGTGTAATTTGCTTTCATTGTTTCTCGATTCATAAAAGTTCATTTTTCTTCATCCTTTGGCGAATCTATTCGGTATGTCCATTTCTCATACCTCTGCTCAGGCGACGAGTTCTTCTGAGGGAAACCTCATCAGTCGAGAACCCTTCTTCAAGCACCACATTATATAAATATTTATTGTTTGGCTAATTTATACTGTACGAAAATTCTGTTGTGGTCATATCCTACATTACAAATTTGGAATTCTATTGGTTTGGGATAACTTACTGTTTCAGTGGTCTGTACAAAGAGAACAACCATATAGTGTTAGTGTATTAGGGTTTGCACTGTTAATAAATTCATACAGCTGTTGTTACTACCGGTTTATATTTATGTGCTCAGTGTATCAAACGTGGAAGTCTTTGGCATTACAAAAACTTGTCACACAAAGATAATTGACAAAAAAGTAGAAGTTTATAGCATATGATTTATTTCTTAATTTTTATATTAAAAAAAAAGATGAGTAACAGCTTCCTAATTTGTGTTCTCTTTAACGACATTTGTATTGGGATTAGTTACTGAAGGATTTTGTCCTGCTCATTTAACAATAATATAAATCCTAAATATCACAACCCAAAATTTTTTAAAACGGAATTTTTTCCATAAATTAAATCAGAGTACACATCTGCAAACATTTCTTTCTCATCACTATCTGCTTCAACTGGAAAAATACAGTTATGTCTATTTTTATGTTAATTGCTTTGCTTCTACACGATGAACTAAAGATAATTATTTTCAGTTGTGTGTTAATGTGTTGGAATTTCGAGTTGTGATCCTTTTGACAGTTTTTTTTTAGTAGATGTATTTTTTCCCTAAAAACTCATGCGGGGAAGACCACATCTCTACGAATGGCCGGCTAGATAGAGGTCCCACTAAATCTGAAACATCTTCAAAAAATGAAATATTTCTTATTTCAAATATTACTCAGTTTCAATTGGAAATGTTGCCTTCTTTTTTTCCGGTTTTACTATTAGTCACCTCTAGTTTATGCTCTTCTGAATTATTGCACCCTCCTCGTCTATTTGGTGTCTTATTTGCACAGCTGATGGTCTTTTTGTTGTTTATGGTCATTCAGTGGAGTGATCTTGTGCCTTTTAATAAAACACTCAGTATTTAGTGGGTACTTTAACCATAATGAGAGAAGATTATAAATATCAATAATAGTAATGAATGAGCAACTCTCCTCCAGCTGATTACTATCAATTTGTTTGAGTTTCTAGTTTAGATCTTACCGTGGAATAACAACAGACCTCAACCTTGAGTTTTAGTTCAATTATAATAGTTTTTGATCTCCGCTGCGCGTTCATGAGTTTCAAATGACACCAAAAAGTCATTGAATTTGAATTTGATTTTGAAATTCTATTACAATCATCATTACACAAACACACACATACACACACACGCACTCAATTAAAAACGGAATTGAAAAACATATCAAATTCTTTTCAAATCATTTCTGACTGTGAAGACAAGAAACCTTGTTGTTGCTTTTGTTGTTGTTATTCATTCATTCGTGCATGTAAACATATGCGTTTGGAATGATTTGAAAATGATTTCGTGTACATACGACAAAACATCTATGGACGACGACGGCAATGATTATTTAATCATTCAACTACGAAACAAACCCACATTCGAATCGAAGTCAAACTGCTGCTGCTGCTGCTGCATTGTCTTACAACAAATTAAAGCGATTACTTGTCGCATATTACAACCAATCAATGCAATTGTGAAATTCATACATTTTAATTTTATGCAATCGAAATCTTTTGAGGAGAAAATTATGTGTTCACATTATTTCCAAACTTGGCCGGCCATATTTGCTCAAGTTGTCTCACAGTAACTGCATTATTAAACGTACAGCAATGATTGAAATGCTGTAATGAGCGGAGAAATAATTTCAAATGAGTTCACGTACTAAACGTTCAATAAAATCACAAGAGAATAAATGTTAAAGTAAGATGATTTTTCTTTAAAGCTACTCACTTTGAAATGGAAGAATGGAATGGAAGAAAATCCCTATGTACAGGGCTTTCCAACAAGAGGTGTTATTTTGGTATTCAAAGAAAAAAGAAGAATTTTTTTTTGATAAATGATCGGATGTTTATTTCATAATTAATATGAAATAATTAATAATGAAAAACAACATCAGGACCACGCTTACGGGACCATATCCTTTTCATGAAATTTTCCATAACCAAATCGCAAAGGGGCTGCCTCATGTGCTCGATAGACTAACGAATTCTATCTTTGAGGTCTTGAAGCGACGCTGGGTTGTTGGCGTAGACCTTGTCTTTTATGTGGCCCCAGATAACACGAGAGATAACACCGTCCGGAAACTTTTCCCGTAAACGAGCAATGGTTTCGTTGCTTGTGTGGCACGTAGCGCCCGCTTGTTGAAAGTAAACGTTGCCCAGATCAATATCATCCAACTTCGACCATAAAAAATCATTATTTATCTTTCGATAGCGCAATCCATTCACCACAACTGTTGGTCCAACCTCATTTTCGAAAAAGTAACGGACCATAAACCGCACCAAACAGTCACACATTGAGGATGGAGAGGCTTCTCAACAATAACTCTTGGTGTTTCCGAGCCCCAGATGCGACAATTTTGCTTGTTGGATAAGCCACCGAGGTGGAAATGGGTCTGATAAGTCAAGATGATTTTTCGATGGAATTCCGGATTATTTTCAGGCATTTCAAGGACCAAATCAGCAAAGACACGACGTTGTTGATGATCGGCCAGATTGAGGTCTTGTGTTAACTGAACTTTATAAGCCTGAAGACCCAAGTCTTTATGCAAAATACGGTGTAATGACATTTGTGAAATGTCCAATTCCAAAGAACGATGGGGAATGGACAAACCTGGGCTTTCTTCAACACTTTGGGCTACAGCAGCAATATTCTCAGTTGTTCTTGAGCGACGTGCTTGGGTTTTATATCTCACATCACTAACTTGTCCCAACAGCTCGAACTTGTCCACCAATTTCTGTATTGCGGTCCGACAAGGACAAGGTCCGACAGTTTTGCCAACTGTGACATCAAGACTTTCACCATTTTTGCAGTGAATTTTAATAATTTCAATGCGTCCTTCCATTTTTATACACTCCATCATAGGATGGAGTATATACTAAGATTGTCATTCCGTTTGCAACACCTCGAAAGAGTGATCTGCGACCCTATAAAGTATATATATTATCGGTCAGTGTAACATTCTAAGACATTCTAGCGATGTCTGTCCGTCCGTCTGTTGTCTGTTGAAATCACGATAGAGTGCGAACGACCAACGCTAAGAAGCTGAAATTTTGTAGGAAGATGTTTTTTTGCCCATAAGCAGGTTCGAGAATGGGCAATATCGGACCAAAGGGGAAAAAGTTCCCCTTTTCGGGACTAAATATATCCCGGCCATAATCAAATTTTTCACTACATCTGATTTTTTTTGGTAAAATTGTTCTAAGTTTATATAATTTATAGATGGGGAAAAAAATCCCAAAAATGGGCGTGCTCATGGGTTCCGTGGACCCTTGGGGCCCAAAAAAGGGCCCATGATAAACATGCGCATATGGGTATCGAAATGCAACGAAATTTACTCACGAACCCAAATATGCCTTTATTTTCATGATTTGCCTAAATTTTTTGATCCGGTTTCTGGGACTATCGGGTCACCAGCGGCCCAAAAACCGTCCCTTGACAAACATGGACATATGGGTATCGAAATGCAACGAATCCATGATGGAGGGTATATAAGATTCGGCCCGGCCGAACTTACTATTTGTCCACTTGTTAGTAATCGCATAGTTTCTACTTGTCAAATGTCTTATCCTTTGATAAGACAGCCGGATGATTCGAAATAGCACCTCTTGTTGGAAAACCCTTTACTTACATATTATGAATATTTTTTCAGATTTTAATGAAAATATTGTGTAGCTCTTCCTTTAAGATGGCTCCACAGATTATTGTACTTTAAATCTGGCGATCTTGGTGATCAAATTGCTTCAGAATGACGTAAAACTATTCTTCCGCGGAATTGCATTCGCATTCATTATTTCGATTTTTTGTTCCCTTACTAAAATAGTAATATTTCTTTGAGTTTATTCTTTTCGCTTTAGATTTTATTTTCCGTTTTTGCTCTCTGTTACCAACAATAGGCGTTATAATAATCTGCAAATTTAAATTCAATGGCGTAATGTGAATAGTTTTGCCGGCTTTGTGGCCATTACCCATGCCATACCACAAAACACTATATACGACGGGCATTTATCATCACCGTCGCCGTCATCATCTCTATTTTTAACCTCTGCAATGTTAACGCAATACCAGCATAAAGAACCACGCCAAGCCACACCGTTGCGTTTTCACCCACCCACCAGTTTCGATTTGTGTTACCCGCATCGAGTGGTGAGCGATCATTGGAACGGCGGATTCACAGCGCCGTTGTAACGCGCTCTGCACGGTTGTCTTCGGAAAGAGTTATGAGATCGTTTTAAATCGACAATTTCCCATAAAGTTGTTGTGCATTGCGTGTGCTTTTATTTATGATTAATTTACAAACTTTTAATCCTCATTGAGCTTTAGCTTAAGTGACGACTTGGCTTGACGGGGCTGACTGTGAAAGAGTTCGCCACTGACGTCTGGCGGAGGTGGTTAATTTTGCTCGTCGCCGCACGATGTCTTCTGCGGCTGTCTGAACATGCATTTTGTGTGTAGGCCTACATTTAGCGCGTTTGAGTTTTATGAGCGCATGCGCTCGGCTCTCATTGAACGAAATTGTAAAATAGAAAAGAAAAAAACCAAATACATCAGATGACGGAAACACCTTGTTGCGTTTTCATGTTGTTGCTGCCTGCTTGCCTAAAGTCGGTGTTGCAGTCGTCTGTCCGTCTGTTTGTTTGAAATTTACTTGACATTTTCGTCTTATATTTTTTCTTCGTTCGTTTCGTTGTATATTTCGTTATTTTCGTGCTGGTTTCTGATTTAGCTCTGGAAAGAAAGATTTATTGTTTCGGAAGTATTTGGTAATCTTTCGTTTTTGGGTGTGTGTGTGAGCCATGGAATTGGGAAAATTTTAAAAAATAATAATTAGAGGAGAGTTGCACGTTTGAGTAGGCAGGGAGTGAGCAGAGTTTTATGGTGGAAAATATTGACAACCACAAAATTCAAATCAATTAAATTTGAACCTTCACAATAACGCTTAGGCTAATGTAAAAGTGGGTGCAGTAAATATAGTTTAGAGTCCGAATTGGGAGGAGTGGTCTACGATCTGTCTGAAAACATGTTTATTGATTTCTTTTACTATTCAGTAGGAATACTTTCCCATAAAGAGCAAATATTCCGTCGTGAGAAACTACAAGGAAACTCAGTATTTTGGAAAGCCAACATTTTCCAATTCGGTCACACATACATCTGAATAGTTAAGCCTTCCAGTTTCGTCAATGTCAGACTTTCAACTGAAAAGACAAAAAATTTGTTTAACAACTTAGTTTGACAGATGTCGAATTCCAGCCCTACACTTTTGAAACCACGAAATGGATAATCCTATATTATTTATTGAAGTTTTTCCTTTGTAATAGCAACCAGTTTGTGCGTTATTAGCAGTGTAATCTGTAAGGAATCACTTATGTATTTTTGAACATTTCCTGGTTTTATTCACTTAATCTGACCGACCTTTTTTTATTCGTCGAAAATTCCACAATTTTATTGGCAAAAACGTTCCTTATTTCAACATAAATTTCACCACTTTTCTGTCAGAGGGTTTCCTCGTCTAGAACTCACATTTCCATTTAAATTGCCGATAATTATTCCAAAACTTCACTCATCAATATTATTATTTTATTTTTAAACATTTTGACAGATTAATCGCCCTCAAAACAGCCCTTCATCAAATAATAATTTCAAATTAAGTTATTTTCAATGTTAATTAGCAAAAAGACAAACAGTGGCCGAAAAATTAAATTATGGCCAATTTTTAAATCAATTAACAAAATCAATACCCTAAAATGCAAAAAAAAAAAACCAAAACTCCTCTCAATGAATGAATATTTTTAAAATTTGTATAAAAACATCAAAATGTGTAAACATTAATATTAATTGCATTTTTTTATTTCTTTCATCAAAATGTAAATATTTCCGCTTTGAAAAAAAAATGCAAACCCTGAAAAAATAAGTCTCAAAAAACAAAAGCACAACTCGGCCACCGGCACCTAATAAATCATTTAAATCTGTCGTTGTGTGGGTAACGCAGGCATTGTTCAGAAAATCGCTGTGGAATTGTAAATGTGCGCATGCGCACATTCACATCGCATCGCCAGAAAACAGATCAATCGATCTTTGTAAAAGTGAATCAAATCAAACATTGTTGTATGGCAGTTGAATGAAAACTCTCTCGAATATCTCGGCAAACATACAACAACAACAAAAAAAAACAATAATAATAAATAATGAATAAAATCGCTAACAAAAACAAACGTGCAAAAATTTGTTTAACACTATTGAGTCAAATGAACAATTAGAGACAACAACAACAGAAACACAAAGAGTAGTGAAGTAAAACATTTTCCGTACAAAATCGTTTTTGAAATGTAACACACGATCTGAATCCGGTCTTTTGGACATGTGGTTAACCCGCAACTGGTAAAGGGGGTTGAGCTATAGCGAGTGATGAGATATTTCGCTGGTATTGAATGTTTTTACGTTGGGCATCGGCTTAGAATTTTAAAGCAATTTAGGTTTTTTTTCTTACAGGTATTTTTTTAGTGTTTTTTTTTTGTGTTAATTAATAAGTTCCCTTTGGGCGCCAGTTTAGAAATTTGGTTTGTTGGCCGCCAAAACCAATTTCGAAATTTTGAAGAGAAAAACAGCATGTTTTTTTTTTATTATTTTTTTTTGTGGCCGTTAAAGTTTTCGCATTGGGCGCCAGTTTGGAATTTGTGATTGTAATGGAAACATCACATTAATTTGTGGTTTGGTTTTCAATGTCATCGTTGGCTATTTTGATGTCAGTTAAAGATTTCGCAGTGTCCGCCAGTCGATAATTTGAATTTGTGAAATATCATCAATTGGTTTTGACTTACAAGTAATTTTGATGGGTTTTTTGTGTTAAGTAATTATTTCGCGTTGGGCGCCAGTTCATAATTTGAAATACACCTAAGTTAGGTTGGCCGCTAAACCAAATTTCGAAATTTGGAAGAAAAAAAAAAGCTTGTTTTTTTGTGGCCGTTAATGTTTTCACATTGGGCGCCAGTTTGGAATTTGGCATTATGAAACAGCACGTTAATTTGAAACAGCAGAATTTTACATTTTTGTGTCATTTAATGGTTTCACGTTGGGCGCCAGTTTTTAGTTAGTGGCAGTATTGTTAAGTACAGATTTACAGCTCTTTCTAGAGCAACAAAATAAAAAGTGAATTTTTAATTGTGACATTATTGAAGTAAATGAGCGATATGTTCCCCGTTTGGTAAGAGCCTCATCCTTTACAATAAATTGTATATGCTGTTATGATTGCAACGTAGTAATTACATACTTACTATAAATCGTATGAAAAATAGTGAAAAGCCTGTCTCGTTTGAATAATTATGATGTTTCCAAACACTTCTTGACTGTTGCAACATAGTATTAATCATCCTGTCACCCAACAAATTTCTACCGTTCCGGTTCACCGTATTAGGAAACGGAATACGATCAGCAAATCTTTTGTTCACACTAACAAAAGACTACAGTCTCGGCCACCGCCACCCTCGCCATATGAACAATTCATTGTTACGCATTTAAGAGTTAAAAAACACTTTGTCTGGCGATCACAACTTTACCAGACAATGTGACGGCTGGCAGTGTAGAAAATTCAATTTTTTTCTTCTGCTTCTCTCAAATTCATTCATATCCAATGAAACAAAAAAAAAAAATAATTCGTCGCACCATAAGTGTCCCCGAAACTAACAGCAAAAAAATTAAAAGCTCCTCACACTGTTTATGCTCTTTCAACAATACAACATTAGTCTCTTTTGTTAACATGAACAACAACAACAAAATGAAATAAAGTCGACATTAAACATTTTGTTTTAAGTAGCCAAACGGTGAATTTTGCCGCTGTTGTCGTTGTATCCCCAATCCCCCTAATGATTTTGATTTATTATCTCGCTCTCTCGTCGCGAGACATGAATTGCGTTGACGGATTTTAGCTGTTGTAGTCGTTGTCGAAACTCCTCATGTCAGGAGGCAGTCGTCATTGTCGTCGTCATCGTCGCACGTCATTCATTTTGTCATGATCAACGTGACAGATCTATTCAATCAATTGGAATCGGCCAAAACAAACTGTAAATTCAGTCAAAAGTGTAATAAAAATCGCTTAAATGGAGGCTGTAAAACAAATGGCAAACGGCGGACAGACAGCTGACGGACAATAGCCAATTGCCAATCGTTAACACTAGTTTACAATAATTTGTTCAACGGACACCTTACTATGCGTCTATGTTTTTTTAGCCCACCAGAAGTACTGCTTACTGTTCAGCTGGTTGGTAAGCGAAAGATTCAAAAAGGATATAACTTCTAATTCTGTGGAAAATCGCAGGAGACTATAATATTGAAAATGTTTCCATTGACATCTACTGTTTAAAGCCGGATCGGAACTGTTAATGCTATTGTTAGCGAGTCCATCCAAGGTTTTCTTACTGGTATTTTTCTTAGTATGTTTTTTTTTTCTGGCGGTGGAAAAACATCTTTGAACCTGGATTCCTTCCTTGATTAATCCGACACACCACCTCACTCTCCGAACTTAGTTTGTCTTTGTAAAACAGTGTAATAATTGCAACATAATAGCACTGCACCTCAACGACCACCACCCCCTGCCGCGGCAGTCACATCTGACCGGCCACCTCAATAGTTGGTCCTACTAAACACAATGGCTTTGCAGTCGACAACGTTTTTTTTTTGCTGTACTAGTTGCCGGTTGGTGACTATTGCCACCAATCATTCGTGCAATTGTTAAAAAATTGTGTAAAATGTTGAGTGACAAAACAAGTTTCCAGAGTGGGTCTGACCAAATTTGGCAGAGGAGCGTGTAAAATACGTACAATTCAAGAGTCGCCGTAATAAAATAAAGTGATAGTTTGCAATAACTGTTATTTAATGGATTTAGTTGTTTGTTGTCTTTATTTTTTGATTCGTAGAAGTAGATCAGTCTTTGTAATATTGGAAATACAAAAAAAAAAATACTGATTTAACTTTTCTATAAGCAATGTAGCCCTATTGTCTAGCAGGTGTTGTGAAGGTTAAACTTGAACGGTGAAAATAAACTTTCGTAATGATTAAGTCTCATAAGCTTTGTAATTTCTTTTTTATTCAAAATAATAATTTTTTTCATAAAATTCATAAAAATGATCAAATTGAAGGTCATGGTGAATGATCATGGTAAAAAAAATCCTTTCATAATATTTGAGACTCGTAAACTTTAAAATTTTTAATTTCCCCAAAAAACTTTATGATGTAATAATTTATATAATTTTTTTCATTGTTTCATGCATTTTTTTTCCACAAATTTTATGAATTATGGTACATTTTTTAAATTTGTCATCATTTTTATGAATTTGTCAGAAATTTTATAAAATTATCAGAATTTTATAAAATTATCGGAATTTTATAAAATTATCAGAATTTTATAAAATTATAGGAATTTTATAAAATTATAGGAATTTTATAAATTTTTCATAAATTTTACGAGCTCGTCATAAATTTTATGAATTTCCATTAATATTATGAAATTGTCATACATTGTACTAGTTTGTCATAAATTTAATGAAATTATCAGAATTTTAAAATTTTTTCGTTCGTTCATAACATTTATGAACACGTCATGAGTTTCATGAATTTGTCATACATTTTATAAAATTATCAGAACTTTATGAATTTTTCGTGCAGTTTATACATTTTCATAAATTTTATGAACTCGTCATCAATTTTATGAATTTGGTATAAATTCTATGAAATTATCTGAATTTTATGAATTTTTTATGCAGTTTACAAATTTTGCATAAATTTTATGAACTCGTCATAAATTTTATGAATTTCCATCAATTTTATGAAAATGTCATAAATTTTATGAAATTATCAGAGTTTTATGAATTTTTCGTGCAGTCTATAAATTTTCCATCAATTTGCCGCCATCGTGTAAACCTTACCAAACTGTCGCTTTTAATGGATGTAACGGTGAGTCGTGAGCTTGAGGATTGTCTTCGCTCCAAATAAGACGGTTTTGTTTATTGACGTAGCTTGCTTTACGGTGAACATTAAAGTGGACTAAGTGCTCTATGAACTACGCGAACAGTTAGTTTTCACAACTTGGAGACGTTAATCGGGCGTAAGGCGATTCATGATGACTTGCCAAACCTCAACACAGTTCGACATTATCGTTAACGATAGTTCTTATATCACCTAAAAAGCACCCTATATGTGAGCCAAGACCGACCACATTCTCAACTGTCATGGTGGATCGGTTGGCCGGTCTTTCTTACATTTTGCATTGACATAAAATATGACCAAAATTTAAACCAACGCCCAATCAATGTCAACACTTGTAAAGCGTCATAACAACGGCATTCTCACTACATGTAGTTGTTGCTGTCATTTGTACAACCTTTTGCCAGTGGTAAGACTCTGATTCCAAATGGAGGTAATAATAATGAAACAACAGCAACAACAACAAAACAAAGGCGCAAACCTCAAATCACAAAAGTCACATTACAATTGTTAAACATTAAACAAACATAAAATTCTATAGAGTGTCTGTCGTTGGTTGCACATAAACTTAAATCCAAAAAAACTTAATACTGCACAACACCTTTTTTCTCTCCATCTCTCGAAATGTTGACAAATCAATGTCTTTAATCAAAAAATGAATTGGCATACAACAAAAAAAAAAAAAAAAACCTGCGAAGCCCACACTCTTTTTTAGTGGAATGAGAAACAAAAAAAAAACACCAAATGACAGCGAGTAAGAAGGCAAAACCATATGTAGTCAGACTTTATCAGGGTACAGACAGACAGACAGTCAGAGACTGATTTTGAAACAGATTTCTTTCAAGTATTTTATGGTTTGTTTTTATTTTTCGCCCATAATTAATTAGCAACTTAAATAATTATAGTAAATATTTGAGTTGTGAAGAATGAAGAAAAAAAACACGATAACAAATTTATTCTATTTCAATTTGAGTTTTTGTCGTTCGTTTTTGTTTCTACAGCCAAACAGGGGCTGCTGTGGTCGGAGGAGAAACGGAAAGTGTTGGCAACTTAACAACCTTTTGCTAATTGCTTATTTTAACATTGACACAATTTGTTAAACCAGGCGATAAATTATACATTTATCTATGTACTTATATTGCTTTTTATAAAGATCATAATTAGCGTGCAACTATAGAAAAGTCGAGAGAGAGAGAACGGCAACAAATCAGCAACATCCCAGGGATCAATCATCAAGAAAGAACAATTACATAATGTTTTGTAATTATCGATATTTTATTATCCAAAAGGGGTTGCCACCTATCACCAATGGTGGCTATAGAATTGTTTTACAATTCACTATCGGGACAAGTATCTAGATTGGAAGCCATTTTACTATGCCCAGCTACATTTGTCTATGATCAATTTATTTTAAATTGAATTCCATTAATTAGTGGGTCTCTCTGTTGGCCTTAGAGGTCGCACATCAAAAAGGTCACAAACAGGAGATTGAAGTATACACAGAACGAACGGGGTGCTGTCGAGGAGATTCATTTGATTATCTCGCTTATAAATACATTTGTTAAAGCTGCCCGCTATGTCTTCCTAAGCTAATGCAAATCCATCTATCTCCTTAAGTTTACTGTATGTACTCCATACACAAGCAACATGTTCCAATAAACATTACTGTAACATCTGCAACTTACCAGTTTTCCAGCAACATGTTGTTTATTCAATATGTTGCAATCACAAAATATATTCTTTGCGTGAAATTTATGTCAAATCTCAAAATGTCAATAAATTTTTTACTATACAATTGAAATGATTTAAAATTCCAATTGATTGGAGGCGCATTTTTCCACATGAAAAGATAAACCAAAGAAAGTGCAATGTTTCAAAAACACGTGAACCATTTTTGATTGGCAATAATGTCGTCCGTCCTAACAACCGAGATAAGAAATTGTATACACACACCCAATAACTTTAACTTGTACGTACGTATGCTTGTACAGGGTGGACCAAAAGTCACCACACGGGGTGACTATTTTTAGTTCCATTCACTTTTTCATTTTTAAGTTTTTCAGTGTGTAGACCCTTACGGTGACTTTGGGCCCACCCTGTATTATATACATATAAAAAATCAGCATTCACAAAGTACACACACAAAAAAAAAAAGCACAATCATTTGTATTAAATTATAACAAAAGAAAACAACACACAGAAATGTTAATGCAAATTCAAATCATTTAAAAAACACTTTCAAAGTAACCGCTCTAAAAAGCCATAAAAGTTGACTGTAACGCAGCGTGGCCGCAACCAATGACAGAGCGCGACATCCGTCCATCGGCCACAAGGGGGACACGTTACCGCAAAAAGTCATTATTTGACGTCTTTATTTGTAACTCATTTATAAAGGAAAAAAATTATTGAAATTATTTCATTACTTAAATAGACTACAATGCAATACAGAGCGATCGCCAATCTACCGACGCCATACAGCACAAAATGTACGATCAGAAACAGATGAGAGATGACGATAGCAGCAACAACAACAAAAGTGTATCAACATTTCAGACTTGCACCAAAAAAAAAAAAAAAAAAAACCAATCGATTTAAATCACTTGATAAAGCATGTGCGAAAATAAATTTTGAAAAAAAAAACAGTCGCACAAAACAAATTATATGTGACAAGTGCATAAATACGAAATGTCAAACATAACTTTTAAGGGGAAATCGAAAGAAGAAAAAAAAAAACATACGATATACGATATTGATCTGAAATAAATGGAAATTTGAAAGTGTATATCGCAACCGGTAGTCAACAATGTTGCCAAGTAACACCATCTTAAGTTATGGGTGTGATTGGTGCGTTTTGTCTGCAGCTTACTTTGTTAGCGACTTGGGGATTTATTTATTTATTACAAATGAAGACAATTTGGTTGTGAGTTGTTTCTCTTTATTGCGATGAAAGCTACATCTTATTCTGTCCCATATCATTGGAAAATTTTAATTTAATCTCTGTGGGCGTTAAACTGTATCGAACAAATCCATTTTTGTTAAATTCTGTAATTTGTACTTTATTGAACTGCAACTGCGTGATACAGTTGCTGAACGTGTGAAATGAATTTACTTCATTTGATCTCTATAAACATTTCATTTATAAACATTGCGCGAATTAATTGGTTTTTCGTAGAAGTCACATTCAGACAGGATGTACATCATTTTAATCATAACAAGACAATAGACGTGTTTTCGTTACACTGCTAGCTGGAGAGCTAAGCGATATTAAGCATGGATAGAAATTATCGCTTAAGTTTGTGTCTTACGTTGGCACGGCATTGCCAACATAGAAAAAACAAAATGCCATAGTTATATGATGTTAAGTGTACAATGATATCAGAAAAAGCTGAAAATTAATACAAAATTGTCTCGAAACTCAATGAGGGAATAATTGTATTTGTAGTATTTGTTCACAACACTTACTGATCATGAATATTTTTTCCGATTTTTAATGTCAAATGACAATATCCCTAGTTTGACATTTGCTTTACAATTAAGCAAGGGATAAACGCTAGCTTGTAAAGAAAACACGCCTAATATTTAAATATGGATAGGGTTGTAAATGGGTAATATCTACTAGTGATGTCTTTTTTAAAATACTCAAACGGCAATGAAGTTTTCAACTAAATAAACTGAATAGAGCTAGGGGACCAGATAAACCTTTCTTTGACTTCAAAAAGTACATCACACTCATCATTCCAATTATGTATGTCTACACTAGGCCATCGCTGGAGGTGATACATATTTGTAAAATAGAGACTGATACCATTTTAGGGAATTACAATTAGAGAACAGATAATAACTAACATCTGCTGCGATTCCTAGGGGACCAGCTAAACCACTACCTACCACACCATGGCCTTCCACTTTTACCACATACTTAATTAAATTCAAAAGTTCACCGCACTTACTATTCTAATTTTACACGGGCATGTCGTGGGGGGTGATAACTATTTGTAAGAGAGAGAGAGAGATAACATTTAAGAGAAACAAAATTATGGACTACTTAATGACTACTTATTTATGTCGTCATTTGTAAGTCATTACCATGTGCCTAGAATGCATGCTATGGGTAATGGCATGACATTAGCAGGTAATGTAATTGATGAACCGATTTACTTAGTTTTTTTTAAATACTAATATTTTTCTCACAGGGCAGATTTACTTACCATTTTTTAAATATTAGGCCAATATTTTTTTTTAAAAATTTCCCTTACGGTGAAGAATTTTTAAAATATTTTCTTTTCTACATCTTATTTTTTACTTTTTTTCTTGAAAAAACAAATTTTTTCTTGAAAAAAAAAATTTTTGTTGAAAAAAAAAATTTTGTAAAAAAAAATTTTGTAAAAAAAAAAATTGTAAAAAAAAATTTTGTAAAAAAAAATTTTGGTAAAAAAAAAATTTGGGGAAAACACAATTTCTGTACAAAAAAAAAATATTATTTTTTTTATTATTATTATTTATAGAAAATTATAGAATGCCTATTTCAATTCCTACGTACTGCGTGACAGAGTCAGTGAATCAGTGTCGAGGGTAAATATATATTAAGATTGAGGACCAATTGGGTTAGACTGTAATTCCAATATATTCTTTTGCGGATCACAGAAACCTGTCAACCCTCTCAACAAGCTATTTCGCAGCAGCAGCCACAGCAATCTCAACAAGGTTCCATGTCACAATAACCTTTAGTTAGAGTCATGCTGATTAACTTTTTTCATTTTGACGGAATTTTGTTTGTCAAACTCATTGTTTACATTTTCGTATTAAACCTTTAAATTAAAGAATTGGATAACAAAATGCTTTCAAAACTATTAGAAGTGCCGTCAGTTGTAACTGTCTGCTGCAATTGGGCAATTGCCACTACATTCTATTATTGTGTCATGAAAAGGTCCGGGAATTCCAAATTCTTCGTTGTCCGCTAACAATTCCTTGCATCGGCTGTTGGTGGCTGTCCTCCTGGACACTACAGCCGCCTAGTCACTCTCGATGTTCCCTGGTGTTTGATAAATGGCTGTGACATTTGCAAGTTCATGAGAAATGCCAGAAAACTTCCTTATTCCAGTTCTAGTAAAAAAGTTTTCCACAAACATATATTATTCTTCTAAAACTTTTTTTTTGTCCAAAATAAGCCTTTCCGCTTTGATCCCTCGGAGTACCTCGATTGCATGACATATATAGCCCGATTCTGAATACTCCCGCGGAGATAATTCCCGGGGAATTTAAATTTTTTCGAAAACATCCTCCTATTCTAAACAAACCGAGTGATTAATAGTAAGGGACATACAATTTCGATTATTCGGAGTCAGATGATTTGTTTGTTTCCCCGTCAGTTTAGAATGGGAGGATTTTATTCTCGGAAAAATGTAAATTCCCCGGGAATTATCACCCCGGATCGGACTGATTTAACATGACTGCCGTACTTTACCGGTTTGCTGCGTAACCAATTATGTTGAGTTTTTAAAGTTAGATTATAATCAAGTATTACACTGTCCAACAGCATTTTTGGAACATAATAGCGACGCTATAATTCTGAAAGGGCATGTTGAGAAGATCATTTTTGTAGACTAAGCTTATAGACTAACTTATAGTCTGACAACTGGTCTGAGTTTGGTTTTTTACAGTGGGTCAAATTTTCGGTACATAACACGAACTTCCATAAGTTGATTTTTTCTTTAAGTCGAAGCACTTCTGATGGCACTAGCGTTAAGTGGACTAATTCCCCTAAATTGCTCTTCTATAACTCGAAGAAAAATAATGGCACAGACTTCCATAAGTCGAATTTTTCGGAGAAATAAACCCAACAATAAAGAGGTATCTGAGTGTAAAAAGGAAGAAGTTCATCAGACTTTTCTACATATGCCGATATTGCTGACCATTGTTCCTCCGATCCAATTACTTCGAGATTTTTTTATACAACCTTGAGCTACTTTATGAGCATTACAAAGTCCTTAACAAATTCACAATAACAAAAATGACACAGCTTTTCAAGTAATCAAAACTGTGTATACATAGAATAAAAATTAATAAATTCGTATAAAATGTACTCTTTTCCGAATGGGAGAACAAATTTTATCCACTACTCAAATTCTCCGTAAGTCGAATTTTTCTGCGGTATAATGTTGTTTCGACTTATGGATGTTTGACTGTATATTACATGAAAAGGAATGTGATGTGATCAGAGAATAAATGTAGATGCATTGAAAATGTCATTGAAAGTTTGGCAACATGTTGCTCAAAATCATTTCCAGTTGAAAAATAGTTGAATTTTTCAGCTAAGGAAACAACTCACCTACATTTTGAAGTTCTTCATCTACATTAAGAAAACATGTCCTTAAATGGAAAACTAGCACATATTTTATGATTTTTGGGGAGATAATTTTATCTGTGTAGTCACAATCACATAAATCATATTTACTTAATAACTTGGAAAGAGAAAACCAGTTTTGAATTAAACGATTTTAACACCCGCTATAAAAGTCAATTACAAATATAGTCATTAAAATCTCGCTCTTGCTCTCGGTGTTATAACAAAACAATTTGCACAAATTGCTGCTCAGCAGATGAAGAAAAAATAAAACACATTCGCAAACGCAAAAATGCCCATAAATGTTAATAAACTTTGAAATGTTTTGAAAAATAAAATGAAAAAAAAGAAAGGAACAGCAAACGCCAATAAAAATTAACAGATTTTCTGTTTAGTCAATTGGACAATTGGATTTAAATGCGAAATGGCAGACGTGAAAAAATACAAAGAAAAAAAGCTCAAAAAGAAAAACATTTGAAAGGCCGTATAAAAAGAGCGGTAAATATAATAAAAACAAAAAACTCAACAGAAATTTTATTGCAAATTCCACCGTTCTGGGCAGTTCAATGACAACTGTGAATCATCAATGAGTTGATAACAATTATTTAATACTAGTAAGTTGTAATGCGCCTATGGCGCCCGTTAATTTGCTTGAGAAAGTATTTGTTACTTAATTTTAAAAATTTTTTAAAAAATATTTTGAGAAAACTATTTTGTAAAAAAAAATTTCGGAAAAAATTGGGAAAAAAAAAATTATTGCTGAAAAAAAAATTTTTGTTGAAAAAAAAAATTTTGTTGAAAAAAAAAATTTTTGGTAAAAAAAAAAATTTTGTTGAAAAAAAAAGTTTGCGGAAAAAAAAAATTTTGTTGAAAAAAAAAATTTTGTTGAAAAAAAAAATATGTGGGAAAAAAAATGTTGTGAAAAAAAAAATTGTAAAAAAAAAATTTTGGAAAAAAAAAATTTTTGGTAAAAAAAAAATTTTGTTGAAAAAAAAAATTTTTGTGGAAAAAAAAAAATTTTGTTGAAAAAAAAATTTGTGGAAAAAAAAAATTTTGTAAAAAAAAAAAATGTTTTGTAAAAAAAAATATAAAATATTATTTTTTTTATTATTATTATTTATAGAATTATTATAGAATGCCTATTTAAATTCCTACGTACTGCGTGACAGAGTCAGTGAATCAGTGTATCAGTGAATCAGTGTCGAGGGTAAATATATATTAAGATTTTCTATATGTGTGTGTTTTTTTTGGGATGTCTGTATTTAACAAAAGCCATTTATTTTCATAAATATTAAAATAGACAAACAGTCATTGCTACTATTTCTGCTACTATTTAACATGATTTATTTGGTTTTTAAACTTTTGTGTTTCTATTACGATTGGCGCCGGCGCCCATGTCTCGCTTCGAAATTACATATTCTCAATTCTGGGTTTTTGCATTACTTTTTTTTTTTTGTGGATTTTGGTGGGCATATGGTCGGTCGACCACATATGCTACACCAATAAATTACCAATTCGTGGACGATGATTGCCTTGTCTGATACGCCTATTTGGCTTGGCTTGGCTGGTCTGGCGCGGCCCGGCCTGGCTGAGCTTTGTGCGTGGTTCAAATTGGGCTATCGTTTATTTGAAATCAATTGGAAACTAGCAAATTCATGGAGGATTTTCATTTCTGTGTGTGTTGTTTGTTTACTCATTTTAGGTAACTTAACATAGCAAATATTGTCTATAAACATTGATTTGTTTAATGTAATAAATCACTTCTATCGCCTGTGCAAAAAAAAAAAAAAAAATAACAATAACAAAAAACACAAATGCAACCACATCAACAGCAGCGCTGTAGAAACCTTCAATTGTAATTTGATAAATGTTTAGTAGACGCCACCTGTTTTTGAAATTACTTTTTTTTTGTTTCTGCCTAAGGTCTTGTCGTAATTTCAATATTTTTTTTTTTTTAATAAGCATGTATGGGATTTTCTTTCAATCAATATCGAATTGGTCTTTTTCAAGTATTTGTAGTGCATTTGGAAAATAAATTGGAAATTTAATACCTCATGCGCATTAAGAGCACGAAATGAGCTTCCTTTTTCTGACCAAGTTTTTTTCAGCAATTAATGTCATTTCTGCCGGTGGGATTAGAGAAAATGAGTAATTTGCTTTCTTGCAGACAACTTGATTCCTTTACAGCAAGTTGTATTGGCTAAGGGGCTTACTGCAATAGGCATAAAAATCTCCTAATTGGTCAATGAAGTATATGCAAGGAAATGAATGGTATGCATGGTTTTTGAAGGCTGGCTACAACTAATGTGTTGTTTCTCACCCACGAACCTGTTGAACGGTATCCAAGTTTAATTTTTGGCTTGTTTCGGGGCCAAATTGAAGCTCGCCTTGTGGAGTGACATTTTGTACCCTTGACAGTGGAGTCCAATATTGAAGCGCCGCTACTATAAACGTATCCAAGTGAATTTAGTTGCAGTTTTTTGTGGGCCTTGTTCTTCCGAACCACATTTTTGTCCATTTACGGTACAGACGGTCGGAATATTCTTATTAACGAAATGGCTTGTAATATTGAATGGACCCGTTTATGCTAGTTGAACATACACGGGACTCACCTTATCAACATGAATCTATGAATATTCAAATACGAAAGTTCAACTTAAATCCAAATGACCTGATTTCCTAAAAAAAAAAATGTCCACGAAAACATGCGAAAATTCGGGGAATTTAAAGTTTTACGAACAAAATTCAAACTCCTTCTCATGGGAACCCCAGTGGAGTCCCACCACTAGCCCCGTTTTGTCACAGACTTTCCTCAAATTATAATTTCGTCTCATCTCCTTTATACAGCCAGTGACATTCTGAATATCACTACTGGGTGGAGTGTGCATTAGATTCCATTCGGCTGAACTTAATGACGTTTTCACCATCACATTTCTATTTTCTTTTGTTTTGTTATTTTTAAACCGAAATGGGGAATGCTTTGCGAAAAAGAGGAATGTGTTGGATTGTATTGAAACAGACTATTTGTACACAGTTCAAATCCATCACGGATAATACCGTTTCGCCCACGACAACAATAAGAAACACCCTACAATGTGGCTGTGAGACCTGGGTGTAGTTTTTCGAATACTCGAAGTTGTATCAGTCAGAGAATTTTATGGAAATCCAATAGTTGAACGTCCATAAACCTGGCAACTTTGATTGATGTGATTAAATGGACTAGGCTTATAAAACAAAGTCAATAATAGAAACCCGAGTTGTCCAAGATGACAATGGATATGTAAAACGAGTTATTTTTGGCGCCCAACATTAGTATATTCTTTTTGTTCGTATATATTTGAAATCTAATTTGGGCAGTCTCGAATCATATGAGTAACTAAAGGAATATATTTTTTGTTGGCGCCCAACGTGGCGCCGTTGAACTGTGTATGTGTATTTGAATTTGGCGATATTGTGTTGTTCTATATTTTGTCATTTATGCAGAATACTAAGCAATTTTAATGGGAACGTACTCCGATGTTATTTGTGTACTCAAGAATGAATTGAAGTACCCAACAAAAAAATTGTTGGCGCCCAACGTGGCCTGTCTTTTTTTGACAGTTATACTATTGATGTGCCTCTTAAAAACATACTGCACAAAATGCATCGTACTGCAGATCTAACTGCAATCAATTGTATTTTGTGTACTCTGGACAATTCTTAAGTTTCCAAAAGGCTTACCCAAGGAGAAATGTGACACAGTCTTAGGTCGAACGTAAGTTCTTAAAAAAAAAAATTATCTTATACACATTTAAACCCAGACGCCGCAATATTAATTGCTTAGGACGTTGACGGACTGAGACATCACAGACCTTATTTACTTACTTATTTCCCGTAACATTCGATTAAGAAACAGACGGGGTCAACTTCTCTAGAATCATCACAGCCTTTAATATTGATAATTAAAGGCTGTGCTTAACATGCAACAACTTAAATTTGTGTTTGATCCATTAGGTCTGCCATGACGAACATGAAGTAGAGGAAGTAAACACAATTTTTTTATAATAAACTCCATGCGTTGTTCGGGTGTTCTCGTATAACTTTCCAGGATGAAATGACAGTGCTGAAACATTATGTTTTTATTTCACAGGGTATTTATATTTCGAAGAATTAATAAAAAGTTAAACAGATCTGGATCTGTGCGAAATCATTTCACAATAAAAAAAAATGTTATTTTTTTGGCGCCCAACGTGGTGTTACTATGTTTTTTACAATAATTACACCGGGTTTGGAAATAAACATTAAACATATCGCTGATTTGTTGAATAACATTTGGAACACAAACAAATGTTGTATTTTTTTGGCGCCCAACGTGCTTTGCATTTTCTCAGTCTTTAAGAAATCGTCGCAGTAAGACAACGTTGAGATGTACGGATTCCAAAAGTAATTTGTTGACACAATCCCGAAACAAAACATTCTTTTGTGGGCGCCCAACATGATGCGGCAAATTTTATTAACAACTATAAGATTGGATTGGGAAAAACATTGAACTGTCTAGATTTATCTCAAGAATGGTAAAACACAACATTAGTGTTCTTAAGTTTTATTATTGTTGTTTTTTTGGCGCCCAAAGAGCTTTGTTTTTGGTAAAACTTCAACTAGCACAAAAGCAAGAAATACTGAAAAAAAATTTCAATCAAGAAGTATAACGTTGAGTTAAAGGCAAAAATAGAGCGTAAGTTTTGGCGACCAACGCGGATTTTTTTTAACAACAATTAGATCGGTTGCAAATAAATGTTGAAATATGACTGATTTATCTGAAGTTTGTTAGTTGCAAAAAAACAATATATTTTTTGGCGCCCAACATCTGTTTTATTTTCTCAAATTCAAATTTGATTTCCGAACAATTTTGTTAAGATAATGTCTAAATCACTCAAGTTATACAGATCTCTTGACTCACGTGTTGGGGTATGCCATGGTCGTCTTATGCCACCCTACATCTCCCCACACATGTTCTCAAGCATGTTAAGCGAGTGTAGAAGAATATACAAGTATTTCTATATGCATATATATAATAGTCATTCTGCTCCTCTCTGATATGACTGACCTGCCTGAGATGACTCTCTTTATTCACACATGTTCATTCTACAGATAATTCAATTTGTTGCTAATTTATTAATTTATTTATGTTTGTCAGGCTCTTCTTCTATTTTCTGTTTGTTTTGTTTCATTTTGCATCATATCTTGTTATGTCTCCTCTGCCTCGGCTCCCTTGTCGGTTCTAGTCATAATTACAATTGAAAATTGTATTGAAAACGGCACATGATGTGGAGAATGGTTGGGATGGATGGATGGATGGGATGGGATGTGCCACCACAGACCATCAAATGATCAAATTTGAATTTTAGTATTATTTAAGCTTTGCAAAACACTTGAAGAAAAACGAGGCAGCAAAGCCCCGCCGCCAACAACAACAGAAAACAAACAAAGAAAATTTAGGAAAAAATAATAAATAACAAAAAAAAAAATCCTCAAGTATTTGCTTGCTGAGGTTGCTGTTGTGGTTATTTGGTGAATGTGCCTGCCGTCGACCATTTGTGATCGAATGCAAATTTTGCAAAGAATAGAATGTGTTTTAAATATTCGCTATTAATGGGAAGAAATTTCAGTGATATGACATTTAAATCGAAATTCTTAAGGTACGGTGAGGTCAAACTATGGATTCGTTTTCCGGTTCCATTAGCCGCGTTTTTGTGTGTGTGTGCGTTTGTGTTTATATTCTGCTTCGGCAGAATACTTCCGTTTCCCTTTGACTGGGTCTAAAGTTGTTGTGTATTATGTCGTTTTGAATATTTTGAATTTTCTTTCAAAACTTTTGACGACGTCATCACTTTGAATTTGAAACAAAACAATAAGAGCTTTTTTTTCTTGTGTGATTTATGAATTAAAAAGAATTTTGTTTTCAAATTGAAAATAAACAGAACCAAATACGAATAATAGAAACAAATTTTGCAAAACTCTCGCGAACTAAGAGAATTTATTGCAAGAGATCAACGAATTCACGAGAGAAGTCTTATCGACTAAGGAAGAAAACAGTTTCTCCTTAAAGACAAGACATTCCATTTCAACCTCGATTCCGCATTCTTATTCCCTCAATATCCGTCAGGTCATATATTCGTTTATCCCTTGTATTTGTATCTGTTTGACGTTATCATTTCCTAATCCCACATGTTATCTGTTCTGTCTCATTTCAGCTTTGATAGTTCATCACGCCGACGCAAGGAGCGTTCCAAACGTTCACACCGTAAGTCACCCACATCGGGCCGTCGTGTCCATAATAAATATCGTTACAGAGATGATACCTCACATTCGAGCTCACGACGTCGCCATCGTGACCGTGCCAAGGATGAACGCGACAGTGGACGTAACAATCGCAGATCACATTCTAAGGTAAAAACTTTTCATTTTATATGCAGGGACAATTTCTTTAGGTTATCTTAATTAATCTCTATCTCGATTAACTTTTTATTATTTTTTTTTAATTTCTTTTTAATTTCTTAAATTTAACGGAAGAAATTCATAACTTATCACGTAGTTTCTTTAGAGTTTTATTTTAAAAAATCATTCTGGTGTTTGTTTGAAAATTCTTCCGTAACAAAAAAAAAAAAAAAAGAAAAGAAAAATGCATGATTTTTAAAAAAAACTATTTAAAATTGAAAACTTAAAGCTGTTTTATAAAGTGTATAATGTTACTGAAGCTGTGGCGTATATTTAAGAGTTAACAGCCTTCATAAATCACGAGAAATACTCAGCATATATTTTTTTTTTAATGAAACCCATGACATAAAAAATTAAAAAAAAAATATTTTCGAATAATTGTTTGGCAACCAAATCGATTTTTTACGAATATCAAATAAGTACAGAAAGAAACCATTTCCTAATATTTTTAATATTTATGTTTTCGTCAAAGGAGTAACTAAATTTTTTGGAACAATGACGGAAAATCGTTGGGGACTCATATGTCTAAAATAGCATATTTGAGGAAAATTAGTTTTAAGCTACTCCAGTTAATCGAACGAGTTTTTACAAAATCATTTAACTAAATACTATATGTCAAAGTTTGCCAAAAACTTTTCGTAGTTTTTACCTGCGTAGCGGTTGAAAAACACGTAGACGAAAATTATTCAGATATGGCATTCCTTCGGTCCAGTGTCAATATTCTCTTCTACGTCATTGCACCGTCTTACAGTAGTTCGAACGAGATAAACTCATGCCAGAGACAATCTATTACCATATATTTTTGTTTTACATTCTACCGATATTTTTGTATAGAACTTTTCCTGCAATCAAGTCAAAAAACGACTTATTGTAGACATTCAGTTATCCGATATTTAGCGGGTTACGCTTAAATGTTCACTTGTTGTTGTTTCATATCTAACCGAAATTATTTTAAGACAAAATTCCCTCCACCCTTCAAAATGCATTCGCATTCGTTTACCTTTGTTCGGGTATGCCAACCCCAATAACCTCAATGTGACCCATTGTGAACTTCACGTGAGCATTCTGCTCACCTTCCCCCTCATCATCATAAAAGTCTTCCGTCTCTTGCATATACTTGGTTCGGCTTAGTTCGCCCAAATGTCTGACTATGCCGAAATAATTACTCACTAATTAATTGCATGCCAACTGTTTGACTAAACGGTCAACATGTGATTTTTTTTTTCTGCTCTCTTCTTCTTCTTTTTGGCGATTTTTTGAATATTTTTGAAAAACACTGTAACACATTCAGTTGTTCGCAATTTGCAAGAGACGCGAGAACTGTCCGTGTAATAAAATTTGGTTTGTTTTTCTCGCATCGCCAACAAAATGTTGTTTTTCAAACGGTATCTGGAAAAGCAACAGCTGAATGCGGATAATTTCGAGAATTCCCACGTGCCCTGCTACTATAAAATGCGTGAAATGTCGGCGCCCAAGAAGATTGAAATACTACACGATCTGGTGTATGCCACGTCGGTGTTGTTCAAGCAGTACATTGGGGATGATTGGATTGTCGATGAGTATTTTGGCAATCATGACAGTGACTATTTGGTAAGGTGAAAATGCAAATAGAACGGAACGATCTTGAAATGCCGACGGTTTGTGTCTTGGCTAGCAGTGAGAGATCAAGTTCACTACATTGTTTTTCATTCTTGTTTACTGTGTGTGTGTGTCTCTCTCTCCCTCTCTCTGGCTGTCTGTTACTGTGTATGGTTTTTGGCAGCGATTATTTATTTCAATTGAATTGAAATCAATTTGTTTGACATTTTGTTTTGAATGCTGTCTGTCGGTTTGTCTATTTCTCTTGTTCGCTATTTGTTATTTGTTCATTTGCGTTTGTCTTCATCATCCATCTCACCTCTGTTGAGTGGTTTGTGATGCTGCCTTAGTTTACGGTTGTCATTTTATCACAATCAGTCACATATCAATTTAATTGCCCTCCATTTGAGTTTTTTTTTTTTTTTGTGTGTGTTTTCCGTATTTACTTTTAAGTAGTGCGTGCGCGTCTCTTTTGATCTCGCGTGTGCCCGCCCCCTCGCCATACTCCGCGTTCAACGTGTTGGGCTTTTTTGCGTTCACCATTGATTTCTTTCGCAAGCTAGAACAATTTTTGACCGCCCAACATCATGCGATACAAAACGCATTGGCGTTGGCCGTTTCCGCTGAAAGGGAAAGGAAATTGGTGGAAAAGACGCCATCGCCCTGGCGACGCATATGTCCACACATACGCTATGGGAATTTCTTCGATTTGGTTTTGAGCAGTGAATTGAAGTTTGAACGTTATTGTTCTAATTGGATAGAGGATGAGTATTGTATTGATCATAACGATGATTATATTGTGAGTTTAATATGCAGTTGCAAAAATGGGATAATCGATATGAGTTTTTGAATTTTGAATTATGTTTTTATATATCGTGATGTAACTTGTATTGGCATGAGCATGCTTTGTTTGGTTTTTTTTTGTATTCTCTTGTCTCCGTTGAATGCCAAAACAAAAACAAGAATTTCTAGAATCCCTGTTGATGTTTTCTTTTGTCATTTCGTAAAAAATAAGTAAAGAATAATTGAATAGGGGAAATGCATTTTCCCACTGGCATCTCTTTGTAGCAGCAATTATTTTGTCAAGTTGATGGCCTGGCTGTCAAAATGGTCCATCATTTTTTATCCAGTTAGAAGGCTTTACATAAATAAAGGGTTATCCATAAAGAAAACACATATAAAATATTTTTTTTCATGATATTTCTTTTTTATTATAAAGTTTGAACGTTGAATGTTATGTGTGAAGCACTACATCATTTAAATCACCACCACGCGAAGTGTTGCCATCATTGACTCTTGAAGTAATTTCGGAGCACTTTTTGGTCATCAGTAATCTGTTTATGTATAACAGCCTGTTTTTATAAAACGAATGGGTTAAAATAACGAACAGAAATTCTGTTTCATCAGTTTGGGTTTTTGTAACACGAAAGTATCAATTAAATTCTAATTGAAATTATTTTCTTATGTATTTTTGTGTGTGTTTGTCTAATTGGATTCGTTGGAGTTATAGAAACACAATTCAGTTTCGTTTCGGCTACAGACGTTTCTGTTCGTTTTATAAAAACAGGCCTCTTTACTGCCATTTTTCATTAACTTCTTTTTTAATTGAAACTCGTTTTTCCTTTGAGATTTTTGAGATCGCACATTTGGTAATTAAAACGAGAGCTAAATTGTCTCCCAATACCGTATATATTCTCCCATACCGCTCTGGTGAAAGATATCGCTCGGGAGAGCATTTGATAGAACTCAGATCAAAATTTATAGATTTTAAATTGTTTTGATTACTTTTTCAACATTTGAGTTCTGTGAGTCTTGGTATTTATTAATTTTTTTTAAAATATCGCTATTTCATCTCCACATCATAACATTACGAGTGTCTTACAAATTCTACCTCACAACATTAACTTTCGCTTCGATTGTCAGCAATGCGAACCCTGTGTTTATTAAACAAAAATTGTGGTCATATTATGGTCTTCCTGTTGTTTAACAGGGTGTTGAATTAATACTTAATAAAAGCAACAAGTAACTTTTATGAAGAGCTTTCAATGCATTATGTTATATTGTTTTTCGTTTCCCAAAAGAGAATACACTCTGCCAATGATGTTGTCTCTTCCTATATGATTGTATTTTTTGGTAAATGCTTGCTTGTATCGAGTTCTGTTAAAAGAATTTGAGCTTTTTAAAAGCTACATGGATCTTTTTCGTAAATTTATTTCCCTATCTCTCTCTGAGAGAAACAGATATTGAATGCTCTTAATAAGTTGAGATTACTCTTCTGATTTTCTCTACTTTTTTGTTTGTTCTTGTTCTCCTTCCTTTCTGTTTGTATTTCTGAAGACATCGTTGGCGTTTGGTGATTTTTCTATGACACTTTTTTCTCATTTCCCATTTCCAATTTTGCAAATGTCAAAATGTTGGGGGGTACACACACTTACACACTCTTGTACACTTGTGTGTCCAACTTATTTCGAGAGATCCCCTCTTTTCTCATAAACACTACAGCGTGACGTCACAAGCGTGTGTCTGTACAGGAGCCAGACGTCGTACCAACTGTCATGTGTCAAAATGAACTTGTACATCTTTGCTCTGCACTGCAAGATGCGCACGCATCTTTGAGAGACCAAACAATCTACCCTGAGATGTGGTGCTGTGCGGCGGTGTTTCGTTCTTCCCCTTTCTGGTGGAACTGGAGGGACGGTTGGGGATTTCTTTTTTTGTATACTGAGATTTTCAATGTTTGTTTATAAAAATCCGTATTCGAAATTGTGGTTTTCTTGTACTTTTTTTCTATTTCGCGATATTCGTTTTCGAATAGAGAGAGAGAGAGAGCGCGAGCGTGCGAGAATGACAGTGAAAGAATGAGAACAGCCACAAGAGCTCCATTTGGGGGGAAAATGAGAAATGTTGTTTGTAGTGTGTGTTTTTGTGAATTTTGAAAACACCTTTCGGAAAAGTGTTTTTGCTTTTCTGCCACCAAAAAATCGAATTTTTCGAAAATCTTAAATCAGACGAAGATTCGAATCTTCATTAGACGGTTGTGCAGAGTCGTTGGTCGCGGTGGTCTCCTTGTCAATTGTATATCGGTTTCTATTCTGTAATTTGTTCTTTTTTGTTTCTTCTTCTTGAAACTGAAACTGGTGCGTTGTTGTTGTGTTCTTTTGCTTTTTGAATGGGAACATCGTCGTTTTGGGTGATGCCTTCTGTGTGCGCGTGTGTGTGTTTGTAGTTCTTAACAGCAAAAAAAGACGCGAAGGCGACGTGTGAATTTGGAAAAGAAATCGTTTATTTTTAAAATAATTTTCTTTCAAACGTCAGCGATGACGATGAGAAAATCAAAACGACGAAGTTGAAATCAAAGCGAAAACAATTTTATTAACTAAAGAAAAAAAAAACAAAAAAATAAAATCCCTCAAGGAATCGGTTAAAGTTCCGTGTTTTCTGTGGATTTTTCCAAAAAACAAAACAAAATCGTATAAAAATGGGGGAAACAAATATAGAGAAAAACAAATTAATGTTGGTGTTGTTTTAATTTTAAAACAGGCGGCCAGATGTTGCGAAATCGCTAGTGTTTCACAGTGTGCGTGTGTGTGCGTTATTTAGATGTTTTAACATTTTCCAATTTTTTTTTTTTTAGTTTTCGGGAAAATATAAATATCAACTTTTTCAGGTGTTCTCTGAACTGTTGTTGCTCTGTTTTTTTTTTTTTTTTTTTTTTTTTTTTTTTTTTGGGAAAAAGACTTTGTTACGAACGGTTTCTTGCATTGACTGGCTCTGGGTTTTGGTGGGGATTTTTATGGAAATATTTGAAAATTTATGTATATTTGTGGTTACTTAAATAAGTGGTGATATAACCCAGAAACGCCAACAACAACGCCACTAAATTTTGTGGCATCTCGACGAGCAAAAAAGAGCATAAAAAAAAAATAGTCAAAGTAATTTTTTTTTTTGATCTAAACAAAATGTTTTTGCCAATGTTTTGAAAATGAACCCCCCCAAACGAAAAAAATATACTAAGAATGAAAAGAAACATCATCCAACCGTCGTCGTCAGCTCAATTGTGTGAAATTGAAATAAAAATAAAGAAAAATAACAGCGGCCAGCAGAGTATTGCTAAAGTGTTTTAAAAATACTACTTGAAAAGAAAAGGAAAACAAAATAAACAAATAAAAAAAAAAATACGAAGAAAAAATAGTATCCCCCACAACAAATAGAATCGCCATCAAAATAGCAGCAACAACTATTTCTCAATACTCTATTTGAAATAACAACCAAATTGAATACGTTTTAAGTTGTTTTTATTTTAGTTTTGTTATTTCTTCCTTTACTTTGGATCGTGTAGAAAATCGTGCCAAAAATCAAAAAAAAAAGTTCTAACTAAAAGAAAATTTATATTTTTTTTAAATTGACACCAAAAAAAAAAGAAAAAAAATCTAAACAAATGCACTTTCTTGTGTTAAACAAAAATTATTATTTTTAAACAAAAAATCGTAAATTGAAATTTGCTATTTAAGAACAAAACAAAAAATACATATAAACAAATCGTTTTAAACAAATTGCTAAGAACGCGTGCTGATAGCTGCACATTTCTTTTAAATACTCATTCATAATAAGAAATTTAAAGAAATTAATTTAAACAGACAATTTTGATTAGAAACAAAATTTCAACTCAACAGAAAACGTTCCCTTCACATTTCACCAACAATTTTGATTAGAAACTAAATTACAGCATCATTCGTTGTTGTTCAACTTGAAGCCCACGTGGGGGCTTCTGGCTCACTTGGGGGCTTCTGGCTCACTTGGGATATCCACGGCGAACACTAAAACCGACACACCAACCAACCTTCATTTGTGTGTTCTCTTTGTGTCGACCACTGGAAGTGATTTTCCTATATTTTCACTTACCGGGGGCGACCAGCACCCTGGCGGAGTCTGACCTGGTACCACGGTTGGTCAATAGCCTCCGGGAACTTGTTCCGGCTTTACCAGCACCAGAGGCCTCTCTTGTGTGTTCTCTTTGTGTCGACCACTGGAAGTGATTTTCCTATATCTCACTTACCGGGGATGACCTGCACCCTGGCTGTGGGGCTCTTGACCTATTACCACGGGTGGTCAAGAGCCCCCAGGAACTTGTTCCGGCTTTACCAGCACCAGTGGCCTCTCCGAAGAAATAGACAATTGATTGGAATATTTTTCATGTAATCTGGGTACAAAATACTGCTGTCGAGCGCTTTGATCCATCTCTTGCACGATGTTTAACTTCATTCCAACGCAGGTGCATGTTTGATATTTCCGTGTCCAGTCGCACTACACTGAAGTTGGCCAGACTAGGTCGTCCTACTTTGGAGGCATTTTTAGAAGGCCAGCCTTCCTGAATTAATAATTTCTATTCCGACATAGACATAGTCTTCGACTCTTAGGCAAATCTCAAGTCATGCCAAATCTATTAGTCAATAGCAAATGTAAGTCTTTCTTTCCGTACGAACTGTAATATTCTCTAAACAAAAAACTGTGCCTTACTTTTCAAAATCCAGTGCTATCTCCAGCCAAACCTTTCGTGAATGTTTGGCCACCTCAGGCAAGCCACTGCATAATAATTACTATGAGTACAATACTCACCATGGTTGATAGCCTAAGCGCCATGGGCAATTCATCGTCAACTTCATCACTTGGCTGGAGAGCTCGAAGAGGAGACTCCCATCCACACATTCGCCGATTCAGCGGCACAACTATGAACAATCACACATCCGAATCAAAACACACACACATGAGACATGTCAGACATAAATGATGATTTGTGTTTATCAAAAACATCATTATGATATTGTGATCATGATTATGATCATATGCCTGGCATATGGTGAGACACATCATGATGTTGCTGTTAGTAATAATGATAATGATCATTTGTTGATGACGATGATGATAATGATTATTATCGACAAAAACAAATGTTATTTTTAAACTTATATACAAAACTATATTTAGAATACAAATATCAAAACGATATGATGTTGTGGAACTAAAGTGAAGCACAAGTGAAAAGTGAAGCGAACGTTGATTGAAACGTAAAGTAAGAAAAACAATACCATAAAGCTCATAATATAATTATGATGAACATCCGATCACATTGAAAGTAAACAAATTGAAAAGAATTAAAGAAAGAAAAAAAATACGAAATATTCAAAAACCACCCGAATCCAAGTGAAATTTCAAGCGATGGTTAATTTTTGCAAAAAACTAAAATTATCTTGACAATCAATTAAACATCAATTAGAAATGTTTTTAAAAGAGTGCAACTCTTCATATAAAAAGTGCACTAAAATTAAAAAAAATTTAAATAATAAAATGTAATGTATAATAATATTGTAATATTGATCAATATTAACACTAGTTTACACACAGTTTAACGCCACAAATTTGGTTTTATTTTTATATAAATTTTGACCAAACTATGGCAAATGTTACAGAAGTTATTTACCCATTGCATTTGAAATTTAAATTACTTTACAAAAATCGAACTGGATTAAAGATTGAAAAACCAAGTACTCAGATTGGTTTATGACCGAAAATAAGAAAAACTTCAAACAAATCCAACACAAGACTGTCTTCGAAGGCTGCTTAGGGACTTACAAGTCATTCACCTGGAGAGCAAGCGCTTCGTCTATCGCTCTTATTGAGAGACCATCTAGAAGTCATACTAAGTAATCTAAATTTCCAGACGACTGTCTTCGAAGGCTGCTTAGGGACATGCAAGTCATTCATATTTTCCTAAAAATATGCACTTCTCTCAAATCACCGCCGGGACCTAATCATCATCTAGGTTGAATATTTGAAATATAATGACCACATTCCTGTGGGTCCACAATGATTTTCAAAACGAAAAATCTGTAATATTTATCAATATTTTTAATAACAATTTTTTTTTTGTGGAACCCCACCAAAGACATTTTTTATTTACGCCAACGACTCCCACTCCAGCCTAAGCAAAGCGTCATTCAGTGCCCCAAAATATCTGTAAACTAGTGTAATATAACATCAATCACTACATGTTATTATTATTATTACTTTTTTTTTTCATTCACTTGGCTGCACAATTTCAAAACTAAAAATAATTCAAACAAATTTAAAAAAAAAAATCTAACAAAACATGTGTATATACCGAAATGGAAAAGAAAAACGAAGAAAACAGATTGAGTGAATTTAATAATAAATTAAATTTATACTGCAGATTCTTTTTGGGGTTTTCGGTGAAATATAACCTAAATTTTTCGTTTCAAAATCACAATCAAACGAAAAAAAAAAAATAAATAACAAAAACGAATGCTCTAAACCAACGTATACACACCACACACTCGCAAACAAAAGTATATCAAGTGTTTTTTTTTATGTGGCTTTTCCGCCTTTTCAAAAAAATAAAAACAAACATAAGATTTCGCAAAATCTATCACCGCCTGTTGCACTTTTTTGTGCTAAAACATATTTAAAAAAAACAAAAAAACAACAACAAAGTTTGTCGTCGCCAAGACGACTTCATTTTCAGTGTGTGACGTTTTCAATTTTTAAACCAAAAAAAAAAAATAAATAAACGACAGCGTGTGTGACTGATGTGAGACTGTGTTTTTCCTTTTATTTTATATATACAAAAGCACATCAAAATAAAGCATTTGACTTTTTTTTTTATTTATTTATTTCGGTATTCATACATACATATACAGACAAATATTTCCTCCATTTTAACTTGGCCAACAAATTAAAATTTAATTTTCTTTCCGCGAAATTAAATATCAATCTTTGTCGAATCTGAAATAAAAATCTGATTTTTAACTCAACTGAGTTTGTGAAAATAAAAATAAATCCTTTAATGTATTTGCTTTTCTTTGCCCAACCATAAACCATAGGCTGTTTTTTTTTTTTTACAAAAATATACTCTCGTTTAGATGTTTCCGAATATGGGTCAACAATATCTAGAGTCATTTCATTTCAAGGCTACTTGTCTGTGAACATGAAAATTATAATTTTGACACAACTTGATGTTCTCGTTTTTTTTTTTTTAAAAAACGTTGATTATTTTTCATGGCAACGTTTTATATTTCAACGATAGTCGGGTCTCATTATTCGTTCGCGTTTACCTGTGTATTTCGAACACAATGTCATGTCAAATTCGGCACATGAAATAGAGGTCGGTGTGCTGCAAAAAGATCTCATGTACACTTTTTTTTTGAGAAATTAACGTAATGATCAGGAGCGCACAATAGGCCGAATTGCTGGAAATGAATAGCAGTGTCAAGGGATGCCCTAATATCTGAGGTGGAACTACAGAGCAAATCAGTTTCATAAGCATCCAACCAAAATTCCCCAATGCGAAAAAAAATAAATTTTGGGGTCATATTGATAACGAAAACTAGACCCACTATCAAATATGAAATTTAACCCCAAAAACTAGAAATATATATTTTTTTAAACAGAAAATTAGGCCCCGATACTGGAATTTGCCACATTTTTTTCCAAAGTCAACTCGAAAAATGGACCCAAAATAAATTCGATTTTTTTTTAATAATTTTAAAATCAAAATGGATATATGCCCCAACATTTCAAAACTGGAATAATTTATGAATTATGAATGAAAAATGGAAAAACTATCCCAATTAAAATAAAAAAAATTGCCTAAAAATCCATTATTTAAGATGTACATCGAAAGGCATACCCGAACGCCTTTTCTATGTCCTAGAAAACTAGTCTCATCGCACTAGCTCGTACTTACGTTTCGCAAATCCCACAATCATTCTTGAGTGCCTCATTCAAAGGTGGCTTTCGAATAACTGTGGGATTTCAATTCTAAATTCCATTTATATATGACCATTAGGTAGTACTCCGAACACTGTTTCCCGGTGGTAAATTAAAAACCAAACAATAAAATCAATCTATTTTCTTTTTTTTACCTTTTTTTATAAAACTCACCCTAACTCACAGTTGTTAATTAATGCAATCCCACAGTGAAAGGATTTGTTGCGATTTATACGAATCCATTATTCAATGTTGTTGGCAACATGTTGCCGGCCACATGATTTTGGTATAACGCCAGAACCATTGTGTTTATTGTATTCTGTCTATGTCAATACGAAATACAAAATACGTACTTAGCAAATTTCTTTAAAACACTTTTTCTTTTTTTTTTTTTTGGTTTTCATTGTTTTCTCTACATTTCAACAACTTTTTCTTTGACACTTGTAGACTTTGGCACATTTTATCCTCCCCCCACCCCCAAACAATTAATTAATAATGGCGCCTTTGTTTGTTCGCTGACCAGCACCCAAATCAATTGTGCATTCCTAAATTCCTGAAAGCAATCGCAATAGCTTTTACAATTACTTTGCAAATGGCGAATTAATAAGTTTCAAGTAAATTCAAAATCCAACAATTTCAAACTACAAATCCGTTGTAGTTTTTTTCTTTCTTTCTTTTTTTTTTGTTTTCCGTTTTTTCTGTTTTCTTTTTTCGTCGTTCGTATTATAAGATGATGACGGGGACGACAATGATGATAATGATGATCGTTTGCCAAAAAAAAGAAGAACACAGACAGATCAAATCGCAACAACAAAACCCCCAAAAAGTAACAGCAAAAATGTTGTATTTTTTTTTTGTTTCTTCTGAAAAAACATTGACATTGAATTACTGACCAACAGAGAAGACCAACACAAAAAAAAAGCGAAAAGAAAAAACGGTTGTCATGCGTAGATACATTTTATTAGATAAATCTTTAAAAGAAAGCAGACTAAACAAGAAAAAATCTTATCACAAAATTTGTGTAGGAAAATTCATTAAGAAACACCTTTAGTTTTAAACAAACTACAAAGAAAAGCAAACGCATTGAAAGAGACATAAAACCTCCGTACATTTTTTTTTTATTTTCATTTCTAAACTTGCCAAGTGATTAAATAATCGTTGAAGAAGAAAAAACTGTGCAACAAATTGTCTATCAAAAAAAAATTGAAATGAGATTTTTATAAAAAAACGCAAAAATCTGTGAGTCCGTTCAACTGGAAAACACAACAAACCAAAATCCCAACCAACTGTTTAAAAAAAAAAAACCAAAAAATAAAACATCTTTGAACGTACAAAAGAAAATCGACAATATATTTTCGTAGGCATACAATACCTCAGTGGAGGCAGAAAAAAGTCCATTAATCGTCCAGCACAGCATGTCCGCCAACGAGCTAAGCGAACTGATCGCTTTGGGCTGTCCCGACCTTGTGGCCACCAACAATGGCGGTCCCACTGCTGCGCACATTGTCGACGAGAAACGTCGCCTGAGTGTCAAGCAAATGACGGCAACGGAATTGGCAGCTGCTCGTGCGGCTGCCGCCTTTGAGATACAAAACGCCTTAGCAAAAGCCAAAGAATCCGGCCAGGTTTTAAGTGCCCCGGCCAGCACCACGTCCCTAACGAAAGCTAGCAGTATCGCTAGTTTCAACAGTGAACCACCAGCTGCATCTGGCATCACGCCGCTATCATCGAAAACCAGTAGTGTTGCCAGCTTCAGCAGTGGTGAACAACCTTCAGCTGCCGTTGTCGCCGCCACAACAGAAACATCGGTTGAATCGGCCAACTATAAACTAAATGTCACCACCATCAACTCTTCCTCGGCTTCGTCCAAATCGGCCAGTCCTCATGATGACGACGAAGGCCATTTAAATGTTAAGCAGAAACTGTTGCCATCTTCTCCGGCACCACGAGATCGCATTACCTCATTGCCGTCTATTCTGGACGATGGCATGGAAGATCATTTCCTTGCACTTAGCTCCTCGGCGGCCGTTGTTGGCAAGGCTGCCCCCTCCAAGGCCAAAGAAAATTCAAGCGACTTGCCCTCGTTGGGCAATTCAGAGGAACATTTAAATGCTGGCTACTTTAAGGATCCTTCCAAAAACTTAGACATTTCACTTACCAACATCAATTCCGAACGATTGGTGGCGAAGAGGCCTTCTATTCTCGATTCCATTGAAATGCTGAGAAAACAACGGCGAAACCGTGAAGATGAGCGGGAGAGACGCTCCGAGTCACTGGAAGACGATGCTCGTTTGCAACATCATAATCAGCATCATGATGAACGAAGTCCAGCTCCCGATCGTTTGAATTCGTCGAGCAATGATATCAGCCGACGCAATAGCAACAGCAGCAGTGCCATGAGTGAGGTATCCGCTTCGGCGACCGTAACTCTACCACCGACCCCACCGGCGACACCCTTCCCTTTGGTGAAGACGTTTTCAGCTCCCAACATGGAGAGACGTAGAAGTAGTTTGTCCGCCCTATTCCCAGGACCATCTCCTCTGGTAGCACCCGAACCCATCATACACACAGATCCTAAAATAATGGAAGTCATGAGTAAAGATCAAATCAAGGACATTGTAGAGGACACCATGAGACGGGAAATTCCGACGGGCAAACAGGTACATCGCACTAAGACGCCGCCACCAGTCGGCGTCAACTTGGGCGTTAACCTCAAAAAAGTCACTCCTCCGCGATCGCACATAACCGTAAAGAAAAATGAAGGTCCCATGTTGGGGGTGGTTCTGCGCAAAGTCGAACGTAAAACGGAACCCCAAAAGAGTGTTTTGGATGATGATAAGCCTTTGTATCATCTGTCCATTGTGCGTAGCGACGGCAAGGATTACAAAGCATCGACTTCGAACTCGGCTAAGCCCAAACCGAAGCCTGTGCCCTTGCAAAAATCTGCCACAGTGGCAAGCAAACCAAATCCCGGAGGAATATTAACTGGTCCCCAAGGACCACGGCCGGTCCATCCTCCGCCCGCCCAGGTGCCGGCCAAACCGCAAAGACCAATGCCCGGTGTGCCGATAACCATCCAGAAGATCGAAGGTGACAAGATTATAATTATTAAGAAGATTATCGTGCCGAAGAATTCAAAAATACCCGAGCAATATCTTAAGGTTGGTGGTAATACAATCAATGTTCGTCGTCCTTGGAGTCTGCAACTGTGCAACTGTCAGTGCCGTCGTGTCATCGTGAACTGTTTGTGACGTCTCTCAATTTCGTACCATTTCCATTGTGTGGATATTGTTTGTGGACGTTGTGGAACAGTTGTGTATGTTCATCGTTTCTGTTTTTCTTTTGTACGTTCAATGTATTTGTGTACGGTATAATTTCCTATTAGAGTTAAATTTAAAGAATTTTCCTCGAAAAACTGTACGATTTTTAGTTGGGGCGTCATGTGATGCTGCCATTTGGTTGGTGGTGACCATTATACATTTTCATTTTTCTACATATCGAACATTTGTGAGTGAAACACACACCCGTCTTTTTGTATCTGGCTTCCAAAATTCAAAGGGACTGCGTCCAAATGGTTATCATCTAATTTAATATTCAACATTTACACCTTATCGTCTCAGAATCATACAAAATACGGTTTCACTAAACATTCCATCGCACTGAGAATTATTTTCGTTCGATTCTATGGTTAACAAAGGTCACTGAGAGTTAATACAAACTTTCTTTTAACGCCAGAGTTTTTATTTTTGTTCTTTGGGAGAACATTTAGGGCCTACTTCACAATCGTTTGTCAGGAGCTAACCGGATATTGGGATCATTTTATTTACAATCAAATGAAATAAATCCATTTTCGTCATACAAAAAAGAGATGTTTAAAAAATGCTTATTTAAAAATCAAATTAAAATAGAAATATATAAACATAATTTTCATAGATTTTAGATTTGTTTTACTAATTGTTACAAGAATAAAAATAGAATTTTTTAATATATTTTTCTTTTTAAATTGAAAAGATAAGAAAAAAATCTGTTAAATCTAATTTACAAAAAAAAAAAATCCTTAACCAATTTGTTTTCCCTAATTTTTAAAATAGTACAATATTTTGTTTATACATGATTACGAAATAATAAATCGAATTCCAATACACCATCGTTAAAAAAATATAGCTCACATTTTTAAATTTGCCTTAATTTCGATTATTTGAACAAATGACAATTTAATATTTTTTTCAGAAATTCTAATTTAATTTAAAAAACTTTTTTTTTTGGCAAAAATGTTTTCAAAAAACATATTTCTTTACAAAGAAAAAAAAATAATTTGTTAAAATTAAAAAAAAAAAAATGTCTAAAAGAAAAACTTCAGAAAAAAAAAATTTTTTTTTTTAAATTTTGCGATTATTAATTTTTTTTTTGTAAAATTTTAAAGTTTTTAAAAATATTTAAAATGCAAATATTAATGTTTTTTTGTAAAATTTTAAAGTGTTTAAAAAAATTAAACTTTTTGAAAAAAAAAAATAAAAATTTTTAATTAAATTTTTAAAAATGCAAATATTAATGTTTTTTTTTGTAAAATTTTAAAGTGTTTAAAAAAATTACTTTTTGAAAAAAAAATAAAATTTTTAAAAAAATTAAAAATTTTTAATTACATTTTTTTTTATTTAAATTAAATTCAGAAACAAATTTTTTTTTTTAAATTTTGCGATTATTAAATTTTTTTTGTAAAATTTGAAAGTCTTTAAAAATATTAAAAATGCAAATATTAATGTTTTTTTTTAAAATTTTAAAGTGTTTAAAAAAATTAAACTTTTTTAAAAAAAAACTAAATTTTTTAATAAAATTAAAGTTTTTAATTAAATTATTTCTTTATTTAAATTGGATATCTTAAATGGGATTTTTTTAAATGACTATTTTCTTTTTTAAGATAACAGATTTTTTTTAATTAATTTAATTTTAGCATGGAAAGCAGTTAATTATGGGTTTAAAAATGGAATCGCATAATGTTGAGGATTTTTTTTTAAAGATTTGTTTTATTCGAGACAGTTTTTTATTCGTTTAGAGAATTGTATTCGAGAACTGTATTTGTTACAATTTACTTTACTTTGTCTCATAATCAGATCATATAAGCAGATGGTTTCCAAGTAATTCTCGTTTTTTTTGTATATTTATTTATACACTTTGATGATTCAATTTTATTTCTGAGAATTCGTCACTGCTTTCACGACTATTGACGAGCCATAATAAAACAAGTAACCAAATTGTTTTCCAAATCAGTTTCTATTCTCTTTCGGTACGCAAGCACAAAGTCTTTAGAAAGAGACCTAAATAAATTATTCCGCTTATTAAAAAAAAAAAAAATTTTACAGAAAATTCAAAATGTACATGAAAATAATGCGTGTCATATGATAATAGTACTTGAGTATTAACAACAAAATGGTTTGCTGTGTTCAGAAAGAAAACGTGCGAAGTGCTTTAAAAGCAATTCCCCTTTTTTTGCCAAATCATTAGTTGCTTAATTTTCGGAACAAACCAGTAGTACGAAACACACACCGCGCATCAACCTAAAACGTCACCCTTAATGATGGTAAAATAGACCAGCCCAAATCGAAATGTAAATCACCCACGAAATCTATTTCAACAATTTAAGATACAAAGACCAAAACTCATTTTTGTTAAACAAATCGTAACAACCAATAATAATTGTCTCAAGTGAAACTCAAAAAATTGATATACCAAAAAAAAAACCAATGAGTGAAAATGATTCGATACTTGGAGTCAATAAAGAAATCAATAATGTCACCTCGACTACCGCCACCAGCAACAGTATCAGCAGAAGTAGCAGCCGTCATCAGGTTAACTGTGAACAAAATCAGTCTGCCCAGCCCAGCACAACAACACCAGTAAAGGTCAAACAAACACCATCGCCTGCACCCAGAAAGTCCAAACGGACACCAACGACATCCTCGTCGCCAGCGGAACTCCATTGTCACGGGGCCGAGTCGCCAAAATATAATGAAACAGCTGTAGAAAGTCCCAGCGAAACAATGCATAAATCTCAGACATATCAGATGATGTCGCCACAGATGGCCACCGTTATGTCGTCCAGCAAAGCGGAAACAAAGTCCGGCCTACGTTCGCCACTATCGTCGCCATTGGCCTCGCGCAAGAATCGTGGCCTACCACCGGTAAGTCCAAAATCTACACCACCTCTAGCGCGCAAACATTATCCATTGGCCTACAATGCTTCAACGGGCACGATATCGTCGCCCATTACCATACCGGCAGTGCCGCCGCGAATGATGGCTGCCATAGCCTCCAGTCCCGCCTCTAGTCTATCGTTGTCCTCGTCGACATCGTCACCTTCGTCGTCGCCGCCCCCGCCGCCCTTGCCCTCGCGGGCTCCTAAATACTCGTCTAGCGGGAATATCAATCGCCTGCTCAACGAAAGTCCCAACAACAGCAATGTGAAATCCGCGAATAAGCCACACATATCATCCTCACCTAAATCGGTGGGCTCTTCGGCTGGAGGCGGCAGTAGCGGCAGTCAGTCTTCGAAAATCGATTTGGATAAACTGATAGCCCAGCAAAAGGAGCTGGAAGAGAAAACGGCCGCAGTTCAAGCCTCCACCAAGCTGGATTCCTCATTCTATGATGCTGAAATTGAAATGATGAATAAATATTTGAAAAGTCTGCCGGACTACAGCGAATTGGATCGTAAGCTGCATCAGGAATTTCAAGAGTGTGAAGTTCTGTATGACAAACTGAAAAAGAGGCAGGCCCCTCTCACCAAGTCCAGCTCCCAGCAGAGTGTGGCCGAACCACCGAAGTCCATATTTAAACCATTCGACAATTCGGCCAACAATGTCTTGAGTAAATCTTCCTCCACCAATTTTCAAATATCCTCGACGACGGGGTCGCCCAGCTATGGCACCGGAGGACAGACACGCATACAGTATCCCTCAATTTTTCAGCAGAAACCCAAACTGCAAAGAAGTATATCCAGCTCTAATATGCCGTATACCTCCAGCTCGGCGAATCAGCCCAATTCCCCGAGCATACAAAGGTCGAACTACTTCGATCATCAGCCTTTGCAGGAGGAGGAGAAAAACTCGGCGCTGAATGGTTCAAACTTATCGCTGAATAAACAGACAATGAATGAGTTCTGGACAGACAACTTGGCTCAGTCGCAGAAGAGGCAAACTCCGAAGCGCACCCTCTGGAACTATGAGAAAATCTGCAATCCACCGGTAGGCGCTGCTGGGGCACCCCTGAAAGTGGATGCCCAGACAGCGAAAAAGTTAGCTATTTTTGATCCCACCGTAGCGGAGGCAGTCCAGAAGGAACTGCAAAAGCAAACGAAGCCAGGACAACCGAACAAATTGCAAAAGAATGCCTCACTCTCGCAGCTGGACTTGAAAGTGAGACAGGCAGTGACCAAAGAAGATCTGTACAAACTGATCTGCAATGAGCCATCCTCGCCCAATGCTTTGGATGCGTCTAATACTAATTTTGTGAGCAAAGTTCCCATTAAAGTGGTCACTGTGGCAAGTCATCACATTAACACGGGCCCACCGGCATTGGGTCTCAACAAAAGTGTATCTATGTCGCAAGTGCCTCAGAGCAATATAGCCGCCATGAATGTCCTGCAGCAGCCACAGCCCGGCCAACCGGGATTCAATAATTTAAGACGTTCCACGTCCAAGACCCACATACCCTGCTACATGAAGCATTTGCCTTCGCTGAGTCGCAGCACTTCGAATAGTGCCATACTTTTGCCAGCTGAGCCCAAACCTTTGTTCGATCCAAACAAATCGGGTAAAACAATTAGTCAGCCATCGCCAATGGCCAACTCAATGACAGTGTCAGGGTCGGCCACAGCGACGGCGACGGCGTATGCGTCAGCTTCATCATCACCGAAAAGCAATGATGCGGCGAATCCCTTGAGAGGTCTCTTGAAGAGTCTGTCAAGTTCAAATGTTTATGGAGCGGCTAAATATAGTCCATTCTATGCCGGCAGTGGCAGTGGCAACCAGCAGCAGTCTGTGCAACCGGTGCCGCAGACAAGTGATTCATCCCCGCTGAAACCATTAATAATGTCGACATCTTTAATGGCCGCCAATACATCGGCCACAGCGCCCGTTGAGAAATTGGGCTCCTCAGCTTTAAACGATGAAATCATGATGTTGAGACAACAACAGCAGCTAATGCACAAACAACAACAGCAGCAACAGCAAAAACACCATCATCACCACCATCATCCGCAGCAGCAGCAGCATTCTAAACAACCGAAATTGTCCGAGTTTAAACCAAAAGAAACCCTCAAAACTGTTTCCAATTTGGTGGTGGTGGGCACCGAATCGCCCTCCTTGGAGCGCAAATCGGAGAAAAGCAATAGCACGATTAGCACCAGCAGTGTAACCGTCACCAATTGCTGTACTACCCATTTGCCGCAGCTGACGAAACTGACGTCATCGTTTCACATACCGCCCGCTCACGATAAAGCGATTGCCTCGAACCATCACAACACTGCTGTGACGACCAGCCATCAAGGTGGGCCAGGTACAGGGCCAACTGAGGCTACAATGACGGGGGCATCGGGCAGCGGCGGTGGCGGCATTACATACAAGATCTCAAAAACCCAAAGTGCTGCCAATTTAGAATTTGCAAAGCGTCAGAAAGACGCCGATAATAAAATCGAAAAGTGTTTTAATGATATAATGAAGAAATCTCAGCAAAAGCCATTGACGACAGCCACAACGACGACGACGATGACAACAACACCTACAACAACAACAACAGCAGCCACAACAACGCCGGCCAACAATGCTAATGAAAAACCCCAACAAGAGCCAATAAATAATGAAATGAACCTGAACAATACCCTTAATCCAACAACAACAACAACGGCCATTAACAACAAGGTCAGTGAAAACGTAACCTCTGCATCGTCAACGACAATGGTGACAATATCAACGGCCAAAGCAATATCGTCGATGTCGGCGATGGCCAGCAATGCAAATCAATCACAAATACCGGTGGCCACCGGAAATCTAACACAGATTACCACCAAAAAGAGCTATCCCATCGGTAAGTCGAGCTCTACATCACAAATACCCATGGCCAGCTATCAACGGCAACATCTGTTGCAGCCCAACGTTATGCAGCAACAAGTGGCTCCAACTCCAGATCCGCAACATGTTGTTGTCAATGCCAATATGAACTTTACGCAAAATTATCCGCAGCAAAAGAAAACATTTCTGAATTGGTCCACCTTTGCGTGCAACACAAACGATCCCAACTATCAGCAGCAGCATAAATTGCAACAATGCAGCTCTGCAACAAATGTGGCCAAGAAAATGCAACATTTCCAGCAGCAGCAGCAGCAGCAACCACCTCAGCAGCATGTGAATCTTAGCACCTTTAAGCCAGCCACAGGCCTGCAAGCCGCCCACATGCAAAAGAGCAACAAGGAAAATAAGTTTGTCCAACAGCAGCAACATCCGTATGGCAACCATCCCACACAACAACAGCAGCAACACACCTCTGCCTTTGTGGTCTATCCGTCCAGAACGAAAAATCCTCTGACACACTCAGCATCATTTTCGGCCGTACAGCGGCCGGTGGCTTTGCAAATGCATTTGGGTCAAATGACGCCGCAACAGCAGGACCAAATGCCGCATAAGCAATATCAAACAAACAGCTATGGCAACATGTTGCCTCAACATGTGGCTCAGTCCATGCAACATCCACAGCCGCACGAACGTAAAATACTGCAGACATTTGATCCATACTATGGCAAGGCGACGGCAGAACAACAAAAATACTATCAACAAAAGGCGGCCGGAAATCCCACAGCTAACACGAATATCAATGTTGGCGGTAGTGCCGGAGGTGGCATTGCACGTTATGGCCAACATTTTCATACACAGCAGCAGCAACATTATCCGTTAGTGCAATCGGCTTCGGCCTCTGCACTTAATTTCTATCAAACTCAAACACAACAACATACCACGCAAGTATTTCAAACATCACAGCAACAACAACCACAGCAGCAGCAGCAGCAATCGTTCATGTATCAGCCACATGTTGCACAGCCACAACAACCTTCGTCGCATCATCCCCTGCAACAGAGCAATTCGATGGTTTTGAATCATTCGAAATCGACCAATCTCATGTCGAAGTCCGCCCTAGGCTTACACTTTACCGAGGTGAATTCTTTAAAGTTTTCTCTATAGAATCTGTTGTATTGTGCTAATGCCTCTTGTGTTGTGTTGTGTTCTATTCTGTGGCCCTCCGGCAAGATGTTGCTCTCTATAACACGAAATGTTGCAATAAGAAGAACCGCTTGCGACTGCATGTATTCTGCTCTGCTAACCCCTCTACTAAAAACGATGAAAGGTTTGTTTTCTCTCAGAGTTTAATTTATTAACCCGTCACTCGTACGACGAGGGTGGTGTGCTAAGAAAGGGGAAGATGTTTTGATTTCTAATAAATCAAATTCCAAATTTTCTCAAGCATTCGTGGAACTAATTAAATAATTGCTCTATTGCCATTCAAATCGTTTGCGTGTTACCTTTATTTTCGTCCGTACATCTCAGCCCGCCTTTTGCGCACCACCTACGTTCGTCGAACATGTTGGCATTTCTAATTATGAGATTTTCAAGTTTTTTGACCTCAACCACCAAATTTGTTGTGTGTTTATTTGTGCTTTTTTTTTTTTTTTGTTTATATCTGATGATAATTTTAATATTATTTTTTGTTTGTTTAGTTACTCATTATTTATTTTACACCGTTGACACCTGTTTCACGGTGTTCACAATGAATTGCAATCAACATTTGTTTCGTTTTTTTTTTTTAAAAAATTGCAAGAAATACAAATTCTTTTGTTTTTGTCTAGCGGCCATGTATCGCGTTTGTAATTTTAATTTTGTCTTTGATCTCTCCCTCCCTCTCTCTCTCTCTCTCGGAAACATATTTGGTATGAATCGATCTTTTTTAAGCCTTGGATTGATTTATAACTGTCCGGTTTGGTTTTCTTTCGAATATTTGAATTGTTATTGTTCGTTTCAATTGTTTTTATTGGACATTACAAGCACATAGACAATTGGTGTCAACAAAATTGTTGAAATCGTTTGTAAAACGCGTTTGATGGATTTTATAACATTTATTGGACAGTTGTGGACAGAGTACGAATTGCTGTGCACGTCTCCGAACAATTAAAATATTTACACGAATTTACAAAAAAATTAAAAATGTTCCTTTTGGGAGTGGGTGAATCACATGATTTCTGTCTGGAATTGTTCTACTGACTCTGTGGAGCTACGTTTTATATATTATGTATTTTATTGTTCGCCCGAAAATCATTTCACTTTAAAGTTATTCTTCGGAAATTAGCGTTCCGGGATTTTACAGGCCTACCGCTTTCATAATCGTTATTGCGAGTAATTGTGTGGGAATGCCCCCTGAGGTTAATGAAAATATTGTTACTCTTTAGGATTTCCTATGGACGTCATATTTAAAAACGCTTAATTGATGCGAGACCTGTTGTCTGTAAACAGTTGGACTGTATTTAAATATTGAATAGTGTGGACAGCGATCTCGTGAAAACCCAGTTGCGTCATTGACCTGACCATTGACCATTCAAAGTATAGCAAGCCACAGATGTTGCCTCGGTATAGAATTGCGCCTTTAAATATCATATGTTTCTAATTTAAAATAGAGTTTGGACGGCCTCTGACATATTTCATTCTCTTACCGCGATAAGAACCTCGTTTTGCTCTTTGGTGGTCTCTTTGATGGGACACTGCTATGTACGGCCAAATGTCTGCGTTTTTTCCGCATTTACATTGTCTAAAAACTACATGGAGAACAAAACCTGAGGTGAACTTTCTAAGGCACATTATCTCGATTGTATAAGTCCCAGTGTTGGGCTTGTATTTTACACGCTTTACTTACAATTATTAATATTTGGATTAATAGAGCCTCCTATACTGAACATACATATTAATAATAATGAGTATGATTGATATTAACGTGCGATTCATTAATACCAATGTGCGTATGATTAATATTAATTTGCGTACGCATAATATTTGTATGCGTATGATTAATATTAATTTGAAATTAATTACAGACTCAGTCTAGTGTGGTTACTTTCCCCGCATCCACTTCAACGTATATTTTAAAATTTATTTTAGATCGATTATTTTGCATGCTCTCTATCCAATAATTGGACGTCAATATCCATTATAAAATTACCCAAAAATAAAATAAAAAATTCCCCAAAAAATAAATGAAAAATTGAAAGAAAAAACCTAAATAATACAGGGTCCGCCAAATAACTGTTTTTTTTTTGAAAATTCTATAAAAAAGAACTACTGGATATTTTCTCAAATTTCTTTTTTTATTTGAAAGTATAATCCTTCCGGTTAGTAATGGAAAATAATTTCATTCAAATGGCTGCCTCGGCTGACCATTCAGTAGCCTAACGACATCAGCTCTGCGACTGATAATGCGATCTTCAAAAACATGGCGCAAAACATCGAGTGTAGCTTCGGCTGTGTGGCACGTAGCGCCGTCTTGTTGAAACCAAATGTTGACAATATCCTCTTCTTCAATTTTTGTAAACAACGATAACGAAAATAATGAAAACGAAATAAGCACTACTTGAAAAAAAAAAAAGTTAAATTTAAACTCAGCCCCTCCATTGAAGTGGCGGCACTCATGAGGCTTGGGAACCACACACCTTGTAAGGTACTGAATTCACATAAATATTGGGAATTTTTCATTGTTCAAAATTTCCGGTTATTTTTCATACGGAAAAATGAAAAATGTATGAGATTTTTTTGGACCATCTTTCGTTTTTTTTTTAAAAAAGAACCGTGGCATACATCAGCTTGGTCCTTCGTCAAACATGCACTAGTAAATATGACTGACCAAGCTGATGTCGATTACATGGGGCTTCCAACGATCATTCTGACTTAGCATCTGCTTTGTTTGGAGAAACTATTTTACTCTAGTGTGTAGGTGACCTAAACGGCTCTCGAAATTATAAACAGAACATCCCATTGAATAAAATCAGATACTCCATTTCTGTAAAGAAATATACCTTATTTATTAGGAGGCTCAAAGTGACGTAAGATTCAAATTTTATCTGGATCGTATGCATAAGTTATTATGAAATTCCCAAGGCCAATAATTAATAACACTTATACGCCATGACAACCTTTACGTTTTTTTTTACTACTCTACTGTTCTATAAACTTAACAACAAAAAACACAATTACGTGTTTTTTTTTTCTTACTTCTTCTTCTTTTTTATGATCAATAAATTAAAACATGAATGGTAGAGTAGCCCCCCCGGCGTATTGCTCACCGAGTGCGTATGATTAATACCGCATGCACACACAACTAAATATAAAGGTATACGTCACATGTGGCGCGGAGGTCTAGAAATAAATCGGGCGACATTAATTTTGGTAAATCTTTACAATGTTTGTCTCTAACAAAATCTACGCGACATGTGCGTGTGTGTCTGTGCGTTTGTTGTGTTGCTCCTCATGGCGTCCACTCCGCTGTCTTTCTTCCATTTGAGTCATAACCACTTGCTTTATTGGTTGTTGTCCGCTTGTTTTTCATCTTTGTTGCCTGATGTTGACAACGAAGACGACGACGACGACGCCGCCGTTGGCCTGGTGTTGCGTGAATCTTCAAAAAAGAAAAACCACACACACACCATCAGTGCAAAAGCAGCGTAACGGCGGCAGTCATCCCTCCTGTTTCAAATTAGACACATGTGTCCAAATTGGCTACTAAATATAATTATAATTTGGCTTTTTCCTCTTCTCCTCATTGATTCCCCAATTGTAAGCAACGAACAAGGAAAGAAACAACAACAAAAAAACCTTAAGCCATAACACGAACATTGGCTATAATGTAAACAAAATGTTGTTCTTTTTTGTTGGTTTTATTTTCTAATTTTCTCGCTTACACGGGCACGGGCGGGCAGACATTCGTTTTCGGGCTGTGTAGTGCAAAAAAAAAAAAAAAAAAAAAAAAGACGACGCAAAAAGTGGCGAAGTTCATTTTTGGATTTAAAATTATCCATTTGCGGCGTTTGGCAAAATGTTATGAACATCAACAAACAAACCATGAAGAAGAAGAAGAAGAAGAAGAGGACAAAATGAACAGAAAACACCGAATGCTAAATTCAGTGTGATTAGTCATATTATTATTGCTGATCGCCGCCTTTTCTATTGCTCTTGTTGTTGTCTTATTTGTACTCTATATTTTGCCTGTTGTTGCTGTTCCTTTCATTTCGAAACTAAAAACAACAACAACACCTAAAGAAAAATAAATTATTATTATTTTTTCCTTTGGTGAAATTTCTGTCTTTACATATGGTGCGAAAAATTGCCCACGACGTTGGCCATCGGAGATGAGCAAAGAAAACTAGAACACGTCGAGTGGGGATGATTAAAAAGTGCCCAGGCTTCCGTAATCTGTTTGTTTGGCAGAACTCAAGTTTCTCAAGAAAATATAGCAAATCCTTCGTAGTCATGTCTCAAATGTCAATCAAATATCCGAACATTTCATTTTCCTATAGACCTATAATGAATATTTATTAGTTTAACGTTTGATTAATATTAATATCAATTAATGGCGAATTAATATCACGTATACGTCACCATATTTCCGGTGGATACAGAAAATCGATAACACGTATACGTCACGATGTTTGTGTACAACACGTTTTCTATGAAAATCTCTAAGCCATTGTAAATCACACACACACAACGACGTACCTAATTTCAATTAATAAAACGTAGGCGTAGACTTGACACTTCTTATCTGTTAAACATAATCTTAAACTGCGATAGCTACTTATGGAATATGTATGAACTAACGTATATCGACACAAATGACGTCCATTGTTTTCCTTACGCCACTTCAATATGCGGCATTTACGTGGATCTCTACGTAAGTAGCTATCGTAGCTTTGGATTATGTTCCATTGATATTTATCACCACAGAAAGTCGTAGAAGATATAACATCGCCGGTAGTAGTTTCTGGACTATGTATTCCTCACATGTCCGATGCATATTTGTCCAAATCCAAGTATTCATAGAAATTTAAAACAGTAAAAATTATGAAAATTGTTTTTGTATTTTCAGACATTATTCTTAATGAAACTGTTTTACATTTTTATGAATATGGGGGTATATTTTCTCTAAGAAATCTACGATGTACATTGTGCGATCTACTTGTACATAGTCTAGCCACAACGTAGACAATCCATTCACTACATACCATCACTGGTTATGACTCAATAATTTATGCTTAATTAAAATTGTGTTGTTGTTTTGGCCTCTTTATTTTGATTTCAAAAAGAAAATGAGTTTTTCGTGAACAAATAAAAAAAAACGTTAAAATGACATTTCGAACAAACAGCAGACATACACCGAAGACACACAGAACTGATGATGAATTGTGGCTAAAAATTATATTTTTTTATTGACGCATTTAATGTTGTAATTACCACAAAAAAAACAGCCCATAAAATAAACGAAATATTAAACATTTTGTTTTTTTTTTGTTTGGTTTTCACTCACTTGCCGCCTTCAAATCTCTGCAATGACCTTTAATTCGTAAAAAATCATTTTAGATGCATTGCCTACTTTTAGGCTCTTACAAAGAAATTCAAAAATGTACTGTTTATCTTTAACATATATTTTTATTCCGATATATTGTTATGGATACGAAATATAATTTTTTTTTATTTGTTATGGCCCATATGGGTTGTCTGTATTGTATGCCATGCGAAATTACCTTCGATGAGGCGGGGAAATTGGCATTGCATTCGTAATCGTATGCGTATTAAATGCATTTTCCTTTGAATTGGTTTTTTGGTTTTCATATTTCTTGTTTATTTTGGGCTGTATTTTCAAATTGAGGTTAATTACTTTTGGGCTATTCTTCTTCGTCGGTTCTGTTTTATTTACATTTTTTTTTTATTTGGTTTCACATGTCTTGCGAGTCTTTATGGTTTTCGTCATTGGCCAATTTAATTTTTAGAAGTTTTTTTTTTGTTTTACCACAAATCTCATTAATCATCTGAGAGCAGTTCATCAAACAATATTCTTGATTGCATTTCCTATGGGGTCATTATTTGTATTGATTTTTCCGGCGATGAAAACATATGAGGCTTTACAGAACAAAGGTGGTTAAATTATTTGACTATTTCGTTAATTTTATTCTACAATATGTGTAACGAAGAGGACAACCCTTCACAGAACTGATCAATTGAACCTTAGGTAATTCTTACCAATTATTTCTCAATGTTCACCCTTAAGGTGAACAAGGCTTTGGATGCTATTTTAAGAATATTTAAAAAATAATAATATTTATTTTATTTTATTTATTTTTACAAAATTGATGAGATTATTAAACAGAAATTTTGTTAAATTTCAATTTCATTTTATGCCCCATAAAAATCATGACCACTTCCTTTCGGCAATTGAGTAGATAGATCATTTCTTTTTGTGTACGTTAAGGCAACTTCATTCTTCTTCATTACAATATTGACTTAGTAAGTGTGTTATGTTTCCAAAATAAAAATACAGAAAATCTCACTTTTGTGTAAACAATAAAAAGTTTACATAAATTTCCCTGTCGACTTTTATAAATAGAACAACGTGTGTAAGTTCCACCGAGTTTGCTCTTCTTATTCTATGCAATTTCTTCATATTGGAATACATATTTTCAAAATAACCAGGTCAAGGCGCATATTGAGGTAGGGGAGAGCATTTCGTAGGTAAAATTTAAAATTTTGTTTAAAAAATAAAACAACAGATTATTTATGTTTTTTTTGTTGTTGTGTGTGTTATAAGTCTAATATGTTTCGTATTTAAAATTCTTGAAGAAGTATTTTACATTCTTTTCTATTTCATTCTTAAGAATTAATTGGTATTTCGAACATTGAACTTTAAATGTAGAATTTTTCTTTTATTTTATTTTGGTGGTTCGCAATGCAATTCGTGAACTTTAACTTTTTGAAATTCGAAAACTCTTAAAAAATGCTTCTCAGTTCTTTTTGGGTATGTGTGTTCCTGCTTCTTTGACCTTGAGGGTAAAATCTCATGAAACACACTTTTGTTGTTTTGCCAATAACATTTAAGAGTTTTGCTTTGTGGCTTTAGTGAGAAAGGGTCGAATTTTAAAGAGCCTTTTAATCAATTTTAAAATAGATACAACTAAGAGAAGTTAGTATTATATTATTCACATACAGGTTCTTCCCAGATTTAGCTTAATTTTCAAATGTAAATTAAAGTCATCAGTTTATTAATTTATTTAGCAGAGGGTCTGCAATTCCTGAGTCTGCAATTATCTTCACTTGTTCTGTCCTGTCGTGCAGGCGGGTATCAATTTATTAAGGGACCTAGACGATCTGCCTGACATTAGTATTTGGCCAACTCTGGCAGGAGCTTTCGCTAGTTTCCCTGGCTCAGTTAGTCTGCTAATGCGGACTTCCACTCTTTCCTTAACTAACCTTTGCGTCAGTCTATACAAATGAATGAAATTTAACATTTCAGTCTGAATGAAATGTTATTTATCTCAATAAATGCTGAAATCGTTTTCTCTGCGTTGTATTCTAACAACGAATTCTCTTTGTCTGCGTAGAGGTTTGATTTTGCAAAAAAAAAAAAATAAGTTTTTACTCTTCCTTTGGCTATAAAAACAGAGACATTTAAATTTTTTTTTTTAAAATTACTCTTGATTGCGTCTTCGGCTCTCTTAAAACGCAACCCCACAATTTTACCTTTCAATGACATTTCTCTGGGTATACTTCATGTGCAGGTTGAATCCAATGTTAACATTAACAACTCATTTTAATTTTCACAGAATGCGTTTTTATATTATTCAGTTCTCTATATAAAAAACAATCTTTATTTTTCCCCCTTGTGTACAAGAACACTATTTAGATTTCACAATAAAGAATTATTTCAGAGAATTCAATGAACTTGCCATAGTCTATCTTTTTTATAGAATAAATTTGAATTTTGGTAAAAAAAAATTATATTTACAAACGAAAAGACAAATGCTACAACTAATTAGGTAATAAAACCAAACTATTATATTTGAAATTTATTGCTTTTCAACTGAATTGAATTGTTGAGCTCTTGAGAGATTTATTTTCATTTAAGTGTCAATAAAAATCTTTCATTTCAAATCATTTTTCCATTTACCGATCCATTTAAAATTGGCTATTCTTAAAGCATCAATTAAGAGTGCTCCTAAAATAAAAATTAAATTTTTTTTTCTTCAAATATTCAAATTTGTTTATATAAGAGCAACAAAGAGAGTTGCAAAGAGAACGAGTGAATGAGTAGAATGGCCCACCTTCAAGAGTATTAAATTTTCGAACTGAAACTATTTGAATTCTAATAATTTGCGAGAGTTTTCCGAACATAGAAAAGCATTTTTAAAGAAAAATCTTGTTCTTTTGCCAATATCATCTCGATTTTGTGTGAAAACGAAACAGAAAACTTTTTTACGATTTTAGTATTGTGTAAAACGTGTCTACAAATACGTACGAAATGAAAATTAAAATCTTCTTATTTTGCGGTTCATCTCTATACAAATTTTGATTTGCTCCTACGAATAGAAAATTGTATATACGTCTAATATAAATACAATGTTTTTCATCGGCCAAGAATAAAAGAAAAACATGAGTTTTTCTTTCATTTAAATAATAATAAAATAAAAAGAAATTGAATTCCTTTGAAGAAAATTTAATCAATGAAATCCAAAAAAGTGCCTTAAATAAAATAAAAAAAAACATCGTCTAGCGTTATTGTGATCCCCTAAATGAAGTGAAAATATTTGCCTTTCTTGTTGTTAGTGAGTTTCGTTTTTTTTTTTTGTTCTTCTCAAGTGCGGAAATCTGTGTCTTGCCTCATAATTCAAATGTCGATGTATGTGCAGCCGTCGCAGTATTGCATATACAGAAAATTTTCAAAATCTCATAATTGTTGTCAACACCACAGCACGTACTGTTGCGGGTACACATGAGATCTGATGAAGGAACGAGCAAGAACCATTTTCGTAATAATATATTTCAATTAACATTTTTTAAAAGTGATTCATATTTTTGCTCAATTCGGAACAACGAAAAAGTTCAACAACATCGAAGAAAAATACAGTGCATCCAAATTATGGAAGTTTAGAATATATTGATAAAACAAAAGATTCAATATCAAATAAAACCAAAAAAAAAAAAAAAACATTGTCAATACTGCGTGCTTGTGCTTTCAATCTTAATAGAAATTTAAAAATCTCACAAAATTGTTCATAATATATAAAAATTATATAAAGAATTTGACAATATTTTATATGAAAAGTGAATCATTTCTAGTTAGTTCAAAGGAAACCTTTTTCAATATTGTAAATGGCCTTGGTCGTTTAAATAAAAAGGAATTTTAAAATTAAATCCAAACTAACATAACTGTTTTTTGTCTGCAATTTTGTATATGGAATATATTTTTTTTAAAAGTGTCAAGTTGAACCTCTTTTTCCGAAAACTGAAGAAACTCGTTTCAGTGGATACAAAAAACGCTCTGGCATGCATAATTAGGATTTTGTTTATTTTTCTCAATTCAAAATTTTCATCAAATCCAAGGCGAATTAGAAAAATGCCGGCAAATGATTTCAAAGAAAGTTCTCACTTGATGAGGGTCGATTGATTTGATTGTAAGGATAATTTTGTAGAATAACTTTAACGAGAAAACAACTTCCATGTCATTAGGCAGGTTTGAATCGGATCAAATATCATACCTCTTAAATTTTGTAGGTTTTTTTTCAATATTTTTCAGTTGATTCTAAATATAATTTTCTTCTTATTATTCTTAAAGTCTTTCACAGAAGATGTGTATCATGTGTTATTTTTTCATTAAAGTTTTCAATTGATATTTCCACAATCTATATCCTCATCGTTCATATTCAGCCAGGGAGATAATATCTTTTTTTTCTTAACATTCGATTATTTGGAGTCAGCTTTTTTGTTGGACTCTCGGTCTGTTCAGAATTTAAGTATTTTTATCTGAAAAAAGTAAGTTCCCCGAGAATTATCTGTAAGGGAGTTTCCACAATCGGGCTGATTAATTGAAATTCTAAATATGACTGCATAGATGTTCACCTGTCATTTTCTAAAATTCCCTTTAATTGCATAGTTGAGATGTTTTCCCCCTCCCCACTTCCCCGAATTCTCAACAACGCCACACTGCATGTGAATAATTTATAACTCAAAATTATTGGAAATAATTTCATGCAACATTGAAAATATTTTTCTTTGTACAGCCATTAATTAAAGTGAATCATTCATCAATCTTTTCGTAATACCAACAAAAATTTATATTGGAAATTAAAAAATATTCGAAATATATTCGATACTCATTACTGCACATCTCAAATGGGAGATGCAACTTAATTGAGAATGGCATGTGCGCAATAGATGCTATTGAGAACTGTAATGAAAACTATTACAGAAAAACTAATTCATTTTTAAATTCTTCTTTGAAGTGTTGGCGAAAATCTTGAGAAATTTGAATGCGAAATGTAAAGAAGAAACAAACAATTGAATACTCAGTATTACTGCACATCAAATTTTAAGTGATTTCGAATGTGACAAGCATGTGCGCAGTAGATTTTGAACAATTTGTAATCTGAATTGGCTGGCAATTAAACGAAAACAACAACAGTTGTTGTTCTGTAAATTTTAAGCCCTTAATGCCGGATTTTGAAATTGTAATCCAACTAAGGTTGATACGGCTTAAGATGGTTGGATTTTTGATGGATATTAATACCGATAAACTACAACGTCTAGATCCCTAAAAACTGTATTAAAAAGTTTCAATATTCGAACAAAAGAGCTTGGAAATAATTTATTAAGCAGACCAAAACCATACAGCATGTGGTAGAAACAAAAAAGTCAGACGTTCTCCATTCCAACTGAAAAAATAGTAATAATTACTTTCAAATCCATTTGGTATTAGTAGCTCTAATATACCCTGATTTGTTTTATCGTGATCTAAATTTCTTACATACATTAAAACGCTGGCACATGTTTCCCTTTTTTTTTAAATATTTCTTTTTATTGACAAGACCAGCAGTAATACTCCGAATTTAAACATATTAAAAACATGTGTGAAAGCTTTAAATTCTAAAACATTTTTGTCGACCTATGCGTATGATTGATATTAATTTGTATTGAAGTGTCTACCACCGTGCGTGTACTTAATACACATTTAATTTAATTTTCGACTTTATAAATCATCATTCTAACTGAATAAATAAAAATATTTACTTTTTCTCGATTTCTTACACCAAATGTCGTGTTTCCTTTTTTAAATATTTCTTTTTACTGACAAGACCAGTAGTAATACGGGCTGATCCGAATTTAAACTTATTGAAATCTATGTGAAATCTTTAAACTCTATAACATTTAAATTTATTAACTTTTGTCGACCTATGCGTATGATTGATATTAATTTGTACTAAATTGTGGGCCACAGTGCGTATACTTAATACACATTTAATTTGCTTGATTCGATCCACTGTACGTATACTTAACATTAATGTGGTTTACATTTCGCAATTTTCTTTCATTTAAAGCAAATTCTTTAAAAATCCACGGGAATTCTGTCCTAGCTTTCCAATCACCAAACTGTACAAAACCATGTCTAAAAAATTACTTAAAAATCTCTTTCTAATGTTTTATGAAAGTTAGAATTGGCTTAAAATCTTTGAATTTAAAGTAAACATTGCCTCACAAAAATGTACGCAATATTGAAATTTCAAATTACCTTACCATACTTTTATCGTATTGTAAATTTTTCGAATATGGGGATTTGCCTATACATGTCTGGGCATTTATTTAAATTTATAGCCAAATGAAAGTGCAAACATTTTAAAATTTAATATTATAAATTCTACTTTTAAATGTTGTTTCCCCCCCAACAAAATTCTACTAATTTGTTAAAAATCCCGGATTTTTCGCCTTTCACCATAAATTATTTGAGGAGAAAAAATTGCTGTCGTTGATTTGGATCGGTGCGGCCGGTCATAACTTTCAAAATAAATTACACCCGAAAGTCAGTTTCGATTTTCTTAATATTGAAATGAAATATCAAATATATATTGTCGTTATTGCTAGTAGATACTCACTCACCCCCTCCCCCCCTTTCTCCGGGGCTCCTTTCCTTCCGTCTATACCCAAAGAAAAAAAAACAATTGACGCAAACGTACATTTTCGTCTGTTTTTAGCGAAAAATCGCCAAACAAAAATAAAAGAAATGAAAATCAAAACAGCGGAACGAACGAACCACACAACAGCCAACGCTGAATACATTCAACAAAACATGAAAATTGAAAATTTTTTCCTAAACGAAGAACAAGCAGAAAGCTATTTTTGTCAAAGTGAAATACCCTCTAAATCAAATGCTGAAAATCTGAATAAAACGTAAATGAAAATAACAAAAAAACAAAAACGCTCTAAGCGTTTTCAAAACAAATACATATAAATTGTCATTTTTGTGTGTTTTTGCTCGATATTATTGTATTGTATTAATATTTAAAATGACAAATTTATGTATGCCTTTATTTTCTGAGGAAATTTCGTAATGTTTATTTATTGTTAGATTTCCTTCCTCGTAGCATACGAAAGGCCCAATCAAATGTTCAACAAAATTGAAAAGCAGAAATGAAAAAATAATGAAATTATGACTTTGTCGCCAAAGTGTTTGAAACATCCCAGTCGGCAAATATTTCTAACCGAAATGGCGACATTCCTGCCTCTTCCTCTTGCCGTGTTGACGTTGTAACATTAAAATGTGCATTTCGTTGGTGTACAAATTTCCTCAAATTTCAAGTTCTTTTCTTGATCACTTTTTGTTGTAACTCAAAGCCTCCCAACAAGTGTTTTTTTGTTGTTGTTCGCCCCCCCACTTTCTTCTCAACGTTGCAGGCTCTAAATCAATGTTACCCTGACCATTTTCTGTTATTGTCTGGTTTGTGAAATAGTCACTTAGTTGCTATACATCGCGTTCGTTATTGAGGTTTTTTTTCATATTTAGTTTCGTAGATTTTGAATTATTCGCTGCTAGACAAAATGTATACATTTTCAATGTCATTGCCCAAAAATAAATCACACTTAATCATCCATCAACGGTTGACACTTAATTACGGGTATTAAGAAAATGTCATGTTTTCATTTTCGACATACAGTGCATATGTTTGTAATACACACGTATTATGAAAATATATCGGGGGAGATAAAATTTAGAAATAACAGCATTCTTTTAATAATTACCTATTGATTTATTCAGACTGATGCCAATGAACGAACGTCTACTTAATAGAGATGTATTGCAATTGGAGTTTGTATGTCGGTTATCATAGAACCATAACGCTCCGAATTGACGATGACAGTCGTTCCCTCGTCGTTTTCGAAGAACTTAAGTCCAATCACACCTTCGGACCAAAGAGCACACCAAACAGTGACTTTTTGTGGATGTAAGGGCGTCTCTTCAATTACTTGAGGATTCTCAAATACGACAATTTTGTTTAACATTAACATACCCACCGAGTGAGAAATGTGCTTCACAACCATAATCTCCTCTTAAAGCATGATATGTGGCTGTGCCAGAATCACAATTTTTGTAGTAGGTTTTAATAGTAGGATCCATTTTCGTCAATGTCAGACTACCAACTGAAAAGAAAAAAATTTGTTTAACAACTTAGTTTGACAGATGTCGAATTCCAACCCTATTCTTTTGAAACCACGAAATGGATAACCCTATAGAATTGAACTATTTCGAAGCCATATTCTTGATCGGCGATCAGAAATGTCCGATACTGACACATGTTTTTTCTTAAATATTTTGTACTGAACTCACCAGTATTATCTAACCTCTCATAACCAGACCATTTTTTCAGTACCATTCCGCTTCGGTACTCTTGTGTACTTCTCTCATAAGCGGACACCTCTCATATGCGGACAAAACTCTCAGTCCCTTAGGTGCCCGCTTATGAGAGAGTACACTGTATTTACAAATTTACTTAAAAGTTTCGAATTCTATAACTTTTGTTATTTAGTCATACTATGCGTATGATTGATATTAATTTGTACTTATTAAATTATTCGCCACTCTGCGTATACTTAATTTAATTATTATTTTTTTATTATTGATGATTTCGTCTACCGAGTCGAGCTCTTACAGATTAAAAATACAAATTACAAATAAGTAATACATAAATTATATGTAGATACATATATGTATACATATACATATGTATTTATATATATATATGTAAACACCTGTGATCAGTTCCGTTTTGTCTACTGTGCGTATACTTAACATTCATGTTGTTTACATTAGGGAAAATTAACCATACGCCCTGTAAACGAACGCCAACAGCATAATCTCTCAACTGATGAATGCTTAGCCAACGTTTATCATCTGCGTATCATTTGCGGTACATTTCCCCGGTCTTTCTCTGTGATCGCTCATCGCTAGTTGACCTTGCATCAATTAAATCTTTCAACAATTATTTTGCAATCAAATATTATGAAGATGTGCGTTTACATATTTAAGTATTTGTTTATATCATTAAAAATGAAACACCAAAGAAACTCATATTGTTTGGTATCACAACTAAAAAGATCTCAGAATACAAATAAAAATAAATGATAAAGAAATGCTTCAATCGTAACACTAGTACTTAAAGCAAATAATTCAATCAGCCATGCCTCAATGGTGGGAATATACGAACTAATTTCGGCAATTTCAATACAGTTTTTTTGGAGGGGGAATATGTTCACAACATATGTGCGAACAATAGGGTAGCTCACTTCAAAAAAATATGCCTTTGTTCTTTAAATAATTGAATATACATGTACCATATCTATATGTATTTTGAAATTACTTAACTTTTTTGATTTTGTAGTGATTACCCTTAATATTGAAAATTTTAAAATGATTTAAAGTATAAATATATGTGTATATTTATAAATAATAAACAAATCGTATTGTTTTTGTTGAGGAAGTGCGCGGTTGAGGGATAAACAACTTTCATTAAACACAGATAACAAAACGTATTCAAATTTCCAATCTAAAAACAAAAATGTTATTAAAATTTTATAAATATTTATGAATGAAACCCAATGAAATGATTCACTTTAGAATAAAATCAAATACTTTAGAATTCCAATTTGAAGAAATCTTTATTAATAAACCCAAAAAAAACCCACTTAGTTTGTGGCCTGGATTAAAAATAATGAAAATGTAAACACGGTGTGCTCCTCAGCCATAAAAATTCCACAAAAATAAAAAAAATAAAAAAATAGTTTGTGTGCAGCGAGTAAAACAAATGTTTTGCCAATAACAAAACAAACAAGAGCATTGAAATTCTTGTATTTTACTCCACGGACTCCACGTAGTAGTAAATCAACGCTGTAATTTAAAGAGAAAAAAAAAACACCTCCAAAAGAAAAAATGGCCACTGCATTTCTAAATCGTTTTCAACGAGAAAAAAGTGAAAAACATCCTCTCTTAACGAAAGATCAAAACAAACAAGCAAAGAGAGCGGCCGACATAGAACCAGGAAGTGTCGCAGCCGCCAATGAACTCAAAAATGAAGAGAACTCGGAAGAGGAATACACGGGCTCGTCGTCGGGCAATCCACGACGCAGACGATCATATGTTTTTGCCACTCTTAAAGATGTGATTGCTGTGGCGAATGGTGAGGCGGCTTCTACCCTAGCCACAACAACAACAACAACAACCCCCACCATCAACATTCTGTCACAAGATGAAAAAGAGAACGTAAGGGGAAAAGAAGAGAAGGACTTGACGGCCGACTCTGTGTCAGCGACGCAACAGCAGCAGCCACAGCCGCGTCAGCAGAGACGCTATATGCGTAGTGCTACCGCGGCCAGTGTAACACAGTTGTTGTCCGATGGTTGCAATAGTCTGTTGCAAAGATTCCGTCGTAATCCGAGCGAACGACCTGAACAAAAATCGCAAACGCAACAACAACAGCGGGAACGTGAACGCGAACGCGAAAAGCAACAACAACAACAGCAGCAACAGAAAACAAATCGGTAATTTTTTTGTTGTTGTTCTTATTTAGCGATAACAGCAAACGACGAAAATTCTCAATTGAATGGAATGACAAGAAAAAACAATATTGAAAATCAATTAAATACAATATTGAAATAATCATTTATATTTTGGAAGTTAAAAACAACGATCACTTTTTCCTCTCTCTCTCTCCGATTTTAAACGTGTGAATTTGTCGGATTTTCCGCCTAATTTTGTGGTTAATTATGTAAAAAAAGTGTGTGGTTTTATTCGAAATATAAGTCGTCGGTTTAAAACAAAAACCATTCATAATGTCTAAGATGTTTACCACAAAACTGCCGGCTGCTGCTTGATTATAATAAATATGTTCAAACCAAAGAAAGAAAAAGAAGCGGAAAAAACATGTGTCATATTCAATATTTATTTTTAACATAAATTCCACAACCCAAAGATAATGATGGGGTGTTTATTTCCATTACCGGCATCAACAATGGTGTGGTGGTCATTGTCTGCGCTAAAAATAAAACTAATAATAACAATCATTGAATTCCTTCATAAACCAAACATAGAAAATAACAAAACAAAGCGGTATACTAATGACAAGGAAATAAAAGATTCAATTTTCTGCGTAAATGACCCATATCGTCCCATACATAGAATATAAATTATATAAAGCCTTTAAAAAAAAACGCCATAAAAACTGAAATCGGTCAGTGTTTCTTTAAATGCCGATGATTTCGAAAAACAAAAAAAAAATGCTCAAAAAGCAAGAAATTGTGTTGCGTTTGGTTTTAAAAATAAATCAATTTAAAACATAATGATTCGATTCCGCAATAAATTCATGTAGGTTGGAGTGTCTGCCTTTACTCGTTTACTCTCTCCGGCGTAAGCACATTCAACTTTCTCACTCTCCCCCAACTCAATTGACTTGAAAACTGTTTGTTTTTCTTATCCTACACGCTCTCTGTTATTTCTGTGGCAGCAGGTGGAAAAGCTTAAAAGCTTTAAGCACTCATAAATTATAAAGAAAATATCCCACACAAAAAAAAAACCACAGGAAGAGTAAGCTATAATAAATATGGAAATGTTTTTCAGCAAGAAATGCCCTCTGACTCTCTTTCTCTTTTGATCTTATAAAAATAAACTCTCACATGTCGCATCAACGATTTAACTTGTTCAAAGAGGGTGCTCTTATAGTGAGCTAGACAGTGTGGGAAATGAAGTTGCCAGATTTTCGATATTAATTGGTAGTCCCAGAGTGTGGTGATTTTATTTGTGGTCAGATTGTTAGTTGATGAATTTTTCAATGATTTGATTATTTTTCAGTCTCTCAGAAACCATATAAGTGGGCACAAAACTAATAACTCGTGTCCATTTTATTTCACATATTTGTTTGTCCGTCTTAAATCAGGAAATATTTTGGTCTGTTATTTAAAAAAACGTGTCAAAACAGGATGAGTTTATTTCTGTCGACCACATGGTAGTTCAACATCGTATAAAAAAAGGATTAGTGCAGTGTACGTATACTTAATATTTATTCAGAGTATGGTAAATAACTTTGTATAATAATTAGTTTTTTATCATTTCTAAAGCAGCTGATTAATAAGGCTTTAATTAGTCTAGGCCTGCTAGATTTCGAGTTCTCCACCATGAAATACATTAAAACATGACCAATCACAGCCTAGACCTAGTGCAGGGTTCTCCAACAAGAGGTGTTATTTTGGTATTCAAAGAAAAATGGAATTTTTCGAGTTGTTGAAGTGTATATCGTTCCATTTTTAGTAATGGCGTAGTTTCTACTTGTCATATGTCAACGAATAAAAGCTTCGAAAGTGACAGCTACTGAAATACCGGATGATTCAAAATAACACCTCTTGTTGGAGAACCCTGTATATATTTTACGTATACTTTTTATAGATTTGATTTTGCAATCAGATAATATCTACGTATACTTAATATTGATTTTTTATTCAGTCACTTGCACCTTGTGCGTATGCCTAATATTAATTATGTGTACATTTTGTATACTGTACACAACCTTTGAAATTATGAAATGATTTTTACAATTTACCATGTAAATGAGAGTAAATGTAAATGCATTTGAAAATTTTATAAATAGAATATGCTTGTGTTAATACAAAGATCGTACATCTGGCAATACTCAGAAAGGCAATTGTTTATTTGTTGTACTTTCTTAATGATCATCTCGCACTCATCGGGCATTTCTCTCTCACACTTCCCTTGTCTTTGAAGAGATTTGTAAGATGCAAAGCTTTTCCTTGAATGTGTCCTCTCTGTAAAGTTTTAATATATTTGGTGGCTGCTTTTACTGCGTAGACTCTTCAAATTGTACTCGCCATTACACGATTAATGTTGTTTTAATTCGTTGTATACAAATTTTCGTGTTGCTTGACTTTTCCTTTTGTTCAATTTCTTCTGTTTTTGTTTTGCTTTGCGGCTGTCATCATCTACACCAACCCAACCAGAGTTCAAGGTTCTCGCATGATTTTACTAAAATGAAAGCAACAATAACAATTGACTTTTGCTAGCTGCACAGATGTAGCCAGCAAAACACACGATGAAATGCACTACTGCGGCAGATGCTCCTATAACAATGTACTTGTTGTAGCCTTATCAGCCAAAGCATTTGCTGTTGTTGTGTTGGCGTTGTGTAGAGTTTGCACTCAGTCTGGCGATCGCCGTTTTTTGCTTTGAAGATCGCCAAGAACACAACGGACACTTAAGTTTTCTGTTGTTGGTTTTTTTTTTGTTTTTTTGGTTTAGCAGGCAACAAACAGCATTGCATATAAATTTCATTTCTCATTTTTCGGTTTAAGACTAGGAAGTTTTCACCTTTAATTCCGTTTTGTTATATTTTTAGACATGTTGTTGTGTAGTCTATTTTCGGTTTATTTATGTTGGTTTTGTTTTTTCATTGCCTTTCATTCGTAAATGCGGAAATGTTGTTGTTGTCGTTCGTTCTTTGAGTGCGTCGCCGTGTCGCAAGAATGTATAGTGTGTGTGTGTTGTTGTCTCATTGTCCCATTACACAGTTCAGTTCAGTTCTTTTATTCTTTTCATGCCTTTTTGCTGTTAATTTGAATTAAAAATAATTAATAATTATTTTTTTTTCCTCTCCTGTGCGGTCGTTTTGTCTGACCATTATTATTGAGTTTATATGTAGATCGCCTATAAATGCTGGGGTTTATAATGTATTGTTGGCGCATCGATGGGATTGGTTAGTGTGGGTTCCTTTCTTTATTTTCTCATTTGACTTAACAAAGTTCATTGTATTCTTTGTGTTGCCGTCGTTCATTTGTTGTTTCTTTTGTTTTGGCTCAAAATACAAAAAGTATTAAGAAGATATAAATATAGTATAGTTATATTTTTAAAATAAGTGATTTTCTCCGCTATTTTACAATTGTCATTAAACAAATTGCATACATATCGTTACTTAATATCAACAGGCCACAACACATTTAGAAGAAATACATCACAGGAGCTGAGAAAAACTTTATAAAACCGGATGTAATATACAAACGAATTCGGATAAGCGCACGCCTTTTAATAGACGAAATCGTTTAACCCGAATCGCCCTGGTGTTGCCATATGGCAACGTATAAGCACATGCACTTTTGAAACTGTAAAATTGCAACGGTTTGACATTAGAGTGTGCAACTTGATGTTTTTGACACGTGTGAAGTGTGGCTTTCTAACCAGTGGTCGTTTGTTACAATCGTGTTATTCGTTCTCATATGACAAGGTTGTAAATTTGGACTTAAATAAAAAAGGAAACAATTTCAGGGTGATTCGGGCTAATTGAAATTGATAATTGAATTTCTCTGTACTTTGGTTAAAGGAAAATCCGCTTTATTGAAAAATCGTTTATATGATACGAATACCGCTTAAGAGAAATAGTAGAATAACAAAAACGTGCAAAACAAATGATCTCAAAAAATTATGTGTCAAGCACATTTAAGATAACTCCACCAAATAAAAATAAAATTAAATTTAATAGTTGTGCCACAAGTTTCTATCTTTCAATTTCAAATTTCAAAAGTACAGCCTCAGTTCTTTTAACTGAAGGAACTTTCAATTATCCGAAGTATTTTTAATTGAATAACCCGCATAAGTGAAGAAATTGTCTTGATTTTTTTTTCATTTCCGCTTAACCGAATTCTTCGGTATTTAGTTTTTGGCTTTTTTGGTGAAATGTGTTTTTTTTTTCCAAGTTAGCCCTTCCATATATTTTTCTCTCCTTCTCAAACGCATGTATAATAAAGATCTTGGAAACGTGCTAAATAAATGTCTACAATATTTCATCTCATTTGATCGATTATTGACAAGATGCAACTTTTTTTGGTCATAAATCTGGGCACGAGTTGGTGAATTGTTTTCATTACAAAATATTTTTGAATTAAAAAAGGAATTTTTTCACTTCAAAATGTTTGACATAAAAATCTGAAATTGGAATTTACTTAAAATCTGAGAAATACACCAAATCAGAAGGGATGTATGTATGAAGACCATATGCACCGATCCGCTGACAATTTTCTTTTTAGTGTTTTTACTAGTTTGTATAAGAAAAATGTTAACTATTTTTGTGATAATTCTTTTATGGTCTGTGTGTAATGGGCTAGTTTTCTACAGAACAGTATATTTTGATTTTGTGAGACCCCGGACTCAAATGACCCAAAGCAATTAAGATCTTTGGGGACAATATTGAAGTTTGGCCCAAATCTTTTTCCATAATTTCCATAGATATAATTACGAAAGCCTAACATCCTCAGCACGTTATTTTATATGCATACGTAGAACAGTTCACCGCCCACTCACTTTACAAAAATTATAAATACAATTTGTGGACTTTGTGTGAAATTTGTTTTCTTTTTTATTTTGGCAATATGTATTCAAACGATTTTCATAAATACGCCACCAAAATATAATAATTTAGATTTCAGTTAAAAAGCGTCGTAATTGTTTTTTTTTTTTTTTTTTTTTTTTTTTTTTTTTTTTTTGCCCGACCATTAATAGAACCATGTGACGTATGAGTAATATATATGTCATGCCAAACACAACCACAGGGTGAATTCTTTTCTACACACATTCTCTATGGTTAAAGCAAACAAAATAAAATAAATTCTTCGGTAATTTTCACTTCTAATCAAGCAGATGACTTGATTGTATTCGAGCTCTTATGCGTTTAAGGACATGGACATTTTTTTAAATCATTTTTTTGAAAATGAAAATATGAATCAACTTAGTTTGTCTCTTACATATTTATATTATTTTGAATAATGGTCAACATTTGTTGGCTATAATTATGGATGAATCATGAAATTAGTTTATAAAATAGGGGACTTATGTTGGAAGCACCGTACGTATAGTTGATAAAGGGTTATCCATTTTTTTTTAAAAAGAAAACGTAAATAAAACGCCTATAATATATTTTGTTCATAATATTTCTTTTTTATTATAAAGTTGGAACGTTAACATTATGTGTGAAGTGTTGCAAGCATTGATTCTTTTGAATAACGCTCCGAATTGACGGTGACAGTCGTTCCCTCGTCGTTTTCGAAGAACTTAAGTCCAATCACACCTTCGGACCAAAGAGCGCACCAAACAGTGACTTTTTGTGGATGTTATGGTCTCTCTTGAATTACTTGAGAATTCTCAGAACCCCAAATACGACAGTTTTGTTTAACATTAACATACCCACCGAGTAAGAAATGTGCTTCACAACCATAATGTCCTCTTAAGGCACGATATGTGGCAGTGCCAGAATCACCTTTTTGTGTAGTAGGTTTTAATAGTCGGATCCATTTTCGTCAATGTCAGACTTCCAACTGAAAGGAAAACAAATTGGTTTAACAACTTAGTTTGACAGATGTCGTATTCCAGCCCTATACTTTTGAAACCACGAAATGGATAACCCTATATTAATTATGACTGCATTCCGTAACGTTTCAAAATGTAAATGAATTACGATAATTTGCAAATATTGCAGTCGGCATAAAGGTTTCCACCATATTTGCTAGAACTACACCCGCGATGTCTTAGAATGTGACATTTCCCTACTACAAGAAAATACATAAGTTTAACCACTGGAAATTTAAAAAAAAAATCCATTGTACAAAAATTACAAACAGTGTACTCTCTCCTTGCGGACACCTCTCATAAACGGACACTTTTTCCAATACCAATCCGCTTCAGTCCTCTTCTCTCTCATAAATGAACAAGTCTCATAAGCGAACAAAATTCTCAGTCCCTTAGGTGTCCACTTATAAGAGAGTACACTGTATTTCATTGAAGGCATTTGAAGTTCAGCCATCCTTGAGGTTTTTTTGTATTTGATTTGTTTTTGTATATTTTTGTTTCGGTTTCAGTTGCTCTGTATGTTTTTAGTTTTTCCTTTTTTCTAAATAAATTACAGCCATTTAATTAGTTGTGTGATTTTTTGACTTTGTATTATTTCTTCTGCCGCTCATAACAAATTAAACATTTATTTATATTTTCATTACACATATGAGCGCACAATCAGCCAATGCTTCTCTCACTCGGTGTCTGACAGTTTCATTCGATTACCCTCTGACGCGGTGGGCTGAGAACACATCTTGTCGTAGTTAATCCACCTTGCAGAAGAACGAAAGCGAACATACGTTTTCTATTTTCTTTTTTGAAAATTGTATTTTGTTTGTTTTTGAAATGTTTATAAATTGTTTATAGCAGAAATTACAAAAAAAAAATGAGCAACAAATTATAATCCACTACCAACAATATTGAAAAATTGGTTGGCAAGACAAGACCGAGCTGTGTGAGAACGTTTTTGAAATGATGAAGAAAAAACAGACCGTTCTCGTTTTTATGTATAAATTATTTTTAGTTTGCAAATATAAGTTTTGATTTGTTCTGAAAGTAGTTCAATGGTGATGTATGAGATTTTGTGTACATAAAGTACACGAGTTTTTGCGTTTCGCAGGTGCGTTTTCAGTACGAAAAGAAAAAGTACTTTTGTTGAATATTTTGGGGTTCGCATGCTTTTGTATTTCCTAGATATCTCACCTTTTCGATTTTGGCCAAATGCTGCGTAGACAGAATCTATTTTGTGAGTCTCTGTGTGTATTTTGGAAAATTACTACTGTCATGTTCGAATGTTTTAATGGCTTTTCTTGAGAAGCTACGAACAAAAAAAAAAACAGGACAGACAAAACGCAGCGCTACGCCCCCACCATTGCTCTATCATTCCGATCAAAAGAAAGAACGAACGCCAGTCTTGATGTTTGTTCTCTGTATAATGTTCTCTCCGATTTTCACGATTTTTTTTTCCTTCTTCTTTGCTTTGAGGAACGAACACAATTTCTTCAGTGTATATATATTTTACATTTCTGTTTTTTTTCCTGCGCTACGGTTGAAAATACGAAAATTATAGACGTGCGAGATTCAGTTAATTTTTGATTTTTCGACAATACGTTTGAACGATGATAATCAGCAGCGGCGCGCGTGCTTTTAAAAACTAAGAATAAATATATAAAGATAAAAAAAAAAAGTGTTTGAGAAAATAGAAAAATTTATACAACATATATATGTGATATGGAAAAAATTGAAAAATTATTTGTAATTACATATAAATACAACGAATAAAATAAATGAAACCTTAAAAATTAAATACCCTTAAAAATAATGTCGAATGTTTCAATCTCTAATGCGTTTTATACTTAACTTCTTTACCACCTACAAAAAAAGTGATCGTTTTTTTTAAAACCCAAATTCCATTTTGAAGAGAAAAGTTTGTTTAACACAAAAAATATATATATAAAATAAATCACATCATCCTTGCAGTGAATTCAAATTTCTACGTGAACGACGCAGTAACAGCAAAACTCCCAGCAACAAAAAGGATAAACATCGCAATTCACGTCGTTTCTCTAAAGAGAGCGGCGATCAGTGGGAAACGAGAAACGACAACGCCAACGAATCGTTGTCGTCTTCGCATTCTACGCGTTCTTCCAAAACTCCCACCAACTCGATGAGTGATCGTTATCGTTATCACCGTTACTATGGTGGCGGTACCGGCGGTCTGGGCACATCAGCGACCACAACGGGCCTCTATGACCCTCTGACAACGGCGGGCACTTCCTCTGGCAGTGGAGGAGGCAGATATCAGAAAAGTAACACCACAGCCGTCTCGGCCTTAGATCGTTTACGTTCGAATTTAAGTCCCGTGTCGTCGTACTACAAACCCTTAATGCGCACATTTGGTGTTAGTATTTAAATGGCTCAGAAAAACAAAAGGTTCATTTTCTTTTTCTAGCATCGGCATAAGGTGAAATTATGAATTTTTCATAATTTTAATCACAATCTATTTAAAGCCTCTATTTTTTTCAGAATATTTATTAAATATTTTTTTTTTTGTTCTTGTTTTAATGATTCATTTGAATTTTTCGTTCACTTCAGTAGAACGTTTTTCTTGTTGTTGCCTTTGTGCCTATATACAATATTCTTGGCTCTGGACAGATTCAGTTTTGCTCATATGTTTATACATATAGCGATATACATACATTGTTATGTTGATATACAAATTAGATTCTATTAGTTGTTGTTGCGTTTGTTTATTTTTCTTTTATCGACAAGGAATGCATTCATTTTATTTAAGTAATGATGACAGGCCTTCTGTGGTTAATGGCTTCAAATAGTTGTTACCCTAAACGAATTTCACTATTTTAAATATCTCCTTTTCACTGGAAGTAATACAATATAATTTAATCAGAAATCCTGCCGAAATATGACTACTATTTTTTTGTAAACTTTATCTTTGCAAAGAAATAAAGATGGGTTTAGAAAAATCCATGGATGAGCATGAAAGTTATGACCAATTATGTGAAAGTTTAATATAATAATATTACTTATACGCTCTACTTATACAGGGTTCTCCAACAAGAGGTGTTATTTTGATATTCAAAGAAAATTAAAAATTTTTGAGATAAATGATGGGATCTTTATTTCAAGGTATGCCAAATGGCCACCACGACCACGCTTACAGGACCATGTCCTTTTCATGAAATTTTCCATAACCAAAGTGGCTGCCCTATGTCCTCGATAGCCTTACGAATTCTGTCTTTGAGGTCTTGAATCGACGCTGGGCTGTTGGCGTATACCTTATCTTTCACGTGACCCCAAAGGGAGAAGTAGCAAGGTGTTAAATCACAAGATCTTGGTGACCAATTGTGATCACCTCTACTTTTTAGTTTTGCGAACTTTGACTGCATGATTTTCACCATTTTTGTAGTCAATTTTAATAATTTCAATGCGTTGTTGAAGCGTGTATCGTTCCATTTGTAGTAATGGCGTAGTTTCTACTTGACACATGTCATAGAATGAAAACATCAAAAGTGACAGCTACCGAAATACCGGGTGATTCAAAATAACACCTCTTGTTGGAGAACCCTGTATTAATATTAGTTATTCGTTGCAAATATGTATATTGTATGCATCAAAACTGTGATATTTCTGTGGCCACAAGTCATAACAGCCTAAGTCTGTTTCTCATTTAGATCGTTAATCGATTTTTAATATCTTCCAAATATAGATAATAAAATAAATATCAAAAGATTCAATAATTACAATAGAGACTTCGGATTTTTCGGGAAGCAAAACTTCTTGTAAGCCTTCTATAAGGCGCTTTCTTTTGCAAACCTTCCTCTTCAGTCTAACCATTTGTGGTTATAAATTAATGTAGAGTTCGGCAAGCATGTCTTACAGAGCCCCAAGGAAGCCCACATGAAGAAGGCCTTGCATTGTAAGTAATAAATGGTAGCATTTAAACAAATAAAATTGTGTACTTAAACAATATAAAAAGTGGTACTTAAGCGAATTAAAAGTGGCACTTAAACGAATTGAAAGTGGCACTTAAACGAATTATTTGTCGTTACATCAAATTGACATTTATTATAACTACTGTGCCATTAGACCTTTCACTGCGAATTTCTCAGAGCCCAAACTAATGGCACTTAAACTCAAAGCCCAATGTCAATAAGCAATCAATTTTGTACTTAAACAATATAAAAAGTGGTACTTAAGCGAATTAAAAGTGGTACTTAAACGAATTATTTGCAAACAAAAGACGTTACATCAAATTGACATTTACTGCAACTACTGTGTCATTAGACCTTTCACTGCGAATTTCTAAGAGCCCAACCTAATGGCACTTAAACTTAAAGCCTAATATCAATAAGCAAGCGGTATCCCAGCTGTTTAACAGCCTTCAATCTGGTATAACTTAATTTATGATTCTGACGTCTAATAATATCTTTTTATGTCAGCTGAAGTCGATTTTGTTTTACTAGATTTTTTTAGATTTCCAACTACGTCGACTTGATGTAGAATAGTTCACTTTTTTATTCTCAATAGTTTACTATGCTTCAATTAATAATACATTAAAATTATGATTTGTTTCTCGTAAACAATTCATTAATTTGATGTTAACTTCAGTGCTGGAATTTAAATCCAACATTAATTTTTGGAGTGTATCATTTGATTTCCATATTGATCGTTGTTTTTCGTCTACACGACAACTAAATTGTCTACAAAATCATCGAAGACCCCTATAAGAATAATAAATACAACGCGCTAATCTTTTCATTAACACTTATTCACAATTTATTTAATTAAATTATGTCATTTATTCAGAAATAAAACCAAAAAAAAAAAAAAAAACAATAATCTTGACCAATTTTTCAAGTTCGTTCATTGCATATTAAAATGAAAACTGAAATCAATGTGGTCGGCCGTCCATTTCTTTTGCCAGATTTAAGAAGAAAAAAAAAAAATATTCAAAATTAAGTTTGATTATAAAAATTTTAGATTTTTAATGATGTACTAATGCCCGAAATGCATTGTGAATGGCAATGAAAGAATCTTGCCATACGATTTTTTTTCGTTATAGAGAAATTAATCTTATTTTTATTGAATACTCACGAACAACAGCCGCCGCACGGTGAAACCGAATTCGAACACACTCATACTCGTCGCAGAAGAGTGTTTCGGCGTTTGTGTGCGCGCGCGACTGTATGTGAGTTCGAAAATAAATAGGTTTTGAATTGTCGAAAAGAACAACAAGAAGAAAAATGAAGAAAATTTGGTGCACATTTTTTTCTTGTGTGTGTTTTGTTTCGTGTAAAAACTTAGAAAATATACAAAAAAGATTTTGAAGGTCGTTTATGATTAGAAACGATTTTTCTTCATGTGTCCAATAGAGAATTGAAATGAAAATTGAGAGCATTTTACTTTTTTCCTTTTTGTTGGCTTTTCCGTGTAGATTTGTTTATGTTTTTTGTCTTCTGTTGTTGAAATGTTCTTCAACGAAATGATAAAGAAAACTAGAGCGTGGGAGTCTTTCAGTTATTTTGAGAATTTTGTCAATATTTTGTATATCTGCTGCCTACTCTTGTCCAGGCCAGAGCCAATTTGTGTAGGTGAATCGGCTGTATTGAGCAATACCAAAATGAAATTAGTGCAAAAAATTGGTAATGCCAAAAGGAAAATGAACCTTTAGACCATCTTGTTGTTTGGAGGCTGGTTTTTGTTAATTTCGTTTTATTCCCTCTTTCCCATACAGCGTAAAGATCATGATAAAGACAAAACGCCAGTGGCGTCGTCATCCAGCAGTAAACTATCCGCCCTCTCACGTTTAGAAAATAAATATTCCGATATTTTAGACCGTTCGGGTCGCCGGGATCGTGATAAAACTCTTGAGCCTGATGAGAACTACAATCCGCTGGCCAGATCGGCCACCACACATCAGTTGCTCTCTGCCAAACCGAAACTATCTTCCAGCTCGTTCAATGCCGCCGATCGCAAAGAGCGAACACCCTACAGATTACAAAAGAACAAGTCACGCTATTTGGGCGATTCCAATGACAGTGGCTATTTGACCACAGCGAGTACCACGAACGGCCGTGCGAACGACAAAGCTTTGGTGGATGTTAACTACCCGTTGGATTATGGTGCATCAAGGTACAGGGCGGGTGCCCGCAACTATGGTACCCATTATGATCACCGGTATCAAGATGAGTATAATCCGACCACGTCACGCTATAGCCGGCAAGGTGAATATGCCTCGAGCTACAAACCACGCAGTGGCTTGGATTATAGTAATTATTATGACGGTTCCCGTTTAGGTCCGAGAGATTGTCATGATGATACAGATCTAACCGCAGCCACGACCACCGCCTCGTCTGCCGGCACACGCCAAAGGGCCTACGGACGCAATAAAACCTCGGAAAGTCTTGTCTCTGCTGCTGCTGAAGCATCAGCCGGTGGTCGACCGCGCTACGAGCCGCCACCTGATGTCACCGACACCTCCCATTCACATCTGACCAATTCACGCAATCGCTTTGCCCACAAACGTCCACAAATGACATCGGTTGGATCCTCCACTCACCGAGCCGCCACAAGTAATGACTTAACTGAAGAAGAATTAGAAATTTTAAGTGATGATCGTTCATCTGCTGATAATGCTGCCATTCTCTTAGCTTTACGCGATGACGGTCAATATCTGGAGGCCAAAAAGTTCGAGGAACGCATGCGCACCCGTACCGAACTGAAGGATCGCATGACCCGCTATGCCCAGGAGGCTGAAAAGGCCAAAGAGATTCAAAAGCTGCAGGAAGACCAAGAAAAGGCTTTAAAGGAAGAAGTGGAAAAGCGCGAGAAGGAACTGGCTGCCAAACAAACGGTTACAGACACCGTTGCAGCGGCCATAAAACCTATAGAGCAAAATGGTTCGAAACGGGAAGAGCCGGAGGAAAAGGCTAAAGTGAAAAAGTCACGATCGAAAAAAGTAACTACCGAAACAGACGACACTGATGAAACATCTTCCTCAGACGAAGATGATGATGATGATGAAGAAGAGGAAGATGATGACACCGACACTAGTTCAGATGATAACAGTACTAGGGAGAATACCACTAACACAGCCAAGACAAGCACAGTTGCATCCACCACCACAACCAACACCACCACCACCACCACCACCTCATCAGTCCCCGACACCTCCTGCACAAGTAAAACCGCCACCACCACCAACTCATCCATAGCAGACAAAAAAGATCATACCGATTCGTATACCACTAACAATCGACTCTTAAATGCCGACAAAAATAATAATGACCTCGCCAAGTATAGACCACAACCTATACCCAAGACAAATACCAACGCCTCCACAGGCCTTATGCACTCCTCAAGCTCGGGTGCTTTGGCATTCGGTGGCATTAGTGAACGTTTGGGGGCAACTTCACGCACTCAGAAACCCTACTCGGGCGCCACCTCCCGCACTGCTGCTGTACTCAGTGAATTCGAGAATTCCTCGTCCCGTTACCCAGCTGCCACTAGAGATCATTATGGCCTGGGGGATTCCTCATACAAATCTTCATATCACTATGATCCCTATACATCGGCCTATGCCTCCAGTAGTAGTCGGCGTACGGGTGCAGCAGCAGCCGCCGCCACCGCCGCCGGCAGCTCATATCAACGTCAGCCACATGCGTATCAACAGCAGCAACAGCATCAATACCAACAGAATATGCTGGCGAAAAGTGCCACCTCCTCGTCTCTCTTTCATAGGTCACGCATTCCAAAAACGTATTCGTCTTTTGTAAGATCACTTTCTTTTCTCAATTGATTTCGTTATCGTTTTATTTCTCATAAATCTATGCTTTTGATCTGCATGATCTCTTCTCTTGCCATTTACCAACCACAACAAAGAAACGATATTTGCATTATGATTTTATTAATATTTATCTATAACTACCGCATACATATATCTGGCGTATCTTGTCTATATATATATATATATATATATATATTCATTGTCCGATCAATGATCATGATCACCGTCGTCGTGCATACACACTGCGACTGGATCATCATGCATTCGTGTCTATTGTCCATTCGTACATTGTTCAAGTTCAGTCTGTTCTTCGGAGGGTTGACTTGCAAGTAAAAGAAAGAAAGATCATTACGTTTTTATTCCTTCCTGGGACAGTCGGAGACCATCCTCTCCATCTTCTCCTATTCACTATCATTTTGTCTTTTATTTTTGTTTTCTGAGAATGATGTGTTCGCAAATAATTTTCGTATTCATGACCGTTTGTGTTGTTTTATACGTTTATTGCATGTAATTAAAAAATATAAGAAGTCTATTGATGGACTATGAATGAAATTTATTGTCGAAATAAATGTGGGTCCTAAAAATAAAGTGATGGATAGAGTGAGAAAAGTGAAAGCGGTTTTGCACTGTACAACCTTCTCAAATATGAATATGTGACGGCAAACAAATGCACTGATTTTGGACATCATTTTGGATTTCAGCAGCCGTTACATGTTTTTCGAAAATTCTATTTAGAACTAATTGCATTCATTTGAAAATTAATTAATGCGAATGAAATCCCTATCGCACTTTATGGGATCGAATATCTTTGACCAAGATGATGGCAACGCCACGTTTGAAATTCCTAGTGCAACACCTTAAAATGTTTTCTTATTTTTCAAAAGTGAAAACTATGTTGAAATGTGCTAGGTGAGCATGTGATTTTGCCGTTTACGAAGATTGCTAACTGCAGACATTTTTTAGAAAAAAATCGCCAATTACGAAAATGTGCTAAATAGAGAAATCGTGTTTGAGTGTTGAGCTGCTTACGATCAAAATTCTAGTTCTAAAAAAATTGTTAATATTTATTTGGAACCTTTTTGATAAAAAAAAAAGAAAACACAAAATTTTACTGAATTTTGCTCACTGAATCTCTCTTTCAATTTTAACGTATGTTTTGTGATAAATTTTTAATTAAGAACATTTTTTGAAAATCGCAATATCCCTCGAAATCTGAAAATATCTATACATACTCCAGTTTCAGTGAGTACTCTCCCCTTTTCTTGATTTTTTTGCAAAAAGTTTTAAAAAAATTACAATTTTTTAAATCTGTAACTGAAACTATCAAAATGTCGAAATAATTTTTTTTAAAAAAATAAATTAAATTGTGCTAATTTGTACATTGCATACATTAGTGACCGAATAATATTTGACAAACATTCTGACGTTTACGACACAGCTTCTAAACTTAGTCGGAAAAATGAATGCAATTTTCAACATGGGATTATAAAAGGTCAAAGTTTGAAACAAGAATTAAGTTAAATTGATTCAGGAAAACCTTTCTCTTAATATACTAACTATTATACTCCTTTGTACAAATGAACAAATTATAAGATTTTCTAATTTATATTAATATCTTTCTTAGAACGAATAGTTAATAAATAATAATTGAATCCGCTTTTATGTAGCTAACGTCGATGTCACACAAACAATTTGTAGAATTTTACTTTTTTTTTGGAGTCTTTCACATTAAACGATCCATCAGCGGTATTTGTTAAATTTAAAGGAAAAAGTGCAAGATTTTCCCTGTGTTTTTATCATAAAATTTCACTTTTCAGTTATTTTCTGACAAACGTGTCAAAAATTACGTTCACACCGTGCCAACATCTTAATGAAGAATGGGAAATACTTGTTTTTAGTGTATCTTTAAAACAGAGTCACAGTTTGTTCAGAAATCAAATCGTCGTAATAGAAATCATAAAGTAAACCCAAAAATATTTCGATAACAAATGATATCTAAGGAGTTTGTTGTTTAGTGAAACACGGACCTTGTGGTTCAGAGTACGCCATGAAAATAATCGAAAATGTGTTACTTTCAAAGCGAAATTGTAAAATTATAAAATTTACCAAAAAAGTGTAAAATAAAATACATTTACATTAAAAGCTATTTTCGTTTACGAGTATGCCTTGTCTTTTCTACTAAACCATTTGGTAAAAAAAAAAAAACTGAATTTATAAAACAGCTCTAAGTTTACTCAAATAAATTATGCATTTTTCGAAAGTTAAGTTTTCTAAAATCCAATTCTTTTTATTTTATCTTCTTTTTTTTTTGTTATTCAAATTATTCACTCTATGCAATCTTAATTATTTTTTTTTATTTTTTTATTTCTTTTATGCGAATATATACTAACAAATTAACCATTAAATATTAACACTATGTATTATTGTATATATGTATGTAATTTGTGAATTTTGTTTAAACTTGTGTTTTTTTTTTAAAAAAAAAAATAATAATAATAATAATTATTGAAAACACATAATTTAAAAACAATTTGATCGTTTTTGTAATAACCAAATACAAAAACAACAATTTGTCCGAACTAATTTTCTTATCGAAAAAACGAACGTATTTTTTTCGTGTTTTTCTCGATTATATATGTAAATGATGATGATTATCACAATGATGATGATGATGATGACTATGAAATTCGTGATGATGATGATGATGGTGATAATGTGAAATATGGCTTTGCTTTTGTTGGGGAAATTGAATGAAAATCTACAAAACAAACAAACAAAAATGTGGTGTCAACGTGGGATTTTTGTTGGCATTATGTTGCTGCGCCGGTTTTGCTATAAATTTTGGATCAACTTCCTTCCGTTTGCTGTGAATGATGAATCCTCTCATCCTGATGACGTTTACCACACTGATGTTGACGACGATGTCCCCAACTGTTGCCTGTTATCTCCAAAAACACGGATATTGTTTTTCTTTTTTTTCTCTGTTTTTTTTTTCTTTTTCTTTTTTTTCTCTCTTTCTTATATGTTTTGTTGTGATGTGATGACCAACCCACCAAAACAAACAAACAATATTCAACCACCCACCCACAACAACCAAAAATAACCAAAAAAAAAAAAACCGACCCAAAAACAATTCTCAAATCCACAAAATCCTCTTCAACAACGACTTTGTGTCCTGTCCGTCGTCTCCGCTTCAACTGCTCCCGCTGCTGATCAAACACACCACCAACGATTCTGCTTCTACTTCCGTTGTGTTGCCCATACACACACACACGTACACCATAAATCTTGTCTTGAATCTCGAAATATCCAAATCACAGACAGCAAAGCCCGTCATACAAGATGATGGTGATGGCCACTTGATTTATCGTTCTGGCGATATACTTCATCACAGATGTTCGTGACAATTTTTTGTTTTTTTCTTTTTATTCCTATCTTTACTATTTTTCCATTTTACTATATTTGTGTTTAGGCAAACAGATAATGAGAAACAGAAACAGTTCCTTGTTAGGATTAACCCCCCTCCATACATACCCTTTCTCTATCTCTCTCTCTCTCTCCACCAGATTTATACCGAAGAAAATCCAAACAAAAATAGAGAAATTTGAATACACATTTTGACAAAAATGTCATTTAAATTTAAATAATTGTTAATAATTTCGGTTTCTTTTTCTATTTTTGTTTTTATTTTTATCTTCTCAGTTTTGTAAAGATTTTCAGTTAAAGCGTGTTTCCTTTTTTACAGCTCATTCAGTTCTTGTTGTCTCAAGCTTTTTTTTAACCCATTACAAATTTGAACGAATTTTCTCTTAGAGCCAAGAACATCAAAATTTACTTTATTTCTCTTGTTTTAAATAAACTGCTTAAAGTTCAAAATATTTAAAAAAATATGTCCCTCAAAATTGTAGCTAGTTTTTCTGTAAAATGCATTGCAAAAGATTGCGTTATTTTCTTTACAAATTCTTGTTACTACAGAATCAAGCAAACATGAACACAATGCAAGCTTTCGTTTTGCTTTTTACAGAGTACGAAACTTAAATCTCAGTTCACAACTACCCTCCAAGGCTTTTAAGCTTCCATTTTCTATAAAAACTTTAAATATTATTGTTTAGTTTCGACACAAAATTGTATTCGTTTTGAATTAGTTCTCCTTTAGTTTCTTTTCATTTTTCCAAAACACGCTTTGTTTTCCTTTCAATTGAGTTTCCAATTTTAAACGTATTTAAATCCTTTTGTTTATTCTTGTTTCAATACAAAATATTTCAAAGTATATCCCAGTTTTCAAATCCAAGTAGTTATTTTCGCCAAAAAAAAAAAATATTCAATACTATTTAAGACAGTCCTCCTCCATCAGGTTTAATTAATATTTTTTTTTCAATAATTAAATAACGTTAAATTTGTTTGTTTTTGAAACAAATATTTATGTTTGAAATGTGTTATATCTCAACATGTGTATTTTCCTATAAATTTTCAGATAAAATTATGGCAACATTGGGTGAAGGCACTTTCGGCCGTGTTGTCAAAGTGAAAGATATGGAAAGGTAAGGATTTTGACTTTTCATGGAGATTATAAATTATATTAATAAATTTTAAAATATTATGCATTCCAGGGATAGCTGCATAGCCTTAAAGATTATTAAAAATGTGGAAAAGTACCGTGAAGCGGCTAAGTTGGAAATCAACGCTTTAGAGAAAATAGCACAAAAGGATCCAAATTGTGTACAGTAAGTATAATGACTTTTTTTTTGTTTTTTCATATTAAAATTTAAGAATATGATGTTTCAATGAGTTAGTAGCAAAACAGCAGGTATAGGTGGAATATATATCTATAAGTATAAACAATTGTGATTCATCAATTCTGAATAATTTCTGCCTATAATTGTTTTCGAATATGCCACTTTGGGTTGCCCCCTAATATCTGCTAGAAGTAGAAACCTGCTGGTAGCTTGTCTATTCGAGCCATAAAACTCATTACGGTTCGTATGCCGATTTACTAGCCGCATATAAACTCTCAGTATAAATTGTCAATGAGTTGACACACATAATGTCTGTGGCCTTTTCCCAATTGCAAAACATCGGAAGCATGAAGACAAGTTTGAAGTGCATTTCTTTCAACTTCAGACAATCCATCTCTGTGGGACTTCGTTACATTGAAAAATTTACATTAGACTAAACTAATTAAAGCTTTTATGCTTTGACATTTGACAAGTAGAAAGTATGCCATTAACAAAAATGTAACTATACACTCTTCAACAACGCATTGAATTTATTAAAATTCACTACAAAAATGGTGAAAATCTTGCAGTCAAGAAAGTCTTGCAGGAATCACAATTGGCCACCGAGATCTTGTGATTTAAACCTTGCGACTTCTTCCTTTAGGGCCACGTAAAAGATAAGGTCTACGCCAACAGCCCAGCGTCGATTCAAGACGTCAGAGATAGAATTCCTGAGGCTATCGAGGACCACTTTCCGATTTGGTTATGGTGGATTTGGCTATGGGATCGTGATGAGTTGGCCAAAGCAATGGGAACGATGACGATCCTGTATTCCATAGTAAAATGTCACTTTAAATAGTTTTTCATGATTATGGTGACAGTATCGTTGTTAGCGCAATCATTATTATGAAGTTACATCGTGCTAATATGTCTTATGATCAGCAGATCTCTGAAATACATTTTTTTTAACTTTAGCTGATCCCTTTGCTACCATTTCAATTTCCGTTTATTTAATCCACTAGGAAAAATAGGGCTTCTACAAGAAAATTTCATCATTACACATAGTCTTAAAGTCATTCAAGATTGTTTCCCTTCAAGTATACTTTGATGATTAGGGCACTATCTTTGGGTATTATTATCATGCGGCTTTTACAATATATGGGCTATCCATTTCCATCTTGTTATTTTGGCGGATTGTTCGCTCCACTTTCACTGGCCTCCAGTGGTATTCATTCTAAATTATGTTTGGCCACAAAATGTGACTGATTATGAGCAAGAATTTATGTAAGCAGTCCTTAGTGCTATTACATTTGCCAAGTTACTATACGGCAGAAAAACCCAGTGAATAATTTTAACTTCAGACGATTTGCAAATCCTCCGTTTAGATTGAATTTTCTTTAATCATCCAAATGGTGAGCGCGCCTTGCTCAATATTATTGTCGATGTCGTCTTGAACGTCTTAATGTAGCCGAAAGTTTGTACGTAATGTATCCGTTTTCCCAATATTGAGCAATAATTTAAATTACCTAGAAAAGTTTATTTTATTAAAAAGTAAAGTACATAGGATTGGGTTATGTGTGTCATACAACATCGGTCAAATGACCTTCGTCGTTTCGTCGAAAATATAATGACTAATATGCTGGTAGCTTTTTTATGTAACAAACTTACTTATATCCCTTAACATTCCATGAAGGAACAGACAGGGAACTTTTCTCGAATCAGTGACCTGTGTACGATATAATTGTGTATACTCACTGACCGAGACCTACTAATTAAAGTATTTTTATTATCCATATATATTAATGCTAAAAATGTCCTCTCTCTTTTCCACAGTTTGTGCGTTAAAATGCTAGATTGGTTCGATTATCACGGACACATGTGCATTGCCTTTGAAATGTTAGGTTTGAGTGTTTTCGATTTCTTGGTAAGTTTACAACGGCAAAGAATCCTTTTCGAACACTAAATAATCTCTGTATATGTGTATAATTTTCACCAATTAACCACTTATATATCTTACTATTCTCACCTCTTTCTATGTACATTCTATATCTTCTCTGTGTACATTTTACAATATTAATAATATCTTATAATTGTTTCTTTGTAACCCCACAGCGTGAGAACAACTACGAACCATATCCATTGGAACAAGTTCGACATATGGCCTATCAATTGTGCTATTCTGTGAAATTTTTACATGACAGTCGTTTAACGCACACAGATTTAAAACCAGAGAATATACTTTTCCTTGATTCGGAATATACTACACACTATAATCATAAGATCGTAAGTATTGAATTTGCTCACAATCGGTTGGTAGCTGTATTTAAATCTTTTGTTGTTGAACTTTTCAGAATCGCGAAGTGAGACGTGTTAAAAATACCGATGTTCGTCTAATCGATTTTGGCTCGGCCACATTCGATCATGAACATCACAGTACCATAGTCTCAACACGTCATTATCGTGCACCAGAAGTTATACTCGAATTGGGTTGGTCACAACCATGTGATGTTTGGTCTATTGGGTAAGTAGAATTATTGCACTACGGAGATTTTTCATTAATTGTCTGTTCTCTGTGTATAGCTGCATTCTATTTGAATTGTATCTGGGCATAACACTATTCCAGACCCATGACAATCGTGAACATCTTGCCATGATGGAACGTATCTTAGGACAAATACCATATCGTATGGCACGGTAATGTATAAATTTAACATGCTTTCATTATTCGCAACGCAGGTTTACTTCATGTTATCCGATTAACCTATAGCAACCATGTTCTTTACAGCAAAACTAAAACAAAGTACTTCTATCATGGTAAGTTGGACTGGGATGAGAAATCATCGGCCGGACGTTATGTGCGCGATCATTGTAAGCCATTGTTCCGATATCAAATGTCCGACAGTGAAGATCATTGTGAACTCTTTGATCTAATCAAGAAAATGCTGGACTATGAACCATCACAACGTGTTACGTTAGGTGAGTGCGTTGTCGTAATCCGTATGTTCTAAACGAAATATTTCCAAATGTGATCTAATACCTTGTTTAAGTAAGAAGCTCGGTGAACGTCTTAACCGCAAACACCGTTCTTGTCAACTATATTTATGTTTTTCATTAACTAAAATTATTAGTGGTCGTCATTTAATCTCCATTTCGTTTACAATTGGATATTGTATTAATTTACGTCGTTGGTCACATTCCCTATTGTACAGAAATGTTAACAACCTTTTAATGTTGTGTTAAAGAAATCTGGTTATAGTGTTTTTTGTCCCTGTCCATATAAATACGTTTGTTATTAAACTTTGTTTTGTTTTTCTCGTATTTGCCAAATTTTTCTGTTCCATGAATATAAGGTAGGATTTTCCTGGGGAAAGTAAGTAATTTTGTGTTTGTATGTTTCTCAGAAGGGAACAAAAGTTTGGCAAATCTCTAATTGTTTTCGCTAAAAAAAAAACACAGTATTGGGATAATAGGAAGAATATGTGATTTTGAATCTATGCATAGGCAGAACTAAAACTAATATTTCCAAATGGAATATTCTAACCGTTGTTGCTCAATTCCAGCACATAAAGTAGTGGCACTCATGCTCTTGTTAATGAAAATTTCATTTATTATTTATATATTTTTTTCAAAATATAAATATTTCTGAAAAGGTTTCGTGCTTTGATTTCTTGCTTTGATTACATGCAAGGTATACGAATTTGTTTCGGAAGCTCTACCACACTTCTTAATTGGAACCCAATTGCCGCGATTACTGTTCCTAATATTGGTATACAATAGGCTATTGTTATCAGAACTATTGCTTAATAGTACATGTCCTCGAAAAAAGGCATCCAGTAAATCCAAGACCAACTATTATTTTTGTGTGTATTGTCATCGCGGTGGCATTATTGACAATTCCAAGACATTGGATATGGCATACAATTGTTTTCCGAGGGAACTTTATTTAAATGTGGTAGGAAGGGATAGATTTTGTTGGACATGTCTTTCAGTTTTTCTAGTTAATGTAGCTTGTTAAAGATATGAAGCCTCTGCGTATTTTAAGTTCCACCCATATGGTAGCTTAAGAATTGGCCTGGATCAGGGAGAATTCTGCAAGTCGCCCTGATGTAACAGACGTTCCCCGTCTGCTCCTTCATCGAACTTTACGTACAAAAAACTAAATGATATTATATGCTTAATTGTATAAAATAAAAAAATGCATTTACAACATCCCTTTCTGTTGATTTTATTAATTCACTTTATTGAGATCAACTGAGTGTAATGAAATTATAGAAAAGACTTACTTACAAGCATAGTGTTGCCAGAGGGGCCAAATATAAGATGATGCCAGATTTGTGCAAATGTTTATACTTTCTAACACTTTCGTCGAAAGAGTTTTACGAAAATTGTCGTGAAATTGTGATTGGGAACACCTGGGCGGTACAAATATAACATTCCACATAGTCTTCATTTAGCTCAATACACTTTACCCAACTTTGATTTGTGTATATGCTTAATCAATCATTTTCATTTCCTTAGGTTGGGAAATAGAACATTTTCATTGGTGACTAAATCCAAGGAGTATGATGTATTAGGAAGCACTTCGTAGATCAAGCCATTTTGTCAATTGGTAGTGCTTTTACAACTCTCGCATGATGTTTCTATGGTTTCAACAATCTTTCGCACTTTTAGGCTTCGATCAAACAATTGTTTTGTTTTGTCAACATTACGGGTGTAATGTCCTTAATTAAATTTTTAGAAAAATTAATCAATTAAATGTCACTTCCGGCGCTCTTTTACTACTGAAGTTAGTGGCGCAGAGCCCCAAAATAGTGATCAGGCTTTTTGTAACATTGAGTAAGGGTTTCCCCGTTAACAACTAATTCTTTATGAGTACTTCAAAATTCATTTATTTCCATTTTTGCACAAATTCACGACAACTTGCTGATAGGTTGACATAATTCTACGGTAATTGTGTGGATCAGTATTGATTTTTCAACATGAAGTCCCCGATATATGTATAGGCCTTTGTTAATATCTTTTTGGCTCACTTTTAACTATTGTTTGGCAGATATATTATGTTTTCGTTTCTGCCAAAAATAGCACTATTTTGTGTGAACCTTTACTAATAGCATTTTGATTTGACCTGTAAGAGGCAACTATTCTGTCAAAATATTACCCTCAATAGTAGTAATATTGACTACTCAAAGTTCCTCACAATCAAATGTCATTTTAAGGATCGCTAGTTTTGTTCCAAAATGCCATAGCGTACAATTTAAAGTCACAACTTCCTTTATCCTTAAACGAGGTATGAATCACATGAGAAATACGTTTATTAACTATGTATTGAATTTACTAATTTCTTTGTATTTTTTTAATCAACTCGCAAAAATCTAGGTGAAGCTTTACGTCATCCCTTCTTTGATAAACTCCCACCGCTTCATCGTTTGGGTGATGCCGCCATCAAAACTATGCAACCCGCCTCGTCCGGCAGCAGCAGCCGCGAACGTTCTCATAGTTTATCAAGATGAGAATTGGCACGATTTGGTTATTATTAATTAATAACATTTTTATAACACAAACAACAACCATTAGTACTTTTTTTTTAATTTTATTTACTTAAACAACCAACACATACATCCTATTTTTCTGTTTTGCCAACACCAACAAACAAAAGAAAAGAAAACAGAATACAAAATTTACAACCAACCAGAATAGTAACGGCAGAACAAACATACAGCGTGGAGCAGCGGAATTTTTTTTGCAGAACATGGAAGCAAGCGGACAATCTTGACAAAGAAGATGCAAGTTTAGACTGCAAAACTCTTTCGAAACCAACTATAATATAGTTTTAAATGTATGCTTAGATTAATGCAAAAACTTTTTACAAAAGAAACAGAGAAATGTTCGCTGAAAACATTGCAATTGTAATATTTACAACACAAAATGGAAATTGCCAAAAAAAAACTAAACAAAGGAGCTCTTTTCTCTCATAAAACCTCTGTTAAAAATCATTAAAACTGTTAACTGTTTACTTCACATTTATGCTTAAATGTTACAAATGTTTATTTTGTAATTACTTTTTAAGACCGACCCTTTTATTCGGAGCGCTTTAACAACTCATCCTTTTTTTTGTTTACTAAAATAAACGGCTTGATTTTTTTGCTTTACACAATTTCGCATTCTTCAAACAAATATTTTGTTTTTCTTCTTCTGGAATACTTAATTGGCAAAATAATTCTAAGCCTTTTCCTAGCGATTTCTAACATCTAGCCCCACCCATTTGTCCGGTGATTAAGCGTTTAAAAGGAAATTGAAATAAAATTTGAAAACAATTCAACAAGAGTTCAAGATGAATGTTCCATTAATGTGTTGCCTTAAGCGTTTAATCACTGTCCATACAAACTGTTCATTATATAAAATGTTCTTTTAATTTCCTTTTTTTATACAATATTTCATGTATCTCATATAATTTTAAGTTTCTTTATAGTCCTCTGTTATTTGCACTTATTTTCTATATTTTTCTTTTCTTATTATTGTTTATTTTTTATCTTACTTACTCACTTTTCTATCCACCAACAAATCAACAGTAAATGTTGTATATTCGCCCAATTAGTTTTAATTTAAATTAGATTTTGTTTTTACAATTAAATTCATTTTTAAAAATTGTACTCTTCTCAAATTTATGTAGCAAATTTCCCATCTGAAATTTGTTATTTATTGGAAAGAATCGAAAAAAGATGTCTGTATTTTGAATTGATTTCATTCAACAAATGTGATTGAATATTTAATTAGACCTTTTTTCAAAATTTTATAATAAATTTTACGAAGAAAAAAAAAACGTAATGGAATCTAAATCTTTTCGTTTTTTGAAAAAGAAACACTGATATAAAGGGATGTGATACAACCCCTTATCTTTCAAAAGGGGAATTGAGTACAGTAAAAAAAATTCTAAGTACGAAGTTGAGTCTTTTTTTCCGGGATATTTTGGAATTTGTATAAGTAGAGTAATTAATTCCTAGTAAAGAATTAAGTCTCATCCTCTGGGATCTAAATCCCTCGTAATTCAAGGTGAAAATAAGCCAATGGAAATATATATGGAGAACATTTTCGTTATTAATATATATAAATTAATTCGTTTCGTATTGAAGGAATTGAAACGTTATGCTTTAATGCTTTTTGAATTAGCAAAATTCGGTTTCCCCTTTTCTTTGAGCACCATGTGAACATAAATTCAAAGGTGAAATTTAATACAATTCAGGCTGAATTCATGGTATCAAATCTATCAGGAATAAAGGTGAAATTTGTTGTTTCCACACATTCTGAATTTCTAAATAGACTTTATGTTTGTGATATCCTGTCGTTTAATTGTGTACTGTTAGCTAACTGATTTTTGGGAGCATTACCCAATGTGAGTTCAAAAGTAGTTGCTGATACTCATCTCGAAATATATCGAAAAAATCAAAATAAAAGCAAACATTAAATGAAATAACAAGAAATGAATTAGTTGTGTCTGAAACTATTAAAATAGGAAATATGTTAATAAACCAACTGCTAATTCAACAGCAACAGAGTCAGTATTAAACAACAATTTAAAAAAGGAAAATTCAAATGTCAAATAGAGATGTATTCGCTGCTTCTGATTTACATATGTTCAGAAACAGTCTCACCTTTCAAGAATAAAACAAATTTTAAGAAAATGTAATTCAATATAATATATTCTTTTGTTTAATGAGACGATTTAATTGGAAATTAAAACCAATATGCACGGTTTTCCTTGCCGTGTTAATGTGTCTGGATGGAGTGGTTAAAACTATTTTATTTTGATTCTGTTCACAATTTGCTATCCCTAGGCAGAATTTGTATTTGTGGAGTGTTAATTGAAAATATAACAAGTTCTAATAAAAATTACACAATATTTTCAAAAAAAAAAAATATACACTATTCAGCACAATTAAGTACTCGGAATAGAGATTTATAAACTGCGACAGCTTATGCCTGTAGGTTAAAACAAAAATTCTTGTAGTTGAACGCAATTACTTACCCTGATGAAAACTCACTCATACAGATGTTTTCCCATTTTTTGTTATCCTTATGTGGATATCTGAGATTCTAACGTGGATTCAAAATATACCAAGTGCTTAGATCGCTATTAGACTTACCAACAATTTATAATGCTCTTGAACACAATCAAACACTCAAAAAAGAGCTTTAGTTACTGCGCCTGTCACCATCCATTCCTTAATGTAAAAACAAACATTCTTAGGATTCGATAACTGGGGGGGAAATTTGGCTGGCAATGGACGCCAAACGCTATCAATCTTATGATGGATCCTTAAGTTGGTGTAACTTTTAGGATCACTTTTTAAGTGGAATTCTAGCAATCGCTCGTTGCATTTTTGAAAATGCTTTAACTTGCTCAATACCTCATTCGTTTAAAAGCGTTTCTATTAATCACCACATGAATTTTTTAAAATGTTCTAATTTGCAAAATCTCCACTTACTTTATATTGATTAAAACGAATTGTTGGTTTTTTTCTGTTATTTTATTTTTTAATTCTATTTTTTTTTTATTATTTTTTTTTTAATTCTTTATTACACATACATTTGTAATCAATGCCATAAATCATAAACTAAATAGTCCAATGAATCCAAATTATAAGAAGAGCTCCTTAATATTTTGAAGAAAGAAAAAAGCTAATTAAAAAATATTGTCAAGCAATGGCGTTTTTTATATTCCCAATTCTGACTAAAGATCTATATTTCCACACAAATAAATTGTCATCCCTGCTCCTCATGTAAATGTTAATTTTCACTCATTTGTCCCGATTTTATTGTATTTGTGCTGTATGTGTGTGTGGCTGTATATCCTGTGGAAGACTTGTTTGTTAAGTCGTAGAAAAATGTTGTTACATCAGAAACCTTTCTTCTTATTCTCATGTTTTTTTTTATTATGAGACTTTTAATAAATAACCAAATCGCAAAAAACACACAGGAATCTTGTGGATTCCCCACATGAAAAGTAAAAGAAAACGTATGAAATAGAAAATGAGTAAGAAATTGGAAAACAAGTGAAATAACGCGTTTTTCCTTGTGTTATTTTTTATTTTTCTATTGTAATCATCATTTGTTAGTTAAGTGTATATACAATAATTTAAATTGTTTCTTTGTAACCCGATCGATATTATTCTAACCATCACCACCCATTATATGTTTGCTACTCCAAGGGCTGGAATATTTGACTGCAATTCTGGATTACTGGAGATGACCAACATTTTTCCGATTTGTTTTGTTTTGGTAAAGCGTTGACAAAGAAAAAAGCTCACAAACTATGATGAGAAGTACATCCTAAACAATCACATCATTTCATTAGTGTTATTATTTAAATAAAATACAAAAGAAACAAACACAACAACTGCAATGGACTGTTCAAACGAATTAGCAGCATATAGAAATTTAAATAATGAGTTTGACAACTTATCCCCCCAAAAAAAAAAACAAACAAAAGAAAAATATAAATGAAAATATTGCGGAAGAAACAATGTTAATACATTTTAAGTTTTTTTTTTCTTTTTTAGTAAAATATTAACACCAAAATGCATAATATTGTATTTGTATATTATAAACAAACAAGAATAATGTTCAATAATTTTTTTGCAAATCGCCTCAAAAACAAACAATTTCACTTTATAACTTAAGTCATATAGAAGAAAAATAAAACGGAAATCATTAACTTTTATATAATAATTATAAACAAAAGAAACTTAACACGAAAAAAAAACACTACCAAAATGTTTTTACAAAAAAAAAAATAAGAAAAGAGAAACGGCAACATTTTTTTGTATTAGCAAAAAAGAAAGTTAAAGAAAACTCTTAAGTTGCAGTCTTTTTTGTTTGGGTACCCATTTTCATGTTATTTTGATCATTTTTATTTAATTAATTTTCGCCAATTTTAAGTTTAGTTCATGACTTTTTGTTTACATATTTTTTTACCTTCATTTTAAGTGGAATAATTTTAAGAAACAATTAAAAAAAAGCAAAAATGTTTGTAAAATTATTTCATTTTAGTTGAGAATTAACAATAAAGGTCCCCTTTTTGTAACATTCGGACTTCTTCAAATAGTCGTCCCATTTATTTTTAGTTTAATTTGTTAATTTCTAATTGAGTTAATTTTTAGCTTCTTTGTTTGATAAATTTTTGATTTTTCTCTTTAAATTTTGTTTTAAAAATTTCTATATTTAATATATACAAGAAAAGAAAAAAACAAAAACAGTTCTAAGATATATGACAGACACCTTCCCCCCCGCCCCCAAAAAAACTGAAGTGGAATGAAAGTAGAAAAAGTACTACTACACTACACTTGAAAGATATAAAATGTTTAAATTCATATTATTATATACTCTCTCTCTCTCTTTCCTATCTCTTCCCCAAAAACTTAAAAACACAACAAGAACTTTAATATAATTTTAATGATTTACTTATAATTAAAATGATTATATAAAAAAGAAGAAGAAATAAAATAAAGAAATAAAATATTTAAGAAAAATTCTAGGATCCTATTTTTTTTTTTTTTGTTGACATCAATTATAAAACCTATGAAAAATTATAAAACCAGACAAAAAAATCAAATTGATCATGGGTAAATGAAAGCATGCCTGTCGATTCGAACCTCATTGTTCTATGTCCCATTCACAAAATGGAAGAGAAGACCGGTTGTGTCATCTATCGCGGAATAAGTCTCTTATCCTGTATATTGTGTGAAAGATTGAAGCCAAATCACGACGAACTGATCCAACCATATTAGTGTGGCTTCAGGCCGAATATATCAACAATCGACCAAATCTTCTCACTACGCTAATTCCTGGAGAAGACCCATGAAAAACAAATCAGTACAAACATATTTTCATCATATTTCCCTCTCTCGTCGAACTGAAATAACACTTATTCAACCTGTGCTTCTTTATGGCGCCGAAACCTAGGTACTTGCGACAACAGACAAAGCTGTGCTGGATCTATTGGAGAGAAAAATCTGTGTTAACGAGGAGTATAGACGTCGATCTAACCGTGAGTTGTTGGAGTATACCCCGACATGAACGTAGCTAAACGCATCAAAATAAAGCGATTGCGCTGGCTGGGCCATGTCGGTCGAATGAATCCAAACGTTCCAGCCATAAGGCGTTGGATTTGACAACTACCACGGGAAGACCGAGACTCCGGTAATGGGGGCAAGTGAACGAAGACAGGAAGATCCTTGGTATCACGAACTGGAGAAGCCATGCAGATGAACGTAGTGTTTGGAAATCATTTACTAAGCATGCCATGGCGGAGAACAGATTGTTGAGCCAACCTAAGTGATTAAGATGTCTACAAATGTGAGTATTCTAGTATTTTATTTTCAAATTCTTTATTTAAAATTTATGATTTTAGGGGCAATGATAGACATGTATGGAGTGCCATCTGGATATAGCTGGTGGCTTCGTGAAGCAGTGCACGCTGATTATTCAATGGTTGACAGAAAATCTGGGCAGACTGGAAAGAATGTATGTGAAAAAGAAATGACAGCTGTTGGCCAAAACCATAAATACAGGGTCAGCCAAATATTTTTTTTTTTGAAAATTTTTTTTTTATTTCAAAGTACAATCCTTCCGATTAATAATGGAAAATAATTTCATTCAAATGGCTGCCTCGGCTGGACTACACGATCGAAATGTTCAATTGTTGAGAACGACGGTGAATTGATGTTGATGGCGCTTCACGCACACTTTCTGACACAGCAGCAACATTCTCGGGTGTACGCACTGTTTTTGGCTTTTCACGCTTTGGTTTATCGATGTGGATACCAGTTTCTTTCACTTTTTTCACAAGATAACTGTACGTACGGTGCTACTATTCTTCCAAAATCCGTACGCAATTTTCGCACACATTCTGCAACATTACCATGATTTTCAAAGTAATGTCGCAATCTTTCCCAGCGTTGTTGAAGCGTATACACATATAGCGTATATTCGTTCAGCGGATGGATAAAACTAATTATCTGTCAAATCAGACGTGAGCTAAGTGTTACCATTCAGGAAATAAGTACTAGTTGAAAAAAAACGTTAGATGGCGGACCCTTTATATTTTGTCAAATGTTGAGGAAATCACAGCAAATGGAGGCAAACAGAAAGGATATGATTGTCTAAGAAATATAAATTTAGCCATATACATTTACTCGAAACCAATTAAAATCTGTCGAAGGTAATACGAAATCGAGCGAAATAATAATTATAAAAATAATCATGTATTATTTCTATTATTAATTAATTATATATTTAAAAAAAAAAAAATTGTTGGAATTGTTAACGGTATTAGGCCTTTTAGGCTTGGTTAAAGCCTGATGTTAATACATTGAAATTGAAAACCATTCCGATCAAATTCGATTTACAAGTCACCATGTTATAAAATTCATTTATATATTTTATGTAAATTTAACTTTGGTTGTTTGAAAAAGAAGAATATGTTTGCTCGATTAATCGACATGGCACAAGATTCCTCCCGAACAGCTACAGAAACTAAGATAACCAGTCTATATTTTCACTCCTCTGATACAGGACATGAAAATAAATGGGTTGAGTTCCAATTTACTTGATGATTTGTTTCCCAAAGTATTTCTGATGGAAATGTCATGGACGTTTACACGATGTCTTTTTAACTACCAACATACTTGCCTATTTCTGGTGTGTAATCTTCTTTGGATATCAATATAATGTTGAATATGACAAATATTTGTTTTTAAATTTCCATTTAAACGCTCCTGTTCTGTCTGTATGTGACAACATACACTGTCGCCTTAATTTTCCGGAATTTGTTTCACATATACAGTGATATGTTGTTGGAGTAAAAAAAAAGTTGAGAAGCAAAGGTTGCAATGTCTTGACTCTATTTGACTATTTCAACATTTATTTTATAGCCATTTACAAATAACTGATTTTATTGAATCTGCCACTGCAGTTGCTAAATATTGGATTTTTCGGCAACCACATTTTTCTCGTTGCTTTGTAATTTTTCGGAGAAAGCGAACTAAAGACCGATGGCGAATAGTGTGGATACATTTTAAAGAAAATGTAAAAGAGAAAAAATATGGCAAAATAAACATTAATCCAATGGAAATCCATTAGATAAACCTTTAGCCGTTGTAGATACATTGGATGTGGAGCAAATAAATGAAATCGAACTAAATATTGAGATGGAACTGCAAAAGGGTAATGTGATCCGCATTCCAATAAAAACATCTTGTTTTTTCATCAACAAATAGTCACACTGAGCTTATAGGCTCCGGTGTCTGCCTTACCGTACACCAACGTAGCATCAAAAATCAGATGTTCTTCGCACTGGTTGTTTGTCGATTTGTCAGCTCTGGAAGACATGCAGCCGCCATACAGTTGTAAAATACATACATACATTTTTTATTTCTCAACTTAATTTATGTTTTTCTTTTGCAGATTATAACTGAGCTCCTGATAATTCAAAATGAATTCGTATGGTACGCAGGAACGCATTATCAAGATCAGAGCCAACACCTTCCAGGATTATAAGTTTGGCCCGACGTTTTGAGGAATTGGGTTGTCAACCGTCCTGTAGGAGATGCACATTTAAATAGTCACACTGAAGACAACGTGGAAGCTGTGGGGCCGAGTGTGGCAAATATGAATATATGATGAATAACACTAGAACAACACTACAGAACATTTTAATGTTAAATTTTGTCCATGCAAATTTCAAATTGTGCAACAACTGATACGGCAAGAGCCCTATCAACGACTGCACTTGGTCTCATTTGAGTCAAATCTGTAGTATTAGTGCAATTCTTACACTACAACAATGCTTTCTGCAAGAAAATCTATTAGACAGAGCTTATGATGTCTGTCTTACGATATACCAACGTACTATCAAATGCAATAAACAAAAACCATTAGATGCTCTTCACGTGGGCACTGGGTATTTGTTGGTAGTCAATCAATGTAGTTAAGCCGAAATTAATATGTTTACAACAGTAAGTTAAATTTGGGCAAGACTGATCAACGATTTAAACTTTAAGATTTTTGTTTTCTGAACAACTCCCGTTCCGACTGAACAAACGTAGCCCCCTTGTGTAATTACACCAATTTGATCAATAAGCAAGTGTGTCGTACGCCAGTGGGCCGATTTAAAAATTTAATTATAGTGGAGTCCGCTCTATGAAATGTTAAACAGAATACGGACCAATACTTATTTGCTGCCTATAAAAAATGCAGCCTAAAAGTATGCTTTAATTTTGCAGTCGTAGCTTTGATTATTTCAGCTGTCTGGTAGCACTGGTATGTATAGTCATCGCCATCTATTGTACTATGGGTACGCAAATAGTCAAATGATGTTTTTTTTTTGCCAGAAATCTACACGATATTAAAATATCTATAACTTCTAAACGCAATATGCTATTTAAGAGCGATAAACAGATTTAAATAGAACTGAAGGTCCTCTTAAGTAAACAAGAGGCGTTTTGAGGGAAAATTGATGAGGTGTGGGTGTAGACGATAAATACATGACATGAAGCGTTTTGTCAATTAAAACCGTGACACGCCCACTTTTACGGAAAAAAAGTAGCTGTAGGGTTAAGTAGACATACACAGCTATCGAACTCGAACTATTTACATTAGAAATTTCATGTAATTTAACGATTACAATCTGTGGAAAATGTAAAACATATTTGGGACAAAGAAATCACATTGAAGTGGGCTATAGGTTGATGTTGATTAATGTACATAAGAACTTATTGTTACAAATTGTCTGTATATAAAATCTTAATGGTTGTTAAATAAATATGAAAAATGTCTTAAAAAATACACTTTTTTTTATAACATTATTGAAAAAGAAGAAGAGTTTGTATTTATATCGACAAGAAATGTTTAGCATAATAATAAGTAGATTATTTTGATCAATTTCGCTTGACATCGACAGTTTTTATCCAAATAAAAGACCAACTTTCCAGAGCCTATAACTGCTCAACAATTGTATATATCCCTGTGAAAAGTATCAACGTATACCTGATGCCCACATCATTAACTCAGTGATAGGGGACGTGGTCATATTGATATTGCACTAAACCTTTCGCAACATGTTTAGACTTGTAGCACCCAAGTCAAGTGAAGTGAAAAGTGTTTGTGATTTAAACAGAAGAAACTTAGACATACACATATCAGTTTAAACTTTCTAATTATCAACACCCGGTCAGAAGTTACGACTGTTTGATTGTGCATTCGATTTTGTACGAAAAATTAAATTTCATTTTTACCAGCCCCCATTCAAGAGATGGCGCTGGCGATACATCATTGCCAGTGCTGCCTGATTTTCAAAATTAGCTATGTCAAATTGGATAGTTTACACCATACTTTTAGGCGCCAACGTTCTATTCAAAAATTTTTTGGGAATTACTGCATAATTCTTAAGTGTTTGTACCGATTTAAGCCCTCATTTTGTAAAACGTTAAGTATAAAAGGTTTCCTAAAACGTCAGATTTAACATTTTGTTTGAAAACGAAATTTGCGTTTCATACAAGCTACAGAATTATTGTGAATCCCTTGGTGCAGTCTAAAAATGAAATTTGTGACCATTAATCTGCAATGGCTAATGTTCTGCAGAAGACGATGATTTCATTTTTTAGATTGAACAAATAGTTTGGGACAAATTGGGTTCAGAAAATGGTGTTTTCTAAAAATTAGAGATCCGAAATTCCCTTGAAACCATTTGTCCAATTTTTCAGCAATTCATATAAATACAATACCAAAACAATTACATCTACAGCAACATCTACAACAACATCTACAACAACATCTACAACAACAACAACATCTACATCTACAACAACATGTACATACTAATACTAATAATAATACTAATACTAATACTAATACTAATACTAATACTAATACTAATACTAATACTAATACTAATACTAATACTAATACTAATACTAATACTAATACTAATACTAATACTAATACTAATACTAATACTAATACTAATACTAATACTAATACTAATACTAATACTAATACTAATACTAATACTAATACTAATACTAATACTAATACTAATACTAATACTAATACTAATACTAATACTAATACTAATACTAATACTAATACTAATACTAATACTAATACTAATACTAATACTAATACTAATACTAATACTAATACTAATACTAATACTAATACTAATACTAATACTAATACTAATACTAATACTAATACTAATACTAATACTAATACTAATACTAATACTAATACTAATACTAATACTAATACTAATACTAATACTAATACTAATACTAATACTAATACTAATACTAATACTAATACTAATACTAATACTAATACTAATACTAATACTAATACTAATACTAATACTAATACTAATACTAATACTAATACTAATACTAATACTAATACTAATACTAATACTAATACTAATACTAATACTAATACTAATACTAATACTAATACTAATACTAATACTAATACTAATACTAATACTAATACTAATACTAATACTAATACTAATACTAATACTAATACTAATACTAATACTAATACTAATACTAATACTAATACTAATACTAATACTAATACTAATACTAATACTAATACTAATACTAATACTAATACTAATACTAATACTAATACTAATACTAATACTAATACTAATACTAATACTAATACTAATACTAATACTAATACTAATACTAATACTAATACTAATACTAATACTAATACTAATACTAATACTAATACTAATACTAATACTAATACTAATACTAATACTAATACTAATACTAATACTAATACTAATACTAATACTAATACTAATACTAATACTAATACTAATACTAATACTAATACTAATACTAATACTAATACTAATACTGTGGTGCAGTATTAGTGTGGCGTAGTCGAAAAATTTATTTTTTGACCATTACTCTGTAATGGCTAATGTTATATAATGTATATGTGGATATAAATTCAGCATTTCGATAGCAGAATACATACAAGTACAAAAGATTTGGAAAATACAAAAAAAAAATTTGACCAAAAAAAAAACAAAGGGGTTACCCATCAAAATTTTAGATTTTTTTGAAAAAATAGATTTTGCTGAAACTTTGCTCATGCATAGCGGAACTCAATCTGAAGATGGCGTTGTTTTCATTTTTTAGATTGAACAAATAGTTTGGGAGAAATTGGGTTCAGAAAATGGGGTTTTCTAAAAATTAGAGATTCGAAGGTCTCTTGTAACAATTTTACCATTTTTCAGCAAAGGACTAAGGTATCCAAACGATTGCGGTATCAAAATAAAGCTAATCTTTAGGACCAATTTTAGTCCACTGAGAGTTGTATGGTACGATCATATTCATAGGATTTATAGTGTATCCCATGGTGACCTCACAAATTGTATTTTTTGACCATAAATCGGTAATGACTAATGTTATATTAAATATATTTGGTTATAATTACATCATTTGGAAGGTAGAATAAATCTAGTATTAAAGATTTGCAAATTAGAGAACAAAATATTTTGGCCAAAAAAAAAACAAAGGGGTTAACCCATCAAAATTTTAGAATTTTTTGAAAAAATAGATTTCGTTCAAATTTTGATCATGCATAGCGGACATTGGTCTGAATAAGACGCTGCTTTCATATTTTAGATTGAACAAATAGTTTGGGAGAAATTGGGTTCAGAAAATGGGGTTTTCTAAAAATCGGAGATTCGAAATTCCCTTGAAAGTATTTGTCCAATTTTTCAGCAATTCATATAAATACAATACCAAAACAATTACATCTACAACAACATCTACATCTACAACAACATCTACATCTACAACAACATGTACATCTACAACAACATGTACATACTAATACTAATACTAATACTAATACTAATACTAATACTAATACTAATACTAATACTAATACTAATACTAATACTAATACTAATACTAATACTAATACTAATACTAATACTAATACTAATACTAATACTAATACTAATACTAATACTAATACTAATACTAATACTAATACTAATACTAATACTAATACTAATACTAATACTAATACTAATACTAATACTAATACTAATACTAATACTAATACTAATACTAATACTAATACTAATACTAATACTAATACTAATACTAATACTAATACTAATACTAATACTAATACTAATACTAATACTAATACTAATACTAATACTAATACTAATACTAATACTAATACTAATACTAATACTAATACTAATACTAATACTAATACTAATACTAATACTAATACTAATACTAATACTAATACTAATACTAATACTAATACTAATACTAATACTAATACTAATACTAATACTAATACTAATACTAATACTAATACTAATACTAATACTAATACTAATACTAATACTAATACTAATACTAATACTAATACTAATACTAATACTAATACTAATACTAATACTAATACTAATACTAATACTAATACTAATACTAATACTAATACTAATACTAATACTAATACTAATACTAATACTAATACTAATACTAATACTAATACTAATACTAATACTAATACTAATACTAATACTAATACTAATACTAATACTAATACTAATACTAATACTAATACTAATACTAATACTAATACTAATACTAATACTAATACTAATACTGTGGTGCAGTATTAGTGTGGCGTAGTCGAAAAATTTATTTTTTGACCATTACTCTGTAATGGCTAATGTTATATAATGTATATGTGGATATAAATTCAGCATTTCGATAGCAGAATACATACAAGTACAAAAGATTTGGAAAATACAAAAAAAAAAATTTGACCAAAAAAAAAACAAAGGGGTTAACCCATCAAAATTTTAGATTTTTTTGAAAAAAATAGATTTTGCTGAAACTTTGCTCATGCATAGCGGAACTCAATCTGAAGATGGCGTTGTTTTCATTTTTTAGATTGAACAAATAGTTTGGGAGAAATTGGGTTCAGAAAATGGGGTTTTCTAAAAATTAGAGATTCGAAGGTCTCTTGTAACAATTTTACCATTTTTCAGCAAAGGACTAAGGTATCCAAACGATTGTGGTATCAAAATAAAGCTAATCTTTAGGACCAATTTTAGTCCACTGAGAGTTGTATGGTACGATCATATTCATAGGATTTATAGTGTATCCCATGGTGACCTCACAAATTGTATTTTTTGACCATAAATCGGTAATGACTAATGTTATATTAAATATATTTGGTTATAATTACATCATTTGGAAGGTAGAATAAATCGAGTATTAAAGATTTGAAAATTAGAGAACAAAATATTTTGGCCAAAAAAAAAACAAAGGGGTTAACCCATCAAAATTTTAGAATTTTTTGAAAAAATAGATTTCGTTCAAATTTTGATCATGCATAGCGGACATTGGTCTGAATAAGACGCTGCTTTCATATTTTAGATTGAACAAATAGTTTGGGAGAAATTGGGTTCAGAAAATGGGGTTTTCTAAAAATCGGAGATTCGAAATTCCCTTGAAAGTATTTGTCCAATTTTTCAGCAATTCATATAAATACAATACCAAAACAATTACATCTACAACAACATCTACATCTACAACAACATCTACATCTACAACAACATCTACATCTACAACAACATGTACATCTACAACAACATGTACATCTACAACAACATGTACATACTAATACTAATACTAATACTAATACTAATACTAATACTAATACTAATACTAATACTAATACTAATACTAATACTAATACTAATACTAATACTAATACTAATACTAATACTAATACTAATACTAATACTAATACTAATACTAATACTAATACTAATACTAATACTAATACTAATACTAATACTAATACTAATACTAATACTAATACTAATACTAATACTAATACTAATACTAATACTAATACTGTGGTGCAGTATTAGTGTGGTGTAGTCGAAAAATTTATTTATTGACCATTACTCTGTAGTGGCTAATGTTATATAATGTATATGTGGATATAATTTCATCATTTCGATAGCAGAATACATCCAAGTGCAAAAGATTTGGAAAATCAAAAAAAAAAAAATTTGACCAAAAAAAAAACAAAGGGGTTAACCCATCAAAATTTTAGAATTTTTTGAAAAAATAGATTTCGTTCAAATCATTGATCATGCATAGCGGACATTGGTCTGAATAAGACGCTGTTTTCATATTTTAGATTGAACAAATAGTTTGGGAGAAATTGGTTTCAGAAAATGGGATTTTCTAAAAGTCGGAGATTCGAAATTCCCTTGAAACTATTTGTGCAATTTTTCAGCAATTCATATAAATACAATACCAAAACAATTACATCTACAGCAACATCTACATCTACAACAACATCTACATCTACAACAGCATCTACAACAACAACCATTAATACTAATACTAATATTAATATTAAAACTAATACTAATGCTAATACTAACAGAGTTGAAAGTCCTAAAGCGAATGATTGGTAAATACATATGAAAAATGTGTTCAGTAAACTTTTTGCAACAGTTTAATACCGCTAGCAGCCAAGCCACGGCAATTTCTTTTGAAACTGTTCATTATATGAAAAGATGAAGTTCAGACTTACACGTAGCCATTCAAATTTTCCCAATACCAAATCACTGTCAGAAGTTATGATTCGATTTTTTGTACGAAAAATGCAATTTACATTTTGACCAACCCATATCCAAGAGATGGCGCTGACGACACACCATTGCCAGTGCTGCCAGACTGTCAAAATTAGCTACACCAATGTGTATAAGGCGCATACTATCAGGCGCCAACCTTCCCTTTTAACATTACTTTATGAGAATTATTGTTCAATTCGTTCCGATTTATGTGAAATTGCATAGAGATCTGAAGAGTCGGTGAGCTTATGCCTGGAGGATTGGTTCACCGGCAGTGGAACTGTGATAAGTTTACATGCAATGTCTCTACACATTTGAAACCGAAACATTTTTTATTTCGTTTCAGTGTTTTGATCAAGCAGAGACTTTTATATTTGAATCAAACCGAAGATAATAATGCAATAATGTACCACAGTTTCCACCATTCCTTGCAAAAAGGATTTTTGCCTTCTTTCCTCCCAGTAGACAATACTGGAAATTTAAATCGATAAAATAATAAAAACAAAAATAAACAGCAACATGAACTCAATTTTCTTTAAATTAATTATTATGTGTTGTTAATTCACTATTTCTTCCTGGATGATTGGTAAATTTACAATATACTTTGGCTATTGTAATAAAATACATGTTAAAAGGGAATAGTTACAAAATAAAACGCAGTGTTGTAATTTAAGGTATTACGTGACTACTTTGTACTTATCACCATTTAAAACTTACCTTCTTTTTGATAACAAAAACCTATTCATTGGAAACTGTATTTTTTTGTTTTATTTAATAATTTTCTTTGTTTTATTGAATAATGCCATGAATGTTTGCTTTCAAGTACCATATTTTTTATTTTTGTCGGTTTACATTTTTGAATTTTCATGCATGGTTGCGGTTTTCTTTACATAATTTAATTTTTTTTAGTACATTTTATATACTATACATATGGATTGGATTGGAGAATTTTATTTTTTGTCATATTACCTTGAATTAATTCATAAATAAACAACTACAATAATAATATGGGACGGTAAATGAAAAACAATTAAGTGCAGAGACTGAAATGTCCGTGATATATCGGCAACATCGCAAATTACAAAGTAAAATAAAATTTCAAAAGTATTTGTTTTTTTTTTCAAAAATATATATATTTATCCGTCCCAGTGTTTTAATTATAAAAATAATGCAACTAAATAAATAATAACAACAAATCGCAGTACAATTAATAAATTCATAAAAATTAGTAGTCAAAAAATAAATACAAAACAAAATACATATCTAAAAAAAAAACAGGCATCAGAAAAAAAATATATAAAATAAAAAAAAAACACATACGATCAACAAATTTGAATTTGATTTTAGGATAATCAATACACTTACAAACATGGAACGATTTAAAACCTTCTCAATACTTTTCAATGTTTTGTTTGCTCGGTATTTATTTGCAAATCCTTTATCAAATACATGTATGTAGTAAATTTAACAAATTTATAGCTTACATTCTACAGAAAAATGTTTTTAGGGGCTTTCTTTTCTTTTACGAATTACTTGCTTTCGTTTTATTTTGTTGTAATATTTTGATTTTTGTCTTACGACAGACACATGTTTTAAACATAACTTTCCAAGCAGATTATAAGTATGCGTATATAAATAAATCTATATTTCAATTTGTTTTTGGAAATATTTAATTTGTACAGATATTTGTTAATATTAAAGTAGGGTTAGATTTTCTTTTGATTTAGGTGATGTTTTCTTTTCCTCAAAAACTTACTTTACTATTTCACTATTTCTATTTTCGTAATATGTCTACTTTAAAAGTTAAACAAACAGAAAAATGCAACTTAAAACCATTAATCGATATTTACAAATGTTTGGGGATTTTCTTCTAACATAGCTCGGAAAAAAAGCGTCGAGGGGATTATTTTGTTTTTCTAGAAAAATAATTGCATTTTATAAGAAAAATATTTTGTGTTTGCTAAATATCCTTTAATATTTTTTGTTTTTCCTTTCCTTTTTTTTTTTTTTGGTGTAAATATTTTTGTTTCCTATTTCAAAAAATATAATATTATTTTATAGAATTTTTTGTTATTGTCTATTTTCGGTTTTGTGTTGTTGCAGGGTTTAAGATTTCGTGAAAGGAGTTGGGGATTTGTAAAAGCGAAGACAAAAGATGTTTAAGAAAAAAAGCTTTTCTTTAAAAAAAAAAAAACAACATTTGAAAATTTCCTTTTTTTTTAAGTATTTTATTTGTGTACAATATTTATTGTTTGTTTTAAATATTTTTTATACGTTTTGTTTATAAAGTAGGTATCTTAGATTAATTAGTTCAAGTTTGTTAGAGATTTAGAAATGAAATCTTGGTTTACACTTTATGAAACAATCATTGCCGATGTATTTCTGTAATGCAATATCTCTGGATAGTTGGCTAAATGAAATCAGTGTTACCAGATTGTTGGCAGATTTCCGTCAACAAGCCAGATTCAAAGTTTGTTTACGAAATAAGTTTGTTCATGAAATTGCAAAAAAAAAAATGGCAGAAATGAAAACAATAAAAAAAGAGTTTTAAAATATTAAAAATTCATTGAGCCAATCGAAGTTTCCTTGAAATTTTCATGGGTAAATAGGAAATTTTTTCTATTTTGTTATTGAAAAAAGAATTCCTGTCATTTCAATCTGGGAAACAACAAACTCGACAAGAAAGACAATTTTAAAGCCAGACGGACTATCATTGATAAATGTATTCTAGGAACGAGGCATTCACTTTCCGCAGCTAGAAAAATCAGTGGTAACTGTAGTGATCTCACGAGGTTTAAACCTAATGTGATATTCCATTCTCTAATATGTAAACATTGTCTAATTAGACTAGAACAGCGGTCAACTGTGGAGGTCCACTGCCTCCACAGCACAATGTGAACAAAAATTCGATCAACAAAGATGTCATTCCTCCCATTGACGTTTCGCAGGAATGACCGCGTGAATGTGACAGTACTAATTTGAATGTCCTCGGCTTACTTTGACTCAATCTCTACTGAAACTTCGTACTCTAAATCCGGAATTGGATACAGGGGGACTATATAAATTGTCGGATATTGGACAAAATTCAAAGAAAGTGTCCAGAGATTGGACTCTATACCTTCTGAGGAACATGCATCCGTCTGCCTCCCAGTGGTAAAGTTTTTATTTGAAGACCCCTTGACTCCAGTAGTGTGGGCACCGGTTTCAGGATCCTTGAAGTTATTTAAATTAAATGAATTGATGCCCTTGGCTCTGCAAGCAATCATAGGTCTTCCAATAGTCACTTGTAATTGTGATACCTGGAAAACTTATATTGTGAATGAGAATGTCAATGCCTCTCTAGTCCACGGGTACCATGACACATTGTCCTGTTTCCCGCTAATAACCCCCGGACACGGGTTGGCCCTTAACGTGTTTCCTTCTGGTGTATTTTTTACATTTCGAATTTATTTTCGTCTATTTCACTGATATTCCCGTGTCCGCCAACGGTTGCAGCGTTGAGCAAGTATTTTTTTGTTGACCACAGCTAGCCAAATCGAGTAGGGAATACCGGGAAACTACTCTAATACATTTTTCAATAATCGTAAGGTTGTTCAACACGAATATTAACAATTTTAAAATCTTTTTTTTTAAAAATATTGCAAAATCCACTCAGCTCCCAACTTTTATTTTCATATTTTACATCGTTGTACAATTTGAGTACCCAGACAATGTTCCAAATTTATCAGATTTTCATTCTTGCGTTTTCAACAATCTGGTAACACTGATGACCTTGACAAATAGATTGAATGTTCCATTCTCGAGAGTCGTTTATGCTGCTCAGTCCGCCACTTAATACATTTTAATCTTAAGTTCCTATTGCCATTTGGTTTGGATATTTTTCAACTGGGACAATTCCATGGCGCACATAGACAATACTCCTGCTATAGATATCAATTAATAAATAATACTAGTTATTAAAACATTCCATTAACAATTAACTTTTAGTTTTAAAAATTAATAACAAATATTGGTAGAGTTTGTCGTTCCCCATTTAAGTCCTCTGTATAACTAAAGTGTAACCACCTTGCATGGTCCACGCCAACTGTGGACCATTGTTGACCGTGGTTGTTGTCGATATTGTAGTATTGGTTATGGAGCTTGAACTTACCACCACGGGCGATTTGGCCAAGTCCTTGGGGGGATGATGTCATTTATTCGCAGACGCTGAATTCACCCAAGTCGCTGTGGCTGACGATGAGGTGGCCGGTGATGATGATGTGGCCGTCACTGCCGTCGCTGATGATTTCGAGGGAGAACCACCTGGCGGTGCTGGCGCTATGCGTATGGGTTTCGGCCTGTTCGATGATCCGGTTGTTGTGGAGATGGCATTGGATGAAGTGTAATTGTTTGTAAGGCCGGCTATTAGATCAAAACCACCGGTACGAGGTATGGGTCTCTTATTGGCCCTATTGGGACTGGTTTGATATTGGGTCGATGATGTCGGCTGTTGTTTGCTGCCATTGTGGCTGTTGTTAGTGGTGGATGTGGCTGAAATACGATCCAATTCGGTCATTGCTTCTTGTATGGCTTTCTCGAGTTGAGAATTTAGTTTACGGCTCCTTTGGAATTGTGGATTATTGCATTTTTCAGGGTATTGTTTTTGTAATGTTTGTTTTGGTGGTGTTAGTGTTGGATTTTGGGTAGAGTATTATTTTTTTTCATTTTAGGAAAAAAGGAAGAGAATTAAAAAAATAATCCAAAAAAATAAATATTAAATAAACAAAAATTAATAATTAAAAAAAAACATTATAATCATTATAAAAAAAAACAAATCTAACGGAAACTGAATACTGTTCTAAGAGGATCAGCCAAACCTACGATTAATTCAAAATCCTACGGTACATTTTGAAAACATTTTTACAGATAAAGTAGAAGGAAATAAAACTAAATAAAACGTTCTACTACGACAAACAGGCAGAGTATTTTTTTTTGTTACAAACGAACGCTGTATAAAATATAACTAACATACCCATTTGGCACATTAATTTGTAACTCTAACAGAAGACCCACCAATCTTACAACCAAAGAAACCATTTGAAGTGTTTATGAAACATTTAGAAATGTAAACGAAATATTTCCTCTTTTTTATGAGATTTTTCACATACAGGGTTCTCCAACAAGAGCATTTCCGGTATTTCCGTAGCTGTCACTTTTGAAGCTTTTATTCTTTGTCATTTGAAAGGTATAAACTAGGCCATTACTAAAAATGGAACGATACACGCTTTAACAAACCATTGAAATTATTAAAATTCACTACAAAAATGGTGAAAATCTTGCAGTCACAGTTCGCAAAACTAAAAAGTTTCCGGACCGTATTATCTTTCGAAGAGGTGATCACAATTGGCCAACGAGATCTTGTGATTTAACACTTTGCGATACGCCAACAGCCCAGCGTCGATTCAAGACCTCAAAGATAGAATTTGTGAGGCTGTCGAGGACATAGGGCAGCCACTTTGCGATTTGGTTATGGAAAATCTCATGAAAAGGATATGGTCCTGTAAGCGTGGTCGTGGTGGCCATTTGGCTTATGTTGTTTTTCATTATTAACGGCTTATCTTCCTCTTTATTATGAAATCATTTGTCTCAAAATATGTCATTTTTCTTTGAATACCAAAATAACACTCTGGTTGGAGTGTTGAACCCTGTATTTGACAAATTTTGTTTTTTATGTGTTCCGCATATACAAGAACATATAAGAATGTTCATATATCATAAAACACATTCTCCCAAAAAAAGTATTTATAGAAGTGTGTTGTCAGAACATCTGTTTTCCACCTTGTAAAAGCTGGCGACTTTACAAGTAAGAGAGTAATATCTAAGCCATGTAAAACTTTTCTAGAAAAGCATTAAACATTCGGAGACGGCTTTGAACTGTAGGTTCCGGTAAGTGAGTATACACAATTATATCGGGCACAGCTCACTGATTCGAGAGAAGTTCCCCGTCTGTTCCTTCGTGGGAAATAAGTAAGTAAGTCGGAAGGCTTAGTGTTCTGTGTGAGTACAGAGTTCGACTACAGTTCATATAAAGAGAGTTTATCGAAGTATTTGACTCATTAATGTTCTTTTTCAGAATGTTTTCGACTTCGTTCTGATGGTTGGTAATGAAACCAAAATCAGCCGTTTGTCGAGTAGCAAGCAAACGTTCGGCATCGTAAACAGGGAATACGTCTGAGAAGGGTAACCACTGAACATTCTGTGTCTCACGAATACATTTTTAAGTATTTGTTTGGTCATGAAATGCATGGGTGCTCGACCAGTTCCGAAAGATCTAAATTTTCTGCAGAAACTCAATAGTCGCTGCAGACGGACCCAAAGTTCATAAACCGCATTATAACTGGTGTTGATTCGTATTTGATATACAAAACAGTGAACAAACATTAGACTGGGATAATTAATCTAAACCGAAAAAGAAAAACCATGCAAAAGTGGATTAAAAGTCATGTTGAGACTTTTATTTTAATATCGCAGAGATAAGCTCTCGGTATTCTTGTCAGATCAGATGGTAATAATATTAGATATAGCAAATTCGTCAAAAAAAAATTATAGAATTGATAAGACAGAATACTTATTGAGTTTGCACTACGATAACGGATCGCTTCACAGGGCTACCATTGTGAACGAATTTCTAGGCCCGAATTCTACGCAGCCCATCGGACAACCAACACAATTCTTGTGGTATGGCTCCTTTTCCATTTTCCCCCCTCCTTCCAAGGCACAAAGTACCATTTGAGGCAACAGATTTCATTAAAATAAAAGAGAAATCGCTGCGAAATAAAATGTTATCCTTGGCAAAGTAGTACAGCAATTGTATCGTGCAACAATTTACCTAGTTAAAATATGAGAGTTATTGGAACTGAGCAAGCCTGGGCTAAGGACAATCATGGATATTCTTAATTGGCAATCAACACTAGAAGCGAGACATTGAAACGACGAAACACTATCTCAGCCACTTCCCAGCTTTCGCAAGAACCATTTCTGATTAGGAATACTTTAGTAGTGTTTAGAGAAACTTGGCAAAGACGGTGGACAATGCGGAACAACGAAATTGATAACTTAAACAACAGAGAAAACTACACTTTTTCATTGAGAACTAAGTCCAACAAGTCATTCGGTTGTACGTGTCCAGTTATGGATCGGTGAAATCCCAATTTTGGAAAAAAAAATTCAACAGGGTCTGAACTAATAAAATGAATCGAATAATTTTAGTTCACTAGATTGATACTTGATATATTTGTTCCAATTGAAAATACCGAACAGAGAAGAAGATCGGTAAAAATCATATGAATCATATGAATTGTTCCATTATTAAATGACAAAGTTCTATCTTCCCAATAAAGGCAGACATTTGAAAAAATTAACAGTAAAGATGTTATAGCCGATTCAAATTTAAAATTTTAAATTGTCCACACTTTATTAATAAACAATTGAACAATATCCGTTCAAAATGTGTTTAACTTTATATTAAATAACCTCCTGTAGACACAGCGAGACCAATTTCTATGTTAAATAATTTTTCTCAAAAGTAGGTGTTGTTTCTAGATCAAACACCATTTGCGAGTGCAACAAACCTTATAGTTCCCTGTCAGTGAACTCCATATTACACATGATTGCCACTAATACACCTCTTTTCAAATTCCTTCCCCCAACTCTAGATTCTAATGCTTCCGTTTAAATTGATTACACAGCAACAATTTTGGCCAAGTGGGTGTTATCACACCCCCTTATCGGACACCTAATCCTAATGAACTAAACCTCTGCGTAAATTGGTTGCAGCTAAATTTAACGAAATCAAACCAAGTTTTATTAAAATGCTCACTTTCTTGTATCCTTTTGAGCCTTATGATGAGCCTCCAAACCCTCGGAAAGACTTTGCAACAAATGTATGGCCATGATTTCTGTATTCGATCGACCGCCACCGCCGAACCATTGTACCCACACGGATTCCTGTTGATTATCCGGGATTTTTACAACTTTACCCGGCCAGGCGGGAAAACCGCGAGCCGGTCCCCAAATCAGTTCGCCCACAGCAAATGTACGCTGCAAACTCATGGCCAATGGTGGTGTTGACGAAGATGGTGAAACGGCACCGGTGTCGTCCATTTCCACCAACCTTTGTGTGCTGGGCGATGATTTCAACGAACGATTACGATTGCGTTGTGTTTGGGGGGATTGTTTGGTAGGAGTTCGCTGCTGTTGTTGGTGGCTCTGCTGATAATCGGAAACGGAAGTCGTTGAAGAGTTTTGAAAAAAGTGCTGCTGCTGGAGTTGTTGCAATTGTTGCAGCTGATGCTGTTGCAATGGGGTTGGTGTTCGCGGCGGCGGAGGTGTTAGCATAACCGTTGTAGTGGGAGAATTCTGTGGTGAATCTATGGTAAAATAGTACTTTAAATATAACAAAATCAAAGAAATACACATTTTGAAGCCGTTAGAAAAAGAAAAGCTTTAGTGTGATATGGGTTGTGGGGGTGGTGGGTTAATTGACGAATGACGCAGGGGTAGGGTGAGGGGGGTAACAAGCAAAAACAGAAACCGCCCCGAGCAATGAATGTTACGATACATTTTCCGTTTTGTGGTTATGTGATGGTTAGTTTGTTGGGGGATAAAGTGGATGTTGTTATGCAAAATGAGATTGACAATTATATTTTCTGGCAATAAATCAAATATTAATGTAGACGGAAATAAATGTATGAGGGGATCTTCGATGTATAAATCATCATGGTATTTTGTTACTAAGTTCACAAAACATCATGTGCAAGGAAAAGTACATTTTGCTATCATAGAGAATTTAGTATTCGGCCATTGCCACTATTGTCCTATTTGAAGAAATATTATGTTTTTTCTTTGTATTGCAATAAAAATAGGATTAATGGGGAAAAAATCGATTGTGTTCCTGGATGAAAATTCTCGGCAATGCGACTAAAATAAACACTGAAGAAATACTGGAAATGATAGTGGACTGTGAACGTGAGTAAAGGCCTACAGCAAAATAAATTGATTTTACTGTCAATGGTTGAATGGAGAGTTTTTTATTGATATCATTTTTCAATTGTTAAATTTACATATATTCGCATTTGCATGAATACCAGTCCATTGTCGATGTATGCTGACAAGGATGCATGGGAAAAGAAGGAACAGAGCCGAAGATAGTCTATGGTTTCAAAGATGAAATAGTTGTCGTACAGGGTTCTCCAACAAGAGGTGGTATTTTGAATCACCCGGTATTTCGGTAGCTGTCACTTTTGAAGCTTTTATTCTTTGACCATTTTTACAAGTAGAAACTACGCCATTACTAAAAATGGAACGATACACGCTTCAACAACCCATTGAAATTATTATAATTCACTACAAAAATGGGGAAACTCTTGCAGTCACCCCCCGCCCTTGTATGCTGTCCTTCACGGCGATAATCACATAAAACACAAGAGACATCTGCCGCCCAAAATTCACTATTATACCAAATTATACTCCATTTAATGGTAAATATAAATTTTATAGAATGTTGTCTTATTTCCTTGAACGATTTTTAAAAAATATAACTTATTTCAAGAACACCTTCCACAGTAAAACAACCAAACATTCCTTTCAGGATTTCCCATGACGACGTCGACAAACGAAAAGAAAATTACCCGTTAAACATTTCGATATTCTTGTCATCATATACGATTTATGACCATTTCACGTTGATAAATTCCCTTATGACCAATTTCAAATGATAAAAAGTCTATTTGAAAGTCAAGATTGGTTATAACAGACTTATGGTGATGAGGGGCGGTAAACCATAAACTTTAAAATGATGGCCATTTATTCCACCCATAATTCCCCAAAGTATTCTTCAGCAGAATAAATAATAAAATCAATGAATGGATACACACGCCAGTCTCCCATTATTCTGGCCGTTTCCATTGTGCTCTGTGTCATTCAGATGGGAGGTGGAAGCCTCAAACTCAACCCATACAAAAGCAAAGCAACAACACCAATGAAGGAGTACTAACTCAAGTGTAAATAATAAATGTGAAAAAGTAAAAGTAAAAGGCAATAAATGTGAAGCAGCAAAAAGTCAAAAGGGGTGGGATAAATTACGGATGGGAGGGTATATCAATAAAATGGCAAATAAACTTCATATTGATGATGTTGCTGGTGCTGTTTGACGGGGTCGATGTTGTTTCATTAACGACAACAACAAAAATCGATGCCCGTTATGAGAAACGTATGAAATGGAACGTTATCAAAATATAATAAAGTTATTATGTGAAATGTGGCTATAAATATAAATTAGCTTAATGTTGAATATGCGTAGCTGAATTATCGCGTTTCAGAATTTTATATAAGAGATATAATGACAAAAAAATATAGGAAAATAGATGTAAATGAAATATATGTAAATATAAAAGACCTCATAATTAAATAATAATATTCGAGTTTTAGGTTTAAGCAATAAACCCAAGTAAGAACATGTGACATTTTACAGTTGTGGTTTATTGCATGAATGCTAGCAACATTACGATTAAAAATTCACGATACTACGCTATTTTATGGTTTTCACGGTTCCAAGCTTACTTTAAACTTGTAGATTGTTAAATGATGAGAACGAACACGTTACATGTTACGTTCTCACCAGTAGAATCGATTTCCCGAAAACATTTGCTTGACGTTTAAGCGTTATACAGAATAAGTTATGGACCAAGTTATGTCATTGTCGAAAACATTTCGAGTTTGATAAATATTCATCAATTATCGAGAATACAATTAAAAAAAAATAAAAAAGTAGAAACAAAACTGTATGAAGAAAATTGATCAACAATACATATAAGTTACGAGCGGAGTACGAGCTTAGTTTTTACAATTGTTTGACACTCATAACTTTGAAACGACAAGAGCAAAATTAAAATTTTTTTTAAATTACTTGGAATTATCATCATTAATTTTTTACAATCTCATAACATTTTTAAAAGTTATGTAATGTTTCTTGTAATGTGCCATAACTGCATCGAATCTGTGGAGACAAAGGTTTGAAGACCATAACTTTGAAAAGCCAACTGTAATCGATAATTTTTTGAAAAAATTCTCGAAAATACTTTACACCACAAGCTATCAAAATCAGGTTGAACCCTAATGTACATGCTCCATAAAATTGACCTCGGACAGAGGTCGAAGTCTAACTAATACCTCTGCTCATTTATGGGTAATATCAGACACTTAATATGCAACATCATTCTGAGAGGAACTTCTTCTCACGATGTATTTTAGAGATTGACTTACTTCCAAGCTTTACAAATATTCAGTTCAAATCTTTATAAACGAACAAAAGCCGAAATATTGGTGTTTCGAGTGGAATTCAGTTTATGCCTTCAGAAGACAATAAATTCTTAAGATTAAAATTAGATCTGGATAATAAACGATTTTCAAGCGAAATGCAAAATGCAATCGCGCATTTCGGATTTGTGTATATAGTTAAGTCCAGTGAGGTACTCCGATGTAACGTCATTCAAGTAATTAACCAAAATATAAAAAAAAATCAAGTTTACACTCTCTTGACGTAATTCCATTTTTATGCTGTGAAAATTAATCACAACTTCAGTTAGTTACAAATACTTGAAAACGGGTTTCGTAGTTTTTTTATGGAAAATTCTATGGCCAATGTCACGCTCTAACGTGATTTCGACTGTCCAAAGTCCAAAGGACTGTTAAATGGGCGTGTTTTATATTTATACAACTGTTATTTTAGTTAGTTTCACTTTTCTGGAAAGGACCATATGTCACGATTCTTTCACAGACAAATAATCAACAACTACAAAATTAAATATAATATTAAAATATAATAAACAGCGATAGGTTAAAGCAAGGAAAAGAAAAGAGAAACACACAAAATACTGTTCAAATCATAGTGTGAATTTTATGGAGGAAAGCACTATTATCTACAGGATAATAAAAAAAGGATAATAAAATGTTAGCTTAACTAACGACCAAACCAATATACTGATGTCCGTATGTATAGGTAGATAGATGTGGCGTAGGTGTGTGTGTTTCTTGCATGGGAGCGTGTGTGTAGGTAGGTAATCCTTGGTGAACTTTGAAAAAATACAGCACAAATTCCAAAGGACTCGTGGGTGAATATCAGTTAAGTAAGTATGTATGTTGGTGAGGAAACAGATAAGTTATGTATGTATATAGCAAAAATACAAATGTCAATATGGTTAATATTAAATTCGGGTGTAACTGTGTGTGTCGAGAGAGATACATAGATTTATGTAGACGCGCTCGGCGGGTCTGTTTGTCGTCATTTTAATGGAACACTATAAATGCCGTTATGGAGCAATTTTTCTGGGCAGCATTCAACCATAACTACACTTTAGCGTATGATTGTGTGTGTGTGTTGGAGTGTGGTTGTATATACGCGTATGTGTATGAAGGATGTGTTGTTTGGTGCGTCTGAGATGTGGCATATGTAGCGCTGTATTCAAGGTTAGAAAAACTTACCATGGGTATCTGGTTTTATGGCAATATCCACATGCTTTTGTGGCTGATGCTGCTGCTGCTGATGATGATGATGATGCTGCTGTTGTAATGTCTGTGAGTTATGCGATGCGGTATGCTGGTGTAGCGTCAAATTTGTAATGCCCGCAATAGTGGTGTTGGTGGCAGACGTTGCCGCACCATTACCTCCCCCAATCACTTGATATTGAGGTGGTGTTTGCACTCGGCGAATTTTCGCTTCCGATGGCTTATAAATATTTGTGCTTTGATATGCGGTTGACATAACAATGCCTGGGCAGATAAAGAAAGAACACAGTAAAAGGAAACGTTGAAAAAGAAATATATAATATTTGCAGTAGCTGGATTAAATCAATGTTAAGCAATGTCAGTTGTATGGTATATACACCGTATAATCTCATCTTACCGTAAGAACACACCGAAACAAATGGAAATCCCTTACTAGACACAGAAGTGAAGGTTCTTAATACTGCCTAAGAAGATATTATATAAGTAGGATTGTATTTGACTGCAACTGATGGGAGGGTGGAAAACAAAACCTGAGCTAATATTGTCGCTGACATCAACACATTTCATTTATCTCTCCAAGGACATCCCAATTGACATTTAGGACAATCAATGGCAGTAAGCCCGACTGTTATGGATGGTTAAACGCTGTGATGCTTAACGTTGTGATCAGTGGATTTGAATATTTTGACTGTATGGTTTTTTTTTTTACCAAAAATTGAGACATTCATTTTGTTCAGCGATTAGAGTTAAATTGTTTCCTTTTGGATCATATTTTGTTTTAACATGAAAGGTCTTTCCCGACCGAAATCTTGACAGTAGCTCAGTATCATATCTCCGCGAAATAATGCAAACATATTTCCAAAGTCGAAGCAAGAACAGTATGCTGTATTGAAAATCAGTTTTGGGCCGAAATGAGACACTGTAGGCAAGTTTGAACAGGCAAGTTTGTTGAAAAAAAAAATTTTTGTGGAAAAAAAAATTAGATTTATATTATAGAATTATCTTAATATATATTTACCCTCGACACTGATTCACTGACTCTGTCACGCAGTACGTAGGAATTTAAATAGGCATTCTATAATTTTCTTAAATAATAATAATAAAAAAAATAATATTTTTTTTGTACAGAAATGTGTTTTCCCCAAATTTTTTTTTACCAAAAATTTTGTTTTCCAAAATTTTTTTTTTATAATTTTTTTTTTACAAATTTTTGTTTTCAACAAAAATTTTTTTTTCACAAAATTTTTTTTTCCAAAAAATTTTTGTTTTTCCAAAAAAATTTTTTTTTCCAACAAAATTTTTTTTTTCAAGAAAAAATTTTTTTTTCCACAAAACTTTTTTTTTTTAACACAATATTGTTTCCATATTTCAACGGGCGCCATAGGCGCATTACAACTTACTAGTAGAATAATATTTACCCTCGACACTGATTCACTGACTCTGTCACGCAGTACGTAGGAATTTAAATAGGCATTCTATAATTCTACTAGTAAGTTGTAATGCGCCTAAAAATTTTGTAAAAAATATTTTGATAAAACTATTTTGTACAAAAAAAAATTTCGAAAAAAAATAAAATTGGAAAAAAAAATTTTTGTTGAAAAAAAATATTTTGTTGAAAAATTAAATTTTTGTGAAAAAAAAATTTGTACAAAAAAAAAATTTTGAACAAAAAAAAAATTTTGGGAAAAAAAAAATTTGGTAAAAAAAAATATTATTTTTTTTATTATTATTACTTAAGAAAATTATAGAATGCCTATTTAAATTCGTACGTACTGCGTGACAGAGTGAGTGAATCAGTGTATCAGTGAATCAGTGAATCAGTGTCGAGGGTAAATATATATTAAGATAATAAATAATAAAAAAAATAATATTTTTTTTTTGTACAGAAATTGTGTTTTCCCCAAATTTTTTTTTACCAAAATTTTTTTTTTCCAAAATTTTTTTTTTATAATTTTTTTTTTTTAAAAATTTTTGTTTTCAACAAAAAAATTTTTTTTTCCAAATTTTTTTTTATTATTATTACTTAAGAAAATTATAGAATGCCTATTTAAATTCGTACGTACTGCGTGACAGAGTGAGTGAATCAGTGTATCAGTGAATCAGTGAATCAGTGTCGAGGGTAAATATATATTAAGATAATAAATAATAAAAAAAATAATATTTTTTTTTTGTACAGAAATTGTGTTTTCCCCAAATTTTTTTTTACCAAAAATTTTTTTTTCCAAAATTTTTTTTTTATAATTTTTTTTTTTTAAAAATTTTTGTTTTCAACAAAAAAATTTTTTTTTCCAAATTTTTTTTTCACAAAATTTTATTTTTTCACAATTTTGTTTCCATATTTTTTTTTTCAAATTTTTTTTTCAACAAAATTTTTTTTTTCCACAAAATTTTTTTTTTCAACAAAATTTTTTTTTTCCACAAAAATTTTTTTTTTCCACTATTATTTTTTTTTCAACAAAATTTTTTTTCCATATTTCAACGGGCGCCATAGGCGCATTACAACTTACTAGTTATAGAATATAGAATGCCTATTTAAATTCCTACGTACTGCGTGACAGAGTCAGTGAATCAGTGTATCAGTGAATCAGTGTCGAGGGTAAATATATATTAAGATATTCCAAATATCTATTGACATAAAACCGAACCCAACATAACATCAAGTTTTCCAAACAATCAGACTAATCGTTCAATTAAATTGATGCCCGCCCCTTCTTTTGTTATAAAGTCGGTTTCCAGAAAAGCGGCACGATATTTCTCATAATTTATGTCACAAAAAATATTTTTCCTTCATGGAATGTTGAGTGAAATACATGTAAAGCGTCAATATTAGGCGAAACGTCTGAGGTCGACCTTCTAGACATACATGTGTATTCTGGACTTCAGAAGTACAGCGTCAAATACGGAAGTCAATTCCACTAGGGAATTCAGTTCTACAAAACTTTCTAGATTATACAAATGCTGAAGATAAATCCCAGCCAGTCACTTGATATTTCATTCTCCGAAGAATACTATTGAGCAAACGTCTCGCCAAGCTACTCAGGAAATATAACAATCTGTACAGCCTTGCTGAGCCATGAAATAGCACAATCTAATGTTCCGCACTATTGACGCAATTACAGACTTCAATGACATTCCTCTTATTCTGTGTTTTTTATTATTTCATTATTTTTGTTGTTGTTTCGGCATATCCTTGAATTGAATCGTATGTTACGACCGTAGGAATGGTGTGCAACTAATAGGGCATGCAATTTATGACACCCAACCGCAAAAAAAAGAATACGCTTACAAACGCAACAAAACATGACTGAGGAGGTAAGGGATGGTATTGTACGTGAAATTTGCTACCATTGTTAGCGTGGGTGAATGACAATGAGAGCCCCCCCCCCCACCGCTGTCATTGTGGAGAATACAATTTTTAAGTAGATCCATTCACACAAATTGTTTGCATTGTCCTGGTTTTTGTATAAAATGTTGCGTTTCTTGAATGTGTCTATTGTTCGTATTCGTATTGGTGAACACGTACGTCAAGGGTTTCTTTTATATTCGGGCAATGTGGTAGATTGTTCCCAGCATTAAAAAGAATTCGAATACTTGAGCTACTCGACATATCCTAAAAACCTAATCTTCGTCTTGATCATCAGGATGCTATCCTTTGAATATATTTCCCGCCATAGTGATAACTGAAAACTTACCCTTGTCACAGACTGTTGTCGATGGCGATTGTCGACTATCTGCACTCAGTGGCGAGACGGTACCTCCATCGGGTTCTGAACTTGAAACACACTGAACCTAAGAAAGCAAAAGACAAACATGTCAGTCAATCAGTTTTCAATTATCCTGCTTTGGACAGCTGAGCCAAAACTCACCATATCACTGCCACCACTGCGATGGCTTGGTGGCCTTTCCGGACTTCTTGGACTGTGGGTGGTTGTATCGGGTGGACTGGCCGCCGATGAACGTGAATTGCCACTTTGCTGCATATTGGGCGATGTAGTCGACGATGTCGCTGTTTCGAGGACAATACCGACGGGATTGTTGACAACATGATTCAAATTTTGCTGATGCTGTTGCAGAGCCTGCAACGTGACATGATGTTGCGTGGTGGTGGCATTCAATTGCTGCGCTGGTTGTTGTTGTACCTGAATTGTGCCATTGTGTTGCACAAATGTCGCCGTCGGCGTGGTAGTGTGCTGGGTGGTGGCTGGCATCATCAAACCCATGGGTGTCGAATATATTTGTCCGATGGGACTTAGCTGGCCATTGCTGCCCACAATGAACTGCTGTCCGGTGGCCGTCGACGAAATAAACGATTTGTTGGTTTGGGGCGAAGTGGCCCGCAGCATCATGGTGCCCTGCGGTGTGGTGGCCGTTAATATGTTTGCTGTGGGTGCACAGGCACCCATGTTTTGTATTTGCAGCAGCGTAGAGTCGGGCCCCATAACTAATCCCGTTGTGGGCAGTATCAACTGTTGTCCTATCAAATTCATCGGTTGTATGATTTGACCATTTTGCAGGAGAATCTGTTGTGGCTGGGTGGTCGTAGTGGCCGTGGCCGGTTTACTCACCACGATGCCTTGTATGCCCGTGGAGCCCAGTTGGAATTGTTGCGGAAAAGATCCGGCTGTTGCCGCATTTGCCGTGGGTGTTGCTGCGGTAAGTTGTACTACTTGTGGCTGAGCTGCGGACGCCTGATGCTGGTGGTGTTGGGCCGCTGCCGCCGCCTGAATGTTGGCGGCATGTTGTTGCAGCAGAGTGGCGGTTTGATTTGGTATATTCGACGATAGCTGTGTTGTTATGCTCTGGGCTGATGTGACCGTGCGACTGGGGCTGGGGGAGTTCTTGCGCTTCTTAGTCCTTCTCTTGAGATCACTGGTGATGATAATCCTTTGGGGCTGATTTTGTATTAGGGTGCCGTCCGGTTGTTGTACAATCTGTGAGACGACTTGACTGTCCAATGTAGTGTACTGCTGCTGTTGGGGCACAGTGGCGGAACTTTGCTGCTGTTGCTGTATAACATAACCGCCGTTGGGCAGCGTGTTCAGTACCACTGTCTGTTGGCCCAAAACATTGGTCGCATTTCCGCCTGCCTGGGCGGTGATCAATTGATTTCCGGCCGTTAGTATTGGTTGTGTTCCAGCTGCATGTATTATGTTGCCGGTGTTGGTGAGAACTTTGGCACCACTGCTGGTCAAAAGATTTTGCCCCGAATTCAATATAACCGTTGTGGGCTGCAGTTGGGTGGTGTTGGTGCTTGCCGTTGCGGTGGGTTGGCTGACGATGTAGCCACCGTTTGGTTGTTGCTGCAATGTAGCCGTTAGTTGTCCTGCATTGTTTAGGACATCGCCTTGTTGTATAATTAAGTTTGTTGTTGGCGCTGTTTGGGTCGTGGCTGTCGCATTGCCACTGGCAATTATCACTTGTTGTTGCTGCTGTTGCAAATGAGGTTTATTATTCGAGGACGGCATTACTATAAGTTGGCCCGTGGATGTCATAATAATTTGCGAGTTTCCGCTGTTGTCATTTGTTGTTCGCAACAGTGGCTGCAGCTGCAGCTGGCTCAAGGGTATGGTGTTGTTGTTCACCGGCAACTTTTGCAGTGTGGTTTGTAATTTGTGGGACATTGTGGAAGTGGGTTGGCTGGGGACGATACGGTGGCCCGGAGACGAGGTGGTCGTAGTAGTGGTTGCCGCACCTCGGTTGCCAGCAATTGTTGTAAGTGTAGCCCGTGAGTTATTATTGCTACTTAATATTCGTTGTTGCTGTTGCGAAACTTGTTGTTGCAATTGAGCAACATTTTTAATTTGTCGCACAATACGCAACTGTTGGTTGGGCGCTTTGTGCAGGCTATGCTGTTGCTGTTGCTGATGGTGCTGCTGCTGTTGCTGATGCTGCTGCTGCTGCTGCTGGGCCAGTGGTTGATGATGTGGCTGCATCTTGATGAGACCATTGTTTTGTTGCCTTGGCGAGGGCATGGGTGAGGGTATAGTTTTCGTAACCGTGGATGCCTTAGAGCTAATCGATTCCATAGATATTGCCGGCGATGGAGTACAAGGACGGGGACTTTCATTGCTGGTTGAAATGGCACCCACCTGTTCGGGTTTCTTGTTGGCTTCTGCGGTCTGGCGTTGCAGATCAGGTGTGGACCGAGAGCCCAAAACGGTACTGGACGACACGGGAGACTCCTGAGCGGTTGGCACAAGTTTTATGGTGGTGGCCTTCGCCTGTCCCGACACCAACACTTTCTGTTGTGTTTGCTGTAAGTGTTGACTGTTAAAAGGGATCGGCGTTTGATTTTTCAAATCGTAGCACACATACTTCTGTGATATTGCTGTAAGCCGGGGTATATTAGTAAAAGTCGTTTGTTTTACATCGGCACTCTGGACATTTGGCATTTGATAATATGTTGTGTTTTGGTTGGTTAATAGCCTCGTTTCGTTTAAAGTCTCCACCGAAGGTTGTTCAATCACAGTTTGTTCCAAGGACTCAGTATTTGAGCCGGTAGCATCTACTTCTTCTTCGTTGCCATCTTCATTCTCGTCCTCATCGTCTTGATCGTCGACTTCGTCATCGTCGTCGTCGTCGTCGTCGTCATCCTCGCCAGCTCTGGCTTCAGCCTCTTCCTCGTCGTTGGCGATTTGCTCTGCATCTCTGATACAATCTCGGGCAGCAAGGAAGTCCAAACTATGTTCATTATTTTTAAGAGCATCCAACTCCACTGCCTGATCGTCTTCATCGTGCTCCTCATCATCATCATCATCATCCACCATATCATCCATATCGTCCTCTTCATCATCCAGGTCCTCTTCTTCACCCTCCAACTCTTCGTCGTCCTCATCATCTTCGTCGTCTTCATCATGCTCATGGTGATGTCCAATGTCATTATGGTGTTGTACATCCATCATTGAATTGTGCACCAACTCCGTTTGATGCTGCAAATACCCATTGAGATCATCCTTGTACAGGGATGACTGCTGTTGGTCGTTATTGTTGAATTCAGTGCATTCATGTCGTTGCTGCTGTGGACACATATTTGGCTGTGACATTTGCTTAGCATTCAAATGCGACCACTGCATGTGACCGTTGCCGTTCATAAGATGTTGCTGGTGTTGCGGTTGCTGCATTGTCGACCCATGTGTCATGGCCATTCTGCCATCTTTCGGCCACGTTCTGTTAGCACTTTCCATCATCATGCTGTTGTTATTGTTGTAAGTGTTTGTTATCACAGGTTGGGGCTGTTGCTGGTGTTGGTGATGCTGTTGCTGCTGCTGCTGATGCGGCTGCTGTTGGGGCTGTATCTGCTGTTGATGTTCATTGTGTTCCATGTTGCATGGTGGCATCATTTTGCAATTTTGACTAGAGCGTTGTCTTACGACATCCGCAACGGTTGCGGTAAACAATGATGATGACTCCGTTGTGGCAGGTGATGTGACGGTCAAACTATTGTTGTCCGCCATCGATATAGACTCTGTATTGGCTATTTTGCGCCGCTTGGCGTCTGCAAATGAAAGATGGAAATGAAGGGAAATTAGTTTCAAGCAATGCTCAACATATAGCGAAAATTATATTCAATTTTGTTTAATATTTTGTAGATAAGTAAATATAGTAATGACCATTTAACACACCAAAAGGTGGCGTATGTGTATATTGTCAGTATAAAACCAGTATTTTCTATGATCTCCTTTGTAAAACTGTCATATCGTGCCATGTGTATTACTGACATCTGCAGTGTGCTTCCGTACTAATGTATCAGAAAACGACTTGCGACGCCTGCCCTCTGTATGGTCTTTCAATATAGTGGATATGTACACAATTCATAAAAAATTGTTCATTTAAATAAGAAAAAATACAAAAATTGTGAGTGCAAAATGTGAGAAAAATATGAAAAATTACCAATTCCTAAATATTTATAACAGCAACTCATTCTAATTTCTATGAAACAAATGAATTCGGATGATTGTATCTAATGCAACTATGTGGGGCATTCCCTACAAATATTTTGTCCATACACTAGGGTGGAGTGAAATTCAAAAAAAAAAGTTAACCTCGGAAAGAGATGTAGTCTGGGGTCCTAATGAGGGGAAAAATAAAGAAAAAAATTTTAAAAAAATTTTAGGGGTCGCGCCACTCCCTCGAAATTTGGAAATTATCGCTATTTTGCTATTATTATCTAACCAGCAACGGTGCCTCGAGCATTCGTTTATAGATTTTAAAAATTGGTTTTGCCAATGTAAACAATTTGAAAATTCAATTATATGGACTGTGAATCAGTAACAAGAAAAACACTCGATATAGAACATTTTTGAATAAATTCAGAGATGTACTTTTGTATAAATGTAGAACTGTTAGCTATCTCTAAGCAGGGCTTGTTAAAATGGGGGGTTAATACATAAAACTCTTGAAGCGAATACATGTAACTAGATCTAGGTGAAGCCACTGGAATTATTCAGGTCGTATTGCCTACACCTAATGTCTCACACGGACATCTGTATATTGTCAAATATTTAATTCTTTGTGAGCAACTTTATAAAGGGTGTTTTTTTTTATTGAGGTATAGAACTTCGAATTGAAATAAAACACAAGAAAATCGTTTTAATGTCCATCAATTTGGCTTTATTGGAAGGATAATTTTATGCCATTAATGTTTAAATATGATTTCGGGCATGTGGCCGCCGCGGCTGGCTCGAATAAAGCCAATTCTACAGGTCCAATTTTCAACCACTTGTTGGAACCACAACTCATCCACATTCATGCCATCCAATTCGGGAACAAAATAGTCGGTTATCATGGCTCTATACCGGTCTCCATTAACGGTAACTGACCCTCCAGCATTATTTCGGAAGAAGTATGGCCCAATGACTCCACCAGCCCATAGAGCACACCAAACAGTCAGTTTTTGTGGATGTAATGGCATAAAATGGACGGAGCTTGCGGTGAACTTCGCGAACTGAACCATTACTTTCGAAATAAATTTGCACGATTTGCAAGCGTTGTTCTTTTGTCAACCTGTTCATTAGGGTGGAGTGAAAACATGTTTTTTTTTTAATTTGAAAAAGTTAACCTCGGAAAGAGATGTAGTCTGGGGTCCTAATGAGGGGAAAAATAAAGAAAAAAAATTTAAAAAAATTTTAGGGGTCGCGCCACTCCCTCGAAATTTGGAAATTATCGCTATTTTGGCGTTGATTTTAGAAAAATCCTAAAAAGTTTTATGTCAATAAATGTTTGCAATAGCGTAAACAATGAAATAAGGGCATGAACAAATTTAAAAAAATGTTTCTCATTGTTCAAAAATTTCAAAAAGTAAAATAAGTCAAATCGTCCCTTCTTCAGAAAATTGACTGATCAATGAAATCGCCACCAAAGCTACAAATATTAGTCGATTATCCTCATATTTGCCTCAAATACTTTTGTTTGGGCACTGAACAAGCTCAAACTTTTAAATTTCGAATAAGTTAAGTCGTTAATTTTTAGGATTTTTCTAAAATCAACGCCAAAATAGCGATAATTTCCAAATTTCGAGGGAGTGGCGCGACCCCTAAAATTTTTTTAAATTTTTTTTCTTTATTTTTCCCCTCATTAGGACCCCAGACTACATCTCTTTCCGAGGTTAACTTTTTCAAATTAAAAAAAAAACATGTTTTCACTCCACCCTAATGAACAGGTTGACAAAAGAACAACGCTTGCAAATCGTGCAAATTTATTTCGAAAGTAATGGTTCAGTTCGCGAAGTTCACCGCAAGCTCCGTCCATTTTATGCCATTACATCCACAAAAACTGACTGTTTGGTGTGCTCTATGGGCTGGTGGAGTCATTGGGCCATACTTCTTCCGAAATAATGCTGGAGAGTCAGTTCCCGAATTGGATGGCATGAATGTGGATGAGTTGTGGTTCCAACAAGTGGATGAAAATTGGACCTGTAGAATTGGCTTTATTCGAGCCAGCCGCGGCGGCCACATGCCCGAAATCATATTTAAACATTAATGGCATAAAATTATCCTTCCAATAAAGCCAAATTGATGGACATTAAAACGATTTTCTTGTGTTTTATTTCAATTCGAAGTTCTATACCTCAATAAAAAACACCCTTTATAAAGTTGCTCACAAAGAATTAAATATTTGACAATAAACAGATGTCCGTGTGAGACACTAGGTGTAGACAATACGACTTGAATAGTTCCAGTGGTTTCACCTAGATCTAGTTACATGTATTCCCTTAAAGGGTTTTATATATTAACCCCCATTTTAAAAAGCCCTGCTTAGAGATAGCCAACAGTTCTACATTTATACAAAAGTACATCTCTGAATTTATTCAAAAATGTTCTATATCGAGTGTTTTTCTTGTTACTGATTCACAGTTCATATAATTGAATTTACAAATTGCTTTCATTGGCAAAACAAATTTTTAAAATCTATAAGCGAATGTTCATCTAAAGGAGTGCCTCGAGGCATTCTTGCTGGTTAGAGGGTTAATTAGTATTGAATTTGCAAATTTCATAATTGATTTGTGTATTGAATTTTTCCTGTTAAAAAAAATGTAAAAAAAACGGGAAATACCAAACAAATATGTATTTACTTTTCCACATCAACATGTCAGAGTCAATCGTTCCTCTAGCAGCCATCCCCTAAACAGCCAAACGGATAAAATTGCACTTGCTTACTTTTATGCATTTCAAACAATAACTAGACTTCGTTGCAATTTCAACAATATGTAAATTTACAAACGAGTATACGAGCACAGCCATATACAGACACACATACATATGTACAGAGTAGTCGTGTTTCTACCCCTATTTAGAAGTTGTTAGTAACACCTCAGTGTTTAGTAAATAAATTATTGCCTCTGTTATTTGAATTGAAAAATTGCCTCCTGACAATTAATTTTTCCAAATGCCACCTCATGCTTTTCCGATTTCATTGCTGATAAAGCACAAACATCAGCAGGCAACATAACAATTTCAACAGTACGTAACGTAGGACGGACCATATCCATACGGACGGGCGGACGGACGGGCGGACAAACAGACATGGATATTTATACAGATGGAACACATTTCTCAGTTACATGTTTGGCGGGCATATTTAAATGCAACACCACCACCTGCCTGCCTGAAAAAGAAGCCATCATTAAATGTGTAACTACACACGTCGTCTGTAGACACGCAATTTAACAAGTCCGTCTGCCATTGGAGCTGGTGCAGTTTTTTCCAAGTTTCCAAAGTATTTTGGGTCATCGTGGTGGAGCATTGGCGTCGGTGGTGGTGTGTCGCTCAGGTTACTCCGGTTGGAGTGGTAATAGGCAACACCGGGCGGCATACAACACGCACTATTACTTTAACACGCACTCATACATACAACAAGAAATATATGTATATACATATAATTGCAATTTGAAAATTCACTCTTCCACTTTGCATATCTGTGCGATGTGGAAGTGGAGAGTGTGGCATGCAATCAGTTTGCATGGTTTCAGTTGCATATCAAAAGTAATCGGTACGACAATATTTATTTTGGTCACATTAAAATGTATTCATTGCATATGTTTAGTACGCTCGGAAAAAAAATGTCTCAGTCAAACCAAAAAAAAAGGTAGCCCCTAATATTTGTGGGCATAAAAACCCTTTTGGGTTCCTAATTGGTTCATTCGAAAGAGCAAGCAATCCCACTATCAATGGAACACGATTTAATAGCTGTGACCGACCCCGGCTGACAACCCAATCTTCCAAGATCTGGGTGACGCTTTCTGGCTTTATCTCGATATTCGCCATAAACATCTGAATCGGTAATTGCTGCTTTCCGAAACTGAGGTGACCAATTAATATCGCCGAGGCGACTAATAACACGATTGACGAACTTGGTGAGCTGTTGGTGAGTTGTTGAAACCAAACACCGTCCAAGTTCATGTCTTCAATTTCCCGCCACAAACAACGGTTGATACCGATGGTCCGGGACTGTTTTTTTTTTTTATTTGCAACATCTGTTGACTTTTTTCGCTGAGTGTAAAACCACAGCCAAATTGTTAGCCCCAAACAAATACCCAATGGAACATAAGCTTATCAACGGTTTGACATCATATTTATACGTTCAAAAACGAAAAATGTAGATTTTTTTTTTCCGGCGGCTGGTCTATTTTATAAAACATTTATTGCTGTTTATTTAGGCTTAAATAATTGCATGTTTTGTCGCTGTCCGACACCATCGCCATGAATGATGGCTGGATACGAGGCACGGCAAGTTGAAACGTGTGTATGCAAATGTTTATTTTAATTACAACACAAAAGATTTCGAAAAAAACAACCAAATCATGATAAGGTTTGTGGCTCGTTCCTCCCCACTGATAGATAGACATGAAATGTTAATGATCAGGACAGGACGTGTTTATTTAAAATTTTCGCTTATAATTTCTGTGGAATTTTCTTCCTGCTTGGAGAAATTCATGGGACTTAACAATAGCCGCGCCAAGCTAAAGGTGAACGCGTGGGTAGAGATGATATATATATATATATGTATATACTACGTAAAACACCAAACATCAGATTTATGTATTTACATAGACAGACATATAATGCCGTCAGCTGCTGTCGCCATTGTCATTGTCGACACGTTATGTGTTGCCGGGACGAAATATGGCAAAAATGCAAATGATTGTGGCAGGACATATGCTCAGACAGAAACCAGAAAACATTTTGCATGCAAATTTACTTCATACCGAGCACGCGTACTCACACTTGCAATCACATCTATCGCCAGAAATACAAATCAATCCCACACTCTTTCGACAGACAGCCATATAACAATGAAAAATACTGCCCGCTCTACTCCCGCTCTACTCCCACTCTCTTTGTTTCCGTATACGGCATCCTTTTTTTTCCCGTGGAAGTAGACACGTATACGAAAAAGTAACTACCGCTCCCCCTTCGCGATTCTGTTATTGCTGATGATGAGGATGTTGTTGTTGATGTTTTGGTTTGATGCTAGCTGCTACATATCGATGTAGTTTAATTGATTGCTTTTATGGAACCCTTTCTACTCCATCGCATTTCTTCCGTCTCTCTGACCAGGTGAAGGCAGTGAATTAATTTACTGCACGTGAATGTAACATCATCAGACTGAACTTTAGACACGTACACAGTTTTGCTGAACTTTATCAGATACGGCGGGTAGTATGATCGGATGAGAGCAAAGGTTATTAAGATATTCACAACAGACTCATTTCAAAGTAACTTTGATGTTCAATGGCGAAAAGAGAATTGAGGCTTGAAATTATGTCTGCTTATGAGATCATAGAAAAACTAGTACGTCTTTGTCACATGACTCGAAGAGATATTAGATCTTCAGCAGTAGTAGCAAAGCTAGCTCTCCGAAAGAGGCCTCAGACTGGGAGACAGCCTATGTTGCAACTTCTTCGACATTCTAATGATTGAAGTATTGAAAAAAGTTTAATTAAATAAACGCCAAAGGCATTGCCAGAACGATAGAGCGAGATCAACAATCCCGGAATCACGGAAGATGCTGAACAACGTCAATAAAAAACGTATTCATGTATCTGCTGGAGAAACGTAGCGACAACAGCCAGGCGGCAAAGTGGAGGCCGTCACTTAACGCGTCCTGCTAGTGGAATCATTTGTTTAACTTGGTTCCGCCATCAATAGCAAGTTTGGTGACAGTACCGAAATAACGCCTACAGAATGATGATCCTCCAGGTTAAGGAAAAACATGTTGTACAACACACTTATTCTACCCGTGCTTCTTTATAAAGGAGATACAGCGGTGATAAGAGTTAGTGATGCACAGGACCGAAGGCCCGGATCCGGATACCCGGGTCTTTACAAGAACCGACCGGACCGGTTCTTACAAGAACCGAAAAACGGGTCCAAATACCCGAACGGGTCCAAATACCCGAACGGGTACAAATACCCGAACGGGTCCAAATACCCGAACGAGTCCAAATACCCGAAAACGAGTCCAAATACCGAAAACGGGTCCAAATACCGAGAGCGGAAAAAAGACCGAGAGAACCGAAAACGGGTCAAAAGAAGTGTGTGAGAGTTTGAATGTGCGTATTTTCATTTGTTGAAGTCTGTGGCTTGGTAAAGCGAACAACGAGGAAAAACATTTGTTTTTTAATTTTGGCTGCTGCTGTTGTTGTGACTTCAAATTCTGGGGTGTGTTAGTCATTGTTTACATGCAAATATACGTTAAAATACCGTTAGTTCGCAGTTTGCAGAACGCAGCTAGTTCTTTGGCTTAGTAGTGTTTTGTTTTTGAATGTAAGCAAAGTGCATATCTTTCAGTGGAGAATACTAGTGAAAATAAACAATAACATAACATTCAGTAATAAAATTATCTCATTGCTATACTGAGGAACTAATTTCTAAAATATTTGAAGCATAAGTGTATGTATTAAGAGTATTTAATAATATATAATACATATCGATGGCTTAATATAAAAAGGGCCTAACTCGATAAAAGCTCTTGGGTTAACCCTTTATTGAGAACCGGTCGAAATACCCGGGTCTTGTTGGAACCGGACCCGAAAGACCCGGGTCTTAAAATACGAGGAACCGCACATCACTAATAAGAGTTTTTGAGACAACAATCCTTTGCAAAATCTATGGTACCATCTGTATTAAACAGGAGTATTTGCGTAGAATGAACCGTGAGCTGCATGAGCTGATGAACGTTTTTAAGCGCCTAAAAATATAGGGATAGCTCTGAATGGTCCATGAAGGTTGAATCCATACAAACGCTATAGACTAACACTGAAGGCCAGAACTAATTTGAAATTCAAAACAGTCGTCGGCGGCTTCTTGAGCAAATTTGAGTGGCTGCGAAAATTTAATTTTTAAAATGCTATCAAGCAGGGCGGCTGTCTACAGAGTAATGATGTTCAGGACATAGTCAAATTAAGGTATATTAAAACATTTATGCTAATGCGTACCTATCTTAAATTTAGCAATATATAGATTTCAACTAAAAAAAGTCGAAAAAATCGACATAATCAAAAGTGGACTTAATTTTTCACATTTTTTTTTTTGCGAAAAATGTCAACTAATCGATTTTCCGTGAGTCGGCTTGTACAAACCTAGGAGATATTCTAAAAATAACAAACCCATAGATTTTAATTATTAAGACAGCTAGTTGGGAAAGACTTTTAGTTTGCGTTATTTAGTTTTCATACAATAATTTGCCTTCCTACTAACTCAAATTATTACACCATTCCCCACATGTGAATACACAACAGTTTTAACCCGTGTAATGTACACATCACTGTGCTGAAGTAAATACTTGCACCGCGATGAACTTTTGCCGTCCGCCTTCTTGACTGCTCTTCAAGTGTTGGCATTCAGGGCTACAACACATATCAACCCACCAAAAACCCCATAAGGACATCCAAGGATACATGCGATGGTACTTCTCTATTCATCGACGATACAAGGGTGATTAATAGTCCAAGAAAACTTATTTCCAGCAACATTATGTGGAATGAAAACCAGCATCATCCATAGACGCACCACATTGCTGCGAGACAGAGAGACAATCACATCACTTCCAGGTAGTTTGCCTCCATTTTCGGAATCAATAAATCATTTATTTCAGTTTGTTAAAACGGAACTTTAAATATCTGCCAAAGGAAATACGTTATTTGTATGTTTCCGTCTAACTGTTACATTGTAAAAATGGGAACATAAATACCCGGAAAATTTAGTTGTAGTTGTATAAAATTGTAGCTTCACATATGAAAATAAATTATGGTTGTTTATCCGGATGTGCCAACATTTCGAATGACTAATTTTTACTACTCTCTCTCCCTCTCTTTCTGTCTCTGTATGACTGTTGACAAATATGTATGGTGCTTACAATTGTAGTGGAGATGTTTACAAGGATCGGTTTATTTACATGAAAATGTTTTGGATGAAAGTACTATATAAGTACCCCAAAGATTTTATTATTTCTGCTTTATTAAACTTTAGCCAATTGGAATATCCAACTTTAGCCAATTAGAATGTCCGTGCTGAATAGAAAACACAGCTTAAGAGCTTTAAGGATAAGACAGGCTATAATATCTTATTTACCATGATTGATGGACGACCGTGGTGTAGTAGGTGCGACTACCACAAAGCAAAACCCAGGTTCGAAACTGGGTAAGACCATACAATATTTTTCAGCGGCTGCTTCCACCTCGTAAATATATGTGTACTTCTTTAGTTGTCCCTAATTGGCCACTATTCGACTGTAATATTAAAGACAATAAGAAAGTAAATAATTGGCCTATTCAAATATGAATTAAATCTTAAGTGTCATAATTATAGACTTAGATTCCATGAAGGAACCACCGCGGAACTTCTCTCAAATTAGTGAGCTCCGCACAATATAACTTATATTCACACTGACCGGTAACTACTGATTTAAATACGGCTCCGAACGTCTAAAGCTATTACACAGTGCAGCACTAAAATCTTAAACCAATTGAGACCCCGAAAATCCGAAAGCTTATAATGGTTGAAGAAAAACCCTAGCTGATATTTGAATTGTTAACTAAGGTTTTTTCTTAATTCAATTTTTGACGTTTTCGACTGTGGTGGACATGTACTGAGTCTTAAGTCTATATCTCGTGAACTATTCGTAATATTACTTGGCCCTCTTCAGCAAATGTGTAGCTCTTAATTAGATCTAAAAATTTTGTCTTGAGATAAAATCAAAAAAACCACAACATCTTAATCAAAACAACAGATCTGTACAAAAATCGTAAACTCGTAATCATGAGTAAATGCGACCATTGGACCAAAACCTTAAGCGGAAATACGATCTCTATAAAAAGAGGGTAGTAAACGTGTCTGCGCCTTGTTACATGGAAGGACAAGACCCAGTTAAAAGAACTTTGTGGAAGAAGACAACAAACAAGTTGGTACCAGAGCTGGAAAGCATGCACAATACCGCAGTGATTAGTAATCATTTGGCAAAGAACATCAACAGGTTGTAGAGCCGAATTAAGTAAATTAGTAACTATGATTTTAGGATTACCTTAGGCGTTAATAAATATGTTCATTAACAGGACATGAATATAGAAATGCTGGAGTAGTGAACTACATTTAAAGCGCAGTCGTGAGCAGGACTCAAAATCTACTAGTTCTGTTGTTTCGAAAATATCTATCATTTTGCTGATCTCTAAAATTTGTTTAGAACAAATTCAATCCGTACAAACATAGAATCTTTTTTCCACGTGACATTTCATGAAATAAACTAAGCGTCGTTTGTTTTTTTTCGCCAGCTTTTTTATCTAAAAATTCCAAAACAATATTATTGTATTCTCTGCTTGATTGATTCCATTCTTAGTAGCATTACTCGCTTTATTGCTTCAATTTAACCCAGTTAAATTTTCTGTTTTTTTTTTTTATAAAAAAAAACATGGGTATTCGTTTAATTAACGATTTTTTCCCTGGAATGAATGAAATTGAAATTATTTTTTTTTGGGAAATTTACCGGGAATAGTGGTATAACAAATTTGGCATCGACAATCAATTCCAAATTGTCAAACAAACACAATTATTATAAAATTAAGAATTTTTGTTACGTGAAGGAAGAAAATCACATTAAAAGAACATATCGCCGTAAATTACACAAAATATTTTTAAATGAATATCTTATAAATATCCGAATGAGATAATTAAGCGGGTCCGTTTTATTACCTTACACGGATAATTACTCAAAATGCTTGAGATTTTCATGGATAGCCAACAAATTTGTTGCCTAAATGTGGTTCCAAGAAACTGACTAATAATTGAGAAATCCGTATAATACAGCAAATTTATTTAAGTTGCATCTACCATTATTGTTATTTTATTCTTTGATTAAAAAATATAGTTGAACGAACATTAATTAATGTAATTTACTGGAAGTCAATTTATAACTTATTTTTTATAAATATTTATAAATAAATATCTATAAATTATATCAGAGGTATATACAGCTCTTTAGATTCCAAATAGAAAAAAAACAAAAACTAAAATCAAACAAAACCTGTTTAATCGCTTTTTAATATTACGTCGTCTGCGGATATGCCACACACTTTCAACTTCCAACATTTAACATATGATTCATCAAAAAACCAACTGAAAGATGTTTCGGGATAAAAATCTGAAAAAAGGGACACGGATTGACTCTGTTCTTGCAGCTATTGTCTGGAAAACCCAACAGCACGCAAATTAACATAAATTTGCATAAAAGCCAACAGTGAAAAGAAAAGGATATCAGAGGGAGAAAAAAAAACAAACAATAGCAGGAATAAAAATCACGCAATACTTTTTTAAAAAACAGTAGAAAAATTAACCGGATAACAAACCAACTACCGAGTGTGGTGGTCTAACCAAACACGTGGGGGGGAGGGGCAGTTAGGGAAAACAACGTAGTTGCTTGTATAATTAACCCATGTTGCTTGTGTGGGGGGGATTGTGGCCGTTCGCGTTGCAGACATCGTTGTTATTGCGATTTTGCTGTTAATGTTAATGTCATGTAAGCATTTGCTAAATAAGCACAAAAATTGCTTTAAATTCTGGCAAAGAACGTGTGTGCGGTGGATAGTACGTGCATGTGAGTTTGCGTTACATGACCGAACAAATGAAGGAATCAACGTTAATGTCGGTCGGTATAACGAAAATCAAAATGAACAACAAATTGCGGTGAGCCAAAGAACAACACAACCAAAAACCGTCAGAACAATATGGCACTTAAGTCCACACACACACACAGGCATTACAGATATATCGTACATATGCTTATGTGAAAAAAAACATTTTGGAAAAATCTGTTGTGAAAATAGCCCATAACAGGTCAATACGCACGAATGCCTAAGCTAATGTCAAATAATGCTAAGTACCCCAACCAAAACGACAAAAGTATTACAAAAAACCAAAACGGCAACCACTCTATCGGAGGCAACAAATTAAGGCAACAATTTTATGTTTGGCAAAGAAATCCAATTTTCAACAAAATAAAATGCAAGCAACAAACTCAATTACCTTTAAACCACACACTTACAGTGCACACATGCCAAATGTTTGTATGTTTGTACGAAATGTCATAACATTGTCATTTATATATGGATAATTTCCCAGTAAAACAATTGTGAAACGTATTTGGCCACCGAGATGAAAAACCTAAAACGTTGTCCATTTCGAGCTGCTCTAATGCGGTCCCCACACGATACAACTGGTTGAAAAACAGAGTTGAACAACAAAGTTGGTCGGTTTCCTCACACTCGACAGTTTTATAACAAATTTCTTTGCCATTCTCTTTTGCAAATATTTGTTTACCCTGATCCTAGACAAGGTGTTAGAGGGGCGGGAAGAAGGAGAAAAAACGACAATTGAGGTATCTTAATATATATTTACCCTCGACACTGATTCACTGATTCACTGATTCCCTGATTCACTGACTCTGTCACGCAGTACGTAGGAATTTAAATAGGCATTCTATAATAATTCTATAAATAATAATAATAAAAAAATAATATTTTTTTTTTGTACAGAAATTGTGTTTTCCGAAATATTTTTTTTTTAACAAATTTTTTTTTTCCACAAAATTTTTTTTTTCCACAAATTTTTTTTTTCAACAAAATTTTTTTTTTCCACAAAATTTTTTTTTTCAACAAATTTTTTTTTTTTCAACAAAAATTTTTTTTTCAACTAAATTTTTTTTTTCAACACGATTTTTTTTTTCCACAAAAATTTTTTTTTTCAACTAAATTTTTTTTCCATATTTACAACTTACTAGTATTTATATATCCCTCAATAAAGTCAATAATTTTTTACAGGAATTCGTTTATTTTCGGTTTTCTTATCAAAACTCCGCAACAAAACTCAAAATATTTTGATTTTCATCCAACCGACGATCAACCTCACACGTTACAACTTGCTGAAATTGTACAAAGTGCGAGGGCCGCATAAGGACCAAACCGAAAAGCCATAACGAAGCGTAACTTAAATTTCTGATAAAATTTAACGTTGAGATCGATGACGAATCGATGTTCTATAATTTGAGTAATATTTTGACGACTTTCTGAAATAAAACGAAGAATTATATGAAAAGGTGCTATTTTGGACTAATCAGACAGCCTTTCTCGAAGCACAAAAATCTCCGCGCATACTCCGATGGTATACGAGTATGGTGACCTTCACATCTTTTTAACGCTAAAACACTTTGCTGGGTGACGAATGGCCAACAACGATTACAAGCGTTTTGCTGCAGGCGATTTTCCAAAAAGAAAAAAAAAACACCATCAATTGGGACAATTTTTGTTTTTGTATAACAAAAAATGGGTGTGGGAGTGTGTTGTGATGAATGTTTTCCAAGTTCGCTATTTGTTCCTTGATTTTGTTGTGCTCTGTCTTTTTTTCTTTCTTTCTTCTTTTTGCCCTGAACATGAATAAAACATAAAAATGTTTTTTCTATAAAAACAATAACTGCACAAAACATATTTGAACGTATGTCCGAGTCTCAATGACTCAAATAATGTGTGGCAATATTGGCACGTTTACGAGGAGTACCCACTCACTCACTCACTCACTCGAACTATTGTTCATTTGTGGTCGTTAGAGGAATTGGAGTTGGAACTGGAATTGCAGTTATTGTTTTTTCAACTTTTCAGTTAATCCAAACAATAAATGTTTAATGTCCGTGTCCCGTGTTTGGTGTTGTTGTTGTTGTTGTCGTCGTCGTCGTTCTTGTGGCGGCTATTGTAGGACCTCTCACTCGATTGCAGCAGTCATCCAGGCAACATCAGTGGCAGTGTTGGGGCAATTATTAAAAGGTGCCAAACGGCTGTGCCTTTTGTTGTGGTTTTTCGGTTTGTATGGAGTAGTAACTCTGGCGGTTTTATTGTTTTTCCTTTTTCGGTTTAAATTCATATTTTCGAACGTGTCTCATATTTTTTTTTTCCCCCGTATAGACAGAGTCATTCATTCTTGTCGAATGTATCGCCTTTTGGGGGTGTAGGTACGAGTATATGTTGTCATTTAGTCGATGATTAATGGATCGTTGGTGTTTAAAATACCTTGTGGCGTTTATGGACTCACAAGTATAAAACAATCATAGTTAAGAGTTAAAAGGAATTTTCGTTGTTGTTGTTTTGTATTTATTTATGTTTTCATATATACGTGATATACGTATGATTGTAGTCCGAGTTATGTATGTATGTATGTTCGTGGTAAAAGAAAAGGCTGACAACTGTTTTTATTTTTTGTTTTGGATAATTTATGGACTTGGCTGCTGTGAAAAATTATCAATTGCATTTTACAGCATATCGAGGATAAATGAACAATTGCAAAGATAGAAATATTGACAACTTTATTGTTGAAGTTGAACTGAGCTGAGTCGAGAACGGGATGGTCCATCTGGTGGCTTGTTTTTTAATCGTATGTGAAATCTGTTGAATCGTTTTTCACTTGAACCAATTTCCAAAGTCAATGGCCGAAATCAGTAACCCGCAAACCATTTTTCAGCGGCTGTTTCCACTTCGTAAATGTTGGCGACTTTACGAGTAAGAGAACAGTCTCTAAGCCATGGTAAATTTCTCTAGAAAAACATTTGCCGTCCGAAGCCGGCTTTAAACAGTAGATCCCGGTCAGTGGGTATACAAAATTATATCGCGCACAGCTCACTGTTTCGAGAGAAGTTCCCCGTCTGTTCCTTCATGGAATGTTAAGGGAAATAAGTAAGTAATTAATGATCGCTTACACGTAATGTGCTCTCTTATTCTTCAAGTCACTATAGAAAAATACAGTTTTGAATAACCGGCAGATGATTGAGCAGGAAATTTTTGCTTTATTGATTTTGTCACCAAGGACCAACAAAAAGATTTCCATTAAATTGCAATATATTTTTAAATCCATTTGTGACTTTTAGTCATCACACACAATATTTTCAAAATTCATTAACATCAAATTAAAAGCGATTTAACAAACACAGACTACCGCACTTTACAAACATATTAATTATTCATTACGTTATTACGAACAAACAAACAACCAACCAACCAAAATAAAAATATATATATAATCAAATGAACAAACGACAGTTCTTAATTAGTACATCCACACAATCATTAAAAATAATTAAACACATAATAATTTACATTCGATCAAAGAGCCAACGATGGTCATGTCACCGCCACTTGCATTTATTTATTTATTTATATCGTAATCAGTAACAATGATCACAAAATAATTTAATTAATGCCCGGCAAATAAACATAAATCCAAAAAAAAAAACAATCGTACAAATAAAATCATCAGACAAAAAAAAGAAGCAAAATAATAAAACACAAATGAACTAAATGAAAACACATAAATAAAGACCATGAAATGTTTCGACCCACAACCATTTTATCGTAAAAAAAGGCGGACAAATTTAACAAAAGAAACAACAACAATAATATCTGCAGACATTTTACAAAACATTGCTATCCTGTAAAGGACAACGTGTAAACTGAATTGTTGGTGTTGGGGTATTGCCTCGAATGGAAAAAAATATACAAAAGTTTATAAAAATGTTTTTCTATACACACGTCCTCTAGTAAATCTATTTTGAACACAAAAAAATGGACGGGTATGTGAACATAATCGTGTATATAAAATAAATATGTTTGTGTACATGTGTTAGTAACATAAATCTATTCACATATTTTGCTGTGTACAGAGGGAATCGTTGAAACGTTTACCATAGTAAGTTTAACTAATAATAGAAGGTAGTGGCAATTCCTCAACAACAAATATGCAAATACAACCCTGGGTATTTTGATTGTCAAATTCTCATACATAAATGCCAGACAGCCGACAGTTACAACTCGCGGCCCAATTTTAGCGATCCATAACATTATTTTTAATAGTTTGTTTGGCTTTTTGTATTGTTTTCTTCGATTTGAATTTTTAATACGAAAAAAAAAACTAAACCAACATTGAAATGTAAACAACAATGATGGTAAGCGCCCCGGTAGGCGAGTTGGTAGCGTGCTTGCCTATCAGCGTGGGGGTTGTGGGTTCGATTCCCACCAGAGGCTTTGGTCTGTCGCTGCAAAAATCAAGCCAAATGGTCTTTGTCACCCGGTTTACCCTTGGACCCAAAATTATAATATAAATTTACTTTGTATTGTAATTAATAAATAAATAAATAAATAAACAACAATGATTTTGACAAAATCAAAATTCTGTCAAAATGAAAAAATTGTAATCAGCTGTTTGCATGACTCTGCCTTTAGTTATTGTGCCATGATACCAGGGGATCATTTTCGACAAAACGACTTGTTAGGAAGATTCTACTCATTTGAGTATTCAGTGTCTTTCAAGTTCGAGTTTCTTTTTTGGATTGTGTCTTGTTACAGGTGTCAGTTGAAATTTATTGAAATGAGTTCAATTATGGAATTTTCAAAAGTGCATTTCGCCAAATGTGTATATTGGATATAACAATTTTATCGCATACTTATTACTGACACCCACGGTATACATACACGCCTGCAGCGTTGCAGCTCACAGTTATCTACAATTTCTAAAACTCCTCTGCGAGGACAGCGTCATGTTGAACATACAGCAAAAAAACGTTCCCTCTGGCTTTTTTTTCACACTCCATAAATTTTGTGAAATTATTTGTAAACCGCGATAAATAAAAGGAACAAAAATTGATCAATGAATGATTTTTCTTTGGCAAACGAGTGTTGGTAATGACAATCTATAGTTTTCTGCACCAGATTAAAATGGGATGTGTTATTCAGTTGGGATAAAATGAAAAAAAGAAACAATTGTTAATTCGATTGTTACTGTCTGGCCAGATACTGTTTCTGGGCGTCTTCTGCAATTTGCTATTTTCCCCTACATACACTGGACAAAACGTTGGAAAATATTTTTCGTTATTGGAATTTGAATGTTTGAGCAAATGCTGATATTTAGAACGATAAAAGTGTTAAAAGGTCAAAGCTGAAATTCAACTGTTTCAAGTTGATTTTTTTTTTCAAATCTGAAAGACATTTATTTGTTTCCGTGAATGTGCAAATGAAATGTGTTTTTTCTATGGTCACAGGCGACACCACAACAACAAAATATCAACTCTAAAGCAGGCATTTAAAGAATAAGAATTCAGTATTTCTTAATTGTTTTTCGTTTCTGTTTAATTTCAAGATAAGAAGAAACTATTTTGTAGTTTCATGTCATGACCGGTACCCAAACAATTAGTTCAAAAATAGCACTCATTGAGAGTGGTCGTGAATTGAAAATGCTGCCGAAAAATAGTGTCATATGGTTTCTCATTAATAGTTTGTTGCTGTCGTCCTGTGCGGATCAACTTCAGAGACTAAAATCGGAACTGCCATTCAAAACAGCGCTGGGCCGAGAACTTTTGAAACGCAGCAAAGTGGCCGAAATAAAATCATGGATGAATACGACAGAAAATCCTTGCAATGATTTCTATAATTTCGCTTGTGGCAATTGGCAAAAACTCAATTCCGCCGAGGTACAGAAGAAGGATTTCACAAATAAATTCCAAATCATTTACACAGCAATGGAACGAAGAATTGTTACATTTTTAACCAGTGAAAACAAACAAAATGTTACAGAAACAAGTAAAGTACAAGATTTCTATAAATCCTGCCAGAGCACAGCCTACAGCAGGGATACGTTGAAACCCCAATTGGAAGGGGTTCGAAAAGAGTTTGGACAATTTTCATTTCTCAAATCTGAGGGGACCAACGCAACGGCCGTTTTCAATTGGTGGTCGACAATAGCAAAAATTTACAACAAATACGGCCTGTCTTTTTTAATAAAAGCAACTGTGGATACTCATCTGAAAGATAGCAATCGCACCATGTTGTTCTTGCAACGTTCCGAAACTATACTGCATCCGGTAGTGGAAGATATAGTATTTGACTTTTTCACAGAATTCCTAGACGCCACCGAAGATGAGGCACGCTTGGCGTTGACCAATTTATACAAGTTCCAAAGTGCTTTAACGGATGCCGGTACCGATTCTAGATCTGGAAAAACTCCCGATGAAACTTATAGTCTATTGAATATAAGTGATTTAGAGGATCAATTCAAGGCTCTGTTTGATTCAAAGGAATTTCTAAAAATTCTGCTCAATAGCAATGCACAGCCAACGCAAGTCTATGTGGGTGATATACAGTATTTCGAAGATCTAATTGACATTTTATATGACACCGATCCCAACACTGTGGAAGATTACATACTTTGGCTTCTGCTGGAGGAGTATGTCACTGGTCTCTTTTCCTGCGCCTACACGTGTAACAGATATTTTGGCAAATACCTGCAACATACGATCTACAAAGAATTTCGCTCATTGGAATATGAGAACGAGATTTCACGACTTTGGCAGGAACTCAAAGCAACATTCCGATATGATCTACAAACGGATCGATATCCATGGATTACGAATGTCACCCGACATAAAGCCATACAGAAGTTGAACGCTACAAAGTTTCTTTTTAACACATATGATGATGAAGACTTTGACGGTTTCTTCAAGAATCTGCAAATAGATCCGGCACAGTATGTGAGCAATGTACAGAATATCCTTAAACACATCGAATCCCTGAGAGCTGATAAACTGCAGATAACGCCGGCCACAATAAATGACCTGCAAAGAGAGTCATATATGCCAGGGTATCATGATCGGCGAAATCTGATCAAATTTCCCATTTCTAGTTTGCAACCATACCACATGTGGCATTCGGCATACCCGCAGGCGATAAAATACGCTTCATGGGGCACGGTATTGGCTCACGAAATGCTGCACGGATTTGATGATTACGGCCGTCATTTTGATGGCAATGGCACAGCTCGCACATGGTGGGATAGACGATCATTTCGCGAATTCGAGAAGCGGCGACAGTGTTTCCAAACTCAATACAGCAAATACACATATGAGGGCCACAGCTTTCGCGACAGCGTTTCTCAGAGGGAAAACATTGCCGACAATGGTGCGCTGAAAATCGCCTACTCCGTCTATAACAAATGGCTGGACAGGGAGAGAACACTGCGCAAGGATGTTAATATCACTGACGGCTTTAGCAATTTCCCATACAATAATCAAGAACTATTTTTCATAAGCTATGCTCAATTTTGGTGTGAAGACATACATCAGAAATACCACAGTCATTATGTTACCGAAGATGTTCACGGGCCTTCGAAGTTTAGAGTTATTGGATCACTGTCGAATTTTCCTCAATTTGCCGAGGTATTCAAATGTAATGCGACGCCGAATGCACGCATGAATCCACCCAGAAAATGTGATTTGTTTTAGAATATTTGAATGTGAAGTGCGGATGTAATGGTAATAAAGAAGTATTAAAAGTATTGTAATATGTTTCAATTTGATGGGAGTCCTCAGATAAGAGTGCTGGACGATTATGTTCTCAGCAAAGGGGTCTGTATTTAGCTGTAACATTTTATTGTCTTGTAACCCAATAAAATGATTAAAAACTTTGTTTTCTATAAAAAATAGGTAATAAAATATACCATACAAATGGATTCCCATTTTCCCTCATGCGCGTAAGAGGCGATTAAAATGTATTTGGCCGAGGATCCAAAAAGGTAACCTTGAACTAAAATCAACACTCACAATAAAAACCTTATCAATCAACGCTAGTTTGAGGCATGTTTTTTTATTTTTTTTAATTCTAGTTTCATTGATAAGAAACAGAAAGACTTTTAATGTCGGTCAAAAATTAGTACTCATTGAAAGTGGCCGTGAAAATGTAAAAATGTGTTTTTTTTTAAATATTTTAATTTAATTTTTATTTTAACTCTATGAAACCAACAGTACAACGACTGGTATGGATTATAGAAATGTAGCAACGAAACTATAGTTTATAACGATACAAGCAAAGATCGCTTCAAGGATTTTCGTTATTACTATTGCGACAATTGGTAAAGAATTTATTCATCTTAGGTGCTGTAGAATGAAAAAAATTGAAGATATTTCAAATGCCAAATAATGAGAAATTGAATACTGGAAATCCCATAAAAGACAAAATACATGAACCATTTGTGAGCATAAAGGAAACATTCGTGACGAAATCAACGCTATACAGCCCGATATGCTCGAAAAAGTGAAGGAAAAAAATTCAAATTATTTTGTGGCCTATAAAGGCTCAAATAATACAGGGTTTTCCAACAAGAGATGTTATTGTGTTATTAAAATAAAAATGTCATTTTTTGAGATAAATGATCGGGTGTTTATTTCATAATAAAGAGCAAGGTATGCCATTAATAATGAATGACAACATTAGCCAAATGCCACCACGCTGACAGGACCACATCCTTTTCATGAGATTTTCCATAACCAAACCACAAAGTGGCTGCCCTAAGTCCTCAATAGCCTCACGAATTCTATCTTTGAGGTCTTGAATTGACTCTGGGCTGTTGGCGAAGACCTTTTCTTTCACGTGGCCGCAAAGGAAGAAGTCGCAAGGTTTAACACACAAGATCTCGGTGGCCAATTGTGATCACCTCTTCGAGAGATAATACGGCCCGTAAAAGAGCAATGGTTTCGTTGCTTGTGTGGCACGTATCGCCGTCTTGTTGAAAGTAATCAATATCATCCAACTCCGACAGTAAAAAAATCATTAATCATCTCTCGATAGCGTAATCCATATCGTAACTGTTGATCCAACCGCATTTTCGAAAAAGTAAGGCCCAATGACCCCGACGGACCATAAACAGCACCAAACAGTCACATGTTGAGGATGGAGAGGCTTCTCAACAATAACTCTTGTCTGTATCACGTCAAATTTTGGTTATCGTTTTTTTTTAATGTTTCAGTTCAAAAAACATTTTTTTTCGTAACGCTTAAGTAGTTTAAAAATTTGGAGTATCTTCAAGTTATGCTAAGAAAAGTGAAAAAAAAATTTTTTTTTCAAAAATAATAAAAATTGGGGAAAATCTGAGAATTGACGTGATACATTTCATTTCCACGAGTCTGCCTGCAAAAAATCAGCTCGATTGGATCACTGAAAAAGGTTTAAAAATCAGTCCAAAGGCTTTCACACAGGCCACAAACTTAAAAAAAAAAATCTGACGTGTACATGAAAATCGCCGATACACGTGTATTTTTATTTTTATCCCCTTTCCGAAAAAGTAAATTTGGTTCATAGGACAGAATGTGTGTAACACGGTGTTAGTAATGGCGTAGTTTCTACCTGTCAAATATCAAAGAAAAAAAGCTTCAAAAGTGACAGCAACCGAAATACCGGGTGATTCAAAATAACATCTCTTATTGAAAAGCCCTTTTTTTCAAATAAATTGTAACAGTATAAATTAAATAAAAATACCTCTTGTAGGGGAAATGAAATATGAAATAATCACTTATCGACATACCCTGTATGTAAAACAGTTATGGAAATTATCAAATTTCAAATTAGTTGCAAGATACTCTCCTCTTCGAGATAAAATTCTTGAGCATTAGCCTTACCATTGGGTAATGTGCCAACGGAATGGAACGATTTTAAAGATAATTTGAACTAGAGCCGAGAACACACGGCTTTGGTTTGTGAATATCGTTTTTTGCTGTGATTCCATCAATGGCATCATTTAATTACATACTTACAGAGGGTATTTTTCAATGGTTCTATATTGTTTATACTGATGAAGTACAATTTACCTGAAAAGATAACGAAAAATAATAATTGTATTAGCCAAATATAATCATGCATATGTATAGTCTTACAACAATTAAGTAATATGAGATGTATGAAAGCTGAAAAGTAATAGTAATAGTCAATATTTCAAACTACGGCTGTGTACGATTAGCAGAAAATCCAAAAAAAAAAATACACATATTTCCAAACAATAGTTGATAAGTGAAAAACATGAGCACATGGAAATGATAAATAAAAGGTAAACACTCCTATTAAATTTTATAAATGTTTCACAAATTATTGATATTTTTCTTTTTTCGGCATAAATGTGTGAAACATGTTCATTATTTCATTATTTTCTATGCATGCACATTTTAATTAAATATTTGAAAAATGTTCCAATATGTGATTTACGAGTTAAATATTTTACAATATTCTTTTTTGTTTGCCATAAGCACAACACTCACACACACGAGTATTCCTGTATGTGTATGTTTGTATGCGAATGTGTATACACCAGGGATTTTGTGGTGTAAAAAAAGGTAAAATGTTCATAGATTTAAATTGAAAATCTACAGATTATTCATAACATGTAGTCGTCGTATGCTGGCAGTGCAGTGTGTTTTGCCAGTTTCACTTACTAATTTAATATGTAAATCCCCGAGAGTTTAAACTGTTCATTTGATACTGACTGTGTTTGGCTGTCGGCGGTTTTTACTATTTTCGGGGGATTTTAGCATTTGTATGCATTTTTTTTTTGTTTGCCCTGATAAAGATTTCGGTTTGTGTGTGTGTGGCATGGAATTAGATTTGAAAATCAATTTGTTATAAATTTTCACTAATGAAAACCCTAGAGGATTTTGGGTATTTGTTGTGGTACAACAGGGGGCAGACAGAGTCAGCATCAGACAGCTCGGCAAAAAATGTTATTAGATTTACAAAAAAAAAAAAAAACACAATAAACTGCATAAATATGCATTTGATAATGAAGTTCATAGTAGGCGAGAGTAATGGGAAATTTTCGAAAAATGTTCGGATTTAGAATATGTGTGTTGGAAAATCAGGAGTGGGGTACTGTGTTATACATGGACATGGGTGAAATCATTAGTACAATTTTAAAAAAAAAAGTTTCGGAAATAAAGGTTGTTTCAGGTTCGAGTTTTTTATAGCGTTTTATTTCGTTTGGCAGATTATGTGGATTTTCTTTAGACTCGTGTCAAGTACGAAGTGTACAATTTTCTAAAATTACTTTAATTTAATTAGAGAATAACTAAAATCTACTACTCACATTTCACACTATTTTGTTTATTTTTAGTCATTGTAATCTGCCAACAGGGGGTGGAATACGAGAGATAATTTACAACTATGACAACCATATTAGTATTCTGTTAAGAAAATCATAATCCTGTCAATAATCTCGCAAATGCCGACATCTTTACGAGTAGGAATAGTAATCTCTATGCCACATAAAATATCTCTAAAAAACGCAACAGCCGACCGAAGCCATCTATAAACGGTGGGACTCTGTCGATGAGTCGTGGAAATGTCATCGAAGATTTCACCAATAGAATTGTGGTAAGCGTGCACAAGGGGGAATATTGCAAGGCAGCGTTTATCATTTATAGATGGTAGAACCTTCCATTCAATACATATGTTTAATTGCTTGTTTAAAAAGGATCTTAAACTTGAAAGACCCAGTAGAAGTGACCAATTGCTGGGCTGGCCAACCAACATTTCATAATAACTCGAAAACAACATGTGACTATGAAAATCCTATTACACGTTGCAGACATGAACGCTCAACTCCTTTAAAAATCGAGCCCACAGAAATTGAAAACTGAAAAAAATAGATTAAAATTTAAGATTTTGAATTTTTAGAAAAATGGCACGTGTACATTAACCCTTTAACCCGACAGAGTGGATGGATTTAAAAAATTTGGGGGTAAAGCATAACATAGGATTAATGTCGGGGGAACACATTTTTCCATATTTGCTGCTTACTATGATTTTTAATTTTAAAATATTTTTTGATTGTTTTTTATTGTAATTGTATACCTGAATATCTGCTAATCAACCCTTGCATAGACAGGAAGTATTTTTTAAACAACTCCGCCGATGATTTGAAAAAACTTGCCAATTAAAAAAAATACCACTCTGTCCCTTAATCATACTTTGTATTTTTTTCTTTCTATATACAAATGCTGTGGTACATTTCAGCAAAATAAGGCATGTCAACAGCAATTTATTTTCTAAATCTCAAAAATAAACCGGAAACGGAAGTAAAGTGCACTCAGCTTAAATGCAATACAAACATACATGCATACAAATACAATTGGCCAAACGGAAAACAAGTGTTTGTGGCGAAAACGCCGAGACACGCGACTACGAACCAACGCAACACAAGTCATTAACACTGAGCCAACTCCTACCACCGCAGCCACTACACGATTCTTGTGTACACCAGCACAGGAACAATGCGTCATGTAAGGACGTTAGAACGTAAAAAAACCAACACAAAACTAACAATAAAATTACAAAACAATAAACAGGAAAATTGCAGAATCGCGTGTTATTTGCAAACGTGAACAGGAGAAAAAGTACGGAATACAATTTAACATGAAAAACAAACACCGAGAAACAAGTTCAAAAACACGACGCGTGAAAACAACACATAGACGAGTGACCCTCCCAGCTCTAACACTGCCCACCGTAGCAGAACATTGCAGCAAATCGGTGCTGAAGTGTGGCAAACAAAAATGAGGTGGTACATTCTGTACCCGACTTACAGGAAAGAAGTGTTTTTTCAAGTGTTTAGTGTGTTCTCATCGTAATCGACATCCTTAGACTGCCATCATCACACTCACCCATGATGGGTGAGTTTGTTTAGATTTCTCGTTTTGTGGGTTTAAAATGTGATATCCTTTTCTTTGAATACTTACAACAAAAGGCAAGATGTAGAAAAAAAAACAACAAAAAAACACCGACACCAGCGGGCACCGGCGCACACCAAACAAAGGCATATTGTTCACCAAACAATTTTTTGGAATTTTAATTAAGCTTTTGTACACAAAAGAAATTGCTAATTGAAATGTGAAAAAGAAACATCCAGCGCCAGGGAATACGAAACAGCCACTGAAACGGCTTGTCAAAGCAAAATGTCAATATACGAGCATTAAGTAATGGTGGACGAATGACACCATGAAAGATGATGGCCATAAAATATTGCCAATATTTTTGCTGGCGGCCGCAAAAGAAGATGGACAAAAAAAAAACGGACTTTGTCGCACCTGAAACTATGCTTTGATTTTGTTTCCGCTATTGTTGATAAATTGTTACATCGAAATTTGTGTGGACGAGTATGGGCAGGCAGTAAGGAAATGTACCGGGGACAAAAACAAGGACATTTTACAAACAAATTGTTTGGCACTTTGAAGTATGCTGGGCAACTTAGTAGACATCGAAATGACGAATGGTTCACGCTTTGTACTTTGCTTTTATCTCAATGGTATTTTTTAAAAATGTGTGATGATATCTACTCGCAGAAAATGATTGAACAAAGAAAAAAAAACAGAAGCAAATCGATTATTAGGAAGAATACCTTTAACAATAACAGATATGGATATAAAATATTCGCAGACACAAAATTCATAGTTTTAGTTTTGCATCCTGTGAAACTGATCCAAAAACATTAATGCAAATACATATCGCTCATTTACTTGAATAGTGGCATAACTCAAAATAGGATTTTTTCCGGAGAGCCGTTTAAAATAGTATATTTCGTCGTACTTTCCAGCAAAACCAGGTTCGTGTGTTGGTAAGACTATCTAAATGAGTAAGAGAGTAATCTCTAAGCCTGGGTAAAGTTAATCTAGCCAAATCACTAGCCGTTCGGAACCGAATTTAAAGGTCGGTCAGTGAGTTTCTGTTTTGGAACCAAATTTAGTTCGAAGATTTTTTTTGAATGCAGCTGACCGATTTTTTATTCTTTGGGCTCAAAATTGTCATAACATAAGCATTCGGGAAAAAACTACCTTTTATCAATCCATTATGAATTTATTTTTTTGGGTCTGCAGGGCCTACAGGCCACTAGTGAAGCGTTTATTTGCCAACCACTTTGAAACACAGATTTTTTTTTCTGAATATAATAAAGTTGTAGAGTGAACAATTAAATTTTAGTGCCTTATTAACTCTTAACTCAGATGATGTTGTAAAATATACGGTTGACATCTAGGTATGAACTTTTGTAGAGTTGGAAGTGGAGATGATCGTGAGCGACAAGGTAAGTGCAATGATGATGAGGTGGCAACGCCTTACCAACCTACAGGCACCAGACTACTCTATTGGTAGACAGATTGTAGAAATCATAGATGACAACATTTAAGATCAATTACCTATCTATGTATGTCGATGGTCCAGCGACCGAGTAGTTTAAGGCTGGACCTTGGTTAGGAGTATATTTGCAGTTATCAGAGCAGTTTGGTTAAAGAAAGCTGGTCTGATGATGGAAATCTCGGTGACCTATGCCGTGTCCTATGTAAATGGACTTCAAATGAAAAAAAATTAAATTAGAAAGGTTGTTTCTTTATATTCCAACAAAAATGGAAAAAGTTTTCCAACTTAAATGTTTGATAGTCTTATTATACAGAGCCACAAAGGTATTATTTATGATGTTCAGCTTCATAATCCCCCAAAAACTATAACTTAATTTCAATCTGTCCCTTACACACAAATATCCAATGCAAACACAACAAAAGAAAAAACGCAACTTACACTCCTTTACAACAGTTTATTAGTTGTAGTTATCAGAAATTGTTAACATCCTTCGATTATATGAGCGTCGTCTAATGTGAATGCTATACGAAATTAATAGATTTCAAATTCTTAACCTCTGTCATGAATTATGCAGTCCTTAACCAAAGTTCTGAAACTTTGTAGACCTCAAAACCAGGCAAATAGCTAAAGTTTGAACCTTTCTAGTAAGTAAGTTTGTGTGTGTGTGTGTGTGTGTGTGGGTCTAAGGTCTGGTCTCTTTTTGATTTCCAACTAATCATCAATTTTCATAAATCAACGTTTGGAGAATGAGTACGTGCGTGGGTGTGTTTACTTTACCTTTGCAGCAAAAACTTTTCCATAAACTTTTTGATGATGAACGGAAAGAGCAAGAGGACGATTCTGATTGTGTGATGTAGATATTTCTCGATTTCAGGAAAAGGAAATAAAAATATTCCACTTGAATTGTCGTCGGCAATATTCAATTTAATCTTAGCAAGTCAGTTTATTAACCGCCACCAAAGGATACAAAACAACAGCAGCCATAACTTTTCTCTGTTGACCTTCTTGCTGATAATGGAGAACAAAAGCAGTAAAGAGCAAATAAGAAAAAAAAAATGCCAAAAATTCAAGAGCCTGCACGTTTTCCATTCGATTTGTTTGCCAGATTGCATGTGTGTGGCGTGCATACACACACAGAGGCACACTTTAGAAAAAATATTTTATTGAATATTTGAAAAATTTGCCGGCAGGAATTATGGAAGGGATGAAGAAGCAGAGAATTTAACCACCATTCTAGTCATATTTGAAACTCAAACCAGACATTGAATTGCAGTGTGGTCGACGTGGTAAATGTCGTTATAGTCCGGTTCAGATTTATAAATGTTTGGATATAAGAAAACTATTTTCTTGGTCTTCTTAATAATCAGGGTATTTGTAGTATAGGGGGAATACAGAACAGCCAAACCAGAGTGTTCGATGTTGGGACTTTAGGGAATGAATATTGGACTAGTTGATATAAAGCGTTCAATATAAAGACCGAACACGACAAAATATGTGCCTTTTCGTTCATACCATGCCCGAGGTTCTATTTGTCAAACATCGACTTTAGCATTTGCAGATTTTGAAGTTTTCGAATTTCCTCTTTCCAACAAAGCATGGACCACCGGAAGACATAATCTTACATTCGGGGTGACCAAAAATGTTTTTGGTGAAAGACATCAAATGTGGACGGCCGTGGAGACCTGGTAAGACCATCAAACATTTTTCAGCGGCTGCTTCGTTAATGCTGCCAACTTTACGAGTAAGAGTGTCATCTCTAAGCCATGTAAAATGTCTATAGAAAAACATTAGCCATTCGTTGCCGGCTTTAATAACTGTAGTCCCTGTCCACAGATAATGTAAATTGTATCGTGCTCAGCTAACTGGTGCAAGAGATGTTCCCTGTCAGTTTCTAAGTGGAATAAGTTGGTAAGATGTCGAAGTTAAGTTTCAACTTATTCATTATCTAAATATAATTGTTACTAACTCCACACACCCCATACGGGAAGTGTTCGTTTCGATGAACCCCAACGCACTTCTGTTTACCCCACATTGTTTTACAATATCCTCCATTAACAGACTATCCTCATATGCCTGCCATATTTCATATGCCAACACACACTCATATACAAATACACATTTCCAACTTCCTTCCCTGTGTTGTCAGAATTGTTTGATTGTTGTTTGCAGGATTGTTTTGATGTTGTTGCTGCCGTACGCCGCCGTGTTTCGTTGAATTTATTGCTGACTTGATTTCCAACTCTATTAAATTCAAATTGAAAATTCAATTTCAATGGGAATTTTATCGTTTGCAAACGTTAATAGACTCAACGAATGTTTGTTGCACACAATGGACAAAAAACAACAACAAACAATTGAGGTGAAATTCCAGGCTAAAAACGTATGGGGCAGAACAACTTTATGTGTGTGTGTTTATATGGTTTTTTTTTGTACCGACATAGAAACGAAAAATGTAATTTTCAACTTTTTGTTTTTGAAACGAAAGTTTAATCAAATATTCGTTGAAAAAACAACGTATCGCCATGACGTTCAGGATTTAACCAAATGTTCTGCTTGCATTTTATTTGCCCCAAAAGAAGCAAGAAAAATACGGAATTGAATGTTGCTGATACGTTTTTGCAGAGAAAAGAAAAAACGAAAAAGAAAACACCGTATCCATTTGTCCACTTGCATTTTACTGTACATGATGTCTGCCCATCATTCAATCGTGTCAGCTCCTCCTGGTTAACTCCTAAAAGAGTAGAATTTTTTTTTACTTCAATTATGGAGTTTTGCGTTGTTTTACCCCCCGTATTTTGATGTTTGTTTGTTTTTTCATGTCTTTAGCAAAAATAAAGTGTTTGCATATCGATATTTAAAACCCACTTCAGTTTTTTGCTTTTGGCTTCATTGCTCGATGGAGTGTTCCGTATGATGCGTGCTTGCATATGGGCCTGATGAATTCGTTCCACCCTTTATTTGCTTTGTAGGCTGAGCAGTAGCAAGACGACGTGTGCAGGCTGGCTGGATGACTGCCTTTCCCGGTGAAGTAAAAAATCAAACAACTCGGTTTTGTTGTATTGCGTATAGAATGACATTGAAATTTCCACACGACTGATTTAATGAGCGATCAAGTAAATTTATAATGAATGAATGATGCATCATCGCCGTCGTCATCCTCGCCGTCTGCAAAGACTTTGTAAACAACAGCCGCATATCACAATCGTTGACTGGGTGTGGTGTGTAGTTAAGGATGCGGATTAATGTATAAGGCGCACATTGTGGAGGGGGGAATGAAGGGGAATTACAAGAATTTGCATGAAACACAATTTATTCTACTCCAAAAAGTATGCAAATAAACCGAAAAGTATGCAATGGTTGGCAAATATTTGTTGACGAATTTCTCAAAAGTTAAGCAAATAAAAAATAACAGGAAATTTGAAGCTCTTGAAAATAAGAGAACGAAGAAAATGCTAAAGCAAAGATCTCGATACAGCACAAGAACAACTCACATAAAATCAGTGGAATTTATTTAAATGGAATTTCAACTTAAGAAATTCGAAGAAAACAACTAAACAATTCAATTGGCGTTAGTGTCAAATAACCTAACAGCCTGTTTTATAAAACTAATGGGGTTTTCGTTTCGTTAAAATAACGAATAGAAATTCTGTTTCATCAGTTTGGGTTTTTGTAACACGAAAGTCTCAATTAAATTCTAATTGAAAATTTTTTCTTATGTATTTTTGTTGTCTTATTGGATTCGTTGGAGTTATAGAAACACAATTCAGTTTCGTTTCGGTTACAGACGTTTCTTTTCGTCTTAGACGTTTACGTTTTATAAAAACAGGCTGTTAATACTTTTTGAAACGATGTGATGGGTAAAAGGAGATATTGTGTTTTTGATAAAAAAAGACATTCTGCGTCTCTCATTTATTTATTAATCTGTAATTGAAAGTATTCTACCAATAGATCTGGGGAATGTTGTAATTTATTTACTATATGCTGGCCATTGTCGCCCGAAAAGAAGAGAGTTCCATTTCCGTTTCTTCATGTACCACAGATTACCATAATCATCTATTAGGTGTGACCCAAAATATTCTATTGCTAAAAATTAATATTTATAAATGGAATAGAGGAAATGGCTCTATTTTTAATAAGAATTAAGAAATAGAGGTTTTTTCAAACTTTTTAAATGGTCTATATACTCAACTAGCCCTTGGCTTACTTGTTTACTCTAAACCCAATATTTCTTTAAATAAATGGCTGCATACTTTTTTAAGAATTACTAAAAAAAAAATGGCTACAACTTTTCAAAAAAAAAAAAAAATGTTTAGTTTTATAACTTTTGAAATAACTACGGTTTTGGTCGATTTTTAAATGTGGAACTACTTGGCTATGAGTGGAGAAATTTCTGGTTTCACGAATAACAACATAAGTTATACTAGTAAACTTCTAAGGATAATTTTTAAAATTTCGGTTTCTGTTAAAATATTAACTTAAGTTGTTATTTACAAAAGATTACTTAAATAGAGAGCTTTTTGAAAATATAGCATTTTGTCATCAATAACTCCAAATCCCCTAAAATGTACTTTAGCAAATATTCGTGAAAAACACAGAAATATCGCACGAAATCACTCAATTTCCCATTAGGAAAAAAAAGTTTATTTCGCTTAATCAAGATCTTTCGAAAACCCATTCGTTAACAATATGAATGTCAAACGTAAGATATTTTGAAGTCACTTTCCAAATAACTTATTTTCCTTTTTAAATGTGAAATGTGTGTTTTTCAGAACAACAGCTTTAAGCAAGAAAACAATTTTACTGTCAGCATTAATGCCTTCCACCAGGCTTAAAATTCTTTAAGATCATAAAGCATGCTTTGCGGCGCTCAACGACTCACACACAAACAACATTTCATTGTACTTCTCCCTCAGTCTGAAGGCACTTAAGCCTATTAGCAATTTGAAACGTATACTGTAAGCCCACAACTCGCTACTTAACAATGACTTCCCTCCTCATTATTACACACATTTTTTTTCTGGGTTTAAATGACGTCTAGACATTTATCGGAGACATCATACATGTGCACGCATGTCTTCGTGCAATGTTCGGTGACGCCATCCGGCATAAGGCGCACACATACACACAAACTCAAAGGTACATGTACAGGTACAGGTGGATGGGTTCTTAAATGTGATTAGCTGCTATTCAAATATGACATGTTTCGAAACGTCGAAAAATTACTCAAAACGGCCATATTTGTAAGTGTGTTACGTACATGGACGCTGACCTGTAATTAAAAATAAAACATGCAATATTTGCATAAACACACAAAGGCCGACTATTTCCGTTGCATAGATTGCGACACGATAAAATGACGCGAAGGTCTGAACAATCTGCATTATAGATGGGTTAGGCGGAGATTCGTTGCATACTTTAAGGTTGGGATAGAATGAGTTCTCACGCCTTTATTGAGACATGAAATTATAGTGATATTTTGAAGTATAACCTAAGGCGATAAGTGGTTTAGTCAATTGTAAACAAAAATTATGATTAGTAAGGGAATGTAATGGAATTTTGGTTTGTGAGACAAGACAAAAAAAAAAACGCTGGCCCGAAAAGTGAACTTCTTTAAACATTATCTATCAAAAAGTTCATCTGTGGGTTTTATAGCTTAAGCTAAATTCCTGTCATGTAGTACGTTGGAAACAGCACCTCATACTGGCACCTCATATTACATTTCTGATATGCCGAACACTATCTGTAATTTAAAGGTGATCAAACTCCTTGCAATTCAAACAATACGGCTGATAGAATGATTTTGTACAAGCTCACATTTCCCTGGTCTCAATTATCTAATTAATAAGTTATCTGCAGCATTTCATCTAAATTTATAGCCTTCTTTAAGGGCCACGAAACAAACCTTCTGTTCGGACTTGGCTAATAAAATGTAAATGTTGTTTATTATTATTAACTTACAAGTTTGATTTTCTTTTCCATTTACGAAAAAGTAAAATTTACATTGTTTAGAATCCCATCAAAGTCCTCCATAAACTCTAGCATACTTTGGGGAGTTTTTAAGTCAAATATTTCAACAATTTAATGGCTTTTGTCTTCTAAGCTATTGTTGTCTGTTGTGTGTGGCTTAAATATTGAGAATTCAATGAAAATCTATTAAGCTGTCAGACAAACATTTTATTATTATTGCTGTTGTTGTTGTTTGTTTGTTTGTTTTTGTGTCTGATACAGTCATAAAAAGTTATATTTTGCAAAAAAGAATAAATAAACATTTATACAGAGAGACGACGAAAGAAGCAAAATATGTACATATGTACATATACATTAGAGTGGGTAATTTGGTGTTTTTTCCATGCAGGAAATTCCAATAGTAAAATTGTAGTGATTTTCTAGTGACATTGTCAGTAGTACTACTGACAAAGTTTACCCCAAGCAATGTAATCGTCTATTGACAATTAACATAAGCATGTCATTGGAAATCTACCAGTAGACTGTAGTACTACTCTGTCAGTACCTAGTCAGTAGAGCTGTAGTCAGTATTGAGACCAAATGGAGATATTGGATCTAAAGATTCAGTAGTACATTTTAGTGACCATGGTAGACAATTTTATAAAGGGTTGCCAATACACAAAAACACATACATATATGCTCATTTTCATTTCGAGGCTGGCTAAACCTATCATTGTTGATTATTTAAAAAAAAAAAAAGTATTTAAAACTATATTACAGAAGAGGGGTTTTTTTTACATTTTAATACTTATTTCCTCGTAAAGTTTTGTCCGGTGTTTCGCTAAATTCGTTTTTGAAAAATTATGTACCAATAATTGCTGCAAGCACATTGCCAAAGTCACTAAGCCTTTTTTCCCGGTACATTAAAACCCATAATAATTTGTTGACCAAATATTTTGGTGGAAATTACGCTCAACGTTGCCAGCGAATCTGTAACAAGATTACGGTATATGTTAAATAAGTTAATTGTTAATTATGTTTGCGGAAAAAGAAAGTAAGGATATGCTTTCGTTTTTGGGATCCAGCAAAAACTTTATGCTCTGCGAAAATCTCAAGAACCGTGTCAAGTTTTTTGCAACTTCTTGACTGCAGGTACACTTTGAATTATCTGAAAAAAAATCAATTTATAATAGTAAGGGAGTGTATTTTTAATAAATCAGTAAGACGGGTTAGAAAAAACATACCTTTGGGAGGAAAATACTCAATTTTTCCTTTTGTAACAGCCCCACAAAGTCCTCACTCTGTTTTAAAATTTCAACGTCACTATCTTCAAGCTCACATTGGATACATCATTGTTTATTTAATACTGATCGGTTTTTAACCAATCTTTTATTCATTTTCATTGTATTCATCTTTTTATTCACAATAATTTTAATCACTTTTTTTTCACAGATTAGAATACAAATCAGTTCACAAAACACGTCATTTATGTAAAAAAAATATCTGAGACAATAAAAAAAGAAACAATTGTCAAAAGAAAAAAAAATACATTTGACTACAAAATCGTAAAAAAAAAATAATTGACTCTAAAATACTCTAGAACTATTGTCTATAATGTTTCTATACTCACACATAATAGAAAATCTGTTGACATTTTTACTAGTTCATTTGTCACCAGAAAAAGAGTAGTGACTTAGAGACATATGGTTCTTGGCTGACTACAGGGTTCGTACTGTTTTCAAACATTTCTAAACAAACAATTTCACAGTTTACACACTTTTTTTGTCAGTTAAAGTTGTTGAAATTTTTGCCAAAAAAAAAAAAAATAGAAATAATCAATGATCTAGAACTCGACTAACAGAAACAAAAGTTAATCGATTAAATCAGAAATTATCATTTTAAATTCCATTGAACAAGAATTTAATAGATTTACTGCCGGTATCCATAAAACGATGTTGTTCGTTCACACAGCGAATTCGAGGGCGACGCCTTCCTACTGGTTAGGGGTTAAAGCCTAACTTTGTTACCTCGGTCATTATAAAGGCACTGTGGGAATTATAATAATCTTAGTAAAACCCGACACACTCTAATATAGGTATACATATGCAGACAATCGACAATATTTAAAGAAATTGTAAACGGTGGTGATGGAATTTGTTAAAGTAACAATGGCGGAGTCTACTGAGAAATCATGTCATTGGTATCGACGGCATATAAATAGAAACACTCATATTAACAATAAAATATTATAGTAGGTAGACTTTAGCTGTTATATGGAATCATTAAGATTTATCTGGATGAGAAGTTAATTTACCATATCTTAAATCAAATTGTCATTCACATCAAGATGGCGCTTCGATTCTCATTTTTTGAGATGTTGCAATTTGTCTTATTTTTAAAAATAATTTTTTAAAATAAAGTTGTCTGTTTGGCGAACTGACAAATTGAATTTCAACCAAGTGTGCCAATAAAAACAATTTTATCTTTGAGTAACCATTTAAACAAAATAAATGTTCGAGAATTAATTTGATCTATTTTGTATAAATCACAAGTTATTACTTTGATTGTTTCCAAAAAAATCTAAAAATACTTTACCCCTAAGCTAAAAAAAATCTTTATCACGAAGTGTATCTTATTTTTGTTTTCAGCCAAATAAATATTTTCGTAATTTATAACTATTTATGAAATCTTGAAACTATAAAAATGTTTGATTGAAAATATAAAAAAATCAGTGTAACGACCCCAGTGTGTCGGAAAAAAAAACTGTTGGACAACTATATTTTATTGAATTTTATAAAAATGTTTCAAATTCAAATTGTTAACATTTGAATTACAATAAATATTGGAAAAGATCCTAACCAAATATACCCTTAAATGCAATTTATTTACAATGGATGGCATGACCGAGACTTTTAATCCCATGGAGGATTATTAATTCACACAAGTGGGGACATATAAACCTCTGCATTACATTTCAATTTAGCTGGGAGATATGAATACAAAAAAAAAATTAAACACAAAGTATTTGCGGAGTAAAACCGGCCATGGTTTTTAAAACAATCATCGATAAAAGCAAATACAATAGGAGAAATAAAAAATTGGGACAAAACGAAATAGCACAAAAAGAAGCCAACAAAACAAATAGAAATCATTGGAGACCTGATAACATTAACCTGTTTTGCAAAGGACCACCACAGGTAATAGAAAGACAATAGAAGGATTTCGGCCAAATAAAATTTCGTCGTTTTATATTTTTCTCGTTTTTTTATCTTCTCTTACGGATTTGTTGTTTTTCTTTCTTTTTAAATTGCAACATCATCAAAAATACTGCCAAAAGGTATAGCTGCACGAAGGAGCAGAGGATATAAAAAATAATAAACATAAGGGAAATCTATATTGAATCGACATTATTAGTATCCTTTTGTGTACACAAATGCCAGTGAGTGTGTTGGAAGGCAGGATACGTGTTTTATAACGTTATTTCCAAGGATATTGTTTTATTCCTTCGCATACATACGTGTACGTGAGATGATAACGAACGACTGTCTCTTACAAATATCTGTGTGTGTGTGTGTGAATAGCTGCAAATGTGTACGTGTGGGAGGGTGTGTGTGTGTGTTTCAATAGATATCCTGTGTGCGTGTGTAAACAAAAGAAAAAGGAAATTCCCGCCTGACCATTATCCTTGTAAAATGTTGTGGATACAGCGTTTGAAAACTCCACGGGCATGCAAAAAAAAACAGGAAAAGTTTTAAGGCAACAAACACAAATAAAAAATGTGAAAAATTTGCTCGCCCCGGGGGATCCAATGTAAAAACACTAAACTACATTGTTTTTATGACATGAAATACCCCAACAACAACAAAGACAGGAGTATCTGTCGACAACTGTGAATTATAGACGTTTATGGATGGGGTCTTTTATGTGTGAGTGTTTTTTTTTTGTTCATAGTTGCTGCCGTGTCTTTTGCTGCTGCTGTCATAGGGTTTATTGAGTTTTGAATGTTGGTTTTATGATTTATTGATTGATCATAAATTCATCCAATAAATGTTGAAGGCGATACATCTGTGGGAGATACTTGGTCTACAGAAATTGTCCGAAAGATCTATGATTTTTTCGACTACAAGATTTGAAATACCAATCTAAAATCCATAAACATTACTCAACAAACCATTCATTAAAATTCCATTCAATTAGTTTAAATAACAGTTGATAGGTTACACGATTATTAAAACACAACATTATCGTTGTTCTAACCTATCAATTTACATCAATCACAAAAGAATTGCCTCCAACACGAAAAAAAAACTAAATCGACTAGCACTGAACTAAACTACAATTTTTTTTTGAAAACGAAAGATGAAAAGCCGAATTGCACAAAATTTCAACGGCATCACAACGAATCAAAATCACATTCAAAAAAATTACCTTCAAAATATTGTGGCAACACAACGACCGATGAATTGTGTTGCCAACGTTCGTGGCATGGCATCAAACAACCTGTTCCGCAGCAATTGACTCCAATCCATATCAAATTGAGTACGGGGCACTGGCGGCGGCCGGCCAGGTGTAGTCACACACACACACACACAGACACAAATATACGACATGACAGTTTTGCTGACATTCACTTTGCTCTACATGAACGTCGCAGGCGCGCCATGAACGACGACGACGACTAATTTATCTCGAGCAGAAAATGCTGCATGCAACAACAATGGCCACAGCCATACAAAACGTATTACAACCATAACTAATGTTGAAATGACTCCACAAACGGCAACCAGTGGCCGCTGTGGTAGTAGCAACATTTAATAATTTTCGAATTTAGAAAACGGAGTTCTATTAAAACGGCAGTGGCAAATGTTTGGAAAGGCGTACGTGGAGTATTGTAAGGGGAGGGGCGCACTATACACATTTCCAATATGAAACTAAAGAATATTGGATTTTGTAGTTTTTATTTGTTCAGTGGATGAAGACAAATGAATATTGGTGATCTTCATGCCCAATATTCATGATATGGCTCCACCTCTGGTTTGCCATTTGTTACAAAGCGTTTTGCAAATTATGCCAAACTCAACTTAGTTTCACAATAATGATTACATTTTATTTGTTGTTTCCGTGCCGCTGTCAGTTTCATTGCATTGTATTTTGTTTAATTTTCATAATTGATATTTTTTTTTTTTTTTTTTGCTGAGGCTGCTGCCACAAACAGTGATTTTGATTGTACTTTTTTTTTTTGTAATTTGTATGAGTAAAATCCTTTCCAATATGAACACTGGCCTAGCTTTATGTCTAGCGAAAGCTAGCGATGAGCGACTACGAACGGAGCATTGTTGCAGTTAGTCTTTGAAGTCGTATCCGCTTCATCCCGAAAGGTTCATAATTTTCATGTGAAAATATTATTGTCTGTTATTTACTTTTTCTTTGTGGTAGAAAGTCTTGTTGGCTGTTTTGTTTTTTGGTACTAACGACTTTGTGTTGTTGTTGCCATAATTACAATAATGAAAGTTTATTCGGAAACTAAGTGAGGAGATATTTTTCTTTCACCAACTGCATAATTTGACTACAATACATTTTTTTATTTTCTTGAAAATATCTTAAGTATTATTGTAACTACTTCAATCGAATCTTCGGTAGTGACATTAAAAATAACAAAAAAACACCTCTTGTTGGAGAACCCTGTATATATTAACCCTATTATTCATACAAATTTTAAAGAGCTTTACAAACTTTTCTTAAGAAAGACGTACGAAAGTACAAAAACAAACATTTGTAAAGCTCTTTTAAATTTGTATGAATACAGGTGTTAATATATAAAGGGTTCTCCAGCAAGAGGTGTTATTTTGAATCACCCGATATTTCGGTAGCTGTCACATTTGAATCTTATATTCTTTGACATTTCACAAGTAAAAACTACGCCATTACCAAAAATGGAACGATGCATGCGTCAACAACGCATTGAAATTATTAAAATTCACTACAAAAATGGTTAAAATCTTGCAGTCACAGTTCGCAAAACTAAAAAATATCCGGACCGTGTTATCTCTCGAAGAGGTGATCACAATTGGCCAACGAGAGCTTGTGATTTAACGCCATGAGCCCAGCGTCGATTCAAGACCTTAAAGATATAATTCGTGAGGCTATCGAGGACAAAGGGCAGCCACTTTGCGATTAGGTTATGGAAAATTTCATGTAAGCGTAATCGTGGTAGCCATTTGGCTGATGTTGTTTTTAATTATTAACGAGCATACCTTCCTCTTTATTATGAAATAATCATCCGATCATTTATCTCAAAAAATTCAATTTTTCTTTGAATACCAAAAAAACACCTCTTGTTTGGAGAACTCTGTACACTGAAAAAAAATGGTTGTACAATTTGATGAATTTGTACATCAATTTGATAATTTGGACATCATTTTCCAAACCTACTACACTTTTCTTCTATTTGATGTTGAACTTTTCATTAATTTTACATAAATTCTGTACATCAATTTGATGAAATTCTACATCAATTTCATGAACTTTGTGCACCAATTTGAAGAATTTTGTACGTCAATTTAAAGAACATTGTACGTCAATTTGATGAAATTCTTCATCAATTTTGTACGTCAATTTGAAGAAAATTTTTAACAATCGATTGATTAACAATTTTGCATCAATTATAATTTCTATAAAAAAACATTTCTATATTCCAAAAAAAATTGCAAAAAAATAAAACATTTCCATTTTTCAAATAAAACATTTCCATTTTTCAAATAAAACATTTCCATTTTTCAAATAAAAATGTTTTATTTTTTTCTTTAAAGAGTGTTATTCTATGTATTTGCTATGATTGCAACCCAAATACCTTTTGCAATGATACATACTACAATTATTGGGAGAATTACTCTTTAGTAGCGAATATCCCCAAAAAATTCAGGCAGTAAAGCCAAAACAAACACAAGCACAAACTTCTTCGTTTTGTGCAATACCACCGACAAAAATGTTTTAAAAGACCCACTCCTTCGTTTGATGAACGCAGAAAACTAAATATTTCAAATTGACGAATTTTTTTCATCAAGTCAATGAATTTATTCATCAAATAAATCTATTGAAGAATCATTTCCATTGATTTGATGTACAGTTTTTTTCCGAATATTATACATTTCATTGTATCGAATAGGTATAACAAATCTGTGCCACATCTTCCTGCAAGAATATAGCCCAAAACCCCTAATCAAGTTATTTTGTAGCAGCTTCAACACTATTTGATGCAGAAGAACAAAATCGCTGGTTCTTGAGCGTAAAATTCTTCCCAGCTTCAGAAAATATTAACATAACTTACAACACCAACATTTTTTTTTGGAATTCACAAATTGAATTTCGCAAATTTTTATATCGCAAAAATTTATATATAATAAAGAAGAACTTTTTACTATTTACTAAAAAAGATTGTCGCAAAATCGCTGTTTTGTTTGTAATAATCCCAAATAATAAAATACCCTATCGGGGTTAGGAAATGTAGGTAAGTTGATTTAGTTTATGAAACTTTCTCCACTTTATTGAGTTTTTTAAATTTTTATTATTTTTAGTGGATGTCAATCCGAATTGATCTGGTGGTTGTTTTTAATGGAAAAACAAATATTCCCAAACGACTTTCTGCAAAACTGACTTTTCTAAAATGTAATTTATACAAACACATACAAAATCCTTCCCATAAAAGCGCAAATATTTGTTTTTTGTTCAGTTCTGTTGAGTTTCACTGGTTGTTGTTTTATTTTCACCTCCCAATCCATGCATAAGCAAAACAATTGCATGTATTTATTTAACCATTCAACCCAGAAATTTATCTAAAGTTTGGTTTTTGTGTGCAATGTTTGCTTAACTTTACCAGTTGTTCCAACTCTAACTGGAGGGCTGCCCGCCATTTCCTTTGGCACCAAAAAATGGAACACAGATCTTGGTAAATGGGTGTGTTGTGTGCAAGTGTATAAGAGTATTTGAACATTAACGGCAAAATACTACTACCATAGATGTTGTTTGTGCTATATCCGGCTTTAATACACTTCCGTTTCCGTTTTAATACCGTATGGTTTAAAGCCTCACACACACAGGCAGACCGACACCGACATGGACATGGGAAAATTCTCTTCGTTTCCAAAACTTTGCGTGTTTTATTGTCGGTTGCGAGCATAAAAACTTTTCACTGCTCGCATGGCTGGCTACATACGACTAGGAATCCGTGCCACTCATGTGGCAGTGGCTGTGGATCAGGATCCTTCTAGTAGCTTAACTTACGGGTATTGTTCAGAACCAATTGTAATTCTTTTATAGTTTACGAAAGGATTTAAACAAATGCACACAGTTGTTGTTTTTGTTTATTTCTAAACAGAATTTCAAAATTTCAAATACAGAAAATCAGGGTAGGAGTGGGTTGATAGAGGCAAAAAGTTAAACTTTTCCCATAGAACTTTTACAAAGCCCAATTGTCGGCCCCCTCTCCCTCCGTCAGCCTTAGCATATGGAAATTAATGTTCATTTCCGGGATTTTTTAGAAAAGGCGTAATCATCAATCATTTTTCTTGTAGAATAATTTTGGTCTTTGGCAAAATGGTTTCCGTACAGATGTTTGCCCTGCAGAAGTTGTCCTACAACAGTTGAGGTAATTGCTACAAAATTAACATTTATCCGGTTTGTTATAACTGAAAGTATGTCTGCGGCTGCATTTATTTTCCTCAAATTTGTTTTCGAAATGGGCGTTTATATGTGAACTGACAAAAATCTACAGCAATACATGGAATTGATTTGAATTACTTGGCGAGAGCTTAGGCTGTATGTGTATTTATATTGAAAATCACGTAATCCAGTGGTTTATAGAACTTTTTAAACAATTTCCGTTTTTTCTATTAACCGAAATAGTGACTGAAAAACAAAACAGAATAACGGTTAACACCCTTGATACAGTAAAAGTTAATAAACTGTTCAAACTAATGCCAGAGTAAGTGGTCTATCGAAAACTTTTCGGCAGACACATAGAATGCAAGTCTAGAACAACTTTGTACGAAACGCAAAGAGAAATCAACGTAGAGTCAAACCAGCAACAAAAAGACTAACATGGCCGAGGTAATGGAGGGAAAATAAATGTAGCTGTCGCCTTTCAGCTGGTGAGTTGTAGTTTCGATACTGGGTAATCGCTCTAACATCGACATTAACATTTAAATTTAATAGAAAATGAATAATGTATTGATATACATGCATTTTCATAACATTTTTCTGAACGTTGTAAAAATTTATTACGTTAGAAAAGTTCATAATTTGATCAATTCATTTAAAAAAAAGGTTATTTTGCACAGTAAACTGCCTTCACTATTCTTTTTTTTCATAAGTAATTACGACAAGTTTATTTTGTGTCGTTTCTGAGCTGTCTGCGTTTATTTGTTGCCCAAAAACAACCGGTACTGTTGTGACCAATGCTGCGATTTCATTTATAACCATAGCTGCATCTACCGACAGGTAACACTTCATGTGCAACTCGTGCTCAAAACAAGTGTGATTATACCGATACACATAAACTGTAATGTCATGCATTTATTTGGTGTGCTGACAGCGCAACCGAACAGTCATGGCCAAACAAATAGCAGGGAATGATGTTGCCGGTTTTTTCATGCTGGCCCAAAGTTTCAGTTTTTTTCTTTATATAAATATATCTGTGAATTTGTTACGAATTTTTTACTACTTCATCGTCGAAATGTATATTTAAATTCGTTTGAAAATGTTAATTTATAACTATTTGATTGTGATTATGAGTAAAGAAGTAATGAACGTATAATATGGATATTTTCGAGAAATTTCACTTATGTAACGTCTGTTTTCTTGCTCAGAATGAAATCTTTTGTCTTTGGTAAATTTTAACCATTTATGGCAATAGGTCTTCCTTGAGCAAAATATCTAAATCCAGAACCTTTTGAAATACATCCCGTCACAATTATTCTTTGGGGTCAGTCTTCTATGCGATGCGATGGCAAATCACCGATATGGGCCTGTACAGGTAACTAATTTCGGTTAATATTAAAATATCCTAAAAAATATCAACAATAAAATTCTAAGACGGTAGATATGTCGATCTGCCGTTCCGTCCGTTCGTGCTGACAGCACGATGGCGTCGAAATCAAAAATTTACGAAAGCTTCAAACGTTTAGTAGACGTCAATTTATACAAAATAAGTAACTTTCACAAAATCTATGAACATAATATTACGAAGATTTTGTGACACCTTCGTAAATTCGTAAAATATTCTTCATAAAATTACGAAAATCATGAAATTTACAAAAATCTTCGTAAATAATATGAAGAATGTTTTGTAAATAATACGAAGAAAATGTTTTCAGTGTGGTTACGATTCCCAGCAGAGACTTTGGTCTGTTGCTGCATAAATCTAGGCAAATGGTCTGTGTACCAGGTTTACCCTTGGACCCAAAATCAACCATTGTAAGCCATTAAAGTTTAGAAGTTCTAAATTAAAACATAATAATTGAATCAAGTTGTCCTCATCACACATACCAACGATATAATTGGTCGAACCTGCTTGAAGACAAGAGCTGTTAACTATAAACAATTCGGCCCTAATCAAAATTAACGGTTTCCAAACAAAAGATATAAGTCGTTGCGCCTGGTTCGAATTTAAAATAATCCCCTTATTTTCAATCTAGCCTTTTTTATTTTTGCGTTTAAGAACAGTTGAATTTCTTTCATCACGTACTTTCTGCTTTTTATTAGCATTGATTAACGATGCCCTAACTCAAGGTGTCCTCACTGGATGCATACCGATATAGCATTGGACGATAGAACTCAAATACATGGTGGTGCCCATAGTTTGAATCTACAACAAACCCCTCTTTTCCCATCTATCGTTTTAATTTTTTTACTATATGTTCAGTTGCATTTTTTTTCTTCTCGCAATCTTTAATTTTTATAAAAGTGTGATTTGTAATTTTACCGACGATTTCCCATCACTGTAAGGCGCTATCTACAGTTCCCAGCTGGAGACTAACTGGGATGTGTGATGGTAACTCAATAAAATTAAACTTAATTTTTAATAAAGTCATATGATTGCGTCACGTCCACGGCGAAACTAATCTCTACTTATTCAGACCCAATGTGGTCTACCAGAATTACTACAGATTATTCTCCATACTATATAAATCGTATAAATAGAATTGCAAAATAGTTTATTACTATTTCAATTGGTTTTCTCTTCTATTTGCCAACACCGAACTGTACACACAATAATTGGTCCATGACACTGCGGAGTGTTTATGCAAATGCATTTTGTAGTTAACATTTGCATTGTTGTTGTTTCTACGCTACTGAAAGGGGATTTGAAATAATAATGTCTGCATTTAAGCGATAAGCCAGCTATGACTGTTCACTTTTGTTTCTCTGTGTGCTGTCACTAATATTTAGCTACAGCTTTTCCTTTTGTTCGGTTGTTTCTAGTCGAAGCAGCAGATTTTGTTGTCTAGCTGGTGACACAAAAATGAAACAATGGTGGTGTTTAATATTTTACGACTGCATGCATTTAGTTTGAAGCAAAAGATTTGCACGGACAAATGTGGAACAAAACGGAGCCGGTTATGTGAAAAGAGACTTCAATGGAAGTAAAAAATTATGACATAAAGATCGCTATCGACTCCTGCAGATGTCTAGAAACACTGTTCTTCTCATTTAAATGTTTTGCATAGCAATTATTTTAAAGATAGTATAGGTGGCGCCATTCAAATCGATGCCATCGATTATCTATTGTGTCGTATGGAAATTGACTGTCATTTAATGTTACCCTCGTACATGTTGCCGCCTATTATTATCACTTTGTCAATAATTGGAAAATAACTTTGTGGTTAAGTATGACATTAACAACGTTTAACACGTTTGAACAATGTCTCCTTCGGCTTATTAATGATAATCTGTTGGCGTTGTTGGCACCAGAGTGCGTGCGTCCGACTGTCTCACTGTGTGCGACATGATTGTGATTGTGTGTTCAAGAAATGCCCGAGGAAGTGGAAGTGTTAATGTCAACGTCATTGTCGTTGTCGCTATTAATAAAAACGGCTTATGCCTGGGATAAGTTAGATTGAAATTGTATTGAATTTAATTAAAAACCGGTAGATGAGAATCGTATCTGACTCACTGTCTGTTTCTATACAGCGAGATTGATTCATCTAAGACGATAAAAATTTTTTGTATAGTTTTCCCTTAAGCCGGCCGATATGTGTGTATAACAAAACAAAATTATATATGTATAACTTAAACCGACAAATTTGGGAATTTTCTGGGCCAATTACAAAAAAATATATATAGGGTGAGCCATCTGTTGCAGACCCTATGGCAAACTATGAAAAACTTTGACATTCGCCCGGTATTTGACTTGGAAAATTGAGACGAAATAGTGAAGCTGTACATTGCAAATAGTTGTTGAGTTTAACTTAAATTCCAAAATATTGTGGCCAGTTTTCTACAGTATTCGTCGATTTGTGCCTTTCATCAACACCCAAGTTGTTCCAACCAACTGGTTGAAGGTGTAAGTCGGTACAGTAATGCAGAGGATCCAAATTTATCTTCTCTTCACTGGGCTCAGCATTTCGCAGTCAGTGGCACTACATTGTGGCGCATTGTGAAAGTTGATTTGCATTTGTTTTCATATAAATAACAATTTACTCAAAGAATATTGCACGTAGATCACGGCTCTTGAAATACGGCCAAGCAGCATTTTAAATATGCCGACACTGAAACTGCTTTTTGGTTTCAAATTTTAATAACCGACAAGGACCATTTCACACTCTCCGGCAGTTACTCCTTAATAATATTGAGGCATTTGGTGAGCGGAGAATTTACAAGAAATCCATGAGGTTTGGTGGCAAAAGATATACAAAATCGAACTTTCAAAAACAATTACTTTCATAGAGTTTGTCATTATTAAAAAAGTATTTTTCTTCAACAGTCGCTGGTAATCGATATCGGTAGATGTAGGTACATTACATCGGCCCGCAAATGCGTAGAACAGACCTGGTGAAATAAAGATTTCAACAAGATGCTGCAATGCAAAAAATGCAGTTTCTGGAACGAAAATTCTCTAATGTAAAAAGGCGAGATTGACCCACCCGGACATCTTAGTGTGGGGTTATTGGAAAAACAAGGTGTGCATCAGCATGACTCAGCCTATTGACAAGCTAAAGGCCGAAATATTCGCTATACTGCCCGAGTTGCTCGAAAAAGGAGTGGAAAAGGCAGCAAAAGGGATCATTTTTCCGTCTTCCAAATGTAGTCCGAATAAATTGTTAAGGACCATCTTTAATATATATTTACCCTCGACACTGATTCACTGATACACTGATTCACTGACTCTGTCACGCACTACGTAGGAATTTAAATAGGCATTCTATAATTCTATAAATAATAATAATAAAAAAAAAAATATTTTTTTTTTGTACAGAAATTGTGTTTTCCCCAAATTTTTTTTTACCAAAATTTTTTTTTCCAAATTTTTTTTTTACAAAATTTTTTTTTTTACAAAAATTTTTTTTTTCAAAAAATTTTTTTTTTTCAAGTAAATTTTTTTTTTCGACAGAATTTTTGTTTTTCAACCAAACTTTTTTTTTCCACAAAACTTTTTTTTTCCACAAAAATTTTTTTTTACACAAATTTTTTTTTTCAACAAAATTTTTTTTTCCAAAAATTTTTTTTTTTCCAATTTTATTTTTTTTCAAAATTTTTTTTTACAAAATAGTTTTCTCAAAATATTTTTTACAAAATTTTTAAAATTAAGTAACAAATACTTTCTCAAGCAAATTAACGGGCGCCATAGGCGCATTACAACTTACTAGTATTAAATAGAAATACTTCAAAGAAATCTGTTTTTTTTTTGAGTAGCCCAATATTAACCTACTTACTTAATTATTTGCCTTAACGTTCCACGAGGGAACAGACGGGAAACTTCTCTTGAATCAGTGAGATGTGCGCGTTTAAAATCGGCTTCGAACGGCTAATGCATGATCGAAGGTAAGTTCTTCTTCTTAGCATTGCTAGTGGTAGAAACCATTTATATTTTCTTATTCGAATTATAACATGAGAATTAGAGAATTTCAGGATAAAAACATGGGACCTTTTCTTTTGAACATTGCAAGGAATTACGTGCAAATGTGTAGGTTGTATGAATAGAATTATTGAAGCCAAAAAAAAAAACAATTTAAACAATTCGGATTTGCAGATTTGTTTCAGAATCCACTGTGCCACAAATTGTATAAACAACAATTGTTTACATATTTCTATGATATATGCAAGCGATTTCTTGTTGTTGCTCTAAATATTTCAATCTTTTTTTTTTCGATGAAGTAAATCTTTTTTGTTGCTGTTTGTTTGTTTGTTTGTTTTCTGATACAATTACAATCAAATATTCAACTGGAATACAATTGTCCATGCAACTAAGAATTCATGTCTGGTTGTATATTTTGGTTTACGTTCAATGTGTTCAAATAATTTGTTGCGTTCTTTACAAAAACACACACATAGAGAAACGAACAATTGCAAATGCAATTGGAAGTGCAACGGCAATAGCAGACACTGACTGCCATTGCCACTGACTGCAGGCAGAACTGGCAGTTTTTCATAGTTTTTGCAGTCAATTAAATTCAATTTGTTTTATTGTGGCATGCTATGGACAGACAGACGAACGGACGGACGAATGGAACGTAGCAATGCAGCGGCATACATAACAAACCAAACGGATGTTCCCGTTTTTGTCGCTGTTGCCGCCGCTGATTGTTTGCGTCCATTTCAGAGGAAAAAAGCCGACGCCGCTATCTATTCTATCGTCGGCCATATCCAACTGTTCAACTGGGAGGACGGTGGGAGGGAGTTGATTGGGGGAGGCAACCAGGCAAGTCGGGACAGGCTGTTGGCGTCATTGGAATTTTATATTGTTATAAATCATTACGTGCATTTTCATTACAATTGCAACGCATTCGTTCTTTCATTTGTTCGTTCTGCTACGTTTGGGAATTTCGCGGAATTTTGTGGCTTTGCTTCTGTTTACAGTGAAAGAAGACCAACAGCAACAACAAAATATCTGACACAATTTAAATGTGCATTACCCGGTGCCGGTGCATGACATTCCAGTGACTCCTCGTTTATTTAATGGTTGGACTTACCACTTGTTAAGTTGTTGTTGAAATCATGTAATTGTTGAATAACGTTTTCACAGCGGAAATTGTTTTCAAAAAAAAAATAATTACCTGTAAATAAATAAGAAGATGACAGAGCGTGGTGAAAATTCAGTTATTTTGCAATTATTTATTTATATTCGCTATTGAAAAGGAAAAGACTATATAAAAAGAACTAATGAAAAAGAGATGTGCGGAGTTGGATCCTTCACCGGTGAGAGCATCAGAATTACAGCTGCCATCCCTGCCAATACCTGGCAATGAGAACTATGTACTTGCAAAATATGTGTTGGATTATTTTGCAGCATAAACCACTGACTTGGCCAACTAATAGCAGAACTATTTTTACTCATTCTTTATTTGTTAGTCTCGGACGTTGATATTCAATTTTGTTACTGTGGATCTGAATCCAGCTCCCCCATACGACCAGATATAATTGATTTGACAACGACAGATATATTTGTCAGAATCTTATCCTCCCAACACCACGAAACAATAAAACGTGAATGTCGTGTTCGGACTCTACTTTTGTGGTCGGCTGCGGTGCAACATGTGGGGCAGTGGGTGGTATTCTTAGCACCCCTTTTTTTATAGGAAATACAATATCAAGTTTTTTTGTTGTTCGAGATCATTTAAAAGAAATTACCAGTACGAGCAATTTTTTTTACATTTCCATTCCCCTTACCTCTCTTTCCTACAGACTGAGTATTGCGGCAATTAAAATTGCCTAGCGTGGATTGGGACAAATGTACACTACATTAAATCTCTGTCCACTCACTAATTTTGTACCAATCACTGGTATACATTTTTATTTTTTATATATTTATTTTCTTCTAAATTAAAATTATAAACGTTTTAAATAAAGTGGCAACATTCACAAGCTTTGTGGCAAAATCAAGTGAGCCTAGTCCAAACGTATAATTTGGCAATAATATATTAATCAATATAATATTAATCAATTAATATGTATATTAATATATATATTAATTAATTAATAAAAGGGAAATCTATTGACCCTATTCGATGCTATGTCTTTTTATCTTCTCAACGATCAGGAGTAATATTTTCTATTGACGAAAGAAAAGGACGTTTTTGTATGGACAAAGAGGGCAAAGGAATATGCAGTAAGTCGTCCTCCGAGAAGACCAGACCATCAAGACCGATCATATGAAACGATAAAGTCAAACCCTTAATACAAATTTGGAAATGTGTTGAAAAAATATATTTAAAAATAATACACATCATAATAATTACACGTTTCTGACATCTAAGCTGGATTACATTATGAGAACCCGAATTACCAAATTGTGATAGTTGTTTGAGGGAAACCTTTAGTCTATATTTAAGAAACTTAGTTCATTTGAATGGCCTTTGCGGCTCTTTGATAAGACTCTATCCGAGAGAACAAATTTCATCCGACTCTGTTGCATAAGACGGGTTAGAGTTCACCAATTGCTCTTTGAATGTTGCTGTTATCCAATAGTTACCGGCTTCAGACAAAAACTGAACTCGGGTTAAATCGTTCGATTTCAGCTGGCATTCTGGAAATAACACGTTCTCTGGAAACATTTCTAGCAGGAAGAGTCTTCCACATACTATACTGACAATCCCTAAGGTAGAATGTTTTTGCACTTGAAGAATGTGTTGGAGTTGGGCACTCACCGTCGCTGGTCCGCGAAAATTAATTTGATTGTAGACAGAATACACTACTTGTTTTTAGATGTTTTTACATGCTGTCCTCATGGATTTACTTCTAAAAAAATAATTTAAAAACACAACGAGGCATGCATTTTCGTCACAAGATATCTGTGACGTCTTAAATGACTAAAATATGTCCGCGGCCAAAAACAAAACCAGTAGAGAGTCGTTTCGATTAACATCACCATAGAAATGATTTATGAAGATTGGTGGGATTTAAATTATATTGGGGGCTATTTGTAGTAAACATTCTATTCTTGAGGGCGAACTAGTAAAACAATCATTATTCTGTACTCTCAGCGATAGCATACGATAATTAAATGTCCTTTTTAAATGTTCGCAATAAACCACAAACACAAGGGTGACTTTGCAAAGTTAATAAATTAATACATTAAGATGAAGCACATGCTCATACCTCATACCTCCGCCGTGGCCACTTAAGGGTCTTGTTTGCCGAAACAGACAAACATTGTACATTTCCCATATACATAATTTAATATTTGCTTTCGTGCATCCTTCAAGGACAATACAATTGGCAATTGTGGTGACGTTCGTGCCCATAGCTCCGGCCCCCACATGCAAAAAGCGAAACACTTGACTTGTCATTATAAATAAACATAATGATATTTCCATTTTCGTTTTCAGTTTTTGTTCCAACACTCTCTGGCTTATTTTTGTGTATTAAGCATAAAATAATTACATTTATTAAAGAAAATGATAGGCAGGGACGGAGGAGGCGGCGGTGGCAGCGATGACGACGACAAAGGCAAAGAGAAACAATAACAAAGTAGCATCGGACAATAAGGATATTGTTTGTAGTACGAGGACCATAAGCCTAGTTAACCACAAACAAAAGGCAACGCATGTATGCGGTAAGGACACACACACACACACACACAAACAAACATACGTACACTTTCATTTCCTCCTTCCACCAGGACAACAACAATAATAATAATATGTGAATAACATGAAAATGATTGTGTTAAAAATATGTCTTAGCCCACACCCTCACATAGACACCAGCAAATGAGACCACAATGAAATGAAATGGGAGACATTCCATAAGAAATGTAACGAACGAATTTCGATGAGCCAACTCTATGGATGTGGTAAAATGTTGTATAACCCAATGAAACTTTTGATGGGGAATGTGAAAGCCATTCGGAAAATAATGAACTGTGCAATCGAAACTGGTGTCTACAGCTGAGTACTATTTACATATTTTACGCGCAAATGGATGTGAATCGATTTGAGTATGTTCTGGAATCTGATTTTGTTGTTGTTGTCATTACTATATATATTTGCATTTGTCTACTTGCCTCACCAGATTTGTGATTTTTGAACATAAACTCAAAAATCACAACCGGCAAAAACTCGACAATTCGAAATATTTAATACTAGTAAGTTGTAATGCGCCTATGGCGCCCGTTGAAATATGGAAAAAAAAAATTTCTGGAAAAAAAAAATTTTGTTGAAAAAAAATATTTCTCTTGAAAAAAAAAATTTTTGTTCAAAAAAAATTTTCGTTAAAAAAAAAAATTTGTTGAAAAAAAAATTTTTCTTGAAAAAAAAAAATTTTGTTGAAAAAAAAAATTTTGTGGAAAAAAAAATTTTGTTGAAAAAAACAAATTTTGATGAAAAAAAATAAATTTTTTTTGAAAAAAAAAATTTTTGTACAAAAAAAAATATTATTTTTATTATTATTATTATTTATAGAATAATTTTGACAACCTTCGACATATTTTGCTGGGTCGGCACGAATCCAATGAAAACGCCAACGTACGATTTTCAAGAAAGCCCAAATAAGAAGTAAGTGATCAGCTATTGTTAAAATAATAAAAGATTAATAAGAGCCCCAAAGAAATCCACAAAGAACGGAGAACATCACACTCACTTAACGAATAATACCACCATATCAGAGTCAATAAAATGGATAAAATGAAATTTGAAGACCGTGCAAGCGATACAAACGCTATCGGAGCGAATAACATCTGAACAGCGACGCATAAGCCAGCATCAGTGCCTGTGCTTAAAAGATAAAAATGGCAAAACAATAAAGACGATACACACAATAACTGTAACAAAAGCACAGGCTACTGCCTGTCTGTAACAATGGCAGCAGGAAAAAGGAAACAATTTTATTGGCTTTTAAGGAAACGGAAGAATGGCGTATGAGTACGTAGGCAAAAAACCAAACAGAGCGGGAGGAGGAGGAGGAGGAGCAGCGCATAAACAACAGAGACAATCACCGACATCATGTCGATGAATAATGAAAGACAGTCGATACAAAGAAATCAATGTTTCTTCGTTTTTTGTACTCGTAAAAAAATTGGTCTATAAAACACAGACGACGATAGGCAAAAAAAAAGAAGAACAGGAAATCCGAAAGTGGGATGGTGGTGGTGGTGGTTGCAACCGTTAGATATAATCTCAGTGTTTGTGTTGCTAATACAAACACACACGCCTCATAATGGAAATCACTTAAAGAATTTTATTTAACAATTTATTGCTTAATTTATTATTTAGACACACTACCAACAATACACATGACGTTTCCAATCTTTTTCAACTGTACGTGTATACATGTATGTGGAAAAATGTTGTACGCGTGTAAGTGTATTTGTTTTCAGTCCTTTCCAAGAATGTCTGCGTGCTTTGTGTAAAGCACTCAGACATATTTACACATTTGTATGATTCAATACCAGTCCGATGATTTCAATGCTAAATACAAATCACGTAAACTTTGAGAAAGAGAATAAACTTCAATGTTCTTTTATAGACACGCTTACACATGCTAGATACGAGGGGATCTAACCGAAGTAATGCTCCGCGGAATAGGGACAGAGGGTGAAGTACACAACACACGAACTATACATGTTGCCCTAGTCCGGGGTATTACGTACGTATTTTCTTTAATATTCGCTGAAATATGCTGACTCACTCTCTTACTAGTGAAGAATCAACGATCGAAGCTCTTGCCATTAACAATTGGATGACATTCTCAAGCTTGTTGTTTGATGTAGGCGTTTCGCACGAATAATCCTTTCACCGTACAGACAACCTTTTTCAAACTTCCTCACACACCCCTCGTATGTAGACTGTTAAGCACGTTTATTACCCGTAATGTCTGCATGTGTGTGGGTTTTATGTCTGAATTTGTGGAAAATTCGATTATATCTATATGATGACACATTTACTGATAAAATATGTATAAAGGACATACATCTGTATTAGTATGAAGGCACATGTGTTTGTATATGTAAGTAATTTTATATACATATACTCATGTATGTACACATTCGGTTGTATATTAAGCCTCCTTGTTTATACACATGTAATTCAACATACACTTATGCACATATATTCGCATTTATTATTGAATAAAATTTGTATTGAAGATACTGAGAATTACAAGGTTGACATGACAAGACATGTTGTTGTTGTTTTTTTTGGTTATTTATAACCTTTTTGTCTACATTATGTGTTGGTTTAAATATCAATGGAAAACTTTTATGTGCTGACAAATTGGATTCTAAATAAAAACAATTCTAATGGCATAAATAGATGAATTGGCTTAAGATGGAATTTGTAAATGTGACGTATATCTTAAAGATTTTAAACTTAAAAATGAGTTGACGAAATGTAGCAGCAATTATCGCAGTATTTGTTAATTGGAGAGATCTACACTAAAAAAAATATTTTTTTTTTAGTTATCTTTTGAATATGTTTCCGAAAGTCAAATGAATTAAGACGTTGACTTTTTGGTAGCAATAACTTTCGATTTTATTGACGCTTAAACTTGATTCTTGTTGATTTGTAACAACGTCGAAAATGAAAATGTCTGTAGCAGTGCTGGCAAACATATTTTGTAAAAATCGTCAAATTTAGAAAAAAAAATATCGTCAAGGTCGTTATCTACTTAAAAAGACGCATTTTGGTTTAAAACTTATTCAGAAACAAATATCGTCAAAAAAAATCGTTATATTTTGGGTTAAAACAAATATAGTCAAGTTTTGAAAACGACGTATTTGGTAGATAAATGTAAATAATTAAATTTGTGTTTTTATTAAGGTATTGAACTATCAACAAACGACACAAAATATGTTCGCAAGTTAGGTTTTCAAAAGTGTTCACAAAAAAGGCATTCTAAATGCAAAACCATCAATCATCATTTTGTAGAATTTTTGGAGAAAAAAAATCGTCAACATGGCGAAAAATCGTCACGTCCGGCACTACTGGTCACTGAAGTCAAAAAGAAATGTTAAAAAAAAACATAAAATTTGTGACTCTTTTTACCCCACATTATTACAAATATTAATCATACGCCACATTGTGGGATAACAAACTGTTGGATTAAAATTTCGCTGAGAGAGTCTGCAGATAACGAGTCTTATCTTAATATATATTTACCCTCGACACTGATTCCCTGATTCACTGATTCCCTGATTCACTGACTCTGTCACGCAGTACGTAGGAATTTAAATAGGCATTCTATAATTCTATAATAAATAATAAAAAAAATAATATTTTTTTTTTGTACAGAAATTCTGTTTTCCCCAAATTTTTTTTTACCAATATTTTTTTTTTCCAAAATTTTTTTTTTTAAAAATTTTTTTTTTACAAATTTTTTTTTTTACAAATTTTTTTTTTACAAATTTTTTTTTTACAAATTTTTTTTTTCCAATTTTTTTTTTTCAACAAAATTTTTTTTTCCACAATATTTTTTTTTTCAACAAATTTTTTTTTTCCACAAGAAATTTTTTTTTTCAAGAAAAAATTTTTTTTTTCAACAAAAATTTTTTTTATTAAGAAAAATTTTTTTTTTCAACAAAATTTTTTTTTCCACAAAATTTTTTTTTTTTCAACAAAATTTTTTTTCCATATTTCAACGGGCGCCATAGGCGCATTACAACTTACTAGTACTCCAATAATTGTTTAGTGTTCGATCACCACCGTTCAGGTTACAGTAATTTCTATGCTACTAATATAAATGTCTCCTCAAAAAATATGATATTTTCTGGTCTTTTTTCAATACAGACAACTTCTTCGTAGATCTCAAGAAGTGATATTATAGTCTTTTCAAAGCCTCCTTATGTTAGGCTTTGATAAACCAACCAAAACTCTTATGTCGGTATAACAACTTTTGGTCCTAGGGCAAAAAGTACTTCGCTATGTATCCGACTACAGACTTAATAGGCAACATGACTCTAGTTCCTATTTCTCATATCGCCAGCATGACTCATACGCCCCATTGACCAATAATCCCTAGGTTTTCGTGAAAATTCTTTCACATTCATCTGCCAACAACAAAAAAAACCCGTCTTCGCTTTAAATTATGTGTAATTTCGTTTACTCATTTTTTTTATTGTTTTCTTTGCATTGTCTATTTAATTTTTTCCAAACATTTATTTTTATTGTCATTATCGTTGGTGCTGCTGTTGTCGCAGTTGTTTTTCTAAGAAATTTATCCACACTCTGTTGTTGTTATCTGTCTTTGTCAAGTACTTAAACGTCAAGTACTCGGCGTATTGTCTGGCATTGCTGCTGCTATCGTTTGTTTGTTCATCTCTCCCTCTGCCCCATTCATTGGAGCTCAATGATGATGATGATGATGATCCTATGTTTGACTATGTTGTTATTGTTGTTGCTATAATTGTATATGAATTGTTCTGTTGTTCTTTCAGTGTCAGTGTCATTGTCAGTTGCCTTGCCCAGTCATCCAGTTTTCTTTGTATGAATGTGTGTGTGTGTGTGTTGGAACTTAATGGTCGGCTGGTGTTTGTTGGCTAACGTCATTCCAGTTGGCGTTGGTCTCGTCTATGATGGATGAATTTAATTTTAGACAGCAGTAGGGGATTTATTTTTGTATTTCGTTCTATTTATCCTGACCTTTGTGCAAAACAATTATGTTTCATTCATTTACATTCGCATTTATTTTCATTGTTTTCGGTTTATTTTCTAACAGAGGAGTTTCCTTTTACGTTTTCGTTAAATTTTGTATTTTATTTCAAGCATTGTTCGCCTATTACAGATACTCGTTATTCAGTTGTAAGTGTTGCAGCAACTGTTGGTGAACGGAGTTGAAACGTCTACAATTATAAACCAATTGTCAAGTATTCGTTGAGATGAAAATGTATGCAAAGGTTAATTTCAGGATACATGCACTTCAGCACGATAGGCACACGTGTATGCCATTATTTGTGAAGGATATTACAAGTTACAATTCTTGAATGCTAAATACGAAAATTAACAGAAAGAGAATATTAAAATGTGGTGCTAGCTATCCTAGCTATCCTTGACTAAAGGAGGTTCCTTTCCTTAGTGTTGTCATTAGGACAGAGAACAGTGGGGGAGTTTGGGAAATGTATTAGAAAAAAATAGGGTATTTCTAATGGAAATGGAAAATTCACGGAGATAGCTGATGTTTTTTAAGTTAAATGTTTGAAAGTTGAAACCGTTACTGCGAAAGGGGCAGCGGAGCTGTATGGTTACCAAAATGGGAATGTCGGGTATCAGAAAACTTTGAACATTCACCAAATACCTAGTTATTGTCTAAAATCCCATAATTCAACATCGACATTATGTTAAAAGCTGCCTATAAACGTATTGGTAAAGAATATCAACAGATATGCGTTTTCATTTTTAAAAATTATTAATTATTCCCAGCAAAAAATAGTTGATAAGTTACATTTAAAAGTATACAAGGCATACAATTCAGCCATATATCGAATACACATAAGAATACCATAGGAGATTGATATAGGCAAAATGCAAAAAAAATGAAGAATTCCCCCAATTTTTTATTTTGGGTAATTTTTTGACGACCCTGTTCACGGAGCCATTGCAGCCAATATGGATAAATATGAAATGCCCATATTGGCGGGAAGACGTTGAAGACATTCTGACACTTTATGTGTGAAAGGAAAGTACATATAATTACTATTAATGTAAAATTAATATTTTTCTTATTCTTTTGAAATTTTTTTTGGTTGTTAAAAATACACTTTTTCCAATTTTTTTTTGGGGGGTGGGGTGATTTTTCGTAATATTTGGGGGATTTTGCATTGGGTGATTTTTCATAAACTGTTTCGGGAATTTTTCTGAATTTTTAGGAAAGTTTTCATATTGGGCTTTTGGGGGGATTTTTCATTTATTTCGGGGAATTCTTCATTTGAATCATTTATCATTTTCTTTAGGGGCATTTTGCATTTGGGGTATTTTTCATAGAGCCGTTGATATATACCGCCCGAAACAAATAAATTACCAGAGAAAACCAATTATAGAAAAATTAAAAAATAAAATAATAGGAGCACACTCTTGACACTGCACCATCGTCGATGACAACACCATTCACCACACAAATCAGCGAAACAATAAATTCGAATTTGGCTTTGAATAAGATAACTGCAAGTTATAGAAATACAAAATATTTTCAAATCAACGGAAAGTTAACAAGATTCAAACAAGTAATTTAACTTATTTACGTCTTGTTTAAGTAATTCATTATTTATTGCGTAGAATTCATGTTGTGGGCAATGACATGCCATTACCTAGTAATGGAAACAGTAATGCTATTTACTTACTGAGTATTCCTCGGATTATTTGTGTTACTCACAACTCGTCAAGCAGATCGACTGATATTATTAAATGTATCGTATGGAAAAAACGCTTACCTGCAAATAGAAACGAAAAAAAAACATTTGTAAAAAACAGTTTTTTTAGGACTTGGGCAAAGAACTCGTAGTTCAACTGTAATAACATCAGCCCAACACTGAGATATTTAATTCTTAAGTTTAGTAGTATTATCGTAATTATTTAATTGTATATGTCCTGCGGTACTGCCCAAGTGGTGTGACAGTATTAAGCAATTAGAGCTAATGTAAGTAATGGAACCATGTCGAGCGGTGCCCTTAATATTCGTCACTGTCGATAACTGCAGTGATAATTTCTACAGTCAAGGAAACACAATTGTGGTAACTTTCTAAATTGTTAGGGCATTTCAGTACATAGGAAACTTTAACTGTTTATCGAATATCTCGTAGAAGTCAAAAAATAATTGCACAAATATCTGAATGCAAACCAAAAAACAAAACTATATTGAGAATCCAGTAACCAAAATAGGACAACTTACACCACTCTCAGACGTATCTTAGATTTGAGTCTCAATTATGATGGGGGCATTAAAAGTATAATATAAAAATTATTTGGCTTTATGACCTTACCCTACGGTTTTTACCACAAAATGTTGCCCAAAATATGATTTTTTCATTCTGTAACACAGCAGAAGGGGAACTTGTTCGTGCCGCTGGAAAATTTCTTAACGGGAAACGAATCTGTCCGCTCATTTTAATGAAAACGGTATTCAGTAATTAAAAAAAAAAATCAGAATCCTTGAAGGTTCTAGCTAAGTACATAAGAACAACAAAAGGTTGATAGTACGAACTACATAGGTTCTGTAGACAACAACAAAAAAATAATTGAAATTTGTTTTATACAAACTTCAAGAACAAATTCTTCCCATTCCAAACATATGAATAGGGGCATGAAGAAAACATTCCATGTAAATCCAGTGGGTTTGTTCACATCACAAAATCACAAAATAATATTCTTAATTCTCATATGTATAAGTACGAAGGAAACGTCAATACCAAGCTTATTTTAAAACAACAAGACAAACAAAATTCACTACAATCTATTCAATTTGTAGTTTTGAATAATGGTAACCTTAGCAAAATCATTTTAATTACCAAACACACACACACACATCCCATATCTCTGCTAATTATGTAAAATTTAATTGAAATGAATTCTTCATATACTCCATTCAACAAGCATCTCTTTGTTTAACAAAAGATAACCTTCCTCAATACTCATCACCCCCGGACCACAACCCTAGAGGCAAATGCATAACATTCAAGCGCTCGACTGGTGTTAACAAATTATAATGATTTACTTCTTGTACGCTTACCTTTGGCGTATCCTTGCATGTTACTGGGCGTGTATTTGTGTGAGTATTCTTCATAATATGCATATGACCTTTTCTACTTAAAGTATTGTCTGTGTATTTAATTTTGTATAATAGAGCATAATGTCGAAACCACATACGGACGCATGAGTGGTCGAAGTCATTTGTTTAGAATACATACTTGGTATTCTTTTTTAAAAAGAACCCACACCACCTGAACATATGCATAGAAGAAACATACTTGTGGATAAAACACAGCACAAGATAATCATCCCCTAAGTATCGTAATCACCAACAACATCATCACCTTCGCCGCTCATCCTCATCCTCGGTGTCTCTTTCGTCCTTTTCGTTTAGTAAAAAAGAAATTAGATTTACTGCGCATTAATACGATACTCTGCTGCCTGTACTTTGGCTTAGAACAGATTCTTTACCATCCGGTTCATCCATTAATGCTGAATCTTCTTATTTTCTCCTGAGCGTGGCGCTGGTGACGGGGGAGAAGCAATTATATTTTTACCTTTCGGTGTTTATATCATTAAAAACAACATCTCCGATGTCTGTCAGGAAGAAGCGTGAAATGTGTGGGATGGAATGGATGTTGCGGAGGAGTGATGGTGATGATGATGATGATGTTGCTGCTGTGTCTAACTGAAAACAAATCGTAATTCACCATGTAATTCTGCAAATGATTTATGGCATCCTGTTCTGTTTATGAAAGGTAACGAAATTCCGAAAAATCCGGTGGAACTAATTTATGTAAGCGGAGAAATTTCTCAAAGTAAACAGGGGATCTTTGATTATAAATTTTAGGGTATTTCTTTATCCGATTCTATTTGAATTCCGAGAGTGAAACAGCAAGAGGAGAAAATGTTGGCCGGGGTTAACCTTGGCATCAATACTCAAATGTGGTGACAGAAGTTACGCCCCAAAAGTAAATCGAAGTAGGGCGCGAAAGGGGCTCCTATTGCGAAATGAAAATGGGCCACAGGATATTTTTACAACAATTAAATCAAACAGATGATAATGAGACACAAAATGTCGTCTTTTTTACTTTCTGCATGAAATTTGGGACCATTTATGTATTAAGGCGCCGAATTTTGGAAATTTACTGCAAAACATGGAAAAGGCCCAACAAGTATTTCAGGCTCATTGTCGTTGAGGGTTAAATTTCATACCCAAAAAAAAAAAAAAAAAAAATGAAAAATATGTATAATTTTAAAGGGTTATCCATTTTGAGTTTTCAAAAGTAAAGTAAATAATTTTTACGCGTTGTGATAAAGTTAAGCGATACATTTTTGTCAATGTCAGACTTTCAACTGAAAAGAAAAAAAAATTTGGTTTAACAACTTAGTTTGACAGGTGTCGAATTCCAGCCCTATACTTTTGAAACCACGAAATGGATAACCCTTTATAATGTAATTTGTGGGTCTGATTTTACCCAGGTTCCTGGGTGCTATATTAATTTTGCAATTGGTTTAAACAAAAATCTATTTTTAGAAAAAACGATATTTGAGAAAATTTCACTCATAATCGCTGTCTGCAAGGCTGTCTATAGTCCACCAGTTTCTAGTTCGTAAGCTAGTGATCCCAATGAGAGACATTTTGTTCAAGTCTATTTTCGATGCTATTAAAAATGGATAATATCGCTTCGTATTGCCCTCATATAAAAGTTCCTAGGTTTTGATTGTTCCAACATTGAAATATTCCACTACCAGAAATCACAACATATCACTCCGTATTGTTAAAAGATCCAAAGTAAAAATTAAGTTGCCGCCAATAATTCCAATTTTGATAAAATTTGAAAAAAAAAAACACGCTCTAGTAGATTTTTTTTGGAATACTTCTTCTGTAACTTTTAACTTTTAAAAGGTCACTTATGATCTGGTGTGCGATGATACAAAAATCATTTTCACACATTTCTTTTAACGAAGGTTTGTAATGCTGTTTACATTTTTATGAATACGGGGTTTTAGGGCTCTACCTGTCCCACATACTCAACGTCGTCATATTTCGAAAAATAAAATGCACATTTTAATGTCCCACATCGTTAATGTTTATGGAATACGTGTAATTTGTAATTTATGGAACATCATTTTCCATGTTCACGTCGGGAGGGGATGTTGTTGTTACCACCGCTTACTAGCACTGATCAGCTTAACTACCAGCGAGTGTTTGGTGTGGTTACTTACAGCTACTCCTGTATCTGTTGTCTTACATTTGCATACATAAACAAAGAATTCATTACAACAACAAAAAAACTAAACGAATTGCAAAAAAAAAAAAGAAACAGTGTCTGTGGTTTTTCTTAACGTTTCCGCTTCCCAAGTGGCTGTGGAGGAGTAACTGCCAAACGCCCAAAGTATAATTACGGAAGTAATAAACGGACAGGAATAACGTACACTGTGAGCCGTTTCCTTATTATTTTTAACCATGGAAAGGCAAAAAAAAAAGGACAACAATTTTATTAGGAAAATATGAAATTTACTTTTAATTTTAATAAAAACCACAGAGTGCTATAATAGAACCATAAACCAACACATTGTGGTTGTTTGTCTTTGTTGAAATTTTAATGGCAATAGAGTCGGAAGTCTATACCCTTCGGCCGTGACATATGAGTCATGGCAAGCCAAATGGTAGGATTTTGAAAAAAAAAAAAAAAATAACTGAATTATTGTAATTCTTAAGCAAGTTATCAAATTGTGCGTATACGTATTCGAATATGGTTCTGAGCAATCGAACTACAATTTTTTTTTCACATTCAATTAATAGAAAAGAAAACATTAAAAAAATGCTATAAAATCATTGGTAGATCCACTATCAAAGCATTCATTGCATGTGGTGTAAACGAAATCCTTCCATTTGCCCTGGAATGGTTCATATAGTCATTGTGTGCTGTCGTTGCGACAATGTTTAAATCTGTTTGTTTAATGAAAAATGTATTTATATGATAATTTTCTACAAAAAGGTCTGGCAGAGAAGCATTTTCATTTTGTTGCTTTCGTATCATTTTTCTATTTATTTAAGTTCTAGAGATGAAAATCCATTAGAACAAAATAAATCTGTGTACTTAACTTTTTGACAGAAAAATACATGCAATTGTTCGGCTTTTACGAAACAGAAAATAATACAGTCTGATATTAAAGGACCATCTATGAGACCAGAAAAGATACGCATAGGGCATGTGGATCAATGACGACCATGAGCTAACTTTTATCCAGTGGGTGTTACTTCAAATGTGTACAGAAATGTCCTGTATTTATCTTTTCGTTTCACATTGCAGGCAAATTGGTTTGTAAAACTGTACCAACTGTGCCACGTAGGACAGACAGACATATGCCAAAGTAGTTAATTCCACAATTATCCCAGCGGTTTGTTTTAATCTTCTTTAGCAACAATTATAAAACATTTGAGAGGTAAACAGTCACATCAAACCGCCACAGAAAAATATCACAAAACAGTTTCAGTTGTTGTTTTCTAGGATAATGTGGTTGGGTTTTCTATTTTTTTTTTAATGTTGCATCAACATCATGGCTGGCTGTTGACTTTGCCCAAGCCCAAGTCAAGTATACCGAGACACACGTCGTACCACACATTTTACTTTGTTGCATACACTGAAACAGTGGCAGCGCGGTTGCCTGTGGTAAGAGTTCAATTTATTTGTGGTTTTGGGTTTTTAACCTTTGTTAGACAACAACAACAACAAAAATTATAAATAAATAGCATAAAGTTTAAAACAAACGTAAAAGCAGAGTTTTTTCTTTTCGTTTCTGTTATTTTTTTTTTCTTTTCTAAAAATACTAATTTTCATTCATGTTGACTTTGAATGCAAGAACGACACAGCTTTGAACTTGGGTGGCTGTTGGTTTATTAAAAGTTTTTAATAATTTCAAGTTGAGTTTAGAGTTTCATTGTGTGTGTGTGTGTGTGCCTTCGAAAGGATCAAATGTGAAATTGTATGCACAACAATTGAAAGTTTTCATAACTCATAAATCATACGCACCGATGCAGATGCTAAAAAAGAGAAGAAAAAAACAACAGGATAAGGCAATTTAAGCAATTACGATGCATGGGATTTGTATTGAGGGTCCTTCAGCATTTGCATTTACAAAAACATATTAGAAAATATGTAGAAAAAACTTTTCTACTCTTCGGAGAAGATGAGTTTTAACCTAACGATGGTTACAAATTGTTGAAACGTTTTTAAAAAATTTGAAAAATATGCTTTATCCCCTATAAAAAAAACAGTAGAACCTATGAGTCATCAAAGTAAAATGGTCTCGGTTTAGAAGGAAACATTTAACCAAACCAGGACACGAACCATGATTTGCTATGTAAACGTCGTGAATTAGTGTAATTCATAGTATAATCTAAGGAGACACTTTTGGAAAAATTTATGTAAATGATGTTGAAATTAGGCCGAGTTGTTGTTCTCGCTGGTCATGGACAGCACAATTAATACAAATTGTATGGATTTTGGTCAAATTTCCAGTTAAATAAAAATGTTTGTAAAGGGTCCGCCATCTAACGTTTTTTATCAACTAGTGCTTATTTCGTTTTCGTTATTTTCGTTATCGAGCCATGTTGAACGAATTGTTGGATATTGGCAACATTTGGTTTCAACAGGACGGCGCTACGTGCCATACAGCCGAAGCTACACTCGATGTTGTGCGTCCTGTTTTTGAAGATCGCAGTATCAGCCGCAGAGCTGATGTCGTTAGGCTACTGCCTGGTCAGCCGAGGCAGCCATTTGAATGAAATTATTTTCCATTATTAACCGGAAGGATTGTACTTTCAAATAAAAAAAGAAATTTGAGAAAATATCCAGTAGTTTTTTTTTTTATAGACCCTGTACTTTTTCCCAGCAGCTGGCATTTCAATTGTAAACGTTGTCATTTACCATTCCAATTTACAAAAATTAATTTACCAAAAATATGTTGATGCTGTGGTTTTTTTTTTGTAGTCGGATTTTATTGGAGCCTGCTGCCAAACAACCGCATAATTAAAATATGATATTAAACCAAAAACCACACAAATGCTGTAGAATGAGCAGAGATATGTCAAGAGATAAATCCAATTTACAATTTAGATGTCAACCCAACAACGAAAACATCCACTTAATTTATGGTTTATTTAATTTTACTAACAAACAAAAAAAAGAGACGAAAAAAAGTTCTATTCATGCAACTGACATACGAGGTGTAGGCAAAAAGTAAAGGGAATAACTGAATTGAAAGTTGTTATCGTGGAGTTGCTAAGTTCTCTAGTTTTCCAGACTTTTGTATCGAAACTCGTAAATCGATACTATGTACTATATGGTCAGACGCAGACATATAATAAACGAAACGGACTTCGAACACATTGTGCGTTTATATACATGTGTATGTGTATGATATTAATAACCATAAAATAAAATAGCACGGTCTGACACACACACACACACATTAATGTTAATGTGACAATATACACAGGATATGGCGGACAATACAACAAATGCAATTTAATTAAATTAAAATCACTGCAGACACACTCACGCACGCATGTACGCACGCACACTCGAATTTTTGTAAAGTTGTGTCCATTGCCCGCCAAAAATATAAATGAACCGTATAAACTGGTGATGTCGGTCTCTCTCTCTCTCTCTCTGTATCTCTTTTCCTTTATATGCACATACTATGTAAGTGTGTTTATGGCGTAGATAAATGAGCTGAACTTTTGATTAAAAAAATCAACAGAAAAACCCCAGAAGAACATTATTTCTGAATTGGTCAAAAAAACAGTGACTATGAAGACGTGTCAAACACCCTGCCAGAACAGCTTTCCACAGAGATGTGACACTGTGGGAGTATTTTCGAGTTTAGTTAATATAAAATAAAACAAATGCGGATTTTTAGAATTTAGCAGGGAATACAAAAACGATTTAGACAGTTAATACGTGATATCATCTATTGAAAATATTTCATCAAAAATTGAAACTTTCAATTCCAGTTCGAACTTTATTACTGCCTAATGTAGGGTATTGACACATATGCGGTGCAGATTTTTAAATGTTGCTTAACAGAGGACATAAGCCACAGCAGCATATCGTCGTCGCATCCACAACTAATAATTAAATTTAATCGCCTTTCTGTCGTTTGGCAATTTCATCCAATTAAGTATCGTGGTTTTAATGCCATTTCACTCTTCATTTATTTATTTCACTTTGTCTGTTCCTTGTTGTTGTTGTTGGTGGTGCTGCTACGGCTGCCGCTGATGTTTGTGTCATTACCCGACACACACAAAAAAACTCATCTCCACGGAAATTGTCTCTCCGCTCGTTCGCTTAAAGCCACAAAAAATGAAATGAATCCCCAAAAAAAACGTACAGACAATAACAATAGAATATTACGAAATGACGGATACCGTATTTTGAATAGAAATATATCAAACGGTCCGTTTGGCCTGGTCCAAACAATATGCAACAAACATGTCTCACTGATCCAACCATTTCGGGAGTGTACATTTGTTTCTGTTTTCTTTTTGAGAGTGAAAATCTCGTTAAATGTATCCGTATTATTTCTTTATTGGCCATTCTGGTGAGAACGCAAACAGTGAAATAAAGCCGTAATCGATAATCGAAAACATGGTAATTGAATTTTATTACTTTTTCTCGAGTTGTTGTTGTCTATTAGGCGTTCAAATTGTCCTATTCACAGGCATTCTACTGGCGTTCACGTTTCCCACATCTATTCACAGCAAAATCAATCCATTTTTTCAGGGAGTGGGTATTTAATAGAGTTTTCATGATAAGATAAAAAAAAGACCGGTAATCAAAATTGTTAAGAAACCGTTTGATGTATGAGTTATTTTATGGTTGATGTGGTGTTGCTGTCCTGCCCACATAATGAACGGTTATCAATGATTGAACGTGAGCAAAGTTTTATGGCAGAGTTTATGGAGAGTGGGAATACTAAGGGGTTTCATCAAAACAATGAATACCAAAATACATGTGAATCATTGTAATGTTTTGGATTTGTTATCGAAGTGTGGAGTTGTTTAGAATTCGAAGTCTTAACCCCGTAACTGTACAAATCTTTGACAAGAAAAATGTGTGAAAATTGTTTTTGTATTTGCACACATTTTTCTTGTCAAAGTTTTATAATCCTGTTATAAATTTTTCTGAATACGGGGATTAGTTTTTGGAATTTATACTACAGCCAATAGGGCGTATACTTATTATTAATTGCAATTTTTAAAGAGATAATTCCAAAAACAATGACTACCCAGTGTGAATTTTGACCCTCTTTGATTTGCCGACTCCGCCGTTCCGATGGATTTCCATCGGATCAGAATGGAAACGATGTCGCCGATGAAGCAATTAAATACAGGCAACACTAATACTGTCTCATTTCATGATCCTTGGACAGTGTATCTCGCAACTGACACATCGACTTTACTAATGATGTGGTGAATTTTGAAATTCGAACGCGTGAACAGTCGCATCGATTGTCCGCACTGCCATCCTAAGAAAGAAAGTCACAATTGCAAAAATTCCAAAATTGAGATAAGGCCGGATCAGAACTGTGAATTAGATTCCGATTTCAGAGTTAAGACTCATTTTCAACTGTAATATATTTTAAAATAAGTTTTGCAATTTGTCAATAACATTTAATATTAAGGCGCGAAAGATATGAAATCTCAAAACAACCAACATGGAGATGTGACTTTCTTTCTTAGGAGGGCGGAACAGTTCGAATTTAAACGTATTCAAATTGATGTAAATTTGTATGGGAAGTTTAATTCTCCACGTCGTTTTCATTATGTTTTCTTGGGGGGTGGCTTAAGCCAAAACCAACACCAGGTTTTACAGCCACCAGTTAAGTAAAATGGTGGCTTATGTGGTTCACGCTTCAACCAATGGTTGAACTCGCGCGACATTTTAGATCATAACTCTAAAGGAATTTGCAAATAGCAAAAACTATGTTGTGTTAATTAAGCTCCCCAGTAGCGAGTTGGTAGTGTGCTTGCCTATCAGCGTGGTGGTTGTGGGTTCGATTCCCACCAGAGGCTTTGGTCTGTCGCTGCAGAAATCTAGCCATAAAAAAACTGTTAATTAAAATATTTGGAAACCAACCGTCACAGTAGACAATAGGACATTTGTAACGCATAATGAGAGTAAAATCTCACAAGAGAAAAAAAGTTTAACTTATTTCAACTAAAATAACAAATAGATACCTTTCGCACGACCACGATCCCTTAAGCTAACAAAACCAAATTTCAGTTGCTTGTTAACAACATGTAGTCCTTGATTTGTGTTGCCCTCACACTTGTTCTAATAAAGTTTGTAACTTCTGGTAAAGAGTGTACATTAGAGCGTACCAGGTTACAAGTAAAAAAAAAAAGTTCGCCGTACACCTTCGAATATGAAGTATTATTGAAAGGTAGTTTAAAAAATTTTTTTTATGCCGAACGTAGGGGTTTTACATTTTTCTATATAACTTCTGCATTTATAAACGGATTTTAAAGTGTGATACATCGATGTTTTTGTCTCGACGACACTTTTTCTCCTGGGAAAATCGACATACTTCCTTAGGAAGAGTTTCATGATTTTATGCGAGCTTTAATTTTCTGATATTAGAGTGGTACATTAGGGTAGTAGCAACTGAGATATGATGGGTAAGTACCAGAAGGGGGTGCTTGAGCTCAATGACTTCAAAGACAAAAAAATCGGACAAAAACATCGATGTATCACACTTTAAAATCCGTTTATAAATGCAGAAGTTATATAGAAAAATGTAAAAGCGCGACCCCTACATTCGGCATAAAAAAATAAAAAAAAAATTTTTGAAACTACCTTTCAATAATACTTCATATTTGAAGGTGTACGGCGAACTTTTTTTTGAGGTACGCCCTAGTGTACATACACCAAAAAAAAACCTTTTTTTTTGTAACTAAAAACGTAGTTAATGGTGTGAGCAAGAGACTGAAGGGGGTGGAACAATGTTTTTTTTTCTTCTGTCAAACAAATCAAAAAAGTTAAGCCGGATATCTCACCAAACAGTGTGACTGCCCATCGGCTATTGTTGGGAGTTTTTTTGTTTTGTTTTATCATTTTTCTACAATCGAGGAATTTTATATTTAATAAAATATATTTCTGTCATGTGTTTTTGAATTTACAAACTAAAATAAAAACAAAATAAAAGTGAATATTTAATGAAAAAGTAACGGAAATAGAATGTGTTGCGAAACATTTAAATTGTATAATGGATTTTGAAGGTGTGCAGATAGAGAATGTAAGGCGAGACGAGGGAACTTTTCTTTGTAGACATCATGCTAAGTATGACATTGGAATTGACTTTGGGAATTGCAGAACTCGTTTTTGTAAAGGGTCCGCCATCTAACGTTTTTTGTTTCAACTAGTGCTTATTTCGTTATTTTCGTTATCGGGCCATGTTGAACGATTTTTTTTAAATTCGAATTATAAACATCTTAATTTATATTTACCCTCAACACTGATTCACTGACTCTGTCACGCAGTACGTAGGAATTTAAATAGGCATTCTATAATTTTCTATAAATAATAATAATAAAAAAATAATATTTTTTTTTTGTACAGAAATTGTGTTTTCCCCAAAATTTTTTTTTCAACAAAAATTTTTTTTTACAAAAATTTTTTTTTTTACAAAATTTTTTTTTTCAAATTTTTTTTTTCAACAAAAAATTTTTTTTTTCAGCAACATTTTTTTTTTCCACGAAAATTTTTTTTTTCCACAAAATTTTTTTTTTTCAAGAAAAATTTTTTTTTTCAACAAAATTTTTTTTCAACAAAATTTTTTTTTTTAACAGAAATTTTTTTTTCAACAAATTTTTTTTTTCAACAAAAATTTGTTTTCCATATTTCAACGGGCGCCATAGTCGCATTACAACTTACTAGTTTTAATAATAAAGGCACATATCGAAATTTAAACAAATTTCCACAATTAAATTCAAATGGCAAATCTTTTAACTCTCAAAAAGCCTTTTTTCCACCTGACCATTTTTTTACCGCCTTCGCAAGTTTTTCAGAAATGCTTTCAAATGTACCAGGTATCCAGGAAAATTGGATGTTGAAAAGGTTTACACCCCCTCCGATTAAGAATTGCTAATGATATTATCCTTTTTCGTATTCACGTTTACTTTCATTTTTTTTTTTGTTTCCAAACGTTGGGAATGCCATGGAAATGTTTTTGGTTTAAAGCGCGTCCTTTTGTGTGGGGGGTCAAAGGATTCATATCACCACCGTTCGCAAGGCTGGTTATACGGATATTTGTTTAGTGATTTTCCACTGGGTTCGTTTATTTATAGTCTTTTACGTCAATATTTTTGATGTGGCCTTGAATGTTAAGCTGGTACAGAGATACAAACCCTGAAATTGCCCTTACCTTCTATGTCAAGGATAACTGTGCTGTTTGGCGGTTATTTGTTGTTGTTGTTTTTTTCATCTGTTTCGTATTCGCTGGCATATACTTGCGGCGTATGGGGGTGCTGCTGTGTCTGTAAACTTTATGGATTCAATTTATTTTGTTAGCTTTACGTGGTGTTATTTACGCAGACAAGGTTTTCCAAAAATAAAACAAATATAAAAGGCAACAAAGATTTGTTGACCTTTTCAAGTGGTGGACTGAAAGTAAATAAGTATTTTTCCTTACATGGCTAAAGGTTAAATTTATGAGGCACTTCTCGACAACGAGGGAAAATTCAATTAATTTTCCACTTCAATTTATTTGTGTGACGGCATAGACACATACCAAGGCAAATTGACAAATTGACAGTTTACATGTAGAAAACAAATTAACAATACTTTTAACCAATTCTCGAACAAAGGCCCCAACAGCCACAACCCAATGGTAGGCACATGAACATGGCAAACTCAATTTCCAAACACAAATCATTCAAATCAAAGTTTAGTTGTTCCTATTCAATGTCTTTTCATTTGCCCCGTCCGTACCTTACAGGGCGTTTGCGCGCGTGTGTGTATGCCATTCCGTCTCGTTATCCAATCCATTGTCAATTGTCTTTATTGTACACAACTCTGTTTCCAATCACTTTCAGTTCGAGATGAATGTCCGCCTATCAAAATGACCAACAAAATTGACAACACCGAAATACAATACAACAACAAACACCAACGACGGTCCAGCCGTCGGCTGCTGCAAAAAGGCCAAAAGAAACCACAACCAACTAAAAGATATTTATAAGCAACGTTAACGTCCACATTTGCCCATCCATTCTATGCCAGTGAAATGTCACTCATTTACGGAATGGACTGCAGGAAAATGTGCAACAAGACGGAGGACTCAGCTGGAAGATGAAAAACGGACCGGCACTAGGCCAGGAGGGGCAGAATGTGTACACAGTAGAAAATTACAGGAGGCGAAAAAGACAAAGGATTTATGGGACAGTGGTGTGTGAGGTCGATACAGTGGGCTGCTGAGGAAGAGTGAGAGCAATGATATAATTACAGAAATGCTGGTTGTAATTAGGGTTGTTATTTTAAGATTTTTTACATCCCGATTCGCGGGATTATTGGTCGGGATTTCCGGGACCTATGAAACTGTGTGCGATTTTACGCCCTTTTAAAAACTTTTAACCGGGAAATTATACGATTTTTTACTTGCTGAATCATTTCGGAACTAGTAGATATTTTTTTCAAGCATAATTGTGTAGGCCTTCCTTTTTGTTAAAGTTTTATTAATCATTTCAATTTTTGTAACATGTCTAAATTATTAACATTTAAGTTTTGATGTTTTTTTTTTGGAAACACATTATTTTTTTCCATTGTGTTTTATAAAGAAAAGCACATCCCGGGAATTCCCGGCAAGACGTTGAAAAAATTCCAAATGACCGGGAGTTGAAAAAAATGGGGAAATTAAAAACCAAAGTTGTACTTTAAAAACAAATTAACAATAATAAATTTTTTTGCTTGCTTTATTCGAAAGACCAAACATTCCCACTATCTACGGAACACGATTTCATTAATTTTCAATTTCCCAAGACCTTGGTGACGGTTTGTGGCTCTATCTCACGAATTGCTGTCTCGATATTCGAATTCGAGCCGAAATCGTTAATGGCGGCAGCAATTAATCACGGCATCCCACACAAACGACAGTAGAGGTTGGTATATACGAAGCTTTCACCTTGATTTTTTTTGTCCTTTCATTGTATGACAATGGTGTACATCTATAGCTTAGTGGGCTGTGAGCTAGACTGACATCCGAGATGTTCCGAGAAGAATTTTCTGACACATACATAGACCAACATAGGCAAGTAAGGCCAGTGGTTAATATTTGCAAAAAGTTATTTTCCAATAACTGAATACCCGAATTATATCAAAGATCTACAGGGGGCAAATTTAAATTACAACATCTATTCTTTTCTATGGACTGTGTAACATGTCGCGTCATTCTGTTGAAAATCATGTACTTACTTTCCGAACAGACTAAAGAAAGTTATAAAGTATCTGTAGCCCTCCTCGTTAAACGTTGTAATGTTGAATGATGCCACTCCATTAATCCAAAGCCTCATCACTTACTACAGTTTCACTGGTTAACATACGATTATACAATGATTCAGTCTCCATTTTTCAGTTTTGGCGAACCTTTTAAAAATGTCGAGCCAAAATTAGAATATAATGTCCACATATTCTCTGACAGTTAAACTGCCATTAGAACTATGGATTCTGTCTTTCTGAACTTAACATCAGCGACAGATCTAGATGACTCAGCCCTTCATCATTCACCTTATCTGAGGGGCGTTCCACAGTGATTTTGTCCATCATCACAGAACACTGTCAGATGCGAAGGCATAAAAACTCCAAACGTCACCTAATTTTTCATAAAAATTCATTGTTATGTTCTTACAAAAAATAGCAGGCATTTTTTTCAAAAACTTCGCACGCTACATGTAAATAAATGGAGATAAAAAAGTCACCATTTACTCAGTTTTAATTATTTTTTTCATAGAAAAACTGCTCCTTACATTTCATTTTAAATTCAGATTCGAGCCAGGTTAATAAACTAACTTTTTTGGGTAACTTAATAAACAAATCTGAAATTTTTTGACAACCGCGAAAAAGTAACACAATTTTATACACAGAAGTTATATGGTTTCTCCAGAAAAAAAATATCTTGTACTAATTTATTTAATATAAATTATTCCTCCAAAAATTGGAAATTTGTATAGTATCTCACCCAACATACGTATATTTGAAATTTACCAACCTTTTTTCATAGCTGAATAACGATTTATGTCTACCTTTTGAAACCTCTTGTAAGTCCAACGAACAAATCCTCAAAATAAACATTTAAATCCATTTAAGGGGCAAAGATAAATCCCCTTTAAATGTGACAAACCAATTGCTTTAATTTATGCCACATTAGGTTGATCTTGAAAGAGAAAATTTAATGTTTTTCCAACCAGTAAAGCATAACCAAATTTTAGGAATCCTCAACAGCAGCAGCATCATCATCAAACAAAAGCAACCATATAGCGGGTATTTACTAAGTGCTGGAACGGGAACGTGTGTGGTTATACACACGAATGGTTTGAAGGAGCAACCGAATAAAAGGACTTTGCAAAACAGAGATAATCACGTGAAACAACAAAAATGAAATTTATACTTTCACATATGAACATTTGCGCAATTGACTGAGTTTACAATTAACAAAATGTATTTTTGTCTGGTGTTTCAGCAAAAAAAAAAAAAACGCACACACACAAACAGCCACAGCCGCATGCATCTACCACCACACACACACATATATATTTATATGTACGCTGCGGCCGCAACCTCAGCAAAAATATGGTCATATATACAGACAATGGGATTCGTATAACCCTAAACTGGTCAATAATTTGAAAGGCACAGGCAAACACAGACGCAGTCAGCAATGCTTTCAACCAAATTTACAAAACATCATCATCATCATCACAACCATCTAAATGTGTGTATGTCTGTGTTTGCGCCCATAGATACTTTAGATGGATGCTACATGACCATGGTCAGGTAGATTTGTATCGGCTGTTTAATGTAACTCGTCTCCCATTCTCCATGTGCTGCTGCCTGTGAGATATTGAAATGAGTTTATATTTAAACCAACCGCTCCATTCATTCGGGCCGCAACAATTGTTCAAATAGACACTAAACACTCAAACTCTTCAAGCTACTCCCTCCCCTCTCTCGCAACCAAAAACAAATACTGTTGCATATAAACCACGGTCCAGTGACCATTTCCATATCATCTGTAAATAAGCGCATGAAATGGTTAAGATTGTCTCGATGATGATGCTGATGCTGCCGTTGCCATGGTTAGAAGTGTGTGTGTGTGTGCCACAAAAAGCTTTTGTCGAATTGATTTTGAGTAATTTATAGATGTACGTCGGTTGTTGCCCGCTCAACCCGAACAGCAACATTTGAGTTAGCCGCAGGAAAGTGGCAGTGACAGTAGCTGGTCGATTTGTAAACGCACCAATAGCAGTCAGCAGTGAAGGACATTATACCAACATGTTTAGAAGTCTAGGATGGGATGTTGTGCCAAATTGACATTTGTAATAAAATTCTCTGATACGTTCAAATACACATACTCATGATAAAAAAGTTTTGTAATTATATTTTGTCGTTGTTCGTTGTCGCAGAAGGGGATCTAATTCAAATAGATCGGGGTTTGATTACAAAATTTGGGGAATGCCAGCACTGACTTCCGTGCTTCTTAGTATTGGAGCATCTTTTCACACATGCAATTGAATTCAATTTGTCCACTTTTTAGTGGACAAATTCTTTAAATTATTTTCTTGCATAAAACGTCATCATTTTCAGCAAGATTAATGGATTTCATTTAACATGTATGCGCTTTTCAGACTGTACAGCAGGTATTCGGTCAGCACAAACCATTGGTACCGATTACGGTAATTTGCAATCCAAACCAAAAAATAAAAAAAATCTACAAATTATTGAAATGGTTCTAAACCATCTAACAAATTAGCACAGAATGTAATTTCCACATCAAGAATGGTTCAAAGCGCATGTCCAGCTCCTGAATCTAATCATGAATCAATTATTTTTATTTTTTCACCGTCAATTCTGACCGTTATGATCGTACGATAACCGACATATTTTTGGCTGCTATTGAAGAACTAGTAAGTTGTAATGCGCCTATGGCGCCCGTTGAAATACGGAAAAAAAAATTTGTTAAAAAAAAAAAAAATTTTGGGGAAAAAAAAATTGTCGAAAAAAAAATTTTTGTTCAAAAAAAAATTTTGTTGAAAAAAAAAATATTTGTGGAAAAAAAAAATTTTGTTGAAAAAAAAAATTTTGTGGAAAAAAAAAATTTGGTGGAAAAAAAAATTTTGTTGAAAAAAAAATTTTGTTGGAAATAAAAATTTCGAAAAAAAAAATTTTTGTAAAAAAAAAAAATGTAAAAAAAAATTTTGGAAAAAAAAAATTTTGGTAAAAAAAAATTTGGGGAAAACTCAATTTCTGTACAAAAAAAAAAATTAATTTTTTTTATTATTATTTATAGAAAATTATAGAATGCCTATTTAAATTCCTACGTACTGCGTGACAGAGTCAGTGAATCAGTGTATCAGTGTCGAGGGTAAATATATATTAAGATACGACTTGGAGAATATGTGGTTTCAACAAAACGGTGCCACATGCCGCACAACTCGAGCGAATATGGCTTTATTGCAAGAGACATTTCCTGGCCGCGTAATTTCTCGTCGTGGCAACATCCACTGGCCACCAAGATCATGCGATTTGACATCATTAGGGCTACGCGAAAGACGGTGTTTATGCAGATAAACCTTTAACTCTTGAGCACTTAAGAACCAACATTCGACAAGGTATGCCTGAGATACCGCCCAATATGTGCCAAAAAGTGCTCCAAAATTTACTCAAAAGAATCAATTCTTGCAACAATTCGCGTGGAGGTCATTTAAACAATGTAGTGTTTCACAAATAATGCCATTGTTCAAACTTTATAATAAAAAAGAAATATCATGAAAAAAAAATATGTTATGTGTTTTATTTACGTTTACTTTTAAAAAGATAAATGGATAACCCTTTATAACATCACAAACTACTTAGTCAATTAGTGTAACTGTCAGACATTTGAGTCTTGATTGGATTAGAACCTATCAAACCACACTGAGCAGAAAACCTCTGAGATCGTTTATTGTGAAGCAGTGTGATCCAGAAAACTTAAATCTATCATCGACGATATCATCCGAGCGACTCCCAGTCTCAGTCGAACTTCTTTAACTCAAATCACCATTATTCAGCAGAAAAGTTCAACTTACGGAGACTTTGAGTTATGGAATTACTTATACACAGTTTTTAAGGGAATTTGTCTCGTTAACTGTCATTAGAAGAGCTTCGAAAGTTCGATTTATGAAAGTTCCACTGTATATTTAATCTTGATTTAGATAACAGCAGACAATTCGAAACTCCCTGCTGGCCAAAACAAACTAAATCGTTTCAACCCAACCCACAACTGCTTATATTATTTATATTATTAAGTAGTCAGTCTGTCACTGTATGTGTTTTTCCTGTCTAATGTTGAATTTAACCCTTTTAACTCCGAACCTTTCATTCCTAATGTTTCTATACATAATCCATTTCCCTCCTCATCCCTACATATATTGAACTGTAAACATTTACATTTCTACTTTGATGGCTAAAAATTAGCTGACATTGAATATTCTACTCCATTCGTTGCAGAAAAACACAAAAACAGAAAAATGGGGGGGTACATCATAGTCATTGTCACCAGCGTTGACAGCAAAGGTAGGTGGGTTCAAGTGAAAGTTCGGGATTCGAAATTACATGTACACAGTAGGAGGTCATTTGTATTGCCTGGTCTGGCCTATGGTAAAAGGCGTTACTGTGTAAGTTTCGAGCTACTCAACACTCGTTCAATTCACATTTGAAACTCTTGACTCTAGCCCTCGTTTGCGAAGCCATCACTGTGCTTATGTTAATTTCTCCCAGTCGTTTGTGTGTTCCTTTGTTCACTTTCGATGCAGGAGTTCTCTTGACTCTTTGAGGGTTCCATATTGATAGTGATGATAATGTTTCCATTTCATCATAAAAGGTTTGACATTTTTGTGCTTTTTATTAGACGACACATTGTAGCAAACATTCATACCAGCTAACAACATCAACGCCAACGACAACAACAATCTTTTGTTGGTTGTTAACTTAATTTCATTAATGTTTACTTAATATTTTTTGGTCTTTTGATGTTTCCTAAATGAATTTAAATAACTTTATCGCTGGAGCGGGGAGGGTGGCAGGAGGTCGGCATGATTTTGTTAAGTGGCACACACACACACACACAGAGAATGATGAGTGGTGTGGTTAAGTGAGGGGTGGGACAGATAAAGTGAGCCTTTGCTGATGGTGTGGTGTAGATAGGTGGGCGGGTGGTTAATGAATGGAGAATCACTTTAAGAAATTTCATTCGTTGAGGATTTTGTAATTAAAAAGTTATTTGAAGTTTGCATTAAATATTTTAACAGCTTTTCAGTTGGAGTTTTAATTTAATAAGGTGACAAGGAGCTTATGATGACACTCAATTGTTTAAGTTGGTGGGGGGGAGGGTGTTTAGAGGTTATATTTGTCATAATGGTGTTCAAAATTATTGAAACCTACAAATTTCCAAATTTTGATCAAGAAAGTGAAACTAAGAATGATGCAGTGAATGTGAAATTCACAAGTATATTCTATGAATGAGGTTATAGATAGAGCAAGTCGGGAAATATAAGTGCTCATTGTAATAGCATTTCTTTATCTAAACACTACCAGTTTATCCAAAAAATTTCATATATAGGCGATTTTGTGATGTTTTTGGCTGACATAATTGTGTTCAGCGATGAGGATCATTTTAATTTCAATTAGATTTTATTTGAAAAAGATTGCCATACCCACACATGATTTGATCAACTCAAATGCTGGGAAGTCCCTATAATACAAAGTGTATATCAATGGTATCTGCGGCACAACTCTGGATACCGTAGCAGTAATACCCCGAGGTAAAACACAATGCAAAGCTTCGTCGAGGTCCGTTCATATTCAGTGTCGATTCGTGGGTTGTCGGTGGATTATGTAAAAAACCACAGAAATGGCTTTGTAACTCATTAAAGGGCAAATTAATCGAAGCATTTACTTTGGTAATAGTTGATCACAATTTAAATTATTTTCGCAACAAACTCCGTATCATCGCAATTTTACTTCAGATTTTCTAGACATTTTCTTTTTGGATTGATTTGAAAATATAACTTACGATTCTGTGCAAATGTAAAAGAACTCACCTGCAAAGAAAGAAAACAAAAATGGCTATTAATTAAAAATTACATGTGGAAAAAGGTTTTTAAATAATTTTCGAGATCCTGTTTTTAAATATGACCACCTCAATAGATTTTGTGGAAATAAGCAATTGAATTCTATCATTTACTAACATCTGAGTATTGTGATGATAATAGAATCATAAAACTTGAATTATGCTATGGAATTTTGTCGTTTAAAAGTCAGTCTTTGCATTACAATAGCCTCCATAATTAATTCGCATTATGACTTATAAAATGACCAAAAATGGCCTCGCGATACAAATCGTCTAACGTCGAAGAAAGGTTGTAATAAGGTTAAATATACAAAAGGTTTTAAATATTAGTCCATTCGTCTGTTTTTTTAATTGAATAATGTATGTATACTATAACAAAATTCAAAATATCAGAAGAGAAGACCGAATTTTCATAAGAGCTTTCCAAAGTGTCTACATAAATCGTAATCTAACAAACCAACATTAAAATATTGAAGCTCATGGAATCTCTCTAATAGACAATGAACGGTCAGACCTTAGTGTACACATAAAGTTATGTATTTAAAGTCCATTAAATACATTTCTCACAAAAACAAGCAGGTGCCTTATGAGAAGGCCCACTGGGAATGTAATCAATAAGCTACCTTCCAATTAAATTCAAAAATGCTACAGTGTAGCAAAAGTAATTGAAACATACCGAGTCAGCGTGTAACTAGTAAACATTTAGTGTTAAACTTCCTAATATTGCTAAAGGCTAAATTCGGTTGTGCATGTGTGGGCGTGAGGAAAAAATCGATAATTATTCACTCTTACTCTCGTGCTGCAACACAACACGTATGGATGTAAATGCAAATATGCATATGTTGCTCGACCGATCTCACACTTTGTGGCATTGCCACAAACGCCCACCACCGAACTCGCCCACTTTCAGTCCACAATATTGGCCTTGTTTTGGAGGGGTGAAGCCTTTATAGTAAAAGCTTTGAAAGGGATAATGAAATTTTCAATTGCCAAATTTAATTACGCTTTTGACACATGGCCATGATGGGCAGGCAAACAACCAAAACAACACAAGGCAACCAACCGACAACAATAATAGACAGACATAACTTCTCACACAATCCATTACAGATAGTAACAGTGAACAATGGACAAGGCACAATAAGGCATGTGTGTACTCGTATATGGACGTAAACAATCTATTATCCTTTACAAATACTGTGAGTTGAACAATAATACGGAGGTGCATGTGTTGTAAGGATTGTATATTATGAACGGACAGGAATAAAAGATCTGGTTGCGCATTCAAACGCATTGTACTCATATAGATTTTTGAGAAACGCTTAAAAAGCAAGATGGGTATTGGAAAGACCTGATACAAAAAGTATTCGGATCAATTACAATTTTAATTGATTTAATTTTTAATACATTTGTTCTCTCTTCATCCACAAAATGTCAGCACAATATATATCTGGCGGTTATCAAACATTCAAGTTACAAATTTCGTGGAAAAGTAAAGAAAAAAAGTAATCAAATATACAAATTTCGTGTTTAATTATTTTCTGTGATACAACCTTAAACAACCTTAATAGAACAATAGTTCTGGAAAAATGTAAAAATTTTTAAAAAAAAAAATTACACACCGATAGTATTTAATTTTGTGAGCAAACTTAAAATTTCTCCAACACTTATTGATTTTCGGTTCTTAAATTCAAATCTGTTTCTGCAGTTTCTACAACGTATACCATATTCGGGAAAAAAATCCATCGCATACGTTAGGGTCACAAACGACCCAAATCTTTTTATATAGCGATATTAATCACGACATCTTTAAAAAAAAACAGAAGAAATATTTTATTTCTGATATCGGATTTATATTTTAAAAAAAATCGTCAAATTCAAATTGTTTCATAATTTCTATAAATAAGATAAGTTGCTATTTATGGTCAGATCTGAAGCCTAAAAGAACTAGGTCGTTACTGGGCTTGGCAAAAATAAACTTAGTCCAGATTCACACAAGGCATAATTATGAAGGATTCCTCACAGGGCACTGTACTCGTGTGGACTACTGTAGAGCCTGCAGCGACGCAGAGGAGGAACAATCAGTAGAAGATTACCTAGATCACTTTCGATGTCAGTTAATAACCTTGAACAGTTCACCATTGTAAATCTGACTTCCTTAAGAAAATCCCTGGAAAGTTCCAAATGCTTTTAAGCTCGTACTCTGCCATACTCCCAAATGGTGCCTTTGCCCAACTCCATCCTCACCACCATTGCACCATTGTCCACCACATTGTTTTTGTATTTTCACACATTTTTCTTAACAATTTTCTTTTTTAAATCTCTTAGAATGTGGCTGTTAAAATTTTATTCATTGCTATTTTTTTTTTATGTAACTGGTTAAAGTTTTTTTAAGCAAATTTTTTTCATTTAACGAATTTAGTTCTGAATAAAGGAAAATTTGCTCAAACAAAAGTCATTGATTGACATTGACAGTTAAATGTTGCCCGTCTATTTATATTCTATTCAATAAAAAATTGTAAAAACTCCAAAGGTGATCAGGGGGTATTTGATTAACCATTATCGTCTGTCGTTCTTTTTCTGTGAATAAGAATAAATTAGAATAAGAAGATCGTATACTTCGACGTTTTCTGGCAATAGGGTCCTAATGACACATATAATTCTTGGTTCTTAACCAACAACAGAGATTACACAGCGTGAATCAGATACTTGAAATGGCTGTTTGATGGCTGGGCATGATGAACTGCAGACAGCATACATATCTGTTATGAATTTTTTTTAAAAAAAAAAAACCAAAGAAGATAATTTTAATAAAAAAATACTGTGGAGAACTGTCTCATGAGTTTCCTTGCCTAATGAAATTCCATTTTACTTTTCCTTTGTACTAAAATTAGTAAAGCCTAAAAGACATTTTCTTTTTTCCCTTGCTATACGGGCAAAATCCAGCCCTCGACATTCGACTTTGTTCACTAAGCCTAAGTCTAATGTGATTTCCACCCCACGTTAAAATTATTTGTACAATGTGTAAAGGAACGTCATGTACTACACACATTTTAAGAGTCCGATTAGCCAACTTTCTGCTCTTATTGTCATATTAAATACCAATTGTTGACTAATCTCCATTTCAATTTGAGCCCAACAACAACACCTATGGCAACAAATCAATTACATTCCAATTCTATTTCACCTCATTGCTAAATATGCCAACAGAGATGGGGCTTCAACTAAAATGTTGCTATGGTAAACCGTAATTACAATTTATTTTACCCCTGGAAACGAACTAATGCCGCCATCCCCAAGCACAGCCACATAAAGAACATATTTGAACGTAAAGTTTGAAGTCACACATACGTCGTAAATCAAAACAAGAATATCAGTCAAAAGTACATTTAAACATTATCTGAAATGACACATGTAAGACATGTGTAACACTCCACTGCCTTTGCCAATGCTACGAGGTAAAGGCAAGAGTCCGGTGTCATTGCCACTAATCGCTCAGGGGCACAGTGGAAGATATTAACGGTAGATATTACCAATAATTAAATATTTCTTATTTTTTGGATATAAAATGAATATTTAAGATTTAAAAAAAATATATATTTTAATAAAATAAATAAACGTTAGACATATTTGCTAAAAATAACGGCGAGAATGTTTTGATCCTCTGCGCGATTATTGTAATTGTCTGGATCTGGTCTGAATAGAAAATGTTTATGAGAAAATACGGACTATCTTCAGATGTAAAAAGATTACACCGTACAAAGGTCCGATTCATTGACATTTGTGGCTGACACGACTTACATGGCCATGCAAAGTATTTAGTTTAATCATGTGTAAATGAATTATTCGATAAACAAATTTCCTTTCGAAATGCTTAAAATCTTCGAAATAATTTCCATTTTTTCTTGCAAAATCCCAACACTGTGTGTCGTAGTCGTAGTTACATTAGAACGTTGGTTGTAATAGCCTACTACGTATGTACTCGTATGGACAACATTCTTGACATTTGTTGGCTGCTGTTGTTGCAGTTGTTGTGAATAAACAATTGTGAATACACAGGACAACAGCAAGCATAAAACTCCCTAAACAACAACAAGAATTGCAGAAGAGGAAAAAAGAAAAAAAAAAACCTTTGATTTAAATCAAGGCCTACAGAAAATTAACAGATAAAACAAACACACCGACCGTACGACCGACCGACAGTCCGACCGATTATGCGTCTCTACTAACTAAGTCATGGACTAGCCCAGGAGCAGCGAGTCCATGGTAATGCCTGGGTTTGTGTTGATTTTTTACATCTGCCTTTGAGCTGTCAGTCGTTGCAGAATGTCATCGCAGCACACACGAGTACGACAAAAGCCACAATATACCAAATACTATTAACATTGATATAAAATGATTTCAACATATTCCTCTCTACTGTCCGCCTGAGTGGACAACGAAGTTGTAGTCAGTTTTGTTGTGTTCTCCGCTGTGTCCCTTTAGCCACTGGTCGTGGTAGTAAGTGAACGTTATCAAGTGCCAAACGTGTAGGTAGTTACTAGCAACAGTCCTGGGGCTTGACTTGAACAAAATGTAGGGGAAAAATCAAAACCCAAAAAAAAAGAAAAAGAAATCTTGACCCTATAGTTAGACTTTTTTTTTTTGTTACATCAATGTATTGGATGAATACATATGTAGATATATATGTATATGGTTTGGTGTGCTGCGTCTGTTTGTATTATGACAGTTGTTGGTAGAGGCTAAAAACAAAATCGGATTTGTAGTTGATTTCCATTTTGGGCTTGCAAGATAAAAAGGGTGTACAGTTTTGGCTAGATGCCATTTTAGACTACAAGGGCAACAGACATGGGACAATAATGCGGTCTACGGAAATGGTTTATAAAATTTCGAGATGGTCGAATTGTGTACAACCAAATTTTAGTGATTCAAACCGATCTATTTGTTTGAGTCAGCGCAATATGTGTAAGTTTCCAAAGCTATCCGTTTTGATTTCAAACAGTCAGTCGAATGTATCTATCCGTTTTGATTGTCAAAGTCCAGAACATTTTTAAATACAAATATATTTATTTTTTTAAAATTTACAATCTAGAAGAAAACAAAAACATAATTTCAGCTGTGAGTTGACGTTTTATGAAGAAACCCTTATGAAAACCAACTAGTGGTAACTTTTAAATAGTTTGAAACATTTATTTTATTTTGTGGGTGTACGAAAAGTCCCCCAGAACGAAATTGCCCAAAAATATAAATGAAAAAATGGCCTAAAAATTTCCCATGTAAATTTGGGCAAAATTTCATACGAGATATTGCCCAAAAAATTGGACAATTTTTCATTATTTCTATTTAGACAATTTTTCAGAACGAATAACCCAATTGTGATTTTTCGATTTTTGTTTTTCTTCTGCCAAACTCATTAACATTTATTCTACTTTTTGAACGATTTTTCATTTTCTTAAAACAATTCATTTTTTATTTCTCCCATGCATTAGCAATTACTTTCATTTTTCTCTATAAGAGCTTCTATTCTGAATATTGAAATACATGATTAGTAAAAACAGAATATTGAAACACATGATTAGAAAAAACATAAGAATTTGTATAAATAAATCGCGTGATTTTTCAAATTTCAAATTGCTTCGCTTTCTCTCTTCTTCCATTCTAAATACAAAATACTACTTAATAAAAATATTGACAACAATAATTAGATCCATATTGAATATCACATTTTGAAAAATATTTTTTAAAATTTCCTCTTCGGCGCTTTGGTTCCACTATTCAATTATAATAAAATATTGAAAATATTTTTAACAAATCGCTCCATTTAAATAAAATTGTTTTCAAAAAGTCTTAATACTTTTTCGCTGGCGCTATTTTCCACTTTCCATTCAGTGTATCGCTCCTTAATGAAAATAACATAAAAAACGCGAGATGACTTCAACGTTTTTCAAAAATTCAGCGAGGTTTTTGTAAGGTCCCTAACAACTCCAGTTTAAAGAAAAAAATATATGGAAGAAGTAACGAAGCATTTTTAAAGGCTACATTTTTTTTTTTAAAAATGTTTCTATTTGGGCTTTTTCTCATTTTTTTTGGTCCATTTTTTGTGACCAATATTTTAATTATCCATCTGTCAGAGTACATTTTTTTTGGCTAAAATAAAATTCGATAGAAAGGTGACCAACGCTCTTAATCCCAAATATTAAAAATTATATCCCCATATTCATAAAAATTTGTAAAACCTTTGTTAAGAAAATTTTTTGAAAATTGTTTTTGTATTTTCATATATTTTTCTTAACAAAGGTTTTTTAAAAATGTATATTTACAAAGATATTGCAAATTCAATTGTATTGTAAGCGTCTCACACCTCCTGTTCATTTCTGCGGCTATGATCGGAAAACCCGCATGTGACCGTCGAGCAGCCAACTCTCGAACGAAAAAAAGCACCGACAAATTGAAAAGCGGGGTAAAAACGTGTAAAATCTTAACAAAAAATGGGTAAAAAGCACCATTAATTTTTTTAAGATTAAATTAATTTTATTGAGCGGAGGAAAAATTTGTACACATATGTAATGTTATAAGACATTAAGAGAGATTAAGAAGTCCTGAACACACATTTTCAGGCCATAAAACCGTTTCGATGGTTTTCTATTGATTCTTTGGCTTTCACAGCCGGCACAAAACGCCATGCAGACATCTGGAGCAGGTCTCACTATTTATTAAAAGCTGGACATGAGGATCCATCTAATAAAACTAGTTATTGAAGGTCTTTTAAAAATATTCTCATGAATTTTGAATACTTACATTTCATTAATTTAAAATTTAATTTATATTCAGTATTGCCGGAGAGTTTTTTTTAGCTTTAATTTCTGTACCTTGATGAACTATAAGTTTTTAAATATGAAATAAATTCTAGCAGTCAAAACACAGAGTTGTATGGGAGTTGTATTTAATGCGTTGCCTACCAAACCGAACACGATTTTGACTAATAGCGAAACATTTATTACGAATTGCAAGTAGCGCTAAAAGCACCGCTAGAAAATGTAAAAAGCACACTAAATACCCGTTTTTAAAAAAGGGTATTTTAAAAAATGACGGGTACCGATACCAAAAAAGCACCAAAAATGGCGCGGAAAGCACCATAATGGCAACGCTGGCAGCCAATACATCCTCTAAGAGTTTGGTGAGGACTTTGGAGCGATGGCATGATTTTTCTTTGAAAGGAAACGCCGGTGAGCACTAGAGTCATGATGTATCATTTTTTGTAGCCAGAGATTAAAGACATGGACTTGGATGATTTTTAATTTCAGCATGATAAAGTGCCATTACACCCATCAGACGTCACACCATGTGAGTAATCATGTTATCAGCCAACACGGCGATGTCAATTGACAGGGATCACTTTTTTGCTCACCTGTCCGTCCCATGAACTTTCTTCACATATTTTGTCTAAAGAAGGCGTAATTGGACGTCCATTTTTGATCACTGAAATTTACATTGGAAATACGTTTTCCGTATTAAATATGAATTTCACACAAAGTATATTCAAAACGGCTCTTGTGTACTGAGGCACCTTTCGGAGTACCTACAAGATATGATTTACAAGGAAACGACCCCACGATAAAAATAAGTCATGTAAAATGTATCTTAACAATTTGAATCGACATAAATTTTGGGAATAAAAATATTTTCTTAGAAATAAATCCTAAACAAAATCCTATACACATTTACAAAATCATGGTGGATGTTTAAAATTCATTGTTACTGAGTATTAGAAGTCTCCTCAGGCCAATTAGAATCCATCTTTCTGTAGACGCTTGAGATATGTCCATGTGGATGTCTAGCGGCTGTCATAGCAAAAACTATAATTTACATCAATACTCCCTAAGTTCTTTTTGTTCTTATGTAATAATATAATAATAATTTCTAATAAATAATTTTATTAAGAACATACACATAATTCGGTATGACATGGAAATGACGAACGTCTTTAGAAAATGCATTGCGTGCTCTTAGTCTGATTTAAACAATAGATTCAGGTCAGACATTTGAGACACGTTACCCACCGGTTCCTTCATTGAATGTTAAGGCAAATTTTTAGAAAAAATAAATCTTTTTACACATTTTTTGTTAACGTAATTTCCAAATTTATTAAACGACTTTAAATGTGAATTTAATTAATTAATATAGTTATTTATTTATTATTAATTACAATACAAAGTAAATTTATATTCTAATTTTTGGGTCCAAGGGTAAAAAGGGTGACACAGACCATATGTTTAGATTTTTGCAGCGACAGACCAAAGCCTCTGGTGGGAATCGAACGCACAACCCCCACGCTGATAGGCAAGCACGCTACCAACTCGCCTACCGGGGCGCTTAATTAATATATTAATTGAGTAACTGTACTGGCTGGAAATTAACAAATTTGTAATTAGGAGAACAAACTTTTTAAACTGAAACTAGTTTTCCGTATATTTGAGTAGTGTAGTTGATGATGCAAATGTATCCTAATCTGTTACCCATAATGGGATCGAAACATTTAAACGCACTACAGGAGAGTGAAGGGAACATGTACCAGAATTCAGTATGGAATATCCCTAGTGTGAACGAATTGAGATCTGGGTCCGAACAATTGGACTTTTTTAGCGGCAGTTTCCAAATGAAATGCCGGCGGCTTTTCGCATTAGAGATTAATCACAAAAGCCATGTCAAGTTTTTTGTGGAAAAGCCTTAGTTCTTCGTTGGTGGAGCTAAGCAGACTTTAAGCAATTCATAAATGACTTCATGACTTGGTTGATGATAACCGTGCGTTTACGTTTAAATGATGTTTTGCTGTATTCAAAAAAATATATTACAGCGGAATTGAAACTTGATAAATGCTGTCAAGTTGTGCTAAAAATTTACAAGGTTATAGCTCCTTTCCTCTCTAAGGTACTCATAATCCAATATCATAACATACCAGCTGATCTAAAAAAAAAACAAAACGCACACCTGGATAGAGGCCAACTAGTACAAATGAGTTTGCCCCGGGTCGAATGTAACGCCTGCTGTATTTGTTTTTATTTTACACGGATTCTCATAAGGGATTTACTAGTAATCCCCAAACAAAGCAATAAAAATAAATCCTCTGTTCTGTTTTAAATGTTTTCGTTTTCTTTGCTTATTAATTCAAATCCTGTGCACTCACCTAAGTACATGTCAAAATCCATATACAGTGATTCCATCATCTTAAGGGATGAATTTGATTGAATGTAGTTGAATCCTTCACCATTAATTCACACACACACGCACTCCGTTGAGTTATTAAAACGGTTCTGGCGCTCACAGTCCGACATACACAAATTAACCAAAATAATTGGGCAAAAATAATATGTCAGCGGCATTAACAGTTAACACGGTGAGGGTATTAAAATTGACAACGGCAGACGAACATTTCACAGAACTTTGATTGAATTGTAAAAGGAACTGAAATGTATGCTTTTTTGTTTTGTTTTGTTTTTGAGGGGCATTCCGCCTCTATGATTTTAAACAGTATCTCGTCAACACTGGACGATTCTGTAGTTTTTAATTAATTTATGACACTTATCAAAATAATTTTAATTTATTACACAAATATTTGCCGTGGGCGATAACCTTTTAACGCTTTTCACTTTTAAATCACTTTCTCACGTCTACGCACACAAAAATACACGTCTTACTTCGCCGCTCGTTAAATACCAACTGTCCTCCCTGATTGTCGTCTGTCAACTGGTTGCGCGAGCAGCGAGCAGCCAGCAGCCAGAGAAGAACATCCCCGTCCGTGTGTACACTACAATCCTCCCCTCTCATTCGTGCATACGGTCTGGCTGTTTGTTCTTAAACGTTCTATCTTGCATTGATTTTCAAAAAAAAAAAAAAAACTCACACAAAAAAAAATAAAACGAAGTTTACCACAATGATTTTCAAAATATTCGTTGGAATTTTATTGTTTGGAAAAATATCCACTACAGCAAGGAGTTTATAGTCATTTTGTGACACCACTTGTAACATTAAGGCATAACATCCGAAATCCTTTTACAATCCAGCCATGGCTTTCGTTTGGTGAAAAATACCCTACATGGGAGAATACCATCGATAGATCAATAGAAAAGGAAGCCCTAGGATTGTTTGTCCTAGCTGGACCAAGGTGCCCGGACTTTACGACCATGGTCAGAACGCCCCATATTTTTTTGGGCACTGCGACCTGTAAACTATTATAAAGCCCAAAGAAGTTTCGGACACAGTCCCCAATTTTTGTATAATGTGTTATGTTGATTTAATTTACAATGTTTGCTGATCGCGCGATTTTTTGGAAAATAGATTTGAGCAATGAATTTATTTTATTATTATTCAGTAATAATTTTTTATTTGAATTATAAACATTTTTTTTTTGTTATTTCCACTCCTTTTTTACTGGAAAAAAAATAAAAATCTGACGAGGACATATTTCCCAATGGACTTTCCTTCTGTTCTTAGGGAAGTTCAAGAGGCCCAAAATAAAATTGGGCTTTATGGCCATGTCATGGGGGGATTTAACGCCCAATATTTTTGGACGTTATGTTCGGACGGCCCTGACCAACTGGGAATGGACCTTCGGCGACTTTCGCAGTGGCTGTTGTTTCATGGAGAGTTCTGAGCGTGTTTGCAATCTCAACCGGGTGCCTTAAGACCAAGAGGGAAGATTCGCCCATACAGCGAATTCTGACATTGACGGCTCAGTATGGGCGATTTAAGACTCATCGAAGCTACCACATGCATGATGGTGCACCGTGGTTCAGGCCTTCAGGGTGACATCCTGCTGAAACCAATTATTGTCCATGTTCGTGTCTCATGATCATTGTTAACCGAAATGGCGTCTCCAGCTACTATTTCAATGAAAATCGGCCAATGATGCCACAGCTCAAAAATTTCCACGAAAATGTCTTTCTCTATTTCCCTAGATGCACCCAGAATATCTTGAGACATATGAAGTAGTTGCCATTTCGTATACAGATACGGAAATATATTCAGAATCATAATATATAATAAAAATTAATTATCAATTTTAATACTCATTGATCTACTATGTAAAACCGGCGTCCTTTCATACCAGGCTAGGAACCTTGGTTTGCTGTGTGACAATCGCACTCGCTACCTATCAAACCATTTATTATTATTTTATTATTATATTTAATTAATTTGAATTGACTATCATGAAAACACACAGTGAATTTCAAACCGAAGAACAAACTGAATACACCACCATACGATGGTGAAGGGTGCCTTAGGAAAAAAAGCACTTGAAATCTCTCGAATTTCGAAGAAGGAGAAAAGGAGAAAAAACACGGTTTAATTGTTGAACTTTGAGAATGCTCTGTATGCGGCCATGTAGACAATTAGCGACTGATGTAGATTTCTATGTTGGTTTCTTTATCTCGATACTGGATTATCAGGGTAGCTGAATATCAATTCATCTTTTCAAATCTCTTTTCATACGTTTCAACACTCTGTGGGACGCTTCAGCTAAATTTAAGTAAATACAAGGGAGGATCAATACTTTATGTTGTTGTTGTTGTTTTTCATTATTATTATTGTGACGAGAAGAAATACGTGCTTGGTCATTGTTAGTGCGTAAACAGTTCGTTTCAGAAAGTGCCGTGTCATGCAGTGTCACTTAAGACCGTACAAACCGATCGCAATATGGATGGATAACTTTTTTTCTTTCTTCAAAAACTACTTTTAAACGTCTTCGTTCTGTTTACATAAGCAATTTCAATGTTTTAAAAGTCTTAATGGTTTTCTTCATACCCGTTTGCATGTCCTCTATCCGAGGATGGTGGTATTGGCATATTGTCGCTGGGTTGGTAACATTCTGAAATATTAATAGAAAATTGACCCACGAAAAATAATAAAAATGAAGTGCAATTTTATTATTTTTAAATGTTGTGGATTTTTAAGTCATACGCACCATTGACTCAAAAATCTCCACTTAAATTAAATTGTTTGAATTAATCGGGCGGATACCAGATACATTCCAAGACCTTCCAGCACCCTTCTTTAATCAGTTAAACTTTTAAAAGCCTGCTCGCAACCGTCCTTCTCAAAGGAAGATTTGATTTCTTTTCCTTCCCTTCTTAAATGAAGTCTTATCAGAGAAAGTCAAGCCTTAATTACTATTTAGATTTTTGCGTTAAATCAGTGCTATTGTGTGCCAGCGAGACATAGAACGCTTCAAAGATATTAATTAATTTAATTAAATTAATTAAATTAATTAAATTAATTAAATTAATTAAATTAATTAAATTAATTAAATTAATTAAATTAATTAAATTAATTAAATTAATTAAATTAATTAAATTAATTAAATTAATTAAATTAATTAAATTAATTAAATTAATTAAATTAATTAAATTAATTAAATTAATTAAATTAATTAAATTAATTAATTAATTAATTTAATTAATTTAATTAATTTAATTAATTTAATTAATTTAATTAATTTAATTAATTTAATTAATTTAATTAATTTAATTAATTTAATTAATTTAATTAATTTAATTAATTTAATTAATTTAATTAATTTAATTAATTTAATTAATTTAATTAATTTAATTAATTTAATTAATTTAATTAATTAAATTAATTAAATTAATTAAATTAATTAATTTGGCTCAAGTGATATATTTTAAATTCTATTTTGAAACTACACTATTTTATTTCTCTCTTAGTGTCTACTCTGCAGCATCAATCCACCGCGTCTGCCGTTCGATATCTAAATTTTTCATCATGCCAAAAACCATTTTGCCCAACTTTGACCGTCTACCAGTTACGTGTTTGTTGCAAATGAAACCAGGCATAGCCGGCTTAAATAATTGCATTTTGTTTTCAGTCTGACATAAACATGCATTTTAAGGATGTCGTTGTTAATATGTGTCTGTCCATCGTTACGTAGTTTAGTTGGCAAATATTTTCGTGTGGGTTTTCCAGATTTTCAAATGTAATTTACAACTGCTGAATGGGGGGCAGGCAAGTGAAGTGCGAGCGAGAGGATAGAGTGATTTTATTATAACTTACATATTCATTTGTTGATTGTTAAAAATGTGTGTTGTCATAAATTAATTTTGAAAAACATACGATATTTTATATTTGTTTATGATAATTGTTATTAAGCATAAATTTTTATCATTGAAAATTGTTTTTTTTTTGTGTGTATCTTCAGAAGGTTGTGGGCTTTGTACTTTTTAAGTGTGTATCTGAAAGAAGAGAACGAAAATAAATACTTTTCCCATCAATACCATTTTACACGAGTCAGAAATGTAATTACCACTAATGGATGTGGAAAGTTTTACATTTAGTTTTATTTGAACTTTAAAGAATGTTAATCAATTGTGATTAAGCAAATTTACTGGACATATTTTAGTTGTAAATTAACTCCCATATTCATAAAAATTTAAAAAAAAAAAACATTTGTTAAGAAAACTGTGTGAAAATTGTTTTTGTATGTTCATATATTTTTCTTAATAAAGGTTTTTTAAATTTGTATGAACATGGGGGTAAATGTTTAAATGAAAACATGATTTTTGATATTCATGAGAACCAAGATTATAGTCGAGTGCGATTAATCGCTGCACCCTTCGGTCGGATCGATCTTTCATGCCCAAAGTGACAGGACAGTAAATCGGAGGGGGAATTTTGAAAAATATGAAATATTGGGTTGGTTCATGGATACCCAGATGAGGCGATGGTGAGATGAGGCATTTTTTTGATACTGCATCTGTATTATGTCAAAACTATTGAAAAATGTGGGTCATCCTATAATTTAAGCAAAAATCTTATTTTCGAAAAAAGATTAAGCACACATTAGATTCGGCTTGAGCGCTTATCTCCGATTTGCAAACCCTAGAACTTTTTGCAAAACTTTGTTTTGATACTCGACTCCATTTCAATTACCCCGCAATACTCCCTAAACTCTTTAGGAACAACTTCATCCAGCACAGTCCTTTATTAAATAAACAACTCATGCCATTTTTTTTTTTTCGTTCCTTCAACTCCTTCTCCAACTCCTCAATTAAGTCTTTATTTGTTTTTACCACTTGCCTAAAATACATTTGATAAACCATTTGCTTTGCCTCATTCTGTTTTTGTGTGGAATGGAATTGTTGCCAACAAAAATAACAAAAACAATTAGACTTTCGCCAGGATGGTACACCAGTAATTTTGTTCAGCAGACGGCGAAAGTTAAGAAAAAGGAAACTTTCTGTAAAAGATGCCACTCAATCCAAGTGGCAAAATGGAAATGTTAAGAGACTGGAGAAGAAATGAAAACAATAGGTGAAGTAAGAGGGGACGCAAAAAGGTTTTTGTAAAGAAACTGGTTTTAATTTAAATTTGATTTGTTTGTTCATCGACAATGGCATTGAATTGTTAACGTGGTTAGGAGGCATTACAAAAGGAAAAAAAAGGGTTCAACCGAATCGAATTTTTAATAATTGATAGAAAATTAAATGTAAAACAAAGGAATTGTCTTCAAACTTTCTGTCAAACCAACATTTGATGTCAAATGCAGTTAATAATAGAAATGTCCTATAGACAAATTATGGGTATAACTTTGAAAGTTTGGGGGGCCAAATCCATAACGTAAAACCGTCTATCACAACCGTATAACAATTTACCAAGATGAAACCTTGGAAATCATATCATAAGTTGTTAACTGATACGAAAACGGTAAATGTTTAGTATAAAAAAGCAAAAAGAAAACGTCTGGCATTTATGAATGGATCATGGGGCTGTGGTAAGACAACCTACAGTTAAAACTAAGATAAGTCAATGTATTTTTCACCTCCCCATATTCCAAGCTGTTGCGATAGCATTTTTAAACCCTAGCGGAAGAGTTGTGTTTATTTAGTTCCCTGTGCTCCGTACATAACTTTCAAAATCGTTCATATTCTTCGCTGAATATCTGTAAGAACAGAGAAGGTTAGACAGTTGAATTCGAAAATACTGATGTATTTCCCAAATTGTGTTGATACCGATATCGGTGAGAATATTTTTTGCTAGTCGCCCATTCAGTTCTGGTCCACAACCATCAAGATTTTCTGTATGTAGGATGGGTTATAACAATGTGTGTTCCACATCCGGTGGAGTGGCAGGTTGTCTTAAGCCTGTCCGTGCGCATCATTGTTCTCTGGTATTTTTGCTCGGCCGTAAGCTGAACTTTAGAAGACGACACACAACTGTTACATACCCCAACTCCTTCAAGGAATACATTTTCTTTCAGACTGTCTTCTGTTCCATTAACTTACATCTGTTGACACAACGAAATGGGGAGGGAATGCAAGGAATAACAAACAAGCAAACGAAGAAATGTCTTCTGCAAACATCTAATCATGTGGTCAGTTATCTTTACGCCAAAAATAACAACACACTTCCTTTGCTGCAAGCTGTCCACGACATGGCCGCCAGACGTGTAATGGACTCGCCCGGCGTCGTTAGCACCATTTCTACATCCACTCAATGTGTCATCTACCGAACTGTCAGAAACCGAATGTCTGTGGTGAAATTACATCGAAGAAGAATTCACAAACATGGCATAACAATGCGAGTAAATGCCTGTATACTAGTGTGTGTATACACACACACACACACACACATAAACATATAAGGTTATGTAATTCAAAGTATGCGGTGTATTTGCCAAGGGGGTGTCTGTCATTGTTAAGGTCTCTGCCGTCACTTTTCAATATTTATTTAAGGATTTATCGATGCTTAGCCACCATCAGAGAACAGATGAGATATGGCGAGTTCGGACCAATGATTTTTTTTGTCAGTTTTTAGCATGTGTGTCCTTTCGGTTGTTGCCAATATAAACACATTGTCCCCTTCTTGTGTTTAAAATGTCTATCTCCACTCATCCATCCAGACACATATATACATGGCCGTGTCTATGACTGGTGAGGGTTGGGTTGGTTGTTGCGTATGTGTGAGTGTAACGCGTGTGTTATTGACATTTTTCAGGTATTTGTGCGTTTATGCAGAAAATGGTTTTCGTCTGTTTGTCTAACGTTATAAACTACGAAAAGCGTTTCATCGTCTACTTGTGCGGTCTTCTCCAACTTGACCACATTGGAAGACCCCGCACACACTCACACACCTACCCGGGGATTGTGTTTGTATTTGGCGTTTGGAAAATTGTGTATGGGCCTCGGCGGACATTAGAAATCAGTGTGACACGTTAAAGTTATTCATGTCGAACGTGTTGTTATCGCTCAACCACAAAACGTTCCTACCACATTTAAGAATGATGGGGGGGGGGGGGGGGTGTAGGCATGACGGTCACAGTCCACAGGCCTTGAGTTGTTCTAAGCATTCGCATATACTTGTGCCACGAGCACATTTCCCTCATTTACCTATTAAGTAATTATTTCGATAAAATTCCATGCGCAAATAAATAACCTCTAATTGAAGCCTTAAAATATGCCACCAATTTGTCTGTATGCCAATCCACCCCCTTTGGGTATGTGATCCCATTGAGAAAGTCAAACCACAGACCACGTACTTAACACAGCATGTGTCCTTGTAGCTTATTATGTACCAACACTCAGAGTTTATTATGCGGTGTTGTGTTGTGAAATGTGAATAGTTTGTCTGCAAAATCCACTTAAATCTCAACAGACATCCGGCAAATAAGCTACTTATTCAGGAAAATGTAAGCGGGTGAAAAAATATGAACCCAATTTTTTTTTCCAGATAAATATGAAAAACACTTACACTCGGTGGAGTGAATTGTGGAAAAAATATGAACAACTTTGTTTTTTCAGATAAATATGAAAAACACTTACACTCGGTGGACTGAATAAGGAAAACAGCCCCAAAAGTATGTAGCATAAATTTCGCATTAGAATATTTATTATAATTAGATGAAACAACAGAAAGAAAAAAACAGAAAACAAGGGAAAACGTTTTTTTTAAATTTTCAGAATATGTTATGGATTTGTTTCGTATTGCCGCCGGCATTTCAACAATTGTGACACCACAGGATTTCCTTGGAATTTCTATGTGGTTCATGTTAATCCCGAAGGATATCCGTGAGCGTGCTTGAGATGAATGTTGTTTATGCATAAACAACTCAGTTCAAAATTAAAAAGGCTATCCGTTATAGGATTTGGTGAGTAACATAAATGATACGTGTCCTTAAAATTCTATATCGAAATGTTGTGTCAGGGGAAGTGGAATTATTGAAACATTTGTTGGGTCAGTGAGCATGAGAGAAGTTCCTAGTCTGTTCCTATATGCCTTAGTGGTGGTTGATGGTTGGCACCATTACTACCACTTTTGAAATTTGTCTAGTGTGTTCAAAAAAAAATCAGTAAGATTTTCCTTGAACACTAACCAGGCCATTTCTATTACCAACTCCAAAAAATCTATCCTTTTCAGGCAAATGTGACGGGAATCTTGGTAAATTAGCCACGTATTTATTATGGTTAGGGGTTTTATCCCGGGAATTTTTTATTTATTTATTTTTTTTATTTAGTTATTGTTTTATTTTAATTATTTACTTTTTTACTGCAGCTATCTATGGTTTTACACATGTCTTCTATGAGTGTTAAAGGGTTTTAATCCTTCATTTCCCGGAACATATTTGCCGTAGAATTAATTACTGCTAGTTTTTAATATATATATGTTAATTATATATATACTAGTAAGTTGTAATGCGCCTATGGCGCCCGTTGAAATATGGGAAAAAAATTTTGTTGAAAAAAAAAAATTTTTGTGGGAAAAAAAAATTTTGTAGAAAAAAAAAATTTGGTTAAAAAAAAATTATAGAATGTCTATTTAAATTCCTACGTACTGCGTGACAGAGTCAGTGAATCAGTTTCTTGAAAAAAAAAATTTTGTTGAAAAAAAAATTTTGGTGGAAAAAAACAATTTTTGTTGAAAAAAAAACATTTTGTGGAAAAAAAAAAATTTTGTTGAAAAAAAAAATTTAGTAGAAAAAAAAAATTATAGAATGTCTATTTAAATTCCTACGTACTGCGTGACAGAGTCAGTGAATCAGTGTCGAGGGTAAATATATATTAGGAATTTAAAAAATCATAAAAAATTTAGTTAATACCGCCACCACATGATTATACAAAACTTAGCTCGTCATAGGTTATTATTGTGTTACTGAATAATTGCCCACTTTCTTTATTTTGTCCTTCATTAAACTATTGTGACCTTTGCTATGTCAGTCGATAACTAATTGCATAATGTACTTAGTAGGGACATAAATACTGTTACAACATTGAACACACCCATTTCAATAGTAGAACTGAACATACCCCGTTAATATCATATTGGTTTTGAAAGCTATCCTCAATAGCGTTATTCTGTAATGGGATTTTAAAATTGTTTTAACTTTAATCATGGAGTGGTCAGATAATGAGAACCGTATCGCTGTAATAGCGGTTTTCAAGTGTGAAATGAAATAAAGCGATATTTTCAAAACGCTCCGGCCACTCAGCATTAGCCGCACGTTCGTCTACCGATGCATAAAACTATTTGAGGAGACTGGAGATGTAAAAGACCGCCACCGGATTTAAAGACCTCCGTTAAATCAAGAATTCACAGAAATCCGCTCCGAAACCAGAAAATCATGGCCCGTGAGATGAATATCACGCAAAAGTCCATGAGTCGAATCATTAAAAAAGACTCGGGACTTGGGCCTTTCAAACGACGTAACGGATATTTATTGCATGCAGCTTTAAAAAAAATAGAATTGAAAAATGCAAACGTCTTTTGGTGAAGCACGCTGATAACATGCACAGAAACATTTTGTTCACCGATGAACAAAGATTTTAACGTTCAGGATAAATCTAACAAGCAAAATGAAATCTATAGAAGCATCTGTACTGATTCAAGGGTGGAAAAGGGTCAACAACCAACTTCAGTCATGGTTTGGTGGGCTGTCTTTTACGACGGGGTCACTGACCTGCATTTCTGCGAACAAGGATTCAAAATATCGGCCGAAGTTTACCAAGAAACCGATTTGGAAGCTGTTAACAATTCCCTGTTTCAAAACCAGCCTTGGACTTTCAAGCAGGATTCCGCGCCGGCCCAAAAACCTGAAACGTTCCAGGCCTGGCTTCGAAACAATTTGCCAGCGTTCATTTCCTCTGAAGAATGGCCCTCAGGCAGTCCAGATTTGAACCCATTGGATTACGAATTGTGGACGGTTTTAGAGGACAAGGTTTGTCACAAAAGATACCTCAACATTGGATCTCTTAAGACTGCATTGGTTCGAGCTGTGGCCAATTTTCCAATGGACGAGGTTCGTGCAGCTATTGACGATTGGCCAGAGCGACTTAAGGCAAAAGGCGGACATTTCGAACAACTAGATTATTTTTGGATACAATATACATCAAACATTTAGTACTATTTATTTTACAGTATACAACGTGTGTAACAGTATTTATGTCCCTACTAGGTATATATACATAACTTTTACATCACATACATAAATATATGTAGATTAACGATAATTGTCAATGTAGCATATATTTACCTTACTATGAGTTCTAGAGCTGTAACCCACCATACACTTTATTTGCAAAAATATCTTCATTTCTTAGACCTTATGTACATACCTGCAATTGGAAGAGAAATAGGAAATGCATTAGAAAATATAGAAAACACATTTGCACTTTTTAAAAGAAATTCTTAATAGATCCAAATATTCTGATTTTCTGTATAAGAGTACAAAAACTTTTCATGTAGAAAAATATCAGAAAAAGTAGCAATAATAATTTTAAGATTTTGACTCAGAATTTGCAACATAATTTTTTATAATTATTACACTTTTTACTACAACTCCGAATCTTATTCAACTGGCGTAATTTTATACATGAGCTGTTATACATTTTTATAGTTCATGTAAAATAAAATGGAAGTCAGTCGCTTCAGGATTTTTGAGTTAATAAAAAAAGTTAATAGTTGGTTGAGCGTCATAAGACATTATTGAGGCTAGTTGGTATTAAATAAAATTAACAAAGATATCAGATCTTAAATGTATTTAATATAACAATAATTGTAATACAATTCATTAGTAAGAATTACATTAAAAGCATTTCTACATTATTTAGCAAGAATGCATTTAAACTTGATTTAAAAGTGGATATTCTTTCAATGATTTCTAAAAGTTGAGGCAAGTTGTTAAATTTCAAGCTACCAATATAATCAATTCTAAAGAAATGCATTTCTAAAGAAATGCTTAATACCGACTCAGAACCTTTCAAATGCGGTAGATATTATTTTGAAATACATGTTGACACTTTTTTAATTTTTCCCATTTTGTGTCCCTTTTTCTACTTATTGCAATTGCTGTTGTCAATCCCGGCACAAGTTTCAAACATTTATTTCCTTTCTACTTCTCGACCTTTATGATTATTTTTAAAACGTTTTCCACATCCCCTACATTTTACCCGTTTTGTATAATTTTTGTAGTCTTTTCAGTAACCTAAAACTTTTTGGTCTCCCCAAATTAATTTTCCTTTATATATTTCGCCGGTTTTCGGATTAATTTTCGGGTTTTGGTCTGCTGTCACGTCCAATCCGACACGAAACCACTATCTCTTCAAGATAACCTTAATGATCCCTTGAATGTCATCTGTGTTTTCGCCAAAGTGTTGATTTTAATTTTACGCAGAAATTATATTTATAGTCTAAAAACAAGTTTGTTTGTTTGTTTCATAGATCTATTTCTGTCGTTTAGAGAATATCGTAGGGCTGAATCGTCCAGATTTATGAGCATGTGGACAAGCTGCTAAATCTAGATCATCAGTATAACAAACGGAAAGATGACGTTACTGCAAACATTATAACCTAAAATTCAAAAAATGTTCATATAAAAAGTGGAAGGTACGTGAGAGATCATATTCATGTTTGCTACCCAAGATTTCTCTGGTGAAATGTTCATCTGGGTCAGCTTTCCCTCATTTCAAATCAGTACTTTAACTGATAACACTCAAATATAGCGTATGCGGAAATCTAATAGTTTGTTTACTTAGATCAACTGATATTAAAATACAATAAATATATATTTGAATGAGCGTAATTTCAGTTCTCGAAATAAAGTCAAATCATTCGGTCGTAAAAGTGAAAGCAATACAAACTTTGAGTGTAAACAAATAATTGTACAAAAATGTTAAATCATTTCATATTATTTCCCCTGATATTATGTGGCCTAAGGGGATTGCAAAGTTCACCGGTGGAATCGAATATTTCAAATAGCTTGAAAGCCATTCGCAATGCTAAATCTGAGGAAATACGCAAATATATGAATCAGTCGGCCGATCCTTGTGAGAATTTCTTCGACTTTGCCTGCGGCAATTGGAAAACCCACCATCCAGCCGATGCAAATGTACCGCTTACGAGTGCCATCAGAATGGATATTTCTGATTTCGATCCTAAAGTTCTGCAACTTTTGCAAACTGACGATGAAATGGATTCAGAAACGGATCGAAAAGTCAAAGATTTTTTTCAGTCGTGTGTAAATTTCCAAATGAATAGTTCGGAACTTAGAGAGAAAGTGAAAGAACTTGCCAATGAGTTCGGTGAAATGCCCGCCTTAGTTGGTGATAAATGGCAGGAAAATGATTTCGACTGGTTACAAACGATTGCCGAGATTAACTACAAATATGACATTCGCATTATTTTTGGCCCATACACCGTTATCTATGGCCGTGAAACAGATCATACCACATATGAAATAAGAATATCGGATGCCTGGCGTCGCGGTAAATTTGATTTAAAGACACATCAACAAAAGTACAAAGACTCCCTCATTGACTATTTGGATTTGGAGAGTAAAGTGGCCGAGCAAACGGCCAATGAAATTACTGATTTCTATGCCATGTTAAGGGAAGCCGGACAGAACTATTCCCGTGCAGATGAGACAAAGTGTAGCATACAGGAACTCCAGGACAAATATTCACCAGACTTAGATATGAAGAAGTTAATGAATATTTCATTCGGCTTCATACCTAGTGGCCCAGTTGTGGACGCCAATCCCAGCTTTCACCAACGTCTAGTTGAGATAATGAAAAAGACTCCCACAAAGGTGGTCGCAAACTATATATCATTCCGACTTATCGAAGAGTTCGTTACGGAAGCTGGAAAGGCAAGTGAGACATATGCATGTCGCTTAAAAACACAAACTAATTTTCCAAAGATTCTCGGTCACATGTTCTACCGAACCTACAAACTAGAGGAAAGACAGAATAATGTGGAAAAGATGTGGCAAAATATCAAATTAAGCCTACAAATGAGCTTAGAGTCAAGTGAACTCAGTTGGTTCGATGACACTTCTCGGGAATATGCTTTAGAAAAACTACATTCTCTGAAAATGATAATAATGTCATACAAGGATTTAGATTTCAATGGCAAGTATGGAGGCTTTCGTGTAAACCGAACAGATTACTTTGGAAATCTGAGATCTTTAAAAACTCTCAAAGCCATACAGTTCCGGCAAACGCTGGACGAAAGTGATGAATCGAAACATTTCATGGAACTAACAACGCGGTCTTATAGTACCCAATCGAATGCCATTCTCATAGGAATTGCGTCACTAATGTCAGATTACGGGTTCTCCGATCTGCATCCAAGTGCTATCAACTATGGCCGTTTGGGTTTTTCCATATCCCATGAACTGATGCATGGCTTCAGTGGATTAGGTCGCCTTTTTAACAAATTGGGGGACTACCGTGGCAAGTGGGAGGAGGGCTTTGAACATGAATATGCCAAACGTAGGAAATGTCTTTATGCTCAATACCACAACTACACTTTCGGCGGTAGACCGCTGCCTCAGGATGCGATGCAGTCAGAGAATGCAGCCGATAATGGTGGCATAGTATTGGCCTACAATGCCTATCGCAGCTGGTATGAGGACAGTGCACGCACAAAGGCAGAACTGGCAATGGAAGTGCTGCCGAACCTGAATTACAACAATAACCAATTGTTTTTCATCAGCTATTCTCAAAAGTGGTGCGCTGACAGTCTTGAGAGTATTCGTTCAAGAATTGCTGCCATTGACAGTCACGCTCCGGATCAGTTTCGAGCATTTGTGCCATTGATAAATTTTGATGCATTTGCAGGGGAATTCAATTGTCCCAGGGGGAGCCCCATGAATCCGGCCAAGAAATGCAGAATGTTTTGACTTAGATAAATTGTAGTAATATCTGAGAAAGAAATGTGTAAATATGTAAACATAAAAATAAAGATTAATGTATAAAATTAAATAAATAGAATCATATAATTTAATTAAAAAGCTATTCAATACGCTGCGATTAGAGTATAATCTACTAAAACAAAACAGGTGCCCAGATGTCTAAGTATCTAGTTCGATGCCTAAGATATTTTTTCAAACACAGGGAGTTAAAAAGGTTTTTACAGATCTCAACGAAAATAAAACTCCGGGCCCGGATGGTATTTCAGCAGTTGTCCTATGTAAGTGGTCCATTGTGCAATCTGTTCATCATGTTGTACCGTGCTGGTATTTAACCTTTACGTTGGAATGTTGCCATTGCTCAGCCGATCACCAATAAAGGTGAGATAATAAATCCTGCAAATTACTGTGCAATTGCAAATTCTTCTAAGCTTTCCAAGGTTATGGAGAGCATGGTTAACCACCATCTGGTCAAGTGTCTAGAGTCTAACGGACTTCTGAATGCTCGCCTGTATGACTTCCGTAGAAATCGATCTACTGGAGACCTAATGGCGTTCATTTCGGAACGATGGAGTCGATCTATTCACCGGACGTGGATTTGGATATTTCCAAGGCGTTCGATAGGGTCTGACACGGAGCACTCATATCAAGACTTATGGCATTTGGTGTCGGTAACACCTTCTCTTCATTCATATCGTATAGAGATCGCTCTATACGACTTGTTACATAGATTGACAGCTGGAGTGCCACAAGTATCTCACTCCTTCTATATTTTTTTATTTTCAATGACGACCTGTTGGAGCAGACTGTTAACGCAATCTTCTCCTTTGCGGATGACAGCAACCTCTGTCACTCGGCGATTTGGGAGTGGGGCCAAATGAACAGAGTAGATTTTTGCGGTAGATTTCGTTCACATGTCCCTCTAGTGTTTAATTTAAGGGTCGTGTCGTAGTGGAAATTATATTCAATTTTTCTCAACGCACACACTAAGTTCGAAGAATTCGACATTGTGAATATTATTTTAGCAGACACTGTTATCTTTAATTTAAGGGTAGTGTCATAGCGCAATGTTTTTCCATTCTTCCTCCATTGCACGACTAAGTTGGACCCTACAGCCATTTTTGAAATTTTTTCTGAAAATTATTTCCTATAAATGATTTTCTAGCATAAGTATAGCATCGATTTTTCTAGTTTTCAAACAAAAAACTTTAACATTTAGAAAATGACCTAAAACTAATAACATTACTGATGAGAAACAAAGTCTTTGCTCCTTATAAGCATCCATGTGGAAAACTATGCCACAAATTTCTTTGATAATTTTATAAAAACTCTCAAAAGTATACTTCAAACACATCATTATGAATTCTATATTTACCATAAATGGACTGTCAAAGCAAATAATTCAAACTAGTCCATAGAGACAACAGAATGTCCTTTAAAAGACAGCAGCAGACAGCAAACCAACGACAAATCCATACAAGGCAAAAAAAGAAGAAAAAGTCAACTATCTTTTTGAGTTTCTTATGCCAACCGAAAATACAACTTATTGAAGCTTCCCTCAAGGCAAATAATCAAAAGAAAGTATAACATGCCCAGACAACGAATGGAAATAAATTGACCAAAAGTAGAAGAAGATGAAAACAATGCAGGCAGCACATGAAAACTCAGCACAAAAGAATTGGATACTTAACAATAAAAAAGCACAACAAACCTAAAGGCACCTCTTTTAAAGCATAAGAAATAAAGGGATGAATAGTTTCTCAGAACAAACCAAAAAATGCCACACACTTACAAATTTCCACAATTCTATTTCCCGGTCGAAAAGTGTGAGAAAATGTAACAAAACTTCAGATGCAGCAGCTAATTCTTTTAAATGCCAAAGACCAGATGCGCATAAAAGGCAGAAAGTGTAAATATTTTCTAGAGCCCATTCACCGCCCTCAGTTTTTCACTTTGGTATTTTTCCGTTTTTCGTTCCCTCCCCCTCTGCCAGTGGGGAAAGGAATATTTGTTTGCAACAGAAAAAAAATAACGATAAAAGTATACAAAAAAAAAAGAACAACTATCTAAAATTGAAATCGTGTACAACACAAAATTCCCTCTAAATGTATGTAGAAATTGAATGCAATGCTTGAATGGAAGTGGGGTAAAATTCATACAAAAAAAAAACTAAAAAAGGAAACGAAATTCACAACTTCACAGGGAATTCTTTCATATCGTCGCAACACAAAAAGTCACGTTCAATTGCAGTAAAAGCTGTTTTTTTTTGTTTTCTTTTTTTTAACATTCAAAAGGAGTACGCAAATATTGTTAGATGTATTTGTATAAAAGGTATCGATGCACACAGCATTGAAATTATTCGGGAATAAAAGGTAAAGTGGTCTAGTGTATTTTCAAAATGGAAAATAATCCTTAAAGTGTACTTTGTTTTGTTTTGAAACAGTGTACCAACAAGTAAAAATATGCTTAGTTTCTAACAAAAATATTAAAATATGTGAGTATTTCAGACAAACCTAATATGGGAGCACTATTAATCTCTCTCTCTCTCTCTCTCTGTTTGGTTAGATGGCAAGTGGTGGAGCGATTTCTCGCCCACTTGCAACCTGGAATCCTATGATAATATCCTCTTAACTTCAGCGGAATTAGAAAAGACATTTGAAAATCAAAGTACAAAATCTAGTTGGCATTCATTGGGGAAGACCATTGACTTTAAGAGTTTCAGGTTAGTTTCAAAAACTATTGCAAGCCTTTGAATTGAAATGAAGGTCGTCACGAAATATAAATAATTGTTTCTTTATATAGAGGGGAGGTCCAAAAACGGACAATATTGCCTTCCAATGTGAATTTTATCAATACTGTAATTAAACAGATCCTTAATTATAGAATACTCTTCGAATTTTTCAATATGAATTGGATTTCTGCAGTACTTAAATTTTCAAATATAATTTGAATAATCTGCGTACATCTGTCCTGACACATTGTCAATTTCAATATTAAAGGATATTACCAACTGGGAAATTTACATGAAAAATGGATATGACATATATGGATAATTGTTGAAAAAAAAAATTTTGTTGAAAGAAACAATTTTTTCTTGAAAAAAAAAATTTTGTTAAAAAAAAAATTTGGAAAAAAAATTTTGGAAAAAAAAAATTATTGTAAAAAAAAAATTTTTGTTGAAAAAAAAATTTTGTAAAAAAAAAAATTTGTAAAAAAAAAAATTTTCGGAAAAAAAAATTTTAGTAAAAAAAATTTGGGGAAAACACAATTTCTGTACAAAAAAAAATTATTATATTATTATTATTTATTGAAAGAATTATAGAATGTCTATTTAAATTCCTACGTACTGCGTGACAGAGTCAGTGAATCAGTGTCGAGGGTAAATATATATTAAGATGCACCGACGAAAGTGAAACACGAAGAATGCAAATATAAGTTTTACGAGCACGGGTCATGACTGTCCCGACCATGATATAAAAATCGTACTTGGAGATTTAATGACAAACTAGATGAGGGGAATATCTTCAGTCCGACTTCAATAAACGATAGTTGTACAATATTGTCACCCTGAAGGCCTGAACCGCTGGGGTAACTACGAAATGGCCACCATCGCTCCCCAAACATTGCAAGTAAACCCGGTACACCTGAGGAGCCAGTTCGAGAGTCTTTTTTAATGATTCGACTCATGGACTTTTGCGTGATATTCATCTCACGGGCCATGATTTTCTGTTTTCGGAGCGGATTTCTGTAAATTAGCTTTCAAAAACCCATATGACATTAACGGGGTATGTTCAGTTCTACTATTGAAATGGGTGTGTTCAATGTTGTAACAGTATCTATGTCCCTACTAAGTATATATCTCATCTTCTGTCGAGCCAAACTTGGTGCCTCGCAGGTCAGTTCCGACAGGGCCTATCTTCCAAACCCTATATGAATTTCCTCAGTCCCTCAGTCCGTTAGCTTATTCGTTGCTGACAGAACATCTTTACATCATCTTCCATTTGGTCTGACATATTTTAGTTTAGAGACCATTTCCAAGTAAAGTCTCTATCATTTACAACCATTTCAAAATCTGTTAGTTCCCATCTCCAAATGCGACCATAACCCACATCATACGTTCATTTATTCACTGTTTGTTCATCGGCAGATATTGAAGTTAATATTTGCTTTGTACGGTCTCAGAGAAAAACCAAATATCGTTCATGTTTGTTATTCCCAGAAAGCTTTCCAATTAGAAATCCTTTCACCCTAAACAAATAACATCCTTTCGTTTGCCACCAAGTGCCAACTATTGTTTTCTCTGTTTATAGACTCGCCTTTGTTTGTCCAGTGTTCAAGTGTTGGCCAAATAAAAGCGGAAATACATTTAAAATACAATCACAAGTGTTTTTCTATGTTTAAGTGTTCTTCCCCTCTCCAACAAATGTCCTTTCAATGTGTGTATGTACGTCGACGCCACTTCGTTTGGCTGTCTTCAATGTTGGCCAACAATGGCATTTCTTTTTTTTTTTGTTTTTCGGTTTTTGGCTAGTTGTTATGCTCAATTTATTGTCTAAATAAAATTATATTTAGCCATATGTACGTTTATATAAATTGTAGTTGGCATTTGTTAGTTTATTAAATACACCAAATGCCCAAAAGGGACTTGCGATAATTATATGGTGTTGGTTTTTAAGACATCTGAATGAGAGTTTAATGTTAACAAACTCAACTTCCGTTTGTAGTGTCAAATCCCAAAATTAGTTTATGCAAAGTTTTCCTGTGACCCTGAAAGTGGGCTGGTATAGAGTTGGGTAAATTAAGGAATTAGGCTGGTGTTATTAATAGACATGTATGCCTAAAAGTATGCAGACAATATGTAAAATAGAGAAAGCCCAAAAAATATGCAGTGTATTTGTTAATTAGAATATACCGGAGAAGACAATTATTATGAAATATTTTATGAAAAAAATGTAACGAGAAAAGTCATTGCCGAATATACTGAAAATATGCATTAGAGCACTTAATTTTTATTATATTTTGTGATTGTTTTTAATTTAAATATTTTTTTTTTAAAAATTTTTTCAATCCGCCCCAACTTGAATCGAAATGGGAAACATTTTTTGAATTCATACAATTTCTTATTATAACCGTAAATTTGCCCAAAAAATGGATTTTTAGTTTGTTTTTGTGAATTTGAACACATTGAAATTGGGCTTTCACAATCACATCTTACGAAAAGACTTTTTCCTGGTAAAATTGGAAAAGAATCCCCTAATATACAATCAATTTCACAAAACACTGGACTTCAGTTGCTGTAGGTACTGTATTTCACACACAAAATGTGTTTTTATTATTAGAACCATTTAATTTATTTATTTAATAGAGTATGAACAAACAAATCCTTACCGACCTTTGCTTCTCCTTATCCCACATACCCACACTAAATTCAAACTTAAAATAAAAGTCATAATGATAAAGTACACATATACTATTACATCGATTTTCTTTTCAAATAAATATTTCCATTGAGCTTTGTTCAAAAGTAGATAACGGAATTTTATGATTATGTGACCTAAAAGTAGGCAAGAACATTTTGAGAATAACATGTTATGGTCATTTATATTCATAGCTTTGAACTTCTTTATCGTAATATCTTTTCTGCCTTATATGTGAAAGAAGGCAATTGATTTTAATGCTTTTGAGTAATCCAAAAATGTAGGCAACAGTTTTATATTTTTAAAGCCTCTATTTATTAGGGGATGAAGTACTAATGATAATTCGTTCAAAATAACTGCAGCGTCCAAGCTGAAAAAAAATCTCTTTCATACAAGTGGCTTGAGAAATGAGGATTAAATTAAATGTTATTCTTATTCAAGAAAAAACTGGATAGAGAAATGAGGATTAAATTAAATGTGATCCTTATTCCAGAAAAAACTGGATAGAGAAATGAGGATTAAATTAAATGTTATTCTTATTCCAGAAAAAACTGGATAGAGAAATGAGGATTAAATGTTATTCTTATTCAAGGACCTATCCCGGAATGCCAAGTATTCCCAAAAGTAGGCAACACTAAACTGTATGAATAGGTAAGAACAATTTTGACAATAAAATCTCGTCTACTGAATATTTTTTCACAAAATACAATTGGTATTGATTGCAATCCACAGGTTTAACATGTTTGGAATCGAGGACCTCTATTAGAAATATCAGTGGTTCTCTCTAAATGTATTACAATAAAGTATTTTTCAATTTCGTTCGATGAAAAAGTAATGACTACTGGATTTCCAAAGCTTAGGCCAAAGGTGACCTTAAGATTCTGGAATCGTTCTTTTAAGACTACATGAATACTCACATGTACAGTATTATTGTTGCCCAAAGAATTGCAGTGTCGCACGTTGTAAATCGATTGATAATCATCAATGTATGCCTTTGGAAATCCAATTACATTTCCATACTTTTCGTTTTTATTTGTGTTTATTTCTCACTCTCAGCATTTTCACAAATAAACGCAGCAATTTATAAACCGCCTGTTTTGCATACGTTTTTCTGACATTCATTAAATTCATTCCACACAATCCCCTCTTGTTTATGCAACATTTATTTCGCATTTGTTCTTTCATTTCATTTCATATCCGTTCCTTTCAGTTTTCTTTTCATCGTTTTCACCCCACCGGTTCAAGAGTGATGGCGGTGGAGAAGAAGCAGCAACTCATGATGATAATGGCACAGACCGACTATCACTCGTGTCGTGTTTGAAGTGCTTTGAGCACCAACACCTCAAATAAAAAGATTCTCTCATTTAAATAATAATAACAAAATTCAAAAGCCGAGAAGAATTTTATCCTAACAAGTTTAATAGTAGACTTTAAAATTAACAACTCAATATCGCACAGAGTGTGAAGCAATGAATAAAATAATGAAACTGAGCCACAGCGTCAGACATCGTCACTCTCAAAATTTCACCAGTAGACGAAGGGGCTGAGGGCCACTTGTGGTACTAATCAAGCGGAAATTTATAATGAGTATCAAAGCGGCCTTCAAATAAGGAAATATTTTGCTAGAGTGAAAGTAAGGAAATGGTTGATGAAAACGCTGAAAAGTTGGCTGAGGAATGACAGCAAACATAAAAGACAACTTTCAAATGACAAATCCATTAACTTTGAAAATATAATTTTCAATGTGCCCAAACATGCTCTAAAAAAAACATTTGAATTGTTTGTTCTTCACACCCGCGCACCCAATAACAAAATCGTGTAATAAATACACCTCGTCAATGCTGGCGACTTGGCGAGTACAGAAGTTCCACGTCTATTCCTTCCTTCTCCGAATCCAAGAAAAATAATCTCGGGCTATCGATACAATTATTTTGAAAAGGACAATAACATTTAGTCTTAGGCGCCCCGGCAGGCGAGTTGGTAGCTTGCCTATCAGCGTGCGGGTTGTGAAAATCTAGCCAAATGGTCTGTGTTTGCGGTTTACCCTTGGACTCACACTTAGAATATACATTTACTTTGTATTGTAATTAAATAAAAAATAAAATAAATAAAAAAAACATTTAGTCCTAGTGGAAATATGCGACAACCGATAAAGAATGTCACGCTCAGAGGGGACCTGTTCAAGATGATATGAAACTCAGCCAGGACAATCTTAGAGATTTGCCATGAATTCTTAATATTTAAAACAAATCATAAAGAAGTTTATAGAGAATTAGCCGGCTATTTGTTTGCGATATATTATCATGAGTTCCTCAATATTCCCGTACAATAGGCAACTTAAAGATAGCCACGTGGAAAATATATCCTCGCTTGTACTGAGTTTTCCAAAGAATTTTTCATTTTCCTCGTTGTCACACCAACAGCAGCCGTAAATCCAGGGGGGTGGGGGGTGGCGAAATCATCACGTGCCAAATGCTATTTTCTTATTTCAGTTTTCCGCCTCAATGATTTCATGAAATTTCCGTTTTTCCATTCATACCTTCCCTTTGACATGAACTGCTTTCACAGTGATTTTCAGTTGGTTTTGTTCCTGTTAGTTGTTGTTGTTCGGAATATCACTCTAGATTTAAGTAAGTGTTCATTATTTTATATGTGTTTACAGTTTCCGGTGTTTTCTCGTAACTACCGGCCGGTGTTGTGCTGCATATTAAAGAATTTCGTTCATGCCAATGGCGAATTTCGTTTCACTTCCCTGTTGTGCGAGGGTGGATGCAGAAGTGTGCACAGTACTTGTATCAATGTGATTTATCTGTATCCAGTTTATCTGTCCAAATGTGAAGCAGTCTGCCTTTCTATCCATCCTCGTAGGTAGGGGTGTTTGTATTCGATTCTGGCTTCCCGTTATTTGTTTTATTACACGCTTTACTTGCGTTTAACTTCAATTTGCGTGATAATTTGAAACCGTAGTCCTATTGTTATTCCAAATATTTATTATGCGTGTATGTGTGTGTGTGCGTGCCACAGAGATGCCATTATATCCTATTTCCTGTATTTTATGCGGTGGTTGAATATCATCGTGTATGTATGTGTGTACTTTATTGTGTGGCTTGTTTGTGTGGGTGGAAGTGGGTGCGTGTTAACGTGTTGACAATTTGACATTTGCTCATGATTAGTTGTTGTCTAGATTCTATTCATAGTCAACTAACGACTGTCTTGGGGGTTGTGAAATAGCCTTGTGTGAGTGTCCTTGCTCCTTTAAGTGTGTGGCTGCCTTAAATGATACCTAATCATTTCTCTCTGTCTAAATCTTTTATGTGTCCTTTTGATATAATCAAATATTTTAGTCATGTCCATCTATCCCCACAAAATATAGGCAATGGTTTTAATTTCATGTCATTGGCCTGAAATAATGTTAAATTGTTTGCGACATTTACATAAATTACGTCTGATTTAAGGAAAATCGTTCCGTTAAGTGGAAAGTTTTCGATTTAGATTGGACACTTTTTGTTTTAATAAAATTCGGATACTGTTTTACAGGGGAACAAGCAGAGCTTTATTCCCAGAACGAGGTCAATTATAAGGTGGCAGTAGATGCGAGTGAATTGATATTAATTAGCTACACAGGAGTAAACCAAGTGAACGATAACGTTATTTTTCCAAAATCGCTCGTTTGGTGGACCATTGTCAAATACACATCCCACAAAAATTTCAGGGCTTTGTGATCAAAAATATCGGATTTATTGTCCTTTTGCAAAAGGGCGTAACCAAAATCCAAAAAAAAAAAATTAGTTTCAGAATTAAATTGGTTGCGCATTTTTATTTAAAATTGCCTTACAAATTTTTTTGTCTGAAGTTTTTGAAATGTTATAAAGTTTTTACTATCTCCTGTAAAGCTACGAAAATTCCAGTTACGCCCTTTCTAAACTTCACCATCGATATTAAAATTTCGACCAAGATGGGCTATTAGAACAATTTAATGAAGATCCAAGTGCAACCGTTACATACATTTGTATGGGGGCATATAAAATCATTGATCGATATGATCCAACTTTGTTAGAGCTGCATCGAATTTCATTTCCGGCCCGTTTTTGTCGTCTCCAGGCGACAGAATATTAAATCGGTACAGTTCTTCGTATGTGGGCTATACCAAAACAAGGGTCGTTATTATCTAACTTCGCCAGAAAACCAAAAATTCCCTAAAATTAAGGTTTTTTTTAATTTTTAGTTAGTATTTTATTTTTCTTTTTCATATGAAAATTTTTAAAAATTCCCAAATTTTTTTTAATGTTGGGGAATTTTTTTTTGATATTTTCAACCCATTATAAAAACAAAATTCACTTTTGTTTGTGGTTGTTTTTCAGTTTTCTAACATTTTAGGTTGAAAAATCACCCCAAATTTGGACGATTTTCGAAATTATAAAAATCTATTATTGTATTTTAGAGTTTTTTTTTCATAATATGTCAGGAATTTTGCATTGGGTAATTTTTCATAAATTGTTTGAGGGATTTTTCAGATTTTTTGGGGTAAGTGTCATATTGGGCTTTAGGAGGGATTTTTTTGGGGTACTTTCATAGAACCTCATAATATACGGTGGCACATCTGAGTATAGCAACAATAATTTAATTCGGAAGGAAGCTTTATATGGTTACTTTATCCAAAATGAACTAATGTATCAATTCCTCAATCAAATTTAACACAATCCTCACAAAAATCGGTACATATTTGCCATCTCCACTTTGATTACAAGAAAAAGTGGACAGACGGTTGATCAAACGGGAAAAATTGCATGAGTTTTTTGTTTAAAAATTGTGACAAACAATTATTGTAAATTGGTTGGTATGGAAAATTAATAATTTTCCCAAATGGAAAAATGCTTCTCTTACGGGTCATCATTTTCGATAGATTGCTAGGATCGAGAAACCGACTGCCAGAGTATGAAAATGGGACCACAAGGTTTTTTAAAAAACATTTTTATTTTAATTAATTAAATAAAATCACCGAAAAAACCTTGTGCGATTATGTCGTGGGCTGTGTGGCATGGCGTGCCATCCTGTTGAAACCCATGACCTATGTCTACTATCACCTGGCCTCAATGATTGCTCATGTGTCTGTAGCGCTAATTACTTTTACATTGGCATGTTCAAAGAAAAATGGGCCAAAGATGCTTCCGGTTCAAAATCCACACCAAACTGTCTCTTGGCAAAAAAAATTTCAGAAATACGACTTTGAAGGTACAAAACGTTTTGTAAACGGAAAAATATATAAAAGTGGTTAAGCATTTTCCATGTACCATTTCGCCCACTTTAGAAATCGTGTAATAATATTACTACGCCCAATCCGATCTTACCCAAATTCCGAATTTTATAAAGCTATAAACATATAAAGATCTCCAGAAAAAAATTGGACCCCTGGTCTGTCACCTTCTGGTAGCTCCCATACAAATGTATCTTTCCGCCCACTTTCGAAATTGTGTGTTAATATCAATATGTCCAACGCAATTTTGCCCAAATTGTGTACTTAGTAAAGCTATACTGGATAAAGTTTTGTAGAAAAAATTGGAAGTCTGGCCACGCCCCATCTGGTACCTCCCATACAAATGTACCATTCCGCCCCCTTTGTCTTAGCCGAATATAATCCACCTCTGACACTACATTCGTTCTATGACAATTACATTTTCAGAAAACTAATGATTCCGTGAAATTATGTGATTCCACAGTCGTTCCAGAATACATAATATATCATCAAAGTCTTTTCCTTTTGCCAGCAATCATACAGTAGACAAAACCCAAACGAACAAACTGTCATGTGCTTTCATCTGAAAAAAAAACGAAAATTACACAAAAATGTCTCTTTCTACTTTTCGGATGTCAGCAGCAAATAAATCATAGCATATTTCTAAGCAGAAACAAAGGGATTTACTTGTACCCTCCCTCTGCTCCCTAGAATATGCCATGAGTTTAATGAAATATGTAGCATACTTTTCAGCATGCCACATTTTAAACGTTCAATTTAAAACAAAACAAAAACAGAAGATGGGAAACAATGCAATATACATAAACCGATTTCACGGAGAGAATGGGGGCAAAGCAAAAGTAACAAGAAAAAAGAAGATGGGGTAGATACATACACACATAAGGCACTGAGTGTGCAACAAAAAGTGCAATAATGCAACTCTATAATTCGTTACACCAACCAAGCACTGCGCATATGCAATCTGACATCGTAGTCCATAAAGCCAACAAACTGAACGGCAAAGAGTAGGAGAGTATAAGAAAGACATAAATGTGGATTGCAAAACAACAAAAAAATGGCAAACGATGGGAGAAAAAGCCCTGGAACGGCGGCACAGCACATCACAGACAGAAAAGAAGAGCGTGTAAATCATATAAAAGGCATGAGAAAATGATAACAATACAGTCAAATAAACATCCTGAAAGTATGCTAAACATAAATAAAATAGAAGCTGTACTCACTTGTTTGTATTCATCATCATCATCCACATCGTCATCTTTCTTTTTATGCTTTCAGTTCATGCATTTAAATAAACATTTTTATTTACATTATAATAAAAAAAAAAAACGACAAAACGAGGGGAAGAGAAGGCTGTGTAATGGGAAAGGGGTTTCCCCTCCCCACTATGGAGAAAAATATTCATACAATGTGTACATGGCATTGTTATGATAAAAATAAGGAAGTATTTCTTTCATTCTTTCGAGGGAATTTCAGGATGTATTCATTTCTTTGTTCTGTGTGTGCGTGTGGGTTTTTTTTTGTTGTTTTCTAGAACAGATTTCTTCTTCTTTACTTCTTTTGATGTTTTATATTATCTGAGGTTTCTTTATCCAGACAGACGCATAAACGACTTAACAGAAGCCCGAAAAATCGCATAATACCCAGTCTTAGTGTTGAGTGAAATGGAAAAAAATCCGCAAAAGCAATACTGTGGAAATATTTAAATTGCGGCGAAAACGTTTTTGCATTGTGCAAATGTTGAAGAAAATTAAAAACTGACGTTTGCAATTCGTGCAAGCTGTTTTCAAGGATTTTTCTTAAGAAATAGATAAAGTGTTGCATAACTTTGAACATAAATCTAATTTTGAATAAGAAATTATGGCATAAGTCAAGGGTATTTTCAATTTATAAAATTTAAAGCATAGTTTTAGGATAAAAAGCGACTAAAAAACTAAGAAACTTATAATATGTCGAACCGAACCGAATTTTGTATGGCATCTGTCTAGAAAGTGCTCCAGTCCCAAAAGTAGAATACATTTATAAAATCGAAAGCATAGTTTTAGGATAAAACATGCCAAAACCTACTAATATGAAACTAATACAAATCTGTCTAGAGTGTGCTCCACAGTTTCAAGCGTAGAATATTCAAATTGACGTTATAACTAAGATAAGATCTAATCAATTATTTAACTTATAGACTATTAAATTAGCTTTATGACTTATTGGACAGCTGTGGTATTGAACCCAGGTTCAAAAAACTGGTAAGACCATCAAAAAGCATTAGCCGTTCTGAATCGGCTTTTATTTAGTTGGTCTCCAAATTATTATATACAGCTCACTGATTTGAGTTCGTTCCTTCTAGGAATGTTAAGGAAATTACCTACTTACGAGTAAAACTCTCATACAAGGTTGATTAGACCAAAAAAACCCACAATCTCATGGATCACTCCACTACTTTTTCTGTCAACTGATATTATGTCCGTACATATATCATGTGGTGTTTAACGGAAAATGTTAAAAATATTAACCGAGTTATATTGTGTTTTCGGTATGTTCGAAAAGGAAATTTGCTGAGACTAAAGGATGATTTTTATAATGGCTGGAGAATAAAGAATTGAAGTAACCGAGTGTATCGTGAAATTTGCGACATAACAGAAGTGTGTTTACAGATTGTTTCTACCGCAATATCCATAAAAAAATTGCATATTGGTCGATACTTTTTGAGTGTTACTCAATGTTTTCGGAAAAACCAATTTCTGAACTTTGGAAGAGGTACATTTACATCCCATGAGACCATCGTTCATGTATGAGGAGCTAGAAAACACCTCCGCTAAGTCGATGTGAAATTTCATTTATATCGAACCAGAGTAAAAGATATTACTCACTACGCTGTGCGGTAAGAAAATCCTCCTTTGAACGAAACCAACTGGTCCTTATGTAAAATGAGTGTCCGTTCTGCTCCATCACGTAAAGTTTTCGGGATATCGTGAAAATCGTCCTTTACAAATTCCTATGATTAACGTTTCTGTATGTTCTTTATGATTTTGAAACGAGTGTGAGTGCTCCAGAACAAGAAAATACTTCACCGGGTCGCCGGTTTCACATAAGTTGACACGCAGTGGGCCACAATTCACATCAATGCTAAAGGGTGTTTTTATTGAGGTATAGAACTTCGAATTGAAATAAAACACAAGAAAATCGTTTTAATGTCCATCAATTTGGCTTTATTGGAAGGATAAATTTATGCCATTAATGTTTAAATATGATTTCGGGCATGTGGCCGCCGCGGCTGGCTCGAATAAAGCCAATTCTACAGGTCCAATTTTCAACCACTTGTTGGAACCACAACTCATCCACATTCATGCCATCCAATTCGGGAACAAAATAGTCGGCTATCATGGCTCTATACCGGTCTCCATTAACGGTAACTGACTCTCCAGCATTATTTCGGAAGAAGTATGGCCCAATGACTCCACCAGGCCATAGAGCACACCAAACAGTCAGTTTTTGTGGATGTAATGGCATAAACACCCAATAAAAAACACCCTTTATATTCTCTTTTACCTGGCTGATCTGTGCTCTCGACGGAGCAGAAAGATGTCGACGAAGAGGCCAACGACAAGTTTTACGAGAGCCTAGAACAGAGTTATGATCGCTGTCCCAGCCCAGAAATTCAATTTGTTGGGCATTCCAATTTTATTGAAATCGCTTCATTAGAGTCCACAAAAGTTCACTTTTAAACGGACTGTTTTTCGTTATTCAAAACAAAAGAGAAACTAAAAAAAATGTATATTATTTTTTTTTTCCTGTTTAGGAAGTGATGACCAAAAGCCTCAAGTCCATGGAAAAACCAACGTACGTATTTGTTCTCAAATGAAAAAATCTGAACTTAGTACGAAAAGTAAATCTAAATACATAATTGAAGTACTAGTGGAAAAATTTGTGTGAGACAAAGTCTCTATTTTGAGAAAATAAATGTTCTTGCAACCATATGGTGTACATCAAATCGTAGTCAAATCATAAATGCCTTTTTAATACCAGTCCAGTGCTAAAATTAGAATGGCCTTCACATAATAAAAGGATTTCTCAATAGATGTGAACCACATATTTCGGGAAATGGCAAAAATAGGAATGCGTTCTTCTAAAATTTGGATATGACAGAATATTATCGTGTAAAATTTCAGGGTCATACTTCATTTCGGTTAGAAGTTACTCCACATTTTACGACTTTACGCTGATCAAACATACAAGGCCTCAGATCAATATTTCGAGGTGTAAGAATGGAAATTTTAAGTTTATTATACTTATTATAGACAAATGGGGTTTGAGTTACAATTAATTGATCATAAGAAAAACCCCAGGTTTTTCTAATCTTCCTGAAAGCTCCGCTTTTATCGGTCACCTGATGGTCTATCAATATTAACCTGCACCGAAGAGATTTCCTTCGAATATTACTCAGTGTTTATTTTTTATTGTTAAAGATATCCTGTAGTCGCTCTGGAATTCTTTTTCACAGTAAAATCTTCCTACCTGATAAATGGTCGATTTTGCTGATTTTTTTTTTTGCATTCTGAAAATGAGAACTTGATCAAATTAGCATTGAATTGCTCATTTGTAATACTTAATAAAAAAAAAAACAATAAAATTCTCTGCTGAAGGCATCAAGGAACAGAACATACAATTTCTGTATTCAACGATAAAAAAAAATCCACAGAAAGTTACTGGAATCAACAGAGAATTTGTAAGACGAAGTAACTTTAAACCTCTTGATTTCATATTTCCTGGTCATTGCTTACATTTGAGGCTTTTTTTTTTATTGTTGTTGATGGAAACCCAATGAACATGCCGAACACTTGGTTCGCATACACCATACGCTCGACCAACAATCAAGTACTCAGACAAGTACTTAAGAAAATCTTGTAATTACAATTTTCATAATACTCCGAAAAGTATGCTACATTTTATTTTGCCGTAAGAAGTATTTACTTATTTGTATACTATATACACCGTAATTACGAACAATGTTAAGACAAAGTGCATATTTACATTTAAGAACATGTAAACGAAAGGAATGGAATGGAAAGGAAAGGAAACTAAGAGGAGTAGCAACAGAGAACAACATGTGCATACTTTTAGGGCAAGGCAAATTTGATGCCTGCCAGACGGCAGAATTAGATAATAAATGAAATGGAAAGAGAATCAGTTTAATTACAAATCTTTAACACTTCATTAGATATCCCTCACAGCTTTGGGGTAATCAGCAACTTCCGAGCAGATTTACAAAATGGAAAATATAAAGAAAACTATTTTATTATCAATGTGAAGCTTAAAGTCTTAATTGAAAAATTGTGTTGAATACAATTTACAATAGTTTCATATCTATTGCGAGAAATCCCGCATGCCTTCGAAGAACTATTTGAACTTTTCGTTATAATCCACATAGGATACGAAGGGATGCACCAGCAAACGTACAGCGATAACCCGCTTACGACAATAAATAAATCATTGACATCACAATGGACTCTCTCCAGGAAAAAAAAATGTGTATCTACACTCACTATTTCACCAAAGAAACGGCAGCGGAAGAAAGAAAAGAGTAAGAAGAGAAAAAAATCCACAGCAAAAAAAAAAAAAAAAAAAAAAAACAAGAGAAAGTAGCTTCGGGGTAGCAGTGGTAGCGAATACAGCGAAAACATTGTTAAAGGATAATAATGACTAAAGGTGGCTACAAAAGTGCCAGTGCATGCAGGAGTTAGAGTGGCAACATGCGCCGAGTGCTGCAAGCCGTAGCTATGATGTGATGATATGTCAATGCCTTTTAGCGAGCAGTGCGTTGAGGACAATGACAAATAGATGGGGTGGTGGCTGGTGCTGGGTAGGTTGGGTGGACGTTTGGAGGACTTCCTTGTATATATCGCAAATGAATTTTGAGTATTTGTTTCCTTGATTTTGTGTTTCCTCTTTTGTTCGGTTAATGCTTTTTTTTTTTTGGAATGTGAGCGTGTTCTTTTCTTCTTTTTCATTTTCCGGATTGTAAGAAATCAATTTCTCTTCTGTGCTGGTATTGTTTTGTTTAAACGAAGGCGACAAAGGGTGAACAAGTGAACATTCATTCACGTTTTAGACTGAATTCGTTCTTTTGTTGCCGACTTACAAAGAGCAAATAAAAGATTTCTGTATTTTTTTTTTTGGTTCGGTTCGGGAATAACAAGTCCTTGGCAAAAGAAATATCAAGACAAGTGCAATTTAAATGGAGCGTTACGTGTAACTGGAGATGAATCATAATACCCACTAGACTTATCGTATTTGTGGGTGGTATGGTGTATGCAGGTGGTGTAATGAGTTGGTTGGAAATAAGTTCAAGAATTGTAAATAATATATTTACCCTCGACACTGATTCACTGACTCTGTCACGCAGTACGTAGGAATTTAAATAGGCATTCTATAATTTTCTATAAATAATAATAATAAAAAAAATAATATTTTTTTTTTGTACAGAAATTGTGTTTTCCCCAAATTTTTTTTTACCAAATTTTTTTTTTTTACAAAATTATTTTTTACAAAAAATTTTTTTTTACAAAATTTTTTTTTCAAAAAAAATTTTTTTTTTCAACAATTTTTTTTTTTCAACAAAAATTTTTTTTTCCACAAATTTTTTTTTTCCAAAAAAAAATTTTTTTTCAACAAAATTTTTTTTTTCAACAAAAAATTTTTTTTCCACAATAATATTAACCAATACCATGCAAATTGGTTGGAGAAAATACACAAATAATGGAAAATAAGCCTAAAAGTATGCAATACTTTTGACTTTTACGAATATGAATTCTCGAATGCTAAGAAAAAATACACATCAACGACAACGAAGAAGATGACGAATTAGTAGGGAAAGGCTCCAGATGTCAAGCTGTTGGTCCTTATTAGAATACACAGACGGATTAAATATGAAGGGGTTGCAAACCTTAACTCCGACTCATAGGGTTTACGCCAAAAAAAATAATAGTGAGATAAAGAGATAGTCCGATTTATTGGTGTATGCCCAGATGTTAGGCCATGGCCTTTTTTGGGCACTTTGTCCTCCATAGTAAACATAGTACAGGCACTCAAGCCCGAAAAAATATCCTACCCACACATACTTTGTCGCCCTCGTTTATATTTACATATCGCAAGACAGAGACTTGTATACAATTTCCCAAAGGTACACAAATATTACCAATTTCAAAAGCCAAAAATCCCCAAACCACTACAAGGGGATATTGTATGCGAATGTACCACAATATTTGCAGTTTAAAGATTTCAGCTATCAAATCATCTAATTTGTTGATCCTGCCATATCGAAGCAAAAACAGGCAACAACAGCAAAAAAAACGCGTATGCTCTGCTCTTTCTGTGAATTTCGTAAATGTGAATGTAAATATTGATGTCAAAAGCTTTTAGTGAAATTGAGTACTGCGACATCGTTTGTTTTTTTCTTCCTTTCTTTTCAAATCCATTTGATACGGTTTGGGCAATGGCGGGGACGGTGATGGTGGCAAAATTATTGGTGGAATACATTATTGCAATAATTTATGCGTTTTTGTTTAACTCATGCTCCACTTGAATCGATATGAAAAGTTCGAGCATTTGAAAATTGTCATTTACATTGGATTTGTCGAGGTTTGGGTAGGTAAATATCTAGAAGTTTCGTCGGAATGAATAGCAAATACTAGTGGACTTACGATAGGAATGCGAAGAGAGTAGTTTAGCATTCATTGACGGGGATAAGGACAAAGAAGGTGTCACAGAATATTTCTGAGAACTAGAGTAAAAAAATTGTTTTTTTAGAAATTGTGCATTATTGGGCCGAGTTGACTTAGATTCAGCTCAAAGTATTTGGTAGCTCTAAAATTACCATACAATACCATACAAACAAAATTACTAGAGAAACATTTCTATATTTTCTAGTAAGTATTTTATTAATGTTGATATTTATCTAATATAAAAACTTTTATGAATATGCATTAAATGCCGCTTCGAAGTATGCTTTTGTGTGTTTATATTAGATTTACCTCAAAGTATGCAATATAATTTATATAATTGAATAGTGAAGGCGAACACTGGGAAACTGAATGGAATGACAGCTTAGAAAAGACAATATTTCCTCATTTATTCGTGCACCATAAATTGGAATTCGTCTTTGAAATAAAAAGGAAAAGAATTCATGAATTTACTTCAGCCTACAGCTGACAGTTTTTTTTTTTTGATTTATACTGAAAACGTACCTCTGATAAAATTTTGTTACTGATTTTAACTTGGATTTTTTGACCGTTTCTTTAATGACCCTGAAATTACGAAAATCGATTTGAGAACGGGTGAAAATGACCCTGGAAAGCGCTAGGGTCAAACCATAAAATATCGTGGGGGTAGTCAAAAGTGTAAGGATGAAGAATATGACAAAAAAAAATTCGACAGGATCGACTCCAGCACCTTCGTTAAAAATAGGGCCGGTCTCCTTATATAAGTGGGGGTACTCAAACTTCAGCACATTTTTTTAAAAAAAAGGTGTTTTAATTAAATCGTAAAAAAACATTAAAAAATCTACAAAGACAAAATTTAAGAAACTTATAATATATTTGTATCAAATCCGTAGCTAATCGTGTGTCCTTTTTTTTTAATTACATAAATTATAATAAATTATTTTTTTAGGTTATATAAATTTGGGTACTCATTTTTATTTTGTTACTAGAAAAACGGCATAGCAGAAATCATGTAAATCCTTAAAATTATATATTAAAGAAAAATATTTTTTTGGGGCTTCTTCAAAAAGTATGGTGTTTAAAATTCTTATAAAAATGAATTGTGTTTTTTTTTTGGTTTAGCTGTAGGCAAAAGTATGTAAATACACAACTGAGGAGCGCAAAAAAAATAGTTGTGACGATATTCCATTCGAAAATTAAGATATGATGTTTTGAAGATAGACACTTTTCAACAACAACAAATGAAAAAATACTTCACTGAAGTCCAGGTACAATGTTGCCGAAAGAATATTCTAATAACCTAACTAATAATATTGTTGTAGTTTTTTCATTTCTAAACGACAACGCAGAAATCGCATTTGGTCCAGCTAAATTTGACTATGCCACGGCGTTAACTGGGATGTTTTTCCTGTGTAGATTAGTGCTCAACTACATAAAGGAACGCAGGCAGCAGCGTTAAGTCGTCAGCCTAACTCGTTGCTGATTATATTAGTTTACTTATCATATAATTGGAATCACCAGTAGCTTGAGATTACAGTTCATGTTAAAAAAATGTTAAATATATTTCAGTGCCAAACTTCTTTCTTTCCTAAAATGTGCTCGTAAGCAGGTGAAACTTACAGAATTTCCATAGAAACTAGAACTAAATTTCGAAAATTGTGAATTTTTGGCAGTTACCTTAAATTGGCACTTAAGTGAGTGACAGATAAACTGATTGCACAAACAAAATCAAAACAAATTTCTCTATTTGTCCAGTGGTAAAATGAAATGACATTCTTAGAAACTAGTATTGGATACTTCTATTTATGTGGAGGGCCAGATGTGCTGAGAATTAGACTGTATAATTGAAAACTAAAAAAGGCTGCTTAATTTCCTTTTGAATTCATTTATTGAATGCTCAATTTCAGTACACTGTCTCGTCGGTTGACTAAGCATTTTGTACGCCAGAGGTTTTCCCCACGATCCCTTTAATTGTATAATCCTACCCTAAATGTAGACGCTTGAAGTAGTTTGGGCTAGTTAAGGGTACAATGTTTGTATCTTGTCTCATTTCAATCTCTATCAAAGCGTCTGTCCCAAAGATGTCTGTCTACATCATATGTGTGAAATCTATTGCCAGTCCTTTAATATACGTCACCATATCTTATTATAAGTGCGTATCTTCAAGTCAGTTATTAAACAACTAGTAAGTTGTAATGCGCCTATGGCGCCCGTTGAAATATTGAAAAAAAAGTTTTGTCGAAAAAAAAAAATTTTCGTGGAAAAAAAAAATTTTGTTGAAAAAAAAATTTTTCTTGAAAAAAAAAAAATTTTGTTCAAAAAAAAAATTTTGTTGAAAAAAAAATTTTTGTTGAAAAAAAAATTTTTGTTGAAAAAAATTTTGTTCTTGAAAAAAAAAAATTTTTTCGGAAAAAAAAAATTTTGTTGAAAAAAAAATTTTGGAAAAAAAAAAAATTTGTTGAAAAAAAAAAATTTGGAAAACAAATTTTATTATTATTTATAGAATTATAGAATGCCTATTTAAATTCCTACGTACTGCGTGACAGAGTCAGTGAATCAGTGAATCAGTGTCGAGGGTAAATATATACTAAGATTTCAAAAACAGAATATTCACAATGGGTTTCTCTCTGGGCCTTTCACTCTTAGTCCAATCATAGTCCACGTTTGTAACAAACCCAGGACACCTGTTGAGTTCAACTTTAGCATAAAATAGGCAAAAAACATTTTTACAAGGGCTGACTAAACATTATGAAAAACTATACGAAGGCACTGACTTTTGTTGTAAGATAGACTATAAACGCTCACAACCTGAGGAAGCTATCTACCATGCATTGTAGAAAATCTGGATGCACACAAGTGGAGGAAAGCCAATATGGTTTTCTTTGGCTAAACTTTGCAAACACATTTCTGAAATATGAGATGATCTCACATATACGTTTTTGGGATAGAAAACCAAACCTAAAAGTAGGCATTACCTTCCCAAAGTAAAACATCGAAAGCACAGCAATATATTGCGGCAGTAGTTTAATCACTTGGCGTCACCAGGACAACACAATCGATATTTTTAATTTGATGCTCCATTTTTCAATTGCAGTAATTTAGCAAACGAAATCTGTCGTTTAAAGATTTATACTGTTATTTTTAAAGAATTTATTTGTCTTCTTGTTGCGCCACCTGATATAAATATGAAATATGCATTTTGCTTCTTTACTCGAAGAGATTAAGCAAATTCCGTAGCTCCTTGTTTGTATTAATATTAAATTAAACTACCATTCTCTTTAAAACCCCCCTCTCTTTCAAATATGCCATAGTTATTGTTTCTTTTACAAACCCGCCCAAAGATATGCTACAAGTAAAATAACTTAAGAACAACAACAACAACAAAAAGGGGAAAACACATTAAAACTTACCTTTATTAAATAACTCCGTGGGTTGTGCATGTAATTGCTGGCAATCTAGAAAACGTCTCTGATGCAAGCACGTCAAAGACGATGAAGGTGTCGCTGAAGGTATTGTTGGCGGTGCTGTATCCATGGGTGGTGGCGCTGCACCAGATGACGCCGTTGCTGCCGGTGGTGCAGACGACGACGATGAAGATGACGCCGACGATGCCAAACCATTTGGCAATGCCGGCGAACATGAGGCAGGTAATGTGGACGCTGATGATGATGGTGACGTGGAGTTTGTCGTTTGGTTGATGGAGGAGTTAAAGCCATTGTTATTATTTTGGTATACTGTCGCAGCAGTTAGTGGTGTATTAGGAACCTGCAAGCGAGAAAGAGAAAACAATGAATAAGAGCTTCTACTCGAGTATCGTCTCGTGAAATTTACAATGAATAGAAAATTAGTTATTTTACTCAAGGAGTTTGCATAAATTGTATTTTAAAATGGAAAATTTCACGCTCGGTATTCATGGCAAAATTAAACATTGTGTGAATAAACCAGAGGTGCCTTAAGGAGAAAATGAATTTCGGAACAAAAACACGAAGAATACATTAATTAAATGACGATGAATTGCATGTACGAGGAGTAAAATATTAAAAGGCATAAATTAAGGGTTAGTTATTAACAATTGCCAGGGGGTGTCGTATTCAAAGTGGAGAACTAATTACGATTTCATTTTGGGATGACATTACAACATATCGCGGCGAACATCAGTGAAAATATAGAATACAGAATAATATTAAGATATTTAGTGTCATTTTTTAAATTTTCTTTGGGGGTTTTCTTAGGTTCTACCTCATCGGGTTTTCACGATCACTTCCAAATTCGAATGCAAATAAAAGAATATAATTTCTTTCTATCCAACGTTTCGTTGGGATTTTTACAACTTCCTCTGGGATGAGAATATATCAGTCCTTTATCATATTCGATTTTAGACATACAGTTTTATCAGTTGTGGGTTTTTGGCTGGACAGTGGCATTGGAAGAAGGAGTTTAAGTTGTTGACTATATTTAGGAACAATAATTTGACGACCAAAAAGAAGTGAATTTAAAAATAACGTTTAAAATTGAGGATTTCCACACCGATTTTCTGTAACCAATACAGAATGTTCTTCATTAAAGGAAACGTATATTAAAAGACATTTGAGGCAAATTGAAATCCATTGCATATTTTTTGGCGTTCATATGATAATTAATTATATGATATTCGTTATATCACAAATGTTTTTAGATATAAAGGGACTTCCAACAAGAGGTGTTCTTTCGAATCACCCTGTATTTCGATAGCTGTCACTTTTGAACCTTTTATTCTTTGACTTTTGACAAATATAAACCATTACTAAAAATGGAACTCTTAAAATTCACTACAAAAACGGTGAAAATCTTGCAGTCACTGTTCGCAAAACTAAAGTGTTTTTGGGTCGTCGTGAAGCATCTTGTCGGACCGCAATACAGAAATTGGTGGACAGATTTGAGCTGTTGGGACAAGTTAGTGATGTGAAGAATAAAACCCGTACATGTCGCTCAAGAACAACTGAGAATATTGCTGCTGTAGCCCAAAGTGTTGAAGAAATCCCAAGTTTGTCCATTCCTCGTCGTTCTTTGGAATTGGGCATTACACCGTATTTTGCATAAAGACTTGGGTCTTCAGGTTTATAAACAGGTTCAATTATCGCAAGAACTCAAGCCGGACGATCGTCAACAACGTCATCAACAACATCGAAAAATCATCTTGACTGATGAGGCCCATTTCCACATCGGTGGCTACGCTAACAAGCAAAATTATCGCATCTGGGGCTTGGAAAACCCAATAGTTATTGTTATACGGAAAAGTTTCCGGACCGTGTGATCTCGATTGGCCACCGCGATATTGTTATTTAACACTTTGCGACTTCTTCCTTTGGAGGCACGTGAAAGATAAGGTCTACGCCAACAGCCCAGCGTCGATTCAAGACCTCAAAGATAGAATTCGTGAGGCTATCGAGGACATAGGGCAGCCACTTTGCGATTTGGTTATGAAAAATCTCATGAGAAGGATATGGTCCTGTAAGCGTGGTCGTGGTGGCCATTTGGCTGATGTTGGTTTTCATTATTAATGGCATACCTTCCTCTTTATTATGAAATCCGATCATTTACTTAAAAAAAAGTACATTTTCCTTTGAATACCAAAAAAACACCTTTTGTTGGAAAACCCTGTATAAAAAGCAATAAATTCAAACCATATCTGCCACTACAAATCGTCAGATCAACTAAATTTCGTGAACACTTTAGTACATCCATTGACCCTATGTCTGCAAACCATACAGAATGTTCTCCATTATTATAAATATTCAAAGAAATGATCTCACCCTCTCTCTCCTCAAATAACAGCAAGCCATCAAATTTACATTTTGATACAAATCGATATCAGTTGCATACATTCTGGCGTTCAATAGAAAATTAATTATTTCCCATACGTTTCAAATATATAAGGGGAATTAATAATCACCGGATAAACTAAAATTCGTCACCCTATTTTTTTACAACTACTGACCCCTCACGACATTGTCTGTAAACCATAAAGAATGTTCTCCATTATTGGAAATATTCAAAGAAAAGTTCATTATAAAATATGAGGTCCCACCCTACCCTTTGCAGACAATGGCAAGCAATCAAATTTCCATTTTATGAAAATCAATATCCGTTGCATACATTTTGGCGTTCACTTGAGAACACAGTATAGTATACTTTTAGGAATACCAACAAAAAGTTTGCATTATTTGCATTACATTTGCCAGCTATGCCAGAAAAGGTCATCACAAGGTCCTTACAGTATTTTTCCTTTATTTACACTTCCACAGTCACACAGTTGTCTCTCAAACCCCACCCACGCGATTGTGGCAAACAATGTATTTTTCACTCAAAATTATTTCCTTTTGTGTTTGTTGGTATCAAGTGTCATTGGAAAAGGTCAAACACAAAAATAGCGATTATTGTGGGTTGATTTGCTTTGATTGGGTAAACCCGAAACTTTTCATAAATTACAAAACGGTCAACGTCAACGACACACGGGGGTTCTGGAGGTTGAGGGGGACAATAGCGAATGAACAACTAACGATTTCCACTTAAAGATAAAAATCACTAATAATGCTTAGTCAACGAACGAAACTGCGGACTGAAATTGAGCGTTCAATGGAAGAAAGCAAAAGAAAACTTAGTGGCAATGCCGCATTTTCATTATCCACTGCCAGCCATTACCGCTGAAATGGGAATATGACCAAAAAAAACCGACACCTACTTTCTTTTCCCAACAAAAGAGAAGCCCAGACTCAAAAACAACCGGCGACCAAGTGCAGGCAGAGAAATGTAATTTTCAAACAATAAAACACTTTTGACTTAAAACAGAAGAAAAACAAATAGACGTAGTGGAGGACCAACGTTGTTGTCGCTGCTCATGTTGGCCAAAGAAAGGTAGAAATGGCAACACGTCACGATTTTAACCACATACCATTCATTGAGGCGAAATTTGCAAATGCCAAAATACACACACACACGTACACAGAAACGAACGACAATTCGACCTAAATGCAATTTGAAATTGCTTTCAAAACACACACACACCCCAAACAACCAACATTTGACGCACAGTGGTTTACAGTTGCGAAGAACCGACAAGAGTCATAAATGCCAGAACCTCTTGAAGCGAATGATAATGGGGCATAGGTATTATTGGAGACCAATTGTCACATGTTTATGTTTGAAAGTAAAAAAAAATCACCCTTGAATGATATAAGACATAAGATCTTAATATATATTTAAACTCGACACTGATTCACTGATACACTGATTCACTGACTCTGTCACGCAGGACGTAGGAATTTAAATAGGCTTTCTATAATAATTCTATAAATAATAATAATAAAAAAAATAATATTTTTTTTTTTGTACAGAAATTGTGTTTTCCCCAATTTTTTTTTTACCAACATTTTTTTTTTCCAATTTTTTTTTTTCCAAATTTTTTTTTTTCCAAATTTTATTTTTTTCAACAAATTTTTTTTTTCAACAAAATGTTTCTTTTTCAGCAAACATTTTTTTTTTCAACAAACATTTTTTTTCAACAAAAATTTTTTTTTTCAACAAACTTTTTTTTTCAACAAATTTTTTTTTTCAACAAAATTTTTTTTTTCACAATTTTTTTTTTCCAATTTTATTTTTTTTCGAAATTTTTTTTACAAAATAGTTTTCTCATTAACAAATTAAGTAACAAATACTTTCTCAAGCAAATTAACGGGCGCCATAGGCGCATTACAACTTACTAGTTTTTAAATAAAACAAATTTTTTGAAAAGAATAAAAAAAAAATATAAAAAAATGACAAATGAATTGTTTACTGGTGAACGATAAGCTATACCTAAGATCTCTTTTATCATGTAGGACTCGTAAAGTTGGCAATGATTTGCAGTATCTACATGGATACATCGGGGATATACATGTACCGTAGCAGACTCTCTCTCTCTCTCTCCTTGAACCATTTAGGTAATCCTATACCAATCACGAGCCTAATGATCGCTGCCTATTCGGCAGATCAGGACACTTGCAGATATTATCTTAATATATATTTACCCTCGACACTGATTCACTGACTCTGTCACGCAGTACGTAGGAATTTAAATAGGCATTCTATAATTTTCTATAAATAATAATAATAAAAAAAATAATATTTTTTTTTTTTACAGAAATTGTGTTTTCCCCAAATTTTTTTTTTACCAAAATTTTTTTTTACAGAAATTTTTTTTCCAAATTTTTTTTTCAACAAAATTTTTTTTTTAACAAAAATTTTTTTTTTTAACAAATTTTTTTTTTCAACAACATTTTTCCCCAAATTTTTTTTTTAAGTCGATTTTTCATTTTGAGACTTCTGACCTCCCGAAGAACGGCCGAAAAGCCCAAAAAACTCAATATGTCCTTTTTTGAACAAAAAACATTTCACATACAAAATTATTACTGAAGTAACCAAACGGTCAGATTAACTGCCTGTTTCCATAAAACGAATTTGTTCGTTCGTTACAAATTGTCAAAATTGAAATCACAATAAAATGGATTTTTATCAATAATGAGGGCATATTCTTTTGAGATTGTGTTCCATACGTCGTTATATCTGAAAACCTGAATTGAAGAATGCCTGAAACCAATTTTCTATCACTTCCTATATTGTCGATTTGTAACGAACGAACAAATTCTTTTAATGGAAACAGACAATAACAGCCTGTTTTTATAAAACGAATGGGTTTTTCGTTTCGTTAAAATAACGAACAGAAATTCTGTTTCGTCAGTTTGGGTTTTTGTAACACGAAAGTCTCAGTTAAATTCTAATTGAATTTTTTCTTATGTATTTTTGTGTGTATTGTCTATGTGTTGGATTCGTTGGAGTTATAGAAACACAATTCAGTTTCGTTTCGGCTACAGACGTTTCTGTTCGTATTCGTTGTAAACGTTTTATAACCAACAATACTGGCAGCAGAATATGAGTGTTGCTTTCCAGCGGCCCAAATCAGTCTGTTTTCGTGAGTATCTGTTCGGCCTGGTGTCCTAAATAAGGTGGTGATATTGGCCCACTGAGCTACGTTAAGAGATCTGCGGGCATTTTAGGATTGATGATTGCCATTCATAGTTGAAATAATAGCATGACTCTCATATACATATATTTATAGCGACTGTGATGAGAACATAATATTTCATTCCTTATACAGGGTTCTACAAGAAGAGGTGTTATTTTGGTATTCAAAGAAAAATGAAAATTTTTGAGATAAATGATCGGATGTTTATTTCATAATAAAGAGGCCAAATGGCCACCACGACCATGCCTACAGAGCCATATCCTTACCATATGAGGATCAAATTTACTCCTTGAATTTGGTATTTTTTTTGGTTGGTCCGAATGACGTTTAAAACCACCGTGCAATAGTTCAAGTGGCAGACGGCGTACAAGTCTTTACCAAAAACGTCTATCCGTCTGACGGGCTTTTGGTTGAAGCTTTTAACCAGCACCACCTCCTCATGATTGTTCTTGTTCTTTTTGTGAAATACTAAATTTTCATTAAAGAAAAGCATAGAGAGCGAGAGACAGCGGGAAAATATTTTCAAATGGAAACCAGACCAGTTCAGTTCACACAACAACGTCAATGCCACGAATCAAACCAACACACACACAAACAGAATGTGCACTGTGCCATTGACGTCGTTGCATTCTGGTCAAAGTGAAAACTATTTTTTGTTTAACAATAAAACTATTTAACAGGCAACACCTCTCACTTCCAGCCAAACTAAAAGTACCCCCGCAACAGTTTTGTGGCATTTGAAATTATGTGATTTTGAGGGTTTCAGTTCGAGTGTTCACCTCCGCTTTCTAGGACAACACATCACGTTGTTTTAGTTTATGTTTCTTCTTTTTTATTTTTTGTATTTCTGTTTGTGGCGAAGTAAACCTTTCCCCAAACCGGTATAAAGAGCAGAGAAAATGCATTAAGTTACTTTGATTAGTGGCGGTGGCAGACACATCAGCAGCAGCAACAGCAGCAGCATTAGTGGTAATGACTAATGGTGTCACCATGGCGTGACGACCTTTGTCAAGAGGTTTGAATAGCACTATTCGAGAAACAGCCACAAAAAGACTTTGTTAATTTTTGATGATATTGTAAAAGTTTACAAACATGAAAAACGGTCATGTGTTAACGATCTCAATAAAAGAGCAATTTTCTTTTGAAATATGGCGTGTCATTTCGACGATAACTTTAAGGTTAATTAGATACAAATCGTGGAAAGTCACTACAACAGGAAAAAACGATGTGAAATAAATAATTCCCACAACATTCGATTAAATGTGTGAACAAAGCAAAACGTTTTGCCAGAGTGGCCGAAATAGGTGTAGGAATTGCAGCGATTTTCATTCTATTGGCACCTACTAACTGTAAAACATTCAATTTCAATGGAACTCAAACTGAGTTCCACAGACTTTCCCAGTACCTGGCGTACATTGGCAACTGGCATGCCCTCCTTTAGTTTCGATATTTTCCCCCGCAACGTTTCAAGAATTTTAATTAAAATGTGCACTAATTAGTACAATTCAAATCATTAATAAACCACTACTGCGGTTGCATATGCAAATCAGTTTCATTTGATTTCAAAACAAACCGGTTCAGAATATCAGCAAAAAAAGGAATAAATAAAATCACACAAACTAATGCAACACCTTGATGACATTTTTAGTTTTCACGCAAAGCAGACACTCAACGAGGCTGGGCAACAGAAAAAAAGGCGAAAATTACAAATTAACTTTGGCGCCACCCATCAATAAATTTATTTCGCAAATAACAAATTGCAATTACGTGTTAAGCGAACACAATTGCACTTTGCGCAACACTTTTAAGATTAAAAGCTGAAGATTACTATAAACGAAGTGCTGAACAAAAAATAACACAAACCGAAAGGCAAGAACAAGAATTGTTGGACTCCGATTAATGAGATATCAAAGGCAGTCGTGAGAATGGAAATACAATACAAATAGCAGAGGAATCTGAAGAGAAAGGCCAGCAGCTAAGATACTTGTGCTTACTAGAGATCTAGCCACACTTTACAGTTCACCTATGTAACACTCCCGAATATTTGGTTTGAACTATGACAGTGGAAAACGATTTATTGTGTGTTCACATTAAATGGATTCGACGACAGTGGATAAAAGACATAATTATATGGAATTGTTTAAAATATAATAAATTATTTCAAAGATTTATTCAGAAATGTTATAAACATGAGAATTCTGTTGTCCATAATTGTGGTTTACATAAAATATTCCTACATTTCCGTAGATTTCCATGTTGTGATTGCCAAAATAAATGGAAAGCACATCGGGATGATAGCAATCCATGTACCTATGGCAAATAATTATATGAGCTTTTATTTACCTTGCCATTACACGTACAATTAATTTGTTGGCAGTTGAGTACACATGTTGTCTTCGAAAGAAACGAAACACATCGAAAATCAGCTGGGGAAAAAAATGTACGCTTGCATGTTCATTTGAAAAATGTTGTCGCAAGAATAACTTGGCGCGTAAGCTCGATTTTTTGCGAAACTCGCTTTTATATTTATAAAGATATAGAAAATTAAATTGTATCGTAAGCACCACATGGGTTTATGAGTGACCACACAAAAAACTCTCTCCTGTAAAATTTTCTTTTTGGCGCTTTCGTCTTTTTCGTGGGGTTCGATATAATTTTTGTGTGTTTTATCTGACAATGTCACGTTGTAGTGAACTTTTTGAATGAGGAACGCGTAAAAATTCAAGAAATAAGACTTGCTGGCCAAAAAATGGATAATCTAGGGAATCCAAGACCGTGTTTATGCCTATAAACCTTTAACTCTTGAGCACTTAAGAACCAACATTCGTCAAGTTATGGCTGAGATACCGCCCAATATGTGCCAAAAAGTGCTTCAAAATTACCTCAAAAGAACACTTCGCGTGGTGGTCATTTAAATGATGTAGTGTTTCACACATAATGTCAACGTTCCAACTTTGTAATAAAAAAGAAATACATATCATGAAAAAATATATTTTATATGTGTTTTATTTACGTTTACTTTTAAAAATCACAATGGATAACCTTTTAATACTTCACAATTATTGTATTTCACTGCAGTTTATGAATTTAAATTTTCATTTTAAAAATTGTCCGTTAAGAAAAATGTGTGCAATTTTTTTTTGTATTTTCATACATTTTTCCTAAAAAAGCTGTTTTAAATTTTTATTTCCTTAGGACTTATTTCATGGCGCCTGATAATGAGACGATGAATATGTGACGACGCGGAGTCTTTATCGGAGCCTTTGAATAATCGAAGAAATAAGAGAGACACTTGAGGTAATCAAGGGAATATAACTTTTTATTTTAGAATTTTCCCTGGATTTGGGGGTGCTGACATAACCGGAGGATGCGCCTACATCTCTCATACTGCGCTACACATTCAATTGATGTGGTAAATATCCCACAACATGACTATTTGCCAAAATGATAAGCATGTGAAGTGATTAATTAATTCATTTGATATTCACCCTGTGCACATTCAACCATTTTATTAATTATAATGTTTGCATTTTATTCTGCATAAAAATTGACCATGCCTGGATAATAAACATGTGATGAAAAAGACTAATAAAATGCAAATTTTCCATAGTCATACATTAATTCATGCATTCATGTATGTCTAGGCCTCGACATCAGTGCGACCGTCCGTCCACCCATCTGTCCATTCGACTGGCAGCCAGTGCACAGGGGTGTTGATGTATATGGCGTTTTTATCTTGTTAAGATATTCACTTTATCTGGTTCAGACAACGTTCACATTATGGCCACCATATTCAACATACTCGTCCATCGTAAGCCGAACAGAACATTGATAAATATTCGTACATGCTAAATTAATAAACAAGGTCATTATATATTAGCTAGACTATGGCGTATATAGTTAGTACGTAAGTAGTTGGTTGACAGCATGCAGCAGTAGGTCCATTCCATAGTCGATGGGTATACATTACATATGGTTTTCTCTTAATGACGCTCGAACGTGACCGACATAAACAACTAAAGCTCAAAAACCACTCAAGCGAGAATGGTCGATCCGAGACGACTTGTGAGATCACTACGGGTTGTAGGTAAATTGTGTATTGGTTATTGGCTAAGGCTCTATGAAAAATGCGGTTAAAAAATTAAAGCGAAAGATGGCCAAACAAAATCTCATACAAAATTACAAATTTTTTCAATTTTGGTTCATTTTTTATATGCAAAATAAATCAAAAATTTGAACAACGAAAAATTCACAATTTTGATTTTTAAGCATAGCTGTTAAATATCTATTACGATTAGTAATCAATTAGATTACTTTTAAAAATATTTGTATTGAGTATTTAATCGTCTATTAAACAATTTGTGATAAATAATTTATTACTATTACAAATAATCTAAAAGTAATCGAGATTACTTTAAACTACTATAAAATAATAAAAAAGAATCACGGCAGTAATTATGATTACTTCCGATTAGTATAAATAATCAGAAAGAATCAAAAGTAATCTCGAATAGTAGTCGGATTATTTTCTGATTACTTTTGTAATCGCAACTAATCCTGATTAGTTTTAGATTATTTGTAACTAGTAAGTTGTAATGCGCCTATGGCGCCAGTTGAAATACGGAAAAAAAAATTTTGTTGAAAAAAAAAAATTTTGTGGAAAAAAAAAAAAAATTTTGTTGAAAAAAAAAATTTTTGTTGAAAAAAAAATTTTTGTTCAAAATAAAATTTTGTTGAAAAAAAAATTTTTTCTTGAAAAAAAAAATTTTGTTGAAAAAAAAAATATTGTTGAAAAAAAAAAGTTTTGTTGAAAAAAAATTTGAAAAAAAAATTTTTTAAAAAAAAAATTTTGTATTTATAGAATGCCTATTTAAATTCCTACGTACTGCGTGACAGAGTCAGTGAATCAGTGTCGAGGGTAAATATATATAAAGATTATTATCTATTATAAGTATTAATAAACTGAATATAATCGTAATTAAATCATTACTGCACTTCTACAAAAAAAATAATTTAGTTAGTAATTATTACGATTAGTAATCACTACTTAACAGCTATGCTTTCCAGACCAACAGTGTTTAGCTCTAAAGGTATTCTTGAAATCTCCAAAATCAGCTGGGAATAGCGGTGAAATGTTCCGCTGGAAAACATTGGGAAGTCTTATGGAGTGACCATACAGCATATCCGAAACTTTTCTTTAAAGTTGTCATTTCTCAAACGACTTTTATTCAGAGGTCATTGCAGATATGCTTACAGTCAACATTCCAATCGAGGGAATGAAATATTCAATCGACGGTATATTTCAAATTGTGACTTATGGTCGTTTATGTTGAATACTTAGATTCGAAGGTAATTTAATATTTAAATGTTGCAATGAGTTGTGAGCGGGGAAGGGGCGCAACCGATGCACGCTTAACGGAAAGGCCGATTTTAATATATAATTTTTCATATGTTATTTTTTAGAAAATTTTTTTCGGAATTCTTCATTTGGGAAATTTGTATTTTTATTTTTGGAGAATTTTGTATTTTTTTATGAGTCTACATTGAAACCATTATCTCCAAAAAATCTATGACATTTCATAAGGTTGTTTCCGTTTCACAATATCTGTGAAATGCGTATTAAAACCATTGGCATTTTTTTCTTTGGATTTTAGTTAATTTCAATACAATTCCGTTTTTTTTTTCTCCAAGGTCAAAATTTATTTCATTAATTTTTCAAAATATTTCCGAACAGAAAATAATTCTCATGTTAAGATCATTTCAATGACAAATCATATTAACCGATGGCAACGTTTTCAATTTAATACTGTTACCAATACAACCATGAACTGAGTATACAATCGATGCCTGTGGTAGGTAATAAATATATGCATGTCGGGCATAAATGTTATGCTTTATTATTATTTATTATTAATTTTGTGATTTTTCTAACACGAATATCTTATGTTTGCCACCACTTCATTTTATTAAATATTTATGAATTAATTAATTTCGGCTATTATCTAAATGTAAACATATCGTGCCTATGGATAGGCATTTTGACACAAAGAAAGGAAAGGCAAACCAACACGATATTTTGTTAATCCCATCAGAATTTCATTAATTTCGAAAATGTTAAATATTTTTATTTATTTATTGGTAGCCGGGAGGGGGTTACTGTTGAGAACGAGTTTTAATTTGAGTTTATGGCCATTTAACAAAATGAAGTAATTAATTGTTAAAAACTGTTATCGCTCACTGTGATATACGATACTGTAGTATTTTTACTGAGCATATTAAAGAGAGTCTGATTTCCTCTGTATTGGCTACAAGTGAGTATACCCTAACACGTAACACGTACGCGTATAATATTTAACAGTTTCTTTCAAAGTGATCTCTTATCAAGGTGATCGATGAGCATGATATGCTGGTTAAACGAGAATGTGAAAGTTTAACATAATCTTCATTGTGCTAAGTATGGAGTTTAGCTTTTTGAAACGTCTGTAGAAAGGTAAATGGAAGATGTTGAAAATGTTGGATGGTAAACAATGGACTGGTCTGTTATGACTTGGTAAAATTTTGGTCGTCCTGTATAGACGTCCTTTGTAGCTACCTTAAACATTTTTGGGAATATTGATATAATATCTACAAAACCTTCCCTATAGAACTGTGAACAAGTGGTTGAAGCGTTGTCTCTGTAACCCAGGAAAAGATAGGGCCCCACTGAGCGACTATATGAGACTATATTTTTAAAACCGAATTAATTTTTATTTAACTCCTTAAACAACTGGCTGTATGTATGGGAAAAATATATAAACATATGACAAAGTGAATCAATATTTTGCCTATTCTCTCCAGTTGTTAACTTTAAGAATATTCATCTTTGGACAACAGAAATTTTGACGCTACGAAAACCCCCTTTAAAGCTGCTTACGCAATCCCAATTACATAAAAAAAAAACACTACTTATAAGGAAGTGGCGAGGCATTTCTCAATCAAAGACAAACGCGGCACAAAAAAAATGGGGAGTATCAAACACAGCTCCCATAGCAACCATAGAATGATGATGCATGTAAAAACAACATTAAAAAACGCTGCCCATAACGCACCACTGCAGGGTGAAAAATCGAGATATGCTTGGGAGAAATATCAGGAGATGTGACTAAAGGAAAATCGACGACTGCATCAAAAGAAAACGTAAAATAAAAATATAGCAGATGCCTAAAAAATCTATTAAACTAAAATAAAATATTAGACTACGAACCCAGAAACGTCTGTAAGGATTTAAATAGATATTTTAATGAGAATAAGGCGAGAAGAAGGTCCAATCTATTAACGCCACGAGACTCGATTGGAGAAGACAAGCCAACCTCAATTTTAGATGACAAAGTCAATACTTTAAGCCGACTGATCTGTTTAAGGCTGCAGGCCATGACAAGGTTAGGATCATGCATTAATTTATCTGCATTATTCTTATTCTGTTGAAAGACGGTATCTTCGATAATTTGTATCCTAGTGGCACACAGAACCAAACTATCTCATCAGGGCGGGCCGCAATTACTTACTTCACATTCCGCTTCACATTCCATGAAGGAACAGTCGGGGGAACTTCTCTCGAATCAGTGAGCTGTATTGATATAATTGTGTATACTCACTGACCGGGCCCTACTGTTTAAAGACGTCTTCGAACGGCTAATGCTTTTCTGGAGAAGTTGTACATGGCTTAGAGATAACTCTTTTACTCGTAGCCCTAGAATTGACAAGGAGAAAAACGGTCGCCGAAAAATGTTTGATGGTCTTACCCGGTTTCGAACTGGGGTTCTGCAGTGTGGCAGTCGCATACACTACCCATAAACACCATGGTAGCCCACAATTATTGTAATATGAGTGTGCCCCAAATTGCGTACTCTGTCGAGTTTATTAAAAGAACGGCAGAGACCGCATCTCAGCAACCTCATTGGATCGTACAAGTGAGGCTTGATTTTCTCATACTGTCAAATTCTAGAAAACCCAACGAAATGTAACTGGGTGGGTCAAATATTCGTTGATAAAGGGAAGCAAAACAGTAGACTGAATACAATTACTATTTCTAGCTGGAATTCATCAATAAAAACTAAAACATAAATATAAATTGTAGCTTACGACGGTATTCGCGTGAACGCTTTAAATAATGACCTTCTGGAAAAATGTCAAAAAATTAAAATTAGTTTATAAAGTGTATAAGATGGTTTCACCATGAATAGTTTTTACTTTTTTCATATTGTTAATTTTTTTTAAACTTTTTTAGTTGTGGTTTGTTTAACCATTTCGCCCCTACTGGGATCATGTGTCCCAGCGAAGGTGCTTATATCATGTATCCCAAACATCTTAGATATTATCCTTATAACTATATTTAAAATTTAAATAAACCTAAAAGATTTAAGAAAAACTAAGGGGTGAAAGTGTTAAATGAAAAAATAAGTGTGCAACTATTTTTTTTTTTGATTTTTTCTCTTTTCTTAACTTGACGGAAATTAAAAATTCTATTTTTTTTGATTTGACAAAAATAATATTAATATATTCTGAGATCATTAAGAAATGTTCAAGATTTCGCGCAAATGTTGCACGCCTATCAAGCGCTCTGTACAACATCAACACAAAGAATAATTTATCGATGACATTAAACGATTCTGGTGTATCCAAGAAATCCTGTTTCCTTTGTTCGCCGCGCCGGAGAACAAGTCTACAACAAAATGTCTTTCAAACAGTTTTAATAACTTCTTAGAATTTCATTATTGTTCGATGTAACGCCTTTAACACACATTAAGCTCTCGACATCTCCAGCATCAACTTTATTTAAAAGTACATTAATTAAATTTCATTAGATTCCCGATACCCAACCGAAGCGACGCAGCAACCAGCCCACCACGTCAAACGGCCATGAAAGGAGCATAAATCATTTTAAGACAAAATTCTGGCAGTCCTTTCGGGATAAGTGCACCAAGCAGCAGGCACTCGTACAAACAGCCGCAGAAATGTGCACTTGTAACGACATCAAGACAATCGCTGTATTGTTGCGGACATAATGATAACAAGAATATGAGAAAAGCTACTGCAGTACATAATAGATACATACGTACATATTATCTATGTATGTACTTAGCAATGAATATGCATACATTCATCAGACAGACTCAAGTGCGTTGCATTTGAGGAGATACGAGGAGTATGTTGTGTCTGAGGAAATGTATGCAATTCGAGTGAAATGTTATGTACGCTGAAAGAAAAAGCTTCATCAAACTGATGCATTCTTGCATTATTTTTGGAATATCATTTTTTGGAATGAACCTTATACATTGAAATTTGTTTTATTTCGAAACTCGCTTTTTAATGAAATGCAATAGAAAACGGTTCAACGCTCTTAATCTCATAAGATTAAAAAAAAAAACGATAAAGCGCAAAACCACCACAAATTTAATATAATACGCATCAATTCCTATTACATTTATTTGATCTAAACATGTTTTTTCTTTCAGTGTATCTACTCACAGCAGAGACAAACACAGGCAGTCAGCCATGCAGCAGCCAGCCAGCCAAGAAAAATGGCAGTAAATCATAACTCAGCGCAGTAAAAACAAAAATGTCTTATAAAATGCATAAAACAAGATACGTAGATACTTAAGTAGTTAGTGCATGTAAAAAGGGTGCTGTCAAGTAGAGTGATAGATCCTGAAGCAGATCCATATTCATATGGCTAACGGTGAACAAGATAGTGACCTCGGGAACATTTCATTGGCTATAATTAAATTTGATCATGCCCAATTCGTTACCCTGTGACAAACGTAGAATCAGTAGGAAAACGAAGTAATAGACGATGGTGTATGCAAATGAGTTTCTGCTCTAAGATAAACACTGTAACAATAAACACAGGGAGTTGTTTCTTCGACTGCCATCTATGTAAAGTGTGATTCAATTAAAGGCACTAATCTGGTTTCAGTCACTTCAAATAGTTGAGATATCCCCTTCATGTTAAAGCATTGAAACTAAATCTGCTTTGACAGAAACATGAGCTAGAAAGTAATTGTGTAACATTGTGTATCCTAAGTTTAGAAATAAATATACCATCAAATAAAAATACCATCGAGTTGGAGTGTACCTTTTCGATTAAACAATATCTGTTCGGATGTCAAGTGAGGATGTTCCCCAAGCAACGTTTGAAGAAGCACAATGTGCAAATGAATAAAGCCTGATGCGAAGAAGAATTTTACAAACCTCGCCATGGATTAACTACCATAAAATGGGATTAAAGTGGAACAAAATGGGTCATAAATGAAAAATTAATATGGTTCTTGGTGCCGATTCACACTCGGCAATTTTAATTGCCGTAATTCTCAGTTTGAAGGAAAGAGAGGTAAGAGGATTTTTGGCTTATATACCATATGAAAAATGATCCTAAAATGAAACATGAAATATTTTCTAAAAATTTAAAAATGTCCCAAATTTTCTGCGAGATATTTTTGGGCCATCAACTATAATGTGGAGAAAATATTACTATTAAATATTAATTTTTAAGGTTGGAGTCTTTCAGTAGGGGATAAGTGAGAGTAATAAAAGATTTGTTTCTACTTGTGACAGGATTTAATGGTAGACAGAGGATTTTATGTTATTTGCCAAATTGGAAAAAATTGTTTTATTTTATTTGTATATTTATTAAAAAAAAAATTATAATAAATCAAAATATAGGGGTCCTCGAAATAACGACAAAAAGGCTGATAATGTTATGGAGCGCGTATAATTCACCCCAAAACAGGAACAAATTAATTAAAAGTCGCAAAAAGTAGAAAAAAGAGTAATCTTTGAAGAAATTTTTTTAAAATGGAATTTAGAAAATTATGTGAAAATGTTAAATTAAAATAGTGTGAATGATTCAAGAATGTATAAGAAACCAAACTCTGATCATTTAGCTTGTATTCGAGTATCACATAATCTTAATATAACGCAAAATAAGAATCAAAATTTATTTAAATTACTTCTATTAAATTTTAGCAGATACTATGTTTTCATTTGCCAAATAGTGGAAAATTGCTGGTTAAAGTTAGTATAATTTACATTTCATTCGCGAGTAGTTTCATTTATTGAAGTAGTGACACATTGTCGTTATAACATACTGTAATTTTATACTTAATTATAAATATTATTAATTATTTATATATTTAAAAAAAAATATCAATTGTTGTATTGAATAAATTGTTAACTGTATTAGGCCTTATAGGCTTGGTTAAAGCTTGATGTTAATAAATTGAAAATTGAATGTTGTGGACATTAAGAAAGAAATAGAATTTGGCACTACAATTTCCAAAATATAATACAGGGTTTTCCAACAAGAGGTGTTTCTTTGAATCACCCGGTATTTCGGTAGCTGTCATTTTTGGTAGAAATTGGTAAACAAAAAATTCGAGCTGTTGGGACAACTTAGTGATGTGAAGAATAAAACCCGTGCATGTCGCATTAGGCCTATTTCCATCTCGGTAGCTACGTCAGCAAGCAAAATTGTCGCATTTGGGGCTCGGAAAACCCAAGAGTTATTCTTGAGAAGCCTCTCCACTCTCAACGTCTGACTGTTTGGTGCGGTTTATGGTCCGGCGGGGACCATATTTGGTTATGGAAAATTCCATGAAAAGGATATGGTCCTGTAAGCGTAGTCATGGTGACCATTTGGTTGATGTTGTTTTCCATTTCCATTATTCTCTTTATTATGAAATAAACATCCGATCATTAATCCCAAAAAAAATCCATTTTTCTTTGAATACCAAAATTACAACTCTTGTTAGATTTAACTCTTAAAGAGAAGTACAAAAACAACAATACAGAAATTTCATCTTAGCAAACAAATGAAGATGATTCCAAGAAGTCATTTAAACTTCTTTATTGTCACAGCATCGAAAACAAATCCGCTGTAAGGTCTCAAAGCGTCCTAACCTAAACAATGGCGACGTCGTTTGCACTCACATTTTCAATGTACGCTTTTAGTTTCGTTTGGGTGTTTCGGAAATGATTACACACTACACATCAGCTGTTTTACGATGTATCATTCTCCACTGGAGAGTGTGACATTTTCGCACTCATTGAAGGCAACACTTTGATAAACGAACTCAAAATCGGTTCGTAGGGTTTTAGAGGACATTTCTTCAGTGTGCCCCGATTTTCAGTTTAATCAACATTGTTTACACATACGAAGTCAGCTAGGGCAAACATTTGTCTGCTGCGAAAACAAACTGCAGTCTAAATTGTGACTACCAATTGCTTTACCCTTTTTATGCTAACATTGGAACAAGTACTTTTATTACGATAAAATCTATAATAAGAAAAAGTAAAACAATAAAAAAAAACATGTTTTTCATACCTTTTTGCCCAAAAAGAAGCCAACCACTTCAGATATTTTGCAAGATTTGGTTATGTACGGCGATGACTAATGGCGACAGCAAAAGCAACTGAAGGGCTTTTACCAACGATGTGGATATATGTAAATTTGTAACCGGTAAAAGTGTAAAGCGTATACACTGCTCGATAAGAAAAATGAAGAGAACATAAAAAATGAATAGAATGCAAAAAAATCTAAATTTAAATGAAATTAATTTTTAACCAACAACGGTGCCCATGTATTTAGCCGAGCCTGTGTTTGAGGCTATCTGATGCCTTCAGATAGATTTTGAAAACTCGACTAACCGGTGATTCATTAGTGTCACAATTCAAAATGCACTTATTATATTTCTGCTCCAGAGAAAGCTGTAAATCTCTTCTTTGAGGTGACATTTGTTTATTCGGGAAACCGCTGATTTATTTCCTATATTTCCTAAGTATGACGCCATTGAAATCTTTAAACGGCTCTCCTGAAAAAATCGTATTTTGAGTTGTGACACTATTCAATTAAATGAGCGATATGTACTGAGAGTCTTCAGTTACACTTTTTCTCCACACCAGATAAATGTAGAGCTAAAGTATCACCTGCTATCAGAAAATGACAATACATATTTATCCATGAATATAAAAAAAATGTTTCCCACAAACGAATCCGTCTAAAATGTACCCACCCCATAATCCTATTAACATTAATTCCGGGCCGAAACTTCATAAATCATTTCCACATCTAAATATTATGACATTTAGCCATTTTTTCCCCAACAATAATTTACACGAAAATATGCCCATTGTTTATTCATTCATTTATGCAGAACCGCAGAGTACCGGCGAAACCACAAACAAACATTTGCCGACGTTTGACGCAAAAATACCCGAAATTAAAGTGAGAGAGCAACAGAAATTAATTTGGTCATAAACGAAGCAAACAAACTGAAAAAGATCATTAAAACAACAAATTTTATGGCAACTCGAAACGGCTGCCGGCCAATGTTGTTACACAAACACCGAACAGCGGAAAAATAAAATAAAATAGACATTAACAGCAAGAAAATGTCCTGCTGGTTTTTAGCGAAAAAGTGTTTGTAAATTAACTGACTTTTGAGAGAAAAAGTCGAAGAAAACCCCCATCAGAACCCCCTCCCGTGACATAAGCACAAAAAGTAACTTCGAATACCGGTAGTATTGCTCTGATATGCTTTTAGCAAACAACCAAAAAAAAAAAATTGTAATAAAAAATCAAACTTTATGCGTTTTTAAGCAAGTTAAAAACCTGCTGCTGTTGCTTGTACAACATGCAACACTCTCGAGCGACTAAACATATGCATTTTGTTGTTGTTGTAAACGTGTAACAACTGACATTTGTAAATTGCACGGTGGCAGTCTGAAGTTGCTGTTGACTCCCTCCTACGGCGCTGGAAGGTTGTTTTGTTAGTGCCACAATTCAATAATAAAGTTTGAACATTTTTAAAACACGAAAAGTGCTTGCCACAGCCATGCCCGTTCCCCTTCCCACACTTGTCGGCCCGGTTAGGACCGAAAGCAACAATAGAAAGACTGGCAGGAACAACATTGAAAGGCATACACGTTGTTACTGTAACTAAAACTGGAGCACGACAACTTCTGTTTGTACGAAAGGAGTTAGAGATGGGCAAGTGACAAGAAAATTGTCGTTACACACGTGTGAGAGGATTAAAAACATTTTAAAGAGTTTTTATAATTCAACCCTTCTCAAAAATGGTTCCTCTATTTAATTTTTCAATTGCCTTTCACATATAGAGTTATGAAACAAGAATAAAATTAAAATGTATCTGCCGGGCAAATCTTGTTTAAAAGTTCAAATTACAATTTGAACAGATCTGGCTATATTGTATTTAAGTTTTCTGTACAAGTTTTACTGTGAAGAGGAACCGGACCTACTTTAGTTCTTGAATTTCTATATTAATCGATTGGTTTCGTATGGGATTTCTTTTGCAACCACATGGCTTGTACAGAAGAATTTTCAGCAGTTTTCATATAAAACTCGTGAGCGAGAGTGATGGTGAGAAAAACTCGTGAGCGAGAGTGATGATGAGAGAATATAGTGAGCGAGTGCAACTTACTTCAGTCTCACCTCACCAACCAAGAATGTGAGTTGAAAAAGTGCTAACGCGAACGTGAGTGCTTTTTTCCTTACACTCACACCACTATCCGTCACACAGTACTTAAAAGACCTTACTGTGGTTCTGTATTTTTGACAGTTTTTCCGGGTATTATTCAAGATAGCTTTTTCAATTGTATATCTTTTAGGGGTGTTTTCCTTTACCCTTAGTTTGAGTATAATTTTGCAAACAACACTTCACATCAAATTAAACGTAATTATGTTACCTAAAAATGTTGTAAATAGGATTTTTGTCTAAAACTAAAGGTTTAGGTCAGTGGGCACAAAATCCAAAAAGAAATGTGCTTTGTTTTTTAATCAAATCATTTTTGGTGGAATAAAAATAAATAAAAAATCAAAAAACTCTAAATTATTAGTTTTATTTTATTTTCGGAAGAAAAACCATAACTTTCGCATTTATCCATAGATTTTCTGTTTGTTATGATTATTTTTTCTATTACGCTTTTGTTGTAGTCGAATGCAAGCTAATGTGATCAAAAGCCCTGATTTTATTGGCTTGCATTCGAGTACCATCATAGTCTTAAACAAAATGATCAGGGTTTTGTTGTATTCAAACGGAGATAAATTATGGATCAGTGTCGGAAATAATATAAAAAAGGTAAAATTATTTTTAATTTACAACAAAAACAAAAATTTTGTTTTCTTTATAAATTTTTCACCACTGCCTATTTAACCATTATTTAAAAATGTAACAGGAAATAGGAAAAAGAACGAAAAAATTTAATTTAAAAAAAAATTATTTCAAAAATAATTCATAATTAAAAAAAAAATAAAAAAGTACTCATAATTTTAAAAAAAAAATTTCATAATATTTTTTATTGCTGATTTTAGGAATCATTTCAATACTTTGGTGTATTGAAAAAAATTTAAACAGGAAAAAGAACTTAAAAAATTTAAAAAAAAAAAATATTACAAAAAAAATGCATAGGTAAAAAAAAAATATTCATAATTTAAAAAAAAATTCATAATTTTAAAAAAAAAATATTTATAATTTTAAAAAAAAATTACTCATTAGTATAAAAAAAAACTCATAATTTTAAAATATTTATAATATTTTTTGTTGCTGATTTTAGGAATCATTGCGCACAAAAAATAAGTTTTCTTATTTTTAGACCAGTTGTTTGTAATATTTATGTAGCTAGTAAAATTTTCGTCGACAATGTTAGGTTATGGTTGGACAAAAGGTAACGTCCATCTAGGGTGAAGCTTTTCTTTTAAAAAAATCTAAATTGCTGTTGCGTTATGGGAAGGCATATAATGATCCTAATAAAAATGATAAATGGTAAAAGAAACAACTAGAAAAATAACGCAACAAATATTTAAAAAAAATTATTCTAAAAATTGCATTTAACAAAAAAAAAAATATTTAAAAAAAACGAAAATGTCAAAAGTTTTTAAAAAATATTACTAGAAAAATTACGTATTGTTTTTTAAAAAGATGCAATCAAAAAAAATTTAACAAAAAAAAATCATAATTTTTTTTGGTCATTTTATGAAAAAAATAATTTTGTTATTTTCAGACAATTTTTTTTTATATTTATGTTGCATAGTAAAATTGCGTAGTCAAATTGACAATGACAGGCTTTTTTTAAAAAAAAATTTTATTTGCTGGTTGCCTTATGGGAAAGCGTGCACCATACTGGTCGTAATAATAATATGGGAAATTGCATTTGCTGTACATGATCAACATAATAGAAAGAAAACAGTGCATATTGTTTTAATATAACATTTAGTAAAAAATCAATTGTAAAATGTGATCAGTGTGGAGAATATATAGGTATGAATCGGCCTAACCGAGCATTATAAAGTTTATAGTTGTTTGATACTGGAACCTTTCGTTTTAGTTTCATTTTTATAACTTGACTCATTTTATTTGGCGACTCAACCCATCTAGTGTCAGAATATAGAAGGACATTTACTCATTATTATTAGCCGTGCACTGTCAACGGATTTCATAGCCTTTCGTTTCTGATCTTAATCGGAAAGTATTGCGGCTCCCTTTTCGAAAACAACCGCTGCAAGCAATCGCACTTCCTGTCTCCTTGACAGAGTCTTTACAAGTATTCGTGTGTGTCCCATGAGTCCAAATCCTTTTCATCCATCCAAAACACTGTGCCGAATTTCTCGAGTATTGTATTTTGTTTTAAGGTTTATGCACAGTCATACAGAGAAAACCCCCTTTCAGTGGATGAACTTGCAACACAATTGTATTTACGTAGATACGCTTGGACTTGTAGGTTGTTTGGCAGGAAGGCAAAAAAAAAAACAAAAACTAATGTGTAGAAATTGTAGCTTAAACTTTGCGCGAATAAAAGTAGTTAGTGCAGATATTTCGCGTTGTTGTTATTGTTGATTTTTTTGTTCTTCTTTTTATTTCTAGCTATTTGTTGGGCAACAACTGAAGTGCAGCGGCAACAACTTGCTCGCCGGCAACCCGTAACGTGCGACGAACAGTGCCAGAGTGCAGAGTGTTTTGTCTACATATGCTTTAGCAAATTATTCAAATTTTTCGGTGTTGAAACAAAAACAGAAGCGAGCAACAGCGAACAACATTTGCGTGTACATACATTTGTATATATCCAAACATAAATATGTATGTATGTATGTATATGCATAAGAGAGTAGTCGGTACATTTGTATGTATAGACAATTACATTTGGTTGTTTTTACAATTCATATGTCAGTACGTATGGATGCGTGTAAAAGATGTTGATACTGAAGTTCCCGCTGTGGAAAATGGAAAGCAACAACAACAATTGTTTCAGTTCATATTTTCCTGAGTGTGTTGTTTGTTTTTTTTTTGGCTTAAAGGCGTCTTTTAGCCATTTTACAGTATACATCACCCAACTCCTGTTTTCGATGCACGTAAAGAAAAAAACTTGGCAGGTGAAAAAGTCCGTCTGGTTAGTGATGTCTCTTAACGCACCTAAGAACGTTACACTGATCATGAATAGGGGTTTAAGGTCCAAATAAAAACGGAATGTCAAACTGAATATACCAGCCAGCCTTTAGTAGATGGTATACATTTTTTTATGATTCACTGAGTGTTTTGCATACGCTGACATCGCTGATTTTCTGAATATTAAGGACGAAAGTCCAGATTTCATTATACGTGTGAGGACCCCCACCCCAAATAAAACTACTCAGAATTTGACAGGCCGACGACCAACTCACATGCAGTAGATGCGAACATGTTGATGATATATCGCTGAAAATCGTAGGGCCCATAATTCCATTTAGCGTTTTTCTTTCAGTGTTCGCCCCATTCTAAGGCTGTGTATGACGTTTCATTTCTTTTTTGGCGGTGTCATTTTCCAGTTTTACGCTGTACCCTCATTTTTCCGTTCATCTTTTTCATGGGGAGTCTCCTTCGTATGGTGTATGCCGCGTTGTACACACGTCTGTGCCACACCATAATTCTATGCCTCGCTGAGCTTTGCATGCTGTTAGCGGGAAATGGCTTTATAACTTCAATTTACAATTTTCGCTTACACCATCCATGATTGCTGGCAAAGAGGAGGGTGCCGAAAGTTGTTAGTGTTTCTTTTTTCGTTTTATTTTTTTTTTTTTTTTTAGTTTACTTCGTCGGGAATTCTATTGTTGCTGTTGTTGTTGCTGCTGGTGTTGTTAGTTTGTTGTATGCATTAAACTTTCAACTTTGCCATTGTTAAGAAGTGTAATTTTAATGTTGTTTGCTGGAATTTCTCTGTACATGGTAAATTCGCTGTTATTTATTGTCGTTGATTCAATTTGTTGCAAATTTACTTAACTCTCTGAACTCTGCAAATTGTGACGGCGGCGAATGGGATACGACTGAAGGTTGTTTGTTAAATTTACTTAGGGTACTTTTACAGATGTTTAGGGTTGAAGAAAAAAACACTTTTGACCTTACTTGACCTTATGGGGAAATTGTGATTCCAGGCAGATGTGAGGTTTGCGTCAAGGGCTTCTTTCACTTGACTGAGCGAGAGACAGTGATTTTTAACTACGATCATCTTTCTATTGGACGATTATCAACTAAACTGAAGAGAAGCTAAACATGAGGTTAGTTTCCACGTAGCAGTATTTATCACCATAGAATTGTCGCAGAACGTATATTGATAAATATAGGATCACTATAGGTTATCAGTATTCTATGGAACGGAAAAATACGTCACACCCATTGTCGGGGAATCACCAGCTCAACTTAATGTCGGTCTGTACTTCTGCTGTCCATTCATAGATAGCAGGTCTTAATTGTAACTAATCTGAATGGTGCTTTCTCAAGAACGTACGTTTGTCACTCTTACGCCAACGGTACGATGGCAGAAAGTCGACTTAGTAAAGGACACCAGTGGCTAGAGTGACAGAGTTTTGATTCCGCCACTAACCCTCTAACCCACAAGAGCGCCTCGAGGCACTTCGTAAATAGATTTTAAAAATTTGGGGTTTAAGAGACATTCTTATCTGAAGATCGAAATAAAGCATAGGATCGTGCTGGCAAATAGGGCCTCTATCGACAAACTGTAGAGAGCAGAGTCATCTCTCGACGAACTGGATAGAATAGAGTCCTCTCTCGAAGAACAAAAACATAAGGATGCTGGGCTCCTACAGGGAGTAGTGATGCTACGCGGTCTCAGCGGAATGTGTAATCTGGTATCGCGGATGTTCAGAAGGCCGTAGGGTTTTTAACCTTGCAAGCTGCGACCCAAACAGTAGCAGAGGTGTTAGGTAGGCGTCAACTCAGAACCAAGTGAATTCTCGGATTGGCTCTCCGGTCATACCGGGTTTAGTTGGTGCTTTTACTACAAATGCTTGGGGGATGAAAATAACCGCCTCGTAGTTCCTTCATGTGTGATATCACACCATAGTACAGCCTTCCATGGTTACAGTCATATAAAACTCAAGAGACTCTGTCCAGACAGTTACGTTTTCCGACAGCCCGGTGATTACCAACTCCATGTTCATACTAAATAGTTGCATACAACACCACCTCTCATCACTTAAGCCACAACAAACCAATTACCTAACATCCTCCCACACGAATCCATCTCATCACCTATCCATACGCCAAGTCGCAGCTGGGCCATAGTGTTGATTATATTTACTTGATGATGATCACATTGTTCAGAGTGAAGAGAGAGAGAGAGAGAGAGATGCCAGTGGTATCAACGATCTACTGCCACCATCAGCACTGGATCAAAGTACGAGTACATTGTGCATCTCTCTGTGTTGGGCCGACGATGTTATGTCCAACGGAAACCATGTAAAATGGCAATTCAATTGGCAACACCATAAAAGGTTATTAAAACGATTTGAGCGCGAGCACAGCTGAGCTGCCATGGTTGAGACGACCAAATGGTTGGCAGCGGTAAGTGTGTGATTGTTGGTGGTTTCGTGGTTTTCTTTTTAGCCGCAGCAGATGCCAGCCGGCTGTGGACGCGGCCGCCGCTGATGTTGCACTTAAGTAAGGCATTTTTCTTCCTCATTTTTCCGCGATAGGCTGGCAGACGGACGGACAATGCAACTTTAATGGCTGCTCGCATCTCACAACTCCTCGATTACGAGCGTATTGTTGTGTAGTGTAATCCCCAATGGTCATATAATAAGTGTATACTCAATTATTTTATCATGGCACGATCGTTACTTTTTGCCCCCTTGCTATTGTTGTTGTCGTTGTTGCTGTGTTTCCTGCAGATTTCTTCTTCAGTTGTTGTTAAGGATACTTAAAAACATGTTGTGGTTGTTTCAGATGCTGTTGCTGGGGACCGGGCAACCGAATGAGAAATAAAAACAAACTAACGACAACATTGTTGTATGTTGCTGTTGTTGTTGTTGTTGTCATGATGTTGAGTTGATGTTGCTGTTGACTTAATGGTTAACTCGTAAATTTCTTGTTGGTCGTTGATTTTTTGTTGTGCTATTTTTGTTGTGGTTAAACATAAAGTCAACACGTTCTTTAACTTTATATTTCATTGTGGTTGTTGCTGCTGCTGCTGCTGCTGCGGTTTTTATACTCTCCTAAGATGCTGCTATAAAAAGGTTACTGAAGTTGTCGAGAAAACGCTTAAGAATTTGTGGTATTTTAAATGGAATTTATCTCAATTAATTGCAATGTTGTTGTCGGTGATGAGCGACGTAGACGGCTGCACACACATGCAACAACAACTGAATTTAGTGATTATAACAACTCACATACAAGAAAAGTACCTCCTTAACAAGGTTGGAAATTGATGAATTGCATAACGAGGGGGGGGGGGGGGGTGTAAAAAAACAAAGGTCGGCCGGACTGTTGGCCAGATGAACAAAATGTTCCCATGACAACTATAAATGTTATCAGAACGGCTGACATAATTTATAGGGAGATTATGCAAAAAGAAATTTGATCAGTTTTTTGGGATATTCAAACTGTGCACTGATAGCACCGTGTTACACACATTCTGTCCTATGAACCAAATTTACTTTTTCGGAAAGGAGATAAAAAATAAAAATACACGTGTATCGGTGATTTTTATGTACACGTCAGAATTTTTTTTTTTAAGTTTGAAGTATGAAGTTCGTAGTGGCCTGTGTGAAAGCCTTTGGACCGATTTTTAACCCTTTTTCAGTGATCCAATCGAGCTGATTTTTGGCAGGCAGACTCGTAGAAATGTCTGCATCACGTCAAATTTTTTAAAAAATAGATTTCTATAAATTCTCAGATTTTCCTACATTTTTTTTGAGGTTTTTTTTCGTAACGCTTAAGTAGTTTAAAAATTTGGAGTCTCTTCAAGTTATGCTAAGAAAAGTGAAAAAAATATTTTTTTTTCAAAAATAATAAAAATTGGGGAAAATCAGAGAATTGATAAAAATTGTTTTTAAAATATTTGACGTGATACAGACATTTCCACGAGTCTGCCTGATTCTGACGTGTACATGAAAATCGCCGATACACGTGTATTTTTATTTTTTCCCCTCTTTCCGAATATGTGCATTTGGTTCATAGGACAGAAAAAAATCTATTTTTTGTAACACGGTGTAGGAAGGGAAAAAAACTAAGGGAGTCGTACACGTATTTTTTGACAGATCTGATAAAAGACCCTCAAAACATCAGTCATATTTTTGGTTTATTATATCGCTAGTGTTTCCCTTTCTATATAATATGAAATCGTAATCTAAAAATGGAATAATTTTAAATTTGTTCATAAAGGATTAAAAAAATTGCATTTTCCATGCCAGTGCTTAATATCAGACAGACAGATTCCCCCTTCCCGACATCATCATTCAACATGACAATTGACATAAATCAAAAAAAAAAAAAACTTTCTAAAATGTTCCCTTTGCCGTTGCCCTCTTTCACTCACTTCCTACATCAAAAAATCCGAGAATTAGCCGTTAACAAGACATCATCGTATGCCGAACTGTATAGTTTCACATTTATATTTTTATGACTTAATAAACTGCCAACTGGTAAATTTCAAAGGGGGTTTTTTTTTCTTTCCTTGTATCCGTACGTTTAAACACCATCGAAGTCATTGCCAATCAAACTTCATTAGGTTCACAATATTGTTTATGTCAAAACAATTTCAAGCGTTTATTGAATTAGCACAAAGCATAATCATACAAAACCTGAACATCGACATCAGCAACAACGACAACAACAACCACGTGTAACAAAATCAAAAGCAATGGAGATGAAAACTTCCAACCAACATATACATACATATACGAGGGTTGGACAAAATGTTTATGTAAACCGTATGTGTAGAGTGTGGGTAGCATTAAATTGCCTTGGTCAATTATCCCAGTTTTATTGAATATGACTCTATTTGAATTATGGCAAAAAGCTTGGTCGTTATAATTTAGGTATCTACCAAAGTGTTAAAAAAAAAAATATATACTCGACAACAACAAAATGTTGTAATGAGTAGAAACTATACAATTCGGAAGTTACAAAAACTATCGATTAATTTGAGACATAATTTGTCATAATTCGAAAAAGACCGGTAGGATTTCGTTGAAATACATTAAAAAAAAATTACCACAGAATTATCTTTAATCATTCACAGAAAAAAATACGGGCCAAAAATATTCAATTACTGTCGTAATTGAAATTAAGCTTGGATATCAATTAATGTTGTAATTGAACTTAAAAATTCTTGGTGAAATCAATGTAAAAAATAGTAAAAAAATCAATTACTTATTTAAAATTTGAGTAATTGAATTCACAACTTTTGTAATTGGAAGAAAATCAATTAAAAAAGTAATTGAATTGACGAATTCCATACAAACTTCGTAATTGATTCCAAAAATATGTTTTTTCTGTGTTGCCTTTAACCCCAAGCTAACGCCAGTAAAACGCAAAATGGTTTATAAAAACAAAAATTAAAAAAATTCTAATGGACATTGTTTTAAAGTAAATTAAAGGGTTTCCAACATGAAGCTTTCATTCGTTGACATTTGACAATTAGAAACTACGCCATTACTAAAAATGGAACGATACACGATTCAGCAACGCAATCTTGTAGTCACAGTTCGAAAAACCAAAGCATTTTTGGGTGGCCGAAATTGGTAAAAAAAAAATTCGAGCTGTTGGGACAACTTAGTGATGTGAAGAATAAAAGCCGTGCATGTCGCTCAAGAACAATTGAGAATATATATTTACCCTCGACACTGATTCACTGACTCTGTCACGCTGTACGTAGGAATTTAAATAGGCATTCTATAATTTTCTGTAAATAATAATAATAAAAAAATAATATTTTTTTTTTGTACAGAAATTGTGTTTTCCCCAAATTTTGTTTTTCCAAAATTTTTTTTTAACAAAGTTTTTTTTTCAACAAAAATGTTTTTTTCGAATTTTTTTTTTCAACAAAAATTTGTTTTTTCCACAAAATTTTTTTTTCAACAAAATTTTTTTTTCCACAAAATTTTTTTTTTTTCAACAAAATTTTTTTTTTAACAAATTTTATTTTAACAAAAATTTTTTTTTTAAGAAAAAATTTTTTTTTTAACAAAATTTTTTTTTTTTTCCACAAAATTTTTTTTCCATATTTCAACGGGCGCCATAGGCGCATTACAACTTACTAGTTGAGAATATTGCTGCTGTAGCCCAGTGTTACGGTGGATCAACCGTTACGGTGAATGGATTGCGCTGTCGAGAGATAATTAATGATTTTTTTATTGTCGGAGTTGGATGATATTGATCTGGACAATGTTTACTTTCAACAAGACGGCGCTACGTGCCACACAAGCATCGAACACGTTGCTCTTGTACGGGAAAGGTTTCCGGACCGTGTTATCTATCGAAGAGGTGATCACAGATGGCCACCGAGATCTTGTGATTAAACTCCTTGTGACTTCTTCCTTTGGGGCCACGTGAAAGATAAGGATAAGGCCAACAGCCCAGCGTCGATTCAAGACCTCAAATATAGAGGACATAGGGCAGCCACTTTGCGATTTGGTTATGGAAAATTCCATGGAAAGGATATGGTCCTGTAAGCGTAGTCGTGGTGACCATTTGGTTGATGTTGTCTTTCATTATTAACGGCACACCTTTCTCTTTATTATGAAATAAAAGAATACGACTTAGAGAATATGTGGTTTCAACAAGAGAATATGTGGTGTTTTTTCGTAAAAATTTAAGATTTTTGCTAATAGTTTTCCTTCAGAATCATAATTTTTAAGTATTCTCTCATTGTTATTAAATGCAATACTCTTGACATAAGGTATGCAAAATCTGTGCGATAACACATATTTATATATTTACTATTGAATAAAGAATTGAATTGAATTTGAATTTTTGGCCGCCAAATGTTATTACCTTTTACCAAACCCTCGTACATTTAAACACATGGATAAAACAGAACAGCAATCTCGCAAATGTTTTCAGATTTACGATAATTGTGATAACGTACGAGTACAACAAATTACACCAAAGACGTCAGACGTCATTACTACGGCAAAAACTACGACGACAACAGCAACAACCACAACAGCAACAACGGGTGGAGCATATGGTTCAAGTTAAACCCATGAAAATATGATTTATAGACGAGTATCTAAAATGACATAATCGCTTTTACGAACAAGAAAAATCATGTATGCCCACCAAGCAGTGAAGGGGAGTGTTCGACGAGATGGCTGCGAAGCACCAGAGAAGCGGGCGTTGATCTAAAAAAAAAACAACTGTTAATACGCTTAATAAAGCCATATTAAAAACTGGTTATCGACAGTAGTTGTGGCTGTTTTTTGTTGTTGTTGGGTTGTTGGAAATTAACGCTTTAGGCCTAAACAACATTTATGCTTAGTAATTGAGCCATGATCTCCCCCCGGATTTCTCATACTCATGCACGCACACACGTTACAGAATTCCAAGCAACTCCTCGGTATAGCTGAATATAGCCATGAACCAATAGTCATATTTGTTTGATGATGATCTCTGCCAGTGCCCAGACGAGGGGAGGTGCCCCACACGATCAAAAGTATCAAGATCAAAGTAAAACAAACAATGACTATTTCTATGCTTTTAGAATAACAACCGAACTGAAAGTGGAAAAACACTTATCTCGTCTGAAGTGAACGGAAGAAACGTATGGTGTGTATGGCCAAGTCCTCTTGTGATGGAAACATATTCCCATGACAGAGAACGCATGTACGATTTCAATGCCATTTCGTCGATTCATATTCAAATATTTGAAGATGTTTTGGAGTGGGGCACTCGAAGGGGCATTCAATGTGAATGGTTTGTCTCGATAATGTTGTCTGTAGTTATTCGTATAACAAAGACAAATTAGAGGATGAGGGGTTCTCCAACAGATGACAGCTACAGAATTTTCTACGAACAAGGAATAGAGTTTGCAGACTTCTGTAAATACATGTAGCTACTCTGCCGTCTAATACAATCAGTATTTGTATAGTAAATTCATCTATATTTTTTAACTTATTATTTAATTATTTAGTATATTTAAGAAAACTATTTGGCGGGTGTTCAACATTTTCGAATCAGAGGTGAAGAAGTAAATCAATTCTCCACATGAACATTCGTGGGGTTTAACTTAATCTCAGATTACATTGAAAGCAAGGCAAGAGTTTACATTTTACGCGGTCGAATTTAGAAAATTAATTACATCGGGTCGTTTAAAGATCCACATCTTATCGGTATATCGCACACCCACTTCAAAGGTGACACTACTTTAAAATTTTTGTGATGAATTGTGTTATTTTTTAAATATGGTTTGGTTTTTTTAAAACAAAAAAAAAAGCATTATTTCTGAGACACATACCTGTAAATAAAAAAAGACAGAATTTAGTGTTTATGAAGTAAATTATTTGTTTTCATTATTTCTTATATACGTTAAAAATGCCTTAGGGCTTATATAAAAACTTATATAAAAAAAAATTAAATTAAAAAAATACCTTTTAGAGGGGTTTTCTGTAGAAGTTACAACTGAAGAGCATGATTTGCAACTCTGTGTTAATTCTAAATGTTTTCAAATGTATTTCAACAAAATCGGACAAATAGTTTTCGAATTAATGACAATTTATGCCTTTATTACAAAAAAAACCTATCCATAGAAAGACAAAATTTCAACCATTTCTGTATTCAGGGGACCACAGTACACCAGGATTGCAAAGTGGTTATTCATAACAAAAATTATTTTTTTGTGTGCCTTTCAGGCCGTTTCGTGTGCTTCTTCTAAAGCAAAAAAGATTTTTTTTTTGAGTAAATTTTTTTTTTAATTATATCCGAATTACAATGTAAACTAAATAACTTGTATATATTTCATATTTTGAGTTTGTCGCCCAAGCAGCGGCCAACCAAGGCTTCGGGATCTAAAGCATGACTGTGATTTTTTGTAGCCCTCTTCGAAAGTCTACAAATCCGGATCACCATTTCACAGAGCTCGGAAAAAAACTAAGCCACAATTGATGAGCTTTCATTTGTCGTCCAAGCCCTTTCGAAAGTGTACACAGAACTCGGAAAAAAAACTAAGCCACAATTGATGATGATCAAATTCAATATTCACTTTGTTTTGAGACTTTTTCATTGACATCGCATCGCCTCTGGCACGCATAATATAAAGTTACTAGTATTAAATTTGTTTGGTTTTTTTTTTTTGTTGGTATTTTCACCCCCCGCCTGCGTGCCACTGCTTCGAATATTGATTAAGTGATTTATAAGAGCAGTTAGAGGAACACAAATACATTAATCATGGCGGTTAAAACAGAGCGGATAAATACAATGTTTGTGGCAGCTGTTGCTGTTTATCGCATTTGTGCATCTAAATTGACCAGTGTTCGGAGGCATTAACTAAAGACGGTGTAGACTTTGTGGTTGGTGTGTTACATTTCTGTCGTATGGTTGTTGTCGTCATTATTTTTTCCTGCGGTCAGGTTTTTCATCCTAAAGACGGAGATACAAATTGCAATGCAAGCTTGAAAACGGAGGCAAGCATGTTAAAGATCATGTTAAGCTGGCTTTTACACAGGTCGACAAAATTGTAAAATTCTGCAAGTAGCTGAGATGGAGAATGTGAATCGTCTGACAAACATTGGAAAAGGTTGTTCATCCTATAATTGACACCATTTGTATGTTATGGAATTTACTTTATTAAATGCAAATCAAAAAGTGCATCCATATGAAAATGGAATTACAAAAAAAAAAAGGATATCATTAGGCAAACGTTTGATTTTTTTTGTATGATAATTTCTCACAATATCTGCAGACCAGTGTAGCTTGTGTTAACAAACCCAAACTTCAATATATTTGTCTCGATCAAAATGTTGCATGCGGTGATTGCTTAAAGAGAAAGCAGGAAATAATTAACAAGATATACAAGGAAACCGTTGCCGTCCAAACAATGCCAATAAGTAGCTGCAACAAATGGGCATACAATATAAGTGCGTGATAGAAATTTGAGAAGTTGGAAAAAATAATTGGCTAAAGTAATCAAAAAATGGGAGCGCGCGGGAAAACAATAAGCAATTCACAAAAGAAAACCTGTACATGTTGAATATAACGAATGCAATCTCAGAAAGACAATGGCTAGAGCTGGTGAACAGATTTAAGACTCTTCAGAGAGAGTTTTAGATGATTATAAGGCAGGACAAAATTCCGGAGGCTCTAGACCACCTGCGTTAGCAGATTTAAGACCAAGTGTTCGTACTTCCAAATACTTTCAGTTTCAGCCCCATTTGACCCCGAAAGACTGGTCTCCCTCAAACTCTGTTCTGTTGTAAATTCCCACATAATAAGACTGAATTTGTCGCCATTCAAGCGGTTAAGTGTTGCCAACTAAAAACAAAATTAAGTTTGAACTTTGGTCCAGGGTTTTGATTTTATAAATCTTTAAACAAAGTCTCATTTTGTTTTCGTACATTTTGCTACAACCTTAGACAAAAATATGTCATTCCAAAATACACACCCTCTCATTAAAAAACAACTTTATATAAAGATCTATCACACAATATCTCGAAATATAGTCTTCGAAATTTATGAATGTCTCTCAGTCTTTCTTCTTTCATATTTTGGTTATTTTATAATCTGCGCTTTCATAATTTAATCACATCTTTTTTTTTTGAGTTTGGCATTAATAACAAAAAATTAACTTTATCTTATTTCGTTTGTTGGTTTCTTTGTAGCCGATAAACCAATTTTACGAGTCGACATTCGAGTGTAGGTGTTTTGTTTCTTATGCGCGATAAGCTTCGTTGCTCCAGAGGTTTTCGGTGGAATGCACAAAAATCAACAACAACAAAAAGACCGAATCCAAAGTCTGAAACCCAAACACAAATTCGCAACCACCAGCCAGTCAGCCACCATTAAATACGCGAAACAAATGTTTCTATAAATTTAACAATTTTATTAATGTGTGAAAAGTGGGCGTCGTTTTATTTGCATTTTGTGTGTGTTTTCGTTTTTATAACTTTATGAGCAGGCAGCCTTCTTTTACTTCAGGGGGTTTTTCGGATATTTTTCACAACATGAACGAAATGGTCGTCGTCATCGGTCGGTGTTGTTTTTGGTTTGGGTTTTTACCTTAACAAAATGTGCTAAATTATGTTGGTGTTTGTGCTTTTCTGCTGCGGAGGTTTAAATTGCAATAAATTTTAATTAAAATTAATGAGGTGTTAAACAAAGGCATTGTAACTAGTTGCTGTTTATCGGAAGAAGAAGGACAATCACAGGCACAGGTTGTGATCATATGGTAAAAGTTAGTTTGTACAGGTTAAATATTCACGCTGTTCTACTGCAGAAATGGTTATAAAAATAAATTCTATATAAACCAAATAGTAAAATAGAATGCATTTTTTCGAATCTAAACAACATTATCGTTCTGATTTGAAATAACAATTCTCTGGGATTTTTTTCCTTTTCCGTGTTTCCCTATTCTAAAATCTCCCCGGGTCTTTATAAAAAAAACATTTAAAAATAAAACAGCTGATTTTGAAAATCTTCCTTATTATTATTTTCCCTGTTTAGAATAGGAGGATTTTACGACTAATTCCCTGGAAGAATACCGAATCGGCCTGTATAAAAATGTAAATTATTAATTGCCTTTCTCGCTTATTTGCCTCAACCACACAAAATTGTTAACACGGAATGAAGTTGACTTAATAAAATAGAATTAAATGAAGACATCGTTTTTAAGTAAACAAATGATGTGAACATATACATTTTAGTCTACCTAGTTTTAAGTTTAAACATTTGTTAATTAATTTGATTAATTAGTTTATATAATTATAATTAAAATTCTTGTTATTTGCTAGTCCGTAAGAAATTTCTGTTCATAGACTCAATAAATGAAATGAAATGGACTTAGTTTGAAATAAAAAAATTAATTTATTTTATAAACGAGTTTTTTATTTATCCGAATTCGTTTAATTACCCGAATGAGGTATTTAAGCGGATTCGTTTAATTACTCAAAAAGCCTGCAATTGTTCACGAAATCCGTTGCTTATTGGAAATAATACTAGCTTTCTGTATTATTTCCAATAAGCATCCGAAAGCGGTCGCACATAAGGGTCTCGCCCTTATCGGCCAGATTGTCCAGCTTGTCATAAAGAAATATTAAGCCAGTGTTGATCCTGGAAAGGCCAAGGCAAGTGGAATGCAAAAAAATATGTTTTATGTAAAGGGTGTTTTTTATTGGGGTATAGAACTTTAAGTTGGCATCACTTTTTTAACTGGCGGCCATTTTGTCAGCTGTCAAGTGATTAATATTTAGTTGGTTTGCCATTTCATCATGAACAGGTTGACAAAAGAACAACGCTTGCAAATCGTGCAAATTTATTTCGAAAGTAATGGTTCAGTTCGCGAAGTTCACCGCAAGCTCCGTCCATTTTATGCCATTACATCCACAAAAACTGACTGTTTGGTGTGCTCTATGGGCTGGAGGAGTCATTGGGCCATACTTCTTCCGAAATAATGCTGGAGAGTCAGTTACCGTTAATGGAGACCGGTATAGAGCCACGATAACCGACTATTTTGTTCCCGAATTGGATGGCATGAATGTGGATGAGTTGTGGATCCAACAAGTGGTTGAAAATTGGACCTGTAGAATTGGGTTTATTCGAGCCAGCCGCGGCGGCCACATGCCCGAAATCATACTTAAACATTAATGGCATAAAATTATCCTTCCAATAAAGCCAAATTGATGGACATTAAAATGATTTTCTTGTGTTTTATTTCTATTCGAAGTTCTATACCTCAATAAAAAACACCGTTTACTACTCCCCTTTCTTACCGAGTCGTCAGTCTCATATCATGTCTTCCAATCAGACACTATCCTGTTATGACGGACACCACCAATAAGTCGTCGACACAGTAGGAGCTTGAAGTAACATCTACTTCGGGTAGAATCTGTACGCTAGCTAATCTGCTCTAGTATAAGTTTACAAAATAGTTCCCAGTCTGTTTCTCCAGGGAATGTTAGGAGAAATATGTAATAATAACAACCTTCTACAGCATTTCCAGATAGTCACTTACTTCAATTTAAATAGGATTTTTTTTATGTAGACAATCGATCCGAAAGTATTTTTTAAAACTAACTATTTAACATAGCACTGTAAACCAAACTAACAGCTCTGTATTTGAATTTTTTTTCACCCTCATATGTTTCTTCATGAAACTACAAATGATAACATTTTGAACTCAAACTAAAATTGTTTTTAATATAAAAATGTTTATGTTGCAATTATCATTACACATTCAGTTCGCAAAATAATCTCACAAAGCACGGTCGTGAAAGTGGTGTTCCCGAAACGAAATGCCAACAAAACTTATAACAATTGTCCTAACTCTGGGTGTAGTTCAAGTATCGCTAACATTGTCCGAAGAGCTGAGTGCTCTTCGCAATGCCAAAGCCGAAGATATTCGCAAGTATATCAATGAAACGGCTAATCCTTGTGAGAATTTCTTCGAGTTTGCATGTGGTAACTGGAAAACACATTATCCGGCCAATTCAAACGTTACTCGAACACGTGCCTTCATAAGGGCCATTGAGGAATTCGATCGAGCTCTGTCCCAACTACTGACGACCCCCAACGAAGCGGATACAGAAACAGAACTAAAAGTGAAACACTTTTATAAATCCTGCATGGAGTTCGGATCATTAGATGCAAATGAATACAAGGAAAAGTTGAATGTCATTGCCAGTGAGTTTGGACAAATGCCCGTCTTGGTGGGCGACAAATGGCTGGAAGAGGATTTCGATTGGTTGCAGACGGTGGCGCGAATATCTCATAAATATGACATCACTATCATTCTAGGCTATTCTATTGAGCCGGATGAGTATGATCATACTGCGTATTCTATAGTGCTGAGAAGTCAGGAATTTAATGAGATCAATGAATCCGAAATTATGCAAAATCTTAAAAAGTTTCTTAATCTTGAGGATAGAGAAGCCCAGGCGACGGCAAAGTACATTGCTGAATTTGCCGTTATGTTGGGGAAAGCCTTTGGCAATGCCACCCAAGCAATGGATACTGAAAGCATTTCTATTGAGGCCATGCACCAGAAATATTTAGCCTATTTCGATGTAAAGAAACTATTTGACACAACATACGGCCATTCCATAACCAACGGCCCAATATATGATAAATGCCCTCATGTTACAACTCTGGCGGCGATAATGAAAACAATCCCCCCAAAAACGGTGGCCAATTACATATTTTACCAATTACTCTCGGAGTTTATGATAAATATTCCGCAAGGTGGTACAGCAGCTGAGTGTATTTCCCAAACTGAAACAGAGTTTGCAAAACACGTGAGTTTTATGTTTTATCGATGGCGAAATTTGCAGGAAAAGGAACAAGAATTTGAGCAAATGTGGCAGGACATTAAATCTACCTTACAACTGAGCTTAGAATCAAGCAGACTACATTGGTTTGATGACGCTTCCAGGGAAAACGCTTTAGAAAAATTATATGCCATGAAAATGGTGGTGCCGTCATACCAAGACTTTAATTTCACTGAGGAGTACGATATTTTAAATATCAACCAGACCGATTACATAGAAAACCTAAAATCATTGATGACCTTCAAGGCGGCCAAGGCCAGAGCCTCGCTGAAGGAGGCACCTCAGCACATTGATCTCAATATTGAACTATCGTCACCCGTGTATTCGTTCCATTCCAATGCCATCATTGTTCCGGTGTCGGTACTATGGAATGACTTTTTTTGGTCAAAAGCATATCCCAAGGCTTTAAATTTCGGCCGTTTGGGTTATCTGATAGGTCATGAGGTGCTTCATGGTTTCAGCGCTGAAGGTCGTTCCTATAACAAAGTGGGCGATTATTTCAATTCGCGGAACGAAGATATCGAACAAGAATTTGCCAAACGTCGCCAATGTCTCTACGACCAATATCGTCAATACACCTTCGGTGGACATCATCTGCCTCAGGATGAGACACAGGCAGAGAATGTAGCAGACAATGCTGGCCTAATGTTGACGTATGCAACTTATCGTCGATGGTATGAGGACAGCGCAGCGCACGTGTGGGAAACGCTGCCAAATCTAAACTACACGAATAGACAATTGTTTTTCATCAATTACGCTCAATTGTGGTGTGCCGATACATATGAAGAGGAACGTTTTGAAATTGCAACAGCTGACGATCATGTCCCAGATGAATTTCGAGCATTCGTGCCGTTAACGAATTTTGAAGAATTTTCAAAAGCATTCGAATGTCTCAAGGGCAGCGGCATGAATCCCATGAAAAAGTGTAAAATCTATTGAACACAGCTGACCAGAGAATAATCTCTCAAAGTAATAACAAGAACCATGTAATTCTCATTCGATCATTGGCTAATTAAAAAAAGTAATTAGTAAAAAGAAAAACAAAGAGTCATATAAGACAAAAATAAATAAAAGTAAAGATGTTCTTATGAAATTAACCAAAATAAATGTATTGTGTGTGAATTGTTGTATGGAATTGATATAATCACTTGAAGCGGCATTAAAACCCCAACCGTCATCTCGTTGCCATATTTGCCTGTCGGTTAATACTAGCAGTTGTTTTTTTAGGCGACAATTGATCCATATTTCTTCAAAAATTAAGCAAATTAGAAAAAAAATTATATACAAATTGGGCTTCTCGGCTGGAATTTACTCGCGCCAGTCGCGACGGCTACTTGCCCGACATAATTTTTAAAACATTACGGCATTCCCTTATCTTTAAAATAAAGATAAATTCATTAACTACAACTAACTGAAAACTACACGTCTAAAAAAAACACCCTTTACTTAGTAATTGAGAAAAATGCATGCGTATGACAGAGATTATTGGCACTCTCATCGATTCTAACCCATTCCTAGCTCGTTCCCCATTATGTCTTTATGACCAGGAACTCTGGTAAGTGCTACCTTAAGCTTTTGCATTAGACTGAGGGATTTAATACACTCTAACGTACACCGAGCCAAAAGTACAACGATTTTTTTAACCATGTGTCTGGTTAATTTTTTCATGGTAAATATTTGATTACAAAGTCAAAATAACGTTATATAAGGTCTAATTTACATGAAAAATAGTTGAGTTAACATTATATAAGGTTGATTTTTTCGAGAGAGAGGCTGAAAAATGTGCGAAATAAAAAAACAATTCAAAGATCATTCGGCTCTGTCGTGTCGAAGTTCTTGAACTGCTTTGTGTTAGACGAAGTTCAGTATTATGTTACACGAAGTTTCAACAAATGCGATTATTTCCCCCACTCTTTTTCCACTCTTCCTTTTCTCTCAAAATGTGAGCACTTAATCTCGCTCTTTCAAAAAAACCACCACCAAATGCTATCTTGCTTGTTGAGCTGTTGCTTTGTAATGCACGTGTTTGCTTTAGTGCTTGATTTTTTGGGGATATGCGCTACTAAGCAGTAGTTCTCGTTCACTCGCATAGAGTTAGGACACTTATTATACCATAAATTGCTGCAGAAATCATTGCAAATTGGTAACGATGAAGAACTGTAACAGCTTCCGAAACCTTGCCTGCAATCAAAGCAAACACAATTCGTGAAGCTTTTTTGGAAAATTTATATTTCTGCAAAGAAATATAAAATTGTTAAATTGAACATGCATTGTTTCAATAAATTAACAATGACATTTTTATATTAACAATTTTCATGGTTTATTAACAACCAGTTTCATGGTTAAAAAATTCAACCAGGGAGTAGTTAAAGTAACTATTATTATTGTTAAATACCAGTCAACAAGAAGATGTTCAAATTAACCATATATAACGTAGACTCCAAATCATGTTTATTTATGGTTAAGTTAACCTTATATAAGGTTAATTTTTCTCTCTGTGTAGGATTGACGCCTTGGAAGAAAATATTCGGGACGGTAATGAAGACATAGGACTCCAAATACAAATTGGGCTTCTCGGCTGGAAATTACTCGCGCCAGTCGCGACGGCTACTTGCCCGACATCATTTTCAAAACATTACGGCAAAGCCTTATCTTTAAAATAAATATAAATTCATTAACTACAACTAACTGAAAACTACACGTCTAAAAAAACACCCTTTACTTAGTAATTCAGAAAAATGCATGCGTATGACAGAGATTACTAGCACTCTCATCGATTCTAACCCATTCCTGGCTCATAGGTCGTTCCCCATGTCGATTGCAACTATCTCTGCCTGCCATAAGTCTACGCTCGAATTTTGAAAACTCTCAGAAATTTCTGCTCGGAACATCGATTTCCGAGCTTAGAACTCCATTCTAGTTAGAAGTGAAATTTTATACACAACGTATGTATAAAATAGATCAAGTAACAAAAATAGATTTGATTATAAATGGCATCACCTTTCACTTTCAAAACGAACGAATTTTATTGATTAAATTGTTATCAAACTAAATTCAAACACCGAACGGAAACAAAAGTAAAGATCAGGAAAAAAGTACCAGTCTACAAAAAAAAAAAAAATTAAGACTACCCATTCTGTAGTACTATTCTTATCAAAATCAATGAACTTCTAGTCGACATTATTTCATAGTTTGTTTTTTGCGAAAAGTTCAGAAAAACACTTAAGAGGAGAGTATGTACAATCAGTGATTTTTTTTAATTGTTAAAAAAAGGTCGTCACAACAGAAATCATCGAACAGAGACTAAAATATTCATGAGTGACAATCCTATCGATGGGTGCCGCGATTGCTTATACGCGAGCATAACCACAAACGGAATCAATTTCAATACATTAGGTCAAAGGAACAGTCACAGCACTGGGCTACTCAGTGTAAACGGGGCAGGATGGGTCTGTCGACAAAACAAAATTAGGGGTGTCCTTTGTATTGCATTCACCTTGAAAGGGATAAAATAATTAAGGGTTATTATAACTTGATTTGAAGCTCACACTATCGCAATTGCAATTGAAATCGTATCAGAGAACAGATGTGCAGTTGCCGTGGAGTAAGTCAAATGAATATTTTTTGTACCCAATCCTGAGGTTCAGTTTTGCTCACATGAATTCATCACTGAAACAAAGGTATGGGTATTTGGACCAAATAAACTTTGTTTTGGTAAAAAAAAAAATTAACAAAATTTATCAGCAAATTTTTTTTTTCCTAAAAAAATTTCTTTTAGTAAAAAAAAGTCACGTACTTTGCAAACCATCCTCGTTACAGTGGGGAAGCTTAAGAATTGAAGATGATTTCTTTTAGTTACCTCTTGAAATTCCAAAATAAAATCTCTATATTAGAAGAAAATTCCGACGTTCAATCAGATGACACAGAGACGTATTTGCTTCAGTTCTTGAAGTAACTTCAAAACGAACGGTCCTAAAAACTAGAACTCAGTGCAAAAGAAATACAAATGCGCTGAAATTAAAGCATCGATTAAACAAAATGTTACTAAGATTAGCAATACTTATCACAATATTGTGCAGTGCAGCCGCATCCGAACTTGTACGCCTTGACCGTGCTCCGCAAAATTTAGAAGCTGCTCGTTCTTATCGATCCGAACAGATGCGCTCATACATGAACGACTCCGTCGATCCGTGTGACAATTTTTACAATTTTGCTTGTGGCAATTGGCAGCTGTGGCCCGGTTCAAATGCCTTAAGAATGTCGCTGATAAATTTCAGGCCATTGTTAACTGAGTTGTTGGAAGCAATCGATGATAATGTTACCGGTTCGGAAATCGAACGGAAAATGAAAACCTTTTACCGGTCGTGTGGTGCTGCAGATAGTCCACAGAGCAGAGACAAGTTAAATGAAATTATTAACGAGTTTGGTCAGATGCCCCTGTTGGAAGGTGACAAATGGCAAGAGGAGGATTTCGACTGGTTGACAACGGTCGCTCAAATTTCCCACAAATACGGCATACAAATTATTTTCGGCTATGAAATCCGACCGGATGAGGCGAACCATACGATCAATGCCATGTATTTAACAATGCCGCAAAATACTGCTCTCCTACAAAGTAGAGCTCAATCAGATCTACAAATGGGTTTGCGCATTCCAAGGTATGTCACAGGGCCAGTGGCAAAGGAGATCAGTGATTTTGCCACTCTCTTAAGTCAGGGCAGCCAGAGCGATGCTAGAACTTATATGACCACCATCGATGAACTACAAACTAAATATTCACCGGCTTTGGATATTAAGAAGCTGATTAATATTTCATTCGGCTCCATACCCAAGGGTCCGGTATATGAAACATATCCCGGTTATGGGCAAGCAATAATCGATGCCATCGAACAGACCCCCAAGAGGATAGTGGCCAATTATATATTCTATCAGTTAGTCAGGCCCTTCTTGTTAAGGTTCTACTCACATATTGCAGCCTATCAACGAGCTGCAACACGCAAGACACTGGAATATTTTGCACCGGTAGCGAGTAACCTCTTCTATCACGGTTACAAACTTTCCGCGAAGGAGAGACTTTCTAGGAATATGTGGCAGCAGATCAAGGCAACGACCAAAGCCATCTGGAATCCCACCAATTCAGTTGGTATGATAATGCAACGCGAGCCTATGCCATCGAAAAGCTACAGACAATGGAACTGGAAACATTTTCATATGAAAAGAACAATTTCGATCAAGAGTACACAGATTTGGAGATTACTGTATGGTATACGGACAATATCAAATCGCTGCTGGCCTGGAAAGCCATAAAGACAAGGGCATCCCTGAACGAGGCCACTACGGGCAGGGAAAACATAATAAATCTCGAGACATTTGATTACAGTCCGCAAACAAACACGATTATCATTCCTGTTTCAGTGTTGCAAGTAGATTATCTCTCATCAAACTTCAATCCCAGATCTGTAAACTCTGGTCGATTGGGATTTTATATAGCTCACGAATTGCTGCGTGGTCTAAGTGGTAAAGACCGCTTTGTTAGTTATTTGGACAACGACCAGAAGCCATGGACCAGAAACACCGCCAAAGATACCGCAACGGAGTATGACGAACGTGTAAAGTGTTTCTACAATCAATACCGCAGTTACACGTTCGCTGGCCAACCCCTGCCTCAGGATGCAATGCAAACATTCAATTTGGCCGACAATGGAGCCGTTCGAATCGCCTATGATTCGTATGTGGCATGGTTGGAGGACGAGACACGCACCCAGCAGGAGATCAACAGGGAAACATTGCCCGATCTGGATTATACCGCCAAGCAGTTGTTTTTCATTAGTTACGCTCAAATGTGGTGTAATAATGATGTAGAGCATACGGATGCATACAAAAGTATTTACAATGACAAGGATCCCAAAAGATTTCGAGTTATTGTACCGCTATCGAATTCGAAAGAATTTGCCAAGGCATTCCAGTGTCCGCTGGGCAGTGCAATGAATCCAGTGAACAAGTGTCAATTATTCTAAACTAGTAAGTTGTAATGCGCCTATGGCGCCCGTTGAAATATGGAAAAAAAAAATTTTCTAAAAAAAAAAATTTTTGTTCAATAAAAAATTTTTGTTGAAAAAAAAAATTTTGTTGAAAAAAAAAATTTTTCTTGAAAAAAACAATTTTTGTGGAAAAAAAAATGTTGAAAAAAAAAATTTGTAGAAAAAATGTTTGAAAAAAAAATTTCGAAAAACAATTTTGTAAAAAAAAAATTGGGGAAAACACAATTTCTGTAAAAAAAAAATATTATTTTTTTTATTATTATTATTTATAGAATTATAGAATGCCTATTAAAATTCCTACGTACTGCGTGACAGAGTCAGTGAATCAGTGAATCAGTGTCGAGGGTAAATATATTTCTAAAATAAAACTGCATTCCTAATTCGTTTGGGTAAACTCTAAAGAAGGCTTTTTATGATCTTTGTAATGCTTTATAGCGCGTAGTTCCATTTCATAGAATTATTTTGCAGTTTCTTTGTCATAGGATTACTAGTATTAAAATCCATTTCAATGAAATGAGGTCCACTGAAAATCTAAGCTTTAATCCACATGAGCCGGATCAATATCAGATGAATTGAGTAATAGTAAAATAATCAAAAGTATAATTGACAAATTTAACTTGAAACTAATGCCTAATCGAGCCTCTGTTGATTTATTAATACATGAGCCAGTGTTATCGAATAGATAATCTGATCCAGAAAAGAAACACATTAAAATCTCCAATCAATAGAAAGTAGAATATATTTTTAAGCCATATCACTTAAAGGATCACTTTTAGAAAAACAGCTCAGCTCGGACTTCACGTCGATTTGAGATTACATTCAACTCCGGCCAGCTGGTTGGAACTGTCAGATTTACTAAGCATTTTCAGTATTTCGTTTGAGTTATGTTTTTCTTTACCGGTATAAATTGTATAAGATTTTTGTTTGTCGTTTTTAATATTGCTAAGCTGATACCATTCTTCTTGTGCAATTCATTGATCTTTACTCGAGATCATTTATTTTTGACCACGTGACAAGAGCGAACAATTACTGACGATCATTTCTATTAACGTATGATCATTAGGGTGGTAAGAAATTTTTTTTTTTTTTTGCTTTTTCTCTATTATCAATCGATGATCCATATACTACAAATTTAATTTGTTTCAGATTTTTAAGGGTGGCACAGTAAGTTTTTTTTTTAAGTTATAATGTTACCGCTACTGGCATAAGTTTATTTTAAATGTTTAATGTTCATTACATAAAAAACAAAATAATGGAATATATATTAAATTAAACCAAAAAAACAAAACAATTTGTCTAATTTTCACAATTTAATTTTTGTTGAAAAAACAGAGTTTTGATCTCGAAAAATGGTATTCCCTGCCTTGATTTTATCCAGGTACGAATGAAACCATGCCTAGCTTCTGGTCCACATACAGACATTGAAGCCTCCGTCACCAGCTTGTCACATCTCTCTACAGCTTGAGTGTGACAAGGAAATTTTTCAGCCAATCTCTGTCTGTATATTTCACAGCCATTGGAGGTTCTGTCATCTTTTTCTTTGTCCAATCTATCAAATCATAATAGTTTGATGCATGAGCTTGAAGTTCTGGGAGGCGAAATTCGGGAATTTCAATCCTTTTTGTCTCCTTCCTTGCCTTTAAAATGTTTTTAAGAGCCTATTCCCCTATGTGAGACGCATCATCTTGCAACATAGACAATAAAATATTTTCTGGATGTGAATGATGAATTTCTTTGTATGGATTTCAAAACAATGATTTTCAGATCATCTCGTAAATACAAATTTCTTTTAACCAAGCTTCGTCAAATAGCTTTATTTGAAAAAAAAAAATTCCCGAAAAGTTTACGTGATGTGCCAAAACGGACATTTACTTCGGAATGAGGAGATCTTTTATGCATAAGGATAAGTATCAGGAGGATTTTATTGCGTTATTTGGGGATTTTTCTTCCAAAATTTTGGGGAAAATTAAAAATCGGCTTGACCATTGTTGAATCTAGTCCCCTCCATTTGTCCAAAAATCCATGATTTGAGTAGTGATTTCTTAAGGGTCCTCCACTCTAACGATTATATTGTTACTGCATTTCACCCCACAGATATCAAATTACGCTTATTTCAATATTTTTGTATAAGGTTCATCTGCTATTTCATTCAATGGTGCTGTGTATAAAACGGGCAGCCAAAATCTACACAGTCAACTCAAATTACTCAAAGGTCCAAACACCGACAGCACCCATAGCAGACAATAATGCAGCCTCACTCTGTCTCGTTTATGTGAAACGTAGCATTTTATTTTATTACCCACGTTGGGATTTGTCGGACTTTTGTTAGTTTTCAGAAAGAAAACAACAATTCACACAAAAAGAATCCAACTGGTAACACTTATATTTGTTCTCACTAAAAAAAAAAAAAAACCAAAGCAAAAAGCCAAGTTAACAAGGTCTAAAACAAACACAACAACAAGCAACACCATCGCCAGTCTTTAGAATAAAATACAGAGTGTGTCGGTTCTGCACCGGCTAAGAGTAACGCCTTCCATTTTTTTTTTACTTGAAAAGGTGAGATTTTTCAAGTGCTTTTATTTAGTTCACTGGTTTGTGTTTTTCAAAAGGATGTACCCCCACCTGTACAGGATATTCATGAAAAAATAAACCCTAAAATTAGAACATTGGATGTGTATAAATAACAGTTTAAACGACGGCAAAAGGGGTTAAATGCCTTTAGCTGCATGTTAGTGTTGTTGTTGATAAACAAACATCAGCTAAATAAACGAGAAACAACCTACGCCCTGGAACGATGGTATGTTAAATCCTTTAGATGATTTACGAGATCATTTAAGATTAAAGGCAATTGACTCCACTAAGGTTAAACGATGCTCAGTCCAATAGTAAAATATATATTTATTATTGTAACATTTAAGTCTTTTAATATTTCAAAAGAATACTGTGACTAAATTGGCACCGAGAAACGCTAGTGTACCATCAGATATTTAAATCATCCAGAAAGACATGTGGACTCTGGTTTGAAGACAACACGGAAATATCAGCCAAGCGGAAAGCTAACAGAGATCAGAGCAAACGTTTTCGAATGGGTACAGCTTGACAGTACTGGACTCTAGACAACCGATGTCTCACTTCAGAAAGACGGGAAGTGACGGCAGATAGAACAAGGGACACTGCCGCGAACCTATTGGTGACAGGAGACTTCAATTGCCGAGTTTTCTATCTCTTGACTTGGCCGTTCAGAGACAAGCTGGCAAATCGATTGGTAGAAAACTCATTGAAATGCCAGCTATAACTGCTCTAATCTTGATATCTCTTTACGACCTAGGCTCTAGACGTAGAGTTTATAACGAAAAGACCTTCGGTGTCCAGTTATTTCCGATAGCTGAAAAAAAAACGCTAACTGCAATGTTGTCGAAATCTACTCGGCCCGAATAAAATCAAATGTGGCTGTAATTCCAATCTGAGACCAGCTCACTCCGACATAGCTATATTGACAATAGGCAGATAGAATTATGCAAACATTTGCTTTGTCTGATCTTAAGTATTTGATAACGAAGTTATGGATTCAATCATAGAATCCGACAGACAATCCAGATAAATGAAAAACCTACGATATATTTCAAGCCGGTTGGGCAGATAACTTCTGTGCGGTAATCAAAGCGAGAAATATGCAAAAAGAAAGGACAACACAAATTCCGACAACAAATGATTGAAAAACTGTAATACACAAAGGAGGCCTCACCTAAGGCCTTGACCTAATTCAACCAGTAGGAAGCTTTATGGCAGATTGAAAAGAACGGAAAAATAACAACTGGAAATGTAAAGGAAAAAACAAAAACAAAAGGATTGTGTCTCTGTTTCCTGCGAAACTAAATTCTTGCCCAGACTATTGAAAATAGAAAAAACGGAAATCATTAACTACTCACACCGGACTACAGATGACACCACTGTTTACAACTCTGAGGTCGCCTTATATTAATTTTAATATTCAATATCGGTTCTGTATGAGAATCGATCTTCCTATCATCAATAACATAATGTACAGCATATAAAGGGTGTTCGTTTGGGTAAACTCTAAAGAAGGCTTTTTATGATCTTTGTAATGCTTTATAGCGCGTAGTTCCATTTCATAGAATTATTTTGCAGTTTCTTTGTCATAGGATTACTAGTATTAAAATCCATTTCAATGAAATGAGGTCCACTGAAAATCTAAGCTTTAATCCACATGAGCCGGATCAATATCAGATGAATTGAGTAATAGTAAAATAATCAAAAGTATAATTGACAAATTTAACTTGAAACTAATGCCTAATCGAGCCTCTGTTGATTTATTAATACATGAGCCAGTGTTATCGAATAGATAATCTGATCCAGAAAAGAAACACATTAAAATCTCCAATCAATAGAAAGTAGAATATATTTTTAAGCCATATCACTTAAAGGATCACTTTTAGAAAAACAGCTCAGCTCGGACTTCACGTCGATTTGAGATTACATTCAACTCCGGCCAGCTGGTTGGAACTGTCAGATTTACTAAGCATTTTCAGTATTTCGTTTGAGTTATGTTTTTCTTTACCGGTATAAATTGTATAAGATTTTTGTTTGTCGTTTTTAATATTGCTAAGCTGATACCATTCTTCTTGTGCAATTCATTGATCTTTACTCGAGATCATTTATTTTTGACCACGTGACAAGAGCGAACAATTACTGACGATCATTTCTATTAACGTATGATCATTAGGGTGGTAAGAAATTTTTTTTTTTTTTTGCTTTTTCTCTATTATCAATCGATGATCCATATACTACAAATTTAATTTGTTTCAGATTTTTAAGGGTGGCACAGTAAGTTTTTTTTTTAAGTTATAATGTTACCGCTACTGGCATAAGTTTATTTTAAATGTTTAATGTTCATTACATAAAAAACAAAATAATGGAATATATATTAAATTAAACCAAAAAAACAAAACAATTTGTCTAATTTTCACAATTTAATTTTTGTTGAAAAAACAGAGTTTTGATCTCGAAAAATGGTATTCCCTGCCTTGATTTTATCCAGGTACGAATGAAACCATGCCTAGCTTCTGGTCCACATACAGACATTGAAGCCTCCGTCACCAGCTTGTCACATCTCTCTACAGCTTGAGTGTGACAAGGAAATTTTTCAGCCAATCTCTGTCTGTATATTTCACAGCCATTGGAGGTTCTGTCATCTTTTTCTTTGTCCAATCTATCAAATCATAATAGTTTGATGCATGAGCTTGAAGTTCTGGGAGGCGAAATTCGGGAATTTCAATCCTTTTTGTCTCCTTCCTTGCCTTTAAAATGTTTTTAAGAGCCTATTCCCCTATGTGAGACGCATCATCTTGCAACATAGACAATAAAATATTTTCTGGATGTGAATGATGAATTTCTTTGTATGGATTTCAAAACAATGATTTTCAGATCATCTCGTAAATACAAATTTCTTTTAACCAAGCTTCGTCAAATAGCTTTATTTGAAAAAAAAAAATTCCCGAAAAGTTTACGTGATGTGCCAAAACGGACATTTACTTCGGAATGAGGAGATCTTTTATGCATAAGGATAAGTATCAGGAGGATTTTATTGCGTTATTTGGGGATTTTTCTTCCAAAATTTTGGGGAAAATTAAAAATCGGCTTGACCATTGTTGAATCTAGTCCCCTCCATTTGTCCAAAAATCCATGATTTGAGTAGTGATTTCTTAAGGGTCCTCCACTCTAACGATTATATTGTTACTGCATTTCACCCCACAGATATCAAATTACGCTTATTTCAATATTTTTGTATAAGGTTCATCTGCTATTTCATTCAATGGTGCTGTGTATAAAACGGGCAGCCAAAATCTACACAGTCAACTCAAATTACTCAAAGGTCCAAACACCGACAGCACCCATAGCAGACAATAATGCAGCCTCACTCTGTCTCGTTTATGTGAAACGTAGCATTTTATTTTATTACCCACGTTGGGATTTGTCGGACTTTTGTTAGTTTTCAGAAAGAAAACAACAATTCACACAAAAAGAATCCAACTGGTAACACTTATATTTGTTCTCACTAAAAAAAAAAAAAAACCAAAGCAAAAAGCCAAGTTAACAAGGTCTAAAACAAACACAACAACAAGCAACACCATCGCCAGTCTTTAGAATAAAATACAGAGTGTGTCGGTTCTGCACCGGCTAAGAGTAACGCCTTCCATTTTTTTTTTACTTGAAAAGGTGAGATTTTTCAAGTGCTTTTATTTAGTTCACTGGTTTGTGTTTTTCAAAAGGATGTACCCCCACCTGTACAGGATATTCATGAAAAAATAAACCCTAAAATTAGAACATTGGATGTGTATAAATAACAGTTTAAACGACGGCAAAAGGGGTTAAATGCCTTTAGCTGCATGTTAGTGTTGTTGTTGATAAACAAACATCAGCTAAATAAACGAGAAACAACCTACGCCCTGGAACGATGGTATGTTAAATCCTTTAGATGATTTACGAGATCATTTAAGATTAAAGGCAATTGACTCCACTAAGGTTAAACGATGCTCAGTCCAATAGTAAAATATATATTTATTATTGTAACATTTAAGTCTTTTAATATTTCAAAAGAATACTGTGACTAAATTGGCACCGAGAAACGCTAGTGTACCATCAGATATTTAAATCATCCAGAAAGACATGTGGACTCTGGTTTGAAGACAACACGGAAATATCAGCCAAGCGGAAAGCTAACAGAGATCAGAGCAAACGTTTTCGAATGGGTACAGCTTGACAGTACTGGACTCTAGACAACCGATGTCTCACTTCAGAAAGACGGGAAGTGACGGCAGATAGAACAAGGGACACTGCCGCGAACCTATTGGTGACAGGAGACTTCAATTGCCGAGTTTTCTATCTCTTGACTTGGCCGTTCAGAGACAAGCTGGCAAATCGATTGGTAGAAAACTCATTGAAATGCCAGCTATAACTGCTCTAATCTTGATATCTCTTTACGACCTAGGCTCTAGACGTAGAGTTTATAACGAAAAGACCTTCGGTGTCCAGTTATTTCCGATAGCTGAAAAAAAAACGCTAACTGCAATGTTGTCGAAATCTACTCGGCCCGAATAAAATCAAATGTGGCTGTAATTCCAATCTGAGACCAGCTCACTCCGACATAGCTATATTGACAATAGGCAGATAGAATTATGCAAACATTTGCTTTGTCTGATCTTAAGTATTTGATAACGAAGTTATGGATTCAATCATAGAATCCGACAGACAATCCAGATAAATGAAAAACCTACGATATATTTCAAGCCGGTTGGGCAGATAACTTCTGTGCGGTAATCAAAGCGAGAAATATGCAAAAAGAAAGGACAACACAAATTCCGACAACAAATGATTGAAAAACTGTAATACACAAAGGAGGCCTCACCTAAGGCCTTGACCTAATTCAACCAGTAGGAAGCTTTATGGCAGATTGAAAAGAACGGAAAAATAACAACTGGAAATGTAAAGGAAAAAACAAAAACAAAAGGATTGTGTCTCTGTTTCCTGCGAAACTAAATTCTTGCCCAGACTATTGAAAATAGAAAAAACGGAAATCATTAACTACTCACACCGGACTACAGATGACACCACTGTTTACAACTCTGAGGTCGCCTTATATTAATTTTAATATTCAATATCGGTTCTGTATGAGAATCGATCTTCCTATCATCAATAACATAATGTACAGCATATAAAGGGTGTTTTTTTATTGGGGGTATAGAACTTTAAGTTGGCATCACTTTTTTAACTGGCGGCCATTTTGTCAGCTGTCAAGTGATTAATATTTAGTTTGGTTTGCCATTTCATCATGAACAGGTTGACAAAAGAACAACGCTTGCAAATCGTGCAAATTTATTTCGAAAGTAATGGTTCAGTTCGCGAAGTTCACCGCAAGCTCCGTCCATTTTATGCCATTACATCCACAAAAACTGACTGTTTGGTGTGCTCTATGGGCTGGTGGAGTCATTGGGCCATACTTCTTCCGAAATAATGCTGGAGAATCAGTAACCGTTAATGGAGACCGGTATAGAGACATGATAACCGACTATTTTGTTCCCGAATTGGATGGCATGAATGTGGATGAGTTGTGGTTCCAACAAGTGGTTGAAAATTGGACCTGTAGAATTGGCTTTATTCGAGCCAGCCGCGGCGGCCTCATGCCCGAAATCATATTTAAACATTAATGGCATAAAATTATCCTTCCAATAAAGCCAAATTGATGGACATTAAAACGATTTTCTTGTGTTTTATTTCAATTCGAAGTTCTATACCTCAATAAAAAACACCCTTTATGTATAGGGAATGCCCCTGAACGCTCAGAGAACAACGTTTGTTTAGTGGATGTAGCAGAAGAGTCAGACCTACGTGTAATGCAAAAATGCATTACATTGAATCCAACATCTCATTAATTCAAATGTCGCAGTAGAGTACACGGTATTCGTTACCACCACCCCCAAAACATAACGAAAACAGTTTGCCCATTTCTTTAAGGTAAATTTATGTTGTTTATACTACTCCATCAATACAACACTATTAACTGATTATTATTAAAATTTATTACCTCCGAAACACTGTGGAATCGGAGTTCGGACATATGCATGCCTCCCAGATAGACAGGTGCATTTATGGCTACACAACAATGGTCCTGCTCCTTGCAAGGAAAGGGGAGTAACACATGCGAAATATTTTTTTGGCTGGTGTGAGTTGTTGTTGCTGGTTGTTGTTTTTTCCGTTTCGTATGATGTTGCACTAATAAAGCTGATTATGCCCGTTCGCCCCGGCACATGGGGTTCTTGTGAAAACGAATCGAAACTCTTACCTACAGTCTTACGTAGATATGTATGCTGGTGGTATGTTCGCATTTCATGTTCATTTAATTATACTTAAGGGCACAGATAAGTCGTGTTAAGCTTCTTGTTGTCTGTTTGTCTGGCTTAAATGGTGCTGTTGTTCGCTATTCGGCTAACAACAGTTAACGAGAACTTGATAGGCTTTTAAGTGTTGACATTGTGGTGTAGGAGGGGTGTGTGTGTGTGTGTTGTATTTTGTAACCATTACTGCAAGTGCCACGGTGGCATGGTCTACAGACCGTCTTCCCTGAGGGGTGTTAGGCTGTCTGTTTTACAAACATCACAGATTCACCGTCTGTCTAACTGAACTGACGAACGATCATTGTGGTAGGATGGGTGGCGGTAGTCTGCCACTGCGATTACATCCAATAAATTTTGTTTTTATTTGCATATGGTTTGTACAAAACAAAAAAGGCCAAAAACATACACACACACACTCAGCCACACTCACCAGAATTAGACGGCAGCCGGTTGGTCGAAGTTACAAAACAAAAATAAAAGTTAGCTGGCCGTATGTTTAACTAAACACCGTAATGTAGGTGTTAAAATAAATACTATGTCCGTCACGAAATTAAGTGGAAACATTCATGTATACTTTACGCCGGTTTCATTTTACATTTGCCTACATTGAGGCGGTGTCTAATTGTATTGCCAGGCCAGGCCAGCGTTGCTTTAAACACCGTCTACATTTAGGTGTAAATGATTGTTCTAATTGAAAGTATTTGCAGTATAGGCATTCGGTCGATTGAAGGTGGCGCAACGAGGGGAATATAGTGTTGAACAATGATTTGGGAAGATGGGAGGGGGGATCTTAATATATATTTACCCTCGACACTGATTCACTGACTCTGTCACGCAGTACGTAGGAATTTAAATAGGCATTCTATAATTTTCTATAAATAATAATAATAAAAAAAATAATATTTTTTTTTTTACAGAAGTTGTGTTTTCCCCAAATTTTTTTTTACCAAAATTTTTTTTTTCCAAATTTTTTTTACAAATTTTTTTTTTTACAAAATTTTTTTTTCCAAAATGTTTTTTTCAACAACATTTTTTTTTCAAGAAAAAATTTTTTTTCAACAAAGTTTTTTTTTTTAACAAAAATTTTTTTTTTCAAGAAAAAATTTTTTTGTCAACAAAAATTTTTTTTTTCCCCCAAATTTTTTTCCATATTTCAACGGGCGCCATAGGCGCATTACAACTTACTAGTTGAGTTATATTTTTCAAACTTTTGATAATCAGAGGATTGGCTTGGAGATGAGAGATGTCCCGATGGGTCCACATAAAATCCAAGAATTTACCGAGTTGCGACAAGAACCGAAAACAATAAAAAGTAATAATTCTAGCAAAGAACATGAAGTGAAATTGAAATGTCCTACTATACGAAATTCCATTTCCTGTTCCTTGATAATATTTGTATCATAGCATTATAAAAAATTACATTCACTTATTAATACTTACTTATTTCCCTTAACATTACATGAAAATGAATAGAAGGCGAACTTCTCTCGAATCAGAGACCTGTGTACGATATAATTCATATACTCACTGACCGAGACCTACTAATTAAAGCCGGGTCCGAGAGAATTTGTACATGGCTTAGAGATTGCTCTCTTACTCGTAAAGTCGCCAACATTTACGAGGTGGAAACAGCCGCTGAAAAATGTTGGCTGGTCTTACCGGGTTTCGAACTTGGGTTGTTCTGTGAGATAGTCGCACACATTACGGCCTCCCTTCAGTTATTAATAAGTATTTGCAACTATTTAATATTTGCATTGCCCCTACGTGATAACATTATAAAAACTTGCATTCAGTTATTAATATTTAAAAATAAAATATTTCCATTTAATTAATATTTAATGACTTCTACGCTGGAAAATCACTGCTCCATCAATGCGTTCTTTCCAAAAACGTTCCCTTTTTATCTATCGCCCACCATCTGTCCTTGATTCCATTGAGACTCTGTTCTTGGAAATTGTTTTTGGGTTGTGGGTTTTGTGCTTCAATTGTGGGCTTCATTGTATTTGTATTGTACCCTTAATGGTTTACATAAAAACAGAAGAAATAATTACTGTCTGATTTTAGGAACTTTTAACTTTTTGCTGCCTGACATTCTACATTGTTAAAGTCTAATGACGTATCAAAGCCATTCAAATGCAAATTACTTTCAAACACCCCATTTTTTGTTTGTTTAGTTTGTGAAAAGCGGGACCGATGAATATCTTGTTAAATGCCTAATGACCCTTATGACCCTGAGCGTAAACCTCTTAAACCTCCCAAAGTACAGAAAACAAACAGTCAAAGAAACTTAATTACTTAATTAAGCTTAAGAAAAATCAATGTTCTTTGATGTTCTTAGCGTTTTTTTTTCTCCTTTTGTTTGTTTTTGAAGCACGGCGAATATGTCTTTTCACTCAATCTGCATTTTTACCCCAAAAATCGAAAAGAAAACCTTAAATTTATTTTCATTTTCCGTTTTCGTATCGTTAATTTGTTCTTCAGTTCTAATAGATTCTCGCACAATAAAAAAAGGTCAGGGTTTTCGGTAGTTTTTTTTTTATTATTTGTTTTTTTTTTTTTGGTTCAGACACTTAATGACCTTAACTGTTTTTGATGTATTGACCAGAATTCTTCTTTGCTGTGCACAAGTGTTTTGTTGCCGGTCTTTTGTGGATAAAAATTCTCTTCTCTTCTTTTGGGTCTCTAAAGTTTTTCTTTTCTTTTCATCTGCTCTATTGTTATTTATTGTTTTAGCCAAAAAAAAAAAACGAAAACTTTTAAATTTACTTCTTTACGGATTATTTGACTTTGTTGATTTCTTAAGATTTGCTCGCCTCAAGGTATGCTTTGTTATGGGTTTGTAAACGTGACACCCACAAAGTTTGCTGTCATTTTGGAGGGCGACTGCATCAATCCTAGGAGTATGTAATGAGCTTTTGTGATTAAATCGTTAAGGATTCTTATAAATAAATGAATTCGAAGTGTTTTGGAGTCCATAACACAAACGGAAGGCAAGTCTTTGACGTAGAGCCAATGGGAGGAGATACTTAAAAGCAATCATATCATTGATCCAAGAGACGAAAAGATTTCACATGGAAATAGAACTTTAGGCAGGTCTGGCACGAGATAGCGCCTGACCTTGGAACTAGACAGTAATATCTGACAAGTTACAAATTAGTTATTGGGCCATTCTTCGGCTCAATAGAGTAGTGCCGAGCATATGGAATGGGTAAGCAGTCATAGAGAGGTAACTTATATGAGCTGTCAGACCGACGGACCAAATGACAGACACATATAGGCCCAGAATGTAATTGCATCGGCCAAACGTCTGTAACCTCAGATCTAGTAAACATTTTTGGATGCGGTAAAAAATATGTTGTAGATAGGGAGTGAGGGAATATTTTAACGTATTAATAATCGAAATCGGATAATTGGATATATAATAGAAATATTTTTAGAGTTGAGTTTCACTTTTTTTATATTTTACAGTTAATATGAAATTGGTTTTTACATATTTTTCTAACTCATTTCGAATAAATTTTCGATCGGTCGATTTTCAATTCTACAGGCGAATATTTAGCCATTAATTACAATACAAAGTAAAATTAAACACAAATTTGCGATCCAAAGATTAGATTTTGCAGCGATATCCAAAACCACTATGATCCTTTAACAAATAAACTGCTGAAGGACTTTAATGATCTACTGCTTGATGCCTAGACGATAAAAGAACACTTATACTTATGATTAAATTAAAATTTGGATAATTCCGTAACAGTAAGGTTTAAATGTTGACATTTGGATTTTGCATCCAATAAAAAAAAATGTTTCATCGCCAATTTCGCTTCGCTATGAAACTTCTTTAACAATATTATCTACAAAACCCCCTCTTAGTTTATAGTCTATAAAATGTTGCCTACTTTTAAACATTTTTATATAAATTTCAAACCCAGTTTTATTTGCTGTCGACCCAGGACATTAAACATTTTTTATTTTTTTTAAAGATTTTTCTATAAATTTCAAATCCAGTTTTATGTGCTGTCGACCCAGGACGAAAACACAATCTGTAATTAATTTTTTTTATTTCACTGGAAACCGTATTCTGAAAAATCCATTGCCTACAGTTAGGATGATAATAAAATTCGTACCGAAGAAAAACCCACTTAAAGGAGCAAAGACCATTGTCCCACGCATGCTGTGTGTTTCAATGGAATAAATACGGTTTATTTAAGATGACAATAAATTTTCTCAACGACGTCGCAATACATTTTTTTACTTAATGAAGTCATTAAATTTGTCTTAGTGTCTGCCTGAAGGATGTTGAAATGTGACACCGGGCTCAAACCAAATATAAAATGTTAAAGATCGGTCTTAAAGTAAATCAACAAAAGTTACGGATATTCGGTTTAATAGGTTGGTTTATGGGTAGTAAATTGAAGTAATAGTTGAGTTTATTTATAGGAAATGCTAGAAAAATATGGAGAATACTTTTAGGATTTCGAAAACAGTGATAGGAAGTCTATTAGGTGGTATGTAAGTCCTTACCGTGAAAGTCGCTTTTTGGATAGTAAATTGTCCAACGCTCTTAATACCCAACTATTAAAAACTAAAAAAAATTATTTAAAAAGATATAGCAAATTCAATTGTATCATAAGCGCCACATGCACTTTTGCTTGACCAAATAAACTCTCTCCTGAAATATTTTCTTTTTGGCGCTTACGTCTTTTTTGCGGTTGGGGCTAGATATGTTTCTTGTAGAAAACTAGTACATCTTTTTCGAGTTGTCCCGCAAGAATTGCTGAAATTGGTCTATAAAGGCGTACTGTCGACTTTAATGAAATTTCACTTCATTCAACTGGGAGCCCTCTCTGCACCTTGTGTTCCATCTATACACCACAGAGCCACAACATTTATTCTACACCCACTCAGCGCCATTTCTATGAAATTTAATTGAAATCGTATGAAGCGATCAAATGGCCAACCTTTAGGAGGGGAAACTGCACACAAAGCCTTGCATACTTTAAGGCTTTTACACCAAATCGTTAACATTTACATAAATTAGCATTTGAACACACTTTTATTCATTTGCATTCGAATTACTTCGTAAAAATGTAGACAAACGGCGACCACTTGCGATTACGATGAAATTGCACCAAGAAACCATTGCCTACTTCAGGGCAATCGGCTTGCCAGAAATCTATTCATGTCAATTTAACTTAAACAAGTGTCTACTTAGACTTATTTATAAGCAATACGATATTTTCCAACTAAGTATGTTGTTATTATTTATTAGAAGGAATGGTCACATTCTTACGGCAGTTTTTGGGCATTTGTGCAAAAAAATAGCCTACTTGAAGGCTGAGCGACAATCAAGCACTGCCTGTCCTATTCTTGGTCTGAAACAATCCTTCTCTAAGTTAAAACGAATCTATTCGGTAGACATATTAAAAGAAAACAACTAAACCTGTCTGCTGCCATTTCAGATAACATAATGGTTTACATAGCAAGTAATGTTTTTGATTGCCTAATTGAAGACATATAATATAAGGGAGTTTTTGTGCAAACTTCTTCACGTTGACAAGAAAAACTTTTCTTATGGTTACCAAAGACCACTTGTTTTAATTGTTAATGAAACAATTGTAAGTCTCTTTTTTGCAACCTGATCTTTCTTTAGGCTGTGAAAAACTTTTTACGCCAGTTCGAGACAGAATAAACGGAGGAGGGAACAATGAACGCAAAGTTAAAAAGAAATTGAATTAAAGGAAAAACAAAATAGACATGGTTATCTTGGAAATTTATGGAAATAATTTAAAGGAAGTCATTACACAGGGTTCTCCAGGTTATTTTGAATCACCGGGCATTTCAGTAGCTGTCACTTTTGACGCTTTTATTCTTTGACATTTGACAAGTAGAAACTACGCCATTACTAAAAATGGAACGATACACGCTTCAACAACACATTGAAATTATTAAAATTCACTACAAAAATGGTGAAAATCTTGCAGTCACAGTTCGCAAAACTAAAAAGTATCCGGACAGTGTTAGCTCTCGAAGAGGTGATCACAATTGGCCACCTAGATTTGTGATTTAACACCTTCCGACTTCTTCCTTTTGGGGTCAAGTGAAAGATAAGCTCAGCGTCGATTTACTTCCTAAAAGATAGAATTCGTGAGGCTATCGAGGAGATAGGGCAGCCACTATGCGATTTGGTTGTGAAAAATCTCATGAGAAGGATATGGTCCTGTAAGCGTGGTCGTGGTGGCCATTTGGCTGATGTTGTTTTTCATTATTAACGGAATACCTTCCTCTTTCGAACATTTATCTCAACAAATTTCATTTTTCTTTGAATACCAAAATAATACCTCATGTTGGTAAGCCCTGTAGAATGTAATATCTATCAAATGTGGATATGAGAATCACAATATAAAAGCCCTAAAGAAAATCATTGGCAATTTGTCAGTGTTTAAGAAAAATATTTCTAAAAATTCCCTACATCGCACACAATTGATTCGTTTAACAAACATATTATTTTTTAATTTTCACCCAGGTTCCATAAAACGTTGGCTGCATACTTTTTTCTAGAGTTTATTTTCACTTTTTCTTCCATGGCTGACTTGCGGAAAAAATCAATGACACACACACACATTCTACACCGAAATCACAAAACTTTCGAAAACAAAATGAAGCTAATAAATCATTGTCATATGGAGAAAATAAATAAATGCCAACAAACTTTTACAGACTCCACCGAACATCAAGCGAGACGGACTCCTCATAATCACTTGTGTCAAAACAGGGAATTTGATCTCGATGTCTGTACCAAGTACTGCTAATCTAGATTACCCTCATCATCGACAACAACAACATATTATCAGATATACATAAATGCATTGTCCGCATGGTACAAGTGAGTGTCACCCAGCCATCGACAACACAGAGGGAGACGGTTCACGGAGAATTTTAATTAATTTTTAAACCTTTTATGTTACAAAATAATAGCCCTACCGTAAAATCCGTACTTCAACACATAATAATATCAATACTTGAAACATTCAAATAATGATTTAATGTTCAAACTACCATGACTGCAACGCTCACACACACGGGCCACGACTTACAAAGAGCCACCGTCCATGCAGAGCGCCAGTGTTGCCACGACAACACCCTTTGTTGGGCGGCGGCAGAGCTTTTGTGGAATGCGAATTGTTTGTAAGGATGAATGACGTTTGCCGGCAAGGCTGTTATGTTATGCACAGTGTGCGGAAATGTCTATTGGTTTTAATAATTTCATCGGAAGTGTGTTAAATTGGGTTTACTAGAATTTAGCGATATTTTTCCGAACGATTTTCTTTCTTTGATTTTAAAGTTCCTTCTTTTGACCTGTTTGACTCTGTGTTATTTATATCTGTGTTGGGAAGGGAGTGGGATCAGATGAAATGTTCAGATGTCTTGGATTCACTTAGAACAAACTCCACACAGACTAGTGAGCTTTCTGACTGGGTCCTAAATTAAAAACTGGCTCTGAATGGCTGATGAGTTTTCTGTCATGTCGTAAAGATTACTCTTAGACGGGTAGTCAACGGTATTCATCTTACCAGGATACGAACCTAGATAGTCGCACACACTACAAATCACAGTAAAGCCGTTTAATGGATAGTGACGACGACAAATAAATAGTGAGCGTTGTCTGACGTGCGTATGTAGACAAATTATCCTGTTCAAAGTCTCCGGCCTTAGTTTCAAAGAAAATACACAATAGGAAAATAAAACGGTGAGGAGATCAACTCCAACAAGATCCGAAGAGTCGTAATGTAATTAGATGGTCTCGGAAACAGGACCGGATTCCGATGACGGCAACACATCCAATTACATCTGATGAATCGTTATGAAACTAACTGATGATCTGCGACTAGTTAAAGCACATCTAAAAAAAAATGATTCCTTTCGGTAATTTAGGTTTAACCTAAATTTCGTGCCACTGTGCCTGTCGCACAGGCAGTCTTTCGGTGAAAATGAAAATTGTTAAATTTACAATCAGCAAACCATAAGTCCCCAAGGTACAAAGCGTGAGCGTTTACAGGCTGAAAAAGATTTTCCCCAAACACTTTTACATTTGACATAAGCGCGAAATATAATTTTATTATAAGGACGATAAATAAAGCTTACATATGTTGTTCATTATATGTTGCAAATAATTCAACAACAGGCAACAGCACCATGAACGTCACCATCGCCAACGCCAACGCCAACGCCAACGCCATCGCCATCAACGTCAACGTTGCATTACAAAAAGCACTGGACTGTGATAATGTGCACCGTGGTGACGTATGAACGATGGTGACGCTGTGATGTACACATTGAGCCGGGCGACAACAAAGAGGATCTCATCCTTGCATCCAAAGCATCACATCCTCTGGCTGTGTGTGTGTGTGTGTGAGGCACAACTACTTGGGCCAGAGTGTGAATGCCACACTTGAAATGTGTTGCAGTTGTTGTGCTGGCTGACGCTGATGCTGATGCCTGCAATAATGCGGGTTGGAAATTTCATGCCACAGTTTTCGGCTGATGTGTGGGCGACATTCCCATGCCGTAGCCTTTGTTTCTTATTTAAGGACCTCGTTGTTATTGCTGCTGCTGTTGTATTGACATTATATGTAGAGAGAGTGAGTGAGTGGGAAATGTTGCTACATAATAATCAAATTAAAATCAAAGAGTTTTTCTTGCATGTCCTTGTAGGACCTTTTCCACTTCTTCAATTCTTAGCATGAATATCCCCTTTTTTGGGTGAGTGAAATGCTTTCGTTGTGTTGCTCTTTGTTTCCTTTTGTACGGCCATTAATCTAATTAGACTAATTTCTTTTAATTTATCCTTTAATTGCATTTGGTCTTTGCATGATTATCGCAGACTTTCATGAAGGAGAAAAAAAATGGACGAAACGAACGCCGTCCCATTTAGAGACGATGTGGAAAGCGGATGAATGATGTCTAAGTAGACGAGTGGATAATGTGCGAGGGTAGAAGAAAAATTATACGATTTCCGGAGAAAATGTGTAGACAAGTTTAAAGGCGTTTGTATAAGAGCCACTTGTTGTTACAGTAAGCTCATATTTCAAGCCTAGAAATGCTAAGAATTCTGTAACCAAAAATACATATTACTGGGGGTTGGTTTAATATCCAAAGCCAATGCAGGCTTCTACAGAAAAGCAAAGGGTTTGAACAGTTACCACTCCGTGTGTTACAAATTATATCACTGATATGTAACCTATCGGGTTTCCGAATTTCGTTCGAATTAAAAAGATGTCTCTATGTTCCGCCGAAGGACATAAACATATTTCTGGTTCATTTGTTGCGGGTATTACAAGTAAGTTGTCTACGATTTAATTCATAAATACAAATGTGTTCCGCCTGAAATCCACAACCCACCTCAGCACTAATGTCCAAACTAATTACTAATTACAGTTATGGAAACTTTTCCCACACCCATCGTATCTTTTGCACAATTTTTGGGTATACAGACAAAAGTACTCCTTCTGTAAGATTGATTAATGTAATTTTCTTTAAGTCTATAACTATGTACTCAATAGTAGTCGTAGTAGTCGGACATAATAGCTCCAACTCTTAGCGGCAGCTTCTTACGAGTAGTAGTTAGCATCCGACTGTGACGAAGCATTCAGCTGGCCGTAGTCTCCACTATTGTCTGTCTTAGACTCATGGGGGAGGTCTTTAACCTTTTCGGCTTTAGCTGCAATTATGTATGTAGCACTTTATAGACAATTTACATGTTTATGTAGCCCAGTAGTGGCCGTTTTGTCCGTGTCAGTAGTGAGTGAGGCTTTCATAAATAATTAATTTAAATTGCAATTGAGGTTAGTTTAAGGCTTAATAGTATAATTAAATAGAAGGTGTTGAAAAGGCCATTTCAACAAAATACTTGAACATTTTAACAAACAGTTGGCAATTGGTGGGGGGAAGTTAGGCATTATCAACTGGTAAGTAAATAAATGGAAGAACTGCCAATGAAAATGAATCAGTAGCAGGTTTTATAAATTGTAAGAAGATTAGCAGTGAAGTGTTTACAAAGTGTAACAAGAACAAGATAAAATATTACTCAGGGATAATTGGTTGGCGTAATTGGAGGCAATAACATCATGCCAAACTAAGTTCCTTTAGGTGACATCTGGTAAATAATTAGAAATTATTACAAGTACTGATGAATTTTTTCAAAATTTCTGATTTTATTGAAAAGGTTTAACTTTGTCAAATCAAAACCAAATGTTATTTTAGACTTAACTTTATATTACCTGATACCCAATGAAAATGTAACGATTGTGTTGGGGAAATCCTTTGCAATAGTGAAACTCACCTGAAAAGATATAAACAAAAGGAATAGAGAATAAATATAAGTAAACGTGAAATTCATAGGTATTTTATTGAACATGTACTTTATATCAATCAAATATAAATAAAGCGTCCGCCAGCTAACGTTTTTTTCCACTAGTGCTTATTTTATTTGTTTGTTATTTTCGTTATCGGGCCATGTTGAACGAATTTTTGTTTACAACAATTGAAAAGGGGGGTATTGGCAACATTTGGTTTCAACAGGACGGCGCTACGTGCCACACAGCCGAAGCTACACTCGATGTTGTGCGCCCTGTTTTTGAAGATCGCATATTCAGCCGCAGAGCTGATGTCGTTAGGCTACTGCATGGCCAGACGAGGCAGCCATTTGAATGAAATTATTTTCCATTATTAAGCGGAAGGATTGTGCTTTCAAATAAAAAAGAAAAATATCCAGTAGTTTTTTTTTTACAGAATTTTCCAAAAAAAAAATAGTTATTTGGCGGACCCTGTACATGCATGGGTTTATTTGGACTACAAGGCGTATTAGTCTTTAAATAATAAAAGCTAAAGGTACAATTAGACAGTTGCAAATGTTGTCACCCTCTATACTGCCAAACAGTCAGCAAATAAGCTCTAAATATTTTCCCCCAAATTATTTTTAAGAGCAAAGTCAAAGTGGAGAGCAGTCGGCCTATGTCCATTTGCGACATAGTTAAAGGCCACTACATCTTTCATATGAAATGTCTGTCTCCTTCTTCAAAAAAACTATAGCTGGCATCTGTTGAAAAAATCCGCATATAACCTTTGTTCAAAAAATAAACAATTCACTTTAAATAGTGCCAATATTTTCAGTCATCACAACTTATTGAATCCTAAAGAAGAGATGTTTTAAAAATGTTGTACACACTATGTTTTTTACACGTCGTCCTTAATATTTATCAGCTCTGATATCCTCAACTTCCTGCCAACACACACATAAAAAAAAAGAAAACTTTTTATTGCAAAAGTCATTTGAAAACAATTTGAAAATTTGCGAAAACTTTCTATTCTACTCTTGTCGGTCTTCTTGTTTTATTTTGATAATTTTTCAGTTTAGACATTCAACCAAAAAAGAAAAAAACAACAAAGTCTAATATAAAATAAACTTTTCATTGTTAGAAATATTTTTGGGAGGGAAAAGTTCATATTATTATTCCATTTCACTCAGTTGTGAAAGTCAAATAGACGGACGCAGACAGGCAAATTTCTCAAAAAACTTTGTCTTATCACAACAGAAGTTCAAGCATTTCTCAGCTAAGCGAAATTTAAGCAAACTGGCAGTAGGAAATTCATATATCAGTAGATCTTTGTTTTTCTAGTCCTCCTAAAAATGTTCAAGTACACAAAGAATAATTCCAATGGAATGAAAATGGTTTTGATGACATTAAAATTGATGGTATGATAAGTGGGGTAAAATCGAATCAAGCAAGTACATGTCATTTCAATTAACATCCCATTACCAGCTACATGAGTTGTAGGTAAGAAGTAAGTATTTACTAATAAGCAAATTAGTGAAAACTGAAATACGAAATAAATTGCAAAATTAGAACATCTGTTTCCTCATACATTCTCTCCAAGCCACTCCAATGAAATGTTTTTTCTTTTGGAAAATCTTATTAATATCATAGTACTTTTTTGAAAATACTTTTTGACGACAAATTCAATTTATGAACAACGAAACGAAATAAATTAGACTACACATTTTATATTGGATGTAACAATTTCCATAAATGAGATATTTTTATTTAGAACCAAAATAGCACGAGCTCCAAATTTTGCACTATGCCAAAAAAATGGTATTTCTATGAGTACAAAAATGGACGAATTAATTTATTAAACACTAAAAAATAGACGAACTTTTTAAGGAAATTTAAAAAAAAAATTAAAAAAAAAAATTTTTAAAATATTTTTGAGCCATAAGTTGTCCAAAGTCGAAAAGGACTTCTCCGATTTGGTTGAAATAAAAAAATTGCCCACAAAATTATTTTTAAAATTTGACTTTTAATTAGAACCAAAGTTTTAGAGTTATAAACAAATTTTAGTCGGTATTTTTTTTTTTTTTTTTGTTGGAAAAGTGACCAATTTCAGTAGTTTATATTACTGGCACATATCTTATGCGTGTTTGTGTAGACTGACGCTTTTAAAAAAAAACGATTCTTCAACTTTCTTCAATCTGTCAGTCAGTTAGAATTGTAAAAGCGAGAATGTCACTGTCGGACGACATTTTAATTGCTGTCGCCCTTGTTTTAAGCGAAGAGGAGAAAATTATCCAGAAACAGCGAAAAAGAAAATATGTGTAGATGAAGGAGTGGCACAAAAAAGAAATATGATCGCAAAATATTAAATTTTTTTTGTTTACTTCTTTCCAATCACTTCCGGATATCTTCCTCGGTATTTTCCAATAAGTAATTCGTATTGTCTTCTTTTTTGGCGGTCACTATAAATCATACTTTTAACATCCCTGGTAACGAGCGGTAGAAGTCAATAAATTCCAAAATAAACAATTTGTCGTCTTCTTTTATTAACTCCGCACACATGTTGACACTGCGGTAATCGCCAGAAAATGACGCTAGCTTTCCTAAAAACAATACAATCAAACCGATTTTGATTTTCATGCTTTGATTGACAATTACGTCAAAATCACGTATATGTGACGCATACACTATCATTTTCACAAATACATGCTAATATGATCATGCATCAGATGTATCGTGTAAACACCGCAAGGGTTTTTTTTGCGGCTTCCCATAAACATTTTTGGAAATGAGTGATTTATAAAAAACACAAATGTTATATATGAATGGGAGATATCAGAAGGTGTCTAAATTATGAAAAAACCGAGAATACTTTATTGATTTTAATCGCGTACACTTCATTTAAATTAAAATATTTATGGATTTAGGATAAACTACTGAAAATTGACACTTTTTGTCAATGCCGATTTTTAATGATTTTTGGAAGATGGAAAATAGTTTAGTGAAATTTTTTTTTAAATTTATTTCGATTCATTTACGATTCAAAAAAAATATATTTTTTTTAAAAAAACAAAGTTTTGACAATTTTGTACACAGGAGACCTCAGCATTTTGAGAACTGTATGTTAGGGCGTTGATTTTAGAAAAATCCTAAAAATTAACGACTTAACATATTCGAAATTTAAAAGTTTGAGCTTGTTCAGTGCCCAAACAAAAGTATTTGAGGCAAATATGAGGATAATCGACTAATATTTGTAGCTTTGGTGGCGATTTCATTGTTCAGTCAATTTTCTGAAGAAGGGACGATTTGACTTATTTTACCTTTTTGAAATTTTTGAACAATGAGAAATTTTTTTAAAATTTTTTCATGCCCTTATTTCATTGTTTACGCTATTGCAAACATTTATTGAAATACAACTTTTTAGGATTTTTCTAAAATCAACGCCAAAATAGCGATAATTTCCAAATTTCGAGGGAGTGGCGCGACCCCTAAAAATTTTTTAAAATTTTTTTCTTTATTTTTCCCCTCATTATGATCCCAGACTACATCTCTTTCCGATGTTAACTTTTTTTTTTTGAATTTCACTCCACCCTACTGTATGTGGATTATTCCTTTCAGAAATTTAGTATCGAGATTTTGGAAACTGACTTCCGGAACCAAATGTACTAAAAGCGAAGATTAAAAATAATTTAGTAATACAAATTTTAAAATTTACTTCAAGTCTTTTACGAGTAAAAAGAAAAATATTTGTTTTTTTAAACAAAAATTCGAAAAATTTTTGTACTCAGGAGACCACAGTACATCAGTTATTAATTTAAAAAATTTACACTTTTTGTAAGTTTTGTTTTTCTATGAATTTTTTTCTTCAAAAAATAAATACGAAAAAAAAAACTCAGAAACTGACTTCCGGATCCAAATGTACTAATGGCGAAGACTAAAAATAATTTAGTGATAAATTTTTTAAAATTAACTTCAAGTCTTTTACGAGTAAAAAGAAAAATATTAGTTTTTTAAAACAAAAATTCTAAAAAAAAATTTACTCAGGAAACCACAGCACATCTGAATTGTATGTGCGTTATTCATTTCCAAAACATACACAAATCGAGACCTGAAATGTAATCAATTCAATAAATTTTACTCAGCTGTGGCAACTCAATCCGCACAGGCACATATCGTGCTTTAAAAGGAGATTATGGTTTATGGTTATGAAGCACATTTCTCACTCGGTGGGTATGTTAATAAACAAAATTATCATATTTGGGGTTCAGAGAGTCCTCAAGTAATTGAAGAGATGGTATTACATCCACACCAAGTCACTGTTTGGTGCGCTCTTTGGTCCGAAGGTGTAATTGGATTTAACTTCTTCGAAAACAACGAGGTATCGACTGTCACCGTCAATTCGGAGCGTTATGGTCGTATGATAATCGACTTTTTTTTGCCTGCTATTGAAGAGTACGACTTGGAGAATATGTGGTTTCAACAAGACGGTGACACATGCCACACAACTCATGCGAATATGGCTTTATGATTGCTAAATACAGCGGTGTAAGATATTCGACTGATTGTTCTATTTGTAATCATACGAATTGTGTGGGTCTGGTCCAGTCTGCTGCGTTGTCTTCGAAATCCTGTTTTTTATAACAGCAATGAGTTTATACAGAATTGGATTATTCTTCTTCGGCAGTTTTATGATTTCACTCTGATTTCAAGTACAACGCAGTCGTATGTCCATTAAGTCCTTTCTGTATATCGTAAATATGGTCAATAGAATATTTTAAATGTTTATTGCCCTATGTTGGCAGTTTTTCTTTGCTTTTCAAGTCGAACCCATCTGTTGGCGTTGGTCACGTTTAGGATTTTTTGATTTTTCCAAAACATCAAAAATGACATCAAGGATACGTTCCAAAAACAATACAAGCAACAAACGACAATAGCAAAAAAAAAGTAACCAGACATTAACATAAATGTCTCTTTTATTGTGAAGGATACTTAACGGCATTACACATGCAAAGACATATACACATCACACACTCGCACACAGACATGTATGCGTGCGTGTGTACGTGCATACATTAAAAGTAGGCCAAAGAGCTTTTAGCGTTTGTTGAACATGGAATGCATACTAAAGCGATTTTTAAATAAACACTCAACGAAGCCACAAGAAGTCCTTGCACACACACACACACACACACACACCGGCAGAGTGGGCTACAGACATGGAATACAAAGTTCTTTGACAGATATTCATTTCCGCTTCCGCTGTTCAAGTCTCGTGGACTGTGTGTAATTTAACACAGGTTTTGCATAATAAATTGAATGTTTATTCAAAACTCATCGTTCTACAACATATCTCTCTCACGTGTGTGTGAGTCAAATACTTTGACAGCAAAAACATACACGCCGTACCGTTTTTTATCATTCAAACAATCAACAACAACAAAAAAGGATTTATATCATAAAGGATTATGAGGTGCTACTTTTAAAATTTAATTTCACCAAAAGTGTACTTTTGCAATGGTGAAAATAAAAATTTGTATACATTAAATTCCAACAAATCGTTCATTGGAATCGGCTTTCGCCCTCAACCCAATTTGTTTTTCTCTGAATTCAAATTATTCGCATGCGATATCGATCGATAATGTTGAAAAAATACAGAACATTTCTTTACACATCAATGAACAAACTACGGTGCAGCAGCACCATGAACGCTAACGAGACTGTGGGGGGTGGAAACAACGTATGTAGACATTTTTTAAAAAAAAAAAAAAAAAACTGTGGGGTTTGTAGAAAAAATATAATTATGTCATGTTTAATAGATGAAATCACTTTTGATTTGCAATTCCACTTCGACGGCGAACAACGACCACAAATGACAGCTGACATGATGCGTGACATTGTATGTAGATTTGTTGCTATTAAATTGAAATGGACTTGTACAAATAACAGAGCAACGATGTCATTATTTCGTTTTATTTTATATTCTACGAATTGTATTTCATAGCATTCTGTCCCTGAAAAAAACATACGAGGAATTTGTGCTAAACTTCGAAGAGACAACGTAATGTCTTTCGAAATATGGTTTACAGTATTTAAGTTGTAAGATGTGACTTCATTATAATCGTTTAAAACTGATAAATTTCAGTCATATTTCTAGGATTTTTTTGAAAAAAAAATATGGTCTTTCCGCTTAAAAAGCACTAATTGTTCAGATTAAAGACAAGATAGTGGTAAATTTTTCAAAATTTATGACAAATTACGTCTCAAATAATCTCCGAAGGGAAAATCGCCCAAAAAAGTGCAAAACATTGTTGGGCGATTGTGGTGATTGTTCACCCAAGTTTGGCGATTTTTCATTTTTAATACATTGAGCGATGGTTCATTATGAATAACCATAAATAAATTTAAAAAAAAAAAATACATTTTTAAAAAAAATATTTCCAAAAATGTCAAATTTGGAGTTGGAATGAAACATAAAAGTAGAACATTTGTGATAATTAGGTCGTAGCTCTAAAACATTACAAAAAAATCGATATATGAATTTTTCATTTCTTTTTTACATTTTACGTCGGGATTAAAAATCACGGCTATGCGTATAATCTCCGAATTTTTTTGGGCGATTGTTCATTTCTATATGGGCAATTGGTGATAAATATTTTGGGGAATTGTGCGTTTTTTTTTGGCCATTTTTCACTATGAAAATTTTACCCAACTTTTTTATTTATTCAATTTAAATGAATATTTATAAAGGGTCCCCCAAATAACTTTTTTTGTTTTTTAAAAGTATATAAAAAAAAACTGCTGGGTATTTTCTCAAATTTCTTTTTTTTATTTCAAAGTACAATCCTTCCGGTTAATAATGGAAAATAATTTCATTCAAATGGCTGCCTTGGCTGGCCATGAAGTAGCCTTACGACATCAGCTCTGCGGCTTCAAAGCGGCGATAATACGATCTTCAAAAACAGGGCGCACAACATCGGGTATAGCTTCGGCTGTGTGGCACGAAGCGCCATTCTGTTGAAACTAAATGTTGTAAATATCCTCCTCTTAAATTTTTGTAAACAAAAATTCGTTCAACATAGCCCGATAACGAAAATAACGAAAACGAAATAAGCACTAGTGGAAAAAATACGTTAGATGGCGGACCCTTTACAAATCTTCATGTAAATTGCATAAATTTTCATCGAAGTTTGAAATTTTGAAAAACTCCGTGTATTTATAATTTCCCTCAATCATTGATCTAATTAAGTGATTCAGAAGATGAATAAATGACTAAAATTATCGTAGTTTAAGAGTTTCGATGAATTTCTAATTAATTTTATATACCTCTTAATCACAATCATACAGAAGATAAAGCAAACTTGACTGAAAATCATGCACCAATTGAAAACACTGCATGTCAAGACTGCAACTCAACTTAAAATCCCATAAATTCTCATAAAAATTCACACATTCACAGACAATCAATGAAATGTGACTGGAATTTTCGCCTCCATTCCTTCGAAACGTAATTGCGCATGCAATCTAAAAACAATTAAATAATTAAAGAAAATGAGTGAGAGCAAAAATAAACCAACCACAACAGCGCTGGCATTTTTAATTCAATTCTGATAAAGAAAATTGCAGACATAAATGGAATGAATGGCATGACACGGCTTCGATTGGAGTGCCAGCCGGGCGGCTGTTGTTGGTTGGTGCATTGACGATGAAAGGCCATGTCTTGGCAAGTAGGAAATTTAAAACGACTAATGAATATTGATTAGGAAATCATTGAAAATTGGCATTAAAATGATTGAGGGAATGCATGAGACAATCAATTGCCCGCGAGTACGTGTTTTCGTGTGCGTGTAACTGAGTATTAGATTGCCAACCAAGATGTCAATTATAGTTTGAGATTTTCTCGGTGTAGGCCAATTGTGTGGTGATATGAAAATGTTTACATTTTTTTTTTTGCCAAATACAATTGGAATTCTGCATAATATTGTTTTCATTAATACATTGGATTTGGTTTTGCTCACTCTCAAATCTGACTTCCATGTCACTTTTCAATGGAAATAAATGTGGACATGCCGTGGGCTTTAGCCTGATCCGACCAGCGAGTATACGAAGTATATCGTGTACAGCTTTGAGATTTGACACATAAAGAGCGAAATAGAAGTATTTTTTTGTCCGAATCAAACTAGGAATCCCCAAAAAAAAAAAAAAAAATTAGCCCATCACAATCATGGCCAAACAGATACTACACGAATTGGAGGAAATTTCGTCAGCACTTATTTTTACGATGCGCCTATTCAGTCACTTGCCTGATTATCGGGGCAATCAAAATCATTTCGTTTATATTTATGAAAATTGTGGTGCAAAACATCACTAATTTCACTGCCAACTCCATATTGCAACATCCTCCAATGGATGGTAATCGTACGACTGAGTCCGGAGGCACTTTCTTGTGGCACTGGAACAACATGTGTTTAGTTGAATATTTGTTTAAATAATATGGCTTTAGTCGCTGGTTAAGGTAAGCCGATTATGAAAAGTTTTGTGGTAGATGGATGAGGGACGACGTAGATATTTCGCAACACAAAAACTTAATTTGCTGGTATTTCTTATGCGATCTTATAATAAAAATAGCATTTCTTGTGCAATAAATCTCTAAGAAAATATTTATTTAGAAAAATGTGTGGGATCTCTCCCTGACATCTCTTGGCAATGGGAAAGATTTTTTATGAAAGCCGCAACCTCAAAAATTTCTCCACACTAAAAGATCGAACAACTTTCCATACTACACTCGTTGCAGTAATTCGGAAGATCGCGTTTCATTGATATTTTCTTTCGTGCTAAACACTGAAAAAGTTTTTGTTCTTAGCTGACTTAACCCTTAAACAATCCGAAGCGATCGACATTTAATTAAACTATTAAAAAATATAACCCAAAAAATTCTAAAACCAATTACTTTTTTAATTATTCAATGGATTAATTTTGTCAACAACAAACATGCCTAAAGTAGGGTCAACGGAAGGTTGCACACATTTCCTATGAGGACTTTTGGCAAACACCAGACTGTTACAAACACACAGATTATTAATGATGACTGTCAATGAATTTCCCGACTATAAATTGGAAATGTAAAGAAATTCTAGAATCCATATGTTGCAAAAAGAAATAAGAAAGAAATTATTGTGATTGATCCATGCCCTGAAAAAAGTTAATTAAATTTTGCATATCAACGAACAGATTTTTATTGGAAAAAAAGGCGTCGGCTGGTAGTTGTAAAGTGGGGCAAATGAGAGCCCGGTCTACCCACAACATTTTCCAGGACTTGCAATCTTGACAACTCGGCCGTTTTTTCTATTGCAAAAAAAATTGATTGATCTCAACCATTAATCCGCCTCTGTTGTGCCACCACTCATCAATCTGAGCATTTCCAACAGAAAAAAAATGTACATATGTTGAAAAACAAAGAGTTGTGCAAATATTTCACCCGCATGCAGGCAGCAGCGTCAGACATCATATTGAATTTATGACTCAAACAGAAAAATAATAGCAACAGTCGTCGTCGTCGTCGTCATCATTATATTGATTGTTTGTTTAGATGATTACGATATTATTCCATTGATGTTACAAACAAATTTCGCATACCCAGTATATGGGACGTTGCAGGCGGAATTTAACTGGCCTGAAGGATAGTTTCGACATAGGCCAGTGGGTAATTAAGAGTCAAGACGTGAGGCCATGTCAAATTTAATTGGATTAAATGAATGAATGATGAATAAGTAATGAGAAGAAACAAGAACTTGATGAGGGGGAGGTGTCAATTTCCGAATCGACTTCTAGAATACTCCCCTTAGAAATGCCTGGTATTGTGTTAGTGATAAGAAATTAGGGTTTCGAAAGGAGGAAAGAGAAAGAAGAGTCTTGGATTTGAGAATATCATAACAACTGACAGGAAAGACACCTGCTGAAAGAGTATTTCACATACGAAAAGTTTGCCTGAAGAATATAGTTAAAATTAGAACAGCGATATACTGCCGGCGATGCTGAAGGGAGATAATAAAGTTAGACACCCTACCATCGCCACCACTCTCCTCTATACACAATGCAGGATCTTCGTTTAACAATTACAACCAATCTACGTTGGACCCTACCATTTCCCATCCGCAATGACCCATACATGTTTATTCAAATACATATGTTATTCCCATGTGTCGACTCTTTGGCAACATATTGATTTATTTGAGGGTGTTAAGGTATGGTGTCGGCGGGGCGACTAACAACGCCAACGTTGTGAAAAATCTATACTAGTACAGCGAATTGGGTCAACGACAATTGATGTTATTGTTCAGCAAATAACAATGAATATATGTATATATAGACATATAATATATAATCTGTACATATATGGTTATTTATATATGTATATGTATTGTATTGAAATTTATTACAATTGATTTTTATGAAATGCAGTTTCATTGATTTGTGTATGCCCTCCACTCGGCTGGCAGCAAGTTACAACGATGTTGGGCAATAGCACCGTCAATTACCCATATCATGATAAGAAGAGGTTGTATTTCAAAAGGATCTCTGATATGCAAGCCAATAACTGCGGTTGGAGTCAACTCGTTTGGTTGGCAACATGTTTAAATTTAAGTGCTGCGGCCGGAAATACAAATGGGAAAACTAAACTAGAACTAAATGGAAAGGCAAGTGTTTATTAGAAAGGTAAAACTAATAACAATTTCAGCAGTTGAACAATAATATTTTTTTTTAATATTTCAATGTGATGGAGGCCTATGGAAGCAGAAACGCCTCCACAAAGTTCTGTCAACGAGTAAAACATCAAGCGAAAGTCTCGCCTTCTGGCATAACTTCGTGTTGAGATGTAAATTGGAATGTGGTGACAGACACGTCGAGTGTGCTGAAGACTTGAAGACTTAATAACAGATTTTGAATTTAGAAGATAATTAATTAATTTGGTCACGGAAACTTGATTATAGATAAAAGCATAAGGAATTGATCAGATCAGAAGCAAACACAGATTGCTTTTTTTAAACAAGTTGGACTAGATGTAGACTGTACCAAGTACGGATACGGAAACTCACACGATGGAAACACTACTAGGAGATTCTTTGAAAATGATGAGGCAGTAACTAGAATCCCTGGGACTAACAATCAAATCGTGAAAAGATTGAGAACGATCTTCAATGTTTCAAATTGAAAAGAAAACGTAAATTCAACAAAATATGGAGAATATGCATAGTAAACTGCATTACTTTAGCGGAGGAGTTGACCACGACAGCCCATAAAATATTGGCAAATGGCAAAGATATAATTGAATACCAGTCTTTGCCAATTGACGAGCTTTCTGGAGAAGCTGCAGAAAACGTTTAAAGCATCAACAATGAGGCAAAATGAGGACCTCTTCAATATGTTGGCACACACTAGACAAACTGTCTTTTTTTAAATGTTTGCACACAAGTAAAACAAGTGTTTGGACTTTGTAGCACGTAAAGCTTATTTCCTTCTACACAAAGGTTATTTGGATGTAAATATAACTCGTTTGCTATTAGTATCACATATTTGTGTGTAAGCAATAGCATGTGTGGCAAACAAACAATCAACTTATTAAATTCAACAAAGTACAACATTTGAGTGAGAATACGTTTGTATTTGCAGCTGTTTTCGTAATTGTTTCTTTGCTGAAATTAGTTAAAGAAATTAGGAAGAAATAAAAGTCTTCCGATCCATTTATTTTTTCCGTTCTGCGGCATGTGAAGTCACGAATAGAGAAAATAATAAAGTTTATTATTTTTATAGTTCAGAAAACAATAGTTTGCAAATATTCTTTTGAAAAAATAAATTAATTTTTTTTTTAAATAAAAGCCTTAAAAAATACTTTAACATTGAAAATTGTGAAAAACAATTTTTTTTAGTTACCATAAAAATGATTTTCCCACAACTTTTAACTTTGATAATCCACAAGCAAGCATCTACAAGGCGGAGCACCCTTTTCCAACACCCATTTATTGGGCTGAACAATTGGGTGGTTTTCACAAGCAAATTTCCACGCAAATTAAAATCCAATTTTTCAGAAGAGCCAAAATACGACTATACAAATAATATATCTTATTTTTTTAAAACTACTACTTTTCCATAATAAATATTTAAAAAAAAAAAACATAAGTTTGTATTTGCAAACAGTGTGAACCAGATAACAACGTACATCCACTGAAGATGGTGTCTTTGACAATAAATGTTGTCATTGAGAACACACATTACGATGTGTGTTGTTTTTACCAGCAAAGAAGAAGTAAACGTAAAACTTTGTTCGTAAGGTTGCACTTTTTTAACAAAAGAACACAAAAATACATACCAAAAAATATTTAAAATTTGTTGGTACAAACGAAATCACAATTAGTTCAGAGCATCAAACTACAGGATGACCACTGCCGAGGGAGGTGCCGACAGGGAAAACCAAGGATATGCTGGAAAGACCAAGGGACAGACAATATGGAAATTGTATGTCTTATGAACTGCTGCAAGAAGTTGGGTGTTTGGAAATCATTTATGAAGCAGGCCAACCCTTACGAACGACAGGCTGTATAGTAGACCGGTCGTTATTTTCCAAAAAAGTGTCTGATTTTGAAGTGCCGGGCAGATTTTATTTCCTTTTGGTCTAAAACCATTAAATTTAAAATTTGGGCCTGATCGGATAATATTTAGTGGCCGCGCCCATCAGCCAAAAATTTAAATACATGAAATATATGGAAAAAATTTATATTTACCCAATATTCTTCAAATTAAGTGCACAAAAGAGAATATTTTCTACAAAATCTAATTGATTACGATTAGCAATGAAATTATCTTTCTAATAAGTCATCAATTTCCAAAATTGGTTAATAAGAAAGTTGAAGCAAGTAACATAATTATTTATTTTAAACACTTATGAAAAGGCTATATATATCGTTTTGAAATATTTCTCTTGCTGTTGCAAAGCAAAACAAAAAAGTACGGTTGCGAATAGCTCAGTACACAAAATATATGTATTTTGAGTCTTTATTCTTTATTTTCATTCATATATTTTTTCCATATATTTCATGTATTTAAATTTTTGGTTGATGGGCGCGGCCACTAAATATTATCCGATCAGCCCCAAATTTTAAATTTAATGGTTTTAGACCAAAAGGAAACAGAATCTGCCCGGCACTTCAAAATTTATTTTTAACGACCGGTCTACTGTATAGCCAACTTAACCCTCAAGAGTGTCCCAAGGCACTCCTTTGGAGACACATTAGGTTAAAGATTTCAAAAATTTGCGAGTTAGAGGATTAAGTGAGTAATTAATCTGATCAGAAATCCTAAATAGCCGATGTAGAGTGTCTTTTTCCTAAAAGGTTTTACAAATTCCACAAAACTAAATGGTCGGTCTAACTTACAAACCGTTTTCAATTTAACTAATTCATGTTCATATTAGCAGCAGTTTAATTAAATCATTTACACTCTATATTTTTCGCCATTTGCACCATTAAACAAATTGAACAATTTCACTGAAAATGGAAAAAATACATGATCCAACGAATGTGTTAGTTTAACAATTAAAATTCATTTAAATTGATTTCTGTGTTGGGTTTTTATCAATTATTTGCCAGTACAAAAAAACAACACAAACATTTCGAATTCAATAGAAAATCCAACAAATAAACAATCAATAACATTCATAGGAATAAATAAATGCAACTTAACAAAAACGTACATTTGGTGTTTTACATTTTTTTTTTTGCTATAGACACAACAATAAAAATCAACGACAACAGCAGACCGTGCCACTACAAACAGCGACAATTCTGTCAGACTGACGCTGCAGTCGATGCGTTGCAAATGCAACGCTGATGTTTGTCGCGCCGCTGCCAAATGTAATTGACTGTCCCTGACATCTTTTTTTGTTGTTCTAAAAAAAAATAATAAACCCCGACTACGAGTGCGTTGTTTTTACTCGGTTTCTATTGCTCAGACCATTTCCAACTACATTTTGTTTCTAACATTTCAACCAAGTAAACTAAGTATCTCAACAATTTACAATTTAATAATGAACACGCAATATTTTTTTTTTTCCTATTCTCTAAATTACAGAAACACAAATCTATTTCACAGATATATTTACAATACAGACGATATTTATGTGCGACATGCTTTTATTACTTACGATACAACTTCGAGTTGTGGTTTGTGTGAGGGGAAAAGGGTGTTGCTCTTAGGGGCGATTCCATTCTGTAGTTAAATCTACAAATCACTGTTGCCTTCGGTTATGGAAGTTCTCTGTCGTCATTTGCACTTGAAGGCGGTTTAGGTAATTCCTTTTTTTTTGAGTTTTTATTTTGCGAACATTAAACTTTGTCACATTGTCGTATAATTAATTTATTTATTAATAAACTGCACAAATATTGTCTAACAATCTGTACGCCATTCCGCTGGTCCTCTCTGTCTCTATCTTAGTGCTCTTATAAAGTGGTTTCTCGTCTCGTTGTTGCGACTCTGTCTGTCTTTCGAATTTATTGACATTGGTTTTGCATTCACTTGTGTAGTAGTTGCAATAAATATCAATTATAATTTCAGTAGCTCCATTAGTTTCAAAACATTTCAGTATCAGACAGGCACATTTATTGTTCCAGTGCCTACAGACATTATTTGGATATTGGTTGAGTTCGATTGGGCACAATCGCTTAGTCCACATTAGCCAAACTATTTATAAATGTTGCCATAGTAACTCAACTTTGGGTGGATTTATTAAAAAAAAAATTGAAAATCTGCAAAAATAGTTTGTTAAATAAACATTTTAAATAAACTATTTAATTGCACTTTTTTCTTTGAGTGTAGCAAACAAGATTTGAATAAATTTTTCGAAACATGCTTTGTCAAGATCTGTGAAAAATAGGTAAAGGTAACAATAGGCTGACTCTATAAACGCCATAAACGTTAGTCGATTTTTATGCAAAATCCAAATCCCATCGAACAGACCCATTAAGTAGAGATTTCATTGGCGTCTTGTGTTTTTTGTTTAACAATACGGCACGATTTTCTACCGACGAACTAACTCCGAGTGGGAGTAAGGAATTACAGAATTCAAATAAGTTTATATAGGGTTATCCATTTCGTGGTTTCAAAAGTATAGGGCTGGAATTCGACATCTGTTGGTAAACTAAGTTGTTAAACCAATTTTTTTCTATTCAGTTGGAAGTCTGAGATGGACGAAAATGGATCGCTTAACTATCACACAACGTTTAAAAATTATTAAAACCTACTACAAAAATGGTGATTCTGGCAGAGCCACACATCGTGCTGTAAGAGGAGATTATGGTTATGAAGCACATTTCTCACTCTGTGGGTATGTTAATAAAAAAAATTTCGTTTTTGGGGTTGTGAGAATCCTCAAGTGATTGAAGAGAGGCCATTACATCCACAAAAACTGTCACTGTTTGGTGCGCTCAATTCGGAGCGTTGTGGTCGTATGATAACCGACTTTTTTGCCAGCTATTGAAGAATACGACTTGGAGAATATGTGGTTTCAACAAGACGGTGCCACATGCCACACAACTCGAGCGAATATGGCTTTATTGCAAGAGACATTTCCTGGCCGCGTAATTTCTCGTCGTGGCCACATCAACTGGCCACCAAGATCATGCGATTTAACTTCTTTTTTGTAGGGCTACGCGAAAGACTGTGGTTATGCAGATAATCCATTAACTCTTGAGCACTTAAGAATCAACATTCTTCCAGTTATGGCTGAGATACCGCCCAACATGTGCCAAAAAGTGGTCCAAAAAGTGGTCCAAAATTACCCCAAAAGAACCAATGCTTGCAACACTTCGCGTGGTGGATAAACCTTTACAACTAGATATTGTTCTATAGGAAAACAAAATTTAATCTGATCGGGAAAAAAATCATATTAACTCATAAGCGAAGCACTCAGATCTCGAGATTGACCCTTTGTATGGCAGCTTTCTTACAACCACTGACGAGCTCAGGGCAAACATTCGGGTCGCAAACATCGCTACTCTTTTGAGATATTGCTAAAATGTTCAAATATTTCAACAACTAAAAAATATTAGAATTTTTGTTAAAACCCACTTAACACACAACTCTAGAATATAAAGAAATGTTTTAAAAAAATTGTGAATTTTTGAATGTGGATCTATGTTCCTTAATTGGTTAATAGCCGTTCGAAGTTCTCTTTGAAAACTATTCCAAACTAAATTTTTTATTTACTTCAATAGTGTCCCAATTCAAAATTCACTTTTTATTTATCTGTTCAAGAAAAAGCTAGAAATCTCTTATTTGAGTTGACTTTTGTTCGGCGTGTATTATAAACACATATGTCAAGGGTCTAATTTATTCGGGAAACCTATGATTGTTTCCCCTCTATTTTCTCAGTAAAACACCATTGAAAACTTTAAACGGCTTTGATGAAAAAATTCTGTTTTGAGTTGCGACACTATGGAGATAAATGAACGATATTTTCTTTAAATTATTTACATGTTGTTTGAGCTTATTTGTGAATTCTCTGAACCGTAAATTGTCTCGATTATAACACCGTGTTACAAAAAATAGATTTTTTCCTGTCCTATGAACCAAATGCACATATTCGGAAAGAGGGGAAAAAATAAAAATACACGTGTATCGGCGATTTTCATGTACACGTCAGAATTTTTTTTTTTTTAGGTTTGAGTATGAAGTGCGTAGTGGCCTGTGTGAAAGCCGTTCGACCGATTTTTAACCCTTTTTCAGTGATCCAATCGAGCTGATTTTTGGCAGGCAGACTCGTGGAAATGTCTGTATCACGTCAAATCAAATAAATATTTTGTTCACTTTTCTTAGCATAACTTGAAGAGACTCTGACGTGTACATGAAAATCGCCGATACACGTGTATTTTTATTTTTTATCCCCCTTTCCGAAAAAGCAAATTTGGTTCATAGGACAGAATGTGTGTAACACGGTGTAATATGTGAAAATCAATCAATTTATGTTTTATGACTTAGTGTCTGGATATGTTTTTCTATTTTTTCATTTTTTTCTATTTTTTCATTTTTTTCTATTTCTCTCTCTCTCTCCACGAATATCATAAAATTCCCGTTAACATTCCATTGAATGTCATTCAACTTTATTAATATGGCAAACCGTCAAACACCAGATTTATGGCATTCTATAAGATGCATTTACACAGACCGACAAACAATACCCATGGAAATACACCTACAAGCCAGCGGAATCCGAAGGAAAAGCGTCATTGTTCCTGCCCACCACAAAGTGTACAACCAGTAGTTCGTGGCGGTTAATGTTAAATCTGTAGATAAAGCAAAACAAATGTATGACTATGTTTGGAATGTCATTTTGCAGTCGTTTGCTGTTATTTCTGTTAGATCGTTCTGATGTCTACATTCAATGAAAACTTAATGACAATTGCAAAATACGATTACAATGGATTGTATGAGAAGGGAGATAAATCAATTGAATACAAAGCAACAAATAATAACAGCTAGCAGTCAAGGTATGCAACGACGTTACCAATTTGAATTTTACTATTAATGCAATTTTTAACTCTTGATTAATAGTTTTTATAGATGTTTAGATTAATAAAAACATATTACTGAAATCGGTCCCACCATACAGACTTCGCGTATTAAACAAAAGCCAGAGCAATTGATGATCACGGACTTTTTTGTATCCAAAAAGATTGAAGTGGACTTGTGGTTTGTACAGGACTTGACTTGAAGAACATTTCGTCGATTCAAGACCTCAAAGATAGAATTCGTGAGGCCATCGAGGACATAGGGCAGCCACTTTGCGATTTGGTTATGGAAAATTTCATGAAAAGGATATGGTCCTGTAGGCGTGGTCGTGGTGGCCATTTGACTGATGTAGTTTTTCATTTTTAACGGCATAGCTTCCTCTTTATTATAAAAAAATAAAACTTCCGATCACTTATCTCAAAAAAGTCAATTTTTTTTTGAATACCAAAATAACACCTCTTGTTGGAAAATCTCGTATTTTCATAACCTTTTTTTTAACTCGTCACGAAATTTCCTTTCATTGGAGTATTTTATTTATTTATTTATTTATTTATTAATTACAATACAAAGTAAATTTATATTATAATTTTGGGTCCAAGGGTAAACCGGGTGACAAAGACCATTGGGCTTGATTTTTGCAGCGACAGACCAAAGCCTCTGGTGGGAATCGAACCCACAACCCCCACGCTGATTGGCAAGCACGCTACCAACTCGCCTACCGGGGCGCTTATTGGAGTACCATATTGTCCATATTGTAGGTTGCGGTACGCCCCACTTGGGCCCCAGCCTCAAATTTCATTTTCCTAATTTTTGGGTCATTTCGAAGAGTGGTGGGTCGTATAACTGTCAATTTTGCCTCAGCGAAAAAATAATATAAAAAAAAAGTTAACTTCACTCACATCAATTTGAAGAAATGACCCGATTATAAATCAAATTCACAAAAATCCCCCATTCAAAAAAATAAAATTACGTACAATGTGTTCTGTCCAAAAGATAAAAGGAAAAAAAAACCCTCCCAGCAATAGATGGTATTACAAAATTAAAACAACAACAAAATGTTCATCGAAAAATGATTACAACTGAAATGACCAACAAAAAAAAACAATAACAGAAGAGCAGACAAATGTGAAAATAGGTTTAGTTTTGTATTTGAAAGTTATACGACTTTGAAAAGTTGCAACATTCATTGACTATATCAGGCCACCTAAAGATAGGAAACCCACGAAACGAAACCGACAGACAAAAAACAATCCAAGAATGGCAGATATTGAAGATAGATTGAGTTCCTCGAATGTAAATTCAAATACAAATCTCGATATGTGTTCTATAGGTATCTGGCAAACTTGGCAGCTGCTGACTGCAAACATTACAAAGCCAACAAATTTTAATGACACAAAATAGCAAGAAAGATGAAAAAGTAGAAGTAAGAACGTCGACAAATGAATGGAACAAATGCAATTTGTTAACATCAAACGAACGAATGAAAACAAGAAACGTAGGAGATGAAGGGGGAACGGTACTGTAAGTCTTAAGAGCTAAAGTTGTGAACAAAAGTTGTCTGTTCTTAAACGTTTAGATGCGAATGATTGTATGTTTGTTGTTGTTGCTGTTGCTGTTGCTGTTGCTGTTGCTGTATCTACAAACCAGTACAAGTTGATCCAGATTCAGATTCGGGAACCGTAAACGCCCTCCAATACAGAACCACCACCAACACACACATCATGGCATTATATCAGCATCAACTTCATAGTCCCATCATCGCCGTTTATATCTAAACTAAGAAGGCCTCCTCCTCCATCACATCACAACTGGCAGAGTGAGAGGGGGGAATGCTCAGTAAGGATACGAACGATAGCAATGTGTAAACGTACACAAACTATGCAAGTAATAGAGGTAAAAAAGTGCTTACGAGAGCACAAGGCCCATATGACATCAACACCCTCCCCCCCACACTTACATACATCCCAAGATTCGATAGACCTACAGCAACATTTGTTAATGTACTCGTACAAGGAGTCGAAAGACATACGTACATACAAATCTTTCAAACAAGCCATGCATGTATCCCATCACCTTAAATGGAGTAGTCAATGGAGTGGGCATTTGGCACCGTCAAAGTTATTGGTGATGAAGGAAGTTTGTTGAACATACAATGAAGTTGCCCTGTACCGTATGAATTCCGTAGGAGAATATAGGGGGGGGGGGGGGGGGGGGGTATTCGAGGTACTGCGGGGTAAATGCATTCAATGTAACTTATGGAAATTTTATTTATTGATTTTTAACACCCTACGTAATGGCAAAGGGATATGGTGCCTTTTTCAGTTCGGTTCAAGGAAAAGTTGACGACATCAGTATTAAATGATTGACTTAAACCGTGTTACACACATTCTGTCCTATGAACCAAATTTACTTTTTCGGAAAGGGGATACAAAATAAAAATACACGATTTTCATGTACACGTCAGAATTTTTTTTTTTTTAAGTTTGAAGTATGAAGCTCGTAGTGGCCTGTGTGAAAGCCTTTGGACCGATTTTTTGTAGCACGTCAAATTTTTTAAAAAATAGATTTTTATCAGTTCTCAGATTTTCCTAAATTTTTTTTTAAATGGTTATCGTTTTTTTTTAATGTTTCAGTTCAAAAAACATTTTTTTTTCGTAACGCTTAAGTAGTTTAAAAATTTGGAGTCTCTTCAAGTTATGCTAAGAAAAGTGAAAAAAATATTTTTTTTTTCAAAAATAATAAAAATTGGGGAAAATCTGAGAATTGATAAAAATTGTTTTTAAAAAATTGTACGTGATACAGACATTTCCACGAGTCTGCCTGCCAAAAATCAGCTCGATTGGATTACTGAAAAAGGGTTAAAAATCGGTCCACAGGCCACTACGAGCTTCATACTTCAAACTTAAAAAAAAAAAAATTCTGACGTGTGCATGAAAATCGCCGATACACGTGTATTTTTATTTTTCCCCCTCTTTCCGAATATGTGCATTTGGTTCATAGGACAGAAAAAAATCTATTTTTTGTAACACGGTGTTATTAAAGGAGAAAAGTACGGGGAAATTTCTGCCAGTGTTATCTACTGTGAGCGATCTCTGAGAAAACTCGATATGAATCGAGAGAAGGTATTGCCGATACCAAATGGAATAAGTTTTGATATGAGTGATCCGTGTCAGACCAGAGCCATGAGCTTACTTTCACCAAGGCGGTGAATGGATCAACGCCATCGTTCCGAAAGAAACGCCATCAGGTCTGTAGTAGATCGATTTCTATGGAAGCCATACTGTCGATCATTCAGAAGACCGTTCGACTCTAGAGACTTGACCGGATGGTGGTCAACCATTCTCTCCATGACCTTCGAGAGCGCAGAACATATTGCAATTGGACATTTTGTGGGATACCGTGAAGGCTCATGTAATGCAAACAATCGTCATAGCGAATACCGAACAAGTCATTGGTAAGATAGAGCCAGAAACCTTCACCAAAGGTCTTGGAAAATTGGGTGGACAGGATGAACTACTGAGGCAGTGACATGACTGTAACGCCTAGCAAAATATTTTATTTTTTTGAAATTTATAATTGTAGAGGCACTCAAAAGAATTAAAAATGTTCATACATCTATGCACAAAACCTTAATCTGATCAAAAGAAAGCAAAAATCCTTAGAGGACCACATGTGCGAGTCCCAACGAAGAGAGGCAGCCAGGAGGAACGACTTTGTCCACACTTATAATCTTCTTCCATATCTTAACATTCTCCTCAATCGTTAACCTATGCTATAGGGTGTAATGTTACAGTCGTTGATGTTGGTTAACCTTTTTCCATTCCATTTATTATACATACAAATAAATGTATATAGAAAACAATTCCAATCCAGATGCATGTTTAATGATTTTGTTGTTGCATTTGCAATCGCCATTGTTGCTGTTGCTGTTGGTTTGCTACAAAGACGTAAAGTAAAATAATGTTGCAACACAAAGGCGAAGGAATAAATGGCAAAATGAATTTGCCAAAGAGTAATAGAGAAAGTTCATCCGCTTAAAAGGAAAGCTTTTAACTCCATAACATGATGATGGGGGACTGATGCCTGCAACTGCTGCTGTTGCCGATACCAAAGCCGATGCCTGATGCTGGCTGGCCTTGGTCTTGGTCTTTCTCCAGCAGCACACACATCTAAGAACCCGAGTTTTAACCAAACGTCGAGCCACCCACCTATAACCAAAATCTAACATTCATCGGGGCTGGCAGGCGGGCAGACAACTGTTTGCCAATAGTTTGTTATTTTGTAGCTGTTGCAACGGCTGTGGCACCGACAGCCAGCCCAGTCACCTTTGCTGCAGCTTTGGAATTTGCAACAATAGAAAATTTCCAACTTTGTCTTCTAAAGAGTGTCTGCCGGTGTGTGTGTATATGTGTGTTTGTCCGTCTGTTACTCATAAGGTAACAAACAAACATGAGCAAGACTGACTGGCATGGCAGTGGAATCTATCTACCCCGACACTAACTAAGTACATAAAGTAACATTTGGCTTAAGGAGTTTAACTGCAACATTATAGTTTTGTGAGATTTTCTACTTTCCATATATACGGATATGTGCAAATCATACAGCAACAAAGCGTTAGCTCAAATGCAAACGGACTTAACAAAGTGATGCGGCAAAAAAAACCCCACACACACAGAACAGTTAAACTGTTGATGTTCCCCACAATAACCCATTCATGACCAAGACATTTTTTAAAAAAAAAAGTTTTATATTTTGTAAGAAAGGGGTCATGAGTTCGAATCCCTTGACATTTTTAACTTCACAAAAGCCATATGGCATCGCTGGCTATGAATGGGTTAAAGTGGTATTGTATATGTGGACAGCTCCTCGTAGTGGAATATGACATTTATTGGGGACTGAAATCATGGAAAAACCTTTTAATAAGAAGAATATACGAATTGATGGGATATTAACTTTTGAGAGACTGAAATTTCGGAAACATCTTTAAAGGAGAAGAATATTCAAATTGGTTAGAGATTAATTTATGAGGTGACAAAAATTTAATTTATGACAAGGGCGACCTAAAAACCCCATTACTTGATGTCTTCCAAATCCGACTTACCAAGTGATTACGGTGGTTACATTCATTTGCATTGCAGCCAATGACACTCACACTCACTGAAGTTGCCTGCCAACGACGACGAAAAGAAAATTTGTTTTTATTTCGGGATTTTCCGAGGCATGTGAGTGTGTGCAAGAAACTGGCAAAAGTTTAGAATAGATTAAAATGTTGTTACACCAAATATCGGGCGGCGTGATGTGGAACGAGACCACATACCACCCGATGTATGGAACATTAACTCATTGTGGTGTCCTTGTAGTCGAGCGATGCGTTATAACGACCATCGATGCAACACTTTGCGACACTGTTGCCACTACGCATAAGTTGTGTGTCATTTCGAACAAGTGTTTTAATTACTTCAAGTAAAGAAAGATTTAATTAACATTAAGGGAAGGCAGGGGCAGTGGTACAAGATGTGAGAATTTTTGGCAGGTTTTCTCGGAGGATTTCCCAAGAATGTAAAAGTTTTATACCCAAAACAATGTCAGACATGGATATTATCGGGGGTAACTAATACCTGCATTAGAATGGAATAGAAATGGCTACCAAAGAAAACATAAATAGTTTAAATATATGAAATTCGACAAAATGGCATAGCAAAATGTTTGGTGTTTGGTGTTTGTAGCAAGTAAAGCTTATTTCCTTCTTATTTGGATGTAAATATAACTCGATTGTTATTATTATTACATATTTGTGTATAAGCAATAGCGTGTTTGGGAAAAACAGACAACGAACTTATTAAATTCAAGAAAGTACAACATTTGAGTGTGAATAAGTGTGTATTTGCAATTGTTTTCGTAATTTTTTTTCTGCATTTACGCTCCTTAAAATAAAAGCAATACCGATAGAATGAGATGGATTGTTATATAGAAACTAGTAAGTTGTAATGCGCCTATGGCGCCCGTTGAAATATGGAAAAAAAAATTGTAAAAAAAAAAAATTTTTGTGGAAAAAAAAAATTTGTTGGAAAAAATTTTCTTGAAAAAAAAATTTTTTGTTCAAAAAAAAATTTTGGTTGAAAAAAAATTTTTTTCTTGAAAAAAAAAATTTTGTTGAAAAAAAAAATTTGTGGAAAAAAAAATTTTGTTGAAAAAAAAAATTTTGTGGGAAAAAAAAAATTTTGTTGAAAACAAATTTGGGGAAAACACAATTTCTGTACAAAAAAAAAAAATATTTTTTTTATTATTATTATTTATAGAATGCCTATTTAAATTCCTACGTACTGCGTGACAGAGTCAGTGAATCAGTGTATCAGTGAATCAGTGTCGAGGGTAAATATATATTAAGATTCACAAATTGAAAAAAAATAAAAAGTAAGTCTAAAATGCATACATATAAATTTGATATTTATCACCTACAAAGAAGTTTATATTTGTGGTTTGGAAAAATATATACATATATGTTTGATGCGAACTTGTTTGCTGAAATTTGTTAAAATGGCCATTTTTTTCAGCGTGTAGATATCTGTGGAAACAAGGCCTCGGCCTTAAGAAACCCAAAACGAATATAAATTCAACTAATCAGAGAATTACACCGTGTTACAAACGTAGATTTTTTTCTGTCCTATGAACCAAATGCATATATTCGGAAAGAGGGGAAAAAATAAAAATACACGTGTATCGGCGATTTTCATGTACACGTTTTTGGCAGGCAGACTCGTGGAAATGTCTGTATCACGTCAAATTTTTTAAAAACAATTTTTATCAATTCTCAGATTTTCCCCAATTTTTATTATTTTTGAAAAGACTTTTTTTACAAAATTTTTTTTTTTAAAATTTTTTTTTTTTTTTTACAAAATTTTTTTTCCAAATTTTTTTTTTCAACAATATTTTTTTTTTCAACAAAAATTATTTTTTTCAACAAGATTTTTTTTTTCAACAAAAATTTTTTTTTTCAACAAAATTTTTTTTTTCAAACAAAATTTTTTTTTTTTCAAAAAAAATTTTTTTTTCCCACGAAATTTTTTTTTCCACAAAATTTTTTTTTTCAACAAAATTTTTTTTTCCAATTTTATTTTTTTTCGAAATTTTTTTTTACAAAAATTTTAAAATTAAGTAACAAATACTTTCTCAAGCAAATTTATTACAAACAGTGTGTAATATTTCTTATTTCCATTCGTATAGTTCACGCGATCACACGTTCTTATGAAAAAACACTTAAAATTCAATTGTGGAACATTTAACCAAAAAAAATTTAAAAGTTAAGTAACAAATATATTCTCAAGCAAAATAAAATAAATTATATTTCATGTATATGAAAATGTTTGTTGCATCCATTTTAAATTAACACATATTTCAACGGGCGCCATAGGCGCATTACAACATACTAGTATAAAATAGTAAGTGGTAATGTAATATAGAAATATCATAACTCTATATTAAATTTGTCATTTTAAATATGTAAATTCACAAGGTTCTCCAAAAATAGGTGTTATTTTGGTATTCAAAGAAAAATTACATTTTTTTAGATAAATGATCGGAGGTTTATTTCATAATAAAGAGGAAGCTATGCCGTTAAAAATTAAAAACAACACCAGCCAAATGACCACCACGCTTACAGGACCATATCCTTTTCATGAAATTTTCCATAACTAAATCGCACAGTGGCCTCGATAGCCTCACGAATTCTATCTTTTTTTTTTTTTTTTTTTTTTTTTTTTGACTAACACTCAGGGGATGCCCCCTATAAATGCAATGCACTGTGTTAGCGATGGGAAATAAGGGTATTGTTGGCGTAGACCTTATCTTTCACGTGGCCCCAAAGGAAGAAATCGCAAGATGTTAAATCACAAGATCTCGGTGGCCAATTGTGATCATCCCCGCAAGAGATAACACCGTCCGGAAACTTTTCCCGTAAAAGAGCAATTGTTTCGTTGTTTGTGTGTGGCACGTAGCGCCTTTTTGTTGAAAGTAAACGTTGTCCAGATCAATATCATCCAACTCCGACCATCAACAATTATCAATCCTTCACATCACAAACTTGTCCAAACAGCTCGAATTTTGCCACCAATGTATTGCGGTCCGACAAGGTGCTTCACGACGACCCAAAAATGCTTTAGTTTTACGAACTAACACATCTTGTTGGAAAACCCTTTATTATGGAAAATTGTTTTAACCCAAAAATCTAGTCTAAACGTATTCAAATATAACTTAGCCTTTTTTATGGATACAAAAAAGTTATTCATCTAAACGATCTGCAAAACCGATTCGATGTTTTGAGATCATTTCAAAGAGTTGTGGCTACAGCGTAAAATAACACAGCCAACTGCATTCACCACTTTGTGTAAATTCATAATGCATTTTAAGCTTCATCGGTTGACTTTAGCTTTCTTCACAAAACTCGCATCATGTATTGTGCTTTCTGTGGTAATCTCTGATTTGAAGTTACTTCAGATTATGATTTATTGTCATATTCTCCACAAACAGTTTGTGTTCTTCGCTGCTGTTGAAACTAACCCATCGAAAGTAGTAGCGAAAAGTTATTTGATATTCACTAAAGCACAGCAAATTTTAAACTAAAAAAAAAACAAAAAATAAATAAAAATAGACAACAAGCATGCGAAATGCTTGTCATCGTTTGTTATCAGAGGTGAACAAATCGTTTAGGGTCATGAACACATAATTCATTAAAATTTATTACAAATATTTATTTATACATTTGTCTTCTTCTTCCACTTAAATTTATTGCAAACAAATTGAAATTAATTTCAATGTGAAACAGTTCACATTGTTCGTTATATTTGTACTTGTGTGTGTGTGTGTGTGTGTAAATATTATGTGCCTAGAAATTAGCATTGAATACGTTACAAATCATCAAGTGGATCATCGCTGTTAATGATCTGATCCTAATTAAATGTAATTCATTTGAAGAGCTGCTGGTGTTAATTTAATGTATACATATTCATTTTTGTGCTGTTTTATTCTAAATTTATGAGTTCTGACAAAATTGTTCACACAGCCACACGTTGTGAGAGCGACACGGTGTGAAATTGTTTATGAACGAAAGCTTGTAAAGTTGAGATTTTTGATTTGTAGAGGGGCTTGTTTATGTAGCAGACGTTCGAGAGATAGGAAAATTCAGCTGATAGGTATTAAAATATTATATTTGAAGGCATATAATCAGTGTGTGAAGCGTCAGTCGTATCGTGTGTAATTTTTCACGGTGGGCGGATTCATTGCCCGGATGACGTTGATTCGTTCACATTGTTGAGGTTGTGTGAGAATGATAATTTTCAGTTACAATTTTATCAACTTCTAAATCAAAATAAGTGCGATTTGAATTTCCAAAGCAGGGCAACAATTTTATAAAGAATGAACAAAAGTAATAACACTTCTCATTTCGTTTAAACCGAGATGCGTGACTTCCGAACATTATCAGAGCCCAGACGTAGTCATCGGGCACAATTTGTTAATGCAGTTGGATAAATTATTCTGTTCCTGGTCTTAAGCTTTGTATTTTGAGCACTTTTATAGAAAAAGTGCATATAAAAACGTATTTTCTGGTGCTTTTTTATTTGATTCACACAGTATGACTTGGACAAAAATCTCATAAGTTAAACAAAAGTTTGTAGTTCAAATATCCATTGCGGATTTTGAAGGCTAAGACGATCTTTAACAATTCACCAACACCACATCTGTGTGCGCTGTTTGCAGTTGGTCATATTCCCATCATCAAGATAACCCCTTTAAATAGCTGCCTACATTACGCAGAATATATTTACATGTTTTCCCAGTCTCTCTTACAATTGTTTAGCTAATACGGCTGCCAGTGTTTGTTAATGTAGACATTTATATCTCAATTAATAAATCTGGAAGACACTCGGCATTAGCAATGCAAATTTATACAAACAACAGAAAATAATTGCGACTGCCGCACCCACTACCCGAAGACAGTGGATCCCCTATTTGATGGCATGTATGGATAAAAGCCATTGAAAAACAGTGGCAAAAGAAAAACAGCTTCTTATGAAAAGTAGACAACATTTTTACATGAATCACATAAACAATGTCAAATGTAGAGCAAGCGACTAAAAAAAGATGGCGGGGATTCAAGCAAAGCACCCAACCTTTTTCCTTTTCCTGTCGGACCATTTACGAAAGTCACTGAAGCTGAACAGTTCGGCAAGTCAGCAAACAGAAAACATGAAATTTAAATACTTTTCCCGTAGAGAATGTAAGACATTGTATGCATTCAAGCAATTGTCTTTTTTTTGCGTTGTTGTTGTTGAAATGAATGAGAAATAGTGTTTGTTTGTACCATTCAGAAGGCAAAACATGACCTAAGAAGACGGCCTGCATTTTGAACTGGCCAAATCTGATGTGACCTCCACACTGGATTGTGGTCCATGGTTGCCACACTTAAAAATTATCTGTCAAGTGAGGTCACTAAATGTGGATGACCATGTAAGTACGGGTTCTCCAAACAAGAGATGTTATTTTGAATCACCCTTTTAAAGCTCTTATACTTTGACATTTGACAAGTAGAAACTACGCCATTACTAAAAATGAACCAATACACGCTTTAACAACCCATTGAAATTATTAAAATTCACTAAAATTCAAAATGGTGAAAATCTTGCAGTCACAGTTCGCAAAACTAAAAAGTTTGTGGACCGTGTTGTCTTTCAACACGGTGGTCAACACAATTGGCCACCGAGATCTTGTGATTTAACACCTTGCGACTTCTTCCTTTGAGGCCACGTGAAAGAAAAGGTCTTCGCCAACAGCCCAGCGTCGATTTAAGACCTCAAAGAGAGAATTTGTGAGGCTATCGAGAACAGAAGGCAACCACTTTGCGATTTGGTTATGGAAAATTTCATGAAAAGGATATGGACCTGTACGCATGGTCGTGGTGGCCTTTTGGCTGGTGTTGTTTTTCATTATTAACGGCATACCTTCCTCTTTATTATGAAATAAACCTCCGATCATTTATCTGAAAAAAATTTTTTTTTTTTCTTTGAATACCAAAATAACACCTCTTGTTGGGGAACCCTGTATAAAGTATACATTTAGTTAGTTTATATTCTATTATTCGAGTTTGAGATCATGGATTTATTTCAAAAAACTGAATAATAATCATGGCATACAATTGTTTTTAGAGAGGAACGTGGCAGCTGTTTTTAAAACCCGTATCACAGTGAGAGCTAAGACTCAGTTTGGCGTTCAATCGCAACTGGAGGACGATACCTATACACCAGCAGATCTTTATCCTTGGGATTCTTCACATTAGTAAAGGGATTCTTCACATTAGTACCGGCTCGTTGAAGTGTAAGTGTCAGACTAAAGGTTCGCTGGCCGAAGGTTCTATTGCAGAAGGTTGTCATATCAGAGGCGCATATAATAGGGCTGAATGAAAATGTGAATGGATCCAAAGTATTTCCAATATCGTTCGACCACCGTATAAAAACAAACTTGTACACATTTTATTAAAATACATTTGAATGGGAGTCACATCAAAACATGAATTTATTATGAGGTACGTCCACTAACGTGTAACACTGTGTGCGTAATTTTCTATGTAATGGAAATATAAGCATTTACGGAGAACACACAGTGATAAACACTATGTAACCAAAAAAAAAAAAGACCCATGTCTCCCAGTTTTGTCCAAAGATTTCAGGCGCTTGCAATTTTACTCTCTGAGGCGTAGCTCTTGCCATAAAGAACAAACATTGTAAACATATAAAAGCAAAAAATTCGTCTTCAAAGTCAAAATTTCAAAAGAAAACGATTTTTTAACCTTTATTCCCCCCTGTTCTGGTCCATAGGTAGCAAACCGTTCAAAATTCAAGGACAAAATCAACTACGAAAATGTACCAAAGATCTCAATAAACAACATTCTAGAACATACGAACTTCCTAGGAATGAGTCTTAAAAATGTATCACGTTTGCTTTCTACAATAGCATTAGCCAATTTTTGGAACATATCAGTAATAATAATTTGAAAACTTACCACTCATACGTACTGGTGGTTAATTAAATTGAATTGATATCACTTTTTTTTTTAAATAGCTCTAACAAAAATAGACAAAATATTTGTTCAGAATTCAACGGGGATATTCTGCACTGTGTCTAGAACATATGAACTTCCTAGGAATGATTCTTCAAAGTGTTGCAATTCACATTTGCTTTCTAGAATAGCATTAGCCATTTTTTGGAGCGTATGAGTGATATTAATTTGAAAGCCCAGCTCTCAAATGTAGAGGTGGTTAAGTAAATTGAATTGATGTCTTTTTTGTTTACTTTTGGCATCTCCGTTGTCACGCCCAGGGCGAATATTTTTACACGTTATTAAATGTTTGAAAAAAAATGCATTATACAAATAAACCGGGCCAGTGGGTATAAACAAATTATATCTCACAGATTTGAGAGAACTACGTTTGTGATGCAGGTTATACAGGATTCAGATCGTCTTTTCTTAACAACTGTCTACTTTTTATTCTAACCACTAATTATTTATATCATTGCGTGTTTAGTCATCAACTAATTACACTGTTCTGCAAAAATTTACTTTTGAGCCATCCTTTACACAAAACCAACTGATCTTGGGATTCAGAAGATCATTTCACATAAGGATGATTTTGATGCTGATCAGTTGTACATGATGAATGTTTTTGTATTGAATTATAATTTTGTAGATTTATGTAGACTAACGTCAATTGTCTATAATTAGCTTACTATTAATTCACTAGTAAGTTGTAATGCGCCTATGGCGCCCGTTGAAATATGGAAAAAAAATTTTGTTGAAAAAAAAAAATTTTTGTGGAAAAAAAAATTTTGTTGACAAAAAAATTTTCCTGAAAAAAAATTTTTTCTTGAAAAAACAAATTTTTCTGGAAAAAAAAAATTTTTGTTAAAAAAAAAAGTTTGTTGAAAAAAAAAATTTTGTTGAAAAAAAAAATTGGAAAAAAAAATTTTTGTTGAAAAAAAAAATTTGGAAAAAAAATTTTATAAAAAAAAAATTTGGGGAAAACACAATTTCTGTACAAAAAAAAAATATTATTTTTTTATTATTATTATTTATAGAAAATTATAGAATGCCTATTTAAATTCCTACGTACTGTGTGACAGAGTCAGCGAATCAGTGAATCAGTGTCGAGGGTAAATATATATTAAGATTATTTTAGAGCTGTAACTCACCATACACATTAATAACAAAAACAAGTTATCAAATATTGACATTAAGTGCATACCTGCAATTAGAAAATAAAAAGGGAATACATTAGAAAATATAGAATATAAATTTGCATTTTAAGAAGATTTAGAAATAGCATTCGGTTTGTAGGTCCATATATTTTGATTTGCTATACAAAAACTATCAATGTAGTAAAATATCTAAAAAACTGGCAAAAATAAATTTAGAATTTTTGTCATACCTTGTAGACCGTCCATAAGCAAGATTATGTCTTTATACACATTCTAAGTACAAATGTACTTAAATGGAATAAATTGTCTGTTTAAGAATAAGATTTTATACGAAATTTTTTTGGGAGTACAAATAGGGGACAATCCACACAACAACAAACTATCACTCAATAAAAAGGATAAAAAAAAAACGAAAAATTACCAGTAAACAAAAAGGTTTGTGATATTTATGGTTTCTAGGCAATTTTTAAGAGTAAAACCAAACCAAAAACTCATAAAGTCGGCAGAATTCACGCGGTGGAAACAGGCGCTGACAAATTGTTGACGGTCTTACCAGGATGTGAACCTGAGATTATTGTGTGATAGTCGCGCACACTAATTAACACACAACGGCCGTTCACGACAAAATTGTTCACGAAAATCATTCCTGTATTTTCTGAACTAAAAGAAGGAAAGCCGTAACTGGAATCGAATGAAGACTTGTGATTTGAAAAGATGTGTTAAAAACGCATTTTTTAGTGCTTTCATTAGAGTCTTAAATAACCTACTAGAAGGTCTGTGCTGAAAGAGTATCGCAAAATTGCCTAACTGTGTCGGTAAATTAGTTTCATATCGCGTCAACTTTTGTCGCAGACCACCTACAAAATACCACAGTCATATTTGATTATAAACAAAACACCTACAACATGGCGATTGAATTCGGTCTTCACAAAAAGTTATACAAGAACTGGTTTTGGGATCAGTACACGGACTGACAGCAGAAAGAGTCCTATGAAAACTGGGCCTATCTGCTTATGTTTTCAAAATATCCTAATTATCCAGACTTATATCCTAAACTTAATTGAGCAGGCTTCAGAAATATGTTCTCTGGCACTTTAGACGGTTCATCGTATCGTTCGTCACTTCGGTGCTATAAAACACACACAATGATATGAAGCACCGAGTCGGGACTTCTTCTGAATCACTGAGCTATGCTCTACACAGTTTCTGTACACTCCGATTGGGATCGAATAAAATTGAAACAGCCATTACCATGGAATATTTGCTTATCTAAACTATAGTGCTGACAGTAAATGGAATATTCATAATCCGAAGACTGTTTCACTAAATCCTTTTTCCTAGATGTAAATTCCATTGTGCGCTTTGCTTTATAATTTTCACCGGTACTTAATCGGAAATGTCTTGCATTTGAATGAAATCATTTGTAGTTTGCAACAAACAGGAAATGCTTTGCATTACAATTGTTTTCTGCAGTGGAAAGAAATGTCATACACACATTCGCTCGATTTCATGTGGGTAATTCCAAATTAACCCTTCTTTGCATGATTTTTTCTATTTTTGTGAAATAAATCACAGTAATGTAATTCGTGCTCTAGATTAAGGAAAAAATATTTAAAAAAATTTTATTATAAGTAAATAGTATAAAATATGTAAAAAACAGTATGATGGAAATTTCCATCACCATGCAAATTCGCATGTGAAGCTCAGTACTAAATAATTAAAAAACAAAATAATTTTGTATCCATTTTATTCCATATGATAATTCAAAAAACAGTTATTATTCTTATTAAGGCACAAATTAACTCCACATTTGCTACAAATTATTGTTGAGTAACCTTTGCATTTTGGGTATTTGCATCTGAGTGATCCACCTACTTTTGGCCAATGATCCGAACCATCTTTTCTTATGTCTTTTGGGGGTGCAGGAGTAGCACAACCTTTTCTTCTTTTTGATTGCAATCCTTTTTCAAGAGAACTACTGCTTGGGCGCCCGCGCTTAGCATCTTTATTGGCTCCTTTGTTGCATAGCACAAATGCCAACTCATTCCTAAATTGGCTCAATGTAAGCAGATCCTTTTGTGACAAATTTCTTTCTTGAGCATTTTTTTTGTAAACTATCCAAGAGTTTATTACAGCTAAATCAAACAAATGGAAAAAAATACGTAAGTACCACTTTTTTGACCTCATTGTTATGCGATTTCGTCCCAAGAAGCTATCCATGAGGTCCACTCCTCCCATGTGTTTATTATATTCTTGGACAACAAATGGACAGGTTATATTAACTTTTTTTTTTTTGGACTTTTCGAACCTATTGACTTCAGCAACGGGCAATGCTCCAGCATACGTAGATAAGAGGGTCACTACCTTGTTGTCCTTCCAAGCTACACAACTAATATCTACACCGTCAAACGTGGAAACTCTCTCTTCATAACTTCCCCTGGGTACGGATTTCTTCATGAAATCTTTTTTATCCGGCAATTTATTATTTGGTATTCTATTTTGTTGCACAGTTCCCACAGTGTGAATGCCATTCTTAGCTAAAAAGTGTACTAAGGGTAGCGACGTATAAAAATTGTCGAAGTATATAATATGGTTCTGCATTTTTGGAACTTCCCGAAGCAACCGAACTACAACATTTCCTGTAGCACCAAGATCTGGTTCATCTGGAACTTTTTTTAAGTTCTCTTGTCCAGAATATACTTCAAACTTATGAGCATATCCCATTAGGTTGCAAAGAACATACAACTTGAAGCCCCATTTGTGTGGCTTATTGGGTAGGTATTGTTTTAAAAAGTGTCCTATCTTTGTGGAGCACATCTGCTCATCTACAGAAAGTCTATGATCTATTGGAACTGTGGAAAACCTCTTATTGAGGTGCGTGATTACAGGACGGATTTTGTAAAGCCTGTCGTGTTCGGGATGGCCTACAGGTTTATGATGTTCATTGTTGCTGAAATGTAGTGATAGTTTTATCTTTTCGAACTTGTTTACAGGCATTGTTGAAAAAATTGGTCCATAGCCATAATTTGGTGACCAGTATGACCTTGTGCTCGGAAATTTCTGCACAGACATGTATAAAAGTATACCAAAAAACTTGTTGATATCGGCTTCAGTGTAAGTTGTACATGAATTGGGATTGCTTTGTATTATATATAAATTTGTTTCTTCGACTATCATATTAATCAGATCTTTTGTAAAAAAATGAGTAAAGCACTGATATGGGGTCTCCAGTTGTACAACTTCGTTTGAAGCAGAAGAACTTTCCAGGAAAGTAATGCGATCTCTATCGTACGCCATATTCTTTTTTTTCCAAACTAATTGCCTTTTGTCAAAAGAGAAAGTTGACGAGCTGTGTGGGGTAGCTGAGTGGGAGGGTTCCTGATCACTTATGGTGTCCTTTTCTACTGGAGGAGAATCACATTCGCCGATTTCATCTATTACATCATCATCAACATTTTCCTCCTGCAATGCCCTCACAATTTCATCAGCATCGTTGTTCTCATCATCCGAATTTTCGGCATCAAGGTCATCTTCTGATAGCCAACCGTCTTCCAACTGAGCCAAGTACGCTTCAATATCTCTTTCATCCATATTTGTCTAAAAAACCAACATAAAGCACTTTTACTAAAATACATTTTTACCATACACTACAAGTGAAGCTTTTGCATAATGATGTAAATTTCTGTCACATAGTTTTTCATAATTTCTATAGGTATTTCGATATCAATTGCGCAGAATATTACAGACACACTAAAACAAACCTTTTTTTCCACTCATTAACACTTTTATATTACAAAAAGCTTCAGATCAGCTTCCAAAAAATACCAAGAATTGTACAAGTTTTCTCTAACTCAACAAACAGCGGTGTAACGATACAAAACCAACAAATTTTAATGTTAGAAGGGTTAAGTCTTCATTGACAAAATTCTGAATGCTCGAGTAAAATTAAAAAAAAAACAATCTCATACATTTTGTAAAAAATGTCAAAAACATGTTCACATGTTTTTTTTACAAAATGTCAAAAACATGTTCACCGATGAAAGTATAGACGAGATGTTTACATTGATTTGAATATTTAGAAAAATATGGGAGTCTGCATATTGTATGATGTGACGACTTCGCCTGCAATCACCCATACTACATATTCGCGTTGCAAAATTTTAAACTTCACTGTACTATGTACTTTTGGTCTTTGTTACGCCTTCTGGTCGCAGTGACACTTACTTGTTGTATTCTGTTTTAGGTTTTCTTTTAGTTTCTTTCCGTTCGTTTTTCCATTTGAGTAGAGATCTGTGTCTTCTATTGCGGTGGCATCAACTATTTGGGGTACAATTAACGCTTGGCTGCCTTTTTAAGTTTCGGTTGCAAATGACGCAAAACACACATAATGTTGCACGAACGATATACACCTAATGCCACATTTTACGGTACTGTTAGAGAGCGGTTGTGCCTCCTCTTGTGTTACACTCCCGGTCGCGGTATTTGTGTCTTTGGCAGTGGCTCTGTCTGTTAGTCTTTATGTTCATTTCTCTTTTTTTTTTGTTTTGCTGTATTTTCCTATGATGATGTCAAAGTGACAAAATAAACAAATAACGCATTCAGTGCTATTTGTCTGCCAATGAATCTGTTTACCGAAGGCACTGGGAAATGTCTTAGGTTGTTTATGTTTCAATAGAATACTGCGAGTATGATCTGAAGTGATCATTACGTGGAAGTGGCAAAAATAAATAAATATAAAAAAAAGTATGGATGGAGTTAAATATTACTTAGATACCCTTCATATTCGAATACATCCATTGGGTTGGGCCATATGCAGAGTGGCGCAATAAAGCGAGAAATGTAAATTAGGTCATATAGACGTTCACCTGGAAAGATGTGTAACTTCTGTTTTGGAATTATCGTAGAAAATTTTATTTGCTAAAATTTGCCGTCATTTTTTGAAATGGATTTCAAAATTGTTTTTTTTTTTTTGTTTACAATGTACTGCTTTTTTTTGTTTCCTCGATACGTTCGTCCTCGAGATTTGTTGGTCCGTCTCCATAATTTATTCCCTTGCGCGATATGTTTCGCTTTTCATACTCTTCTCTGAATAGTTTGACCTTTGTGTGTGGGGATCCTCATTAGCCTGGAAATAGCCTGGATATTTTCTATCGATGTAGATTTCACGGATAGGCTCTACACGAGAGTAGGTCAACGATTTTTAATCGATTAAAAAAAAATCTTTGTATAAAAACTCCAAAGTCCATTTTTATTTTTTTTTATTTTATTTTTATTTAATTACAATACAAAGTAAATTTATATTTTAATTTTGGGTCCAAGGATAAACCGGGTGACACAGACCATATGTTTTAGATTTTGCAGCGACAGACCAAAGCCTCTGGTGGGAATCGAACCCACAACCCCCACGCTGATAGGCAAGCACGCTACCAACTCGCCTACCGGGGCGCCTCAAAGTCCATTTAAATTCACCTGGTCGTCAAATTCTCAAACCTACAAAGTTTTTATTCTGCTGTGGTTGTGCTTTCATCCTAGTATGGTAAAGTCTTATTTCCTTTACATTTGCCGGAAATTAATGCAGTTTTTATGTGTACGATGTCTTTTTTGGAGAACGCAGAAATAACATGACGTGAGAAAAATCGTTGACCCCACCTAATTTATGAATATGAGTCTACCTAGCCGTAAACTATATGAGCGATATTCTCCAAATACTCTGGCTAGGTCATGTCGGTCGTTTAAATCGAAATGCTCCAGCCAGTAAGGCTTTAGGCAACAACTTCAACAAAGGCGCCGACAGGGAATACCGAGACTCGGATGGAAGGACCAAGTTTGTCCCCTAACTGTTCTAACTACTATTGGGTTGAATTTTTATTTCCATAAACCCCAAAGCCGCTAACCCAACTCCAGAAAGAGAACTACATATTTCAGCAAGGAGTTCCTGTCCTACATCCGAAGCATTTCCATAAACAAATTACGGATACTCGATTTTCAATCATCCAACCTCAACATTTAAAGAGTCATTAGCGTTGAATTTATGGTTATGATGACTGTTAGCGTGCATTTCATTTATGTTTCTTCTTAGCTTCGCATTCGAGCCATTGTGCATGGCAATTGACAATAAATGTCAAATATAAACAAATACAATATTTGTTACAATAACAACAACAGGCAAAACATGACATGTTCAGATCCATAAATGGCAACGGGAGGAACGGAGGAAAACAATTGTGGGCATGTTTGATCGTTCGCTTGTACGTAATACATGCATAAATGGGGCGAAAACAACATTTATTAGCATTAGCCAAGCACATCAACGTCTACAACAACAAATTGCAAATTATAACTCTATAAACAGAAATTCAACCAAACGAAAAAAATATGTAAACAAATGAATATTTATTAATTTGTTAAAAAGGTCGGTTTGTTTGGCCATAAACATGAATTAGAGGCAGCATATCGGAGGATAACCCAGCAAAATATGTAGATGCCACTTCAATTAAGGAGTATAAATACCCACATCGATGAATGCAAGAGAACAGAAACATTTCGTAGGGGAGACGACCGACTTCGAATCCGTTGAGTCACATTTGAAATTTTGAGGATCTTTCAATAACGTATCACCTTCCCAATCCCTTTGCTGGGTTAACTGCGCGTTTTCTTGCACGATATCAACAACTGCTGAGTGGGGGGAACAGACATTTAGTTTTGTGAAATGAATTTATTTTTGCACGCTTTGATGGAGACAAATAATGATTGCGTGCAAACGAGCGATCTTGTTTTTCGTTATTTCTTTAACATTTTCACGGTTTCGTCGACCGCCAGTCTGTCCGTGCTCCGTCTGGGGCGAGCGCACATTAAAAGTTTTGCGCATGCGCGACCTACTGCACTCTAAACTACACAACAACAACAAAAAAGGAAAATAAACTTCATGAAAGCAACACAACAAGCAAGAAAAAAACACACGCCAATTGGTAGAATATGATGAAAATTTAAGGCGTTATGTGCACGACATTTTTACCGGCGTGTTTTTGTGCTCATACCTCATAGCTTACGTATGTATGTATGTGTGTGATGTAGATGTTGCTCTGAAAGTATGTCGTTGTTTTTTTGGCTTTCCAAACAAGGTTAAACCTGGTCAATTGGAAATTCATTATACATGACAAGGCAATGTAAAATAGTGCTCAATCCCACAACGAACAGTAGAGAAGAGTGAGAACATGAAAGACAAAAAATAAAAACTGGGGGGGGGGGGGGGTGAAAGTCCACATTATGAGTATAACAACAGTGGTAGGTCGGTTGGTTGGTGTTGCGATACTTTGGTAATTTATACTGGAAACTTTTAATAAATAACAACGACATGTCGTCCAATTAGTCATTGTTTATGAGATAGACTAGAATGCCACTTGGGAACTGCAGACACTGCAAATGTGCAAAGTGTGCAAACTACGGTTCCATAACAAACGGTGTCAAGCAGTGGCCAAGTATTATTAGAGGACATAAATACTCTTTATTAGTAATTAGATTTATAGAATATTTGGACGAAATTTTGCATAATTTTCTGTACAAAATTTGGTAGTCTTTTTTTTTAAAAAAAAAATCGTCGAAATTTTGTAATATCTTTTTTATAGAAAATTTCGTCGAAATTTTGTTGTCTTTTTATAGAAAATTTCGACGTTGTTTTTGTTGTTTTTTATAGAAAATTTCGTCGAAATTTTGTTGTTTTTTTATAGAAAATTTCGTCGAAATTTTGTTGTTTTTTTATAGAAAATTTCGTCAATGTTTGGCGAAATTTTGTAATGTTTAGAAAATTTCGTCGAAATTTTGTAATGTTTTTTTTATAGAAAATATCGTCGAAAATTTGTAATGTTTTTTTATAGAAAATTTCGTCGAAATATGATAATGTCTTTTTTTAAGAAAAAATCGTTGAAATTTTGCAGTCCTTTTTATAGAAAATTTCGTAATTTTTTTGATAATTTCGTCGAAATTTCGAAGGAGTTTCTCTGTTTTTAATTTTCTATAAAAAATTTCGACGAAATTTCTTATAGAAAATTTCATCGAAATTTCTTATAGAAAATTTCATCGAAATTTCTTGAAGTAAATTTCGTCGAAATTTCTAAAAGTAAATTTCTTAAAGTAAATTTCTTCGAAATTTCTTAAAGTAAATTTCGTCGAAATTTCTTAAAGTAAATTCGAAATTTCTTATAATTCCTATAGAAAATTTCGTCGACATTTCTTATAGAAAAATTAGTCGAAATTTCTTATAGAGAAATTAGTCGAAATTTCTTATAGAGAAATTAGTCGAAATTTCTTATAGAAAAATTAGTCGAAATTTCTTATAGAGAAATTAGTCGAAATTTCTTATAGAGAAATTAGTCGAAATTTCTTATAGAGAAATTAGTCGAAATTTCTTATAGAGAAATTTTTCGACGAAATTTCTTGTAGAAAATTTCGTTGAAATTTCTTATAATTCATATCGAAAATATCGTCGAAATTTCTTATAATTCATCTCGAAAATTTCGTCGAAATTTCTTATAATTCTTATAGAAAATTTCTTCGAAATTTCTTATAGAGAATTTCTTTAAAATTTCTTATAGAGAATTTCGCCGAAATTTCTTATAGAGATTTTCGCCGAAATTTTTCCATAGTTCTTAAGTTGAAATTTCTTATAATTCTTATAGAAAATTTTGTTAAAAATTTTGTATAGTTCTTATACAAAATTTCATAGATTTTTTTATTTTCTCATAGAAAATTTCGTCGATATTAACATAAATTATTTAGCATAAATTTAGTTCCCATCCACGAACAGACATTCTGTCAACATTTGCCCCTTCGTTTGTTTGTTCTCTCCCCAAAATGTTTTTCTTGGGAAATGCGTTTCTTTCGCCCCGTTGAGTTTACCTGTTCTATCCTGACAGCAGTCTGAAATTTCCACTTTTTTGTTTGCATATGTTGAAGCAATTTGCAAGCTGACATCAATCTACGTCTCTTTATTGTCTTACAATTTAATCTCAATGTCAATGTTTAGCAATTTGTCATTTCCGACTTAAGATGCATCAATTTCGAAGATACCTTCAGAGTTCTTGTATTGCATATAATGCGAAAAGTTTCACATGTTGCAAACATTTTCGCAAAAATCATCAACGAAGCGATGAACAATGACTCCTGACAGCCGCATGCATGGATGGACCTTCACATGGTTGCTGGCTGGCTGGTTGCTTGGCTGGTCGGACAAGGGAGCGAAATTAAAATTTTCAACATGTCAAGTTTTTAACAAGTTTCAACAGACATCAAACACACCAAAAAACAACAGGAACGAAATAAAACGCATTCAGTGTTCGTTTTCCTGCGAATACGCACACATGCTGTCAGGAGCAGGGCCAAAAAAAAAAGACCTGCAACATTTCAACATTGTATCCTCCATTTTTGGTTTGGAGAACAGCTGCCATATGTCAACACAATCCTTTTTAAAAACCAAAAACAAAAACACATTTCTGTTAAAGCTAACTGCAACACTAAACTAAAGAAACATCAGTAGAAATTTGTTGACGGTTTGTTTACACCGATAGACACATTGAATGGCATATTAAAACAGACATAAAAAAGGACAGAAAATGCCTTAAATGTTTTCAAATAAAAAACGAGAACCCTCGATTTAAACGCATGTGATTATGTTAATTTTCGTTGCAAACCCTTTCCTTTTTGGTAGAATCGGTGAACCGTTCAGTTAAGTGTTTGCGTTAAACGTGCCGGAGGAGTTTGAACACTGTGTTGGAGGACAGAAAGGCAGTGGAACACAATTGTTCAAAGACCTGGCCAAAATGATTATAAACACCCGCTGTCTGTTGGCAAGTTCCATATTTAGTGACACAAATACGATTTTTTTGCCAAAGTTCTTGTCTTCTTTTTTTATTTCTGAAACACATTGTACGGTTATGATGGATGCCATACAAAGTTGGCTTGTTGCTAATTGAGGTTTTATTAAAAATGCAGATGCTACATTGTTGCCTTTGTACGAAAGGAGCAGTGCAAAGGCACTGAGTCAACAAAAACGAGGAATTTTAGATGAGAAACGCTTTTTGTGCATTTTCAGTTTTTTACAGAAAACAACCTCCAGAGAAATGTTGACTCAACTTAGTTGACAAATTTTCTGAGAGAAAGTCATGTGACTCAGCTAAGCTGACACACATTTTCTTATAGAAAATTTTAAGGCTCAGCTAAGCTAAGACACATTTTGTTGTAGGAAATTGAGTGACTCAGCCAAGCTGAGACACATTTTCTTATAGAAAACGTATCACACAATTTTGTACAGGAAAATGTGTCTCAGCTAGGCTGAGTCACACAGTTTTCTCAAAGAACATGTGTTTCAGCTTGGCTGTGCAAAACGGTGTCTTAGCTTAGCTGAGCAACACAATTTTCCATAACAAAATGTGTCTTAGTCGCACCATTTTCCATACGAAAATCTGTCTAAGCTTAAGAAAATTGTGTGAAACATTTTCGTAAAGAAAATTTTTACTCAGCTAAGTCGAGGCACATTTTCTTAAAGAATTACATTTTCTTAAGCTGAGACACATTCTTCTATAGAAAACGTTTGGACTCAGTGCATTTCGTTTTAGTCACTCAACAAACCCTGATATGGTAAATTAATTAAATATCTGCAACAGAATTCGTTTAAGAAAAAAGGAAAACATAAAATACATTTAACCCGTTGAAGTCAGGCAGCAAATGTCGGTCATTGCATCTCATCACGCAGAGCCACAAAGCAAAGAATTTCACCAAACACAAGGCATAAGAATGACATGCCCCAAAAAGGAAAATATCAGCACAGAACAGACAACTTAAACAGATACCCCCAAAAACAATAAACAAATTAACGTCGACGCATGTCTTCAAAAGTGTGAGAATTCATCGAATTGTTTTTTTTTTATTTTATTTCATTTGCATTTTGCGGTTTATTTGGCGCAGACATCTCTATGGTTTTCTTGGTGTTTGGTGAATTACAAAGCGTTTAAATGGTTTAAAATTTATTGATGCAACACATGTTGCCATTCACAACGGCGACATGATCATCTCTCGGCGTTATTTCGTCTCCCCATATAGGCTGAGCAAAGCCAGACAGACATGATCGAATGAAAAATGAGATCATGATCATGGTTAACAAGATGAAATAGGAATTATTTATTGAGTTTGTTGAAGTGGTTTTTTGTTGTTCTTTTTTTATTTAAACAAAGGCAATTAAATTGAGTAAAATAAAACGAATGTTTCATTTTTTTTTTGTTTGGTCTTGAAGCAAAACAGAAGATGATCAGTGGCGACAATAGCGCAGGTTGGCGTAGGGCGATTGGGTTTGATGCCCTACAAATATTGGAGACAAGGTATTTTGTTAAAGAATCTCACACAATCTCAAAAATTTCTGCTAAAAGCAATAGTGTGATCACAATTTTACAAAATTACTTTTTTTGTATTAAAACACATAACGACAAAAACTAAGCTTTGTTATTGGATATGCGTTGCAATCACGTTTTTTTTTTATTTTTTTATTAGTTCCATTTAATTTCCTTCTAAGAAAACTTCAGTCGTCATCTGCCCGCCACTGCGTGTAGGGTGAACTTAGGCAACAGTAGAACAGAATTTCAAGAGTTAGACTTAAATATTTTTTTTTTTTGTAAATGTTCCTCATGCCCTTTTTGATGTCATCGATTCTTTGTTGGACAACGAACACTCATCTGCCATACGAAACAAATGTCGTTTGTTCTTGTGCCATTGACATGATATTGTGGCTCATGTACTTGCGCTGCTCTGTGATATATATATATATATTTTTATATATATATATCCACAGATGTCTGTATATATAGAATGAGGTGAATGTTCATTTAATGGCCATAAACTAAAAGCGAAAAACAACAACTACAGCCTTAAAGAATTTCCAATTGCATTGCAACAGATGTTTGATTTATTTTTGTACAGAAACCAAAAAGGAGATGAACAAAACTAAACCTCAAAGATATTTGATATATGATAATTTCATGGCCAATAAATTTTAATTTGCTAAACAATTAAGTAGGATGAGGGGATTTCTAGAAAAGCATTATCCGTTCGGAAATAGCTTTAAACAGTGGGCGACCACATCCCAGGATAATATTCTGGCAAGAACATCGAATATGTTTCGTTAAATCAAGTAAAACTTCCCCAGAAAAGCACCAACAAGATGGGAGAAACGTTTTTTTATTTTATTTAATTATACTTAAACTAGTAAGTTGTAATGCGCCTATGGCGCCCGTTGAAATACGGAAAAAAAATTTTGTTGAAAAAAAAATTTTGTTGAAAAAAAAAATTTTGTTGAACAAAAAATTTGGAAGAAAAAAAAAATTTGGAAAAAAAATTTGGTAAAAAAAAAATTTTCTTGAAAAAAAAATTCTGTGGAAAAAAAAATTTTGCTGAAAAAAAAAAATTGTTAAAAAAAAAAAATTTGGAAAAAAAATGTTGTCGAAAAAAAAAATTTGTAAAAAAAAAATTTTAAAAAAAAAACTTTGGTAAAAAACAAATTTTGGTAAAAAACAAATTTGGGGAAAACACAATTTCTGTACAAAAAAAATATTATTTTTTTTATTATTTATAGAATTATAGAATGCCTATTTAAATTCCTGACAGAGTCAGTGAATCAGTGTCGAGGGTAAATATATATTAAGAAGATATTAGATAGCAGTAGGAATATTTTGAAATCCTACAAATATGGTTAAGTTACAGAATAGTAGCAAAGATATGATGAGTCCAATACAAAAACGAATTTGAGGAAACTAATAAGGGTGACATTTGCAGCCATTTGCTTTATAAGCCGGTGAGATTCGTGGCATGTGTCAAAATAAAAAAAAATTATTTCACTTGCAAACGTTGTTTAAGATGCATGAAAACTATCGATGTTATCGATAACTATGAGGATGCCAAACTGTGTTGATATTTCTGCTCAGTTAGGTTTGGCAAGTCATCATGAAGAGTTTAACCAAAGTGTGGAAATTTACTTTGAAAAACATAAATCTGTTCTCAAAATTAATTTTACGATCCTTAAAAAGGGAAAAATGCTTTTAAAAAATATTAGAGATCGCGTCACCCCCTAGATATTTAGAAATTTTCGAAATTTTGGGGTAATTTTAATTTATTTTTTTTATTTTTATGAGTTTCCGATCGATAAATGCTCTGAATTTTAATTCCGAATAGACCCAAATAAATGTAAAAAAAAAATTATGATCGAAAAATAGCAAAAAGTAAAATAACCCAAATAAAAAATAAAAATTTACCATAACAATTGAAATTACTACCAAATCTACAAATATTGGTCGATCATCCTCTTCTTTGCCTCAAATACTTTTATTTGGGTACTGAACTAGCCAAAATTGAATAAGTTTAATTGAGTTGATGGATTAATTTTAAGGATTTCTTCCTAATCAACACCAAAAACAAAAATTAAAAACTTGTGAAATATTAAAGAAAACAGCTTTCCTTTTTCCCCCTTATTACACCGTGTTACAAAAAATAGATTTTTTTCTGTCCTATGAACCAAATTTACTTTTTCGGAAAGGGGATACAAAATGAAAATACACGTGTATCGGCGATTTTCATGTACACGTCAGAATTTTTTTTTTTAAGTTTGAAGTATAAAGCTTGTAGTGGCCTGTGTGAAAGCCTTTCGACCGATTTTAAACCCTTTTTCAGTGATAAATTTTTGGCAGGCAGACTCATGGAAATGTCTGTATCACGTCAAATTTTTTAAAAACAATTTTTATCAATTCTCAGATTTTCCCCAATTTTTATTATTTTTTAAAAAAAAAATATTTTTTTCACTTTTCTTAGCATAACTTGAAGAGACTCCAAATTTTGAAATTTATGAAAAAAAAATGTTTTTTGAACTGAAACCTGAAAAAACGATAACCATTAAAAAAAAAAAAAATTAGGAAAATCTGAGAATTGATAAAAATCTATTTAATTTGACGTGATACAGACATTTCCACGAGTCTGCCTGCAAAAAATCAGCTCGATTGGATCACTGAAAGGGTTAGGCCACTACGAGCTTCATACTTCAAACTTAAAAAAAAAAAAATTCTGACGTGTTCATGAAAATTGCCCATACACGTGTATTTTTATTTTTTATCCCCTTTCCGAAAAAGTAAATTTGGTTCATAGGACAGAATGTGTGTAACACGGTGTTATCGATCCCAAAGTACATTTCTAGCCGAGTGTGAAATTTTCAAATTCTCAAAAAATCCACCCTAGATTTAAAGATTTGATTTATTGAGACTTATATTATAATTTAAAGATAACAAGGTAACATTTTTAAAGCTAAATTAGAACTATGGTGGTATTATTCTCTTCACCCTAATGCACAATGAATAACTACCGTCTACGTTGGACGTCGCTGTTTCTCTATGGCCCTGAAATCAGTACATTTTCAGTACAAAGTGAAATTTGGATCCAATTGAACCAATTTCACCCCTCTTGTGGGAATCGGTGATCAGATTTTAGGCCATCACATATTTAAACTCACACATTCTTGCGCTCTACAGCACTAAAATCTAGATTTCACTATTACGTAAATATATCTGCACTTGCGATCAATGCCACCATCACCATCATTAAAATAAATTTCCTTCGAATTTGGGGAAAAACAAATATTTACATATATTTTCATTTAAAATTTATTTCGTTTTAATTGAGTATACGAGGAAAATGAAATTAAGCCAAAAACAAACAAGAAACCAACAAAACTAGACATACAGAATATTTCAAAGGGGGGCGCCAATTAAGAATTGTATTTCGATGAAATCACCAAACATAAAATATCGTATGGCGTCAATGATTCATTTTTAGTTGGATGAGAACATAGATGAACTGAAACTTATTTATTCACTCACTATAAGCAGACTTCAGACTGTCATACACAAAAAAAAAAGTAACAGAATATCTTTGGAAACAGAATATATTTACTGACATAAATGGTGATGGGACACAAAAATAAATTGTATCAAATATTAAAAAAAATGTCTTCTGTCACATTCATACAAATGGAAAATGAAACTAAATCTTAAAGTGTATAAATAGTTTTCATTTCCACTGAATTTCGTTGAAATTTGGTTGTCATTTTTAATAATTAAATGGTTTCTCATGAGGTGTTCGTTGAGACATCACTGACATGTTTTTTTTTTTTGGTTACAAAGTGTTCCATGTGAGATGTCGGTGGTGTTTCAAGATATGTACATGCATGCACTCTAAGTGAACATGGATGTTATTTCATGTTTAATGGGAGGCGAGGGAAGTACACACAAATAAATGGAGCCGAGCGCTAAAAGGCTGTAATAAAACCTTGATTTTTAATGATAATATTTCAATGTAACACACCTGACATGTGACATTGGATGTGCGAAGCAAAGTAATCAATTGTATGCAGCTATTATTAGTATCTGTGAAGGCATTGGCAAAGGAATCATGTTTCAAGAAAACAAATAATCTTCAAAACGAAAACCCGCACAAAAACAAAGTATCCAGCATATACAGGGTCCGCCAACTAACTTTTTTTTTTGGATAATTCTGTAAAAAAAATGCTTCGGCCACGGAACGTATTCTTGACCCGAAAATGATTTAGTTTGCTACTGAACTACATGAATTAAAGATATTTATTTATTTACAATACATGAATTACATGTTCTCGTTTAAGACCTTTTGAAGTTTGTGTTTAGAACATATTTTTGGTTTTTGAATGAAAAGTCAGACTTCCCATATAAGTCCTTCCAGTAGGCCTTTTCACAAAAGGCCTTCGCACAAAAGACCTTTTAAAAGGCCTTCACAAAAGACCTTCAAGAAGACCTTCTCACAAGACTTTTTCGAAGGCCTTCGAAAATAGGAGACATTGTGCTCATTCAAAACGATCCCACAAATTCAATCTCTTGTCCGTACTCACCTTTAAGTTTTTAAAAAACCAAGTTTTTTATAATTATTTAAAAAAAAAGTTCTGTATAATTGTATTAGTCTAACTAAAATGTAATGTAAGCATGTATGATTGACCACACAAAAAACTGTCTCCTTTTAAATTTCGCTCATTTTAAATGCGTACAGCTTTCGTCAGTCCTCGCCACGTAAGTGTGACCTCTGTACATTAGAATATGTGTTAGGACGGACACACACGTACAGTTGTAACCGCCAGATTTAACTGTATGTGTGTGGGTGGTCTATGTCACGACTTTTTGATATTTTCCATATCTAAGAATTGAAACTGGGAGTAGTGCGTCCGTGGTGTGAAAGGTAATGCGTGTGCATATCACAGGGCAGAACCCAGTTTGGCATTCTGGTAAGACCATCAAACATTTTTTAGCTACTGCTTCCACCTAGTAAATGTTTGCCTCTTTACGAGTAAGAGAGTAATCTCTAAGCCAGTTAACACTTCTCTAGAAAAAGCCTGAGCCCAGTTAATGAGTACATAAATAATTTAGTACACCGCTAACTATTCGAGAGAAGCTTCATGGAAAGTTAGGGGAAATATGTGTATAAGTACCTTCCCCTTTGAAACCAATAAAGAAAGTAGACATTTTGTCTTCAGCAACATTTCCTACACTTTCCAAGGGGATACACCAACGTATTTCTCACAATTTCTTAATCCGTACTAAATTGACACTATGTGCCTTTCAGCACTTTGACAATAATTTCGAGCACAACTATTAAGTTTTATGCAAAATATCGTTCCTAATTGAAAACAACATAAAATAATTCTCTGAAGTGAGTTCACACGTTCGATGGAACATATGCCTGTCAGCACACAAGTTGTAGTATCCAAGTTCCGCTTAACTGTGGCCCGAAACACATTCATATTTCCTCTCCTCCGTTGGAAGCCATTTGTAATACGTTCACAGTTAAGTCATTACTCATACGCCTCGTTACATTTCTGTTTTCGTCTTCTTTGCGTACGTGCGTTTAAGTGTCTTTATTTGAGTAACGTAGAATATGCCATGTTCGGATATAATTATGTTGGCAATTTCTCCAGTTTTTATTCTCGACAAAGGGCCCATAACCCCTTCCTACTGCTTTCATATTCTGAAATGAGGGTAATCTGTTCCAAGTGGCTACGGCTTGCTGTTGAACAAAGACCCAGAAATATATACAATATGTTGGCAAAAAAAAAAATTAGAAAAATCCCATGTGCCTTTAATGTACATTTTCATAAATAATACAAAAAAAAAAGGAAAGACAGAAATTATGTATCTAAGTATAGATATGAATATTAGAATGGGTCGGAGAAAATGACAGGTAGACAGATATTTGTATATTAGAATCTGTGGCAGAAAAAATGTGTGGTAAAAATATCACAATTTGACTTTCAGTTATTTAGGGATTGAAAATTAAAAAAAAGGTGTCTCATCTTCTACGGGCCATATACAGGTCACAAAACATCTTGTAAGCCCTTGTAATGGTGAATTAATCCTGGAGAGAAACATCAAAAGACAAAGAAACCTTTAAGCTTTCTAGTGAAATTATTCCAACAGGAGCGATCGCTCACATTTTCTGATGTCACTTAAGCTCGCTTAAGTCCTTAAGCTTTACAAATCTGAGATTGAAAGCAGAGACCCTTCATCGATTAAAAATTTATCTCTAATAAGTGAACAGATTTGGGTACAATTTATGGAAGGCCTTTTGTAAGGACTTTCTGAAGATGCTTTTGTTTCTACAAGTCCTGTCTAGACGTTCCGCTAATACTCCAATGCAACCTACAAACTAGATCTTGTACGGCATCTCTCCCAGAAGGAAGTTGTCTAGTCGCTGGAGTGTATCCTCAGGACTGAGTTTCAGCAAGAAATCTCAGGATTAAAATAATTCGAATTTGGGGACGCCGATACACTCGAATTGATGTATCATTTACGATGGAGCTTCTGCGATGGCGATACCTGTGATTGCTGACAAATGGCACTGGTCAACGAATTTTCATTGGAGGAGGATTAATGGGTACATTTTTCAGTGACGATGATTTTTTCGATGAATGCCTTTCCGGCCTATTTAATGTCTGGTATTGGGCATTTGCAACATCTGCCAATATGGATGGAATTGACAGTCGTCTAGATTTGATTCTCACGGATATATGTGACCAATCACATGATCTGGAAGACCTTCAAGAGAATATCCTGTAATAAACATTTAATAAGAAATATTGGCAACAATAGCTGAGACCACATGACATCTCCGGAATCAAAATAAACACCAATCTAAATAAATCTAATCTAGCTCAGCTTGTTCGACCCCTTACGTCATGTACACTATCAACGAGTTGCTTGTCCTAGCCAAAAATCAGTCAGCCACTAATAACCGTTGAGGGAAAATTAACTAAAAAATTATCTATACAGATCTCGCTGAACCGTCACAACAAAATAAATTCTTGTTTAGGGGAAAAAATAAATATAGATGGCACCCACATTTTTTTTTTTTTATTATTAATTATTTGCTTGACGCTCCTACGCTCCTAAAAATATCATATGAGGACCTGCATGCAACATCTATCACCGAGTTTGGAAGAGGTGCTCTGGTGTGGACACTATCTGACTGTAACATCAGTGATAGATGAAGGTTATTTAGAAACTAGTAAGTTGTAATGCGCCTATGGCGCCCGTTGAAATATGGAAAACAAATTCTGTGGAAAAAAAAAATTCTGTGGAAAAAAAAAATCTTGTTGAAAAAAAATTTTTTCTTGAAGAAAAAATTTTTGTTGAAAAAAAAATTTTGTTGAAAAAAAAAAATGTTGTTGAAAAAAAAAATATTGTTGAAAAAAAAATTTTTGTTGAAAAAAAAAAATTTGGAAAACAAATTTTGTAAAAAAAAAATTTTTGTTAAAAAAAAAAATTTTTTTTTAAAAAAAAATTTTTGTTAAAAAAAAAAATTTGTAAAAAAAAAACATTTGTAAAAAAAAAATTTGGTACAAAAAAAATTTGGGGAAAACACAATTTCTGTACAAAAAAAAAATATTTTTTTTTTTATTATTATTATTTATAGAAAATTATAGAATGCCTATTTAAATTCTTACGTACTGCGTGACAGAGTCAGTGAATCAGTGTCGAAGGTAAATATATATTAAGATTCCTACACTAAGCTCTGGTCCTTCTAGCTATTGTCGAGCTTTTAATGCTTTCACAACTATAAAGACACAGAATCAAATTCATTTCTTTGCGAATATTATTTCCTCTTATATACATTAAATATATTTAATCGAATTCATAAAAATATACCCTCTGTCTATACTTCCCGTGACATTGTGGAACACAATCCTTAATCGAGGGAAATACGATTTTACCCGACCCGGGTATTTGCTGAATCTGTTAACGGTGAGTGCTCTAATGTACATTTGTTTAGTATTTCAAATTACCATTCATGAAATGTCAACTGCCATTGTTGCAATGAAATATTTTCTCTCAGTGTATCGCAGAGTATACGTACAATACTGGGCTGTTTGTTCTCAAGTGTTATCGTGTGAGTGTGTATCGCCATATGCTTGTGTGTGTGTGTGTTCAAGAAATGAAAGACTCCTCCAATGAAAAGGATATAATGAGTGATGAAAACAAAAGAAGATGTCGACGTACCCACACATAGACATACACATGCATACATACGCAAGAAATATACCGGCAACGACAGCATTCCACATATGGCATAAAAGAAAAATGTATCCGATACTATTAATAATACTTGAGCCAACGTCTTTCTAGGTTAAAAATGAACTTAATTTAACGTCACTTCATTCTAGACAACATTTTGTCATACACCCACCATTCACGCCAACAGGACACTCGCTGTAGGAGGATATAGAGCGGCAGTCAGAATGCTTAACACCCTTGGCTGATGATGAGGTCGTTTACATGGGTGTGTGTCTTGTGCCGCCGTATCTGTTGCCGCACTCAGTTAATTTATGCCTTTCACTAGTTACGTGAGTGAGTTCCAGCAACTGTGACTAAGGAGGAGGCGGCGACTTGCCTTCGGTGGATATCAGCCACAGGAGGCACCAAACAAAGTAAACTTCGGCACTGGAACGTGTGCTTAAGTATCTACGCGTATGGCTCCAATCTATGTGTGGTGACTGTCGGTCTGTTTGCTCGATTTGGAAGGGGTGGGGGGAAGCTAAATGTTTTATACATTGTATCCTTTTGTTTGAATGTTTCGTGTGTTTCCGTATGTCACCAACATCATCTTAATAAAGGCACAAATTATGCCTCCAGTATCATATGGACGACACACTTACACGTTCCCCTGCATGTTCTGATGCTGTTTCTCTGCGATCTGTTTGTTTAGCATCGGTTTTTTTTTTTTTTGGTTTTTCTTGGTGCAAAGTATGAAATAAAACACGTCTAAAACAAACATTCAGCGAAGAATAAAAATGGTTGTCAATATGTCTGCCAATGCTGCTTTCAGTGAATAGTCATTAACCTTATTTTGTTCAGTCTGTTGCAGCGTTTCTCCTTCGGCATTCAAATGAGAATGGTGATGAAAAGATATGAACGCAACAAACGAATAACACACAACTTCAATAGATGTAAAACACAGCAAGCACAGTGATTCGAAGAGATCTTTTTATCAGTACCCATGGAAAATGTTTCTTGCTTCGTTCATTAGAATGAAACTTACCGACAACACTACAATGTCACAAGACATTCAGATTCAAATAGATGGTTCTCTGTAAATATGCCAGTCCAAAGCCAAAAAAATAATTCAGATTCGTATTCAGATTCCTGCCTCTGAATGAGAAAAACATGTGTCTATGACTATTTTCTCACACCTAACACATAATCGACGAGTCGGTTCATCGGCCATTGCATCCTAAACATCCGCAAAGAACGGATTTTTGGAAATTCGGTATTGGGGATTGGAAGGGGATAAAAATAGGGGAAACAAAAATTCGCAAAAAATTCAAATATTGTATTTTTTTTTTTTGGAAAATTGGTCCACGACTACGATTGGCAACAATAGGTAGAAATAAGTTAGATATAGGACGAAAAAGGGGACGAAACGGGTTAAAAAAGGGGATGAACAAATAAAAAAGGGTGAAAAATGTAAAAAAAATGTGAAACAAATTTTTGTAAAAACATGTGGATAATGGTCAGAAAAGAGACGAAAAAGTGGCAAAAACGTACCAAAACGGGATAAAAAAAAGTACAAAAGGTGAAAAAACAAAAATGTATGAAAACAATTCTAATCTATAGGAATGAGCCCAAAATCGAAATAATTGAAAATGGGACTAAAACGGGCCCAAAACTGGTATAATATAATTAAGAAATAATCTACAACAAGAGGAAATGAAGTAGAGATGGGACGAAAAAGGGGCCAAGACGGGATAAAAAAGTTAAAAAAGGGTGGGGGGTGTGGTAAACAAAATTAAAAATTTGTTGGCAATACAAGTTGATAATAGTTAGAGATCGATCGAAAAGTGAGAAAAACGTACCAAAAAGGGATAAAAAAAAGTACAAAAGTGAAAAAACAAAAAAAAAGGAAACGACAGGAATGGACATAAAATTGGATGCACAAAAGAGGGTTCAAAACTGGTATACTATGAATGCGAAATAATCTACAACAAGAGGAAATGAAGTAGAGATGAGACGAAAAAGGGGCCAAGACGGTTAAAAAGTTAAAAAAAATGGGGGGGAAAACCAAAATTAATTTTTTTTGGCAATAAAAGTGACAAAGAACGTACCAAAAAGGGATACAAAAAAGTACAAAAGTGGAAAAACAAAAATGTGTGAAAAAAAATGTAATCGACAGGAATGGGCTCAAAATTGGGTGTATGAAAGAGGGTCCAAAACTGGTATAATATAATTAAGAAATAATCTAAAACAGGAGGAAATGAAATAGAGATGGGACGAAAAAGAGGCCAAGACGAAATAAAAAAGTTTAAAAAAGGGGGGGAAAAACAAAATTAAATTTTTTTTTGGCAATACAAGTGGATAATAGTTAGAGATGGATCGAAAAGTGACAAAAACGTACCAAAAAAAAATGGAAAAACAAAAATATGTAAAAAAAAAAATGTAATCGACAGGAATGGGCTCAAAATTGGATGTATGAAAGAGGGTCCAAAACTGGTATAATATAAATGAGAAATAATATACAACAGGTGGAAATGAGTTAGAGGTGGGACGAAAAAGCGGCCAAGACGGGATAAAAATAGGACCAAATATGGAGAAAACATTAAAAAGCGAGTAAAACTATTTTTTTTTTGGCAAAAACAAGTGCTATCATCCACATTACAATGGCATTTCAATTTGCCAGAGCAATTAATGTCCTTGGTGAGTTCGTAAACTACGTTGTTTAATCAAACCTAGCCTTGATACGAGTCTAACCAAATCGTCAAATAATTTGATTCGAAAGGAAATTTCCTTTCATTTACTTAAAGAACAATTAATGTCCTTAGTGAGTTCGTAAACTACGTTGTTTAATCTAACCTAGCCTTGATACGAGTCTAACCAAATCGTCAAATATTTTGATTCGAAAGGAAATTTCCTTTCATTTAATTAAATTTTTAAATTTCACATCTTTCCAGATCCATGATGACCCATGTTAAACACCTGTGAACCACTGTTCCGAGTAATTATATGGTAGCCATCATGTCTCGTCGGATTTCAATGTATACAAACGACATTCACAATATTTCTTGTGCTGATGCTTTTGGACAAATATAGAAACTTTTAAATTGTATGAAATCTGTTTGTTTTTCACATGAGCTATTGTTGTTTTTGTTGTTGTCATTAATTTTAAGCTGTCATATGTCAATATTAAAACTCTTTGGCAAAACATGACATTGATTAATGTTGTGTATAGATTCTCAGCCTCCCGCCACTTCTCTTCCGCGTAGTTACCTCATACTAAGGCAGACAAAAAGTTTTGTTGCCAGTTTTGGTGTTTGACACCTAAGCCTTCGAAGTGTTATAATGTACGTGAGTGAGTGTGTGTTTGTGTGTGTGTTAAGCACGTGTATTGTGATCGTCTGTGGGGAAGATTTGTCTAAAACACCTTTAAGCTGCTTAAGGCTCTTAATAGTCACAGCCGCCAGCAGACGGAGCACCATAAGCAAGGGCACTAATGCTCATCATCCATTCGGTGTTTTTCAACCAGCAATTTGTTGGCCAACAATGTCGCTGTAGCTGCGGGCCTTGGTTGCACTTCAGACGGAGGGAACAACCGCCGATGCATTTGATTAATGAATCATTTGTTTGGAGTGCATTTGTTGTGTTTTCACAAAACAAAAACGATCATTTTCAGCTTTACCGGCAAAATATAAATTAAGTTTTGTATTTTTTTTTTTTATGTTGCGAAAAGAAATTCATTAATTTTTGGGGGATTTTGTTCCGTTCCAATGGCTGGCCGGTTGGGTTGTCGGTCTCCTGCAATGTGTTGACATGCTGCTCATTAGCATAATTTGCAACTGCATCTTGTGGCCGTTTCTTCTTCCGTATCTGGTTTTTCGGTGTTTTGTCTGAACTTGAAAATATTTGTTTTTGCCCAGCATAAAAAGTTTTAAAGCGAAAAAAACAAATATTTAACATTACATCAATCTTTTGTTTTGAAGAAATTTGTATGCAGCATTGCAAGTCAGCGGCCGGACTATGGGTTTTGTGGTCAATTTGTGAATATGACAAGGAAACCCAGCAAACCCAGTGGATGCAGGCAAGTAAAATGTGTGGTGCCCGTGGACTATTTAGCTTGATCTATTGGAAACAAAGAAAGGAGAACCGACTACAATAGCATGCTTTTAATACTTCATAGCGGCAATAAATAAAGAAAATCATATGTTTTAAATATTTTAAAACTCATTCTAGCCAATACAGCACTGGATCTATTGAGAGCCTACTTCTTCATGTACAATCAGCAGAAATTGTGTGCACAATTTTTAAAGAGGTCGGCCGAGCAGTATCATTGGCCCTCGCAGTGGACGACAATTTCTGATGGCACTGACAGAAATAATATAGAAACTGGATGACCATCGACTTAAGGTGTGCAAGCCAGCGGATATAGAAGGTATTCATCTCGAATCAGCTGCAAAATTACGATTAAAAAACTCAGGCTGGCTGCTGCATTTGCTATGAACTTAGATAGATCTAGTTAGGAGTTAATATCGAAATTAGAATTTAATCATTGTTTTGTCTTTCGTTTGAAAGAACGAATAGATCGGTACTAAAATAATTACCATTTCTGATAGGCAGGGTTTCCGTATAATAACACTGGAAAAAGAGAATTGATAACGGAGGGATTCACCATCTTCTCGAGGTCTTTAAATGACCATCACACACGTTTAAAAAGAGTTTATCTTTATAGCTTAAAATCATAGGTCCTGATTAATGGGGTTGAAAATTATATCCTAATGAATTTTAGAGAAGTTTTTTTGAGGAGGAGAAATTTTAATTTCGCACGACAGACAACTTTTCAATGCTATGAACTCTGATGTAACTGAGGATTTGGTGGCAGTATGTATAATGAAAATAGACCATTAGCACCTGCAGACTTCGTTGGAGAAGACAAGATAGTATAACTTCAAGATGCAGGCGCTGGTGGTTTACCATCTGAGGTGTTTGTGGTGGAGAATAATGGGATACTCAGTGTACTATGACCTCAACAAACAAGAAGACCACACGGTTTGCCTCCATCGTCATGGTTCAACTTTACTTATAATATGAACGACTTACATAGGGGCCTGCCAAATCTGGAGCTACATTACTAGGTTGTTCCAATGTTCAAAGGAAAAAACATCGCATGCAAACTGGGTAAATAAACTAACAAAAGCAGTGTTAGGAGAGTTTGTGAATGAGAATTGTATACGATGTATGGAAGAATGTGCACAAACGGTGAACACTGATGACGAATGTCATCTGAGAGTTGGAAATCTATTAAAGTCCCCTAATGCACATCTTCAAAACTATTTAATATAGCAGACGATTGCGAAGCTATATAGCACTGCAAGAAATCTTTCGCAAAATACAAACACAATCTCCGCGATGGATCGTACCTTGTGGTGAAGCCGTTAGAGTTCCAAAAAATCTTGACCTCGTTGCCAAAGTTAATGTTCCATAAAAGTGCAGGAGTTGCCACCCAAAACGTGGGCATCGCTTGTAATGTTGCACATGTGAAGATACAAGTGCCGACACATAGTTGTTACAGACTGGAGCTAGAACAGATTTTAGAAATTCGCCACGCAAACTCTTAATTATGAAAATAACGAAAATTTATCCAATTTTGACTTTGAAAAATAACTTAATATATAAATAAATAATTAAAAAAAAACATTAATAAATAAATATTTTGTTTAAATAAATAAATAAAGAATTGGACCAACTCGCCTAAGACCTATGGAAAGGTCTCCACATATTTCATTTTTGAATAGGTTTCCTGATGTCTTTGTCAGTTGAGCCACATAGAAAACAGAAACCTGCAAAACAACTTTTAATTTGTTGATTTTGTCCAGGCTCCAAATTTGATGTGCCTACGAAATTCTGCGATGAAACAGGTGAATAAAAAAACAGAATATAGACCTTTTTTGAGGACTGTTTGATTGCATTGCTCACTTACTGACCCTCAGTAGATGAGCGACGAATGGTTTTGTTCGTAGCGAGCGGACAGTAAGAGATCGAAACGAAACGAAAAAGAGGACACTTCATTTTTTCGGTCTTGTCAGTGGATGGGCATATTTTGGGAGCTTGGATTTTAAGATATTTCCCCCCTTGATTTTGTTTCTCAAAAATTCGATTTACATGATTTATTAACATCCTACATTTACATTAGACATAAAAATCAAATAATAATAACTAAGATTCACAAATAAAACCCTATTAATTGTAGAACGATACTTTTAGCTCATGGGAAACTGTTGTACTTGTTCTCACCCTTAATCTCTGTTTTCCTGCCAACAAAAAAACACTCTAAAGTCATATTGTCATAGGGGTTCTAGTGCAACAAACTACCCACATTGTGTAATAAGAAGTCCTTGAGACAATTCGACACACCACATTATCGTTGTACTGATGGACAATTTTTTGCATTTACATTTGTGTTGACCAAACAGATTTTGAAATGAAATAATGTGGAACGAATTGTTTGTATGCCAGGCGCACAGGCATGACTAATTTAAACTAGTTCCAAAATAGAATAAATATCAGAGGGAGTATTTAATGCTGTAAACTATATGTGAAAATCGAAAATTATAAATAGTATGACAAAGAGGGTGACAAAGAGGGTGAACTTAACAAGCAGAATTATGACTTCAAAAGTAACAAAGGTCTATTAATAAACATGATAAATTGTTGGATAATCTAATAGAAGAATTTCCATCTCAATATCTAATGACAGCACATGGGCTCAAGAGTCATAACTACCGGATAAGACCATCCAGACCTTTGTCAGAGACGCCGAGTGGTTCCATGATAGAACAATTTCTACTAAACGTAGATCTTCGAAACTACTGAGCCTATTGGTAGACAATTCACTAAGTGCTCATCCTGTGTCAACACGAGGTGAGTTACAGGGTGTCAGGGTGTTGACCATTTGGGAATTAACGAGGAGGAATTAAACTTTCAGAAAAGTGAGAAATTTAAAACCATCAACCATCTCGGTGGCGAAAAAATTCTCTGGCCTTGTAACTTTTACAAAACTGAACTAATTTCATTGTAACATGACTTCTCTTCAGGAGGAGTTGTTCAGTCCATTCGGTGTGAATAAATTAAAAAAAAAGCAATAGCACACATAAGAACTCACCAACAACCATTACCCTCTGTTTATTCTCGGCTGTGCAGATAAATCGCTGGCAATCTGACTCACACTGTCTCCCAAATCTCATGCTGGGCATTGGCTAAATTCACAGCTTTTGTGTACAATTTATGTTGGGGTCTTTGCAGCATCTCCACGTCAACTCTTAATATTTTAATTGTTTTTTTTTTATGTGGCTTATGTTTGTGGCCCCTTGTGTTCGCAAAGAGTTATGGCCCATAGAATATTAGCATATGATATTGAATTTCATGTTTATATGGGCCAACAGGACTACTGTTGCAAAATAAAGCTACCGCAGCATCATCTTTGCCATACAGATAATCATTGGGATATAAGGCGGGTATTTGTTTTTTCTTTTTCCTCGTTCCTTTGTCAGCGTTTAAAGAAAACAAGAACGTTTTTTGGTTTTTATTTGTTTGTGGTGTTTCAACGCTCATTTAGTTAATGACATTTTGCTGGCCTTTTTCACATTTGGGCTTAACTAACTACTGATTGTTTAGTCGAGCCTCTGTGGGGAATATTTGGCCGAGTTGTGTTGGTCCGCCAAGTGTACAACTGGTTAAGAAGGCGACTGTCTGCTGTCGTCTGTGGTTCTAAGAGATTGTTATCATTAGCTGTTCTGTAATTGTATCTCACTTTTAGCTCAGGCCAAAGACCATAAGATGAAAATTATTCAGTGATTATCATTCGTATACCAGCACGAGTACAGCCGGCCACACCATATTCCATTACGGCCCGAAGTTTTTTTTTTAAAAAGAGTGTTGAAGTTTATGTTGGCTAAACAGAATGGAAAAACATTTTAACCATTTCAGGCCAATAAATAATGAATGAAAATAAATACTTTGTTGATGGCGGTAGACTGGGGACGGGGAAACGATAACACGTCATATCCATTTATTTGGATTCAATTAGGCATGAACATTGGATTATGTTCGTGTTCATTGAAATCGTATCGAAAACCGGTCAGAGTTTATGGTTGTCCACTGATGTGGTTTTGGAATTTATGAAACATTTTAGATACTTTGTTGCTGTTGTACCAAATAACTCTTCAGAAAAACCGAACGAAAAATGGAGTATGGATAAGGAATTTTGATATAATTTGTGTTGGTATTAATTACAAATACATACAAGTATTTTGCGAAAGAAAAAAAGGTGAACATGTAAATGTTTTCCATATTTTACGCATAAAAATATGTAGTCGTAGTAATAAATATAGATCTTCGGGAAGGGTGAACCGATCACAATAGAATGTATGGTAGGTTTGTAGAGGACGGGCTAGGCTTCCAGAAAACCCATTTGGTACTCACAATGTTTCAACACAATATTAGAAAAAGAAAGAAAATAACGTTCATTGTAGGCCAGTGTAAATTCTTATATATGGCTCATGGATAACCCATCAAAAAACTTTGTCGCATTATGTGGAATCAGGCCCATTTTCAATGGTTCAAAACTCCGGACAAATTGTATCACAAGTTAAGTGGTGCAAAGTTCATCATCACAGTTTACTGCTAATAAAGTTTTCGATTAACTCTTCGGCCCATGCCCCAGCAGCTATAACAAATATTTACGTTTCTGTGTCGAAAACTCAAAACCACCAAATAAAACTGTAAACAACAACAACGGGCCAATGCCAGCCATAAATTCAAATTAATGATGTACCGCACAAATTCGCAGGATTTCTGTTGTCTGCTGTGGGAACAATTGTAACAAAACTTTCTGAAAACAAAAACACTCGGCGTGCCATGACCATGGCGAGTAGAACAATTAGTGGTTTTGACTGGGCAACTACTTGAGTGACAATAGCGGCAAAAACCAACACAATACGACCATTGGCAACGTCAAGTAGCAGCCCGAAAACCTATTTGTGTTAAAGCATAACACAATAAAAACCATCAAAAACAATAAAAACTCAAAACTGGCCACTGGAATGAGTCGGGGGGACTAGGCAGATAAAAAGGATACACATCCACTGAATGACAGGCGGGAAAAAGGGCACGCATCAGACGACACATGCCCGTATGGCATGGTTTCAGGTTATACATGTGGTACTTCAGATTTGTGGAAATATTTGGACAACCATGTCGAGAATGTGGCGGTGGAAAAGGATATGGTAGGGATTCGTTTCGAAATATGAACACTTTTTTCCACCAGGGTTTTGAAAACAGCAAAAGAAAAAACAAATTGTTTGTAAATAAAATTTAGAATAAAGAACCCGTTTGTTGTTTTTTCATAAAAAAAAAACTGCTAAGGGTTGGAGTAGTAGTTTTTTTTTTTGCAATGATTTTACTTTTTCCTGCTGTAGAAACCGGATATGAAAGTAAAATATATTAAAGCATTACAAAGAAACAAAAAGAGTAGCTGCAATAAAAGGAATCCAATGAGGCGTAACCGATTGAAACAAAGACATTTCCTTGGCGACGTATACATGGGGACCAGAACAACAACTTGGGGGGAAAACGATAAAGTTCTTCCGCTGCCGCTATGGACAGACATATCTGTTTGGTATTTGAATGAAGCAGTATGGATTTGAAAATATTTGGGGTTTAACTACTGAGATTTTAGAAAAGAAACCCTCGAGCGCTGCTATCGGACTAAGCCGAGTGAACATATGGCTGGTCCTAATCGGCATCGAGGCCAAAGTTTTCTAGAAAATAAAAATACGTAGACACTAGAAAAACAAAACGTTAAATACCGCACGTGTATTAGAAGGAATTAACGAAGATTTTAAACACCAAACATCTACTCTGAGAGAGACTAGATAAATCGTCCCAAAGGCGTTTACCTCCAAGAGCGGCAGAACCTAAAATTGGCCAATTTAACGTCTGTGAATTAATATGTGGTGTTCAAAAGCTACGTGGTATCAAAACACAAATTTCATAGAAATTCGCTTCCTGTGGATCATAACGCACTTTATCGAGTTTGGTAATAATCGGAGTGTAGAACAACAGGACTTGAAATAGGGGTAACGGTTTTAATACAAGAAATACTTGTAACTAGTAAGTTGTAATGCGCCTACGGTGCCCGTTGAAATATGGAAAAAAAATTGTTGAAAAAAAAAAATGCTGAAAAAAAAAAATTTTCTCGAAAAACAAAATTTTTGTTGAAAAAAAAAATTTTTGTTGAAAAAAAAATTTTTTCTTGAAAAAAAAAATTTTTTTCTTGAAAAAAAAAATTTGTTGAAAAAAAAAAATATTGTTGAAAAAAAAAATGTCTTGAAAAAAAAAAATTTGGGAAAAAAAATTTTGTAAAAAAAAAATTTTGCAAAAAAAAAATTTTGTAAAAAAAAAAAATTGTAAAAAAAAAATTTGGGAAAAAAAAATTTTGGTAAAAAAAAAATTTGGGGAAAACACAATTTCTGTACAAATAAAAAATTTTATTTTTTTTATTATTATTATTTATAGAATTATAGAATGCCTATTTAAATTCCTACGTACTGCGTGACAGAGTCAGTGAATCAGTGTATCAGTGAATCAGTGTCGAGGGTAAATATATATTAAGATACTTGCAAATCGATATATTTCGAAAACCTTGAGATACATTTTCAATCAATTGCAGATTCGTGATCAGCGTATCAAATTAACAAAAAAAAAACCTTTTTGCTAAATTTACTACTGCACATTTTTTTGTCAATATTTAAAGACAATTAAAAATATAAACTGGAAAATATGGGATTGTATTGCGAGGTACAAAAGTAGATTTTTGTCTGTCCGTTTTTATATATGAATGTTGAAAATAATTCAATAGACTGGTAAAATCTCAGGAAAATTGGTCAACTCCAGAGGAAATACCTTCGTAGATAATATGAGTAGTTTTTATACACTCCATCATAGGATGGAGTATATACTAAGTTTGTCATTCCGTTTGCAACACCTCGAAAGAGTGATCTGCGACCCTATAAAGTATATATATTATCGGTCAGTGTAACATTCTAAGACATTCTAGCGATGTCCGTCTGTCCGTCCATCCGTCTGTTGTCTGTTGAAATCACGATAGAGTGCGAACGACCAACGCTAAGAAGCTGAAATTTTGTAGGAAGATGTTTTTTGCCCATAAGCAGGTTAATTTCGAGAATGGGCAATATCGGACCAAAGGGGAAAAAGTTCCCCTTTACGGGACTAAATATATCCCGGCCATAATCAAATTTTTCAAATATTTTTATACACTACATCTGATTTTTTTTGGTAAAATTGTTCTAAGTTTATATAATTTATAGATGGGGAAAAAAATCCCAAAAATGGGCGTGCTCATGGGTTCCGTGGACCCTTGGGGCCCAAAAAAGGGCCCATGATAAACATGCGCATATGGGTATCGAAGTGCAACGAAATTTACTCACGAACCCAAATATGCCTTTATTTTCATGATTTGCCTAAATTTTTTGATCCGGTTTCTGGGACTATCGGGTCACCAGCGGCACAAAAACAGTCCCTTGACAAACATGGACATATGGGTATCGAAATGCAACGAAATTTTCTCGCGAACCCAAATTTATTTTCATGATTTGGATAAAATTTGTGATCGGGTTCCTGGGACTATCGGGTCACGAGCGGCCCAAAAACTCAGTTAGTTTTCTTATTTATTGACTTTTTAAGGATCCATGATGGAGGGTATATAAGATTCGGCCCGGCCGAACTTACTATTTGTCCACTTGTTTTAGCTTACTAAGATAACATAATATAATAATATTGTAATAACATTCGAAAACATTTCTCACCGGCCCTTTGCCATCTCATAAATTCGAGTAAAACTTCGAGTAAGAGAGTAATCTTCAAGCTGTACAAAACATTTCGCAAAAAAGCATTCGAAGCCAGCTTTAAACAATAGATTCCGGTCACTGAGTATACAAATTAGATCGATCACAGCCCACTGATTTCAGAAAAATACCTCGTCTGTTACTCCGTGGAATGTTAAGTAACTAGATGCTTAAGTAGAATGAACATTATCGAAATGGGATTTGTTGTGACATTTCTTATCCCCTCCCATTTTATGAGTCGACAATTCATAGCCTCTTGTGACCGGTTTAGTCTGGCCTCATGCCAAGGAAAATACAACATATCTCAATGATTTGCGAAAATCTTTTCTTGGACATGATTTGCGTAAAGCAATTTTCTAATGTTATTCTAAACTAAAATGATAGATGACATTTGTAATGCATGTAAAGTTGACAAAGGGTTATAAATACATTTCTAGAAAATTTTGCAAATCTTTTCTCTTTTGGGGCCCACCAGCAGAAAATTCAATGAGTGGTTTGAGGCTCATACAAAGCCCTTTATTTTGCTTTCTTTCATTGTTATTTGCCTATTGGAGACTTTCTTGGGTAGGTTTGCCAAATGTCTGTGACTAAAAATGATTTCACTTCATTTTTATTCAAATGATTTGCCACAAAAAAAACAAAACACACACTAGAAGGGAATAATGCCGTTAAGGATACACCCACACACAAACAGGTCTGTAAATGGGGGTAAGGATGGTTGCAGTCCTTTTCCGTTACGAAGGGTTTCGCCTTTTCTTATTATTAACTTAAGCAGTTTGTTTCGTAGTTCATGGTTTTCCAACGGCAAAGAATGACGACGTCTTTTGCTTTCCTTGGATAGAGCGTGGGGGGGAAATCACCCGCCAGGAGTATTTTAAATAACAACAGCAATAATAAAATGTTCATGGCACTTTCTCCGTTGTCCTTTCTGTTATAACATCTTGTACGATTTGTATTTTGTATTGTATGGGGTTTCGTGGCTTTTGTTTTGTGTGTTCTCGTCGTATGCATGAAATTGTTTGATTATGATTTATTTCATAATTTTTCATATGACTGAAAATGGGGTGAGACGTCACAATCCCCTTTGGCATTATTATTCATTGGACAGTTAAGGTGGGGGGGGGGGGGGTCGAAAGGGCGGTTAGACAAGTGGTCGACAAGCAGAATAAAACACACACAAAAAGGATATTACAAAGAATGACTATGAATAAGAAGTAGACTTTTTTTCCATGATTAACAATGATTCGGTGATTTCTTGAGAATCATTTTGCTAATAAACCCTTAAACTTTGGCTTTTGGGATAGATTTTACAAAATGTCTTAAGAAAGAGAAGCCGGAATCCTTGGGGATTCAATGAATTGAAATGTGTTTTTTCTTTTTGGTAATGGCATTGTGCGTTTTGATCAGTGGAAGGGAGAATATTCCTGTAAAACTTAAGATTGGCTCTCATACAAAGTAAGAAACATAATCCCAGACTATCGTTTGTAAAATGATCAACTGCGAATCAATTTGTGATTTCTAATCTCAAGCGGTTGTTCGAATTGACGCAATCTATACAGCGTATTTACCAAGCTCATTCATACCTTCAGTCATAAAAATCAGAATTATGTATAGGGTAGTCTAATAAAAGTGCACGATTTACATTTTGTGAAATTTTTTGCATTCTGTGTGAATGACAGCTCTGTAATTTACCAGCTATCGTCTACTAGAGCTCAGTTGAGACCAACTCAGACGCAGCAATTTGATGAAAGTTAAACGGAGCAAAGACGGAAAGTGAATGCCGATTTTCGAAATACTCGTTTTCACCGATTTTTTTCTTCGGATAGTCGCACACACTACCTACTTCACCACGGCCGTCCACTAAATTCTGAATAAAGCGGAAAATCCTTCATCGATTTTACTGATCTATATCTCATTCTAATTGTGTTTGACTTAAATAAATTGTGTTTTCTTAAATTTATATAACTCTGAAATTTAGACTATCTAACGGCATAGAATAAAAATAATTTAGTGATTTTTTTTTTTAATTTACTTCAATAATTGTTTTCGGTTAATGGCAAATATTGTCTGAAAAAATTTAATTTTTGAAAGAAAAAATTATTGATAAACATTTGTATATAAAATGTAGCATTTCTTTGTTTTCTTTTTCCTTGTTTTATAGAAATAAAAAGAACAAATATCTCTTATTTATTTGAAAACCAATGTTCATTGTTATTCTGTAGGGGCTGTAACTTGTTTTAAGTATTTCAAGGTTCGTACCAGGCAGTGACTTCGGAACATTATAGAAATTAATACGTATTTTATTTTACATTAGACCTTATCTCCCCATACGTACGTCATAGTTTCTTCCTTTAAATAGGTTAATTTAATAATTTTTTTTAATTTTTGTTTTTATCAACTATTTTGCGTTTTTTGGCGTTACTTTACATTAAAAATTTAGCTTGGTACGAGTAGGGTTAGAGTGCTCATCGCCGCTCTGTATTCTTTCTTTGCTTACCTTATTTTTGTTATCGTAGTACTATGTAGGGAAAGAATTCTGATTCCGTATTCACTTCTTGAGAGAAAACTAAAGTGTGTGGAAATATAGTATGTATATATACAGGCATACTTCTTAATTATGTTCACACTTCTATCAAAACTAAAATGTTCTTTTACATTTTTATATTATTAACATATTTTCCCTTCACACTTTGTTTTATTTGATTAATTATGGCTTTATTTGATATGATCTACCTAAATTGCACACATATTTTTATTCATTTTCACATTTTTTACGCTCTACAACACTGACGGCTTTCACTACATTTCCTAGTGTCCAAACACTCAAACATTTAACACAAACTCGTATGTTCTCTCATGTTTTTGCATAATTTTATTTACATTGAACATCCTTTACAAGACAAGACTTTTTATACGCTCTCACACACGAGACGGCACTAGACCGCGCAAAAAACTATTAGAAACTGACCGAACACTGTCATACCCACCGCTGATCTAAACAGTTATACGCACTCATCTCGAAATTATGTTGTTGTTGCACTGCACACTCTCCTTGCCATTTGCATTACGATGACCATGCAAATCTCCAAGTGTGTACACATATGCGCGTAACTGGCATACACCAACAAACAAACATGTCACCACTGTTATATTTCTAACGCTGCGCTGGGGCACACTTGCATTTGCCGAAAATATTAACTCAATTTTCACGCTTTTCCAATTAAATAACTACAATATTTTACAACACACGAATAAAACACTTGTTCCTTAACATTTTAACACTATTTTCGTAATTGAAATCAAAGTATTTCTTTGGAAAATTAATTAAAATGTCTGCACTCAAATTCCAATGTTGTTTTATGTACTCGCCGCGTTTTCAACTGACTGTTTGAGGACAGTTGGAATGAGAAGAAAAAAAGAGAGATAAACAGAGGAATACCATCCGATGTATGAAGGTCAGGGTTGCCTTTTTCTTATTAGACGAATGTTATGAATCTGCAAATTAGAATTGTTAAATTGGGAATAAAATGGGTATGGGTATTACTTAATTGTTTTTGGATTTTTAAGTCAATCTATTATGCCTGTTATAAGCATTTAATAATTTTTTAAAAATGTATATGCATGGCATTCGTTTGTTTTACTTTATTTTTAATAATGGTGAAAGTAATGAAGTTCGAAACATAAACCTAATCATACACAATAAGTAATGACATGAATATGAATAGAGTTTTAGTACGCCATTATAAATTATATTAACAAAATAACGAAGCTCATTTATACAAGGACATTATTTTGTTTGGCGAATATTCGTTTTTCTTAGTACAGTAGCGGATATAATGAGGAAACGATGGATGTAGGGACACAAAAACTAGATCATTTTCCTCAGCCAAAGGCACATTTTCAAACTTTTCTTGAAAAATCAAAATTATTGCATACAAATTTTTAATGTATATTTTATCAATTAGAAAAAAATTTTTTTGTGATTTTTAGTGAGATAATTTTAAGTTTTTTTTTTAAAGTGAAATTCTTTCTATATTTACAGCCTGTTTTTATAAAACGAATGGGTCTTTCGTTTCGTTAAAATAACGAACAGAAACTCTGTTTCGTCAGTTTGGGTTTTTCTAACAGTTAAATTCTAATTAAAATTTTTTCTTATGTATTTTTGTGTGTATTGTCTAATTGGATTGGTTGCAGTTATAGAAACATAATTCAGTTTCGTTTCGGCTACAGACGTTTCTGTTCGTCTCAGACGTATACATACGTCTTAGAAATTTGCAATTATTAATTTCAAGAATTTCCAGAAATGTTTAACTTAGACAGGTAAGAAATCGGGCGAGTACAATAGACAGGGGTTGCGCAGATCTTGTTAGTACACGACATCGCGTGTTTGGAGCTTGTATCAAATAAAGCTTATTTGCTTCTAAACAATGTTTATTTGGCTGCAAATATAAGTCATTTGTAATTATTATAATGTATTTGCGGATGTCTCGGATAGCATCGAAATTGATTTTTCAGCTGAATTTTCAAAGAAAAATGTGCAAAATTCCCTACCACACTGACACTCTTCGTCGTATCCTACACTGCAGCAATTCAATAACTGAAAAGCTTTTTTTTTATTGTTACCCATAACTCACCATCAAAATTTCTCATTATCCCATAACAGTTTCAAATCTTAAGCACTCATCAGTACATACCTGAAAGTAGAAAGAATGAAAAGAAAATCCAATGTAAATTAATTTTCCATTAAGAGAAATAGGCACTCGCATAAATAATCAAAAGAAAAAACTTAAACAAGACTTAACAATACAATGAACTTAACTTAAGAGGAGAAATAAGAAGAAGAAAAAGCAAACAAAACTATTAATAAGTTGCCATCAATCTTTATCGGAATGACGGAATCAAAAAGGCAGAGCAACAACTTACAGTCGAACAAGTCAGCAACCTCTGACCCCAATTCGAAGTCAATAAATGTATGGATAGACAGACCGACAGCAGTTTGGTGAATGTGCTGCTGTTGCTGCTGCTGCTGCTACTTCTGTTGAATGGCAGCAGGCATTTATTCACTCACAACTAAATGCCACACGCATGGTTTTAATTGAATTTGTGGCAACAGTACAGCAATCGGCGGCTGCATCAGCAGCAGCTTTAATGGCTCCACTCAGTCAGTCAGTCAGCCAGTCAGTCCGTTCGTTTGTATGGCCGTCCGTCATAAGGTTTAGCAATAATTGCAACAACCTTACAAGGCCTGGTAAAGTAATCATAAGACTTTGTTTAAACAAAACATTTTACAACCACCTCAGCAGCCGTTGTCGCCGCCGCCTGAACTACAACATAACTGAAATTTGCCATAAAGAATCATTTATGATTTCATTTATTTTCGTTTTTTGTTGTTGTTGTACCGAATGACGTTGCGCGGTGCAGCATTCACTGGCAGTTACAGTCGATGGCAGTAACCTAAATTGAGGTTAACTGTAGATTTTACGGCTTCTTTAAGTTGCACCGAATTGAAAAGAAATCTTAAGAGAATATTGTTGGGGCTCTGTTTGTTGTTGGTTGTTGTTGTTGTTGTTAACAAACCTTTTCGGCATTGGCTGTTGCAGCCTAAGCGAATCGCTGTGGTAATTTTTGAGTTACGGCAACTCGTCAACTTCTAGGGGAGGTGCTGGTGATGCCGCACTGAACAGTGGGTGGATTTAATCAAAAAGTTGTAGGGAATAAAATGATGTATTGACAGTTGGATGAAACTAAAATACAGCTGTTATCCGGAAAGGAAGACTCTAGATTAAAAGGAATTCTGGAAATTATTTGGACATCATCGATTAATATAATAAAACTGACTGCCAAGTTCCCTAATGGAAAATTGGCCAAAGAAAGAAAATAGATCAATGACCCCAAATTTGGATATTGAGGACGACACGAAAATGCTGAGGCAATTTTCCCTCAATAAAAATATTCCTAGTAAGCGCCCCGATCGAGTTGGTAGCGTGCTTGCCTATTAGCTTGAGGGTTGTGGGTTCAATTCCCAACAGAGGCTTTGGTCTGTCGCTGCAAAAATCTAGCCAAATGGTCAGTGTCCCCCGGTTTACCCTTGGACCCAAAATTAGAATATTAATTAGCTTTGTATTGTAATTAATAATTAATAAAAAAAAATATATATATTCCTTGTTGTGGCCATTTTTTTGTATTTAAAAAACGTACACGATTTTTTTTATTTCATAGGTTTTTTGTTCATTTTGCACAAAATAAAACGATTTAATAAAAATGGGTTTAACAAATTACTCGCATTGGTTTTGAGACAGTCCTTTTTTATTGTGGATTAATGTCGCAAAGTACCCATATTTCCGCGTCATAAAGAATCAGAATATATTTTTTCTAAACAGAAAAAGAAACATTTCCTTTCCCTGCTAGATGAATGATGAACGATGGTCTACCACACCACTGTGTCGGTCATGGCCCAACAGTTTCTCTCAGTTACACCAATCTTGTCAACGTCAAAACTGAAAGCAACCAAAAAGCGTTAACGACCTAAACCAAACAAAACGAAACGTATTCGCCAAAGTTTATTGTCAAACCATGAGAATGTAAACACAACGAAGAACTGGGTGTTGTTGAAGTCTCAGCTCAGCATCGAACACCGAGACGTCTCACACCAACAACGAATTGGCAGAAGTTTAAACGGGCTATACTTAAGTTGCCACAAAACCATAAAGCTCAATCCACCAAAACCAATAAGGAATTATGGCCAAAAACTCAGTGCTAGTGATAGGTAGATTGGTTCCTTAGAGCTATTTATGGATTCCAACAAGATTACGGGCGGTAGATGCGAAACTCGCCAGAGTGATAGAGAGAAAAAGCCAAACAAATATTTATGTTGCGTTCGGTTGGCTTTCGGTTCGGTTGGTGATGATTGTGAAATAAATGTCTTTGTTTAAAGAACTGAACAAAGCTAAATGTGGAGTTCCCAAAGTTGTCTCTCCTTTTGTGCAATATGCCCCCGTCCAACAGCAGGGACTGAGACTGGGTGCAGACGATATTCGTTTGGGCTGTGTCGCTTTGACGACGGTTCGGTTCGGTTCTGTTGAATTGTGTTTTGTTTAGTTTTTGAACAAAAACTGTCAATCAATTTGTTAAACGGCTGTCAACATAAATATTTGCTAATGACAGATATGCTATTATTGTCAATTTGTTGTTGTTTTTCTGACTGTCGGTGCCATTTCAATACAATGTGGTGTCGGTGCTGGTGCTGGTGTCGATGGTGGTATAGCTTGAGCCAATGATTGTCGTGTCTTCCTCCTTCTTTGTGGCAGTTGTCGCTTGGCCGCTGCTGCTGCCTCCAGGAATGGGTGATTATTGTCACACATTCTCAGTTCAAGCGCTGAGACATGAAACACAATTGCCGGGACATTCGACATACGCTCGCTGTTGCCATCATCGCCAGTTGTGCCACATAAAAATTGTTAATTTATGACAAACTAATTGTTTGCTTAACTAATTTGCATTTTGCAAATAAAGTGAAGGGAATGCAACACAATGAAATAAATAAACAAATGGAATTCACATTATATCGATTGATTGATTGACTGATAGCCATTGTGCTTCGATTGCTTGGCACTGATCATGTCTCGATAGATTTTTGTTAAGTTCAGATATGATTCATCGGGGACAATGGAAGAAACTAGCGAAATTAATCGCATTCTATTTAAAAGAGAGGGAGAGAGAAGTGTAAGGGTTTTCTGTGAACCTGGAAATCAAAATTTCCAAAATGCGAAATATTGGACCAGTTATTTAATGGTTAGGAATTTATAAAGCCATATTGCGCTGGACTGAAACCACCAAGGCACCAGACCGCTCTAGCAACACATGACACAGAAATGTGTCTCTAGAGATAAACCCCTGTATTCATACAAATGTAAAAAGCCACTGATCATTTAGCTTACATTCGAGTATAAGACTCTTCATATAACGCAATAACAAAAACCAAACAAATTCAAAATTAAAAAACCGTTGTTAAGAAAAAATTATGAAAAATGTAACAAATGGTTTTTAAATTTTTATGAATATGTGGAAAGATATTTAAACAAGGCAGGCGAAGAAGTTAAAACATTTAGTAAGCCTTGGTTCTTGTAGAAGCCTATGTTCCCAAATGAAATGAATAAAGGGAAAAAGCTATGAATATAATTCAGTGCTAGGTCGCCACTTCACATGTACACGTGAATAGCTACCAAATAGTGGCAATTGGTATTAGGTACAGTGTAATTACACCCAAACACCTTTTTATGCAAAATGCTGATCATAAACTTTAGATAAAACATGATCAACAACTCACTTCGTATTCAGAATTGGATTTTGAAAGAGTTTTTCTTTAAACAATGTGTGGTTGCTAAAAGGTGAGGCATCTTATCACATAGACCTGTTATTAGAGATTTGCAGTGAAAATTCCCTAATAATTCAGGAAAGTCTCCAAAACCAGGTAGTCTCCTCACTACAAATGAGTAAATTTAGGAGCACAGTTGGCAAATAGTTGACAAAATATGTCAAATCACTAAATTGTGAATAAAAGCGAAAATAATTTATCGATTTTAATGACCTGTACCTCATTTCAATTTGCAGTCATGGGGCTTTGTGATATACAATTGGCATCTCCAAATATTTTAGATTTAAAAAAATAGGAAAAAAATTAGATATAAATTTGTTTATAATGCCATTCAGATTAAAAGCATCTAAAGAGTACTAAAAAAAAGTTAGCGATATTTTTTTTTTCAAATTCATTTCAACAAAATCGCACGGTTTAGGTCCAATTTAATAAAAACCAATTTTAAAAATATATTTTTCCCTAGAAAAATACGTTCTGGTTATTTTTGTATGTACTCTGGGGAATACAGTTCGTCAGAATTGTAGGGAATATTGTCCGGTGTTAATAACACTGTACAACACGTTTATTGTACCTGTGCCTCTTCATAAGAAATCAAATGAAGATCCTTAGTCAAATTTAAGGCGAGATCTGATGCAGCGATTCCGCTTGGTTCATGTCGGTCGAATGAATCCAAACGCTCCAGCCAAAAAGGCGTTGGAAGACATCCACCACAGACCGAGACTCCGGTGGTAAGACCAAGTGGAAAAGGACATGAAAATCGTTGGTATGATGTGCTGGAGAATCCAGGTAGAAGACCGAAGCACTTGGAAATCATTTATGAAGCGGGCCAAGACCATTAAAAACATTTAATAAATCTTCTTAATATATATTTACCCTCGACACTGATTCACTGACTCTGTCACGCAGTACGTAGGAATTTAAATAGGCATTCTATAATTTTAAATTTTCTATAAATAATAATAATAAAAAAAATAATATTTAGTTTTTGTACAGAAATTGTGTTTTCCCCAAATTTTTTTTTACCAAAATTTTTTTTTTCCAAAATTTTTTTTTACAATTTTTTTTTTACAAAATTTTTTTTTCAACCAAAAAATTTTTTTTTACAAATTTTTTTTTTTTTTTACAATATTTTTTTTTTACAAATTTTTTTTTTTTTCAACAAGATTTTTTTTTTCCACAAAATTTTTTTTTTCAACAAAATTTTTTTTTTCCACGAATATTTTTTTTTTCAACAAAATTTTTTTTTCAACAAAATTTTTTTTCAACAAAAATTTTTTTTTTCAACAAAATTTTTTTTTCAACAAAATTTTTTTTTTCAACAAACTTTTTTTTTTCAACAAACTTTTTTTTTTCAACAAATTTTTTTTCTTTTCCATAAAATTTTTTTTTTTCAACAAATTTTTTTTCCCATATTTCAACGGACGCCATAGGCGCACTACAACTTACTAGTTTATAATAGTATTAAGATAATTAAAATAATTTATAAGAATTAAAAAAATAGTTATTTGAGTTTCTTAATAAATGTTGCACAAGGAGTACAAAAAGTGAATGGATGCACAAAGTGTTTCGAGCTAAAGGAAACATAAGTTTATTTCAAAATCTGTCCTATATGTTAATTGGAAACCTTAAACAAACTAGTATGGAAAATGCAAAACATTGATGTTATTTTACAGGTATTCCCATCATATAATTGTTCAAAGTAGATGACGATTAATTCTCATTGTGAAGAACTGAACATTTTTACTGAGATGAAGCTCCAATGCTCAATTGAATCGTGTGCCAAACGTTCTTCAGATCCTTGGCACAATAGTAAAATCTGAAAATTTTAGAGCACAGTAATCACTGTTTTTACATTTTTTTTATTTTGACCAATCACCAACAATACGACCTTTTTGAAAACATGAAATCTATAAAGACCGGACAGAAACTGACAAATAGTAATCGCGAAAGTCCTATTGGAAATCTTAGATTATAACTAAGGGTTGTCATTGCAACAGTGACAGCTACACGTTAGTAAGAATGAAGGTCGTTTATTTGCTGCATAGCTGTTAAGTACTTATTACTAATCGTAATAATTACTATTTAAATTAAATTTTTTTGGTGAAGGTGCAGTAATGATTAACTTACGATTATATTCAGTTTATCAAGACTTATAGTTAATTCCAATTACCAATAATCTAAAAGTAATCATGATTACTTGCGATTACTACAAATAATCAAAAAGAATCAAAAGTAATCATTAAATAATCCGACTACTTTCCGAGATTACTTCTGATTCTTTCCGATTATTTATAGTGATCGGAAGTAATCCTGATTAATGTCATGCTGCTGCAAATGTTTGTCCACATCAATTTCAACCAGTATTTGGTTTGCGTTACAGTTTTCTTCACCTGTATAAATTGTATACGATTTTTGTTTGTCGTTTTTGATATCGCTAAGCTGACAGCATTCCTGCTGATTTCTTGTATATGTTGTTGAAAAAAATTGCTTGTGGAATTCATTGATTTTATTATCTTTATTCGAGATGGCATCGCGGGTTGCCTTTTGCTCTCCTTCATACACGCCTCTGTGACAAGAGCAAAGAATTACTGACGATCATCTCTTGTAACCATGTGATTCAGGCAAATTGCATGTGCAATGGTTGCTTTCTGTTTATTTCGTAGTAATTTGAAGTAATCTTGATTACTTTTCGATTATTTGTAATTGTAATCAAATATTTATCACAAATTGTTTAACATAGGATTATATACCCAATAAAATTATTTTTAAAAATTATCCCAATCGAAATTTAACAGCTATGATCTGATGCATATCCAAAAAATACACATGTACATGTGATTTTTCTTTTTAGAAAAATAATTCAATATGTTTAAATACAATTACAATGTAATTGAATATGAGATTATGGCTCATGAGCATTGCTCATGACTTTTTACACGATTTAATGAATCACGGTCATTTCGATACGAATTTATTGCTCCCAATTCAGTTTGTGATTTAATTGGCTTATGAAATGAACTCTATATATATTAATAATATATTAATGCCAGCCAAAGTCGGAATCAAATCCATTGATTTAGGCCAATCGCCACAGTCCTTGTGTATTATGCCGCCTCTGTCTAAACGCGAGAGAGGGAGAGAGAAAAAATCCACCACTCATTTGTTTGTTTTGCTGCTAAAGCGAAACAATGTTTATGCATGTTTTTTAACAAATCCAACAAATTTAGTGTGACGGCGCCGAAGCAATTGCGAACAGATATTGTGACTAAATATGCGCTAAAATTGCTGTTATTATGCGGCTTATTAAATGCGCTTAGTCTGCGTTAAGTGATGTTAACCGAACGCGACTGGTTTGGTGGCTGGCGATTGAGCCAGCCAATCTCCCGATGTCCATGTGGTGCTGTTGCGAATCTGTTTGCATGTTGCATTTTAAGTCTACTCTGTTGGCAACAACTGGAAAATTGCAAATTTCCACCAGGAATGAAGGAAAAGGCGCACAAGCGCACCAACACAGCCAACGACTTGCGTAATAAATTGTATCTGTCCAAATATTTACGGTGAGTTATTTATTGATTTGCAAAGATATGATAGACATTGAGGAGATAAATGCCATAAAATTAAATGCACCAAAGAGTCAGAGTTTTGGTGGTGATATCGCGATATGGCCATATCTCGTTGTTACCAAATACTTTACTACCTACGGAGGGAATAGACGTTCGTTGAACAGTGGTTTGAAATAAAGTGATGCGGCTGCTGTTGGAGATTGCAAGTGATACGATTAGAGTGATGAGGGGTTTAACTGTTAACAAGTAAAAAAAAAAGAAATGCTCAAAATGAAATCGTATCCCCGTATTCGTAAAAACTTATAACAGCCTTATAAACCTTTGTTAAGAAAGATATGTGAAAATTGTTTCTGTTTGTTTATTCATTCATCCAGGGAAAAATCCATTTGAAATCAATAAGAACAATATTTAATAAATAAGAAATAATAAGAAATATTGAAATTTCTTAATTCAGTATGGAAAAATGCAAATTTAAAGTTGCCCTATTTTTAATACAGAAACAAAGTAGAAATAATATCTGTCTGCATTGAATTAATATTGAATATATATTGATTTAAAGTGTTGCCACATTAATTTTAACATTTTTCTTATCTTAATATATATTTACCCTCGACACTGATTCACTGATACACTGATTCACTGACTCTGTCACGCAGTACGTAGGAATTTAAATAGACATTCTATAATAAATAATAATAATATAATAATAAAAAAAATAATATTTTTTTTTGTACAGAAATTGTGTTTTCCCCAAATTTCCCCATATTTTTTTTTTCCACCAAATTCTTTTTTTCAACAAAATTTTTTTTTTCCACAAAAATTTTTTTTTTTCAACAAAAATTTTTTTTTTCCACAAAATTTTTTTTTTTAACAAAAATTTTTTTTTTTCAACAACATTTTTTTTTCAACAACATTTTTTTTTTCCACAAAAATTTTTTTTTTCCACAAAAATTTTTTTTTTTCAACCAAAATTTTTTTTTTCCACAAAATTTTTTTTTTTAACAAAAATTTTTTTTTTCAAGAAACATTTTTTTTTTCAACAACATTTTTTTTTTAACAACATTTTTTTTTTCAACAAATTTTTTTTTTTCCACAAAATTTTTTTTTTTAACAAAAATTTTTTTTTTTCAAGAAACATTTTTTTTTTCAACAACATTTTTTTTCCAACAACATTTTTTTTTTCCACAAAAATTTTTTTTTTCAACAAAATTTTTTTTCCATATTTCAACGGGCGCCATTGGCGCATTACAACTTACTAGTTAATTTAATATTCTACGGTCATAATTCAATATGTTTCAACTTTAAATCAATGTTGATCCCACGAAATAATTGAAAACAGCATTAATTCAAATTTGTAATTTATGGATTTAAGTGTATTACAATATAATTTTTCTATTATATTGAAAATTATTCAATTAATATGGCGCGTTCAATGTTCTTCTTAACAGCGATTTGTAAAACTGCTTTAATGGCTGGTTTCCGGAAAACGAATTTGTTCGTTCGTTACAAATCGTCAATGTTGGAAGCGTTATAAAATGGGTTTCAGACATTACTCAATTCCGGTTTTCAGATATGTGTTATATACCGACGTATGGAACACAGACCCATAAGAATTAGCATTCATTACTAATTGAAATCTAATAAAAAGAAGTCTTCAATTTTGACATTTTGTAACGAACGAACGAATTCGTTTTACGGAAACCGGCAGTAAATCATTTCAGTTCAGGTAAAACTATGCAGAGATTTAACAATTCGGAGATATTTACAAAAAAAAAAACACGCAATTAATTTGTTTTCGATTGGATTTCGAATCCGAACTCAGCGGATTCTAATTCAACTGCTAGTAGCTTTAAACTGACAAAACTCTGTTATATTCTATGTCTTGAACCTGGGAACATCGCAAGGGAATTTCAAATGTTCTGCAATTTCTAATACAGGCTTCTCCAACAAGAGGTGTTATTTTGAATCACCCGGTATTTCGGTAGCTGCCAAATGTGAAGCTTTTATTCTTTGACATTTGCCAAGTAGAAACTGCGCCGTTACTAAAAATGGAACGATACACGCTTCAACAACGCATTGGAGTGTTGAACCTGGCTAGACCACCTATTACGAGGAAATTCTAAAATGTATCCGGCAGTGATTTGAAGTGTACAGCAGACTTGTGCCGTTTTTATGAAGAGCACAAAATAACGTCAACAATAAAACTAATGAGCCGCGTTGAATGTTATGAGGCAATTCGAATTATTTTCATAAATTTAAATTTACTTTTTTTTAAATTAAACTGTCAGTTCTCAAAAAACAAACTTAAAGCACCCATCCACTTTGTATTTCTACCGCCATTTGTGTCACGATTTATTTGCGATGCATGAACCACTGTGCCCTGATATTATAATTAGTCAATTACGTAAAGAGTTCAGATAGTATTACAAAGTCAAAACAAATTCCTACGACATCGGCAGCCATTGCCGCGATACACACATACATACTTTGAAAACGACATGGATAACTCACTCTGAAAATGGTAATACATTTGGTTATTCATTTAGGTGCGCTGTATGGACCATGTTCACATGGTTTATTAGAGCTTACCGAAAATGTTGCCAGTGCCCCGTTTGACTTGGCTTTTATGGCCACAGCACATATTTTGGCATGTTTGTTTGTGTTCGAACAATTTATTGGCTTTTTCTTTTGAGATCAAAACACAGCAAAAAAAAATAAAATAAAATAAAAACAGAAACAGCCATACAAATTTATAAAAATCTCATAAAACTAAATGAAATCTCAAAGACAACACACAGATTTTATTGCACGGTCGGCTGGCTGGTCTTCTGTTTATAAAACCACATACGATTTGCATAAAAAACGTATAAACAAACTTTGTCTATAGGGGTGTGGGGGGAGGGGGGGTAACAAAATTAATTATTGTTTATGGTCCGTGATTTGTGCTGTGAACGCCGCACCATTTTTTCGTAGATGTTGATATAGAGACGGATTTCAAAGTTGTCACCTTTGTTTTCAGTTGCTGACAAACTACAACAAAAGACCCGAAATTCCAGCAGCAACAGCGACAGCAACCACAATGATATTTTCAATAAATAATTTATTGATTTTTTGCGCCGTCTCCCTCCCCACCAGACATGCCACCGAAAGTAATGTCTCGACCATAATGATGATGATAGTGGCATTGGTGCCTGGCATTCATCACTCCCCACTCCTCATTTCTTATTCAAGTATTTTGGGATTATTTGAAATCTTCGCAAAAGTAGCTTAACATGTCTGGCATAATAATGGTGGAATCATTTGCACCAACTTTGTGTATTCATTTAAATAATAAAGCAGTGACGAGAGTAAATTCTCTGTTTGTAATCAGATATTAGGGGAATTTAAATCGTGTCACACACCACATTGCATTGTAGCCAGCAATTTATTTAATAATGAGAAATTATTCACTGGTGTTTCTCCCCAACTACTAACAACAAAGGTTTGTTAACGTTCGCCAGCGAATCAACTCAAATTGATGACGACTTTTACAGGTACGAGGGTAGTTTCAAACGGATGATGATCATGGCCCATAATGGAAACAGCAGACGAACATTTTACGGCTAAACTCCGAAGAAGGAACACGAAAGCGACCGACCGAAGCGACTCTTTCAGTCTTTAGCCCATTACGTTACATTTTTGTATCGAATATTTAGACATGGCGAGCTTGACTTATTTGATTTTAATTATAATTTTGATCTGAACTAATTTGAAACTCTGAAAGGAATGATTGGACCGACAAACCAGTATATTTGAAAACGGATTTTTTTTCATTTTCCAACTTAATCTCTGGAGTATAAGAGAGATTTAATTTAATAAGAGTAGATCGTCAAAAAAAAATAATGATCTTGAGGAAAAGTGCAGAAACGAAGTTTCAAAAAAATTAAATTAATTTAAAAAGTGTATTTAAAAAGATGGACCATGGATTGTTTTTAATTTTTTCATATCGTTTAAATTTTTAATTTTTTAACAAAATTTTAGCTGTGGTTTGTTGAAATTAGAACATTAAACAAACCCTGCAATTTTTTTTACTACTTTTTTGTGCTACTTTTTTTCAAAAAAAGGACTTTTAGTGCAGCTTTTCTAAATTCTCAGCGGTAAAACTGAACGCAAGCATCAACAAAATGAGATTTTGTTCCATTATTAAATGGAATTTTATTTCTAATAAAACCAGAAATTTGAAAACAAAAATATCAGTAATTTTCTTTACAGGCGATTTAATTTTAAAATTTTAAATGTCTCGTCCCTGAATAAAAAATTTTTATTCCAACTCTAATTCTGTCTGACATTAACAGTTTATATTCTCATGCTCTTCAAAAAACACCCGATACATTAACTTTGCATTATTTATAAGCATATAAATAGTAATGTGAGTGAAGTTCGATTATTTTTTATATTCTTTTTTCACTAAAAATTTGCGGTCATCCAAAGGAAACAAGTTATATTCGGAATATAATTTTGTAGTTCATGGGAAAGTAAATTAATTTTTGGAATGTAACTTTTGTTCATTAAACAACCTTAGGACATTTTGATGCGTTCAAATTGAAGCTAGAACATCAGAAAAACTTAAAAACCTTGAAAAATTGCAAAAACCTGCTCTAGAGTCGAACATAGTGCGTCCATGGAGGGCATGGAAATTTAATTACTTTTCGCTGCAAGTGCCGGAAGAAAGCACTGCTTTTTCCCAATTTTTTTATTATTTAAAAATATTTACATTAAATCTACTTAACTAATACTTTTCATTGATAATATTCTAAGAAATAAATACATTGCAGTGTAAAGTAATCAGAAATTACAATTTGAAAAATTTCATTTAAAAATCGAGATAAAACTGAAATTTTGAACCCATTTAAACTACTCAGATATCGATGAAATTTTGTTCATAGCTAAATTTGACCAATTTTGAATCCATTTAAACTACTCAGATATCGATGAAATTTTGTTCATAGCTAAATTTGACCAATAAAAACAAACTCTCATTTTTAGAAATGACTGTTTTGGGATTTTTTGGGCGTGGCACAGTGGGAAAGTTTTGGAAAAAACTCGAAAATGGTCGAAAAGAGCTCCATTTAAACTACAATAACTCAGAATGGGCTGAACCGATTTGCATGATCTTGGTATCATTAAAAAGATATTTTAAAAGGCTTTATGACACGTTTAAAAAAATCAATATGAGTCACGCAGAAATTAAAGATCGTTTTGGGCATGATATATCTCACTGACACTACTTAAAAAATTATATAAAAAAAACTAAAAAAGAACCCATTTTACTTTTTGGATATGTTATAGGTGAAGGGTAAACCTTTCTAAAAAAAATAATACACTGTAAAAAAACCCTTGATCTTTTTAGTTTTTTCGTTAGTTAAAATTCTTTTTTTTTTATAAAATTTTTTACAGTGTATTTTTTTTTAACGTTTCATAAAGCCTTTTAAAATATCTTTTTAATGGTACCAAGATCATGCAAATCGGTTCAGCCCATTCTGAGTTATTGTAGTTTAAATGGAGCTCTTTTTTTCCAAAACTTTCCCACTGTGCCACGCCCAAAAAATCCCAAAACAGTCATTTCTAAAAATGAGAGTTTGTTTGTATTGATCAAATTTAGCTATGAACAAAATTTCACCGATATCTGAGGGGGTCGGGTTCAATGCATCTCGATTTTTACATGAAATTCATCATTTGTAAAACTTTTTTCCAAAAAGTACCAAGTCTCTATAAATTTTCCCCCGTATTTCTAAAAAATTATAACAGAGTTATAATTCTTTGATAAGATAAATGTGTGAAAATTGTTTTTGTATTGTCACACATTTTTCTTAACAAAGATTTATAAAGCTTTTATAAATGTTTTTCAATAGGGGGGTTTAACTTTAATTTTGCTTACTATATTTGGTGAATATTCGAGGAGGTCCCAAAAATGGCATCATATTTCTCCATGGATGGATCTCCAATGGCTTATGATAATATTTCTGTATTTACTGATTTAAATTTTACGAAATTTCTTCGTATATCGATATTCATACTTCGGTTGCCAGACAGCCTATATAATTTCACTTTTAATGCTCTCGCAAGAAGAAGGAAAAACCAAACATCTAACCCAGCAAATTTTTAATGATGCCAAAAATTACTTTGCTTGTACACACACACTCACTCTTCTGTTCTGTAGAAAAGAATGCAATTTAAATTTTTTTTTTTTTTAAATAAGTTGTTGCATTCGCCAATCTGACACAATGGCAGCAACAACTGCATTGGCACAACAACCTCCCTCCATACAAAGAGGAGTTGCCACCACAATGTTTTGAATAGATTTTCGCAACACACGCGAAACAACAAATTGTAGGTAAGAAAAAACAAAAAAAAGAATGAAGCAACCAAAACTAAATTAAACAAAACTGTGAACAGCTCAGTATTTGGTTAGGAGAAAAGTGCAAATATTGTTGTAAAGTGCCACAGCCATTATGTGATGCGAGCTGTGCAGCGAGTGCGAGTACGTTGCAATGAGTTTGTTGTTGTTACACCACCAACTACAGACACTATTTTGACCCAGATTTATGCAGAACGACGAGAAGAAAATGTGGGCACCAAATGCAAATAGAAATGAACGAGGGCCATCATGCAGAAGTTAAACATAACAAGCAACAGAAGCCGGCTATTTCTCGCAAGCACAGAATTATTTCCCTTAAAATAGGAGAGAAAAACCGCAATCCACCAATGCGGAATTGTCCCATTTGATTTGCCTACTAAGGCCGAAACCCTAGTTGATATAGACCGTTTATCAGTTGATCAGTCCAGACAATTGAACGACACTTAGATGTTTCGTATGCAGCAAAAACTTCCCGGGTGTAGCCTCGCATACACCACACACAAACACTTAACCACAGGCGGCTTGTTTAGGAAACCCATTCAAAATGTAAACTATGCATATTCGCATACGAAGCCCAAGGTATTAAAATGCAATATTTCTTTGAGCCAAGTCATATTTAAGCGTGTTAATGAAGTGATTTTATGCACAATTTCAACAAAAACTTAACAGTTTTACACACATGCCGAGAGGACGGACGGCAGAGTTTATTGTACACAGATTTGCTGGCAAATGTCTTAACAGAAAAAAAAACCCAAAATTTATTTGGAAAATCTTCTTAATTGGATTTTGAGTTGCGCTCTCCTCCACCAGCCGTCTGTCTATCTGTCTGTCCGTACATCTCTTCACTTATCTCAATTTATGGTCAGTAAGAAACGTTGTAGGCTTGGTTGGCATGTTGTGTTGAACATTTTTTGCAAAAAAAATTAAAAAATAAACGAAAAAAAAAACTCAAAGTTTAACAAAAGGCGAAAAAAAACAATATCTTTGTAATTTAACCTTTCGTCACCCCATATTTGATCATCAGACGGCAACAACTTTCACAATTCTTTTTTTTTGTGACGACAGACCTCACACACCCACCTTTGGAGCGACTGGAGTTTGCGAGACAGTGAATGTAATCTGCTGTAGGAAGAAAGTCATTGATACCAAACATAAGTTGGTTTATTTTCTTTGATCGAGGGATATCAAATGATCATAAGTGTTTGTGCATAAATTGTATAAGTCGACATGACATATCGCGTATGGCGGATTAGGTTTTTTAGGAGGAAAAAAAAACATGGATATGAAATTCAATACAGCTATATAATTTATATCCAATAACACAAGCATAGACTTACAGTTTGTGAGACGACTCCAAATGCTTAACGAAGTTATAGAGTGGAAATCTTTAGGTGAAAATGCCACCAGAAACTGCAGTCGGAGAAAACAATTGGTTGAAATCAGTTTTTAGTATGCAAATTATTATACCATCACCCTATATACGGCTAGGGCGGGCCATTTAAAATTTTAAATTTGAATCGGATATAAAAAGAAGTATTGATAGTTTTTTCACATTTCTGGTTCTATGGGAAAGGCTGAACTTTGTCATTTAAAAATGGAACGCAATCTCATTCATAAATTAAATGAAATGTCTACTCGGCACTACCTCCGATCCGATCAACCCAATTTGTGACATTCAGAAATTCAAAACAAATGTCAACAAGCACTACTCCCTCTTTCCTCCTTCCGATACCCTAATTTCCTTCCGCTAACACAATGCATTGCATTTATAGGGGGCATCCACTGAGTGTTGGCCTTCAAACAAAAAAAAAAAAAAAACAAAAATTACAAATCGTGTAAAAAATGTACGAAACCAGTTGCCAATACACACTTATTCGCACCCAAATGTTGTGCTTTGTTGAATTTAATAATTTCGTTATTTTTCTCCAACACGCTATTGCTTATACACAAATACGTAATATTAATAGCAAATGAGTTATATTTACATCCAAATAAGCTTTGTGAAGAAGGAAATAAGCTTTACTTGCTACAAACACCAAACACGAGTTTTACTTGTGTGTAAACAAAAAAAAGACGTATTTTTCAGCGTGTAGTTAAAGATACAGTTCACCAAAAAAATGGTTGAACTCTAGCCACGCCCCTTGCGGTATCTCCCATACGAATGGAAAACGAGTACTACAATTTTGTTCTGTAAAATTCCCTATTTGGAGATTGTTATTATGAGATTTCTATAGATGTAATTTAAAAATATAGGGTGTTTTTTTAAGCTGCATGAGAACTAGCGATATGGTTTGACAGCTGAGAATGTCAAACGGTTGATTTCTGTTCAGTAAGCTTTGGTAAGATATAATGAATCGCCCAACGCCTAAACAACGCTTACAAATTATGAAAATATACTTAAATACAAATTTGTTAGCAAAGTTCTTAGAGCACTTTGTCCATTTTAATAAACAAATTTGCCCTATTTGGAGTGAAGACAATCCTCAATGCATTAGCATTACATCCATTACAAAAATTGGACTGAACGAATGGACCATGTAACTCGTAGACGTGTTAAATGTATGCGGAAACACATTTTGTCTTCCGTATCTGAAATTATCTACCAGATTGTGTAAAGAATATTACATTCCAATAATATTTTTTTTATATTTATTTATTTTATTTTTTTTTTTTGACCGACCAAAGCCTCTGATGGGAATCGAACCCACGACTCTAGAGCTGATAGGCAAGCACGCTACAAACTCATCTACAACAATATTTCTGTATTGCACAAACAAGTTCTTAAAAAAAGACACCCGTTAAAAATGATCGAGGCATCTATAAAAACACTACAAATGACCCCAAAAAGTCTAACCGAAGAAGTATAACTGAAAATTCCAAAAAAAATGTTGATCAATACCTTTAGGATAAACTTTTAATAGTGCTTTTGAACGGAGACTTTTTGCCATTAAAATATGTATATGAAATCCAAAAAAAAAAAAATATATGATATGTTTACCTGATTACCCACACAGAATAGATGTCACTTTGTGTTATTGCAAATGTATATTTCATAGCAAAACTCACCTGCAAAGATACAAAAAAAGAAGAAAACAGAGGAATATTAGTAATTATTAATTGTATTCTTAATTATAAACTGTAACGATAATTTTTTAATGATTCCCAAAATAATAAATCCAAGTGAAGAATTTTTAACCTTTTTGAAGTGCTAGAACGAACGCTGTACTATTTGGATACATTTTGTTTAAGGGAGTCCCAATCTATCAAAAAATATGTTATGAATAATTTTTTTAAAAATAAAAAAAAAATCATTTATGAGGGATTTTCAATAAAAAGGACCTTCTTTCATTTAAACGAACTGAGTATGTACTTTTGAAATTGTTCTATAAAACAATAGAAACTCAAGAAACTTCTATAAACAATAGAAAATCACAGACACGATTTTTCAATAGAGCGGATATTCGTTTAAGTGAAGTACACTAGTGCGTGGACAATGATCCAGAACATATTTATTTTTAATTAAACGATTTTTTCAATTAAAAGGTGTGCGCTTATCCGAATTCGACAGTATATTAGATACATTTTAATTAAAGTATTTATTAACTGTGAAAAACTTATTTACCTGAAGACAACTTTTTATTTTGATAATGAATAGAAACTACATTTGTTTACGTGCTGAAGAATTGTGTTTTTGCCAGTAGCTGAATTGAATCAGATTTTCTAAAATCTCTACATTAAATTATAATATTAATAATTATTACAGTATAATAATTATTACATTATAAATATTGAATTTTCGCCGAAAAGTTATTGTGTTATTTATTACGATCCAACACGTACATTTTGTGTTTGAAATTATGTCTCTTAACAACAACGCCAAATTATATTCACATATAATTCAGGGGTTAATTTTCAAAATTTAACGACTTTATGCAGTTGTCAAATCTTTGTTGTTGTTTTTTCGGTTTATTTTTTGTTTGTTCATATTTTGTCACTGATTGTTCGTTTATTTATGAACGAAAGGCACACATGCATGAATTCATATTAAAACAAAAAATAAAAATAAATCGAAAATAATTTGTGCGGATAATAAGTGTGTGTGTCTTCTAGCGAAAATATTTTTTTTAAATTTTGTGCTGCATGGGGGATCCAGTCAATATGTACAGGGTCCGCCAAATAACTTTTTTTTCAAATTCTATAAAAAAAACTACTCGATATTTTCTCAAATTTCTTTTTTTATTTGAAAGTACAATTCTTCCGGTTAATAATGGAAAATAATTTCATTCAAATCGCTGCATCGGCTGACCATGCAGTTGCCTAACGACATCAGCTCTGCGGCTGATAATGCGAAAAACAATCGATTGTAGCTTCGGCTGTGTGACACATAGCGCCGTCCTGTTGAAACCAAATATTGCCAATATCCTCCTCTTCAATTTTTGTAAACAGAAATTCGTTCAACATGGCCCGATAACGAAAGTAACGAAAACAAAATAAGAACTAGTTGAAAAAAAAACGTTAGATGGCCGACCCTTTAGAATTAATTTGCCAACCGAATCGTGAGAACATGCAAACAATAAACAAAAATTTAATATTTAACAAATTGTTATCACGATGCAAGAGATAGACAGTTACCAAGGAATATAAGACTGAATATAATATTTTGTTTTAATTTATGTAGAAGAGGGAACCGCATCATTGGTTCGAGTTTGCCGCTCCGAAATACATATTTTTTTTTTATATTCATTTCTTGCCATGTGGGTGCTCAACAATTTATTCTGTATCGAATACAATTAACTTTATTTCGCTATATTATTGTTGAATGCAAAATAAGCTCCTATTAGAGGGAAATCAATAATTTGCTAAACAAAATGCGGTAATTAATATAAATGGACAATTTGTTATTGAAATGTTACGTTGCCAGCCCAAAAATGTAAACAGAATTTAAATTATAATTCTGAATACATATTCAAATGGCAAATGAAAATAAACGTCAACAGGTATTGGGCATTGGCAATTTATTGAATTACAAATGTGACAGGACAGTGACGGTTACGTTTACTTTAATGACAATCGGAAATTACTGATTCAATCGCCCAAACGATGTGTACAGTGTGACCGGGAGATAAACGATAACTGTCGAAAGGTTGACATTACGAAAATATTCAAGCAGTCCGGGTTGAGACAACAGCTTTAGAACCAAGGCCGGAAAAGCACAGTCTATAATATTTCAATATTTTGTATTGACCTTTTTCAACTATATTGAATTTAGAATTTTTAATGAGTTCAAGGTTAGGAATTTTTTAAAAAAAAAATGTTATTTAATTTATTTTTCCAATATTTCGTTCTTTTTTGAAGAACATCATCAGTTGTTTTAATAAAAATTCCTGACCTTTAGCTTGAACTCATGAAACATTTTAAATTCAAAATTATATTATTACTAGTAAGTTGTAATGCGCCAATGGCGCCCGTTAATTTGCTTGAGAAGGTATTTGTTACTTAATTTTAAAAATGTTGTAAAAAATATTTTGAGAAAACTAGTTTGTAAAAAAAAATAAAATGGGAAAAAAAAAATTTGTGGAAAAAAAATTTTTGTTGAAAAAAAAAATTTTTTTTGAAAAAAACAAATTTTGTTGAAAAAAAAAAAATTTGTTAAAAAAAAAAAAAATTTGTGGAAAAAAAAAATTTTTGTTGAAAAAAAAAAATTTTGTTGGAAAAAAAATGTTTGAAAAAAAAATTTTTGTTGAAAAAAAAAATGGTAGAGGAAAAAAAAATTTTGTTGAAAAAAAAAATTTTTGTTGAAAAAAAAATTTTGTAAAAAAAAAATTTTGGAAAAAAAAAATTTTGGTAAAAAAAAATTTGGGGAAAACACAATTTCTGTACAAAAAAAAATATTATTTTTTTTATTATTATTATTTATAGAATTATAGAATGCCTATTTAAATTCCTACGTACTGCGTGACAGAGTCAGTGAATCAGTGTCGAGGGTAAATAAATATATATTATGCAATATTCAAGGTTAGGAATTTTTTAAAAAAAAAATGTTATTTAATTTATTTTTCCAATATTTCGTTCTTTTTTGAAGAACATCATCAGGGAGTATGGTTGTTTTAATAAAAATTCCTGACCTTTAGCTTGAACTCATGAAACATTTTAAATTCAAAATTATATTATTACTAGTAAGTTGTAATGCGCCAATGGCGCCCGTTAATTTGCTTGAGAAGGTATTTGTTACTTAATTTTAAAAATGTTGTAAAAAATATTTTGAGAAAACTAGTTTGTAAAAAAAAATAAAATGGGAAAAAAAAAATTTGTGGAAAAAAAATTTTTGTTGAAAAAAAAAATTTTTTTTGAAAAAAACAAATTTTGTTGAAAAAAAAAAAATTTGTTAAAAAAAAAAAAAATTTGTGGAAAAAAAAAATTTTTGTTGAAAAAAAAAAATTTTGTTGGAAAAAAAATGTTTGAAAAAAAAATTTTTGTTGAAAAAAAAATGGTAGAGGAAAAAAAAATTTTGTTGAAAAAAAAAATTTTTGTTGAAAAAAAAATTTTGTAAAAAAAAAATTTTGGAAAAAAAAAATTTTGGTAAAAAAAAATTTGGGGAAAACACAATTTCTGTACAAAAAAAAATATTATTTTTTTTATTATTATTATTTATAGAATTATAGAATGCCTATTTAAATTCCTACGTACTGCGTGACAGAGTCAGTGAATCAGTGTCGAGGGTAAATAAATATATATTAAGATTATTTCTATTTATTTATATAAAAAATAGTGAAAAAAAGAACTAGCATCGCCTTTGTCTTTTCAAAAATTATAATTTAATAGCACTCAATAGCATTTTCCAAAACTATATCGTGTTTCTCAATCAGGAACCCGAATACAAATTAATTTAATACAAATTAATAACATTTTCAAACCAAAACATAATCGCTCTATTAATTATGAATAAACAAGACAACAAAAAATAAATAGAAATATAACGGAAAATATTAAGCACGCCATAAACGAAAAAAAAAAATTAATTACCAAAAATTAATCATGAAATTAAATTTGAACACACAGCAATGCAGTTGGAGTCTATCAGACATCACCGGCACTTTTGTAATAAATTCACATTAAATTTATTTATGGCAAAAAGTTAAAAATTTGTTGTTGTTAATAGGAAACGATTAACAATGTAACACAACCACAGACAAAGCAAAGCAAAACAACAGCAACAACCACAACAAGAACGTCAGACACGAAGCCACCCTCACCTAAACAGGCGGCCTGACTTTTGTGCGCTGTTTTCTTTTCGGGCGATTGACTGAGTGAATGAATGAGTGAATAAGTTTAGCACTAGTCATTAATTACACTCGCAATCCACGTGTTAGCTGCCGTTTTAATTAAATTAATCGTCTTATAAAACAAGACTAACGAAAAAAAAAATATATATAACACGGGCTGACTCGGAAAATACGAGCGCCAAATCAACTATTAACGATGGATATATACACTGGCTTCGTATTAGATAAATGATGGTAAAGGGTGAGTGTTGAAGTAAATGACGAAACTAGTTTACCTAGTTATGTTTATGCTAAAAACACGATTACCGAACTTTTTGCACATGAGGTCGATTGTGGCGTGGACTGTGTAGAATGGGGGTCCATCCAATATCGTCCACGTCCATGTCTTCAATCGCCAAGCACAAAAACTGGTTTATCGTGCCACTTTAACGCTCACAGATAACTGAAATGACGTTTCTATCTGCATTTTTTACAGAAAAATGCCATCACTTCAAAATCAGTAGCAATCTGTTACTCTCTTACGACGCACTGTCTATCACGTGCGGTTTTGTTTTTGGCCCCAAGGCAGCAGTTTTGCCTGTTTATATACATTTGCTTCTTAACAAAATCCCCACCAAACTGTCCGTCCTCTGTGGCTTCTCGACCTACCTCATACCGCAAACGTAGGGGAATTATTTCGAATCTATTTTGATTTCTTACCTCAGTTAAAAAAAATAAGAAAAAAATAACTCAAACCAAATACTGGTTACATTTGATGAGGACAAAAATTTGCAGCACCATCACAGTAATCAAGATTACTTTCGATTACTATAAATAATCAGAAAGAATCAAAAGTAATCGCTGATAGTAGTCGCATTATTTAATGATTACTTTTGATTATTTATAGTAATCGCAAGTAATCCTGATTACTTTTCGATTATTTCTAATTGTAATCTTGAAAAAATGAGTATAATCGAAATTTAATCATTACTGCACCTTTACAAACAACATTTTATTAATATTAACTATTATGATTACTACAGCTACGGTGTAGGCAGGCTAGACCCGTTTTACCTGTTGTACAAAATTATAGTTGGACTTGCATATAATTTCCCACAACACAACACATCACGCCCAAAAAGTCAACTATATAACCCTTTGTTGCCGCTGCATTTAAAAAATATATCCATGCGCTATTGCGTAACTAAACACCACAATTTTTACTTCGAGTGGCTGCATAAACCGACAGCATTGCAATGCAGCCACTTTTTCCAGTAACCAGCAGCGTTTCGACAAGAGCGACATTACCGCCGCCGCCACCACCACCGCTCAAAAAAAAAAAAAAACAGAGACAACAAAGTGCAACATTTACAATAACTAATCGCAGCAATTTGTTAAAATGTCAACTTTGTCTCCTTCATTTTGGGATAGCAACAAAGAAAGACACATAAAACGTAACCACGCTCTACACACGGCGACGGTGGAACGGTGCATTTAGGTGGTGGCATAGCTGATATATGCAGCTTTGCTGGTTGCAAGTAATTCAAAGCAACTGCCATTGTTGCCATGTCCTATCTGAAGTGGGTTGGTTTTTCTTTTTTTTTTTTGGCTTGTTTGTCTTGCTAATTCAAACACCTTTGGGAGAGAAACTACCAGCAAACAACAAGAAAACTGAAAATTTGAAAAAAAAAAAAAAACTTTTAAGGTTCATCGCACTTATCGACAATTTAGTTTGGAGAAATACATTGGCGGACTTGGAAATAGTAATCGAATCCACATGGAGTGAAGTGATTCATTTCTGTAGTGGAGTCCTTAATTTGATATTTCAAATATATTTGCTCAGTTTCCTGTCAAACTCTTCGTCGCGGTTTAGGGACCAATCCAACGAAAATCGTCCCTTCTGTATGCACCTAAGCCTATTTGCAGTAGTAGATATACCTTCTACTTATATAGTAAATGTGTGGCCTTTTTGTAGAAAAAAAACTCTAGCTGCCCTCTGTTGGAAAAATCCGCCATCGGAGACATTGTCTTTTGAATACATTTTATATAAAAAAAATGCATTGAGGAGAGAAATTCGTGGCAGTTTGTCTCCGATTTCACAAAAAACAATAAAGACATGTCTGGAGTTTAGTTTTTAGTTGCAGTTAGACAGCATTAATTCGATGTTTGTAATTTGCTTTTGGATGGCATCACTCGAAAGGAGATGAGTTGTCGATGCAGTGAATTAATGAAGAAAAAGTTTTTGTTGACTATTGTTTTTATACAACTAAGTAACCCAGTAAAGATTTTAAGAAATATACACTTAGAAAAATTAAAAATATGTTGATTTGAACCACTTTTACTGTTAAATAGGTGATTTAAATCCAACTTGAAACAAAAAATTTAAAATAAAAAAAAACCTACTACTTCTGCGTTTCATTCATATTTATAATTTGTATTTATTATTCGTTGTAAATTGCTCATTTCCTAATATGACAATTGAGTTTTTTTGTTTAATAAGTCAACCAATATCGCCCGCCTTGTGAACTTTGGCCAAAAAGTTCCCCTGGGCTATCGACAAATTTGTGTTCGCTTTCGTACATTTGTCTTTACACATTTGTTGACATTTCAATGTATTTTTTTTTGTTTTCTTTGCTATTTTTATCGTATTTGTTTTGTAAAGTTTTTCGTTTACATTTTTTTTTGCTGTCTCAGTTAATTAAGTTTGGTAGACAAAAATCAATTGTAAATAAAATGTGCCATTAAATGCAGAAATCGTTGCGGATTTAATAAATGTTGAAAGATTTTTGTTAATACAATGAATAGAAATTACGCGACTCGGGAATGTGGAACTCTTGGTTTTTTATACATAAAAACATAAAGCGATAGAGTAGAATTTCACCAGTGTTGGTTACCAAAACGTGACATACAGAAAAAAGCGAGTGTTTTAGAACGATTCCGACAGATGAGGAGAGAGAACAAATTGTGTATCTGGAAGAATTAAAAGATAAATGTAACCACGGCAATCGGAAAAGAAGTGACACCAGAAAATTCTACAACTAAGTCAACAATAAGGGACAGGCGAATTGGTGGAGTGTTTGGCTATCGGAGTGGTGGTTGTGGATTCGATTCCCACCAGAGGCTTAGATCTATCACTGTAAAATCGCTTAGCCATATGATCTGTGTCACCCGGTTTACCCTTGAACCCAAAATTTGAATATAAATGTACTTCGTATTGTAAATTAAAAAAAAAAAAATGATAAGTAAACTATCCAACTTGAGATGAAAAGAAAAAACTGGAATCTAGCGATGAAACGTCGAGTGAGCTGACGATTGGAACTCAAGATTGCTCCAACTTGTTATCGGCCTCAGAATAATGTAAAGAAAGAAAGACACATCCTTGTGTATCCCAGGTGAGAGGCAGGTCCTGAAGAAAAGCCGGCAGAGCTGTATCGACTGGTCCATCTAGTAGTGGACAATCATCAGGGTAACCGTCAACGTACTATGTGACTGTCATAGTGTGGGACTCAGTCCTGGAATATCGACTGGACGTCGATATTACTATTTCAAACATCAGCTTGATGCGAACAAGGTCCAATGGACTAAACAATTGAAGGCACAGCGTCCGCCTTGTCATCGCATTTTTTTCGAATACCAACACTCTGTTGATGCCCCCTAAAAAGCAATACATTGATACAAAATCATTTCAACAAATAATTGAATCTAAGAATATTTTAATTACTCATTTCCTTATGTGAATTGCCAATCCGTATTTTTTGTCTCAAAAATCTTTATAACCGAATACATTCTATATGATGACAGCTGCCCTCTCAAACAAATAAAGAAAAAAAAAACAAGTGTGTGACAAAGATACCCTTCTAACAACTGCAAAAAAAAAATACTCTTGCTAGATTTATTAGCCAGCCATAGAATATATCACAAATCTCATAAAATATGTTGAATTCCATAACACCGAGTTCTCGTATTTCAATTCGTTCGTTATCATAAACTTAATGGAAAACACATCAATGGCAGAGTAAACCTCAACAACAATCGAGAAACAAGAGGATTTCGTTTTAAAACCTTTTGAACATTAAATGGATTGTGTTTTCTTTTTTGTGTTCTCTGTCCTTTTCGTGATCGTACGTAATTATCTCAACACCAAATTTATAACAAAACCGGCACACCAACAACAACAGCAGAAGAAGCAGACAACGACTCTACAATTCAATCAGAAGACGACAGCAACGGGCAGGGCAGCACTAAAACACACTCCCGTTCAGAGCAGCAGCAGTAGTGAGAGGAGTATGGATTACAATTCGAAAATTTATTTATGTTTTTGTCAACGTTCAAAACAAGTCATTAAACATGGAACATGAAGGCAAAAAGGCAGTAGTCCTTGTAAAAAGGCACGGAAACACGGCCAGTGACATACAAATACAAAAAAAAAAATAAAAAAGCGGGACAGCACTAAACAAGCGGGTTGGCCGGGAACGATGCTGCAGCAAGTCCATCAGAGTTATGGTTACACGCACATGGGCCGTCGGCCGGTTTGGAACAATCGTTCAGTTCATCTGCTTGTTGCCTTTATCCTTAATACAATTTATGTTAAACTAACAAATTGTCAATGAAAAGTATAAACCATGATTGTGCCAACAATACGGAGGATGTACGAGTCTGAATCCTACTCTCCCCTCAACAACAACAACAACAGCAAAAACATTTTAAAAGACAATAAAGACGCATGAAAAGTTAACCACTACCAGCACCAAAAAAAAATGAAACCATCCGCATGTTAAGGCAAGTGGGGGCAGGTTACAGCAGATACTCGTTCCATGCTGAACGATCGAATGAAAGGGCAGAGCAGAACAGAGTCAGCGACATCACTGCGTACAACAAATTTGTATCGATGATGATACACAACAAGCAAAACGCGCTTTTTTGATATTAAACTTGCGAGGAGGCGTGCGTGCATGCGTGTGTGTTGCCGCAAACTGTCTGCGCCAAAAGCACAGAAAACTTAAAAAGAATTATGCGTAGTTCGCCTTAACAACTACAGAAAGCACATGAGAAGCAAACGAAAGAAAAAACAATAAACAGGACAGAGTAAAACAAAAAAAAAACAAAGGTTGAAAGTAAGGTAGGGAAACGTGGTCCCGGCAACATTATCCACGGCAACGGCAGCATGCCGCCAGAGGAGCAGTCAACAAGCTACGAGTATTCGCACATACAGTTGACAAACTGGTTTAACTGAATTTTTATGGTTAATTTCTGTTCGGCTTGACAGGACAGTGGGTCAAAGCAATTAGCCAGCCAAAAGAAAAAAAGAAATCAAGTCAAATATGAAATAGAAATTTATGGAGTACAATAAATGAGAAAAAATTTCTATTAAAATCAAAAATTCAGTTTTATAAACAAAATTTCTCACAGAGATATCACAATACCTAAATCATAAGAAGGAAGTAAGGCTTAAATGTTCTAATGTCAGAAACCACACGACTGTCCACGTTAAAATATCCATAGAACAGCGATACACAACCCACATTCCGGCGATGCTGAAGGAAAACAATAGAGTTGGATATCCTGCTTTGCCCTAACAACCGACATTTCCGCAATGCTGAAGGGAGACAATCCCTATCATCACCACCGCTCTCCTCTATACACTGCAAAGCTGCAAATATGTCTTTAGAGCACCTGAAGTTGTATTCCATTGTAAATATTTACGAGATCACATGGGATGGGGTATTTCTTGTGCCGCTTTTGAAAAATCTTGAACACTTGAATGCTTCTGTCGACACTACGAAAATATGGCCAGTCCAGCGAACATCACCCTGTATCTTCACGCCCAGAACATCAGTATTTAACTATTCATTGAGAATGACGACGATTCTGGATCAGTGGAACGTTTGTGTATCAACAAACAGCACTGGGTCTTTAGTACATTAAAATCGCGGATGAGTGAGTCATTCATAGTTTGCTTTTTTCCCCCGACCTCCAAAGGACTTGGTCGACGATCAAATGAGTATGAATGACAGAGGTGGCTGTCATCCGCAAGAGAGTAGATCAGGTTTACAGTCTGACGCAAGAGGACGTCAATAAAAATGGGACATAGAGAAGTGGAGGGAACAGAACCTAGTGGCACTTATGCGGTCAACATATCAAGCCCTTACTGCGAACAAGATGTAAGTGCAATTTTTTTCGAAACTCGCTATTTAAGGAAATTCGTTAGAAAAATGTCCAGCACTCTTAATAACAAAAAAATAAAAATTTATATTCACAAAGATTAGCAAGCGCCACACGCGTTTTTGCTTGACCCCAGAATCACCCTCTCCTGTAAAACTTGCTTGTTGACGCTTACGCCTTTTGTCGCGGTTAGTCGAGCTCATTGAGACCAGACTTTGGATTATCTCACAGATTCCAGTCGAACTGGTAGGTATCGCCACAGGATTTGTACATCTTTGCAGATCCAGACGACCCAGCCAATGCTATTGGCCAACTCTGAAGGTTTTTGGCTCGCTCAGGATGGTTCAGAGTTTTACCACACAGAACTACAGGCTCTAAGGGCTGCGGCTTACAAAGTTTTCTTCTTCCTCTACATCCTAACCTATTTTGCACCACTGTTCGCGGCATTGTTCGGTTGCGTTTATTTTGTGGGCAATTTTACGTATGGAATGAGATGATGATGATGATGGTTGATTATAAAAATTTTTATTACCTTTTAATACGTAATTCCCTTAGCCATCATAACTTGAACACTTGGATTTCTTGGGCATCGTTTTTGTTTTGTTTGTCTCTCCTCGTATGTGCGCTGCCAAGGAGGACAATGCCAGATAAATGTGTGTGAGCTGGGCTATCGCGGAGTAGTTACAGTCGAAAGTACAGGTATTTGTAACGAACATTTTTCAATCTCTGTGTGTGAGTGTGTGTGTAAACGCGTATATCCTGTCCTTCAAGAAGTCTTGTTTTTGTTATGTTCTTTTCGTTAACGTTGATATAGTTTTTGTGGAGATTGTTTTTGATTTGTAGTTTTTTTTTTTTGGTGTTGCGTACTTTTTTGTGCCTTTCAGTATCAACAACAAATAATATGAAATTTATTCATAGGTTTGTTATAATACATTCATATGAACATATATTTTAATTGACAGTCATCATCGGTATCATCCCCGGATGGAAAGAGGAGAGATTGTTTTTTGTAGTACATTCTAGATGGGTATGACAAAGGTACGGCCACGGCAACGGCAACTACATAATTATAATTATTTTGATATCTGCGTTGCATGAAGGACAGACTTGTCCTCGCAGTTTATGATCGAGATTCAGATGCATATCAAAAAAAAAATAAAGGAAAACTACTGGCCCGGCGCTCAGTGCGTTAAAAGACAAACAATTTTTGCATGTCGTGCCGTATATGTCCTGCCTGACAACGATAATTGAAGTAATTGCTATGATTTATGTTGTGCAATTATTTTTAATTAAATATTTGACGTTATAGCTCGCTGTAAATACAGTCATTAAACGTGTTTACGAACAATTAGTACGACTCGAGATATTATTTATTTTTAGATTGGACAAAATCACAAGACAAGACTGTCATGACAGAATGAAAATGAGGCAAGGACATCATAAATATGATTTCAAACAGACTTTGTCATTAAGGTGATAGACAACCCATCGTAAATCACTACCAACAGGAACGGGAAGGCCGAAAATGCCACACAATTTTTATGTTACTTTTTTTGCAATTGTTTTGCCCTTCCTGGTGTTGTGGACATTTGCTATCATTTTGCTATTAATATTTCATTAGATCTATCGGAGCTGCAGCAAATTGTTTTTCTTTCCATTTGCCATTATTTATTTTTCTTTGTTATCTCTGACTGTCCACATTCTTTTTCTTTTCCTGGCCATGATTTCATTAAAGATTTAATACTTGTTAAAATGTAACTAACAAATGTTTCCTCCTCCTGCGACGAGTCATCTTCGGTAGAAATGGTTGGTAATACAATAATGCCGATTTGTGTTATCATCCAAACGATTTCCACCACCCGTCGATTCCGTATATCCAACAGTAGAGAAACAACACAGGAAAATGCTAACACAAATCCCCATACCCTCCCTACTCGTTCAGATTATATGGAATTCAATCCGATTAATCTTAGAAGTTAACAGTGTCGCTCGTCCGTGTTGTCAGTGTGAGGGGACATACAAATAAATACAGAATAAAAGTAAAATGTTACCAAGAAAATCACTTGTGTCAATGTAATGTAATGTCTAGCAACAGCTACTGCCGTTCTAAGATGAAATGATTGCACTGGTTGGTCTAGAATATAAGCGGGTATTGCGCCGTCCAGGGAGAAGGCGACCGGATGAACAAACGAAAGGCGGGGAAACATTTCAGTGCGAAAGAGTTAATGTTATTAGATTTTACGATATTGAATTGCTGCAGTAGGAGGATGAAGTTGGAAGGTCCAAAGATGGAAGTTTCTTTTAATGAAAAATCTTTTTAATAGATTTTCAACAAAGCGTACAGTTTTGTGGGTTTTGTCCAGTGGTTTCTCGTAATGGTGGTATAAATATTTTATACAATTTAAAACTGTGAAATCATTCGAAAGATTCGGACACTGATATATCGTTAACATGGAGAGTAGAGAAATTATTGCATATATTAATATTCAAATATATGAAATCCTTACAGACAATATTAATGACAAATACATACGTATTTCCCTGAACATTCCACGAAGAAACAAATGGGGACCTTTGCTCCAATCAGTGAGAACTCAGATTTATTATGATACACGCTTGCGATTACTATTTTAAAGATCAGAAAAACAAGCTTTCTAATTTGGGTAGGCTTGATCACAATCAGGTGTATTAGCCAATTCATGGCCAAGACATTTTTTTAAAAAAAAAAATTTTATTTTTTAGAAAAAGGGTCCTGAGTTTGAATCCGTTTACATTTTTAACTTTACGAAATCTTTTTCTCCGTGCTATGAATGAGTTAAAACAATGAAAATTTCATTTAATTAAACTGCATCACCAAACGTTAATGACGGTGTTTTTGGAATTACAAAAATAATTGGAATGAACACCCAAATATGAACTTCTTGATCACAAAGATGTAAGCATTACACGGAAAGTTCCCGCATTGCTGGATTATTTTTGGAATTTTTCATTTGTAAGAAAACATATCAAACTAAAAGAGAACTAGTGAGAGGCGCCTGGAAAGTAGGCCCCGCGAAAATACACCCCAAGTCAAAAATGAAATTAGGCCCCAAATTTGGTGACCTACCTGCAATATGAAAATATAACCCCGAAAATTACACCCCAAAATACTAAGAACTTAAATTGAAAATTACGTATAAATTTCATATTATTATTGTTAATTTAGAAAGGGCGTAACTCGATTTTTTTTCTCAGAATCGCGTTTTTTACATATTTTGGTAGACCATTGTCAAATACACATCGCACAAATTGTTGTGGTCAAAAATACCGGATTTATTACCAAAAACCAAAAAAAAAATATATAAAAAAATTGTTTCAGAATTAAATTTGTCTTCAAATTGCCTTTACAATTTTTTTTATGTCTGAAGTTTTTTACATTTTATAACGTTTTTACCTTCTTCTGTAAAGTTACGAAAATGCGAGTTACGCCCTTTCTAAATTAAGCCATCGATATATTCATAATGAAAATAGACACACAAAAAAATTTTGGAGCATAATATCATGTTGAGACCTATTTTTACATTGTGGGGTCCAATATCATTTTGATATTTTTTAGGGTCATACTAAATATTTTTTGGGTCTAATTTCATTTGGCAAAGAAAAAAACCTTGATTTTTTATTCAAAATTATATAAAATAAAATTGTTGGGCCCTATTTTCATTTTTTATGTTTGGTGTATAATTATGTGGGTTGGGGGTGTGATTTCGAGGGGCCAAATGTCATAACGCCGCCATTCGTATGTAAAAACAAAAAAAAATAATAAAATGGGGCTTATTTTCGCACTGGCATTTGGCGTATAATTTCATAATGAAAAATAACAAATTAAGACCCAAAAAATCATACAATTTCGTATTTTTGTTGGACCAAATTTAATTTACAATTTGGGGTTTATTTTCGTGGGCCCTAATTTTATTCGGCCTAGTGAGTATGTTGGCAAAATATCATAATGGCAACACAAAATTCCGAATTCACACGATCTCCATGTCAAGTAATTATTACTAATTGTAATAATTACTAATTAAATTAAATTTTTTGTAGACGTGATGTTATGATTAAATTACGATTGTATTCGGGTTTTCAAGACTAATAATTGACTACAGTTACAAATAATCTAAAAGTAATCAGGATTACTTGCGATTACTATAAATAATCAGAAAATAATACGACTAGTAATCGAGATTACTTTTGATTCTTTCTAGTTATTTATAGTAATTGCAAGTAATCCTGATTAATGTCATTAACAAATTTTGTGATGGAAACAAACAATTTCCTGCTTGTGCTTGGGTAATTACTCTCATTTTTTTTTGGATATGTGGTTCTCGTTTAATTGCGGAGAACAACAGCACATATTGTTCCAGCAGAAATCATTGCAAATAGGTACCGATGAGGACGAAATGAATTTGTATACCTTGCAAACAATATTAATTACAAATGATCTAGAACTGGAATAACCGAAACAAAATTGTATTTCAATTAACATTTTTCAGTTCATCTTTATTTCTTTTGTTATTTACATAATTTTATTTCGTTATGAGATCTTATCCGTAAATTATGAAAATGCAACTTTGAAGAAATCCTGTTTTCAGTGTCTAACTACTTTCGACAGTCTGATCAAATAGGACCACATTTTGACCCCCCTTAATTGCTACTTCTGTTTATTTTGTTTTTTATTTTCCAGTTCTGACTTCTTGTAGTCTCTGAAAAAGAACAAATGTATCTTCTTGCTGTTAAATCCGAATCACTGTCATTGCGGTCCCTCGTATATGTCCCCATAAACCGTGTCCGTAATGACTACAGGAATTGGCAGACAGTCTGTATGAACGAGTGTGCATGGTGACTATTCCACAAATGCCTTAATGAACTCTTCCTTCCATAGACAACAGGCCTGTTCAAATAATAGATGATATTTCGATTTCGTTTTTTTCTTAACTTCTTCCACTACTTCTGTCATTGATTTATCCAGACGTACGTCCACAAATGGTGCATACGCCTGTTAATGTGAATCTGAGTGTATGTATTGTTGTTTTTTTTTTTTTGTTCTTGCCATGAAAACGATCCCATGATCCCAGACATGATGCAGAAGCAGGAGCAGGTGCTTTTTGAAGCGTGTTTGTTTTAATTGATGAGGGATTTGTTTGTTTGTCTTTTCTTCTGTTTTAACGTTTCATCGTGCAGTTTTTTTTTTCTTTGCTTTGTGCTCCACCTGAGGTGATTTCGTTTTGTTTTACACATAGGCATACTTTTTGAATTCATGTTTCTACATCCTCGTCTGTGGCTCCCCTTTACTGTGCCGTCCCTATCACTTGTTTGCATGTTTGATTGCAAAAATCGTTATTGTCGTTGCCAAGGAAGAGTGGACTGGCTTTCATCCACTGGCAGCGCGGTGAGATCGAAAATGGTCAAAGCAACAAACTTATTATAATTGCACCTGGGAGGATTATTTATTGTTATAATTGAAGGCTAGTAGAGTACACACACACACACACACATACACAGGCACAAATGCAACACCATATTGGGACTTCAAAACATTCATATTTCAATTGCCTACTACTCTGCCATCGCGGGCAGCAGTTAATGATCCTCTTGTAATGGCAACGCAAATAGTCCCGGCTAGATAATGGCTGTGTAATGCAAACATGGTCCAACATAATTACAGGGCATTGGCGTGATATCGTAGTTAGTGAAAGGAATCGCTGCTCGTTGGAGTAGACGTAAAGACACGAGAGAAAAAGACCAGACAGTATTGAATGGAGATTTAAAAAGAGTTTGTTTTCCTTTGTGCGGTTAATTAGAGTCAATGTGATTGGAATTTGTGGCAATTGTTTTGTTCTATAGAATTAGAAATAATTGATCATTTGCGGCAGCGCTGGTTTAAACGTTCTATAGTCCATAAGAAGAAGAAAAAAATGATATTTGTAACAATTAGAAATTCTGTGACCGAGAAAAAGTTTTCCCAGCGAGAGAGATGTGTTCGGCATTTTTTTTTTATTAACTGTCTAGAAAAAACGATGAACGAATTCGTAAGGTTTGTATGCGTGAATAACAATTCCCTTGGTTACAATTTCGTGGATTTCTGGTGGCAGTTGAGCACATGTGGGGCACACACCATTTAATATGACGGATCCCGTTGATCTTGGTCCATTATCGGATATTGCAATGTGAGAATTGCCTCAAGTCAAACGAACAGGAAACTTTCTTATATACCACCTGCTGAAATAGGTTTAAGTTGTATTCTATAAACATATAAAACTAAACAGTTCATCAATACTACTTGCTGCAGGACAATTGAGTTGAATATTTTAAAAGATTACACAGACAGCTCTAGAGTAGCCCTTAATTGTTTCGACATTCTGTCAAAATAGTTTGCTGGTTTATTGTTGTTTTTATTTCCGGCGGCTTTATTTATCTTTACCAAAAAGATATTGACCTCAAGTACCATTTCTACCACCATTATTAGCCGCCTCTTTCATTTGTATGGAAACCTCTGCAGTGGTTAAATTCAATTTTCCTAACCAACCAATTATTGGATATAGCCATCATTCCATTATGGACTGAAGATGAGTACATGTAGAGATGAGTACTTTGCCCGATTGGCATTGTTACTGAAATTCATTACAATAATCCGAAAGGTTTTTTGTTGTTCGGCAAATTCAATTAAACTTCAATTTAGGGCGTAAATGCACGACAAAACAATTGAGAATATTGAATACGGGGCAAACGACTTTTGTGTTTTCCATAGGACATCCTATTGTAATTAAATAGCGATAGCAAATACGAGGGCAGTATGACAATTTCGAAATTTTTTGGTTTCTCAATTTTTTTTTAAAATCTTTTTTGTAATAATTCATTGCAATAAAAAAATATATCCGGGATATGATACCAATTTTCTGGTAGGTGTTGCCGAGTACAACAAGAATTTGTTTTTAAAATTTCCCAAACACCTCCAAGAAACCGGTTTTTTTACCTTTACGTACGAAGTATGAAGCTCGTAGTGGCCTGTGTGAAAGCCTTTGGACCAATTTGTAACCCTTTTTCAGTGATCCAATCGAGCTGATTTTTGGCAGGCAGACTCGTGGAAATTTTTATAAATTTTTTATCAATTTTCAGATTTTCCCCAATTTTTATTATTTTTGAAAAAAAAAATATTTTTTTCACTTTTCTTAGCATAACTTGAAGAGACTCCAAATTTTTAAACTACTTAAGGGTTACGAAAAAAAATGTTTTTTTAACTGAAACCTTAAAAAAAAGGATAACCAGTTAAAAAAAAAATTTAGGAAAATACGAGAATTGATAAAAATCTATTTTTTAAAAAATTTGACGTGATACAGACATTTCCACGAGTCTGCCTGCCAAAAATCAGCTCGATTGGTTCACTGAAAAAGGGTTAAAAATTGGTCCAAAGGCTTTCACACAGGACACTACGAGCTTCATAATTCAAACTTAAAAAAAAAAAATTCTGACGTGTACATGAAAATCGCCGATACTGTATTTTTATTTTTTATCCCCTTTCCGAAAAAGTCAATTTGGTTCATAGGACAGAATGTGTGTAACACGGTGTAATCAACCGATGTTAACCCTCTAATTGGTAAAACCTGATGCGGTCTTCTTTAATAACAAATATTTGTTTGTTAACAAAAGGATTTTGCAAGGATTTTCCAGGATTTCTGCTTGGAGGGTTAAGTTTCTCAGCGAATTTTTAGAAGAAATTGTGGACATTGTGGGGGTCTGAAGGCTAACTATCTACAGATCGTTAGCTATGAATAAGTGTGACCCCTATAATCTGCAAGTAAGCAGTCCCGGACAATCAGAAGGTGGCACCACCAACAATGCGAATAAATACGTTCGTATTTCCCTTAACATTATATACAGGGACTGGCGGGTATAAATTCGCCAGTTGGCATTAGCTGACCGAAAAACCTTCAAGAAACTGTCCGTTTATCAGAATTGTAAACTCCATCGCTCAAATTCATGCAAACATTAAGATTAGATGAATAGAATGAACGAAATGAATGAAGGACAGTCGTACATTGACAAATCTTTAACAAAATTAAAGAAAATCATAGCCAGATCGGCTAGAACTTGACGATGATAGTATAGACAAGCAAGCATCTTAAGAAGACGGCCAAGAATACATTACGATTTACTGCCCAAATTATGTAGACTATCATTTGTCACTTATAACCCATTAAGGGTAGCCATCGTTTGATTTATATTCGAACTTACTAAGAAGGGCACACAAAAGTCGGGATCTGAATCACTGTAGAGGAGAGTATTTGTATTCTTTTTTATCTGAAAATCACATAAATCTTCATATAAAACTCATTTATAGGAAAGGTTAGCTTTGCAAATGAAACTCGCATAAATTGATAAACGCTTACCGGCGTATTCATAAAAATTTAAAACAGCTTTGTTAAGAAAAATGTGTGAAAATTGTTTTTGTATTTTCATATATTTTTCCTAACATAACTGATCTACATATTTATGAATACGGCGGTTAAATACTAAAGCAATCTTATGTATGTATATATTTTATAGAATACTTTTCTATTTTCTCACTCACCTGAACATTAAAATCGAAGAAACATTCTGGCCGCAACGGACATGGCAGTCCACATTTACAGGTACCCGATGCCAATAAGTAATCCTTTATTTGGAAAGCTGAACGTAGTGTCACACCGGTTGGACTGCAAAGTAAACGGAAAGAGAATGAAAATGGATTAAAAAAAAACATGAATAAACACTTCTCATCATAAAGGATATGGTTTTTCCGTTGTTTTTTTTTTCTTTTGACTGTACTCGTTTGGGTGAGGACAATTGTAAAACGGCTTAAAAACAATTATTAACCATGTACAGGGCAGGGATGAGTGGAGTTTTTTTTTTTTATTTTTGTTAAGAGCTAAGACAAAAACAATTTTAATTAATTTGTTTGTTATCTCATGTTGGGGTTAGACGACACGAGTGTTGCGACTCCAAGGCCTGTCATTTATAGATTTAACACAGCAGATACGGATAAGTCAGCTCAAGGCGGCCAAGGTGAAGTTGGAGAGATTGGGGTAGGACATCCTTGTGGCAGGCACTCACACCAACAACAAAAAACTGCTGTGACCTGCTATGGAGCACGTCATGGTTTTTTGTTCTGTTTTGTTAAAACGTCTACTCCCGTTTACATCTGCAACTCACATGTTATGGTTATCAACATGCTTTTTACCTTCCTTTGTCCGTTGGCATGTCTGTCTGTCTGTCTGTCTGTCTGTCTGTCTCTTAGTCTGTCTTCCATGTCCTTTGTGCAATTACGCATTCAATTTAAATTAATTACTTTGGCATATGGAGGCTAATTAAGTCCGAACATAACACAACCATGACGTCAGTCGTCAGTCCGTCCCATACAAGTGGGCCTATATTCGCAGCACAATTATTCTATGTCAGAGCTGTGAATATAACGAGCGGCCAAGGGGCACCTCACCAAAAAAAAAATGTTTTGTAAATGACAGATACGTAAAACGGGTGTGTTTAACTTCTGACAAACATTTGAATGTAAAGGTAACGATGATAATGTAACACCTCCTCTTCGTCTTCTTTTCGGCCGTTAATTACTTTATATAATAAGCATGAATTATAATTTGGGTTTACGAGTTACGAATTGTTGGGAGCAAAATGTGTCGTAAAGTGGAATACAAATAACTAGGCAAACAAATTAAATAATTACGAGAGAATTATGTAAAGGTCACACAAGTGAAGGTCAATGGATGCCCAACTAATTTGTACACCAACTGCCATGACGCAAGACCTCAGGAATTTAAGGTGGTTTTAGGTCAGCCTTTCTATCTGAAAGTATTTCCAAGCATAGTCAAATGAAGTACAATTTACTAAACTGAAAGCCAAGGGGTTCATCAATTTGATGAATTGGGACACCATTTTCCAACAGTTTTCTTAAATTTTATGTAGAACTTGTCATTAATTTTTCTTTAATTCCGTACATCAAGTTCATGAACATTGTACATCAATTTGATGAACATTGTACATTAAATTTATGAACATTGTACATCAATTTAATGAACATTGTACATCAATTCGATGAACATTGTACATCGATTTGATGAACATTGTACATCAATTTGATGAACATTGTAAAATCAAAATTTGATGAAAATTGTACATCAAAATTTGATGAACATTGTACATCAATTTGATGAACATTGTACATCAATTTGATGAACATTGTACATCGATTTGATGAACATTGTACAGTTAATTTAAAAAACATTGTACATCAATTTGATGAACATTGTACATCAATTTCATGAACATTGTACATCAATTTGATGAACATTGTACATCAATTTGATGAACATTGTACATCGATTTGATGAACATTGTACATCGATCTGATGAACATTCATCAAATGATGTTCTTTTTATATCAATTTGATGTAGAATCGTCGTCATTGATTTGATGTAAAGTTTTTTTTTTGTGTACCCCTTACAACAATTTACTTCACTTCCTCATAAGTACAAATGTACTTTAATTGAATAGATTTGCTGGTTTCCATTTTTTTTGGTATGATATTTAGTACGAAGGTTTTTGGGTTTGAGAATTAGATTAATTTCACTAGTCAACAGTCAAAATGTACTCGGGATGCGATAATTTTTTCTGTGTAGATAACCTTGACATGAGCTCGAAAAACGCAATAAAAAATTTTTTTTTTGTTTGGTTTTTTTTTTTTTTTTTTTTTTTTAAATTTTAAAAAAATTTTTTTGGTTAATTTGTTTCGTCCGGCATAACTCGGGAACAACTAGCCCGATTTAATTGAATTAAATTTTAAAAAATTTAAAATTACAATTCCCTTAATCTGTTCATATATTGTTTTCCTATACAAGCAACAGTTTCCAAGTTAAAAATGAATATATAAAGGAAAAAACTTATTTTTTGCCTAAAGATTTAAATTTTTTTTTTTTAAAAAATCCAAAATGAAAAAAAATGTCAAATCTTATTACTTTTACGTAAAGTCACATAACCTATGAGCAAAATGAGACAAAGATCATGAAAATCGATGCACGCGTTTCGCTTTTATTCGCAATTGAGTAAAGGTATGAATTTCAAAAATTTGCTCGACATATGCACAACTTTGTCTATGGTAAGGTTTTTTCTTTTTTATTACAAAAAAAATTAAAATTTGTTGGGTGACAAAAATATATGAAAATTTGAAATTTTTGAAATTTGAAGATTAAGGGAATTGTAATTTTAAATTTTTTAAAATTTAATTCAATTAAATCGGGCTTGTGGTTCCCGAGTTATGCCGGACGAAACAAATTAACCAAAAAATTTTTTTTAAAATTTAAAAAAAAAAAAATAAAACAAAAACCAAACGAAAAAAAAAAATTTTATTGCGTTTTTCGAGCTCACGTCAAGGTTATCTACACAGAAAAAATTATCGCATCCGGAGTACATGAAATTTTTTTCATTTTGTTGAGTAGTGTTTTTAGTGTTTCGATTATTGCCAGAGTTTTTTAACAAAGCAAATATTTTTAAAAGTTTTTTTTTTTTTTGATAAATTTGCAGAAAAATGTCTGGCACATATTTTTTTCTTTCTATATTCGGGATCAATCCCGGCAATTCTCAAAACATTTTCAAAAATTATATAAAAAGGCCATAACTCATTATTTTTCGAAAATCGTTTTTTGATTATTTCTTGTAGACTGGTTTCTAACACACATTCGATAAAACATTTAATGGCAAATAAAAAAGTTTTAAGTAAAACCGAAAAAAAAACCCTAATTGTTTGGAAAGAAAAAAGCTCCAACCCATACTTTTCATACTATCTTAAAAAAAGGAAAAATGTTTCCTCTTATAATTTTTATAAAAAAAAAGTCCTCTGATTTGTGTACCCTTATTGTTTCTAGTTTTATTAAGATCCTTTCTTCTCCTATAAAAAAGTGTTTTTCATGAGTTAGGGCCTTCTTATATCAGGGTAACGAAATAAACGTTACTGGTTAAAGTACACTTTGTCTTGTAAGTATCCCAAAGGCCGACAATATGGTCGGCCTGCAGTATGAGAAATCAACTATTTTATTTGCGTTAAAATTGTTATTTACACTGTATATCCCCTTTATATGAACATCCGGGACCGCCAAAAGTGTAATTTTATCTGGAGGTCAGTGGAACACCAGTGAGCTGCTCTCCAACACGGTTTTCCAGGCTTGTTGACTGTTCTAGCTAGTCTGAGGTCTGACCGAGACCAAAAAATGATACAATGGGTAGTCAAGAATCTTCGAAAGATTTTCTGACTTGACAAGCAGATGCGTCCACTCAGTGTGGCCACCGTTTGCTGTGATCCATAGAGTGGCAGTAGGCCTCGAACCCATACGAAAGTGATGCCCATAAAATGGCCGTAGCAACCTAATGGTCCCCTGTGTTATTGTTCACAGGAAGCTGTCGTTTGTATCCTTTTTTTATATTCATTTACCTAAGTTTGTTGTATGTACCTCAGTTTCCAAAGATGTTCCTTACCAAAAATTTCATTTCACTCTATTGCTATGAAACCTTTCATAACTCAGTTAATTGCCAAGGGATTTTAAACACGAAATTACGTTATAAATAAAAATGTACATGTTGTTTTTCGCCAAAGTTTAAAAAATGGCGAAAAATTTAAAAGAAACATGAGTTTTCGGGACACATGCATAACGCGAAGTCCCAAATGTTACAGGAAACGTAAAAAACTTTGTGAAATCTAAACACTTCATTGTTGTGCCGTTCTGGAATTCACCTATACAATTTCTGATATTCATGTGCACAATTTTGAAGAGACGTGTATTTTAGATCATTCCACAAGAATAAATCAAAAACACGATTGTCATTTTGGATTTGAGGTTTTTAAATCCGGTGAGAAACTACAAAATAAGGTGATAATCAGCCTTGTTATGGGTGCAAAAAGTTCTTCAAAAGCGGATAACAAGACTTTGGGGGTGTTGGGAAATTTCACAGACCGATTATGGTTGACAAGAACTATGAAAAACATACTATGGCTTCCAAGGAATTTCAACTTAATTTTCCAGCACTGCGTAAACTCTATTTTGCTCTTCGAAATGGTAATTCGGACATCATTCCTGGTACTGACAAAGTATAGTACTGTATGTAAGAAAAAGTAATGAGAGATTTTGTCAAAACATTTCAAGGTTCTTAAATCTTTCCTTAGATACACTTTATTTGTTAGCTGTACCAAATAATATCCGCCTATTCGGTATGGTAAGGTTGTACAACAAAGTCGCTCACTTGTCAATATTTTTTCTAATTCCTGTCGAGTGTTAGCAGATTATTTTGTTTGCGGTGTATCTTAACTTCTTTTTTTTTGTATTTTTGTTCAATTCACACTCCGGTTGCTGCCGTTAGTGGTTTATCCTGAGGCCATTGTTGGCTGGGCTTCTATCTTTAGAGTCACAGTCCCTTTATTATTATTTTCACTGTTTGCGTGTGAACGGTGGTTGTGGTGTGTGTGCGTGTTATGTGCGAAAAGCCAATTCGTATTTGATTTAATCCACTTGTAGTGTTGTCGAGATTACATCACTTTTCTTATGCTCATTTTCATTATCCTTTAGTCACACATGGCATATTAAGTTATTGGCCAAAGAAAGTGAAGTTGGTGTTGTCGCAAGTTCATGATCCGATATAGAAACTGATGCAAATTCCGAAAATGTTTGAATTCGACAAGCAAAGTTTACTGTTTACGTGGGAAAATGTCAAGTTGATATATTTGGTTTATGCTCTGAATAGAGAATATTCATAAAATATCAGTGGCGTTATTAGCCTTTTGAAGTATAGAAATGAAAACATACACAGCTCCCTTTGATTTCAGAGAGATTTTTCTTCATATTTAGGAAAACACTTAATTGTCTGCGGTGTCTGTAATTTTAGTTTGTTTTTGTCTGCGTTCTTAATTAACATTTTGCTTATGAAGAAAAAGAAAAATAAATATTCGAGTACGAGTACATACTCTTCACAAAAGCCAAAAACTCAGAAAGATATTTTCATTTTGTTGATAATTACATTGCTTTTTCTTCATTACCTTCATTGTCTACTTAATTAAAATGGAAATGTATTCCATGCTGCCAATTCAAAATGTGCAATAAACAGACGCCAACCAGCCAGCCAGCCGGCAAAAATGTTTAACAACTCGAAGGTGTAGAAACAATAAAAACACCATTGGCGGGAAGTGTTATTCTTGTTGTTGCTGTTTTCTTTTTATTAAAATGTTAATAAATGCCAAAAAAATAAGACAAACAAAAAGAAAAACACAGCCACAGAGAGAGAGAGAGAGGACCACATTTTCTCCTGAACCAAAAACAAACAAAAAAAAAGCACACACACACAGATAATCTTTATGTCGTCTGAGGGGGGCCAACGGACCCGATCGACTTGACTGCCTGTCATCAGTTGTTACTTTTTTTTCTTCTGAGGCTGTTGTTATTTTGACAACATTCCAATAATAATTGGCAGCACACAAAAAAAGACACAACGACTTCAAGATGCAGACTTACCTATCCATACTTTGTATTGTCATGAGCAAACAAACTGAAGAGAAAAAAAAACACAGCCAAGGTAAAATCATCGGGGGGTCACAGTGGAACATTTTCGTCAAATCAACAAAATCCTTACTTTACTTATTCTTAATTATTTTCTTATTTCCCTTAACATTACATGAAAGAATAGAAGGGGAATTTCTCTTGAATCAGTGACTTGTGCGCGATATAATTCGTATACTCACTGACCGGGACCTACTGTTTAAAGCCGGCTCCGAACAGCTAATGCTTTTCTAGAGAAGTTTGACATGGCTTAGAGATTGCTCTCTTACTTGTAAAGTTGCCAACATGGAAACTGCCGCTGAAAAATGTTTGATGATCTTACACGGTTTCGAACTCGGGTTCCTCTGTGTGCTAGTAGCACACATTAGCAACCACACCACAGCCTTCCACTTATTATTAATTGCAATACAAAATAAATGTATATTCTAATTTTAGCTCCAAGGGTAAACCGGGCTAGATTTTTGCAGCGACAGACCAAAGCCTATGGTCGAACCCACAATCCTCAGGCTGATAGGCAATCACGCTACCAATAAAATAGATTTCTCTTATCAATTGAAAACCACTAAACACAGTGGAACATCTACAATTTACATATTAAATCTATGAGTAAATAAATATACATTTTTTTTATTTCGATAAAAAATGAAATTATTTAGCGCCGCGGTAGGCGAGTAGCGATTTTTTTTTTCCAAAAAAATCCGATTTTGTAAATTTTTAATTGAACACAGCGGTTTTGCAAAAAAAAAAGCTTAAACCGAAAAAAAAAGTGAATGTTTTTCGGTGGGGTACATTTCCTACGCGCAGCAAAGTAGCAAAAATTATATTTTTTAAAAAAATTGATTTTTTGTAATGTTATTGCAAACAAAGGCCAAAAGGATAAAAAACGCGATTATTTTCGAAATTTTAAAAGTCCGCGTTTTTCATTACGTTTTTCAGTATGGCTCTAATTTTGTGCTCGGCTATTTTGTGGAAGGACCAAGTGGAAGAAGACATGGAAATCCTTGGTATGACAAAATGGAGACAGAAGTGCTCATTTATAAGCAGGTCAAGACCAACAACAGGTTGTATAGCCAACTTTGTAGTTTTGCTGCAGATTTTGTTGTGAAAATTGTGAGGGCTTTTTGGTCGTCGGTTGGATGCATATCAAAATATTTTGATTTCAGCTCAAGTTGGCCAACTTGGTTGGAACATGTGAGGGCTTGCTCATTCAACTGCTTTACTTCATTCGCAGTTCGTAATTGATTAAGTAAACACATTTTTGTAGCGGTGTTTTGAAAAAATAATACAAAAAAAAGGAAAGAATGTGTGGAAAAAGTGATTGATTTTATGGAGGAATATACAAATATGTCTCAGTTGTGGAATTCAAAGTATAAAAACTAAACAATTGAAACAAAAATATATAAATTAAAAAGTAAATGCGTTCCTGTTGCGGCAAATATTTGCAAATGAGATTGGCTGAGACTTTGTAGCGTGTGAGGAGAACGATCAACTTGATTGTTCAACCAGTTGTATCATGTGAAGGCGGCATTAGAGCAAATGGTGAGAGTAGGGAATGTGGGGCTACGTGAGACCTATACACTCCTAGGAATTTAAATTTTCAAGATAATTTGGAAATTTCGAAAAATCGCCAAAAATTAAAAATTGTATTTTTTTTATAAAAGCTAAAGTAAAATTGCTAGTTGAGTGCCGTGAGCAGAAACCAGAGCAATTTTGAATTTTGAATTTTTTTTAATATATCGACAAAAAAATGCCAAATGAAATTGACGTTTTTCTCACAACTGGAATTTTTTTTTTAGATTTTAGTCGTAAACGCCACAACAGTAGAGGTCGCCATTTTATATTTAAAAAACAGCAAATGTCGTTGCTTATAAAACTTTTTAGTAGGCGGGACAATTATATGTACTCAAGTAGTACAACAATCGATTTTTCAAAAATTTTTAAATATCTTGGAAAATTTTTAAAATATTGAGAAACGGCACAACTTTATTTTTTTTTTTGGAATTTCGTCATCCTGGACACACAAAACAACATTAATTTATTTAAAGTAACGCGAAAAAATAACAATCGATTTTCCAAAAATTTTGAAATATCTTGGACAATTAATTTAAAATATTGAGAAACGGCACAACTTTATTTTTTGTTGGAATTTCGTCATCCTGGACACACAAAACTACATTAATTTATTTAAAGTAATGCGAAAAAATAACAATCGATTTTTCAAAATTTTTGAAATATCTTGGACAATTTTTAAAATATTGAGAAACGGCACAACTTTATTTTTTTTTGGAATTTCGTCATCCTGGACACACAAAACAACATTAATTGATTTTAAGTAATGCAAAAAAAATAACTAAGAATAAAATAAATTTAAATAATAATATAGAATTTCTTAAGAAACCGGTAAGATGAGTTTATGTTTCGAGTCTCTAATGAAAACCATTGAATGTGTGCGACCAACACATGGTACTCCTTCGACCAGTTATGGATTTTTTTTTGAAGTCTCCATTTTAAAATGTTCCACTGTGCTTTGTCGTGTTTGGCCTCTGTTGTCCAAAAGATAATGATATGGGCAAGAAAACCAAACAAAAGAAAGCACTAGAAAAACTGACGGCGAAACGTAACGAGTGAGACACTCGGACAAGAAAGTTAAGAAAGAAATCACCGTTGCTGGTATGGGACACAACAATAACCCCATCACTCTATTGTTGCGACACTTGAAGTGTTTTGGGTCTTGAAAAAAGTTCAGTTTACCTCTACCTGGTTGTACACAGCCCACTATTGTTCCGCAAGATCTGTTATTGCATGAAATTGCATAAACCACACAAACCACATCACCAAGTGAATGGATAAATAAAGAGCAGAGTATCTTTTTCACACATGGTCATGCCTGGTGGCGGGGGCGGTACGTGAGCCATTGTTGTTTAATAAAACCTTGTTAAATATTATGACATGACTTGAGAGATGTCTTCATCACACCAGCATCGTTTTGTAAAAAAAATGCGCTGTTGTTTGACACCTTTGACGGTTGTTAAAGTTAATTTTGAATGTTTCGTTTTTTCTTCTTCTTCTGCATACATTAGGTTTTGCTAAACCTTGTTTATAAACTCATCACGCAATATTCTTTGAGGTTTTTATGATTGCAATTAAATTTTGGCATCGAAGAAGAAAAAAAAACAAAACGACTTGGAAAGAAGGTATAGAAATTATGGCTAAATTTAAAGAACAGATTAACAGCTTTCCGAATAATGTGGACTTGACTTTGTTGGTGTTATTATTATTTAAGATGAGGGTAACAAAATCTAATGGATTATTTTCAAATAAACCAACAGAAAACTGAAATTACGAGTAAATGACACCCATCGCCAACACAGTGAGCCGGAAATTCACAGCCATTTAATTATGAAACAACAAATATTTATACAGACGACAATGTCTGCTGTACGGAGGGGGGGCGAAATGCGATGGCATTTGTAAACATTATGGTAAAAATTAATTATAATTATTTTCAATATTTAATGAATGACAAAAGGATGTACTTTAAATCAAATAGTGCAGATTGAAAACATCAGTGGATACACTGTAATAAAACCTACAGAAAGAGAACCCTGAACGATTTTTAAATCCGTGGAAAGAACGTGCCGTTGATTGGATTTTTTTTTACAGCATATTCAATTATTCTCCTTAGAATTTGGAATAATAAGTAGTCCATTTATGGTCGTATATTTGTGAGCTTGCAAACTCTGTGGTTTTATCGGAAAGATATGGCGAACAGTGAACCCCTTAGTGATTTAACTTTACATCTAGTCAACAGTTTTAATTGTGGGCGGCCATGGTGGTGCGATTATCACACAGAAGAACCCGAGTTCAAAACCGGCGACTGTTGGCGACTTTACGAGAAAGAGAGTAATCTCCATGCTATGTAGAATTTCTCTAGAAAAGCATTAGCCGTTCGGAGACGGCTTTAAACAGTAGGTCCCGGTCAGTGAGTATACGAATTATATCGCGAACAAGTCACTGATTCAAGAGAAATTCCCCTTTTTATTCTTTCATGTAATGTTAAGAGAAATAAGAAAGTAAGTAAACAGTTTTAATTTCTGTTAAGAAAAGCACGAACAGTTTATTTATCAACAACATTCAAGGACAATAAGTTGGAAGGCCATCACAGACACAAGTTTAATGCTGCTCATTATATAGTTGTATATCCTTTGCAATTGCGTTTGCAAGCTTAAAATAAACCAAAAAAATTTATTCGAAAACTACGTCTCTACCATTAACACGATCTTGGACATATAATTTTCATTTCCTGTACATTGGAAAAAAATTTAAATGCATTCCAATTAAATGTTCACCGAGTATAACAAAACAAAACAAAAAAAAAACACAAAACAATGATAAGGGAAACAATTAAAATAGAGGGTTGTTTAAATAAACGAAAGGAAAACATTTCACATGGAATACCAGTGTAACACACCAGAGTCAGTACAAGTGGCGGTGACGTACTGAAGTCGTCTCATTTCTCCTCTTCAAATGAAACAAATATTTGTTAAACGTTGATGATGACATGTTGACAATGCTTTGACTAGTCCGGAATACTATGCAGCACTACGTACAGTCGGTCCGTCCATTCCTCTTTACATTCGCCTGTACAACAAACAATTCCACAGAGTTAGTACAGTCAAATAATATCTGTATGTTTTTATTTTTTAAATATTTGTTTTTGTTACTTTTCCGTTTTCAACATTTATTTTTATATATTTTTTCACATTCTGTACATAAAGTGAAACAAAAAACAAAACATGTGAATAAATGAATAAAATGTTAACAAAAAAATTTCAACTGTCGCTGTTTTGTTTTTAGCTGAGGTAGCTGACTCTGTGTGGTTGTTGTGCTAACGACAGTAACAACAATTAAGTGTGGGTGACAAATAAAAGTGTACTGACTCCCAGCCAGTCCAACCGCCCCTCCACCCCATCCAGCAAACGACCGACGATTTTAATGTTTAACGACTCAATGACAGATAAATGTAAAGAAAACAAAAAAAAAACTCCCAACATCCCAACACAGTAGCAGAAACGACAATTAAACGTTTATTATGACAACAAAAGTAAATAAAGCCAGAACGAAATGAGTTTGTTGTATGTTGACAATGTCCTCTGTACGGCGGAAGGGAATGAGGTGTGTTTAGGGATGATAGATATTTGAAAAAGAAATCGATAAAGACGTAGACGAGGAATGCAAATGGAAATTCCATCAAATAGTCGAATATAAGCATGGGAATGTGTGTATGACTAAAAATTAACACTGCTTCTGTCAAAATTCTACCTTTGAAAAAGTTGCGTCACTTAATTTCTGTTTGACAGCTATTGAAAGTAGACAGTCTGTGAATTTCGTTATGTGTCAAATTACGTAAATGAATTCCCTTGTGGGCGTACCAGCGCAAATGGAACAGTTTTTAATGTCGCCCGGAAGAGGCTTTCACAAAATAAATGTTCGATTAAAATCGTGGAATGCTATGGGACGATCGGAGAGTAAATGTTCGGGAGGTGACAGAGACCGTAGGCATATCTAGAGAGTAGGCTGTTAGAAAAAAAAATGTCGAACCGAAATAAAATCCGCAAATAAATTAAAAAAAAATGGAAGAAAAATATTAAAGTTTTCGAAGAAACATCACAAAACACAATGATGAGTTGTTAAAACCTTGAAAATATAAAATACCCCAAAAATTAAATATTATCAAAAAATTATGAAAAACTACCCAATTTTTTTTTGGAGAAATTTTCCTAAGTGATTTTATTTATTTATTATTAATTACAATACAAAGTAAATTTATATTCTAATTTTTGGGTCCAAGGGTAAACCGGGTGACACAGACCATATGTTTAGATTTTTGCAGCGACAGACCAAAGCCTCTGGTGGGAATCGAACCCACAACCCCCACGCTGATAGGCAAGAACGCTACCAACTCGCCTACCGGGGCGCTTTTCCTAAATGATAATTCCCCAATTTATATTTGGAGAGTTCTTAATTTTTTTTTTAAGGGGGGAGATTGTTATTTTTGAATTTTTTTAGGGGACGGGATTTTTCATTTGGGGCATTCCCAAAAAAAATTCCCCAAATTAAAAAAAAACTCCCAAATTGTTTGGGAAATTTTTCTAAATAAAAATTCCGCAATTTTGTAGCAGATTTTTTTGGGGGAATTTATTTTAGGGGATGTCGTTTTTCATTTGGGGCATTCCCAAAAAAAATTCCCCAAATAAAAAAATTTGGGAATTGTTGATTGTTCAATTTCAAAAACAAAAAATTAAATATTACATAAAAATTATGAAAAACTCCCAAATTTTTTTCTAAATAAAAAAACGAAAAATGAAATATTACATACAAATTATGAAAAACTCCCAAATTTTTTAAATAAAAATTCCCCAGATTTTGTTGGGGAATTTATTTTAGGAAACGTCGCTTTCATTTGGGCATTCACCAAAAAAAAAATGTTAATTTTCAAAAATTAAATATTACATAAAAATATGATGGGGAAATATGAAAAAAAAAAATATGGGGAAATATGAAAAACTTTTTGGGGAATTTTTCATTTTGTGAATTTGCATATGAAATTTTTTTTTTTGGGAATTCTTCATAGAGCCTAAAATAACATTAAAAAGAGATGAAATTATTTTCAAATGGATTGAGAAAATGCTCTCTGAACCATTCAAGACGTAATGAGACCAAAGACAATGTGGCTAATCGGTCAACATTCTGCGGCACAGAATTGTGGACAAGGCCACAAACAACATTTAATTGAACACAAGGAGTACAATAATATCGTTCCATATGGAACTTTTGCATTTGCTTAAATACATCCATGTCGTAGTGGTAATCAAATGACCAATGAACTGAAAATATCACAGCAAAGCATCCGACGCTTATTCTAAACTGAGCCCAAGGTAAAGCCAAAAGACACACAAACTTAGACCAAAGCAAAAAAAAGTTAGACTCGAAAGAGCAAAGGAAATGAAAAAAATGTCCTTTGGAACAGTTGATAAGTCTACAAACTGAACGCACTAACGACCATTTTAGCCTACGAACGGCCACCCGAAGTAATTTTCCATCTCAAATATTGATTGAAATCACACAAGCTGACAGAACAATTCGTCATAATATTTATGATTCTACGGACTCTAGCGAAAGCCATCAACGACGACTAAGCAGGGAATGAGCCTGCCGGGATATGTTTTGCAAAATGCAGAGTCACACATAAATTTCGTCTTTGACTTTGAGGTATTCCGCTCTAGATCCAAACGTTAGTTAAATTCTTTTTTCATGTGGTGAAGTATGGAAAAGCAACACTTTGAAGTTTCAAATTTCTTCAGAGAATCTATTCATTTGTCAACACTCCCTCCGTACACACCCTTTCATTATATGCCACTCAAGTACATATTTACGTAAAGTCTTGTGTATATGTTTGCCTTTAAATACCCATTCAGCATGTACGTTTTATAGTCATGTAATTGTCGAATGCAGCTTTCTTCGCATTTCATTTTGCTCTTCATCGGTGCTTGCAACACCGTGTTGTGTTTGCAACATAAAGTTACTGTGAAACATTCTATGGAAATGCGACACAATAACCGTAGCAACAGCAGCAGCGGCAGCAACAATTGTGGGTGAAAATGTTTTTATTGGCATCATAAAAATAAAGTTACCCATTGATGGGTATGTCCTATGCATTCCGGGCCAGAAACAAAGCCACGGTTATGTTCAATGTCCTCAATGGTTCAGTTACGGGGAAATAAAAATAACGAATTTTGAATTTTCTGTTACATTTTAAATAGAATAAAACATTATTGTGTGAAATGGTTCAAAATGAATTGATTGAATAAATACCCGAGCATGTCAATTAGCAATTGTGTTTTCCAAGATCATTTGGATGACATTTTCATATCCTCTCCTACGTGATGAAGAAGATTTTAGAAATTGAAGGAACTGGAGGAAATTAGGGTCCTAACTAACACATGGGCTTTGTCTTCTATATAGGGACCATTCGCTTCCTATAAGCGCAAATGTTCACATAGCCGAAGACAGCAGCCAACAATTACACTATACGACTCAACAAAAAGTTACTGAACCGAAAGATCGAACGCGATAAAACAGACCTCTAAAATATCCAACAGAGACCTGTGCCCGGAGAGAATAGTCGACGACGCGCAGCCGCCTGTGAATTTTGTTCAGGTATTTGAGCCGCTGCCGATGAAATCGTCTACCTTTTGTTTCATAACAAAGAGGAAGGTATGCCGTTAATAATGTAAAACAACATCAGCCAAATGGCTACCAAGACCACACTTACAGGACCATATCCGTTTCATGAAATTGTCCATAACCAAATCGCAAAGTGGCTGCCCTATGTCCTCGATAGCCTCACGAGTTCTATCTTTGAGGTCTTGAATCGTCGCTGGGATGTTGGCGTATCTTTCACAGGGTCCTAAAGGAAGAAGTCACACGACGTTAAATCACAAGATCTCGGGGGCCAATTGTGATCACCTCTTCGAGAGTTAAGTTGCTTGTTAAAAGTAAACGTTGTCCAGATCAATATCATCCAACTCCGGCCATAACAATTCATTAGTCATCTGTCGATAGGGCATATCCATTCACCGTAACAGTTGATCCAACCTCATTTTCGAAAAAATAACGTTCAATGACCCCGCCGGACCATAAACTGCACCAAACTGTCACACGTTGAGGATGTAGAGGCTTCCCAACAATAATTCATGGGTTTTCCGAGCTCCAGATTCGAAAATTTTGCCTGTTGACTTAGCCACCGAGGTAGAAATGGGCCTCATCAGTCAAGATGATTTTTCGATGGAATTCCGGATTTTTTTTTTTTGAAAAAAAAAAATATTTTTTTCACTTTTCTTAACATAACATGAAGAGACTCCAAATTTTTAAACTACTTAAGCGTTACGAAAAAAAATGTTTCATGACTGAAACACTAAAACAAACGATGACCATTTAAAAAAAAAATTAGGAAAACCTGAGAATTGATAAAAATCTATTTTTTTAAAAATTTGACGTGATACAGACATTTCCACGAGTCTGCCTGAAAAAAATCAGCTCGATTGGATCACTGAAAAAGGGTTAAAAATCGATCCAAAGGCTTTCACACAGGCCACTACGAGCTTCATACTTCAAACTTAAAAAAAAAAATTATGACGTGTACATGAAAATCGCCGATACAACGTGTATTTTTATTTTTTATCCCCTTTCCGAAAAAGTAAATTTGGTTCATAGGACAGAATGTGTGTAACACGGTGTGATCGGCCGGCTTGAGTTCTTGTGTTATCTGAACTTTATAAGCCTTAAGACCCAAGTCTTTGTGCTAAATCTTTAGTATTATTCAAAGGTTCATACAGATACAATGTTCCAAGTATTCACTGGGTGCATTAGAAAACATCCAGACAACCTGAATGCAAGTAATAAATACTCACGCGTATGAAGCGAAACAATTGTGATTTCATTCAGTTAAGATTGGAGAAAAGTTATCCATCTCTTGATATAAAGAATGTATTTTCTTAATCCGTTTCACTAGAGTTCCCCCTCTCATTTTATAATACAAAATTCTGGTTTTAAATTAAGATGTTCAAATTCTCAATTCCCGGAATTCTTAGAATTCCCGTTCATATGTCAGCTTAAGAAGCCTGTTGTGAGTTCACTCACTAGATTAATGAATGTTATCGTATTAGATTGTGTCATATTAAATCACTTTTGTTGCACCTCAAATACAATTTCATTTAATGCGGTGTCATTACAACAAATTAATTTGAACCACGTAATTATACAACTCTTTAAAATCGATTTAAAGCTTAAGTCATTAAGACAATAAATAAAATAACACCGGACAAAAAACTAAACTCAACGAAACAAAGCAACAGCATTTGAATGGCTGGACTGATGACATCGAAGCCCCATCCATTTCAATTTCCATAGAGAAAAGCAAATAGAAATCCATGTTCTGTAAATGATTCAAACCTAAGCCCTTCATTAATTTCCATTGCGGTTGTACTAAAAAGGGGGGGGGGGGTCGAAATTGATTGAAATGAACTCCATCTGCCACTTTAATTGAACGAAAGGGATTTTGGACAACAATGACCAATGACGACTGTCTGCTGCGGCTTAGGAATTTGTTTGCGCTCAATTTCAAATCAAATCAAACATTTATGTCACAACAACATGAATTGCAACAAATTACACAACTAATGATTGCGTAAATATTTTGGCATCATCAGCAGCATTGAGTGGGTGACCAACAACCACTAATATTTCAAACAAAATAGAAGAAGAAAAAAAAACAAACAACAATTCAATTATTTACAACAATAAAACCGTACGTTCGCGCATTAGACGGAAATTCAAATGGAATATGTACTGAAAAAAAAAACACCCCCGCCCCCCAAACAATAGGAACACAAAACATCAGCCAAACAAATTAAATTCAATTATGTCAAACACACAACAACAGCAACCACTGAAAATTTTTACAGAATTTCAAAAAAAAAAAAACAGAAAAAAATGCAAAAAAGATCAAGTGAACATGTCATGAGTGACACATGACGGCAAAACAACAATTACGACGGCATACAATTACATTTTCCCCGGAGGAGACAACAAAAAAACGCTAATATGACAATTTTTTAATCGCCATAGTAAAGTGCGCGTTTTTTTGTAATAATAGCAACTGCTGTTGTAATTATGATTTCAATTAAGTTTTTGTTGTTTTGTGCGAAATTGAATGATGTCAGTTTAGATTTCATGTGTACTGTAAGTCTGAGGGAATCTTTGGACGCAGATGGGAGAACGACGCATGAATGGTGAGATGTAAGCCGACATCGATGTAGTCGGAAGCTTTAGAATTTTGTAATGAGTTCAAAATTGAGGTCAAGAATTTTAAAAAAATAAAAAAAAAATTGAGTGAATTAAATAAAATGTTAAGCTAATAATGAACAAACAAAACGAAAAAAAAGTAGCTACGTGTCCTTTTTTTAATATGCTCAAAATAAAATGAAATAAACTGGAAGCAGCGAGCCCTCAAATAAAGGAGATTATTTTTGTAGTAAGCAAAGACACCAAAGTAAGAAAACTACAAAAAATAACAAGCCTAGCACATGTCAACAAAGTAGAAGAATATTTTACAGTAGAGGGTTTTTTGTGCAGTCAGTCATAAAGGCGTGTGGTGATTTCTATAGAATTGAATTTGTAAATATAATTTTTTAATTTTTAATATTTTTGTAATTAAGAGCGTTGTCATTTCAAGTAATTTTCGCGTTAATGGCTCGACGTGCTTTATTCGAATTTTATTTATTTACGTCACTTGTCAAATTCACTATTTGGGCATTTTTGGAGCTGCAAGCAATTGAATTGTCCCACAATCCCTGCGGCACAGTCTCTTGTGGGTTATAAAAATTAGGGTGTCGAATCGATTACAATTTCTAACAAGTTCTTAAAGGAGCTATTGCACTTAGTTGGATTTTGTAAAGAAGGAGCTTCGCTTTCAGAAAATATACTTTGTTACTACCCTGTGCCAATGTAGGATGAGATACAGGGTGTCACTGTAGTCCACACACAAATGTTGTGAGCTTGTAATATTCACAATTTTGAAGATTGTAATGGTGAAATACTACGAAGAGAAATGTACTCTTATTTTTAGTGATTCCCAAATAGTTACTTAGATTTTTTGATTTTTGTCCCCTTTCCAATAATTTTAAAAAGTTATCAGTTTTAGTTGATTTCGAAAACGCGTTTCATAGGTATAAGAACTTCGGTAAGACAACCTATTAAGATTCAGTCCCTGCGTCAACTTTTATGTAAATCGTATGTGAGATTCATGATGACTTTTTGGCTTGACTTTTTTTAATTCAAATTTTATGTTAATCGTATGTGAGATTTAAGAGTAATAGTATTAGTCCCAATTGATATGATGACTTTTTGGCTTGACTTTACATTTACACTTGAATCTTGTTGATTTGTAAAATTGTCCAAATGCAAAATGTGTGAAGTCAAAAAGAAATTTAAAAAAAAAAAAACTCAAAATGTGTGAATTCAAAATGAAATTTCAAAAAAAGCCTGAAATTTGTGATTCATGATTTTTTCTTTAACCCGCAATCTTCTGTACACTTTTCGCACACAGAGTTGAAAATCATGATTTTAAGAAATCAAACAAAAAGTCATCTTGTGAATTTAGTCTTATTTACAAGGAAGTTCCGAATACAAACGCTGTGGGAAAGAAAGGAGGGGTTTTAAATTATATTAAAAAAAATACTAGGACTCTTTCCCGTTTCACTTCTAGTCACTAAAAATAAACCCATTTCGTATTAGAAGTGTCACAACTCCATGATGCCAGTTATTAATTACACTACTCAACAAAATGAAAAAAAATTCATGTACTCCGGATGCGATAATTTTTTCTGTGTAGATAACATTGACATGAGCTCGAAAAACGCAATAAAAAAATTTTTTTCGTTTGATTTTTTTTTTTTTTTTTTTTTTTTTTTTTAAATTTTAAAAAAAATTTTTTGGTTAATTTGTTTCGTCCGGCATAACTCGGGAACCACTAGCCCGATTTAATTGAATTAAATTTTAAAAAATTTAAAATTACAATTCCCTTAATCTGTTCATATATTGTTTTCCTATACAAGCAACAGTTTCCAAGTTAAAAATGAATATATAAAGGAAAAAACTTATTTTTTGCCTAAAGATTTAAATTTTTTTTTTAAAAAATCCATAAAAAATCCAAAATGAAAAAAAATGTCAAATCTTATTACTTTTACGTAAAGTCACATAACCTATGAGCAAAATGAGACAAAGATCATGAAAATCGATGCACGCGTTTCGCTTTTATTCGCAATTGAGTAAAGGTATGAATTTCAAAAATTTGCTCGACATATGCACAACTTTGTCTATGGTAAGGTTTTTTCTTTTTTATTACAAAAAAAATTAAAATTTGTTGGGTGACAAAAATATATGAAAATTTGAAATTTTTGAAATTCATACCTTTACTCAATTGCGAATAAAAGCGAAACGCGTGCATCGATTTTCATGATCTTTAAAATTTAATTCAATTAAATCGGGCTAGTGGTTCCCGAGTTATGCCGGACGAAACAAATTAACCAAAAAATTTTTTTTAAAATTTAAAAAAAAAAAAATAAAACAAAAACCAAACGAAAAAAAAATTTTTTATTGCGTTTTTCGAGCTCATGTCAAGGTTATCTACACAGAAAAAATTATCGCATCCCGAGTACATTTTGACTGTTGACTAGTGTTATTAACCCCTGCCTACCACTACCGGCAGACAACTTCATCTGTCCACTGTGGCGTATGAGTAGTTCCGATGAATAACCCTTTGGTCAAATGAATTTAATTAAAAATGACTCATTGCAAATGCATGCATATTTTCAACAGCAAATATAATTTTTCGAAAATAATCAAATATTTAATCATTACTCATGTACATTTGTACAAATTTAATTAACCCGCCACGGACCACACGACGTATGAGTGACGAACGCCAAACGAAAATTGGCATTTTGTGGCAAACAGCAGACAGACGACAGCCAGGCACAGATGTTTTCCATCATTATCGAATTACGGGCAACCACACATACGATTTCGCTGCGTCATTGTTTACGGAATCAGACATTTGTACATTTCTTGGAAATGCGATTCAGCCAAATGTACAACAAAGTGTAAATTAAAGTAATCATTAAAAAAAAATTGTATGTACACAAAGAAAATAAAAATAAAAAATATGAAAATTTAATGATGACTGTCAGAGTGGCTGAGGAGAAAATGGATGGCAGCCAATGAAACCGGAGAAATCAGTGGAAGGCTCAGTCAGAAGACTCGCCACCAACACCACCGCCACCATCACATCAACCAGGCAGCAGTCAGTGAATGAAATACAAAGAAAAAAAATAATCATAAATTAATGGAAATTCATGTACGTAAATAAGAAAAAACAAAAGCCCGAGAAGGACATGTAGACACAGTGAATGGCAGCCACAAACCGAAAATGAAAAATCAATTAAATCGAATGATGTTAAACATATGCCCCCACGTGGGACTGGCATCTTAGTTGAGTTGTTGAAGGGTGGTTGGGGGGGGGGTTGTTTGGCAATCTTAAGAAAAAAACGAAAAATGTGTTCATAATGACAGAGACATAACTTTGTTTGGGGAAAAATCACAGGTAAATTGTATGTTTTTAATATGTTTTCAAATGCGTAATTTTAAAATTGTTAACTAAATTAGACATCCACTGTGTCACAGACGGATCTCAGCTGCAGGCGAAAAACGTGCTGCTAAGTTTTCTTAAACTGGGATACATAAGCAACGGACAAAAAACCGGGTTCTACGATACAATAGGCGGTCGTTTGAGCAAACGTGACAGAATGAGAGATGTAACTTAGTTAAAAATAGAGAGACCGTTTTTTTTTTTTTGAAGAAATATCACTATCGTCGACGACAGAAAAGTCGAGATACGTACTAAAATGCTAAGCATAAATTGACAAGTAATTGTCCTAAAGTTCCCCTGGAGATACATGGAATAATTGTTAAACTGGGTGAGACGAGTGTTTTTTTTTTTTGAAAAATCATATTTTCCCGAAAACTAAAGATCGGTTCTTTTCAGAAATCCAACTTGTTGATATAAAGTTATTCTTTGGCGGAGCCATTTTTGGGGCCCGGGCCGCTTTTAAAACAGCATTAGACTAATTCTTCCGGTACTTATTCAATGCAGCTTATGTGGACATAATCACGAGTCCGGACCTATCTAATATCGCTGTTGATTGGTAGGTCACTGTTTCTAGTTGTTATGTAACTCCACTCGGAGACGAACATATCTCTAGGATTTTAGGTGTAAACTGTTATTTCCACTGTACTACCCGAGTGCCAGTACCTTATAGTCAAGCCGGAAAAGCATTTCCGGACACCATCTATACTGCAGGACTGGTCTCCAAAAAAAACAAATCTCGTGAAATTGCCCGAAGGTATTCCGGACTAATCACAGTAGTTTTCTTACCGGTCGGAAGACTATCAAATGACAATCATGCCTGATGGAGCCTCCAACCAAATTTAAGAATCATGGAAAAGGACCCAACATTTTTGCGCAATTTATACCAGAAAAGCTTCTGACATTACCTGGTGAAGGATCAACGCCGTCATGCGAGAGGTGTAATTCTCTGACTATTGGCCCACATTACCAGGTTGACTGGCAGAGGCGTGAAACCACACAAAAAAAATTCAAGATTTTCATCATCCAGTATTTCCCTCCACACTAGATACCAGGTCCTTCCACGACACACCTACGAATAGTCGATATTCACGATTCTCGAGCTGTACAAAACAATGGCACAACACACGATCAATCAAGTCGTTCCCACACCAATTAAAACAAAAATATAAATGATATCCCTTATGCTGCCCATTTACAGTTCCATGAAACTTAGAGACTAGAACGCCCTCAAGATTGGCCTCACCACACCAGTCAATCACTCCTGCAACCTGACCCCAATTAGACCAAAAAATATTTATTTATTTTATTTTCATATAATTGCAATACAAAGTAAATTTATATTATAATTTTGTGTCCCCGGGTAAACCGGGTGACACAGATGATATGGCTAGATTTTTGCAGCGACCGAACAAAGTCTCTGCTGGGAATCGCTACCAACTCGCAGACTGATCTACAATCACCCAAATAGTTTGTTTTTTTCCATTAAGTTTTGCACAAATGCATTTTATCGACAGAGATCTCCAAAGAAACCTTTCCGTATCGTATTTATGTGAAGATACAACAACCATCCCATAAATACATACTCATTTTCGCATTATAAAATCCGTTTTTCATGAAACGCCATTACAAAAACACAATGTTCCAGTTAACGTGTTGAGGATATTTCGGGGAAGCCATTAAAAAGCGTAAATATGTCACATAGCATTTCAGAATTATTGCGGAAAATTACTTTGTATCCAAAAGTGACCGGTTTGGCTTTCCCTGCAGGACAACAATGTTTATAGCACGTGCTCTTTTTTTATGACATTAAAATATTTTCATTTTAATTTTTGCATTATACAATTTCGTATTGTAAAATATGCAGAGCTGAAGGGGTGGCGGGTCCTGTTGAAGGTACATCCTCTCATATGCAGATGCATTGGTTTGTTTATGGTAATCTCCATTTGCATTGGGGATTTACAAACGGATTTTGGTTTGTTTGCATTTTATGGGAATATTTAATTTGGGTTCGGAGAAAAAAAAAATCCCCCCCCATCAAACAATTGTGGCATTAACAGTTACTTTGTAAGTGCATCAATGTAATAAAATTCATGGTTTTTGTAAAAAACAAAAATTTCATTTTGTATGAATATAAATTAACTATAATAAAAAAAATATTATTTATTGATAACAATATCTGGAGTGGGGATACAGCTTTTGGAGCTCTACTACAGAAATCATCTTGGTAAGTCATAAAATTATGCTGCAAGTTTAAATGTGTTTGCGAGGAAATATCCTAGGATTCAATTTTAACAATCATTTGAAAATAAATTCAATCAAGTTTCAATAAACTGAGATTCCGTTTTTTTTTTTGGCAATCGAAAACCAGGGCTGTGATTTCGGAGGCTTGGAGTGGAAGTCTGACAAATTCGCCAGCAATCGGAGTCTGAAGTTGAAAAGGTTGCTCGACTCCCAGTTTTATTTACATACATTTCCCATAAAATAAATAATATGTATTTAAAAACAAGTGATTCTACAAAAACACCTTCGAAAATGGAATATTTTGATGTACCAGTCAGCATACCTATCCCCCGGATTATAATATTGCTGCGTGGAGATTGGCGCTCTGCAGGCTCCACTGTATTAAATGTACACAAGGTGAGAGATGGCAACATAGATTCGAACCATTATTTAAGGTACATAGCATAACAACCTACATCTCAAACAAAAACATTGAAGAATCCGAGATTAGCTCCAAAAACAAACAAAAAAACGTTCTTCCCCTCGATATTAATGTGGAGTTGCCCCAATTTCGACAGCAGTCAACCACTAGATTGGATACCGAGAATCGTTCCAACGGAACCCATGTTACGACGACGATTGCAAAAAACTTGCAGAAGCGATGAAAGCTGCCCATAACACAACGTTGCTCGAGTATGACATGCAAGTTAATACGAATTGTGTGGCATGAGGTCAGGTAAAAACCCACAAATAAAAAGATATTTCGCCAACTAAGAGTGAAGAGGCGCCAGGTCCACTTTATGCTAAATGGGTTTGTTGAGACAGAACGCACGATAATCTCAAATTACAACGATTTGCCAATCAAAAGACAAATTATTCACAGAAAGTAAAGGGTTTTCCAACGAGAGGTGTTATTTTGAATCACTTGTGAAGCTTTTATTCTTTGGCATTTGACAAGTAGAAACTACGCCATTACTACAAATGGAACGATACACGCTTCAACAACGCATTGGAATTATTAAAATTCACTACAAAAATGGTGAAAATCTTGCAGTCACAGTTCGCGAAACTAAAGCATTTTTGGGTCGTCTTGAAGCACCTTGTCGGCCCGCAATACAGAAATTGGTGAAAAATTGGAGCTATTGGGACAAGTTAGTAATGTCCCACCTTCCTTCCTCTTTTTCTTTGAATACCAAAATAACAGCTCTCGTTGAAAAATCCTTTATTTTGCCTCTTCTGTAAAATATCTAATATTGGACTCAGCGCCTTTCCACCGGTAGGTGGCGATTTGTTTCATGTATTCGTTTAAAATCATGAAATGCGTTTGGTCAATTTTAAACATTGGTTTTACCATACACTTCTTGGCCATATAATGTATGTCCCACTATCCACTGGGGTGACTATGGACTGGAATATGCAAATTGTGTCCAATCGTAAATTCACATTTGTATAAGTCTGCCTTTGTTTCCAGATTCGCCAAGAGTTTAATATTTAAATTGTTCAAACATATGTAAATATAAAAATAACTTCATTGCATGGCAAACCGGAGGAAGAAAAGAAGAAAAAAAGAAATCCGTCTTGTTGACACAACAAACTCCTGGAGAGAAATACAATGCTTGTCATACCAAGCAAGGGGTGGCATCTGTCATTCATCAATGTGTGTGTTGCAGACGTTAAAACATGTCGACAGGTAATCAATAATAATGTCCATTATATTGTCCAGGCATCCATACTAAATGACGAAGTCTTGCGTTGTCTTGCTTAGTATGCTGATGGCGCAGAGACAACGATGCCGCCGCCGCCGCTGCTGATGATGGTGACGGTGACGGTGATGGTGTTGGCCTTAACGACGACTATGACTGGAGAGACTTAAAGTGAAATGTTGTGATGTTACAGCAAGTGTGGCTGGATGGTGTTAATGCAGCTGCTACTGCATATTCACAATAATAACAATAATCAGACTTGGTTTTGCCTTTGTATGTCTCGGTCCGTCTTGATTGCCCCAGGAACGAGTTGATTTTAGCCAAACCACCCACCCTTCATTACCTAGGCATTGGACAGAAGAGTGACATAGCTAGACAGACATCGAGAAGATGTGGGGAGAAATGTTATTGATGACTTTTACCGTCCAAGCTAAAAGACATTTGTAAAAATAAAACATTTATATAAAAGCGGTATCAAATGTTTAACTAACGTCTTAACAATCTCTTCTAACAAAATGTCTGCATTCATACCACCTCATGCCACATTCATGCCTCACCATTGTGGCCAGCAAATCCCAATTCATTCAGCCAACGTCGTCACATTCATTTGCTGGGGTATTGTTGCTGGCTGGCATTCAACAGCATGTGTTGTTTGAGGCTTAAAAGCTTTTTTGCACTTGGCTGCAACGGTTGGTTGGTTGGTTGAATTGGTACGTTCCATTCCATTCCGTTCGATTCGGCTCAGTTTGTTTGTTATGGATAGTTTTCGTTTGGTTTGGCTTAGCTGGATGTGTTTAAACAAATCACTTGTAATTTATTTATACTAAATTACCAACAATAAACATTGTAATGGTGCACAGTGGACCTCTGACAAATAAAAAAACTAAAGAACTTTGGAGTTAGTGAAGCGATGGAGCCCGAACTTTGGAGTTTTTTTACCACCCTATACACGGACACAATGCCCAATTATTCTCTCGGTTATTGTAACTATCTCAAAGAGCGTAGAGGCAAAACAAAATTACGAAAACAGTTGCAAACACACACTTATTTGCACTCAAATGTTGTACTTTGTTAAATTGAATTAGTTTGTTGTCTGTTTTTACCAAACACGCTATTGCTTATACACAAATATGTATTGTTAATAGCAAACGAGTTATATTTACAACCAAATAAGTTTGGTGTAGAAGGATAAAAGCTTTACTTGCTACAAAGTCCAAACACGCGTTTTACTTGTGTGTAAACATTTAAAATTTTAATTTCAGCGTGCTCCGTCATAAATGAATGAAGTTTCGGATATAGCGCCTTATTTTTTCATTGGGCCTGAAATCGGACCAACATCTAATGTATTATGTTGATTTAATTTACGATATTTGGTACTGGCGTTATTTTTTGGAAAATGGAGTTGATCACTGAATTTATTTGTTACTTCAGTAATAATTCCATATTTGAATTATAAACCGTTTTTTCTTATTTATACACTTTTCTTTCTACTGAGAACAAAAATTAGAATAGAACATATTGCCCAATGGGCTTTCCAGCCGTTCTTGGAGTATTGGAGGTCAAAAACTCCAAACTGAAAGTGGGTGTTATGACCACTCATGAAAGTTAGAGATGTAAAGAATAAAACCCCTGCACGTCGCTCAAGAACAACTGAGAATATGGCTGATGTAGCCCAAAGTGTTGAAGAAAACAAAGGTTTGTCCATTTCTCAAAGACTTGGCTCTTAAGGCTTATAAAGTTTAGTTAACACAAGAACTCCAGCCGGCCGATCATCAACAACGTCGTGTCTTTGCTGATTGGGTCCTTGAAATTCATGAAAATGTACGGAATTCCATCGAAAAAGTCATCTTAACTAATGAGGCCCATTTCCACCTCGGTGGCTAAGTCAACAAGCAAAATTGTCGCATCTGTCGCATCATGAGTGGTGTTATGACCACTCATAAAATGGTAATTTTCAACAATATTCCATACTAGTAAGTTGTAATGCGCCTATGGCGCCCGTTGAAATATGGAAAAAAAAATTTTGTGGAAAAAAAAAATTTTGCTGAAAAAAAAAATTTTTGTTGAAAAAAAAATTTTTAGTGGAAAAAAAATTTTTTCTTGAAAAAAAAAAATTTTGTTGGAAAAAAAAAGTTTGTAGGAAAAAAAAAATTTGTTGAAAAAAAAAATTGTTGTTGGAAAAAAAAATTTGTAAAAAAAAAAATTTTGTAAAAAAAAAAATTTTGGTAAAAAAAAAATTTGGGGAAAACACAATTTCTGTACAAAAAAAAAATATTATTTTTTTATTATTATTATTTATAGAATTATAGAATGCCTATTTAAATTCCTACGTACTGCGTGACAGAGTCAGTGAATCAGGGAATCAGTGAATCAGGGAATCAGTGAATCAGTGAATCAGTGAATCAGTGTCGAGGGTAAATATATATTAAGATACCCCAATAGAGGACGTGCTACCACGACTAGACTATTGCATTTATGAGAAACTTTATTTGCGATGCAAATAAATCTTGGCCTCTGGTCCTGATAGTGCTCGGGACTACAAACTAGTTTAAACTATTTTGTATTTAATTACAAAATCCACATGATCATGCATTTTAACTCCTTTAGTGTTCACTGATTTCGCCTCGCCAATTCTCACAGCAGACCACTGTGTACACATACGTTTGTCTATGGCTTTCAGTGTTTGCTGGAAAAAAATTCAGTGATGAAATCCTTAATAAAATATAGTAATTTTCCCATGCCATTTCGATGAAGTGACTGACGGCCGGCTACACGCACACAATACAATTTCCTTTCGAATGGCATAACCCAGTAATGATTTTGGGGTAATCCTTCCCGTGCCAAATTATTGTTAATTTTTCCTTTAACCCTACAATTTTGTTTACTGGGTTTTAGCATAATTCATGTTTGCATTCCGTCCGTATATTTACAAATCCTAAACTCTAATTGCTCCTTAGCTTTGCTTTGTTTATTTCCAACCTTTTCCGCAAACTGTTAATATTTATCAATCTACAAAAGGAACTTTTGCCAGGGAGCCGTTGAACGAAAAAGTGTTTTTCGTTTTCCTGGAATTATAATCCTTTAAAAGTTCCACGTGCTGCAATTTATAAATATTTCTAACCTTATAATTACATGGGTTGTTTTGTAACTTCCACTGTGTTTGTTTATTCATAGTTCGCAATAATTACCACCTTTTGGCTAAGCTAAACTTTTTTATTTGCCGCAAAGGAGAAGGGGAAATTACAGTTTTCTATGGAAATAGTTATACATCGAGAATGCTGGCATTTGAATAATGTTCTTTAATTGTGGGATATGGAGATTTATCCAAATCTTTTTTTATTTGTAAGATACAAATGCACCTCAGCGTGTTGTAGAGTATAGGAATAGTGGACGGAAATACAATTTTTAAAATTTTGTTATTAAACAACTAAAGTCGGAGTCGAGCTATATACAAATACTAGAGTCGAAGTCAAGCAATTTTCGCGTACAGCTATAGTTTCTGGCTGTCTATGAAATTTAGCATGCGGTTTGTTAGTTTATGTACAGTGGAACTTTCATAAGTCGAATTTTCCTTAAGTCGAAGTGATTTTGAGAGCATCCTTTGTATGCCTGTTTACAAACTCCTTCCCATGCCACTTTCATGGAATGACTTGTGTTAATACAATAAATTTACATAATTTAGTGTGAAATTTCTCCACACTTTAGTTGATACTGTCAGATATCTTCCATACACGACAAAGACACAGCTCGTGTACATTTTGGAGTTTTGTTTTTGTCCTTCTCCATTGACAGTAATTTTCAGTTGTTTTTGGGAGTTTATTGGCTTTTGGGGAGCAGGGGTGTGTCGTTTTTGTGGCTTATCTTGGATCGAATGGTGTAGACCCACTACAAAGACAAACACTTGGCTACAGCAAAAAAAAAATGAGTTTACACGCATTTTCATCTCGGTCATGGTGCTGGCAGCAGTGAAGAGAAAAAATGTATGTTGCTAGATTTTCATGAATGAAGACAAAGCGAGGAGTCTCACATGAAATTTATGTAAATTGTGAATTAAACGAGTGATAGAAGCTGTGAAAATTCTCCATGTTGAGATAAATAGGAGAATAATCCCAAAAAACAAAAGAACATTTGAATTTCACTGAAATTTAAAACAAAAAATAATCAAAAAAAAAAAGGAAACTTTATTTATTCTATTTATATATGGCATTGCTTATTTTAAGTTCTCTTAGTTGAAGACTCTGAAGACGAATTAGCCAATATTAATTTCTAGTTATCATCTAAAAATTAAAAATTTAAGATTACAAATCGATGTTTGCAGAGGGCATAAGCCTCCACTTCTGATAATCGGCCGCATTATACGGGTAGTAAAAAAGCTCAATGGGATCATATAAACAATCCACTTGTTAATAATAAGATAAAACTGATCGTAAGGAGTGTTTAGAGACTTGATGTCCTGAAGTTGAGTATTTTGGTGTTGGAGCAGCCAAGGAAATTTGTGAGACTTCAAAAACTAAGAACATTTGCGTATTCCAGAGTGGACATTGAAGGATAATTCAATAAGTAAGTACGCTGGCACTACAAATATTTCGAAGGAACTCTTTCTCTACATAGTATATGAAATTCGCAAACAGTTGATGTACTGTACTTCATACATACGATTTTACGATAAAAAGTTAAACAACACATTGCACAATATCCATGTTCCATATTCATCTATTTAAAAAAAAAAATGCATAAATTCAATTTAATTAACCACCTGTACGTATGAATGCTAAGTTTTTAAATTAATATTACTCATACGCTCCAAAAATTGGCTAATGCTATTCTAGAAAGCAAATGTGAGTTGATATACTTCTAAGACTCATTCCTACGTTCATATGTTCTAGAAAGTTGTTTAATGAGAACTTAGGTATATTTTTGTAGTTGATTGTTTCCTTGAATTTTGAACGGTTTGCTGTAACTTTACCTCAGAGAGTAAATCAAAATTCAAAACGGTTTGCAAGATATGAGCCCGAGAAAATGATCACTTTTTTTTGCAAAAATGACACCGAGGCCCCAAATCTTTGGGGGCCCATAACAAAATGGCCATGACTTTGGGCAAAACTGGCAGATACGGTTTTCTTCTCTTTTATCATGTAGAGTTCACAGTATATGGTTATATTTCCATGTTTTAAAAAACTAGGTAGTGGTAAACCCAGGTTCAAAACCGGGTAAAACCATTAAAAAATTTTCGGTTGCTGTTTTGTTTGTTAATAGACGAAACCGTAATGTAAAGCAAAACAAATGAAATTACACTGTCTTACTTATTTTGCCTTAGCATTGCATGAAGTAACAGACGGGGAACTTCTCTCGAATCAGTGAGCTGTGTGTGGTATAATTGTGTATACTCACTGACCAGGACCTACTGCTTAAAGCCGGCTACAAGATTTTACTCTCTTACTCGTAAAGTCGCCAGCATTTACGAGGTTCTGACAAACAGAATTTTTGAAAGGCCTCCAATATCCATTTGGGGGATTTTTAAAAAATGTTCAAAATAGATTTTTTTGAAATATGTAAAAAAAAGAATTGTATGTCTAAACAAGAATATTAGAATTTAGCAATTTTACGGAAAACTGCATGTAGTAATTTTTTATTTTTTATTTGTCAGCAAATTTTGTTTGTATAAAAACAAATACCAATTTCTGCTAGTTCTGCTAGTGATACAAAATCCAACTTTCCCAATGCGAATAGAATGAGACCAATTGTAAACGAAGTTAACCGTATTCATAACAAAACCTTCAAGGTTTTTTTTTTTAGTTTAGTGTGAGAGTAATTTTTTACACGAATTTGAAGTTGGTGATTTCGGAACGCTGTCTAACAAGAAAAGATATTTGGGAATTTTGATAAAAATAATGCTTATTTATTTCTATTATCCTGGAAAGTTGTGGTATCTTACGGTTTTTGGCATCGAGGAATTCATTTTTTATATTTTTTTTTACCTACAACTCACGATAGATGGCTCTGTTATAAAAATGTATTTATTTCTATTATTTATTTTTTTTTTGGAAAGAAACTAGTTTCTGTGTTGGGTGATTTATGCCGATGGTTAAAGAGAACAACCGATGCGAAGGATATTGGCGAAGAGCAAGAACCAGAAACATAAATGAAATATCTTCAATGGTCAAAAAATTTTTTTTTCAAAATGACGAAAAATCGCAACGTCTGGCCACTGTACCGTTGTGCGACTAAAGTAGCAATGTACGACTTGTTGACGGCCTGCGACTTTATGTGCGACTATTTTGTAGCAAAAACTATGTGTCGAAATAGAATAGATGCGCTAGAGATATTTAAGAAAAAAGAGAAAAATGATTATAAAAAAAAAATTGGTATCTTTTTTCAGCAAAGTTCGATTTTTTCAAGTTCCTTCTTCTTTTTTTTTTTTTTTTTTTTTGCTGAAAACATTGTTTCGATGTCTTTAGCGGTTATCTTAAGGCCAACGAGGAGACTCACTAATCGGAGGGATAAAGAGAAGTTTTCCGTCTATTCCTTCGTGTATGTTAATTCGAATGAAATTCTTTTCTATCCACTATTTTGTAAATTGAGAAGATGTTTAACAACTAAATAAGACATCTTGGAGGCAGCATGCTGGATATCGGCTCCTTATTGAATATCCCTGTATAATATACATTGTGTTTTCACAAATCGTAAGCACTTTGAAATATTTCCTCTATTATTTAAAATGCCAAACACTTCCTCACTGAAACGTTTAATCGGCCAACTACAATAAAATTGCATCATACATAAACACCTCAATAAACGGTTCAGACAAAAGTGGCTCAGAGAGAGAGAAAAAAAAAGTATGCGATAATTTCAAAAACGTGATTACAACCAGATTATCTTATGTTGCCTCCGCTGGCTGCACTTTAAAAGTGCTTCCAAAGCGTCTCTCGAAAAAACACCGTATCATGTCATGGCGAAAAAAACAAAACAAAAAAAACATGATTCAAGATAATCGTAATAAGATACAACACCAAATGACGTAAACGTAAAAAAATAAAACGGAAAAATTATGAAACATGATTTTGTTAATGCCACATGACCAAACCCGACAGAAGTAATGGAGTTTGCACAACAAGTACTCAGTAGATTTGATATGAAATAAATTGTAAAGACAATTATGCCAATTGTACAGTAAATATAAAATTACTAAACAAATAATGAAGTGGAAAGTACCTAAGTAATGAAAAACAAAAGCCACTTACCATGAAATAAGAGGGGAATGATGTAATACGGAACGGAGGATAAAAACTAATTGTGGTGTGGGGGTTCAGCTGTTTGCGTCACCTCAAAGACAAAAGGAGTTGTGTTGAAGTGCTACTTTGATTGTGAGGCCAAAGCAATCAAGCTGGTTCAACCATGTTAAGATTTCGTTTATTTGTATATCCTGAAAGCTGAAATTGACTGTCGGCATATTCCAGTTCAACAGATTTTCCTCTTCCTAACAGCATGATTAGATTTCATTTCAATTTTCTGTCGAGCATTATTGCAATTTCAAATTAATGCCATCACATGCATGCATATGCCAAAATAAAAATGGAAGAAAATGAAAACACCGACAACTGTCGGCATAGAGTTAATCAAAAACATATATTTTGGCAATTTGCCCGTTTTTTTTTTGTTCTCTCTTTTGTTTGCTTATGTTCAGTTGGTGGGGGAATTGGTTTTTGTCCATCTCATCGTGGTCGTCGTCGCAGCCGTTGCCCGTCATCATCATTTTTGAATTATGCAATTTTGTCGATGCCAATATTTTTGTGAAAATAGCGTAGGAAAAACAAACAACCTTTAAAACACAACAAACTATTGAATATTTCATGCATGTGCATGCATGACGTATCTCTATTAATACGAGTATAAGGCATTTCGAAATAATATGGACTGCGTATAACGGATTTTAATTAACATATTGACAGTGGTTTGATAGATGTCTTAAGATACATCGCTAGCTTCGTCTGTAAAAGTGCTAAGTCCAGTTTGTCAGACTTTACATTGAAAGTTGTTCAAGTTCTGGAAACAGGTAAATAATAAAAAAAAAAGGCGCCCCGGTAGCGAGATTTTTTATCAATTCTCAGATTTTCCCCAATTTTTATTATTTTTGAAAAAAAAAAATATTTTTTCACTTTTCTTAGCATAACTTGAAGAGACTCCAAATTTTTAAACTACTTAAGCGTTACGAAAAAAAAAATGTTTTTTGACTGAAACCTTAAAAAAAACGATAACTATTTAAAAAAAAATTTAGGAAAATCTGAGAATTGATAAAAATAAAATTTTTAAAAAAATTGACGTGATACAGACATTTCCACGAGTCTGCCTGCCAAAAATCAGCTCGATTGGATCACTGAAAAAGGGTTAAAAATCGGTCCAAAGGCTTTCACACAGGCCACTAAGAGCTTTATACTTCAAATTTAAAAAAAAAAAAATCTGACGTGAAAATCGCCCATACACGTGTATTTTTATTTTTTATCCCCTTTACGAAAAAGTAAATTTGGTTCATGGGACAGAATGTGTGTAACACGGTGTAATAAATAAAATAACTGTAGTTTTTTATTTATTCGATCATCTCATCATTCGTTTCGAATAAAAAAACATTCCGTTTAAAAATGGACTTAGCACTTTTGCACTCTAGGGTTTCTCTGTTGCAACTACTAAAGTCAAGAATTGGGTACAGGATGTTACGGCTGTACCGAATTTCCCTAACAATTCATAGGTGGGTTGGATTACATATCGTGATTCACAGGGTGGGTACAGCAAAAGGATGTGCTTATTCAGTCTCGGAACACATCGTAGGACAAAATGTTCTTTAATATAGGACTGCTGCCCATAACACAACGATGACGGGTGCAAAAGCGAGTGCTGCTTGGGGAAGTATTTGAAAAGATCGTGAGAAAAATAAGAAATATTATATAGGCTAATCCGGTTTTCTCGAAAGAAAGTGTGAGTACAGGAATAGAAATGATTCCACATTTTTAAAAATTACACCGAGGGCATTGTATATGGTAAAATCGTATGTAGAAATAGAGTCTGGTGTTTTAAAAATATACAGAAAAAGTAAGCGATTGACATGAGAAGACCCTGTTGGAGGACAATATTTGCACAAAAGTTACGCTACAGCTACCGATGGCAGAGCTTTTAAAGGTATGGATTAGATCAGACATCAATTCATCAGAATATCAATCATTAATGAACATGCGAGTAATATTTTGTAAAATGTACAAAATAGCCGCACGGACTTTGGACTCGATGCAACACCATTCCTAATTTACAACGAAAAATAGTTCAAATGTGTTGATGACATTTCACTCAAAACGATTAAGTTACCATCAATCTCGATGCCCTGTGCGAACTGTCGGTGTTTAATTGGACATAATTTTAAGCTCCACACCCTAGAAAGGGCAAAACAGTCAATAGGGCAATAAGGAAACAATGGAACCTAACGTTAAAAATTGTGCTATTGTTATACGGAGCTATATATAGTAGAGTGTTCTTTAGAAGTTGACCCGAGGATATTAGATAAAGTTCAGCGAATTGCTAGTCTATGCATCACTGGTGAGTCCCGTACCGCCACTTCTGTAATATTACACTTACAACTTCTGTCAAAGGACCATTCATTGTCAAACGGGCCGGATGACCGGGTGACGCACTATTAACAAAATTCGTTCTTCAGCCGAACTGTTCGTTTTTTCGAATAATCTTTCAGCTAGTGGCTTTTTCGCCAGCTGAGGAATTCTCAAATTCAAGTTGTATCTGCTTTGACTGTTTTATAAATGAAATTCCTCTTTGTGAATGGAAATGTGATACGTTCAGATCGCTTATCCTCATTACAAATTGCCACCAGATTCTTATTTTCTGCGTACCAGAGTCGACTGTATTTGTCGAAATGCGTAACTCCTGGTACGCGACTGCATGTTGGCTACAATACTAACGATCTCAGATCACTCAACGATATGGCTGAGAAGTTAATCTGACAGAAATCTGTTGAGCAGGACAGGTAACAAGACTCGGGACTACCTTACCGACTCCAAGCGAATAGCATACGGTATGTATGCCCCTACCAATTCTCACTACGTTACAGAAGAGAAAACAATAGCAGTAGGAATCTTCGATGCTGCCTGCAATCCAGACTTAATCTGTGAAGGTGCATTTTTATTTATTTATTTATGTCTATGAAAGGATTGTAATACCTTACAGACTATTGCGTATTGACAAATTTGGCCAATGTATCACAAAAAAAATCCAGGCTATAATTGGACATACGATTAGATATAGTAATTGGCTGAAGAATGTGTAAAATTAAAGAAGAAAGGATTTCCCTATCAAGACCCTATGTATCATTGATTGATTCGAAGGCTAGCACAGAGACTGAAGATTGGGACTGCGACAGAAGATGTGAAGACGAAGGGGAGGACAAGTCCTTAAGTCCTTGATTCAGCGAGCTGGTCGTTATGAAACTATGCGATCTGGTCGATATTATTATCGACCAACTCGGGCACTGTTTTGATGGCTCATGGTGGTTTATTATGAGGACGAACTAGGGCTACAAATTTCTGCTAACACCGATGCATCGTGGGATTGCACTATCCAATTGGTGGCAACTTCTCATCATTTAATGGCCCATCGATGAGTGTTCGGTATGATTCGTCTCCTCATCACAAGACAGCGATTGTGCGAATTAATAAAAATTATCCAGTAGAAATGCTTGCCTTCATCTCAGTATACGACAGCGTGGAAGGTTTAAAGGGAAATTCTCAAAATGGTTTGTGCAGGGGGAATTTTGAATATGTATATATGGATTTGTTTAATGCTGGAAATTTATAAAGTTATTTTTTGGATTTATCCGATACCAGCTTAACTCACGGTTATGACTATAAGCATACCTCATCAACAAATTGTCTGTAGGTGACGCTGTTACGTGGAGAGGCAAGAAAATACAATTCGAATGTTAATATCCGAACGCTATAGTTTCTGCCGGAGTGTGTATTTAATTCAATGCGTTCACGGACAAAAAGTTTTGCTGAATATCAAACACCATTTGGAATAAAGGGGAAATATATGAATCATACACAGTCTCTGCACCTGACAGATTTCAGGGTGCTGAATTAAAGGTTGATTATCTTTTGTAATCATTCTTGAGATATAGTCCAAGTACAGAGATTACCACAATTTTCAAAGAAATGTCCTAACGAGAACTCCTAATCAAATACCGGTCAAAGAAAAAATGTCTAATTGAAAAATTGTCTGCAAAACATTAACTTAGAGTCACCATAGTATAAATAAATTGAAAACAAAAAACTTGGTTATTTATTATGTTACAGACTCTATGAATTTGCATAATCTATTTGAGTAATAGCGAAAAATGTCTATAAAAGCTTGACACTATGCATCGAATGCATATCGACGCGATAAAAAAAACACTTTTCAATGATTAATTACCGTAAAAATACGTTGATTTTAAGGTCGACGACATACAAATAAACAACAGACAAAAAATATTAGAGAGACAATTTGTTGGTATTTATAGACAAACAGAGACTAGAAACAACCAAGCGACCGACCGACACAAAAAAGGCTAAATTAAAATGTGGTAAATTGCGGAAATTTATCACTATACCACACCGCTGGAGGAGGGGGAGGCGGCTGTGGCTATTGCAGACGTGACGGCTGTCAAGCAACCAACCGAAAAACCTGGCCATCATCAGCCACCTCCTCCTCCTTCACCTACTGAACGGCAGCAACAACAATGTGTCGGTGGCATGACATGCGATGAGCTTGCACATGTTGCGGCGTTCAAATATGCCCGGCATCCTATTCTATGCGAATTTTGCAGATGATGAGTGTGTGTGTGTGCGTGTCTCTTATGCATGCAGAAAATTAATTGCATTCAAATGCGTTGCAATATTTACGATGTTTTTTTTTTTTGCAATATTTTCCATTTATTTTTCAGCGTCATTGGTCGTCGCTCATCATTGTCAGCGCCATCGTCATCATCATTGCCATCAATGACAAAGTATGGTGATGACATCGATATTGTTCCAACAATTTGGGTGGCGGCAGACACTGCACTCACACGCACGCAGATAGTCACCCAGGTATCCAGGGGTTGCCGAAGGGCCTTGAAAGGATTACGCGGCGGACTATGGACTAGAATGTTATGTCTTAAGGATTCTCGCGACATCCACTTAACTGTTGGAAAAACTCAAAATTTTTGAGTTTACAAGGAGCACAAATGTCTATTGCAGGAGATTAGAGATGAAAATAGCTTTTGTTCTGACTAAAAAGCGTATGCCACGCCTTTATGACTGACCAATCAAAAAACTCTCTCCTGTGAACTTTTCTTTTTGGCGCTTCAGTCATTTTCGCGTTTAGGGCTCGAAATGGGGGCCATGGGGGTTTTCCACAGAAGGGCCATGAACGATTTTTTTAAGAGGAATTATGTATGAAATATTTACTTAGACCCTGTTGGAGATTTCAGAGTCCGCTGACAAGAAAATCAGAGATTATTTGCACAGGATCTTTGCTGGCCTGGATAAAAAAACGGTCAACAGGCAAGACAAGTTCAGAAAAAACGTCTGTAATTTACAAACTATCCGACGACATGAAAGTACATAGAAGGCCGATGCTACTGTTCAATGGATCTTCCACAGGGCGTTCTGGGAATTCCTTAATATAATAAACTTTCAGCCCAAAATTATTGGGCCTTTAGTCATACGGGCCTTAATTAATAATTGTTCATCGCTGAAATGATATTTGTGACTATCATTTATCAGTCCATCTAGACATTCAATAAACTACCATCACATGCATTTCATCCATCGTCCATACATCATCATCATCGTCGCCATCGCCATCATTATGATTATTTGTATACGCCGTTACTATGATCAGATACATAGAAGGACCAATACAGACGACTAGTGAAAATTACTGTTGCTGCGGTATTTAAGGCCACGTCCGATGTTGTGGGCTGCATGCCACCCATGCACTCTGCTGTCCAGTGTGTTGTAATTTTGAATTAAGTACGAGTACGTGGAGGAGCATATTATTTTCTCGTGTCCATGCGTTCATAATACAATTTACTGTGGAATTGTGAAAGCAACGAAAAAAAAAACTCTATAGGCCACATTTTCTGGTCCGTCCACTCTAGAGAAAGAGGAGAAAATAATGAAGTAGGGTTTGCAGATGTTAGGCTAAAAGCCGACAGAGAACGTGGAGGACAAGAAGAGATGTGTTACAAGGTTGATGCTGTGGATGAAAGGTTTAAAATGAACGCTGTTCGATTTGAATGTAAAAGTTAAAATTTGAATTTAAAGAAATATTTCTAAAAAATCAAATTTGAAGGGAAACAAAATGTTCTTTCCTGAAAACAATTTTATTTACGCTCATATTTTGAATAAACGCGTTGAATTAGTAGAAATTAGAACACAGTAAAAATCAGCTGTTTTTTGCATTTACAGAAATATTTCAAAAAAATCAAATTTGATGGGAAACAAAATGTTCTTTCCTGAAAACAATTTTATTTGCGCTCATATTTTGAATAAACGCGTAGAATTAGTAGAAATTAGAACACAGTAGAAATCAGCTGTTTTTTGCATTTACAGAAATATTTCTAAAAAATCAAATTTGAAGGGAAGCAAAATGTTCTTTCCTAAATGCAATTTTATTTATGCTCATATTTTGAATAAACGCGTTGAATTAGTAGAAATTAGAACACAGTAGAAATAAGCTGTTTTTTTTTTTTGGTGTAACATTTCCACCGTCGACTGGAGATAGTATAAAAAGTGCGACATTTTCCCACTCATTCGAGGCAACACTTTGGCACACGAACTTAAAATCTATTCGTAGGTTAACACTTTTTTAACAAAAGAATACAAAAATAAGTGTTCAGTGTAACATGCTGAAAAAAATGTAAAATTTTTTTTGTCAAAACGAAATAACCATAAGGCTTTATTTCCACTTGTCAACACCTGAGCTGTGCAGTCGGACAAATTTTCCCGGTGTCGGAGTCTGCTGTCGAAAAATTTGCTCAACTTCGAGTTTTATTTACTTACATTTCCCATAACAATAACAAAATGTTAATATTTTTTTAAAATTTGAAATATTTTCTACTATATGAGATTTTTTATGTTTAAGATACAAACGCACCTCAGTGTGATATAGAGTATCGGAATAGTGGACGGAAAATAAATTTTCGAAATTTTGTTATTGAACAGCTAAAGTCGAAGTCGAACTATTTAAAAATGCTGCAGTCGGAGCCGAAATCAATCAATTTTGAATCTACTCCACTGGCCAACAACTTCCTAGACCACTCTGCCATTACAACTTCATTATCAGGGATGATTTTCGCTGTAGGTTTTCGTTGATTTTGTTTATATTAAAGTTTGCCAACATATTTTTATCCCCAAATACCTGTGATATTAATTTAATTTGTTTTAACGTATCTTAAAGACTTACGCAACATCCTTAAAATTTAAGTTTCTTACCTGGAAATAACAGAAATATAAAGTATATTATTAGTCATGATTATGGATACAGTAAACTAAATTAAAACCTAGAAAACCTCTGTGCTACGACAGAAAAACATTGGTCGATACTGATAATCTAAAATATTCTCAAAATTGTAAGATAATATCAACGACAATCTAGAGTGCAGACAACCTAAGTCTATTTGCAAATGTAGTAGCACGTCTGCACATTCTAGATGTCACTGCGTCTTTAAAAGAGAAAAGGCTAAAGATGGTCGTTAGGTCGTATGACATTTAGCCGGAATACGCGGCTATCCAGGGACTCTCATCCGTTGATTGTCAAATGGCCGGTTGACCCGACGACGAACTATAGAGAAAATTCGTTCTTCAGCCGAACCGTTCGTATTTTATATTTCACATAAAAAATTTATCAATGAAAAATCCCCGATTTCTGCGAATTTTTCGATATTTTTTGGGAATATTTTTAAAACAAATATGAATCATACTTTTTTTATAATGTATTGGGGTTACGACCCTACTTTTCACATGTGAAAAAAGGCCCCAATTCAAAAATGCAAAATCGACCCAAAATGTTACATTGATCACAACAACAAGTACATTTTGGGTGATTTTTCATCATTAATTTTGAAATTGGATAACTTTTAAATTGTGATAATTAGGGTCTTAACCACAACAAATTAGAAAAACCACATCGCGATATATGAATTTTTCACTTTTATATGGGGTTGGTTGCCATTTTTCTTTGGGTTTTTTTTGCAAATTTTAGGTTGGGGTGAAATTGCATAGTGAAAAATTCGGGGCAATTCTTCATAATTTTTTTCTTTTTTTTTTTTTGTTGAAAAAATATTTTTTTTTCATATTACGAAATCTATTGTTTTTGGGGGAATTTTTTCATAATTTTCTGGGGGGGATTTTTCATAATTTTTGGTGAAATTTTCATATTGGGTTGTTGGGGGGGATTTTCACATTTATTTTGGGAATTTTTTATCTGGTGCATTCTTAATTTTTTTTTGGAGCATTTTTCATTGGGGTTATTTTTCAGAGGGCCTGTTCACATAAAGTCGTTAGTTTCAAAACCCTCTTCTTCATAATTTTTTTCTTTTTTTTTGTTGAAAAAATATTTTTTTTGTCATTTACGAAATCAATTGTTGTATTTTTTTTGGGAATTTTTTCATAGTTTTCTGGGGACATTTTTCATAATTTTTGGTGAAATTTTCATATTGGGTTTTTGTGGGGGATTTTCACATTTATTTTGGGAATTTTTTATGTGGGGCATTCTTAATTTTTTTTTGGGGCATTTTTCATTTGGAGTATTTTTCAGAGAGCCTGTTCACATAAAGTCGTTAGTTTCAAAACCCTCTTCTTCATAATTTTTTTTCTTTTTTTTTTTTTGTTGGAGAAATATTTTTTTTCATTAACGAAATCAATTGTTGTATTTTTGGGGGATTTTTTTCATAATTATCTGGGGGGATTTTTCAGAAATTTTGGTGAAATTTTCATATTGGGTTGTTGGGGGGGATTTTCACATTTATTTTGGGAATTTTTTTATCTGGGCATTCTTAATTTTTTTGGGCATTTTTCATTTGGGCTATTTTTCAGATAGCCTGTTCACATAAAGTCGTTAGTTTCCAAACCCTCAAAGAAAGAAGTCCGGATCGATTAAATCGATCGCTATAACCTATGAGAATTGCCAAAACGAGACATTCGCTGTCCATCGAAATGTCTTTGTCAAAGCAAGTGAGTCATTTTTCTTGGAAACTTAAAATCAACTTACTGCGATAAAGACAGAAATATGAACCTAGACCTGAGTTGTGAGCTCTCTAGCAACTGTTGAACTTTTGGTATTTGTGTTGTAGTCTATTCTGACAACGGAGTAGCAACTCCCTAACAGCACCCCGCAATAAACAGAAACAACGAATTGAAAGCAAATTTAATAACAGTAAAATAAATGTCCGACGTAAGTAGTTTACATGCCAGTGCCTTCCCCCGGAAGTTTACGTCAGTAACCTTCACAAGAATATAAAATTCCACACACTAATTAAATGTCATCATCATCATCGCACACGCACTATATTTTACCACGAGTAACACTTTCGTTGGTCTGCGGACAGACCGTATTAAAATTGCATTAAACTCCACGCAGGCATACACGCACCTCCGATTGCTGGGTTGGCAGGCAGGCAAAGAGACACCAGCAGATAAACCGATAGATAAGGCAACATAAAGTGGCAGAAAAGACATGTAAATGCTGTTGTAAACTGTTAAATTATGGGACAATTTAAATGCGTAAATATCTCAACTGGTCGACCAAACAAACAACCAACCGCTACCAAAGCCCTAACAAACAGAAGCAGCAACCGGCAACAGACAACAGACAACAACCAGCACCAACATCATCTTCATAGAAGCCATAGTAGCGGCATAAGTACCATCACCAACACCACCACCAACTTCATTATTGTCGTCATCATCATCGTCACCATCAACACTATCAGCTATCTGTATTATCTGATAGAACCTGAAATCCCTAAGTGCAAATCCTGCCGAACGAACAATTGTGTGCGCGTGTGTATGTGGCCGAGCTCATTGAAATATGCGCTAATTGTTTTAAATAATGGCAACACGCTGCCAACGTTTCCCAACCAGTCACCATTCAACAACGCATACGGCCGGGGACCAAAATGCGAACGAAAACCAACAACACTACCCCAGCACGCAGCCATCAATTGGTGCTGATGCTGATGCTGATGCCCATCCGCCCATGGCTGATTCTGGATGAGGCTAGCAATGTTTGTTGTTAAACTTAGAATTTACAACGTACGGATACTACTCATGTGCGACTTTTTAAACTGACACCAGCCGCCGCATCACTACAATCAGAGGAACGAAGAGGAAGAGAAACAAAAAAAAGAGGAAAATGTGAATGGAAAATACTGTGCCAAAATGGTAGAAGTACTTAATCCAAATCTAAAAATGTGAACTGAATAAACATTATGTGGATGTGTACAATGCATGGTGGCTGTTTGGGAGGATACCCAGTAAAACTTGTTGGTAACGCATTCGTCAAACGTGGGATTATTAGACAAATGTGGGATTATTAGAAACTAGTCAAGGGCTTGAATACCGGGACGACATCGAGTTTTTCGCCGATTGTTTAAGGAAATTTGTCTCCTTAATTGCCACTAAGTCTCAGTAAATGAGTCAAGGTTGATCTTCGTGTTTCGTTTAAACTAAAGTTCAACTTCATTTCTTCAGTCAAAGTATAAACGTAGTTTAATCGTTCATTATTGGGCATTTAAACTACAGTTTAATAACCATATGATTGTGATATCACTCAACGAAAGAAGAAATGGAAAAAAAATTATGTTGGTTCACCAAATTCGACAAATAAACTAAAAAAAAAATTTTTGTTGAAAAAAAAAATTTTGTGGAAAAAAAAAATTTTGTTGAAATAAAAAATTTTCTTGAAAAAAAAAAATTTTCTTTGAAAAAAAAAATTGGAAAAAAAAATTTTGTAAAAAAAAATTTTTGTAAAAAAAAAAAATTTTTGTTGAAAAAAAAATTTTGTAAAAAAAAATTTGGGGAAAACACAATTTCTGTGCCAAAAAAAATCTTTTTTTTTTTTTTATCAAGTGCCCCGGTATCAGCGCCCTGCGTGACAGAGTCAATGAATCAGTGTATCAGTGAATCAGTGTCGAGGGTAAATATACATTAAGAAGAAGAAGATTAAATAAAGCTGTGTGTAATTTTGTTGATGCGGGAATTGGTTTCCGACCACCACCAGTCCCATACATGTGACTTTTGCACGTGTCTCATATGAGAGACAACAACGAGGAGAATATAAATAGATCAAGATCCAGACTGAGTCGAATTGGAATCGCCCACATTGGTCATCGTTTAACGTATTCCCATACTTTTCCACAAGCCACTTCTTATGCTGGGTTACTCTGTCAAGCCCAGAGGATATTTACAACGTTTCGCTGCAATGACGATAATAATGATTTTGGCTGCAATTGACATATAAAAATACGATTATTGCACTTCTCTCCGACGAAACAAAAAAAAAACACACACCAAATACCCCAAAAACCAATGATGCGAGTATGTGTGTGTGTGTACAAGTTTCAGTTGGCGTACAGGAATGCAACGGAGGATAGCCAATAAACATATGAGCAGGAAAGGCATTTGTTACACTGTAAATGAAATAGACACACAACAACGGAGAAGTGTTTAAAATGCCGGAAAAATCATAAACAACAATTGTAAATAACAAAAAAAGCACATACACACACACACACAATAGCCATAGAGAGAACGTGACAAAAAAAAAGAAATGAATCGCTGCAAACATAAAAAGTATCTTCGACAAGAAAATGACGCCAAAATGATGACACACACACATAAGAGTACGCCACAGCATGTGGTGAAGCTGTAGTTTGGTGTCATGGGTGCTGGCCAGAAAGGCAACATGGGGACAGTGTCCATATTTGTTGTCATAGATTCATTGGGGCGCGTCTGTCATATCCTCATGACATTTTTGTTAGTGATGCAACAACTGTGAAGCGGCATTTGTTGTAGTTGACAATTGGTTGGAAAATCCAACAGTGTCAGTCTTTGTTTGATGTAATTTTTGGCCATTGTGTTCCATGATGACAAAAAATATTTTATTACTACTTCTCTATGGAGCCTTCACTAAACTAGTTTGCTAAACTCTAAAATGATATTATTCATTTTTATAATTTTTAGTAATTTTATTCGGCATTTCGAAAAGTTACTAAAGTTTTCGAATACCATCTAAAGGGAAATTCCCCAAGTCATTTTCTACAATTCCCTCTGAAATACTTGTGGACAACTCGAGATTGCAAATTAGCAACACTTTTTACAATTAACTGATAAAAAAAAACATAAAATGTTCCTAGTTTTTGCCAAAGAAATATGTTCGTAACCTATAAGAATTATTTCAAAAAATCTTAATTCAAATGTCCAAAAAAAAAAGTGAAGAATTCTTAACAAAAAATCTGAAACGAAATTGGGGAGTTTTTCATAATTTGAGATAATATTCCACTTTTCATTTATTACAATTTAACAATGAAAAATTCCACAATTTTTTAATATTGGAGATTTTTTTTATAATGTGTTGGGGTTAACGTCCGTAATTATCTCATTTGAAAAAAGACCCCAATTCAAAAATGAAAAATCGCCCCTAAATGTTACATTGACCACAACAACACGTAAATTTGGGGTGTTTTTCACATTTTGCTGTGGACATAGTTTATTTTGAAATTGGGTAATTTTGAAATGTGATAATTAGGGTCTTTACCCCAACACGTAACAAAAAACTAGCGATATAACAATTTTTCACTTTTCTTTTGGGGTGTTTTTTTCACATTTTAAGGTGATTGCAGGTTGATTGCATAATGAAAAACCATCCCAAATTTGGGGAGGCCGTTTTTATAGGGGCAACTGTTCATGGGGCCATTGCAGCCAATATGGATAAACTAAAATGTCCATATAACGAATTTGATCGTTCGTTACAAATCGTCAGTATTGGAAGCGTCATAAAATGGGTTTCAGACATTATTCAATTCTGTTTTTCACATATATTCCCAAAAATGTCCCCATACTGATAAAATACCATTTTATTGTGCCTTCATTTTTGACAATTTGTAACGAACAAACAAATTCGTTTTACGGAAACCGGCAGTTAATATCTTTCTCATTCGTTTGATTTTTTTTTAAAAAAAAAATATTTCTTCCAGATTACGAAAACCTACTGTCGTTTTTGGGGTATTTTTTTATAATATTTGGGGGAATTTTTCATAAATTATTTGGGAGATTTTTCAGAATTTTTGGGGAAATTTTCATATTGGGCTTTCTGGGGGATTTTTATATTTATTTAAGGCATAGGTGATGTTAAATTTCGAATACGATTAGTAATCAATTAGATTACTTTGAAAGAAAATCATCCATTAAACAATTTGTGATTAATAATTGATTACAATTACAAATAATCTAGAAGTAATCAGGACTACTTCAAATTACTATGAAATAATCAGAAAAACTCACTGCACACGCGATTTTCACGAATCATGTATGATTACACGTTACAAGACATGATCATTAGTAATTGTTCGCTCTTGTCACGAGGGCGTGTATGACCGTGAGCAAAAGGCTACCCACGATGCCATCTCGAATAAAGATAATAAAATCATTTTTCAACTGCATATACAAGAAATCAAGAAGAAATCTTAGCAATATTAGAAACGACCAACAAACACCTTATAAAATGTATAACGGTAAAGATAAATGTAAATCAAACCAAATACTGAATGATTTGATGGGGGACAATAATCACCATCACCATATTTGTAATGACATTCATGAGGATTAATTGCGATTACTATAAATAATCAGAAAGAATCGAAAGTAATCGGATTATTTTCTGATTACTTTTTGATTATTTATAGTAATCGCAAATAATCCAGATTACCTTTGGATTATATGTAATTGTAATCAATTATAAGTCTTGAAAAACTGAATATAATCGTAATTCAATCGTTACTGCACCTCTACAAAAATGTAATTTAATTAGTAACTATTACGATGAGTAATTAGCTATGATTTTTAGAGAATTCTTCGTTTGGGGCATTCTTAACTATTTTTTTTTTTTTTGGCATTTTGCATTTGCACCTCCCAAACTTAAGGTGGTCATATAGAAAAGTCTCTGTTTTTTATAAGCCTGAATTAGCTGCACTTTGCCAGCACCATCGTACAATGAGGAAAGTTATAATTTTTTTTGATATAAATATGCCATTTGGAATTGTTTTTCCAATTGGATTGGAATTTCACGCAGACCTAGTGCATTCGAGTTTAAGTCCGTAAGATTGACCCGGTGGGTGTACCCAGAAATGAGCTACAAGATACAAATTAGGAAACCTTGGTCCTTAAAAAAATTTAAACTTCCGTCCAAATTTTTATTCATATGAATAATATTTTACATGAATAAATTGGTGGTTTCGAGGTGTCGACCTAATATGTAGAAATAATCGTTTAAATAAAAAATTTTGATTTCTGGTCAACTTTGGGAGAACTGGAGGAAAAGGTTCAATTTATCTTGGTTTAGTTTATCTTTCAGAAAATCGAAAAAAGTGTATGTTAAAAAAAATAATTTTTTCCAAATGTTCTGATATCTTTAGCAGGTTTTTAACAACACAGTTTTCAAACTAATTATTTTTACTTGACTTAAATCGCACTTCGAAAAAAAATTGTAAGTGCAAATGTTTTGATAAATCATAAACCTTATGCATGTAAAATATTAAGCATATTAGACTATAAATAAAAAATTGACAGAAGTTTAAATTTTTTTTAAGACCGAGTTAGATCATCTCTGGCTAGACCCACTGGGTCAATCTTACGGACTTAAGCTCGATTACACTATGTGTAATTTTAAACCGAATCCGGACTAATGTCTGTATGGAATTTGAATCGAATCGGATAAAGAAATTCGAAATGACAGATTTACTATGAAAAAAGTTATTGTGATCATTTTTTTGTTGACGACCTTCATTTTGTCGCTCTTCTGCTGTCACTCACGTTTTTCTATAAAAAACAAACATTTTTGAGAATTTGACAATTTTTTAAATATTTAATCGCAAATAAAATATATAAAATTAGATTTATAGAAATATTTGAACTAAAATCGTACACGTTATCTATATTTGTCTGTGGATTTTTTTAAAAGTAACAAGTTGACTGACATTTATTGTTTGGTGATGAAATCTAAAACAGATTTATTGGCCGCATTATGTAGTTTGTATAAGCCAACTTCGCAAAGCCAACTTCGCAAAGCCTTTACCAAATATAAATTACAACAAATTCCTTCATCTACTGTGGAGTGGAGTTATTTTCTTCACATAGGCAATCACCACCTTCAAAATAATTGAGCAATTGTTTTTCCCATATTGCAAACAACCTTTTACCACCGACAACCAAAGATGATCATTCCGCACTGATATGGCTGTCAGAAAACGTTGTTAAAGTTATGAAAACGTTTCCAAAAAAAAAAAAAAGCAAAAACATCACATGCTTAGTTTCGTGTAAGAGTGGGCAAGAAACAAATAAAGCCGGCATTAAGTTCCGTCACACCGAACATAAAATGCTCTTCGGCAATAGGACATTATTTTACTCATATTATAAAGCGAATACAGTAGAGTAGTATATTCCCAACGTGCTGCCATTCCACAGGTTTGCATGAGAAAAAAACATTTCCTTAAAGACGTTGTGAAACCCCCGGGTTCAACATTTATTAAGACTTCATTATTGTCGTTCATATAATAGAAGTTCATGTCATCATAGCCACCACAGTACCACTTGCTAAAGCGTTACAACCAGCCTCACAAACCGAATACACCCGTTCGTCGGTGCCACAGTGTAGGCCATAAAACCGATGTGAAAACATTATGCCAATTACGGTAAACTTGTAATCGTGACAATGTTTAACAGTAAAATTCGATTTGAAAATAACAACATGAACGTACATGCTTACACATTCGCACCAACAGCGATACATCGCAGATACTTTGCTACATTGTACAGATACACATGAAGGCTATTGAATTACATCGATTTTTATGAGTTTTTTTTTTACCATGGCAAGAACAAAAAAAACCTGTACAAACTAAACAGTGTGGAATGCCTTTCGCAACAATGTTTGTAATAGACAAAATGGTCTAACAGAAGAAAAAAAAGACCTTAGCGATAATTTGGCTAACAACAAATTATCGTTCCATTGCCAGCGAGGACTTTGGCTATTTCAAAGTTGACCCAACATCGATTATTTTATTATTTTTATTAAGTCAGTGGACATTGATTTTAAAAGACTAACAATAAGTAATGTGCATAGGATTTTAAAATATTAAATAATTTGCGAAATAGAAAAACAGTCCCAAATAAGTTGTTGCCATGCCTTTACTGTGATTGCAGGCATGGTATACGGATGCGTTTCGGAAGCTACCACGATATTCAAAAACTGATAATAAACTAAATTTGCGATATATTTTTTAAAGACTTTGAGATGTGAGGAAAGACGATTCTGAAATGTATCAACTAGGGATGCGTAAGGTACCAATTTTGTCAGTTAAAGTTTTTCGGCCTGATTATTCTATCCTTAAAGATTAATTGCCTGTTTCCATAAAACGAATTTCTTCATTCGTTACAAATTGTCAAAATTGAAGGCGCAATAAAATGGTTTTATTACAGTAATGAGAGCTTATTCTATTGGGATCATGTTCCGTATGTCGATATCTATCTGAAAACCAGAACTAAATAATGTAGGAAATTCATTGACTTGATGAATTCTGCAATTTGAAGTACATTTTATAGCATTTTTCTGCGTTCATCAAACTGAAATATTATTTTACATCAATCTGGTAAAAGAAAAAACGGTACGAAAGAGTGGGCCGTTGTGGCTTTTTAACAAACAATATTTTTTTCGGTGGCATTGCCCACAACAAAGAAATAGCTACATGTGTTTTTTTTTTGCTGTACCATTACAATTGTTTGGGGATATAAGCAACTAAAGATACGGATGAAGAAGCGAGGAATCTTCCGAAATGGAATGTTCATAGCAAAAACACAACATGAAACTTTTTAAAGAAAAAAATAAAATAGATTTTTGTTTAATTTTTTTCTCAAATTTTTTACTTGACGTTCATACAATGTTCATCAAATTGATGTAACAATTTCATCAAATTGATGTAACAATTTCATCAAATTGATGTAACAATTTCATCAAATTGATTGATCGAAAAAAACTGCTAATGAAAAGTTCTACATCAAATTGATGAAAACTAGGTAGGTTTGAAACGATGTTCAAATTCATGGTACCAAAATCTGCGTGTAGCTTTATATAGGGTTATCCATTTCGTGGTTTCAAAAGTATAGGGCTGGAATTCGACATCTGTCAAACTAAGTTGTTAAATCATTTTTTTTTTCTTTTCTTTGGAAGTCTGACATTGACGAAAATGGATCGCTCAGACAACGCGTAAAAATTATTAAAATCTAGTACAAAAATGGTGATTCTCCTGGTTTTAAGAGGAGATTATGATTTATGGTTAAGAAACTCATTTCTCACTCGGTGGGTATGTTAATAGACAAAATTGTCGTATTTGGGGTTTTGAGAATCCTCAAGTAAGTGAAGAGAGGGCATTACATCCACAAAAAGTCACTGTTTTGTGAGCTCTTTGGTCCGAAGATGTGATTGGACCGTACTTCTTCGAAAACGACGAGGGAACGACTGTCACCGTCAATTCGGAGCGTTATGATCGTACGATAACCGATTTATTGTTGCCTGATATTGACGAATACAACTTGGAGAATATGTGGTTTCAACAAGACGGTGCCACATGCCACACAACTCGAGCGAAAATGGCTTTATTGCAAGAGACATTTCCTGGCCGTGTAATTTCTCGTCGTGGCGACATCAACTGGCCACCAAGATCATGTGATTCGACACCATTAGACTTTTTTTGTGAGGCTACTTGAAAGACCGATAAAACCTTTAACTCTTGAGCATGTTATGGCTGAGATACCGCCCAATATGTGCCAAAAAGTGCTCCAAAATTAGCTCAAATCAATGCTTGCAACACTTCTCGTGGTGGTCATTTAAATGATGTAGTGTTTCACACATAATGTCAACGTTGAAATTTAATAATAAAAAATAAATATCATGAAAACAAATATTTTATATGTGTTTTATTTACGTTTACTTTTAAAAAGCAAAATGGATAACCCTTTATCTTATCAGCTATTTTTAGTACCACGGATTGCAGGGACGAATGAGGTTTCATTTTGTCATTGCTGATCTTGAGATCTTAGTTAAGTGCTCGGTCGGACCTATCCTTAACTAGTAAGTTGTAATGCGCCTATGGCGCCCGTTAATTTGCTTGAGAAAGTATTTGTTACTTAATTTTAAAAATTTTGTAAAAAAAAAATTTCGAAAAAAAATAAAATTTGTGGAAAAAAAATTTTTGTTGAAAAAAAAAATTTTGTTGAAAAAAAAAATTTTTGTGGAAAAAAAAAATTGTTGAAAAAAAATTTTTGTTGAAAAAAAAATTTTAGCAGAAAAAAAAAATTTTGTTGAAAAAAAATTTTGTTGAAAAAAAAAAATTTTGTTGAAAAAAAAAATTTTGTGGAAAAAAAAAATTTTGGAAAAATTAGTGCTTCTGTTATATTATCTTATATGACAACATCGAGAACAATGTCCATCGCTGCTAACGAAATCTCAGTATCGCCGGCGACACTTGGAAAATGACTCCATGTTGGTCGATAGGGTCTATACAATACGGGAGCCTGCCTGATTACTTCCTTGTTGTGTTTCTCGCTTCAGATATTTGCATATTCGTTTTTGACGTGATACAAACCAATAAACAAATATGCATTAATCGTATACATTATTTATTTATGTTGTTAGTAAATCAATAATAGTAAAACAAAACAACAACAAAACGAAAGAAAAAGATAAAACTTGTTAATATGAGAGTTGAACAAATATTAAATGTAAAAATCCATTAAATTGCAAACACACACGAATGTCGGCGACTAATAATGACAACGACAACTGCCACAGCAACAAATTATAGTTGCCGCTGGCGACAATAACATTTCAATAGATTTCAATGTAACGATATTTACGTATTTACGTTCACAAATATTAAATATGAAAACAAAAATTGTTGTTTGCCCCCTACATGGATGGTGATGGTGTACTGTGAGAGTGATTTTTTTGGTAACACACCTTCAAGACAACGGCAAATTTATGGCCGCTAAAAATCAGATACCCATGGATATGATGATGTTAGTTGTGAATGTAAAATGTGGACCCTTGAAGTGTCCGTGTGGCTTTGAATGATAAACGGCATTTATGCCGTACAGAGTCAAGGGTTGTTTGCAACTTATAGTGGACCTAGGAGTTTTTCCCCATGAAGAAACAGCCGAAATTTAAATTCATAAACTCAAATCGACTTCGGATTTATAGAGTATTCAAAATATCAGGGTGTCGCTGAATAAGCAATCCTTCTTAGCGTTCTAAGGTGTATCTCAAATTCGCCTTTGTCCGCCAAATTCTCCATATATATGGTTTACGATAAATAAACAATGGTCGTATATAATTTTTCTATTAGTCAACAGATGAATGTATTTTTTCTATTATTGTCGTATCTTTATGTGTAGTCAAGGCGTAGTCTATTACTGCACAGTGGGCGAACTTGGGAACGAATATTGGAATAAATCCTACTGCTTGTTTCCATAAAACGAATTTGTTCGTTCGTTAGAAATCTTCAATATTGGAAACGTTATAAAATTGGTTCCAGACATTATTCAATTGAGATGTTCAGTTATAGTTTAGATATTGACGTATGGGACACAGTCCCAAGTAAATAATCGCTCATTACTGATAAATATCCATGTTATTGGGCATTCAATAATTGACTACAACTAAGAGACAGCCAGGTTTGAAAAGTGTTTTCCATATCGTAACCAGAAATCCAAATTGACTTAACAAGCATTTTCATAACTTCACAGGAGAAGCCAAACACTGTTGTAAAATCTTAACACTCTTCTTGATACGTCGTTTAGAAATTCGCCCATAAAATTGTAAATTCACAGAGATTAATTTCACAAAAATTTAGTGATTGTTCATTTTGGATTTCAGATGACGATATATTAATTCTACATAGGAATTTCAATATCACTGTAGTATCCCAGACGCCAGCCCATATTCTGGGAAGCGTCCAGATCCCTGGCTCTATGGGCCTGACTGTGGAAGTAACTTGGGTACAAAGTGTGACCAGAGATATTCTGGTACCACGGGTGGTCGTGTGCTGGAAAATTCTGGTATCTTAATGTTGGGTCTTAGGACTTATAAAGTTCAGTTAACAGAAGAACTCATGTCGGCCGATCACCAACAACGTCGTGTCTTTGCTGATTGGGTCCTTGAAATGCATGAAAATGATCCGGAATTCCATCGAAAAATCATCTTGACTGATGAGGCCCATTTCCACCTCTATGGCTACGTCAACAAGCAAAATTGTCACATCTGGGGCTCGGAAAACCCAAGACATATTGTTGAGAAGCCTCTCATTCCTCAACGTGTGTCTGTTTGGTGCGGTTTATGGTCCGGCGGGGTAATTGGACCTTACTTTTTCGAAAATGAGGTTTTTTTTTATGGTCGGAGTTCGATAACATTTATCTGAACAACGTTTACTTTCAACAAGACGGCGCTACGTTCCACACAAGCAACGAAACCATTGCTCTTTTACGGGAAAATATTCCCGAGATCCACCTCTTGTTGGAAAAACCTATATATTGGTGTGAATATTTCATTAAGAAAGCATTTCCTCCAAATCGCTGAAAGAGCTTTAACTTAACCTCAAACCCCTACCAAGAGGGAAGCCATTGTCCCATGGACTGTTGGCCGTCGCATTTAACGTGTCCTGGTTCATGGTGATAATCCTGTAAAACTCACGACAATCTATTAATACAGAGCTCTCGCAGGAATAAATGGGGCCCGACCGTACCTTCGTAATAATCAGAAGTCATATTTGCATAAATTGTGAGATCGGACTGGAACTTGTAATGGTCTGCTGTGTCACCGCAGTCTCTAATCTGGTACCACGGGTGGTGAGAAACCCCCACGACTATCCTCCTTTCGCTTGGTCCACTGGGTTCGGAATTTCGGGCCGTTTCGAGGTGGCTGTGATTAACCGCCTAAAACGTAGGAATAGTCTCAGACTCAGTGTGGAGTTTCGATTTCAATCGAGAGGTGTTCGTAGACCTCAACCTCTGGAGGAAGGATTCGCATAGACAATTTTCGAATTGTGTCCCCGAATAAAGCGGATTAACGTGTAAATTTACTGTATTAGTTACTGCATTACTGAATTCATTTGGCATGTATTGAGGTGCTGAACTACATTTCATATTATCATTCTAGACCCTTTTGAATGTTTAATTCCATAAAAAGAAAAGAAACCAAGTCAGCGATATTTTGTGAAACTACCCCACTGTGTGTGCGCGCTGCGCGACTATCTGCTAATGAACTGAATATCAGATAGTTGTGTTGCTTTTCTGTATTCACTGTAGTTATTTATAAACCCTGTAATTGCGGCTCTCCAACGTATATTGGAATTTTATTACACGATTGTCGTTTGCCAATCGATTTCTGGTAATTATGATTGATTGTATAAACGGCGAGAAAATGACCGTTACATTAAAGATCTTTATCACATTACGCCTTCGGCATAAATTAGCAGGTAAGAAAGTCTACTTCATTTTCAATGTCAGACAGACAAGTAAATATTCGCCATAACAATAACGTTCGATTATGTGCGGACACAGATACATTTCAATTCTTCGATATCCCAGTATTGAATACTGTAATTACGTTGTTGTTGTTGTTGTCGATTATATTAATATACGAGTAGTGTGTGGTGGCCATAGTGCAGCAATTGCATTCATTCGACTGTTTAATCGCCGGACAAAGTGTTGAGATATAAAAATGTAAATTTTTCTATTGTTTCGCGCTGAAATATTTCGTTGTTTCTTGCAATAAATTACTATAATTATGATTGGTTAGTTAATTTGTGTTACATGCATTGCATTTATTATAGAAAAGTTATGATCGCACAGCAACTATGGCCGAAGGGGCAGCTATGCCATGTATCCGTTTTTGTTTGATGAATAGTAGATCCGCTACTCAATGTATTCACAGTGCAGAAGTAAGTTGTGTAAAAATTGAACACTTTGTGTGCTACGGCAAATTTAATTGATTTAAAATCGAAAAACTGCAATCGCTAAGTAAGAGGTTGAAACATATGCGGTGGAAATATTTAAGAGTCCATTCCAATTGCAAGCAGGTGAAGTTGGGATAGGTCGCAGTCGCAGTCTGTATAGGCAGACTCTCTAAGACTCAGTAGTCCATTGTGATACTACGATACTAGCAAAAACAAAGCATCCATGTTGAAAGTGTGTTTGAGTCGGTCAATGCCAATACAGGTCAGATCGGCTTGGTCCCTAACGAAATTGGAAACCAGGGTTCGAACCCAACATGTTTGCTAGGTCAGGGCAAGTGGAGAGTGCAGAGAAGGTGTTGTATAGGCTCAACCTTCTTTCCATCTCCACAGCAGCTGCAACAAGAGAGTGTCCTGTTAACACGAACACAATCAATGAAACATTGGGTCCTGAAAGCGACAAGCGAAGGAACCAAAAATCGTTGGCAAACGACGAACCTTAGCCATCTAAGCGGGGCCACACCAGTCTGGGATGCATGTAGAGTGGCCAACCTATTATCGTTTTCATATAGGCTCTTTCACGCAGTAGCAGTCTGCAAGTGTCAACAGGCATATCTAAGGATTGCCCGGTCGGCTGGAAACTCTAAGGCAGTCCGGATTCCTGCCCTTCGGTTCCCTGGTATGTCCCTGTGGCCCGGCACCAAGGTAAGGTTATAATGATGAACAGCTAAGCCCTCTCCTGGAGAGTTCTGCCATGTTCAGTTCGGGAAGACAAAATTTTTTTTAAGCTCTTTATAAAAGATTAATTGCATTTCAGTAGTACTATTTTTCAGTGCAAAAAGCAAATTCAATAAATTCAACGTTCTCAAAATAGTTAAGATAAACATGAGATCGCGAACGGGACAAAAAATGGAAGTCATTTTTGCCAGTATGTGGAAAAATGTAAAAACCATTCGCATTATAGGGACTACAATTTTTTTTAACTATAAGGGAATACAAAATCTTTGTTATAAAGTTTTTTGCTTTAAAATATCTTCAATTCTTAGTTTTTAAAAAATATTTGTAACTTTCGCGAACGGGACATCGCGAACGGGACATCGCGAACGGGATATAATTTCCCAAACTTGTTTTATTTAATATTATTTATACATACATATTTTTTTTCAAGAAATTAAATATAATAAAACATTAAGATAATTATGAAATTTTCTTTTTTAAAGAAATTTTAAAAAAATAAAAAAACAACATTTCTCAACTACAACTAAAAATTTTAGAAATTTTGTTTAAAAAATAATTATAATTCCGGTTATATTTGGTAAATTATTCCATTTGTCTGTCATAAAAGGAGTCTCATTAATTTGACCTTCATCGACGTATAGTATTTTAATTCCTTTAATGTGTTCCTGTGCGCATTGATATAAATCCAATGCGTCGTTTAAACAAATATTTTTGGTTTTGGTGAGGTGCCAAATTTTTCTGTTTATTACGGCTCCAACGCCATCGATCGCGAACGGGACACACTTTGAAAATCAATAAAAAAAAAAACTTGGTTCCTCAATGTTTCACTTTTAATTTTTTTTAATGAAATCACTACTTTAGCTTTTAATTTGAATTAGCAAAGTGTTCCAATCATTGATCACGGAGAATGATAATAAATGCCTATTTGTGATCGCGAACGGGACATAGGAATCGCATGAAAAGGAATCGTAAAAATTTACCGTTATTCGGACTTTGTTCGATCTTTTCTATTTTTTATATAACTATTTTTTGTTGGTACAATTACTCCATAGGGCGAGTACAATCGTTATGATACTAAAGAGTCAATAATATCTCAAGGAAATAATGATAATAAGAGAAGCCAAGAGCAAGAAAACCATATATGGTCATTTCCGTGGGTCGCGAACGTACGTTCGTACGCTTTTGATGTACAAAAAATATAGAACACATTTTTTTTCTCGATTTTTTTTTGTGATTCGATAACATTTTGGTAGCTCTATATTTAGTACAAAAGATGGCTTTCATCGAGTTTTAGTTTTCATAATAATAGCAATAAACATGTGGTCGCGAACGTACGGATCGGCGGAAATGCCCATATGCAACTTGCAAATCAATTTACTCCAAATAAAAATGAAAATATATTTTAATGTTAATATATTAATAAGATTTCAGCAATTCTCTAATTTCAATTTTAAAAAGAAATATTTTTTCGGATTTTTAATATTTTGGTCGCGGTGGACCATTCTCTGGAAATGCCCATATACAAAAATCTATGGCAAAAGGACTTCTTATCATAAGAATTTTAAAAGTGTGTATGTGCTACCACTTACCCACTTACTCAAGTAATTAACAGGTAATTGAAATCGCACTTACCTAAAAAAAAAAGAAACCAAAAGATAAAAGTTAATTAATTAAGCACAATGGAAATTTATGGTTCAAACAAAGTGACAAAAGAATAAAATATAAATATTTTAAAAACCAACACAAAAAGTCCTTTGACATTTATTTTCAGCAACATCGTCAATTACGACATCAGTCGCTCTAACTAATGACGTTAGCTTCACAAAGAATAATAAACTACATTCTTAGATCCGTTATCTATGCTGTCTTCGTTGTCTGGGAAATAATGAAAGGGTAAATTTAATCGAAATTAAATTAAAAACTAATTGACTTCGTCAAGAGTTAGGGTGTTCCAATAGCTTTTAGTAGCCTGGCTTTTCGGTTTCCTAAAACCTTTAACTCAACGCCAACCAACTTAAGACATCAATCGGCTTAGCACAGTAACCGGTTATGCAGTGGAAGACACTAATTCCTCCTATTTATTTACACTTTCTTTTATTGCCGCCGTACACGTAACATTACCAGTCAGTCGTCTATGTGGGGGTGTTGCTCAATAAAAACAAACGTATTGGGAATTTAATTTTAAACAGCCATAAACAAAAATAAAACGTAAATAAATCAATTAATTAATTACTAAATACCCACCGACAATACACAGCAGACATTTCAATAATTGCACAGACAGACAACACGGACTCAACTCAACTCGACTCGACTCAATTCAATAGACGTTTTGCAAAATATCTTAAGTAATTTGAATCCATTGAGCTTATATGGTAACTAGACAACACGTCAGGGAGCTGTGATAGACAACAACGAACAACACTCGGAGAGGGGGATATGGCAAAGCAGGAAGGAACAAGACAAGCCGACGGGGCGGGCAGTCAAACAAACAGACATACAGAAGTGAAATAAATCATTATAATTCAAGGTAGTTAGTGAGTTAAACAAGGTTCGGGCGGCTGACAGTTTATAAGATAAAATGGTTGTGAAGTACAAATATCACTTGCAATTTTCTTTCGCCCATAAGGATGTCGGAGAAGGGGGTAGAACTATGGAACACTATGTAAGGAATGATGTAACTACACGCTGAAAAAAAATGATAGTTTTAAAAAATTTCATGCAAACAAACATAAACTTGTTTGTAGGTGATAAATATCAAATACAGTGAAAGCTCTCCTTGCTCTTATAGCCGGACAACTCTCTTAAGCGGACAAATTTCTCGGTCCCATGCGGTATTTTTGGAGCAGTGTCCGCTTAAGAGAGCTTTTACTGTATATATTTATGCATTTTTGTCTTACTTTTTATTTTTTTCCAATTTGTGAATCTTCTTCTTAATATATATTTACCCTCGACACTGATTCACTGATACACTGATTCACTGACTCTGTCACGCAGTACGTTGGAATTTAAATAGGCATTCTATAATTTTCTATAAATAATAATAACTAGTAAGTTGTAATGCGCCTATGGCGCCCGTTAATTTGCTTGAGAAAGTATTTGTTACTTAATTTTAAAAATTTTGTAGAAAACTATTTTGTAAAAAAAAATTTCGAAAAAAAATAAAAATGAAAAAAAAAAAAATTTGTGGAAAAAAAATTTTTGCTGAAAAAAAATTTTTGTTGAAAAAAAAAATGTTTGTTGAAAAAAAAAGTTATTGTTGACAAAAAAATGTTTGCTGAAAAAAAAAATTTTTGTTGGAAAAAAAAAATTTTGTTGAAAAAAAAATTTTCGTGGAAAAAAAAGTATTGTTGAAAAAAAAAATTTGTAAAAAAAAAATATTGGAAAAAAAAATTTTGGTAAAAAAAAAATTTGGGGAAAACACAATTTCTGTACAAAAAAAAAATATTATTTTTTTTATTATTATTATTTATAGAATTATTATAGAATGCCTATTTAAATTCCTACGTACTACGTGACAGAGTCAGTGAATCAGGGAATCAGTGTATCAGTGTATCAGTGAATCAGTGTCGAGGGTAAATATAATAATAATAATAATAAAAAAATATTTTTTTTTTTGTACAGAAATTGTGTTTTCCCCAAATTTTTTTTTTCCAAAAATTTTTTTTTACAAATTTTTTCTTTTTACAAAATTTTATTTTCAACATAAATTTTTTTTTATAAAAATTTTTTTTACAAATTTTTTTTTTCAACAAAATTTTTTTTTTTCCGCAAACATTTTTTTTTTCATCAAATTTTTTTTTTTCAGGAAAAAATTTTTTTTGAAACAAAATTTTTTTTTTCAAGAAAAAATTTCAACAAAAATTTTTTTTTCCACAAAAATTTTTTTTTTTCAACAAATTTTTTTTTCCATATTTCAACGGGCGCCATAGGCGCATTACAACTTACTAGTTTCTATATAACACTCCATCTTATTCTCTTTGCATTGCATTCAATTTAATGATCGTAGATGCAAAAAAAAATTACACTTATTCGCACCCAAATGTTTGTTAAATTTAATAAGTTCGTTGCCTGTTTTTCCCAAACACGCTATTGCTTATACACAAATATATAATATTAATAGCAATGTAATAGCACGAAAAGTTACATGTTCACTTTTTTTTTAGGAATGACATTACTTTAAGATTTTTAACAGATTTTCAATAATAAAAGTTTTTATTTTATTTTATATAATATCTTAGAATTTATAGGTTTGTTTAAGTTTAAATGACACTAGTTTACAAAATTATAAATATAATATACATAATTTTTAAAAAGAAGTTTCAAATACCTTTAAAATAAGATATTGAACTTTAAAACCCATCCACTAGTTCTAGTTATCATGTCGAATGAATGTTCAAGATTTTTTTTTTCTGGAAACACGGGTAAAATATTTTTTAATACGTCTGGCTAATTTTAAGTAAATCGGTAGAGGTGTTGTGTTCTATATAACATGGAATGTCTCATATACAAATATACCAGCAAATACTCCCTACTTCACTCTTCCAGTAAAACACAAACTATTTGTTTATTTGCATTGGTTTACAAAAAAAATAATTAAAACCTTTCTCCCACTTTTTTAAATTTTTGGAGTTAGATAATAATTTGAAACATGTGTTCACACTTTTTTAATTTTCTCCAATTTGGCCCCTTTTGCAACTGCTGTTGTCAAGCCGGACACAATTTCCAAACATTTTCCCCACATCCTCTATATTTTTCCCGCCTTGCGCCTATTCTCAGTATCCTCCAATTGTTATCTAATTTTATTAAAATGTGTGTTCCTTTTTATTCCGTTATGATCCGCTTCGGACCTTTTTGTCCCTTTCTATAACTTTTTTTATTTTGCCTGTCTTGGCTCTTTCTTTGTCTTTGTAGTTTTTTAATTTTCTCTCTTTTGGCCACATTATGTACTTTTTATCGGCTACCCAACTATTTTACAGTCTACACAATCAAATTCTAACAGCAGTATGCATATTTTTACTTCTCATCCTTTTGTGATTATTTTTCATTTGTATATTTCACTTGTTTTGGACCATTTTTTGTCCCTTCTCTAACTATTATCCACTAGTTGTTGCCAAAAATTGTTTGGACCCTTATTTTATTTTCCGCTTTTTGTACCTTTTTTATACCGTTTTGGTAAACTTTTCGGGCCATCTCTAACTTATTTCCACATGTTGTTGCCAAACATTTGTTTCACCTTTTTATTTTCCCCCCATGTTTGTCAATTTTTTTATTCCGTCTTGGCCTGTTTTTAGTCCGAATTTTTTAATTCCTCAGCTGAAGACTGAGATTTGTATTCGTACTATAGGAAACCCGTCAGAAACTCTCTTCAAAAGGCATGAATCGGTTTGTTTATTTTTGCAAAAACAATTAAGAAGTCGTTATAAAGCAATTTTTGTTTTTAATAACAGTCTGAATTTGTATAAATATAAATGTATAAAAATTATTGGCAGTAGGTTTCTAATAAAACTGTGAAAATTCGCAAGATCACATGCTGATAATCTTTTCATTTAGTGAAAATAGTTACAAATGTATTCGTGCGGTATTCAATAAATTATACACTTATTAACCGGATTCATGCCAGCACCCTTGGGACAGTTGAAAGCCTTGGAAAATTCATCGAAATTCGCTAATGATCCAATTGCCCGATATTTCTCGGGCACATGAATATCGGTTGCCATCTGTATGGCCATGTAATCGGGATCAGCGGCACTGCACCAACCGTGACTGTAGCTGATGAAAAACAACTGCCTATGGGTGTAATTCAAACCGGGAAATGTTTCCAAGTTTACATTTTGATTTGCCCTCTCGGCTTTGCCGTACCAGTTCAAGTAGGCTTCGTAGGCCAAACGTACACCGCCATTGTCGGCAATATTTTCCGCTTGCAAGGGACTCTCCGGCAATGGTACACCGCCGTAGATGTACCGTTTGTACTGTGCCACGAAACATGTGGTACGTTCAAGGAAGCGGGCAGCCGACTCAGTGTCCCACCAATCGCGTTCGTTGCCCTTTTCGTCGAAATGTCGACCGCTGTCATCGAAACCATGCACCAGTTCATGAGCGACAAAAGCGCCCAAACTGGCAAAATTGTAGGCATACGGAAACGAGCTGGACCACAGATAATACGGCTGCAGGAATCCCAGCGGAAGTTTAACGACATTCTCCAGTGGCGTGTATACCGGAGTAAAGGACGATTCTGATCCAATGTCGGCTGGCTGAGGCGGTTCATGCATCTTTGCCCTGCCCTTGTTGCCACGCATCATCAGTATGGACTTAATATTGTGCACATAATCGAAGTCATTGAAATTAAGTTGGTCAAAGTCTTGGGTGAAATTATATTGTTCATACGAATTGATGAACAGCTTCATGGTCTTCAATTTGACCAAAGCCTCCGAGCGCGTCTCTTCGCGTATCCACGCGAGTCGGGACGATTGCAGAATATTTCGAAATGTGTTTTTCATCTCGCGCCACATGCGATAAACTCGTTCTTCCATTTCTTCGGTGAAGTACTTTTGATATATCATATTATCAATTTTCTTATAAAAGTACTCTTTGGTGATGTCCATGCAGGCTGCTTCCATGTCACTGCGGCTTTCTGAAATGGTGGTTATAAAATTTAGGGCATAGCTGTAGAATAAGTAATTGGCCACCACTTGTTTGGGTGTATTCTTCACAGCCTTCAGGGCAGTTTCCACATATTGATCATGGACATAGAGTTTTTCGGGAGCCAAGCCCAAAGCGTCGTGAAGCAGCGTCTTAAAGTCCCAAAATTGCCAGTATTGGCTCTGCATGTGATCGATGTCAGTCAGAGTATATATTTCGTTTATATGCAAGCCCAGTTTCTCATCGGTTATGCCCTGAGCCAAAGCCACTTCAAAGTCTTTGATTTCAATGGCTGCCTGTTGAGCCACCTCCTCATCGACACCCAAAAACGCCTCTAAATTGCTGGCAATGCTCTGTACCAGACTATCAAGGTTATCGCTTACGGCGGCATCGACATAGAACGAACGCTCCTTTAACAGTAAAGTGGGATCACCGATCACCAAGCGATTGATAGTGTTATCAGCCAAATCCGCCTCAATGCCGATTTCAAAAATAATCTTGACGCCCGATTTGTGAATCATCCGCGAAAGAGTTGTCACCCAATCGAAGTTGTTCTCCTGCCATCGGTCACCTACCACTGCGGGCATTGTACCGAATTCCTCAATAATTGCCCTCAGTTTATCGCCATAGACATTCATCAGTTGCGGAGCATTGAGACACGACTTGTAAAATAATTTAACTTTTCGGTCCATATCCGTATCGCTGGCATCCGTTGTCTCCAAAGCGTTCTTTACCTTGTGCGTCATTTCTTTGTCCATTATTTGAAAGATGTTAACAACTCGTTCATTTTCTGCATCCGTGGGATTATAACGGGCAAAATTGCCGCAAGTAAATTCGTAGAAATCATCGCAGGGATCGACCGATTCGTTCATATATCGTCGAATCTGTTCCGATTTCGTTTGGCGTACGATATCCTCCGAGTGTTGAGCTGTAAGTTCAGCAATACTGAGAGCGGATCCTCGAGTAATTCTTAACAAAGCCACCAATAATATAAAACATCTTACGATGTTGAGGTTGAACATTTTCACTTTCTTACGGAGTTCTTGTATTTGAATAGCGTTCGTTTTGAGGCCACCTTGACAACTGTCAGTTGGAGGCACATTAACCGCGAATTATATTGGATGTGAGATTTGCTGGCAAAACGCTTCTAATCTCGATGTTAGAGGTTATCACCGTCCGCAAGGAAATTTAGTTGCTAAGGCACAGTGGTTTGAACACTGTTTGGGATGGCTGGGATTGGTAAAAATGACGCAGTGGTAAACTGTAGATTAGTTTATTTGAATGTAGCTCACTGTATAGATAAGGGGCGCGGTCGATCTGAAATCTCCAAATCTATAGCACACTGTGGTAAAGGTAATACAACCAAAACAAGATGCATTTTAGAAACACCTAACACCTAGTATATTCTTTTTTTTGATAGACTCTGAACCACAGTCTGAGTCGAGTTAGCAATGTCCATTCACTCGTCTGTCCATTTAGTTGGGCGAAGAATATTGTCTCCCCCTCTAGATAACAATTACATTTTCCCAATCTGTCTCGATATGTTTTGATGTAGTCGGTGAGAAACGTATGAAAACACATCTCCGAAAAATAAATGGCAAACCACTGTACGCAATAATTTTTTCATATCAGCAATTTTGGCGATGGCCTAGTTTTGACTTAATTTTGGCATATTCTTAAAAATCGCAAAAGTTTAATGTTGTCTGTGTACATTAGAAGAGGTATCTGTCAATACCAGCAAGATATTCCGGTCGAATTTAAAAGTGACGTCATAATTCTATGACGATCTAGAGGAAAGAACAGAAGATCGAACGTTTAATTTTTGTCCATTTGGACTTTCATATTTCCGTAAACAGTCCACGTGTAACCATATTGCTGCGATGAGATATCTCGTGTTCACGGTCTCTAGTGCAGGAGTGGACATGAATATAAAGGGATGCACAACTAGGAGTTACTCGCCGCTGTAGCAAGCCAATATAGTAGCGACTGTTATTATACTCTTCTCCGATATACGACAAACAAATACGCTATGTCTCACATAAGTTCGTCCCCTTATCTTATCGCCACTGACCAGTGAATATCTCTGGCGTTATAAAACAAGGTGGCGAAGGAGTTGTGCCGAGTATCTGCATGGTCAGCTAGTTAATCAAGAAGCTGACCACTAGCATTTCTCCTCAGACACCAGGGCACGATCAGGTAGTTAAATTTATTTTGCCTAGATCACAGTGGCAAAAGCGAAAATGCAATACAGCTGAAATTGCAGACTTAGTCGCTCTAAAACCATGTACTTTGTGGAATTTAATAAGATTATTGCGTGATTTTTCTTAAATACACTATTGCTTCTGCCCAACTAATAGCAATTGAGTTATATTTACTGCCAAATGAACTTTGTTTGGAAGCAAATATGCTTTAATTGATACACTCTCCAAACACGCGATTCACTTGTATGCAAACATATAATAAATATCGATTATTCAGAGTGTACATATCGGTGGTTATCACAAGCAATCACGTAAGTCGTAAAATCAAATTTTTTGTAGAAGTGACAAATAAGTACATTATTTTCAGAATTAAACTCTTTTTTTTAATGAACATATAGAAGACGACTTTACTAACAATATATGGACAAATCCTGCTGATATTGATATTTAAACATTGTTCGATCTTTCATAGTGTTTAGTTCGATATAAGTGCACTTTTTTAAAATATATAAAACATAATTACTTAACAGGTATTTCTTGCGAAATAATTGATCCAACGTTTTCTGAAGCATGTTACAAAAAGGTGATGTAACTCCGAAAGTAAAAATGTGTTTTCGTAATTTTTAGCGAATTCTGTGTAAGAAAGATGACTATGAAAGATGAATAATACGAATTTTAAAATAACTAATTTGTATAATTTGTTGTCTTTTTTTATCAACATCGGTGTGACGCACGCTACGTTATTAATTTTGGATATAATCCAAATGTGTTACCTACAAAAAGCTACGCTTAAAAAAATAAGCTTATTAAATCATCATTATCAAAACTAACATTTTGTTGGGAAACTTTATATTTTTAACATATCTTCCTTATACACTTTTTTTATTTTATTAATCATATGATACCCCTGACCTTCCTTAATTTCACACGTATTTTAATTCATTTTATACCCTTTATAACACTGTCGGCTTTCATTGCATTTTATTTATAACTTAAACAGTCAGTAGAATATTAAAGAAGTTACGGCTTCTTTGATAAAAATGTTGATACATTTTCACTGATTTTTTTAATTATTTTTTTCCTTGTTTTCTATAAAATTGTAAAAAAAAATGCATCAGATCACAACTCTCAGATATTAAAAAACAAGTATGCATATCTTAAAAAGATTTAAATACCCACCAATTTATATGTATTTGAATCCCAATATTATGCGCTGTCATACCCACAGAAATCGAACGAATAGAGAAGGCAACAGACCGCGCCAAAATCTATTACAAACCGATCAAACACCGAAACTGTCATACCGACCAATGATCAAAACACTTATACGCACTCATTTCATAATTATGTTGTTGTTGCTCTCCACACTCTCCTTGCCAGACGATGACCATGCAAATACTCCGAGTGTGTACACATATGCGCGTAACTGGCATACACCAACAAACAAACATGTCACCACTGTTATATTTCTAACGCTGCGCTGGGGCACACTTGCATTTGCCGAAAATATTAACTCAATTTTCACGCTTTTCTAATTAAATAACTACAATATTTTATAACACACGATTAGAATACTTGTTCCTTAACATTTTAACACTATTTTCGTAATTGAAATCAAAGTATTTCTTTGGAAATTTAATTAAAATGTCTGCACTCAAATTCCAATGTTGTTTAATGTACTCGCCGCGTTTTCAACTGACTCTTTGAGGACAGTTGGAATGAGAAGAAAGAAAGAGAGATGAAGGTCAGGGTTGCCTTTTTTTCTTATTAGACGGATGTTATGAATCTGCAACTTAGAATTGTACAATTGGGATTATGGCGGGTATTTGGTGGGCATTAATTAATAGGTTTTGGATTTCCAAATCAATCTATTATGCATGCGGTTTATCGCAAGCATTTTCTAATGTTTTAATTATTTATATGCATGTCTTTTTTTTGTTCACAACTACATTGCACTATTTTTAACCCTAGAACACTAAACCTTTTTTTTACACATAAATACTAAAAAAAATACTTAAAAAATACAAAATTAAAATTTTTAAAATAACTTTTTAAAAAAAAAAGAATTATCTTGTAGAATGCAATTATAATGAACGTCTACACACAAGCTCGAACAGCAGTCGACTGAGTCGAGACGAAACCACGTGTTAATATTTGCAAAATAACGTGTAAAAAAAATTCGAGTCGCCTCGCAGGCCCGGTTTAGTGTTCTAGGGTTAATAATTGTGAAGTAAAGAAGTTCGATATTGGAATATTGAACTGCATTTTATTATGTTGCTGGTATTTCTCAGAACGCAACTCATTAAAGTTGGAATGTTCTTTATTAACATCTGGGCGGAGTACCCAGAAAAAAGGATTTCCTGCCTGTTTCCATAAAACGAATTTGTTCGTTCGTTACAAATTGTTAAAATTGAAGGCGCAATAAAATTGATTTTTCCTAGTAATGAAAGGTTATTCTTTTGGGATTGTATTCAAAATGTCGGTATCTAACATAGATCTGAAAACCAGAATTGGATAATGTCTGAAATCTATTTTATAAAGCTTCCAATATTGACGATTTGTAACGAACGAACAAATTCGTTTTATGAAAACAGGCAGTTCATATTCGTCAATATTTCTTGAAAAATAAAAACTATTTCATACAGATTCTGAATGTTGCCATATAAATTATAAAAAAAAACATGTCGCGTTTTTTCGGAAGATAATTTAAAGTGCACCTGAAACAAAGTGTGTTTTTTTTTGAAAAGCGAAATTCTATCCTTCTTTAGAAATTTACAATTATTTATACTTTTTAAGAAACGTTAACCTAAGACAGCCACGCAGATCCAACTCAAAATTAAGTAGGATTAAAGAGTAGGAGCACTTTCATTCGATCCTTATCAAAACCGAACAGAGGTCAAATGTTCGAGTAACTCGAAACGGACCCTGACATCCATTTACAAAAGTATTGAGTTGATCCGTAAATATTTGTAATTCAAGTTCAGCGAAAAGCTAAAAATCTTACTACATTTCTGAAGCATTCCCTAAGGGCCAGCTGATCATTGTCTTGTACTTTTAATCCACAATAATATCCAGCACAATTTTATGGAGCAGAATTGTATGGGAAAAAATTTCTCTTAAAATTGGATTTTAATAAACCATTGAAGCGACATAACTTTTTCAATACAAACGTCTCCAATGGTGTCCATTAGCACTTTTCCATTAACAGTTACCTGCATGCTAGGTTTTGCAAACCATAATTTTAAGTCGTTAGCTTCTCTTTAAAGCTGTCTGCGGAAGTTGTCACAGAACTCAGAGCATATGTTTTTTCTATTTTTTTTTTTTTATTTTTTCGTCACACATTTGTACTTTTCGCACATTTATCATGCATCATCTCTTGTGTTCCTTTTGTCATAATGCGTATAATTTTCATTCTTTCATTTTCCGCCATTTTTCCTGTGCTGTTCTTTTTTTTGTGTTCTCATCCAAAACAATGACAATTTTAGATTGTCTGACTCGAAAAAGAGAAGACATTGTGTCAGCATTGTTAATGGGCTTCCACACACACAAAAAAAAAGACAGAAATAACAAAAAAAAAAAATGGTAGACAAAAAATATGAAGAATGTCAACGTTTTTTGCCTTCGTCCCCTTTTTCAGCATTCCTTATGTAGTGCTTTAATTTTTCTTCTGTCTTACTTCCCTTCTTCTTATTAAAATCTCTGGCAGGTAATTACGAACTTCTTAATTTGTACACACCCATTGTGTTTTGCCTTGCTGGTATCTGGTAGCTTGTCCGGTGGGTGGGAGGTTGGCTTGCAAGTGGAGTTTGTCTGGGAGTTTTAACCGTTCATCCAGTTATTCCTGTATCCCTCCCTGTGTCTGGCTGCACATTGCATGGAGGTGGTCTTAGAAAAACAGAAGTTTTCTGCTTAAAGCAGCAAAAAATAATTGAATTTATTCATTATTTTTATATTTTTATACTTTACTGGTTTTGCGGGGGAATGTAAGCATAGGTTTCTGGTCTATCTCTCTATGTCCTCTTGCCCTTGTGAAATTCTACTCAAGTTATGTTTCCTCTCAGGTCCTTTCAGTACGAGTTTGGGTATGACAATCATTGTTTTTACAAGAAAAAGGCACTTTGTGGAATTGTCCGATGATTATTTTCCAAATATTATCACGATTATTTTCCACGTATCATGTAACTCCACATTCCTTTCTCAACTTTAACTTATTTGTAAGAAGTTGAAAATGAAATGTTAAACAATTTTTGAAAATTCTTATATCCGGTATTTAATAATAACATCCCTGAATACAAAGTAATTTCCACACTGAAGAAAGCTAAAAACTCAAGCATGCCCAAAACACCAAACGACACAGACACAATGTTGGTCTTATCTAACCTTCAGCGACATCATCTCCATACCCCGCCCACTGCGAGGATACACAATGCGACAGAGCTGTTGGGCTTGTGTGTGTTTATGAAATGACTTGTTGTGTGGCAATTTGTTTGTTTGCTTTGTCACACATTTCCAGACATACCAACACAGCACAACCAACCAAAAGGCAACATATTCCGGCTTTTGTTGCCCACAATCCCACTCCCCTTGACGTCATCATCATCACCATCATCCACCCCTTGCCTGGGGGGGTGTTTATTCTGTATCTTCATCTATCATTATTTTGTTAATGTGTGAATAGTCATGAATTTCTTATCAAATGCCACTTTTATTTGAATTTATTGTGTGAATTTTTCGAATTGACAACGAGCATTGGGGTTGTAAAGCTTTTACAACCCCTTTATGTTATTCAATCTTGCAACAGATTGACACTGGTGGAAATTATGTATGGTCGTCTGATAAATACGAGTATATACGTTTGTAAGCCGCAAAGCTTGTTCTACTCACAAACACAAGAGGCCAGACGGTAAATGGCATAAATGTAATAAAGGAAACGACGATATGAAGATTTAAACCAAGAACACACAATTGAGGAGCTGGCGTAGCCTCTAGTTCCTCAGAGTCGGCTGATTAGCCAGTAATATATATTCAGACATGAGAGTCTTTTGATCAAATTTCGTGCTCTGGACGGATATAATTGTAATATGTAGTGTGTCGACTATCACATAGCTAATCCAGGATTGCATCCAGGTAAGACCATAATACATTCCTACGACAATTTCAATAAATGCCGGCGACTTTACGAATAGATCAGTTATCTCTAAGCCATGTTAAACGTCTCCAGAAATGCATTAGTTGTTCAGAGCAGGCTTTAAACAGTAGGTCTCGGTCACTGAGAATAAACACACACCTCTCACTGATTTGAGAGATGTTCGCAGACAGTGCCTCCTTAATGGAATGTTAAGCGAAATATGTTTATACATAAACCCGTCACCGTACGTTGAGATATTAATAAATTAAAATCATGATAGTAATCACTCATGAAAGATAAAAACGAAATAACTTTCATTCGTAATATTAATTTTCACGAGAATTATTTGTGTAGTCTCTGTGTGATAAAAATTTAAATACTTCTCGTGAAGCCAGAATTGCAGCACTATGATGGATACATCTCCCGCTGATTAATATTACGAATGAAAGTTATTTCGTTTTTATCTTTCACGAGTGATTACTATCATGATTTTAATTGATTAATATCTCTTACGAAAGATATCGAAATATTACTCTCACTCACAAATTTTGTTCAAAAAAGTTTAATTTTGTGTTTTTGAGAAGATGAAAAAGAGAGATCGCCAAACAGAAAAACGAGATATTTACATGTCTGTGCAAAGTCGATCAGATCAGATCAGTTTCTTTTAACATTAATGAAAGATGAGTGCTCAGAAATGCTTCAAACGCCGAGACCTAACCGCGAATAAGGCGTAAGCGACAAAAAGAAAAATTTACAGGAGAGTGTATCTTTTTGTGGATAGGCAAAAATCGGAGAAAATTTCACCTACAAAATGTTTAAGTCATTACAAAGCCAGAAAGAAAATATTTGAGACCCAAATATGGCAGATGCTGCCCAAACTGGAAGAATTGGCATCGGTTGGTATGGGCTTGCAACAGGACGGTGGCAAACTGTACACGATACACCATGAACCAGTTAAGAGGTGAGTTTGATGAACAATTAATCTGACGTTTTGGGACAAGACACCACTGAGTGCTGCTTTGGAAGAGAAATTATGTCAAAATTGGACTTTCGAATGGACTGCCTGAAGCGAATATTTATGCAACATTTGATTGAAAAATAACTAAACTAGTAGTTTATTATGTAAACTAACAAAAAAAATCATGTAAACTAAAGTTGAAAAACCTCCATTGTTGGACGAAGAAAATAGTTTCTTCTTTCTGTGTTTCTGTTTTTCTTCCAAAGCCAAAAAACATCGATCAAAGTTTTTGTTTCGTTGGAGATTTCGAATTTGCTTGGTTTGCGTTCGGTAAAAATTGTCAAAATTGAAGGCGCAATAAAATGGATTCCCGCCAGTAGTGAGAGCTTATTCTTTCGGATTTGTGTTCCATTTGTCGATATCTAACATATATCTGAAAACCAGAATTGAAAAATGTCTGAAACCCATTTTATAACGCTTCCAATACTGAGGATTTGTAACGAACAAACAAATTCGTTTTATGGAAATAGGCAGTTAATGTTACTTTTCTTTTCTGGATTTGAAAAATAATCGAGTAGGTTGTTCTTTTGTTCATTGCTGTGTGTGAAAAAATACGAAAAATTAAAATACTTAAAACGGAAAAAACCGGTTCGATTGTGTTTGTTTTTAATTTTTATCGAGAAAGTCCGTCAATCTTATGATAAATTATTGAAAATGGATATTTTTTGTCGTTTTCGGCTTTTCATGAGAACTTAAATACAAAGTACGAAAAAAAACTGCTTGTCTCAAATTTCCGAAACTATCACGCAGATAAACTGACACGAAATGGAAATGTAAAGTTAAAGGTTATTTAAAATTTAAATTTTCAAAAAATTTTCAACAAAATACGATAAATTAATTCTCAAAATATTCATTTTTATAAAAAATAATTCATTTGATCGTCTATCTGGCAATCAGAGAGTCTTAAGTGCAAACTCTGGAGGCGGCACACGTTTGACAGAAGGGTAAATTCGGTTTAACAAAACTGAGCGCGAAAGTAGGTCACCCTACACTCGTCAGGTATCGATTAGCGACCTGCTTAGTATGGAAAATCAAATCATCTCAACTGAACCTGACGGCCGTCACTAGCATCTCTTCTACTATTATTACTTCTCTTCCTTTCGCTCTCATGACAGTTTCACTTTGTTTCCATATTATTAAAATAACATCATGTTGTTGTTGGTTTTCATCTTCCCTGTATATGTTGTAGTACATATTTGCATTACGTTTACGTGGGAAGGCAAAGATAAAGGGTTCCCTCACACTTTCATGTAAAAAGCTTTTATGTTCTGCCAAAGAAGAAAGAAAACAAATATGAACGATTTTTATTGTTATTACTGCTGAAATTGCGTATAATTTTCCTTTTTCGGTTTTTATTGTTTGTCGATATTCGCATTAAACATAGCTACATATACATGTGCACACAAACTCACACACATCCGTATGGTTGCATGTAAAGGGTGACTCAGTAAGGAGGCACTTTTTCGTTTTAAAATAGAAACACGTATTTTTTGAGATAGCTGTAATGTTTTTATCTGAATATATGAAAACGTTCGTGCATATGTTTGTCCGAGTTCATTTTTACTGAATAGGTTCGACTGATGGCCGATTAGGTTCATATGTATTTTGGACCCGGTAGGTGGCGCTGGGTTGGATTTATATTGAAAATTTTAACGTATGGACCAATTAAACTGAAATTGAGAATGTATTTATGTTTGGTCATGAGAAAAAAAAATTATATATGTAACCGATAGGTGGATCTGGTGTGGGGTATTTTCGAAAATTTATATTTATGGTGCGATTTTACGCAAATTCTAAATGTATGTATGATAGGAGATATCGCATCGATAGATATGAGTCGAATTTTTATAGCTGCCGAGTCAGCTAGTATTATTATAGAGAAGATATGTTCCTCTTAACAAATGGTTCCCACGGCTCTGATGGCAGGCCATTACACTTTTTATGAAATTGCCCATGACTTTTTCACAGAAATGTCTCAGCATAACTTTCCAAATTTGTGTAATAAGTTTTCACAATTGTAACGCTTTGTTCTTTCGTAAAACGCTGGATTTTTAAGAATCGAAATAATTAAAAGTACATTTTAAAGTGGCAACTCTAATGGCACTTAATTTAAAAAGTGCACTCATACAGAGACACCCTTTATTTAGACGATTATTGTCTGCAAAATAGCCTTTTATGTTTCATTCGATTGGGATTCTCTCACATACAGCGTCTATTTGACGATAATAAATGTAATTTATTTCTATTATGCGAAGAAAACGTTTTCATTCGAATGGAAGTGAATTGAAAATTGTTTCAAACATAAAAAAGAACACTAAAATCAAAACAAACATAAAATACTTTTAATGGAAACAAAAAGAGATGGGTTTAAGGGATACAGCGATTTGGAGTTTGTTATACACATATGTGTAGAAGTGTAGCTCAAGGGGAATGTTTTGCCCAACAGAATGTGGATGAAATTGTGGAAAATCGGATAATGATTTGTTGTAACTGCCAGACATCTGTGCCTTACGGTAGATATCATGCAAATGTTTGTGATTAGTTCTGAAACTTCAAGGGATTTGCTTTTTCGGAAAAAAAAATTTGGAACTTACATGAACCTTATGACCTCACGAGAAACTCCTTCGCTCAAGTGTCGCAAATCATTGCCACAATTTAAATACGCATAACCCATAGTGTTGACAACCAACAACAAACAGGCAATAAATAAAAACATCTAAAGCTGACAATAAAATGAATAGATTTTACCGAGACATAAGACATAACATGCCGGAGGTGGTGAGACGATATTCCAAGAAAGGTGCAACAACCCTTAACTCTTTATTGCCAGACAGTGGCTGAGGGAAAAAAGCTTGGGGCGAGGGTGTTCTTCTCATGTGAATGCTGAGATTTGCTGTTGTCTGGTGATGTGAAAAAAAAAACAACGGCAACGTGTTCCCAGCTCCATATGAAAATGGAAATTCTATTACACTTTTTCAAAATGGCAAACGGCGAAAATATAAGCGGGTTGCCGCAAAACACGTTGCAAAAAAGGAAAAAAATTTAGGTAAGACAAAAATTCGAAAAATCCGGTTTGTGTTAAGGGTTAAATTTGAAAGTCGTATATGATAATGCTGTTGTGGCGTCAGAGGAGTTTTTGTATCTCCGCAAAACTGGTGAAATTAACATATGGCGCCCTAATAAGGAAAAAAAAACCTTTAATGAATTCCTGTATAATAAATAAATAATTGAAAGCAAAACAGAATGGATTTTGGTTTTCGAACCTAAGTCTGGAAGACCAATGTGGCCAACAAGCCAATGGGAGGACCAAGCAAATACTCGTATAGAAAGTATGCGCTTGGCCTGGTAAAGTACGCGATGTGTAAAACAAGCTGGATCTCTTCGAGAGAAATGTGATGAGCAGATGTTATGCTTACAAGCATTCATTTAATTTGTTTTATTCGCCAATGCCTCAAATTTGCGAGTTTGCTAAACAAATTACGGATTCAAGTGACACAAATCACGCTCCATCGGAGAATGGATAAGGGATATCCTCTCGTTGTACAGGCATCGAAATAATATGGTACAGACGTTTTTTTGGGCAACGAATCTAAGAATCTTAATTTAATATCATATTACCCTATTTTGTAAAAAAGAAGAGGCAGTTCAATTTATTTATTCTACTTAATTATTTATAAGAAAAAAACAAAAAAATCTAATGTGAAATATTTGTATGGAAATTAATATAAATTTTTTTCTAAATTTCCTAATGCAAATAGTTGTTGAATTAATTAATTTATGAAACTAATTTTTATGTTAAAAAAATCCACTTAAAATAACGGTAAATATTAAAAACACATAAGATTGCAAAATATAGTTTTTCCATTTCGTTGTTTCAAATGTATAGGGCTGGAATTCGACACCTGTCAAACTAAGTTGTTAAACCAGCTTTTTTTATTTCAGTTGGAAGTCTGACATTGACGAAAATGGATCGCTTAACTATCACACAACGGAAACAAATCTTAATATATATTTACCCTCGACACTGATTCACTGATACACTGATTCACTGATTCACTGACTCTGTCACGCAGTACGTAGGAATTTAAATAGGCATTCTATAATTCTATAAATAATAATAATAAAAAAAAATAATATTTTTTTTTTTTGTACAGAGATTGTGTTTTTTTACAAATTTTTTTTTTTACAAAATTTTTTTTTTCAACATTTTTTTTTCAACAAAAATTTTTTTTTCTACAAAATTTTTTTTTCCAACATAATTTTTTTTTTCAACAAAAATTTTTTTTTCAACAAAATTTTTTTTTCCAAGAAAATTTTTTTTTTTCAACAAAAATTTTTTTTTTCAACAACATTTTTTTTTCCACAAAAATTTACTTTTGAAAACGCACAATGGATAACCTTTTATTTATCAGATTTTCTTGATCACTGTAAAATTCTTAGACAATTTAGCGATGTCGGTCTGTCTGATGATAGAGTCCCAACGCAAAGACATCACTGCTTCATTTAGAAGCATGATGTGTCAGTCAGTTGGTATTCGAAATGGAACGCCTTAGACCAAAGGCAGAATAGTCCTATTTCAGGGACTAAATGGGAAATATGACAAAATCTCTTCACTCAAATTTAGTAACTTTTTGGAAAAATTATTAATGCTTGAAAGATCTGAGCATATATGCAATAAGTGGCCCGTATTACATGTTTTTACAAAAAGGACGGAAGGCAGAATTTTTACTAGAAAATTATATGTTAAAGCTTTACTAATTATAGAATTTCGGAAAGATTCGTTGTGCGAGTTTATATAATTACACGATTTCTAAAGTGGATGCAATGGTACATTTGTATGGGGGGTACGTATAGTCTAACTATACGTTTACTAAATAAAAAATTTGGGTAAGATTTCGTTGGGCATATTGGTGTTATTACACGATTTCTAAGGTAGGCGGGATGGTACATTTGTATGGGAGGTACCAGAAGGGGAGTTTCCAGACATCCAAGTTTTTGTCAGAATCTTTGTCCAGTTATACCTTTAATAAATACAGAATTTGGCCAAGATCGAACTAGGCGTATTGATATTATTACACGATTTCTAAAGTGGGCGAAATAGACGATTTGTATGGGAGGTACCAGAAGGGGAGGTGCCAGACTTCCAAGTTTTTGTCCAAAACTTTATCTTGCTATAGTTTTAATAAATACAAAATTTGGGCAAAATCGCGTTGGGCGTATTGATATTATTACACGATTTCTAAAGAGGGCGAAATAGCAGATTTGTATGGGAGGTACCCGAAGGGGCGTGGCCATATAGCCCATATGCAATCCCGTAAGCAGTTTTGGGAAAATATTAAGCCATGCCAAATTTCAGAGTGATTGCTTAACTCTTTCGAAAGTTATCGTGCGTACCAGCAGGACAGACAGACGTACAGACGGACATGGCTCAAACGATTTAGAAAGTCATGAATCGAATTTGATTCAAAGAGACTTGGGTTCTAATGTGAATATTTCTAGGTGTTACACGTTTGAGCCGTATCAAATGATATATACGCTCCTACCCGTAGGGTGAGGGTATAAACATACAGCATCAGATACTTTGTGTTCTATTGGTACACTTCTTGCTGCCTTCCCCCGCAACACCTAAAGGTAGATAAAACGGTATCGGTAACGCTACTGCAAATACGCTTCATTCCATACACTGAAAAAACAGATTCGTTGATTTCATTGAATTTCGGACTTGATTTCAGTGAATTTTTACTATGATTTTTGGTCATAGAATGAAATTATATGATATAACAAATTATAATTCGTTGTTTATGAGAAAGAAACTTTCGTTGATCCTGCAAATGTTTTCTTTGTTTCAGAGAAAAAATATGATAAAACGAATACAATAAATAACTAAAAAATTAGTTGATTTATATAATTTTGTTAGGGGATTCTTTGGTTTGTAGAATTTTTTCTTTGATTTTAACTATTTAAAATTGGTTGAAATACCTAATTCATTAGTTAATTTAAAGAAAAGATTTGGTATATCATTTAATTAATTAAATTGAAATTGGATATATTATATAATTGTTTCTCAGGTTTTACCACTTTTTAATTCGTAAAATTGAAGAAAAAATTCTTAAAATTATAAAATTTATTCTATGAACGACGATTGGAAAATTCCTTGATTAAAATAATTTATTCTCTGATTATACAAAAGTTATATACTTGAAATCATAGAAAATATTGTTCAATTTAACCAATTGATTCAGTGTTTAATAGAACCTGCCACTGAAAAAATCCTATAGGAGTATTTGAATCTCTTCTCCAAGAGACAGAAAATGGTGTGTAGTCAAGTTCACAATCATGGCACCAGGGCGACCAACATTAACGGACATGGCCTTGACGAAAGGAATGTCGATACCGGTCTCAATAAATTACTAGATTTAATAGTCTATATTAAAACTAAAACCACAAGTGGCGGTAACAAATTGCCTATTTTCATTGATGAATGGAAATCCAATGGATATTTTCATATGACTTTATTTAAAATCGAAGATATTATATCGGAAGGTAGATGTCGCTGACTCTGAAAAGATGGCGTTGCAGTTCATGATTCTAGCTGTACCCCCTTGAGATAGTAGTGACTGGTTTTGAGTAAGTGTGGTCAACCTTGCTGGAAACCTGTTCAAACTTCCTTAAACATTCATTAGCAAATTTAACTTGTTGTTGGTCATTCTGAATATCCATAAATTATTAATCTGCATTTTTTCCTCACATGTACTTTTAATCTCAGGAATGTGAGTTCGCATCGCCAGCTGTTGAAGCAGTGCATGCTGATCGGTCTCAAAAGTCATGACGTGCTCTAGATTTGAACAACAATCAACCATCTTTACTTTTAATTTTTACAAATTAGCCATAAACTAAAAATACACTATATTTATTCCTTTGTGTTACCTTTAGAAAAAAAACAGTTCGACACATCCCCTCAGCACTATAATTTTCTCGTTATGAGATCTTGTTCGAACCCTTTGGTTTTTGTTGTTGTGAGAAGAAAAAACCCGACTGGACGAACGACAGAAATAAATCTCAACAGAAATCATGGCAATCATAAAATTATTTATCTTCATCGCAAAAACTATTACCACGCCCAATCATGTCATAATATAAACACCATACATGGCAACGAGCACAGCATCCATCCATGATGCAGCCACAGAAGACCGTAGCTCTCTCTCTCTCTCTCTCTCTGTGTATGGATGATGGGACGGATGAGTGTTGTTCACATACATTTTCATTAAGAAGAAGACATCGTATAAATTGCGTTCATGAAGAAGATTGTTCGCATTAAATACGCATACTTAAGCGATGGCGACAGCGACATCAACGACAGTTGCAGCAGCACCACCACCACCACCACCAGCCCGAACAACCCCGTCCATTGCAAATGCCGCCTCGTCAAGGGCAACGGCTTGGGACATGAGACACATTCTGAATGGCATTTTGTTGTACGTTTTCCTTTGCACAAGTTTTGCTGTTGCACTAAATGTCAACATTGTAATGAGTGGCAAAATGTGGAAATTCACTTACCATGAACTTTATGTCCACTATTTATTTATATGTCTATGCACGATACGATATCCTTCATTTACGCTGCAATGACATACAGTGGTTCTCAATTGAAGTGTTTTGTGTTTTTTTTTATCAAATCTCAAAGTACAGCATATTTTCTGTAGGAAATTATATTTTGATTAATTTCTAGATGTTTTTATTCTCGAAGTGACCAACATTGGGTGCCATTTTTTTTCAAACTGAAGACTAAAAATCGACTTAACTCAGCCCTTGCAATCGCTTAGGTTATCTTCCATGATATTACAGTCATATGAAGCTAATATGTTATCTACTGAGATGTAGATGGCGCTACATGCTATATTTTATATTATATTTAAAATTTGTATATGTAAAGAGACCAACGTTTGGGGCCATTATTGGATTTCCAAAGGACTGACACTTTTGATTGAGAAACTGAAGCCAATGCTATTTCCAATGAGCATATGTAGAGTTATGTGGTGCTAATGACATGGGATCCAGATGGTGCTAAACAAAGTCAATCTTTTGGTTTGTATATATCGAAAGGGATAAACAGACGGGGAACTTCTCTCGAATCAGTGAGCTGTGTACGATATAATTTGTCTACTCACGGACCGGGACCTACTGTTTAAAGCCGGCTCCGAACGTCTAATGTTTTTCTAGAGAAGTTTTACATGGCTTAGAGATTACTCTCTTACTCGTAAAGTCGCCAACATTTACGAGGTGAAAAACAGCCGCTGAAAAATGTTTGATTGTCTTACCCGGTTTCGAACTCGGGTTCTTCTGTGTGATAGTCGCACACACTACCTACCACACCAGGGCCTTCCACGGCCTTAGTATTCACGGTGTTAAAACTCGAGATTGAAAGGAATTCTATCTCTCTTTGTATCGAATCTATTCATCCCTATTCCCCCGAAACATATATCGATTAAGATTATTTGGGGAATTTTTAGGCATTTCTTCCGAGTTATTATTGGTAAATGTCACTATAGGCCTTATACTTTAGAATTTTATAGTAAAGTACTGTTAAATTTCGATTACGATTAGTAATTACTTTTAAAAAGAATTGTATTGAGCAGATAATCTTCCATTAAACAATTTGTGATAAATAATTGATTACAATTACAAATAATCTAAAAGTAATCAAGATTACATCAAAATACTATAAAATAATAATCGCGATTTGCACGAATCATTCACGATCACACGTTACAAGATCGTTAGTAATTGTTCGGTATTTTCACGGGGGCGAGTCCAAAAGGCTACGCACGATGCCATCGCGAATAAAGATAAAAAATCAATGAATTCCTCAATAAATTTTTTTCCAACTGCATATACAAGAAATCAAGAAGAACCTTAGCAATATTAAAAATGACAAACAAAAATCGTTTACAATTTATGTCGGCAAAGAAAAATAAAACTCAAACCAAATACTGGTTAAATTTGATGTGAACAAAAATTTCCACCATATTTTTTAAGGATTTTTTCAGGATTACTTCCGATTACCATAAAACATCAGAAAGAATCAAAAGTAATCTCTGAAAGTAGTCGGATTATTTTCTGATTACTTTTGATTATTTGAAGTAATCGCAAGTAATTCTGATTACCTTTAGATTATTTGTAATTGTAATCAATTATAAGTCTTGAAAAACTGAATACTAAATGTAAGTTAATCATAAATGCAACCCTAAAAAAATATAATTTAATTATTACGATTAGAAACAGCTATGTTTTGAACACATTTCAGAGAGAGGTTTCGAGCACTTATGACATAAGACATCTAGATGCCGCTAAGCGTTGTAAAACTAAGTCTCTGAATTTGTTGGTTTTCATACGTGTTGACGTTGGGCGCCATTTTTGGATTTGTAAAAAAAAACGAAATTAAGATTAATTCTGATTACCCGTCTCAACGCAGGGAGATTCAAAGGGAAGTAATGAAAACTGTTATGTAGATGGCGCTAAACGTAGCAAAACTCGAAAATACCAGCTGAAGTCAGTATTCGAGCACACAGATTGTCATAACATTTATGCCACCGTTTCTGAATTGTTCACTAGTCCATTTTCAATGTTTACAACCACTGTGCGTCACAACAGCCACAGCGTCCACTGATGCACGGCCAACAGTTCTGTTGTCGATAAAACTTCAACTACATGTGATAACGGCAACGGATGTGAAAGATGCAGAGGGAATGTCTCAATACGCACTTTACAAAATATCAACAATTGCAAATCAGATTTGTGCTCGCAGAAGAAAATGACGAAGACTCTGCGACAATGATGACACCACCACCAACAGCAACAACAACAACAGCCGTAAAACATTCATGAGAATCATAAATATCTTTAAACAGAAGATGAAGAAAAGCTGGGGGAATGTAGGCAAAATAACATTTGGATGGATACACCGAGAAGGAGGAGGATGTCAGCTTTGAATGATGTGAATGTCGGATGATAGGATAGAAAACTAAAAAATCAGATTCACAATATAAGGCTCATCAGCACTAAATATGATATAAAAGGCCGGCACACAGATAAAGAGACTAATGGACAGACGGCCGGCAAGTCAATGCATCCCATGGCCATCAATGTAGTCATGGGCTGAAATGGTGTCGGCCAGCGTCTGCAACGTCTGTGAAATGTATTTTAAGCTGCATTAAACCAGAGGCGGTTTCGATGACAATGTTTACAACATTACATCGAGTGTCTGTTGTCGCTGTTCTCGTCAGTACGGAGGACAGACGAGTCGGAGCTGTGGTATGATTTTACAAACGATTCATAGGGATTGGGTTGTTTTTTTTAATTACAAAGTCATATCTTGTTAAAGCTAAGACAGCTTCTGGGAGGATTTTTGCCTTTTCCCATTGCCACATTCCCATAACATTTTATTGTGCCACTTAAAAATACGACAGCCAACACAACAGCCATAAACAGATATGTGGAAATCGGCATTAAGGTTTTATGTTGTGGAAAATCGGCTATTTCAGAGGGAACTGGGAGGGGGGGGTGGATAAATTTAAGTCGGCTACATTTTCATTTCTTCGCCAACGCCTTGGTGTAATTGGAGTGTTCATTTTGTAGTCGGGAATGAAATCCAAAAAAAAAACAGTGAAAACTGGATATTTGACAGATGGTGCCGATATTTGACGGACATGTGGCCTAGTCGAACTTTCCAACAGAATCCAACAAAAAATAATAAAATCTTCAAAAGTGTTTATATTAAAAGCTACTGTTTTTTTTACATTACATTTTACATACCATGTTCGCATTTCTATTGGACCTTCGAGCCAGATACCGAAGCTGCTGTATCACTCTGAGGGTACTTCCACTTGATATCTAGTTTTTCGGAGGTCTTATCATGTACAGGGGTCACAGGGTGTTAAAAGGATTCAAATCACTTGAATTACACTAGTCAACAGTCAAAATGTACTCGGGATGCGATAATTTTTTCTGTGTAGATAACCTTGACATGAGCTCGAAAAACGCAATAAAAAATTTTGTTTTCGTTTGGTTTTTGTTTTATTTTTTTTTTTTTAAATTTTAAAAAATAACTCGGGAACCACTAGCCCGATTTAATTGAATTAAATTTTAAAAAATTTAAAATTACAATTCCCTTTGTCTCATTTTGCTCATAGGTTATGTGACTTTACGTAAAAGTAATAAGATTTGACATTTTTTTTCATTTTGGATTTTTTAAAAAAAAAAATTTAAATCTTTAGGCAAAAAATAAGTTTTTTCCTTTATATATTCATTTTTAACTTGGAAACTGTTGCTTGTATAGGAAAACAATGTATGAACAGATTAAGGGAATTGTAATTTTAAATTTTTTAAAATTTAATTAAATTAAATCGGGCTAGTGGTTCCCGAGTTATGCCGGACGAAACAAATTAACCAAAAAATTTTTTTTAAAATTAAAAAAAAAAAAATAAAACAAAAAACAAACGAAAAAAAAAATTTTATTGCGTTTTTCGAGCTCATGTCAAGGTTATCTACACAGAAAAAATTATCGCATCCGGAGTACATGAAATTTTTTTCATTTTGTTGAGTAGTGTTATCAGCCGTATCAGTCATGATGATTGCAATATGGGCAGGGACAAAAAGCTTCATCTAGGATCCTATCCCAACGTACGAGTGGCTGATGTTCAGACCTATAGTGACGCTCTTGTTAGACCAGCACCACTCCCGAGTCCACTAATACAATTCTTGTTTGTTTTTCGTTATTGTTTCTCTTCCAGAGCGATGTGTGTCCCACCAAGAATACTAACGATGACGCGACTGCTTACAAAAGCATATGTTGCGCCAAAGACCCCAATTCCATGCTCTCAGCCCTTAAAAACGCTTATTGCTTATATGTCCTTATCTGTCAAGCACTGATAGTTTTTCCAACAAGTTACTAAATTTGGAAAATTAGAATTATAAATGTGATTATTCCAATCCATTCCATTTCCAATATCAACTGATTGACGCATCCAGCCTCTGAATGAAGCTGTGATGTCTTTTCGTTTGGACTGTATCAAAATGATTATAAAAAATTCTATAAAATATTAAAATAAAGAAAAACTGATTTGTTCTTTTCAGCGTACTCAACGTCCCAACACAAAAAAAGTATGCATTGATTCAATAAAACTTCATTTATTTAATGAAGCAGAAAAAAATGGATAACAAATATTTGTTTGTTCTCGATTAAGAGCACGCTGCGTGAGAGACACATATGGAATATGTTGGTACAGGTACAGGGTGGACCAAATGACACCAACTTATGTGAAACACAAATGAATTGTTATTCTTACTCTCAGGATTGTAACTGAAGTCTAGGAAATTTTAATATGAACACGTGCAGTACACAATAACGCATTCAAAAAATATCTGTCTATTCCGTTCAACGATCAATTGTTGTGATGTCGGCTGAAGGGGCTATCGCACTAAGTAAAAGTGTAGATTTTTCTTTAGGTAGATCCATAACAAAATTATCGATGTGCTTTGCCTACCATTCGATCATAACAAGCAATACGACAAACATTAAGGACATTATGATACAAAGCTGGTGGCATTTAATTCTATCCCTCTCGGATTGTCTATTTTTAGCAGAGTTGACAAAATCATACTCAATAGCAGAAAACCTGTATTCTGAAAGGATACATAACCCTTGCACAATAGCAAAAAAATGCCCCCTAAAAAAATGTATTATAAGAGCAACTATTGAAAAAAACTAGTTTCTAACTGGTTTACCCAACGAATGGCCCTGAAGCGAAACCGATAAAACCAACCGAGCAACGCAACGTGCTGAGTAGTTTCATTTTCATTATAAAAATGTCAAAAGATCATATTTTCAGGTGTCAAGAAAGTTTAAGCTTTCATGTATGTATGTCGGTTTTACAAGTCACATTACGTCTGTCTGTCGGTCTGCCTACCACCGGCATCTGTTCTACGTATGTATCGCCTTACATTTGGTCTGGTTCGTTGTTGTTTTATTGCGTTGCTTGCATTGTGTCTTCATCAGATTATTCTGTTGCTGGGTCTTTTCAGGCCATACCACATCATCTGTATCGTCATCGTCAAGCCTTGTGTCAAATCATTTAGGCTTTCAATAAACATTAACAAAGAAGCCCCCTATTCGATTTCACACAAAAACCACAAATGTTGAGCCTATTAATGTTACATTAAACATGATTTCTCCAAATGACGACAGACGGACGAACGTACAAACCGACACAATACCCGTTCGTTGTCGGTCTTCTCAGCTGAACTACAACTACAACGAAGTTTTCCAACACGCACAACAAAACTTTTGAGAAATAAGAATGGAACAGATACTCACACCTCTGGTAAGGTAAAACCTGAATCCCTACAAGAAATCACGAAGATGTGATGATTACATACGACCACCACCACCAGCACTACTGCTGGCACTTATAGTATTTGCTAAATGGCTCAGAAGAAGGGTTGTTGTCAGTGACGATAAATGGAAAAACGGTGGAGTAGGTAATGGTGATGGTTCAAGACCTTATAGATAAGCCTCGTAATTGCCTAGGGCGAAGCTTTCAAATATTAGTGGAGGAAAAACTGCATACCATTCAGCAGGTTTGTAGAACAGAAAATCACTTACATTATAATATATACTACGTCATTAAGCTTTCATGTATTAAGCTTTCGTTATTAGATGAAAATCTATCAAGTCTACAATACAACTTGCTGAAGTGTAATAAAGTTGTATGCGAGAAAATAAAACCTGCTGAAGTGGTTTGCAGAAAAATATTGCCACCATATTTAACAATACAACTACTGAAGTGGAATTATGTTGAACGTTGTAACTACTACTGAAGAGGACTCAAGTTAATTGGGGGAAAATAATGACAAGTTTATACAATACAACCTGCTGAAGCGGAATAAAGTTGTATGCGGGAAAATAAAGCTTTACACCACACAATCAGTCGAAGAGGGAGTAAGTTCTATGATTGAAAATAATGTAAAAACCTTAGACAATACAACCTGCTGAAATGGAATAAAGTGGTAAGCAGTGAAATAATGTTAAGATTGTCTACAATACAGAAGTTTGAAGTAAAATTGCATTCTATGCAACAAAATAAATGGATAATTCTCTGCAATACAACCTGCTGAAGTGTAATCAAGATGTATGCGGAAGGATAATGTGATCACCTCGTACAATGCAACCTACTGAAGTGAAATTATGTGATATGCTTGAATATAATGTAACCGATGTAGACAATGCAACCTGCAGATTTGGAAGCAAATTGTATGCAGTAAAATAATGCTATGACTTTGTACAACACGTACATTTTATGCGGGAAAATAATGGACTAATTGATTACAATACAACGTGCCGAAAAGGGAAACACTTTCTGCAATACCCCATGCTGAAGTGAAATAAAATTGTATGTGGGAAAATAATGAAATCACTTTGTTGGGGTTATTGATAGAGTTTTTTTGGGAATATGCGCTACTGAACAGTAGTTCTCGTTCACTTGTGAGAACTGTGCCACATATTAGACCAATAATTGCAGCAGAAATCACTGCAAATGGGTACCGATGAAGAAGTATGTCAGCTTCCGAAATGGATCCGTATACCTTGCCTGCAATCAAAGCAAACACAATGCTTGAAGCCTGTTTTGAAAATTTCTATTTTTGCAAAGAAAGGGAAATAATCAATGATCTCAAACTCGACTAACAGAAACAAAAATGTATTCTTACAGTTTTCTGAAGTGGAATAAAATCGTATGTAAGAAAATAATATAATAACTTTCTTAGCAATGTATAAAGTGATTATATTGCTTTCGTACATGCGATTTAATTCTACTTCAGAAACTTGTATGATATAAAGTGAGATGGCATCACTTAACACACTACTGAATTCGAAGTTGAAATTGTTACACATTAGCTAGGGAATTTAATGCTCAATGTCAAAGAAAAAAAGTCAATTCGTCCCTACCCAACAAAAAAAAAACAGCAATCAATCGCTTTTCAATCTCACTACCGCATCCTAAGAGTTATACCTGTCCTTGTATTTAGAATGCCGGCAATTCGCACTGAGTTAAACTCTGTTCGCACTTTCATTTAATTTAAACAACATAAAACAGCAACAATAACTACCACTCGCAAAACACCGGCCAAATTGAAAACCACAAATTGCGAACAATCAAGGCCTTTGCATAAAAAACAGAACGTAACAGACGATACAACAACAACAACAACAAAATGCACGCACGTACACCAGGAGGAAACACACAAAATATTATGCGGTGCAGGAATCATAAAAACAAAATAACAAAAAGGAGTTAAACCAATATCTGCGTTGATATCCGAGTTGGTCATTTGGTTGGGCAATGGCAATGGTTTTGATGTCAAAAATCAATTTAAACCCACAAGAACTTAAACAAATCAATAGTCCAGTTTTTATTGTTATTGCTGGAATCGAAAGGAACACTCAAGCGCTTATGAGAGAGAAAGACACAAAATAAAGTGCAAAATCGTGATTTCAGTATTGATTACCTTTTGTCAGGTTTCCAGTCAAATCAGCGTCAGCTATTGGCAGGAGTTTTAGACGTAAAGTCACAGTAGACATCAGCATCACCTGGTGCTGGGGCTGGACAATGTTTTACAAATGAAACGACCATTTTTTTTAATAGATTTGCTGTTTATTGCATTTTCGGGCTGTTATTTGGGTAGTTTTTATAAAGAGATCATATAGTGGAATCTGTATTGAGTTTAAACTCGACTCACAAGTCCTACCCTGGAATTTCTGGGGGATCAAAATGCATTTTTACTGGAAATATGTGAGATCGATTACTGATTTTTCATCGGTAAATTGCTTCTGATTCAAGGGCTGTGGCAATTACTGAACATAGACATATTTGGCATTCAACCAAAACTTCTGGCAATATTTGCACTTATGGCAAAACTTGACAGAAGTACTTTGCAACATTTTATTTCGGCAAATAGTTCCTAAGATTTACTGCTCGTAACGAGTTTTCAGACAAAAAATTAAATGTTTGACTTGGAGGTATTGTTTTGGTTTCTTTTTACAAAATGTATGGAGTAAATTTATGGAGACTATGACAAATTGGTATAAGATGTAGAGAAGAGCGAGGCAGTTGCTTCTTGGAGAAACTGAATAAATAAAAATAGTGAAATCATCTTTGAACTAAATATGATAATACTAGTAAGTTGTAATGCGCCTATAGCGCCCGTTGAAATATGGACAAAAAATTTTGTTGAAAAAAAAAAAATTTTGTAAAAAAAAAAACTTTTTTGTTAAAAAAAAAAGATTGTTTAAAAAAAATTTTTTCTTGAAAAAAAAAATTGTTGTTCAAAAAAAAAATTTTGTTGAAAAAAAAAATTTTTGTGAAAAAAAATTTAGTTGAAAAAAAAATTTTGTTAAAAAAAAAATTTTGTTGAAAAAAAAAAATTTTTAAAAAAAAAAAAAGGCTTTGGGCTGTCGCTGCAAAATCTAAAACATATGGTCTGTGTCACCCGGTTTACCCTTGGACCCAAAAATTAGAATATAAATTTACTTTGTATTGTAATTAAAAATAAATAAATAAATAAATTTCTGTACAAAAAAAAAATATTATTTTTTTTATTATTATTATTATTATTTATAGAAAATTATAGAATGCCTATTTAAATTCCTACGTACTGTGTGACAGAGTCAGTGAATCAGTGTCGAGGGTAAATATATATTAAAATTAGGAATTAGAAATTCCTCTCATGGGGACCAAAAAAACGGGATCCGAAATCTTTGGAGGTCACTTCAAACTATAAGGATTGCTTTGGCTAAGAAATTCCTCTTCCGGGGAACAAAAACGGGATCCGAAATCTTTGGAGGGCGCATCGAACTTCAAGGATTGGTTTGGCTGTGAAATGGTAAACTGAAGTATAAAAAGCCTGTGCTTTATTTTGTCTAACGCACGCACATGGCCAACTCGCGGGGTATTCTAATATAAACGCGGTTAGATACCCCTGAAGGTTGTAAATGGTCATGCAAGTAACATAGATTCAAAAAGACGAAATCTCGTATAAAATCACTTCATTTCTAATTTCTAGTCCAATAAAAAATATAATACAAATACTCAAATCTTATGCATCATATAATGAGCGCTCACGTGGGAGAGTTGGTAGCGTCCTTGCCTGTCAGCGTGGGGTGGTGGGTTCGATTCCCACCAGAGGCTTTGGTCTGTCGCTGCAAAAATCTAGCCATACTGTCCATAAGAATATAAATTTAATTTGTATTGCAATTAATAATAAATAAATACAAAAAATTCTTCATAAATAAATTTTAAAATTATTTTTAAGCTTCACAATAAAACTTACTTTATCCCAAATAATTACAATTAAATGCAATAGCGCTTACCTGAAAAGAAACCAAAAGATAAATGGAATTTTTTTATTAAGATCGTATTGTGATTTTGAACATTATTCTACATTATACAAAGTAATTGTTTTTATTATAATGGAACATCATTTAAAAGCTTTACACAATACAACTTGCCGTAGTGGAATCAAGTTGTATGCAGTAACAACAACGTGCTGAAGTGGAATTAATTTTTATTCGGAGAAATAAGACAATCAATCGTCTTGCTGAAGTGGAATTATGCGTGAAAATAATAAAACACGAATTTAGAATTTTTTCATGAGCACGAGGTCAGGAATTTTTAATAAAAACTTTATTTTATTTTATTTTGTTTCTTCTCCATCAGAAGAGTACGACAACTTCTGATGAAGAAGAAACACTTACATTCTAATGCGTGTGTTTTATTTAATTCTTATTGTTGTTGTACTCCCTGATGATGTTCTTCTAAGAAGAACGAAATATTGGAAAAATTAAATAAAATAAAATAAATTTTTTTATTAAAAATTGAACTCATTAAAAAATTCTAAATTCGTTAGAATTGAAAAAGGTCGATACAAAATATTGAACATTAAATTATAATAAAATAACTTTTGGCAATACAGCGACTTTGCTGGCTGCGAGTTGTCGGTCGAAAGAATACAAACTCTCCAGCCAGAAAGGCATTGGATGACAACTAACACGGAAAGCGCTGACAGGGAAGACCGAGAGTCCGGTGAAACTATTTACTATACATTTATTTGTACTAAGTTCAGGTGTAGATAGTAAAATCCTGATACATCATGTTGTCGTAAACATTATTTTTGGGTGGTAATACCCAGATATTCTAACGGTTGAATTTAGCAAAATAATTCAAAGAAATAAAGACAAATAAAAAGTGACACTAAGTTCAGTTAGGTCGTTGGTATAAACTTCACTTTAGTTCTGAAGCTCTGTTACCACCGATCCCTTACATCAAATTCCATTTTCACCCGGGCGGTACACAGTGGGATGCCTACATACATTTTGCAAAAAAAAACTTGATATTCAATAAATTTAAAAAAAATATATAATTTCATAAACTCCTATTTTTTGTTCGAATAAAATTTTTCATATCCGAAAAAAGTCTTCAAATTTGATACATTTCATACACCTTGTAAAATAGAAAAAAACAAGCATTTCATCAAAATCTACCTTGTACTGTTTTACAAATAATTGTGAATATATCGTATATTCTGTATGTACAAATTTGGCTCGGATTGGTCATGATTTTCTGTTTTCTTCGGAAGCATCACCAATTTCAAGTAAATTTGAGCAGATTTAATTTTTTTAAATTTCTATTCAATAAAGCCCTGCAGCACATGTTTCATATATTTCAATATATTCATAAGTAGTCAACCCTGCTTTACGTCCTTTCAGAACAAAGTGGAATCTCTGTTAAAACCGGACTTCCAACTTAATGTGTATCACACAAAACAACAAATTCTGCGTTGCCTCTGTGTCTACAACAGCAGTCACCGGTCATAATTCCCGCAATTTAAGAAAAACGCACAAATTGAAGAACATCTTCAAATGAGAAGGTCGTGCACCGCAAGTTTTATTGTGTGTGTGTGTTGTTCATTTGTTGGAGAGTGAGAATGAAAAGGGCAAAAAAGAAACCCCTTCCGCAGGGAATCGGTTCAAGTATCGTCGCTGCTGTTCCAATTGATGGAATCACAAAATTGGCCTTTTTTGTGTTGCGGCTTCGGCGTCAGTAGTGCTTTAATTCAATTCCATGGAAGATGAAAGATAAGAAAATAATTCTGAAAAAAAAAATATATATACATAATTGTTTTGAAGAGTTTGTCATACACTACAATACAAGGCAACCGCTTAATTGAGTTTGATTTGTGCTGTTCATTTTCTTTTAAGCGTACAAAGGAAACTGTGCTTGGCATCGGTTTAGATTTCTGTTGAATTGAACTTATCATTGTTATTGAAAGTACTGAGGCGGCAGTAGTTTATGAACCGGGTATTTAGTTGAGACATATTTTAGAGAACAGCCTCTGTCTTGTTAGGGATGTGGGAAATCTAAGTGACAACCTTGTGGACTTGCTCGAAAATGAAAAACGGTTTTGTAGATTACTTTTCTAAAAATAACGAAAATGGGAAATATAGCAGAAATTTAAAAAAAAAACCATTACAAGAGATCACTGAACCTTGCGTACGTTCTGCGATCTCTCCCAAGCGTTAACCACTCCACTAAAGCTTTTAAGAAGCTGCCACCCAACAAGAATTGAGTATATGAATTTTCTACAACAAAACATAAAACCAAATATGTCCATCATCATGATGAGCCTGGAATTTGCATTTCTCATTAAATGTATTTTTTTTTTTACACACCAACATACTTGGCAACATATTCACTTAAATGTAGGTAACATCATCATGTCTATCTACAAAAAGAAAAATATATTTTCCCAACATTCACATATCATTCATGATGGAACGCAACCTGATTTGAATGAATTGTTCTCCGGCTGACAACAGCAGATATGAATGCCACACCGAACCTAAAAAAAAAAAAACTTAGGCACTGATGAAGACTAAGGACGACGACTACGACGATGATATCTTCTAAATGTATGACATACAACGAAACAATGTTTGTATATATGGGAGGGGATAGGAAATAAAATAAAATAAATTGAAAAGAAGAAGAAAACCAACGACCAGTTTTATTTGGATATGATGAAAATGGATTCAGTAAATATACCAACAAACGAGGTAGGAACGAACACACAACTATGGGAAAGTCGAGGACAAACACAACAACAACAACAGAAAATATTATGTCATGCATTTTAAAAGACATATGAAAAGGTTGCCATTCTATCGTTTCTCTTCGTTTTTTTTTGTTTTTTGGCCCAAAACCAGCAAGCCCAACACAAAGCCCTCTGAAAACTAAACCGTATGGAGGAAAGAAGCCAAAACTTTTGGTTATGGAAAAAAGAATGGTAAAATAAATAGTATACAGAAAATGACAACAAAGGAAACAAATGTGCAGAGACAACAACAGTGAACATTCTAAGGCAGAGGTGATGTGGGGCTTGGTGGGGTGATGGGCAGATGGGCATAACTGCCAAAGGAAACCTAAACTCCATGACCTTTAACTTTTTGCCATGTTTTCAAACGAAAACTTCGTCATATAAAAATATATCGTATATGCGAACGATGACTGGATATAATGTTATACAACCAACGAATATGCGATAAGGCACAGTGGTTTCGAATGGTGGTCTTCTTTTTTTCCTTCGGGGGGGAGGTTGGAGCTGTCGACCTACATGTCCGTAATGTATCTAAATCTTCAATAATTGGGATTTGTGAGGAAATTGTTATCGGCCCTCACGCAGATTAAAAAAGTATTCAATCTTAAAAATGAGGCGAAATTTTGTATTGAAAATGTTAGTTTAGGACCAAAGTTTGGTCAAATCTTAGGTAAAAGGTTGGTTAGGAAGCCACAAATGTACCCATTGTAGGGCATTGGTATCCCCTCAACCAATTCTCTACAATGGGTGAAGTATGATGCTTACAATCTAGAACCATTTGGTGCTTTGGTGAATTCCGCCAGGAATGTCATAGGTTCAAGGTTGTCTAGAAACCTGTTCCCAAGGTGAGTGGGTCAACGTTTCATAAAATCTGGACAGTAACCTACAAAAGGGGAAGCCATTCGTTGTTATTTCAGGAACCATACAAAGGAACCCATACGTATTTGTTTGAAACTTGGAATCAAAAGGCCGGTAGATAGTTCTCGAAATTTAAAAAAATGTACCTATTTGAAATCGTAAAGAAATCAGATTCTATTTGAATCTTCTACGATTTTTTTTTCGTTAGAGCCCCATTTTCTGTATCATCCTATAGTGTTTAACACGTAATACGTGCAACCTATTTTCAAGTCAAAATTTTTGAGTTTTAGTATGGAAAAATTCTATGAAATTAATTTTCTTCAGAGACCAATTTCAAAAATTATCGATATTAATTAATCTACTGATACGACGAATGTATGAACGGACAGATAAAAGCACGGGCTGCCTTTGTGAACAGATGGGTGGACAGAAGGACGAAGAAATCGGCTATCGAGCGGACAGATGAAAGGACGTACAGTTGGACTGATATTTCAAATATATAGAAACCCAAAAAAGTCTTGTAAAACTGAAATTGTGTGAAAAAAGTATCGTGAAAATCGAGGGATATGCTTTTTGTATTTTTTCTGAACTACCGCCATTTCTCACTAGTAGCTCTAGTTGTTCTCTCTATTGGCTGTAAAATTTATTTATCTTTTCGATATATTTCGAAAGAAAGAAAGTCGTTCCTTTCTATCGTTTATATTTGGGCTCAATGTCGTATTGTAAGAGGCTCACAAAGATTTCGAAAGAAATTGTAAAGGTAAGTTTTCCACAAACTGTTTTAATAAATAGAACGACGATATGGAGGAGGAGTAGGAAGAGAGTAGGAGAATGATGATGCTGCTGATTATATGATACGATTTTGATCTAAATCAAACGAGAAATGTTCTGTAACATTTGATATGTTGAAAGCACATGTTGGCTGTTTCCCATTCAATTGTTGGGCATTTTGCAAATATTAATGAATTAATTATTTATGAATAATGAAATATAATATTATTTAGCCGAGACTTATAGAAGAACCAACGCTGAATAAATAATGAATGACCTCATTACAATGGCCGACAATATATGAAATATATGATATTTGTATGTCGTGTGGTCGGAACTGTAATTGGGGTGTTTATCAACTGGCTAATGACGTTGTAAATGTCGAATATAAACATGCAGGTAAGTCTGTGAAATTATTAAAGACATATTGTTATACATCATGAACCTAGAGAATGTTGATTTCCAGAAGAATGTGTTGTGGATGAGAAGGGATTCTATGAAAGCACATCGCTCCTTATATGCAAAAGCACCACAAGTCAAAATAAGCAAATAATACAGGAGCGTCATTTTTAAAATTAATTTGAATTGAATTGAATTTGAATTTTAAAATTAATTTGAATTGAAAAAATCATAAAATTTTTGTAAAAACTATGTGTTTTCGTTTCGGGTGTTTTCGATCATAAAATTACGGCTGTTTTAGCGAAACATGAAAGATTCATCGTTTAAGAAGCATTTTATGCAAAAAAAATATTGTTGATATTTTTTGAAATGTGTGACTTTTGTATTTAAGGAGCGACATGTCTTTGCATTTGGTGGCATGACTAAAGGAAAGTAATGCTGAAAGAAGCTGATGATGCCTCTTGTAATATGAAATATCATTTCGAAGGAAGCTCAGTATAATGGACTTTTCTACTGAAAGAAGGTCGTTCCGAATGAAGATAACTCTGAAGGCAGGTCATGCTTAATAGTATGTATATTGAGCCCTAACCGCGAAAAAGATGTAAGTGTCAAAAAAAATTACAGGAAAGGGTTTTTTGTGTGGTCAAGCATAAAAAATATTTTTTTTTTAATTTTTAATATTTTGAGATTAGGAGCGTTGTATATTGTTCTATCGAATTTGATTTAAAAGTGATTTTTGAAAAAAAAAAATGCGTCTTTTTCGCTGTAGGGGTTCGATATGAGATATGTATTTTGATTTTAGGTTTCAGATCTTTCGCGTCTTAAAATTATATATGTTTTTTAAAAAATGTCAAAAATGATATTAAGATTACAGTTACAGAAACATCAGAATCTCATTCATTCCGAATCTGTCCTTGTCTCAGTTGTGACATTTTGGCGCTTGTGACTTTCATTCTAAGGACGGCAGTGGAGCTAGTGGTTTAGACTTCAGTTGGCAGTTGAGTCCAGGTTGTTGACATTCAATATTTATTAGCAGCCTCAGTAATATCCTTGTTAATCTCAGAGGTTCTTCTGTATATAAAAAAAAACAATTGTACATTAACCATTTTGAATGGCTGGATCTGACTCCAACTCAGAGTCCAGCGTTAACACCGCAAAAGTCCATAAACATTTAAGAAGTTGGTCAAACGAACAGAAAGTCCTGGCCGAATAAACGCAGAAACGTAAAATATATCTGTCGTTGATCAGTTGGAAACCAAACTTTAAAGACATCCCACAGAGAAAAAGAAATATATGGGAAATCCTTCGCAAAACCTATAGCGCGATCTGTGTTAACGAGGAGTATAGGTCACGATGTTTTGGGCCATGTCGATTGAATTAGTTAGGCGACACCTGCAAAGGTAGACGAAACCAGGGAGACCTCCGAGACTGCCGCCGAAGGACAAAGGTCAATGTGGGAAAAAGACATGAACGGGTCTATATCTAGGAGCTCAGATTGGTAATTGAAATGTTGAGTTTTGATCTATGGCAATTGATATAAGGTAGAGGCGTGCAAATAGCTGATTACAATTTTTTCACATCGACAGAATTTTGATTGTCAAGCTCATTCTAATTTTTTGTTTTCAAATGTCGACTACATTTTCATATTAAAAGTTTAAATAAAACAATTAGAAAACAAGGAATTTTGGTGGCTTTCAAAACTAAAACCTAGGCTCGGTTCTCTGGTGCTGTTTGCAAATAATTTGTTAATTTCTGTTGTTTGTAAACTAATGATTGGAATAAACGTAAATTTTTTTTTAAAAAATATTACTACTCTGCCAACAATCAGTTCGTATGCCTGTCCGTTTTTTAATATTTTCAATTTCTGTTTTAATGTTTATTTAAAAATCTAAAATACCTTAGAACTAATAACAAAACAAAAAAAAATTACAAAAACAGCAACTTAAATTACATATTAAAAAAATGTTCAGGGGTACGAACTGATTGTGGGCGGAGTAGTATAATGGACTTGTTAAAAAACAATTCACATTACACAAAAATATTAATTTGCAATGTGAACATGAAGACAGTGAAATTTAAGAAAATAGTGAATAATTTGTGGAATATTTTTAGGAATGTAAATCGTATATTTGTAAAACAGGGTTCTCTAACAAGAAGTGTTATTTTGAATCACCCGGTATTTCGGTAGGTGTCACTTTTAAAAAGTAGAAATTACGCCACTACTAAAAATGGAACGACACAAGCTTCAACAACGCACTGAAATTTTTAAAATTCACTACAAAAATGGTGAAAATCTTGCAGTCAGAGTTCGCAAAACTAAAGCATTTTTGGGTCGTCGTGAAGCACTTTGTCGGACTGCAATACAGAAATTGGTGGAACAAGTCGAGCTATTGGAACAAGTTAGAGATGTGAAGAATAAAACCCGTGTACGTCGCTCAAGAACAACTGCGAATATTGCTGCTGTCGTCCAAAGTGTTGAAGAAAAGCCAGGAGTGTCCATTCCTCGTCGTTCTTTGGAATTGGACATTCCACAAACGTCATTACACCGTATTTTGCATAAAGACTTGCGTCTTAAGGCTCAGTTTAAAGTTCAGTTTGTACAAGAACTCAAGCCGACAGATCATCAACAACGTCATGTCTTTGCTGATTGGGTCCTTGAAATGCATGAAAATGATCCGGAATTCCATCGAAAAATCATCTTGACCATATCCACCTCGGTGGCTCAAAGATAGAATGCGACTATCGAGGACATAGGGCAGCCACTTTGCGATTAGGTTATGGAAAATTTCATGAAAAGGATATGGTCCTGTAAGCGTTGTCGTAATGGCCATTTGGCTGATGTTGTCTTTAATTTTTATTTTATTTAATTACAATACGAAGTAAATTTTTATTCTAATTTTGGGTCCAAGTGTAAACCGGGTGACACAGACCATATGGCTAGATTTTTGCAGCGACAGACGAAAGCCTCTGGTGGGAATCGAACCCACAACCCCCACGCTGATAGACAAGCACGCTACCAACTCGCCTACCGGGAAGCTTTTGTTTTTCATTAACGGGATATCTTTCTCTTTATTATGAAATAAACATCCGATTATGTATCTAAAAAAAAATGATAATTTTTTAATACCAAAATAACACCCTTTATTTCCCACTGTTGTCCCAGTCATGTCATTTTGTGTGATTTTTCACTTCACTTCGCGGATATATGACACAGACCGACTAGGAATATTTTTAGTGCGAATAAAATGTCAGCGTCAAACTAGCATATTATTGAAACGTATGGAAATAAGTGAGTTCGTCTAATTCCCTTTTGGGTGGTGGTGGGGACTAGCCCAAGTGAATACACTTGTAAATCCAACAGAACTTTTATTTGATTCAATTATTTTGGCAAAATAAGTTCATTTACCAGCGAATCAACATTTGATGGCAACCAATTGTTGGTTGCTATCTTCAGAGCGAAGAAACTGGGCCGACACATTTCATGGTTTGAAAAACCAACATCCAATAACACGTAATCCTTTTCTTCTTAATTTACGTTACTTTATACTGGGAGGTCTATGCTTCTGTCTCGGAGGTATTTGTTTTTTTCTCCTTTTTTTCTTCCTTCGTACTTCTCACCCTTGGGTTTGTTGCGTATATTACAATTTCATAGTTTCATGTAATATAAATCCTAAGTAGTTCTTGTTGTTTGTAACCCCTTCAAGTGTTTTTGTCTTCTTAACTTTGTTTTTATGTCTGGTTTTTTAAGTTTTCCCTTTTGTTGTATGCTCTTCGCTCTGAAGCAGACAATCCTTTTTCAGTTCTTTCCTGTGTTTTTTCTTCTTTTTTTTTTTTTGCTCTTCATATTATTGCCATATGTATATCAAATATCATTCCTAGCCGTTTTTAGTTTAGTTTTTTCTTTGTTTTTTTTTTGTGCAGAAGAATTGAGTGCCTGCCTTGGGGTTATGTTAATGCAACCACAAGTTGAAAGAAAAGAAATTTGGTCTACGACGATCTGTATGAATGTAAGTGTGTATGTGTGCGTGTGTGTTTATTGGCAACATGTCAAATTGCATTCTGGATGATATTATTGTGGCAAACGTTGCCTTAGTTCATAAATACATAAAGTTAGTTATAAATAAAAATGTATGACAGATTAGATTTTGTTTTCTTTTTTGTCGATTTCTGGTATTTGTTGAAACTATTGAAAACAAATAAAACATGACATGTGTAAAGAAGAGGACGATGAATCTATTAAAAGTTCACAATATTGTACAGGAGCTGCGAAGAGTCTAAGGGCACGAATATGTTTGCGAAGCAAGTCAATTTATGGGCATTGTTTTTCCCTTTTCTTATTGAGAATATTCATAATCTGACAATTTATGTTGGTTATGTAAAAATAACATAAATTCAAAAGATAAACTGAAATAAAGTTCACGAGTGAAATATTCAGACAAGGACAACTAGTCGGAGAAAAAACTGAAGCAGTAAAAGTTTGTGTGATAATTATTTCCGCAATAAAAGTACGACTTTTAAAAGGACTTGTCTGGGGAGACAGAGAGACAGACCTATGATACTAATTTTGCTGGCATCTTACAAGGCACTAAGGTACCGGATGAAGTTGAAAAAAATTCCAACTTATTTTTTTATGTTGATAAATGTTTCAAAGTAAAAAAAGTAATAAAACTTCTAAAAGTCATCATTGAAACAAAAAATAAACATTCTTGTCAAAATTTTGTTGTTCACTTAATTGTGAATAAAAGCGGAACGCGTTCATTGATTTTCATGTTCTATGTCTCATTTTGTTCATAGGTTATGTAGGTTTACGCGAAAGTAATAAGACATGACATATTTTTTCGTTTTGGATTTTTAATGATTTTTATAAACAAAAAAAAATAATTTTTTTAGGCCAAAAATAAATAAAATAATTCATTTATTTCTACGAAACTGTTAATAATATAGAAAAACCGTATAGAAATAGATTAAAGAAATGGTAATTCTTAATTATTTGAGCTAAGTCGGCACAGCCGTTCTTGAGTTATGACAAACAAAAGTCCATAAGATAACAAACGGCTGAGGAGGGGGAGAAGGGGAACGCACCAGGTCGTCACCCTAAAACGGGTACCTCAGGTGCTTGATTTGCAGAACCACTGTTGCATTGCGTAATTGTACACATTGTCCTACCAGTCAGGGTATGCTCGTCTCGAACGGGAAGATGTAATGCGACCAGCGTTGCCGTTGACTTTTTTCAAAAAGTATCACAAAAAGTATCATTTTAAAAAAAAAGTTTAAAACGTTTTAAAACGATTTTTTAATTTAAAAATTACTTCAAAATAGCTACAAAGTAAGCAGAACAATAAAACAAGGTAAAAAATACGAATTCATGTAAAGTAATGAAGTAATGAATTATTTTTTTTCGGAATTTGTCAATTAATTCCGAGTTTGGCTTCCAATCTTCTAAATCAGTATCTACCAAATTAAGAGCTGATAGTCTCTCATTACAGGTCTGAACTTTGAGTCTATTTGTTAGCATATTTTTCATAAGAGAAAGTTTTGAAAAAATTCGCTCAGCGCAAGCACTGCTGTGTGGCAGTTTAAAAATATATGACACAAATTTATTTAATGTAGGAAACAAGGGCTCGTTGTAGGAATTTTTCATTTTTCCTACTTTCCCCCAAAACTCCTCAGCATCCCTAATTTGGAAAAGACGCTGCCATGTTTTTTCTTTTGTTAAAGCCTCAAAAGATTGATATTCGCTCACAAATTCATCTGCATCTTTAATTTTATAATTAAATTCAGATATTAAATCGAAATAATCTATATCAACATTTGATTTGATCATAGAGGGATCTAAAAACAAAAAGTATCAAATTTAGTATCAAAAACAAAAAGTATCAAAAAAGTGGCGAGACCCAAAAAAGGTATCATTTTGATACTTTAGTATCATCAACGGCAACGCTGAATGCGACGCATTCTCACGAGAGTCTGCAATCTGGCAGTGCTGGTGGTGACTGGAACTTTCGCATCCGGCCTGACCAAGTAGCAAGGTCATAGAGAGGTAGAGGTTTTACACCAAACAAGAAGGCGAATTGGCCCGCAGAGCGAATTCTCAAATTGGGTTTTCCGGGTAAGACAGACTTAGGTTTATACGGTTGGTTTACTGGGTTTACTTCGAATGTTTCCGGATGATGTCACACCATGGTTTAGACCAGTCGTGGAACCCCCATTGTAGCCAATGATGAACATTTTTTAAACAACAAATGAGGTTTTTAATGGTATTTAAGATTTTTTTTGAATTAGACAAACATAGCATCATATGTTCAATAATTATTTTTTAGAATTTTTTGTAGCTAAAATGTGTCACGCGGAATCCCTTAATTTTTCGGGGAACTCCAGGGTTCCGCTGAACACACTTTGGGAACCACTGGTTTAGACCTTCACGGTTATAATCATGTAAAATTGCAGTTACTTTTACCCAGATGGTGGGGACTGTATATCTAAAGGCTCGAATGAAGGAGAGCGAGGAGAAAAACAAGTCGAAGCGACAAAGCAATGTTTTGTAGCATCAACACGCTTCGCTTTTGTTTGTTTGTTGTTTATATTGCTATACGAACTATTTCAGTGTCTTGATTTTCTTCTAGCGTGCACACTGACATCAGCATTACAACTACCTGTAAATTCCCCGAAAAAAGCTGAATATTTAATGACTAGTAAATTGTAATGCGCCTATGGCGCCCGTTGAAATATGGAAAAAAAATTTTGTTAAAAAAAAATTTTGTTGGAAAAAAAAATTTTCGTGGGAAAAAAAATTTTGTTGAAAAAAAAAAAATTTTGTTGAAAAAAAAAATTTTGTCGAAAAAAAAAATTTGTCGAAAAAAAAAATTTGTGGAAAAAAAAAAATTGGAAAAAAAAATGTGGAAAAAAAATTTTGTTGAAAAAAAAAATTTTGTGGAAAAAAAAAATTTTGTCGAAAAAAAAATTTTTGTCGAAAAAAAAAAAATTAGGAAAAAAAAATTTTGTCGAAAAAAAAAAAAAAGTGGAAAATTTTTTTTGTAAATTCCTACGTACTGCGTGACAGAGTCAGTGAATCAGTGTCGAGGGTAAATATATATTAAGATTAGCGATAAGTGAGTGCTAGTCATGGAATGCATCGAGAAAAGAGCTGCAAGCCAAATGGATGCGGATCGGTCATAGAAAATTTTAATTTGCCAACACTCGAACAGCCAGTGGTTGCAGCCCCCAAGGATGCCGCAAACGAGAAAGATCGTCAAATATTTGGAGGCCCAAAATACACATATAAATTGTTATCCAGATATGTTCAGATGTGGGGTGTATCTCCTATAGATCACTGGGTTACATTTTCAAAATTTGCCTATTCCGAGTTTAACATTTCCATGGAAATATCTCTGATTGCGATATTTTTTTCTCTCCCTATTTCAGTTTACCACTAGAGGTTTTAACGAAAGGTCACACCATTTTTAGTAAACTATAATTTTCTCGTCAACTTGGTTCGGTTACTTGCGAATTCTATAATAATTTTACTGAGCGATGGGCCTACCTATTGCAAAAAAACTGTTGCCAACAAATTAAGAAATACACAATTTGCCAATTATATTTTTTTTCTTTTAGTCGTTTGTATTTATTCGCTAGGGAACCGCTTGTTGAAAAAAATTAAGCATTTATTTGATTCACAGTGAGCTGGTTACTGGATCTACTGGAGGAGACGAGACAACTGATAAAAAAAAATTAAGGGAAAAATTGATTAATTGTTAGGATTTTGCTACAACGAACATAACACAAAAGTCTTGAGATTTAAGGTTTTTTACGGTGCAGATTAAAAAAAAATTAACATAAATCTGTTTGTATGCAATCAAAAAAACGTCATTCCGATATAGTGTAGGCAATTCCACGGGAAGCCACAAATACTTACAATACCGGGACCATAAGCGCCCCGAATTGGCGGTGATTCGGGATCTGGCTTGGGTGCGGCTTGAACTGAACTCAGAGCCAAAACCAACGAAGCGGCGACGACGAAAACATTGAAGAAATTCATATTTGTTTGGGCGAATTAATTGAGCTTATGTTTTCAACTGATATTTAACGACTAATATTCACTTCGTTTTATACAAATTTGTGGCCTCTATGATCAAGTGTTGGAAGTCGGCAAGTGTGCTATAGAAAATGGAGTATTTACACAATTATTTAAATATTATTGCGGGTAAATTCCGATAAGCCTGAACTAAGAGAACAGTCGTCGGTCTTAAACACACATATAATTTTATAATAAAAGAAAATAACGTTTAGAGGGAATTATTTCGGTATTAGAGTCGAATGTGCACAATTCTACAAGTGTGGCCAATATTTTGTGTATGACGAATGGCTCAACAGATTGGGACGAAGATTTCACTTAAGGCCCCTATACAAGTACAGTAGAACTTCCATAAGGAGACAAATTCCCTTAAACAATTTTAGAAGTAATTCCATAACTTAAAGTCTCCGTAAGTCGATGTTTTCTCATTGTCATTACAGCGGCTATGCGAACACAGAAAACTGCTGCATCTAGGGAGCAATGTTTGCTGAGAAAGAGAGAGAGAGACAGTTTAGTTAGGAGCGGTGACAAAGGCTACCGAGGTAGCAACGTGAATGAATACGTGTTCCATAAAAAATGGGTAAAACAATGCTTGTTGATTTTCAACTTTTTTTGACTAACAGTCAGGGGTTGCCCCCCTATAAATGTACTATGGTAGATATAGGAAAGAAGGGTATTGGGGCGAGGATAGAGGAAGAGGGGCTTCCTGGTGTTTGCCTTGAATTTGATAATGTCGTAGCAGGCAGAAAAAAAACACTTGCAGGAACATTATTTCCCATACGAACACTTCGGCATGTGAGTGAAGTTAATTTCTTTTTTATATTATTTTTTTCGGCGAAAACCTCCTCTTCTCGAAGGGTTAATAAAGTTATATTCCGAATATAACTTTTTTGGTTCATAGGAAACAAGTTATATTCCGAATATAACTTTTTGATTCATAAAAAACAAATTATATTCCGAATATAACTTTTTTGGTTTATATAACTTTTTTGGTTTGGTTGGTATTAAATTCAGAATTTAATTTTTTTTCTCTAATATTCAAATTGAAGCAAAATGGCCAAAAATGCTCTAGAGTGGAACTTAGTGCATCCATGGAGGAAAAATGGAAATACTTTCCACTATGACACTACCCTTAAATTAAAGCTAATAGTGACCGCTAAAAACGCTAGACGGACATTTGTCTGAAATAATTTTAGAAATGTCGAATTCTTCGCCTGGAAAAGTGAAAATGGCTAAAATTGCCCTAGAGTGGAACTTTGAGCGTCCATGGACTAAAATGGAAATACTTTCCACTATGACACTACTCTTAAATTAAAGGTAAAAGTGACCGCTAAAAACGCTAGACGGACATTTGCCTGAATTAATTTTCAGAATGTCGAATTCTTCGCCTGGAAAAGTGAAAATGACTACAATTGCCCTAGAGTGGAACTTAGTGCGTCCATTGAGGACAAGTGGAAATACTTTCCACTATGACACTACTAACTTCAGCGACCAAACGACGGGTATCTGTGTTGGCACAGGTTGGCCACCACCATGTGGCTTTTTTGAATGACTCAACTAGACTATAATTGAAACGGTTCAGTAGTTTCGGAGATCTATATTCATTGCCGGGCATGTGCGCACAAAATAAATACGCCGACATGTGTTCTAATTGTTTTCTTTTATTTGCATTGTTCGTGTCGTCAAACGGATGTTTATGTTTCAAATATGTCTTGTCGACAATTTCCATCATTTGGGGCAAACAAATAATTTGCTCTAATATATTCGCAGATATTCACCAAATTTCAATTGAAAAAACATGGGGTTTTAATCAGAATGTATCAGTTGAAAATAACATCGGTTAACGCTAAGAAGGATGCAAAATAATGAAATTCTTAAATGTTGTCGGCTTGGTGACCGCTTTGATTTTGGCTCTGAGCTCTGTCCAAGCCGAACTGGAACCCAAGCCAAACTACGATGATCTCCTTAATCCATTAACTAATTTCGTAATCGGTATTGTAAGTATACAAGTTATCTATGGATAAATTCGTTGCTCATGTTCGTTTGATTTTTAGTTAATTCTCGAATAAACAATATTTCTCCAATTTTTGAAAAATATTCTTCGAATAGGGCAAATGTTTTGATATTATATTTATACAATAACTAAAAACAATCACACTAATTATGTTTAAAAACTATTATTCACTTAAAGTACAGTTAATGTAGGTAATTTTCTATAATGCAGGTTTTTGTATCAAGAAATGGTCCTTCTTCCCATTTCAACCCTACTAAAATTTCAGCGGTTGATATATGAATTATAAAAAATAATCATTTTAAAATGCATACAGACATAACCTGCCTTAGACTAGTGTCTGTCCCTTGTATCGAAAGTCTAGTGACTAATTAAGGTATTAACTGTTTTTTAGCTGCCTGGTAAACACTAAGCTGTCGATTTAGTAAGTATTGTTAAAGCTTTCTCTAGCATTCAGAAAAATAAATATGTAAATTTATAAACATCATAAATACGACTAGCGTTATTTTACTTATGACTTTCTTCGAACGATGTGGGAATTTGACGGGTAAACTGCAGTAGCTTAAGGTTTTCCCACTTGGTGAAACCAAAAGGATTCAAGCATTTGCTTACGAATTGAAACTCTTAAAATAATCTCCTAGTTTCGACCGAAGTACTGGCACTATGTCGGAAGATGGTGTGATTTGGAATGTTTGCGTCTATCGCAGACATATTCAAATCCGGGAAAGAATATTCAAATTCGAATAATGACAGACTCTAAAGCCTTATAAAGCATCTATAGAACATTCATGAAAATATTTCCTTCAATTATGTCGAGCCCTTAACGCTAAAAATATGTAAGCGGCAATGTTTCAAAATTCGCCTTTAAAAAATTCGATAGAATCTTCAAAACTCGCCTTTAAAAAAATCGATAGAATCTTCAAAACTCGCCTTTTAAAAAATTCGATAGAGTTTTGCAAAACTCTCCTTTTTTAAAAAATTCAATAGAATTTTTCAAAACTAGCCTTTTAAAAAATTCAATAGAATTTTTCAAAACTCGCCTTTTAAAAAATTCAATAGAAAATTGTTCAAATTGTCACAAAATATTAAAAATTCAAAATTTATATTTGCTATATATTTGATATTCCAAATTTAATTGTATCATAAGCGCCACATGCACACACAAAAGAAAACCTCTCCTGTAAAATTTTCTTTTTGGCGCTTACGTGTTTTTCGGGGTTTCGGCTCGATGAAGACAGATTATATATTGATCGACATTTGGGATTTTTTTTTGTGGTCAAAATTTGATAATGAATAGACTGACATTGTAAAGAAGTCACTCGTTTGCGTTAACACTTGAATAGTCTCGTGCGAATGAAAATTATGGCCTCATTTTGTAAAACGTAAACGTAAATTTCGTTTTTGTTCGAACGCAAGTTTTGATTTTGATTAAGACACTTTTTTAAACCTGACGTTTTTGGTAACGTTACGTTTTAACAAATGAGGGCATAAATTTCATTTTTGCTTCTGATTGGCAGAATAAGGCAAACGATTTGCCGGTTTGAATGAGTTTGCCAGTGGACGACCACAAGGTAGGACATTTTTGAATATATGAATATACTAAATAAGTTCCAATTTCTTTGATTGGTGATTGTAGAATTGTTACTTACTTACATTTAAATGCATTTGTTTTCTTTTTATAATTCAAACAACTCACCTGCAAATGAAAAGAAAGAGGACATTGATTAATTATGGATTAATTACATTTGTAATATATAATTTAACGAAGAGATTTTGTAGGACACTAATTGAAAAAGAAACACTTATCGAGCACATAAACAGATATCATAGTAATAATAGTTGTTGTGAATTCAAGAACATCACTATAAGTGTAACGTCCATGACTCGTCTCCGACTCGAGGTTTTTTAAATAGCTCGACTCCGACTTAAGCTGTTCACTAACAAAATTTCGAAAATTGTTTTTCCGTGCACAATTGCTATACTATACTATTGCTATACACTGAGGATCGTTTGTATCCTAAAGATAAAAAACAGTAAAAACAATCGAAAATATTTTAAATTTAAAAAAAAAAAAGTGCTGCATTTAATTTATTAAATGGGAAATGTAAGTTGAGCAAATCTTTCGACTGTTCATCAGATATCGTCTGATGTTAGAACATTTAGCCAGAATGCTCGGCTATCCAGGGTCTCTCCTCCGTTCATTGTCAAATGGCCGGCACCAAACCAAAGAAAATCTCTCCTAAAAAGATTATTTTCGTCAAAATACCAAAGTGTTTCAAATTTGTTCAGTCAGTCAACAAATGTTTGTCCCAATTAACACGATGACTTTTTGCCCAGAGTTGTTCTTGATATTTTCTTTTGAAGCCCCTTTTTTAAAAAATGTGAAAATGAAAAAAAATGGTGAAACACATTTTTGTAAAAATATGTGGATAATAGTTGGAGATGGGTCGAAAAAGTGGCAAAAACGGAATAAAAAAAAGTACAGAAGTGGAAAAAAAAACGTGTCAAAATAAATTGCAAAAATTAAAAAAAGTTCAAATTAATATCTATTTCAAATTAATATCTACCGCCAAAAATTTGAAAAAGGCGATAAAGGTTCTGAGTCGGTATAAAGTATTTTTTGTAAACCAATGCAATTAAACACATATTTTGTGTTTTACTGGGAAGGAAATGTACGCTTACGAAGAAGCGGGTATTTGCTCGTTGATAGATAAAACGTGAAATGTTTTGTTTAGGTGCAAGATCAAACTATGAAGTTATTTGATTTGAGATTTGAAATGAAATATAGAGATAACGGGTGTCATATGAAAATCGTTTTTGCCCAATTCGGTTAAGTTAATAAAAATTTCCTAGTACAATCTGAAATCCAACACTGTCCAACACTATCATTTCTAAAATAATTAATATTGTATTCAAAATAAATACATTTCAAAACCCACTGCATGAAATGAATCTCATTATAAGAAATTTGCCAGCACACATGTATTACAGTTCAGAGGACAGCAAAACAAAACAAAAAACCAGCTTTTTTGACAAGTCTGTGAAAATATTTTCATTTCAAACGCTTTGCGAAACGAAAGCTTACTTAAGGAACGGCAGAGAAATGTATGGCAGAGTAAAAGAACCAACTGCAAACAAAAAAAAAAAGCACAGCAAGATAAAAAAAACAAGGTAAGAAATAACGATTCAAAATTGGTTTTAAATGACTTTCCAGGTCAAGAAACAAATACAACAGAAGCCAAAATGAAAAAGCGAATAGAAACAACACAACAATCACTGAGGAAAGCACAAACAAACCATGGACCGAAGTGAAGTGGTGGCAAACATTCAAGCCAGAAATAAACATAAATCAAACATAAAAACTCCAAACGAGCGCGCGCCGTTTCGGACGGACAGACGGACGGACAGAATGTATGTGCTGCAGTAGCATAAACAATAAAAGCAAAAGATACATTTGAAGGAAGCATAGAAGAGAAATCTTAAGAATGCGGAATAGCATTTCGACTAAACTGCATAACTCACACAGAAAACAACAGCAGCAGCAATGGCCGCATAAAAAAACGGTAATAACAACAACAATACCAAATGATGGCCTGAAAACATTCTAACCAAAAAGTAACCCAGAAGAGAAACAAACAAAAATATGAAACTAACGGATGGATGGATGGTATTCACGAAAAATTAAAAAAAAATAAAAAAGATAAGGAACACTCTTCTGATTTGAGTAGGATGAGGCACATAGTGTGCACTGCTGATGATGACGATGATGGCGTTGCTGTTACACACACACAGACATGATCATCACATTGTGGAGTAGCTTGCGCTCAACACATGAGTGTTGTTCCACATGACAGTCAGATGTTGCTGCCTTGCGTAGAAGGCTGTTACTGGCAGCCACTCTAGGCCATACCTGCTGACTTGTTCAGAGATAGTCAGCATGCGTGTGTGTGTGTGAGTGTGTGTTTGGCATTAACGGCAACAGACAATTATAAATCCTACAGATCGGATCGAAACTCACTTACTACATAAATTCGCCATACAATCGCTTTTATTATGTTTGCAAATTGTTTTTAGCCGTTTTGTTTGTTTATATGCAGTTGTGGCTTTTTATGGGCCAGACATAATATTTTCTCGTTAAGACAACTAATGCCATTCACTCAGTCCTCTCGATCTCTCCTTGTCTCCAGCGTTTTTCGTGATGATTTTCAAGCGATGATGACTTGTGTGTCGGTGAGGGGCTCCAAGTATTTGCGTAGGCCGTGAAATAAAATGAACGCACTTTCCAGGTGTACACCCGTGGAGAAAAATCAGTTAAATTCGTTTTTGTGAGATTGGGGAGAATGCCCCCCCCCCCCCCCAAAAAAAAAGCGAAAGATGGCCACCCCGTTGGCGGTCGATTTTGTTTCATAGGTTTTGGGTTTTCAGAATTGTTGGGGATATTTTCATTTAGACATTCTTCACCTATTTTTGGCAAAAAAAATGAAGAATTCTCCAACAAAAAAACCTCATACAAAATTTCCCTTTTTGGCATTTTGCATTTGGAAAAATGCCCCACAAAAAAAGAAGAATTCTCCAAAAAAAAATCTCATACAAAATTGGGGTTTTTCATAATTTTGTATGTAACATTTAATTTGTTGTTGTTTTTTTGTTTTTGGGGCATTTTTCATATTATGAATAGACAATTTTTATATTTGGAGAATTTTTTTTTTTTTTGGATATTTTCATAACAGAAGTCAATCATAAACCGCGAGCGGACGCGGGGTATTTTTCATAATATTTGGGGGATTTTGCACTGGGCAATTTTTCATAAATTGTTTGGGGGATTTTTCAGTATTTTTGGGGACATTTTTATATTGGGCTTTTGGGGCGATTCTTCATTCACCATAATTGTAAAAAAAGAGACCTCAACCAACAAACTCAAAAGTCAAGAAAGTAAAATCAATCAAATAAGACGCCGTATAACTCTTGGCTGATTTGTAAACCCCTGTTCCACAGAGCGTTGTTTATTTCACTGAAACCGTGAACACATTAATTCAAATCTTTTCGCAGCCATAATTTATTCCAGTTTCTTCCAATTTTTCTTCTCGAGTCTTAAGGCGGACAATAAAAGTCAAGCAGTCTAAACGAGCACAAACAGCCCAAAGGCACGACTCACAGCCAACCATGGCATCCATGCAGGCAGCAACATTTGCCATAAATTATATTTGCAGAAACTTAGTCACCCCCCCTCCCCCCCCCCTCGCCAACCAAACACTTCAGCCGGCGTTCAGTCATTTCAAAGAGATGGTGGAGGATGGCCAGAGGAATCATACCTCTCTAATGAGTGTATTTTCACACTTTAACACGATGCTTTGCCTTGGTTTTGACTTGCATGGCTGCCGAGTTAGTTGGCCTGGCCCGGTTTGTCGTAAACTTTTTCAAATGAACCGTATGCTGCAGTACGATTGTGTTTGGGAGGCACAACAAATGTGTACCACCAAAAGAATGTACATGGAAAGTTAACACACACATTTGGAGTGTGTTACGACTTGTAAATGCATCTGCCGCATTATGGCTGTGTGTTCATTTGTTCATTCACTCGACACGACTTGTTCATTCAATCGTTCATTATCATTTATTTCTCTGTCAAGGACGTTGTTTTACGGCTCGTCTACGTATTCCGTAGTCCATAGGCTACGACTTTTGTTGTTATTCATTGGACGCATTTTACACTGGCTAAATATCTGCTGCGGCTGTTGGTATATTTTCAGATCCGAAATGTATTTTCCTTTTTCGAATTTTTACGACTTTTAACAAGTTGTGGTTGTGGCAGCTCTGTTCAAAATGTGTAATGAATGTTTTGTTTACAAGAAAAAAGGTGTTGTCTGCGATAAACCCCAATGTTGTTGCTGTACTTCTGTTAACGTTGTCAACATTAATAATTTTATTATTATTAATTGTGATTTTATGGTTTAACTTTTACATAAATATGTTTTAACTGACAACGACCAACAACATTGTGGTGGTAGACAGAGTTCATTCTAGAAATTTTCCTAAACCACCTGTGTGGGAGAAATGACAATGAGTAGGAGAAATTAAAATGAATATCTTCGTGGTCCAAGAATTCTGAGAGATTCACACAAACGATCCACTGATTCCACAGTGTCGTCAATCTGTAGGGGTGGTGTGGATATCGAGGAATACGAGACTCTTGATGTTCTGGCCATGAACTTACAGGGTGATGCTCGTTAGGTTAGCCATATTTTCAATGAATTTAGGCCATTTGAATCACTATTGTAGAAATGACCCAGTTTTGGGGGTATGTCATAGTTAATGCCATCCAATTGTTTCTGGCGTTTTTGTGGTTGGAAACCTGTGTCATTGAAGTTTCTCCGTATTTCGTATGTATTTCCCATAACACTGCATGAAGGACACGACGGGGGACTTTCTCTAAAACCAATGAGCTCTGCACGATTTCAATACTCACAATTTAGACATAACACCCGATATGGGGCAAAGATATCTAGAAGCCACATACATATCATATGCGGCCTTGGCCTTGGTAATGAAAAAAATTATCGAAACTTGATTCTGCCAACATCTGTTGCATGCTAGATTTGTTCATGAACTTGTTAGCATTATTAGTTGAATTACAATTTTTAAATGTGATAACAACGATGTGGCAACCCCCTATCAGATAGAGTGTGGCAACTCGAGCTATCGCAAATGAGTACACATATTTGAGTTGTCAAATAACGAATATGTCTTATTCTGTAGTTCGCGAATAGTCGACTAATGTTGTTACTTCTCTGGAGGACGATGCAGACTACGCGACTCCAGCAGCTCCCTATAAACCTGGAGTACTTATAGGCAAGGCGTAGAAGTGGCACACGCTCTCCACTCCTATCGCTGCATCTATCATGAAACCTGTAGCATCTCTGGTTCGTTCATGTGGATTTATTGGGCCTTTCTTTTCTTGAGGATTATTTACTGAAACGGGCCTACGATGTCCCTAAATAGTATTAGTCCTACTTATGAAATAAATAAAATATCTCTTTATTATAAAAACAAAATAAAACACAATTATTGAAAATCGTGTTTTATTTTTGTAAAATAGAAAAGTCGTCTGTTGTGCACACATTTCATGGTTTTACATTTCGATTTAATAAACTCTACACTTCTCTATGGGATTCATTGCACTGCCCCTGGGACAATTGAATTCCTGGGCAAATGCATCAACATTTATTAACGGCACAAAAGCCCGAAATTCCTCCGGTGAGTGTGGGTCCCCCATAGCTTTTTCAAGACGTTCATCCTCCGCAGTATTGGCACACCAAACTTGAGAATAACTGATGAAAAATAGTTGTCTGTTGGTATAGTTCAGATTCGGCAGCTTTTCTCTTTGCAGTTCCTGCTTTGTGCGTGCGCTGTCCTCGTACCACATCCGATAGGCCTGGTAGGCCAAAAGGACGCCAACATTATCGGCAGTATTTTCTTTCTGTAACTTATCCTGCGGCAGAGGTTCACCACCCCACGTGTAGTTGTGGTATTGATCGTACAGACATTGTCTGCGCTCATTGAAATCGTTTTCAATGTCTTCCATTCTGTTGAAATGACGTCCCTTGCCAGTAAATCCGTGCAGCACTTCATGCGACAGCAGAAAACCCAAGTGACCATAATTATAGGCATTGGGATACATTGTGGACGACAGGAAATCTGATGTTAGCGAAGAAATGGGAATAACGATGGTATTTGAGAGTGTCACATAGAATGGCGAACCTAAGTTCAAAGCAAGATCTGTATACTGGACTGTTCCGTTCATCGCGGCCTTCTTCTTTATCGTATTGATGGCTTTTACAGATATTAGGTTGCCCAAATAATCCGACCGGTTTATATGCAACTGGCCATACTGTTCAGCGAAATCCCTGTCCTTATATGACGGTATCTCCAATTTGACTCCATGTAATTTCTTCAAAGCATATTCCCGAGAGCCATCTCCAAACCAACTGAGGTCACTGGTCTCAAAGATCATTTGCAGGTTCAGTTTGATGTTTTGCCACATCTTTTCAATAACCTGTTGTTTTTCCGTTAGCTTGTCGTCTCGGTAAAACATGTAACTGAGAATATCGGCAAAATTCTCTTTAGTTTTTCGGGCGCATGTACTTGTCCTCTCCGTCAACATTAAAATATAGATTTCTCTCACGTAGTCGTAGAGTAGACTTAACGATATATAGTTTGCCACCACCTTTTTGGGAGTCGTTTTCATAATCTCAATCAGACTTTCCAGATAGCCGGGATTGGTGTGAACTACCTTACCGCTGGGTATGTAACCGAATGATATATTCATGAGTCGATTCATATCAAAATCGGGGTAGTACTTCTCGTGAATTTCTTGCACATTCATCGACTCCGACTCCTTGGTGTGATTTTTACTGGCCTCCAACAAAATTTCTTCGAAACTGAGAATTTCATCTATAATCCGTTCGGTCTCGACGGTATCGATATCCAAAAAACTATTTAAAACAACCGTGAAGATGGACACAGCAGCACTTTTGGACTCAGTTATATCTATTGGTAAATTTCGACTTGATATTTCTATGTCATATGTCGTATGATTGCGTTCATTGGGAAAGGTCTCAGGGCCAACAAAAATCTGTATATCATATTTGTAGTAAATTTCCGCCACCGCCTGTAACCAATCGAAGTCATCTTCACGCCATTCGTCACCAACTAAGGCGGGCATTTGGGCAAACTCATTTGCCAACTTTGTCATGGTGTCCTTCAAATCAACACTATGCTCTGTAAAGCTTAGACATGAATGGAAAAAATCCTTCACTTTGCGTTCAGTTTGTGAATCCATTTCACCAACAGTTTGCAACCGCTGAATGAGTCTACGATCAAAATCGTCCGAATCCATATCGAAGGCACACGTATGCGAGACACTCGAATTGGCTGGATGATGTGTTTTCCAATTACCGCAGGCAAATTCGAAAAAATTCTCACAAGGATCGACGGTCTCATTCATGTACATGCGCATTTCATTCGATTTGGCACTGCGAACGTCATCCAATTCCACTGGTAAGGAATGTAATCCCCGTACAACACATATTAGGAGGACCAATGGTACAATTCGATTTGTCATATTTCAGCCAAGATTCAATGTTAAGACTTTTCACTTTTGCAACCGGGTGTTTTAAGATTGAGACAAGAACTGAAAGTAGGCTGCCTCAAGCACACTTATTTATTCGAAAATATTTGAGGAGAATTTTTTTTCAATTTCCAAAAATTAGAATTCCAGTTCAATGGTTATCAGTAAAACTGCGTGAACTGAGAAAAAGACGAACAGGGCCGACCAAGAGGTACACTTCACCACTGGGTGACTTTTAATACCCAGCCCCTCAGTCCACCATTTGAAAGAAATTACTTAGATAAAAAGGGTAAAATTGAAACCTGCTGTCTTTTTTGCAAGAAATCTCAATTAAATATGTAATGTTTTGGTTTTGGACATGGAAGCATTTTGGGGCCAAAAGGAAACAAATGTTCAAAAGGCCGGGGTCCTAGATCATCAACAAAATTGCCAATCTTCTAGGTAGGGGAACGCCGAATATTATATAAATATCATAGACTTCAAATTAAAATTTTCAACGTCGTACAGTGGTCCAGAATCAAAAACTCTTACGCTGATTTTCAACCAAATCGAATTATAATTAAACACACACACATGGAAGTTAGAACAATTTGCTTATCATCATATTTTTGTTATCAACAAGATTTTATTAAAATTCACTATTTTAGTTATTCGCGTTCCGGACCTAAAAACAAAACCGTATTTTCTAAGGAGTATTGTCGTAGGGCCACTGTTTAAATACGTTTTGTTCAAAACGATTTTTGGTAAAATTTGTATTTCATTTGTCTAAGATTTAGGCAAACTCTCAACACTACCAAATAATAAAAAAAATGTACGAAACCTCCAGTTCGACAGAGTTAAAAATAAAATTTTTTACAATTCCTGAAATTTAAAATTGAAAATAAATTTTTTAAAAGAAATTAAAAATGTTAAAATTCTGAATAAAAAGATTATCTTTAATAACAAAACTATCTGTCTTGGCAATGCTAGCACCGGAAACTAATCTTAATATATATTTACCCTCGACACTGATTCACTGATACACTGATTCACTGACTCTGTCACGCAGTACGTAGAAATTTAAATAGGCATTCTCTAATTTTCTAAAAATAATAATAATAAAAAAAATAATATTTTTTTTTGTACAGAAATTGTGTTTTCCCCAAATTTTTTTTTACCAAAATTTTTTTTTTCCACTATTTTTTTTCTACAAAATTTTTTTTTTACAAAATTTTTTTTTTTTACAAAATTTTTTTTTTCCAAATTTTTTTTTTTTCAACAAAATTTTTTTTTTCAACAAAAATTTTTTTTTTTAACAATATTTTTTTTTTCAAGAAAATTTTTTTTTTCAACAAAATTTTTTTTTTCAACAAAATTTTTTTTGTCCACAAAAATTTTTTTTTTCAACAAAATTTTTTTTCCATATTTCAACGGGCGCCATAGGCGCATTACAACTTACTAGTCTTTAAATATTAGCCAACAATCGGTTTTTCGAGGAATTGCAAATGTGGACCGATGGAAATCGATGAAAAACCACTGTGCGGCGCTGATAAAATGATGTGCACCTCCGACACATGGTCTGATTTGATATCAGCTGCATATTTTGCCAAAAAAAAATTGGCATTCATTTGACCAGATCGTTGGGGTTATCTGGGGATGGATCGTTCGTTCCAGTGAGACTTAGTTCGAAATTATACAGCCAAGTCGCAGATTTTGTACGAAAACGAGTTGTTCGTTATCATTTATTTTGTCCGTCGTTATTTTATGGCACGTCTCTGTGGTCCACAGAAATGTTTGAAAATTGCTTTTGTATTTTCATACATTTTTCCTAACAAAGGTTTTTTAAATTTTTATGAATATGAGGGTTACTCTTTTGTTGTTGTACATTGGAAGAATTTTACTTCTGCTCTTGTTATATTTTTGGATCTGAAATGTGTTTTGTTTTTCGAATTTTTATGAGTTTTTACAAGTTGCGGTTTGGGTGCTCTGCTGCTACGGCTGGTGGTGCCTTATGTTTTAAATGCTGCAAAGTTGTTTTGTTTACAAGTGAAAAGGTGTTGCGTATAATGTTTTTGTTGTTGCTGTACTTGTGTTAACAATGCTAATATTACTTACTTCACTTTTCCCTTAACATTCCATGAAGGAAGAGACGGGGAACTTCTCTCGAATCAGTGAGTTGTGTAGGATATAATTTGAATACTCACTGACCGGGACCTACTGTTTAAAGCCGGCCTATTATTATCTTCTAACAATTTCCTTAAGCCACAAATATAGGTCAAGAAATAAATTTTTTAGCGGACGTTTCAGTTTCATTTAAATATCAAAAAAAAGTAGCCATTGAACCCACAGTTTTGTAATTACGTAATTATTGAAATTCATGTTTTATTGTTTTTTTTGCAGATACATTTTAAGATAAATGTCGTCTGCTCAACTTATAAGCTTTTACATTTCGATTTAATAAAGTCTACATTTCTTTAGTGGATTCATGACACTGCCCTTGGGGCAATTGAATTCCTTGGCAAATTCATCGAAATTTATTAATGGCACAAAACCTCGCAATTGAGCCGGCGAGTGAGTGTCGTCACTAGCAATTGCGAAACGTTTATTCTCCGCAGTATCGGCGCACCAAACTTGAGAATAACTGATGAAAAATAGTTGTCTGTTGGTATAATTCAGATTCGGCAGCTTTTCTCTTTCCAGTTCCTGGTTTGTGCGTGCTCTGTCACCATACCATCTGCGATAGGCCTGGTAGGCCAATAGGATGCCAGCATTATCGGCTGCATTTTCTTCTTGTGACTTATCCTGCGGCAGACGTTCACCACCCCACGTGTAGTTGTGGTATTGATTGTACAGACATTGTCTGCGCTCATTGAAATCGTTTTCAATGTCTTCTTTCCACTCACCCATATTGTCTCCCATTTTGTTGAAATGACGTCCTTCGCCACTAAATCCGTGAAGTACTTCATGAGACAGCAGAAAACCCAAGTGACCATAATTATAGGCATTGGGATACATCGTGGACGACATGAAATCTGATGTTAGTGAAGACATGGGAATAACGATGGTATTTGAGTTGGGCAAATAAAACGGCGAATCTAAGCCCAAGTTGATATCTGTATACTGGATAGTCCCATTTATTGCGGCATTCTCTTTTATCGTTTTGAAGGCTTTTAAAGACATTAGGTTTCCCAAATAATCCGAACGATTTATATGTAACTGGCCATACTCTTTAGCGAAATCCCTTTCCTTATATGACGGTATCTCCAATTTGACTCCATGTAATTTCTCCAAAGCATATTCTCGAGACTCATCGTCAAACCAATTGAGTTCACTGGACTCTAAGATCATTTGCAGGTTCAATTTGATGTCTTGCCACATGTTTTCAATAACTTGTTGTTTTTGTGTTAGCTTGTCGTCTCGGTAAAACATGTAACTGACAATATCAGCAAAATTCTCTTTAGTTTTTTCGACACATATGTCTGTCCTCTCGGTCTGTAAAACATAGAGTTGTGTCACGAAGTTGTAGAGTACACTTAACGATATATAGTTTGCCACCACCTCTTTGGGAGTCGTTTTCATAATCTCAATCAGACTTTCCAGATAGCCGGGATTGGTGAAAACTACCTCACCGCTGGGTATGTAACCGAATGATATATTCATGAGTCGATTCATATCAAACTTGGGGTAATATTTGTCGTGAATTTCTTGCACAGTCATCGTCTGCGACTCACTGTTGTCATTTGTACTGGCCTCCGACAAAGTTTCATCGAAATTAAGGATTTCGTCCACAATCCGATCGGCCTCGTCACTATCAACATCCAAATACTTAGTTAAAATAATGGAAAATGTCAACTGAGCAAAATAATTAGATTCAGTTAAATCATTTGGTAAATTGTTATCTGATATATGTATGTCATATGACGTATGATCGCGTTTATTGAGAAAGATCTCAGGGCCAAAAATTATCTGCATATCATATTTGTAGTAAATTTCTGCCACTGACTGTAACCAATCGAAGTCATCTTCACGCCAATCATCGCCAACTAAGGCGGGCATTTGGGCAAACTCATTTGCCAACTTTTTCATGGTGACCTTCAAATCAACACTATCCTTTCTAAAGTTTAGACATGAATGATAAAAATCCTTCATTTTACGTTCAGGTTGTGAATCCGTTTCATCAACAGTTTGCAACCGCTGAAGGAGTTTGCGATCGAAATTCTCGAAATCCATATTAAAAGCACCCGTATGCGCGACACTTGAATTGGCTGGATAATGTGTTTTCCAATTACCGCAGGCAAATTCGAAAAAATTCTCACAAGGATCGGCGGTCTCATTCATATACCTGCGCATTTCCTCCGATATGGCATGGCGAACGGCTTCCAAGCTGTTGGAAGCATTTAACTCTACCGGCAATGATTGGAATCCCCGTAAAGCACATACTATGAGGACAAATAGTATTATCCGATTTGGCATTGCGAATGACTATTTCAAAATTCAAATTCAATATTTAAACAGATCACTTTTGAGACCGAGTGTTTTGAACTTGATAACGGAACTAAAATTGAATTGCCTCAAGTACGCGTATTTATTCGCAAATGTCTGCAATGAATTATGTTTTGCAGAGATTAAAATTTCAATTCAAATGTTATCAGTAAAATTAACTAAACGGGGCAAAAGATGAACTGAGCCGACCAAGCGGTACACTTCACCAACGGTATTTGGTGTAAAACCCTCCCTCCAAAAAAATGAACCTTAAACTCTTACCTGTTTCCCTTAACATTCCTTGACGGAAGAGACGGGGAATTTCTCTCGAATCGCTGAGCTGTGTACGATATAATTTGTATACACACTGACCGGGACCTACTGTTTACATGGCTTAGAGATTACTCTCTTACTCGTAAAGTCGCCAACATTTACGAGGCGGAAACAGCCGCTGAAAAATGTTTGAACTCGGGTTCTTCTGTGTGATAGTCGCACACACTAACTACCACACCACGGCCGTCCTTAAACTCACCTTTTAAAAAAAGATCATTCATATTCCTGGCAAATCAAAATCAAACCTGATATCTTTAATAAAAAAATTTTAAATTTATATTTTCCAAAAAGAAAATTGGAATGCACGATCAAAATTAGTGAACTGCCTTCCGTGTAGGGGACCGACGAATATTATATAAATACTATTGCCTCAAAGCATAGATTTCAATTGAAAATATATTTTTTTACCAATGCACCGTGGTTCAGAATCGACTTCCTTCGGAATGAATAATTCGTAAGGCCCCTTTTCCCCAACTCGAATATAATTAAACAAACACACTGTCTGGATTTGATTTTCACAATATTTTCTAATCCAAAAAGTTACCTCGAACAAATGCTGAACCTTCCTATTCAAACCGATCTTCCTATTCATAGATTTAAAACAGCTTTGTTATAAAAAAATGTATGAAAATACAAAAAAAATGTTCACACATTTTTCTTAAACAAAGTTTTGTAAAGCTGGGACCTAATCACGGCATCCGTTATCGACAGTTATCGATCGTAACATCATCGTATTTTGGATCACGGCAGTCGTTTTGGACAAATTATTTTTGAGAAATCTGTCGACAGCTCAGGTGCTATCCGACGTAAAATTATAATAAACTAAGAAAAATTTCGATGGGAAGCTGTGATCCAAGGAAGTCAAAGTATCTACAATTATTTATACACGAAAATGTTGTCGATAATGGATGTCATTATTAAGCCCCTGATTTAAATGTTTATGAATACCGGGGTATTTAAAAAATTAGGTAAAAAAGGGAATTTTTACAAATAAAAAGAAAAAATGGTTATTGAATTTTGACCAATGCCAATCGATTGGCAAACACTGTGCAGCATTTATAAGATGACGTTCTCGCAAGCAAAATATGTCCAATTTTTTTATCAGCAGCATAGTTTGCCACAAAATAAAATTGAAATTCATAGGATCGGATCGTTAAGGTTATCTGGGATGTTGTGAGATTCATTTCACAATCATATATGCGTATTCCGATCTGGAGAGCATAAATTGCTAAGCGTCATATGAGATGTTGAGACTTCTTTTTTAGCAACACTGTGGATCCTAAGGAAGGTTTACGACTTTCATAAAATAATATTTTTCTTAAATATTTGCTTACTAATTTTTATTAGCTTTGCAGGACAAAAAAAAACTCATAAATGGCCCAGACCATTAAGGCCTTAAACATATAATCACTTTAAAAGAACGCCATGGAAAAGCTGCAGAAAAAAAAATGATATGTCATTCATCATTAAGTGAGGCCGACATTTGAACAAGATGAATTGATTGACAAGATAAATTGTTTGACAAGATGAATTTGATTGGTTACAGACGATCACCTCCGCTTACATATGAACTGGGCCGATTATTTAGTTATCACGAGAAAGGACAACGAGCCAGTGACAATAAATCTTATTTAGAATTTATTTTTGCCGATTTATGTGGCGCTCTAAAATTCCATCGTGATTCTCATATCTTCACTAGCATCATATCATCCTCTTTGTATGGAAATGATTTTAATTGGGAATGATTTCGGTGTTCTCAAATCTTACGATGCGCTTCATGGATTTAGGATCTGAATTATACTCAAAGTTTTGATACTACGTGTAAGAACTTCAGCAGCTTCATATATTGTCAACCCGTTCTATTAACCCAAGCCTTCTAAAGTTTGGACATCAGATATTTCATCGATGTTTATCACCCAATCTGAACAAAATGGGCGTCGTTGGAAAGGACATATAATTGTGTATCTATGGCTTTGGAAGGCCGTGACTCGGGAACTATGGGTTCCGACAAAAAAAAAATATGTTTTTTTTTTCGCCTCAGATCAAAAACTTCAACCATTGGTATAAATTTGAACAAAATCTGAGATATGTTCCTATTGGAAATTATCTACATGGAATTCGATTCGAAATATTGGTCAGTACAGAAAATGTACAATGTCCCAGCCATATCGGCGGCATAATACTCAAAATTATCGGTTTCCTTCTCATACCACTTAATTTTTCGTACGTCGGAATAGTCGATTTTTCTGGCCGGATGTTTGGACTTTTGACTTTAATAACAAGAAGTTTTCGAATTTTAATGATCAAATAAGACAGCTGATAGCCAGCGACATCGTTGACTTTGAGAACATTTTATGGGAAGACAATCGGAAAGACAACGAATTCAGCAATTATGTCTGTCGAGAATAGTTTTCGATGCATTGAAACTAGTTAACATTTCATACCCACAGATATGGGTGCACAGACCATTTTATACAAAGACGCCCTAAATAGTTTGGTAAATATTTCCAGTATTGTCAGAATTTTCTCTGATCAACTTTGTAAAACTGACAAATGGTGCCATGCGTATTACTGACATCTAGAGGATGCTTCCGAACGAAAACGGTATGTTGTATCTTCTTAATATATATTTACCCTCGACACTGATTCACTGACTCTGTCACGCAGTACGTAGGAATTTAAATAGGCATTCTATAATTTTCTATAAATAATAATAATAAAAAAAATAATATTTTTTTTTGTACAGAAATTGTGTTTTCCCCAAATTTTTTTTTTACCAAATTTTTTTTTTACAAAATTTTTTTTTTTACAAATTTTTTTTTTCAACAAATTTTTTTTTTGTTACAAATTTTTTTTTTTTTTACAGATTTTTTTTTTTCCAAATTTTTTTTTTTTCAACAAAATTTTTTTTTTCCACAAAATTTTTTTTTTCAACAAAATTTTTTTTTTCACCAAAAATGTTTTTTTGAACAAAAATTTTTTTCTTCAAGAAAAAATTTTGTTTTCAACAGAATTTTTTTTCCATATTTCAACGGGCGCCATGGGCGCATTACAACTTACTAGTTGTAGATAATGTCCATAAGTAAAATACCTGATGGAGATTTCCGTCATGTTTCCCATGCATTTCTCGTCCCTACATCCTGCAGCGTTGTGCCCTGGTCAGCTTTCTCCGTCAGTCTGTATTATCTTACTAACACTTGTCATCATAACAAGGAATTCGTGGAAGCGGTTTTCGGTTGTGTGACTCACTGTATTCGTAATTGACTCGTAATTGAGCTTTATGGCTACTTTACAATCAAAAATAAGTGCACAAAAGACAGGTTGGATTTGAAAATGCTCCGGAAAAAAGGTTGACGTGGGAAAACTTGTGCAGTGTAGCACACAACCTCGTATACATCCTAATGTCCAATCGCCAGGTTGGTCAACGAAAACCACCCTCTATTTGGTTAACTTTTACAACAACGAATTATATAGTTTCTTTATAGCTGCAAATTATAACTTCACATATGTAAGTGGCCAATCCAAATAACACTCATGGCTTCTACTTATGTGTTTTGTCGACTAACATCATTTTCTTCGTAATTCACTTTCGAAATAAGCGTTTCAATATCGCCGCCAAAGTTAAGTAATTCAATATGTTTATTATCTGTCTACCTCGTTCTATGAACAATTATGTGTAACAGCAAGAACAACAACAACAGTATGATTATAATTTGTATGTCATTCTTTGGTGCTGGTAAGATGTTATTACAAACTACTGTGCCGGTACGAGAGCTTGGCTGTAATATGACTTTACCAAAAACATCACCACCAACAGCCGTCAGCCACCACCAAACATTTACATCGTCGTTGTCGTCGTTGCCGCCACCACCACCGCCGCCGTCATCATCTGATGTTTATTCATATTATGACCTAATTTGATATTAATTGTGTAATTAAATGCCAAAAGCATTACGAACATTAAATGAAAATGTATACAACACTAAAACTGATGTTTTCTTTCCTCTCGTTTTTTTTTTTTGTTTGTACTCGTGGCCGCCTATAAACATTAAATAAAATGTATATCAGTCGTATTTTAAATGGGGCAGGCAAAAGTGAAAAATAAACAAAATATGACCGATGCGAAAAAAAAGATACTATTGTGTATATGTGAATAGCTTCAGATATGATTAATAAGTCTGCAAAACATGAGGTTGGCTGCGCATGCGATGTTTATCTTAGACCGCAATGGAAGCGTTTACCCAGCGAACGACTTGAGTTAAATACAGTAACCGATACAGTGAGTATGGAACTTGGTTCTGTTACAAAATGGGTCTAATATGAGGAACCCAATGAATAAAAGGCGACTCGAGGCCACTCAATGTTTGAAATAGATAATGTAAACTTATACCCGTACACTCACCAAAATCGTGTAATGCTAACTACTCATTACTAGCATTAGCTGATAATAGCAACTCATTTAATTACTCTACTATACAAAATAATTAGGGTGACCAAACAAAATGATTATGAGAGCTTATTGGGTAAAGTATTTTTGAGAATTTTTTCAGATTTTTTGGAAACGTTTTAGTTGTCCCCCAAACCGGTTTTTTTTGCGAAAAATTTGGTTTTCTGAGTTTATCGTTTTTCCCAGCACAAGTTGGTCAATAAAAAGCATTTTTAATGTCGTTGAGTCATCATTTCAAAAGAAAAATGTTCGAGCTTTAATTTGATGTATATAAATCATAAGTTCTGTAAGTTTTTTTGCCCGTTTAACTGTCACATATAAATTTTGTTTAGGAAATTTTACATGAACCACAAAAAAATTACATTACTTTGAACATTTTCATGAAAGTGTAAAACACTAAAGATGCAGTTTTAAAGCTGGAAAATTTTTAAATAATTTAAAAACCTAATAATAGCATATTTGAATCAATTATATCAACATGACAATCTTCATCTGTTTGAATTTTGATTTTTAGTTACGTCTACAATTTAAAACTTTTGTGTAGCCCTAAATACCAGCGACTTTACGAGTAAGAGGGTAATCGCTATGTCATGACGAATTTTCAAGAAAAAGCATGTGTCACATATAGGTGGCGCCACTAGTAAACTTTAACAACGTGTTAAATCTCAAGATTCTTAATGCGAATTTTTCGCTTTATCTCTCTTTATCATTCTTATCCATAAAATGTCTCTACTTTTTGATTTCGGGATGTGTAAAGGAAAAAAGCTACAAGTATGAAGCCGCAGCTTTGCTTAAACGTGTTCCGCAAAACTATATTTTTAAAAGAATACAGCACAGTCGGGGGGAATGTCAAGTTTTATAGAAATCGTAATTGTCGGACGTAATTGTCAAATGAATCCTTGAACTTTGAAAAAACAAATTACGAAAATTGTTGTGAATAAAGAGTCAGGCTTGTAACAACTTAACACTTCACATATAGTTGAGTTGTTAATCATCATGGCAGAATATGACATGACATATAGATGGCAAAGGTCTGATACTAATATGATGAGAGATTTTTTTTAAAGAGAACGATTCTCTGTTGATTGAAAAATATCTGAAAAATCAGAATTATATGATTTTTAATACAGTGCTAGTGCTCGAAGACCACTATTTCATAACATGTCGTTTTCAAATATAACTCTTTACCCCCAAGTACTTACTTTACTTATTTCCCTCAACAACATTGAACAAAGAAATGAACGCATCGCTTGAGCCTAAGCGTGATACCGATACTGGCAGACAAAGAGAAATACCTAATCCAATGAAGAGAGACATTTAAAACCAGCTATACGATTTTGAGTACATTATAGCTTTTGTTTTGAGATTTTCGCTCTTCACTAAATATGTGTGATAACCTTTATCCCTGTGTTTTTTGTTTTTTTTGGAAGTTGCCAGAAAAATATACACGCTCTACTGATAATTCATTCTCGATGGTGATCTCAGTTCTCGACTTACTTCTAAAGCGGACGGTATTCGAAACACTAGAAAAGAACCGTCAAAATGCTGGCCGCCGTTTTGATAAGGGCTTCCGTGTTCGTTGTGATACTGCTAGAGATTAGTCAAGCTTCAACAGTTCCTTTCGGTGGGGCAAACGCCGATTACTTGGAGAGCATTGTGCGTTATGCCAAAGCAGCGGAAATGCGCAACTATTTGAAAGAATCACATGATCCCTGTAACAATTTTTACGATTTTGCTTGTGGCAATTATTATAGAATCAATCCGCCATATCGCCATCCATTCATTGTTAATACCTTCCAAACGATATCGAATGCCTTGAACCGTAAAATTGCGACAGTGCTAAAGTCCAGGTCAACGAATGATACGCTGGCCGATGGAAAAGTGAAGAATTTCTACGAATCGTGTATGAATTTGTCCATATTGAAGCACACCTATGAGGATAAATTGAAAGAAATCATTGCCGAGTTCGGTCGCATGCCGGCCCTGGAAGAGGCGGGCAACTGGCGGGACAGTGACTTTGACTGGCTGAAGACAGTCGCGGAGATATTCTACAAATATCAGATACGCATTATTATGGGCTATCACATAGAAGCAGACAATGCCAACAATACGGTGAATCGCTTACATATACGTTTGCAGGATTTTCCCTTTGAATCGCCATCGGTGTACACGGAGCCGACAAACGAAGTGTATCGGCTGATGCGCAAAGCGTCCATAGCCAACAATTTGAGGAAATTCTTTGGTCTTGAGACGACATTGGCCGATCGAACTGCCAAAGAGATTTTCGATTTTGAAACTCATTTGAATGCCGGCAACGGTAGTGCCACCGATGACGAGGAGAACACCGAAGACGACGGAATGACTCTCTTGAAGCCCATCACCGTTGACGAAATTCACAATAAATACTATCCCGATTTAGATATTAAGAGGCTGCTGAATATATCTTTAGGTTCGGTTCCCTCTGTCCTTGTGTACGATCTAATCGAAGATCAGGCCGGTCATATAATTAGCGCCTTAAAGGAGACCCCCAAACGCATAGTGGCCAATTATATATTCTATTATTTGGTGGAAGATTTCATGCTTGCGCAGCCCAAGACAAAGGACGAACTGGAAGTAGTGTGTGTTAAAATGGCAAAACAACATTTTGCCAATATCTTGGACAGCATGGTCTACCGTATGTACACCACCCATCAAACGGAAGAGGATGTCATGAGCATGTGGCAAACCATCAAGTCAACCTTCAAAAACCTTCTGGACTCAGGCAATTTTCTGTGGATGCGAACGGCAACACGTCAATATGCCAAGCAGAAACTGAAAACGATGAGAATGGAAATTAACTCATATCAACACATCGATTTCACCAAGGAATTTGCCGAATTGACACTTAATCGACACGATTATTTGCAGAATGTCCAGTCGATATTGAGGCTGAATGCCATCAAGTCGCGAGCCAAGTTATACGAAGCTCCCGTGCCCTACGATGATTCGGACATGTCATTCACACCAGCCTACATTCTCACCGAGAATCTCATTAAAGTTCCCGTGTCCATGCTACAGCCGTATTATCTCTGGTCCAGCTCCTATCCGCAAGCCCTCAAATTTGCCACTTTGGGCTTCTTGATATCGCACGAACTAATACATGGCTTCGATGAGGAAGGTCGTGCATTTGATATTGCGGGCAACAATCGTGAGTGGTGGGACAAGGACTCCAGTACATATTTTAAGGATCGCACGGAATGTTTTAGCCAGCAGTACCAAAACTACGTGTACGATGATCGTAATCTGCCCAAAATGGAGTCACAATCGGAAAATATAGCCGATAATGGTGGCATTCGGCTGGCCTATGCGGCTTATGTCAACTGGTATGAGGAGTCATTGCTACAGAACAGGAGTATGGAACTGGAAACTATGCCACGGTTAAATTACACCAGCAAACAGTTGTTCTTCATTGGATATGGCCAACTGTGGTGCAGTTCCACTCATCCGATTTTGCGTAATTATGTGACATCTGTCGATGAACATGTTCCGGAAAAATTCCGTGTCATTGGTACATTATCGAATCTATACGAATTCTCCGAGGTCTTCCAGTGTACCAGTGTCAGTGGCATGAATCCCCTTAAGAAGTGTATCATTTATTAGAGCCCCAGCTTGGGTTTAAAATTCAAAAAGGTGTTAGGAATTAGAATAAATCAAAAAAAAATCTCAATCGATATGTTTAATATTTGGGACTGGTCTATGGTAAGTAGGGGGCAATTACGATAAACTACAAAATGCTTACCTCCCCAAGGGGTATTGAACTTAAAGTTGGAGGACAGATTATTTTAATATAACTTGGGGTCGAAGCAGCAGGCGGACTGCGCTATAAAAAAATTAATGTTTTATAATTACGGCTATATGGTTTTTTATTTATCTCGGAAGGAAAAGACAATCTAGAGAAAGGGCGACCTGCGCTGAATTACTTTCTTTAATTTGCGATCGTTTGAAAATATTATTCAGACAGGTTCGTAAAGCACTTTAAAATTTTAAAAAGAATGACGACCACCTTTTCCGGGTTAAAAAAAAATTGTCTATATATGAGACAACGATTTGCAAATCGACGGTATCCAAAAAAAAATCGACATCATTTCTAGGAAAAACTCTATGAGAATTATCATCAAAGCTTCCAACGGTTAAATAAATAGATTCTTGAGGACATGCTTCTCAAACAGATTTCTCAGGGTTCGAGAAATGAGTTAGATATGCAGTTCAATTTGGAAAGACAAGAGCTATCTGTAGTACCATGTATACCACTGTTGAACGTGGTACAGGGCTATATTTTCAATAAGGAACATTTTAATGTCCACAACAAAAATACTTTGTTTTTATTTAAATTATATTTTTTTTATAATTTTTTGGGATATTACGATTCACTGTTAACAACTTCACTGGAAATTATTATTACTTTTTGGAAATGATGGTTATAGTCGTTTTAGAATTCCCAAATGGCTTTAAGCAGGAGGCTGTAGCGTACAATTACTGAAAGATTGGAGATATCTTCCCTTTTCTATTCTTTTATAGAATGTTACGTACGTATGTAGGGCTCCAACAATCCAATTTTAGACCAAACTAATAAAGAAATACCCATTTGAGATTAAAGAACATGATAGTCGGGATCCATTTAATATGTCTTTGAAACATGGGTTCAGTAGGACTTTTACTCAAATTGGTCGTGATGGACATATAACACTGATTACACAGGCCAACACTCAATTTGCTTCTTTGAATTTATTAACTGATTCTAGTTAATTTGGGTGCGCTGAATTCAAATCTGTAATCAGTTTGTCTCTATCAGCTCTACTTTTCATGATATAGCATTATTCCCAAATTTTTTAAAGTATTTAAAAACTAAAACTTTTCCATAGGAATTTAATAAAAAATAAGGAGAAGTAAAACTGTTTTATACAGATTTATTGAAATAAAAAAAATTCTCACAAAGAATTAAAAATATAATATAAATATAATTCTAGTTACAGGATGTAAAGCTTCTTTTATGAGACATTCTGGAATGAACAGCCGGATTAGAGTCTCTTTGTAAATTCCAACAGTAGTCTGCCATCATATGTGTATCCCACCTTCCCTGGTACCGATTCTCCATAATTTTGATATCTTGGTGAAACCTTTCTCCTTGTTCTTCGCTTAAATTACCCAAATTTTCGGGAAATCGGTCCAAGTGACTGAGCAAATAATGGATTTTAATGCTCATGTTGCAGCCAAGGTCTCTGAACTTATCCAGCATATTCTCCACTAATTGAACATAATTTGAAGCTTTATTATTTCCCAAGAAATTTTTTATAACTTGCACGAATGATGCCCACGCTTTTCGTTCAGTTTCGGTCATTGACTTATCAAAATCGTTGTCATTCATAAACTGCCTTATTTGGGGACCGTCAAAAACTCCTGCTCTAATCTTATCTGTACTTAGATTAGGCATTTTGCTGCAAATATATGCAAAACATTCCCCATCACGATTCAGAGCCTTAACAAACTGCTTCATGAGTCCTAATTTGATGTGCAACGGTGGTAGGACGATCTTTTCACGTGGAACTAAAGCTTCATTTGCAATATTTTTATCGCCAACAATCATTTTTTCTCTCGTAGGCCAATATTTTTGCCGCCAATGTTGTTGCTTGGATCTGCTATCCCAGAGACACAAAAAGCAAGGGTACTTAGTATAACCACTCTGTTGTCCAAGAAGAAAATTGACCATTTTAAGATCAACACAAATGATCCATTGGTGGTCTTGGTATTTTATCTTTTTCATCACTATTGCAATGTTGTTATATTCTTCTTTCATTGTTGTGGAGTGCGCAATTGGAATTGATGCATACACATTACCATTGTGCAATAAGACGCACTTCAAACTTCTCTTGGAACTGTCCACGAAGAGGCGCCAATCGCTAGGTAGATACTTGGATAGCCCCATTTCCTGCATAAGACCATTTACATTATTACAAAACACCAGATTGTCTTCCTTAGTAAAAAATGGTGAAAAAGCTTTATCCCTAGTGCGGTAATATGTTATTTTTGTTCCACGTTCTAAAATTTTTTTATCATTTAACCTCGAAGCTAACACTTCAGACGCTTCTTTTGATAAGGCCAAATCTCGAATTAAGTTATTCAGCTCGCATTGATTAAAACGTTGAGGAATAGTTTCTGTGTCTTCGAAAACACTGTCGCAATCATTAGCGGTATTATCTTCAAACTCCGAACTCAGCTCTGAAGAATCATTCAGTTTTGGAATGGGAACATCTTCGGAATGGGGAATTGGACGGCGCGCTGACGGTAAATCGGGATACTGCCATTTATTTCGATTTTTCCTATTAATACCAGCAATACTAACTAAACAGAAGTAACAGTCGTCCAAATGATTTCTGGGCTCTCTCCAAACCATCGGCACACCAAACTTAAGTCTATTTCGTTTTCCTTGTGTGAACTGTCGCAAATTTACACAGCAAGTATTGCACACAATGTGTGGAGCCCAGCTTTTATCTTGGTCACCAAGATGAAGTCCAAAGTAATCTAAATACAATTTTTTAACACATTCCGAAATAGGTTTTATGTTTTCTTTAAAGGTGTATTCTCCACAAATATAACAAAATGTGTCAGCGTAATTTTTACACCGTCTTCTACTGGAAGTCATTTCTATTTAGATCAACACTTTTTTAACAAACTTTGTTAACTGCAATAAACCACTTATTACAAGCAACTAACTTCCGATATGCAATTGGAGTGCAAAAAGAAAAAATAACGTTGTACAAATAAAATTCCCGTTAATCAGCTAGCAGTTACACAAAAAATAACACTCTATCAAACTGGAAAAAAAAGTACACAGTAGGCCGCGTCAGAGACGCGGCCGCTAAATTTAAACGTAGAATACGGTGAAACGCAAGGTGAAGAAATAAAAGTCTTATAGGATAAGAGCATAACAATTCAGTTACTCTTACGCTTAATGTTCGCATAACGCTGTTGTACCGTACAGATTACCATGTAAGACAACTCTTTCTCTGGCTTTAATATAGTAGAAATGTAATTGATGTTATGGATTAACTTTTAATGTCAATTTACAGAAATCGTCAATCACAAAATATACATAAATACATACATACAGATGGTCATAATTGGAGGTCATAAGTGGAGGGTATAAAATGCTATATCATGAAAAGTAGAGCTGATAGAGACAAACTGATTACAGATTTGAATTCAGCGCACCCAAAATAACTAGAATCAGTTGATAAATTCAAAGAAGCAAAAATCTTTTTTAATTTTGTTGGGCTGTGTTATCCATGACGATCCTAGGGCAGCGTGGACCCATTAGTGGTTCGTTTATTGCACGGACGCAATGACTGCTTCTATTTCTTTTTCAGAGTATTGAAGATATTTTGCAGAGATTTTAGTAAAAGTGTACTTGTAATATTAAAATAGGCATTTATAAGAAGCGGTTTATTTAACAAAAAAAAACGTTTTTCATTAAAACCGTGTTATTGAATACAATTGTTATCGATAGCACTTGTAATATTAAAATACGCTTTTATAAGAAGCTGTTTTTTTTTTAAAGAATCAGTTTTCGAATCCTATTGTTACCGATAGCACTTGTAAAATTAAAAAGAATCGGTTTTCATTAAAACCGGTTTTTTAAAACCCAGTTTTCGAATCCAATTATAACCGAGAGCACTTGTAAAATTAAAATACGCATTTATAAGAAGCGGTTTTTTTTTAAAGAATCAGTTTTCAGTAAAACCGTTTTATCGAATCCAATTGTTATCGATAGCACTTGTAAAATTAAAATACGCATTTATAAGAAGCAGTTTATTTAAAAAGAATCGGTTTTCATTAAAACCAGTTTTTTAAAACCCAGTTTTCGAATCCACTTGTTACCGAGAGCCCTTCGAAAATTAGAATACGCATCTGCATCGCCTATGTCTTATTTATTTTTCTTTGTTTTTTTTACTCGCATAATCAAAAGTTTTACTGGGTTTGAAAATGTATTTACAGAATACACAAATTGCACTTTTGCATTTTGTGTCAACTTAAGCAGATGTTCGACAACATTTTGCACGAATACACAGATAACAAACATACATTAAGTGTTTCTGTATGAGTGTCTGTATGGTGGCAACGAAAGTAATTCAATCGTTATGTAAAATTATATGTAAAATATGTTTTCAAAATTCGAGCATTCCCTCAGCAACAACAAATAACTGATAACAACTTGAACGATATGGTCAACAAACATCAGGCACAACAACATCATTAAGTTAAGCCAATATAAGCAGAGCATTACGGAACGGCTCGGGGTAAGTCTGAAATTGAATGGTATGTTTTGGATGAGTTGACGGTTTTAGTTTGAAAAAAAAACAACATTCTAGTCAGATGCGACTAGAATGTTGCTGCCGTTGTCATTTGGTCTCGTGTTGTTATTGTTGTTGCTGCTGTATTATTGTTAATACCATGAGCCTCAATAAATTAGTCAATACTTCAATGGACAGCAAACAGAGCTTGTGCCTTCTACAAACAGCTGCCTCCGGGGAAGTTCAACATCAAACTAAGCTCTTCTTCGGAAGGAATGAAGGGCGGTGGCAGTAGGTGGCGTTGTAGGCGTAGTAGGCACTGTTGTACTTATGCTGCCTGAAAGTAAATTGCGGCGGCAGTCACGTTGTATGTGGGAACAAACAAAAGTCATATACGTATGTGCTCGTGTCAACAAATACCATGTGTACCGCTTGGGCTGCACATTGGATATCTTGTCAGAGATACCAAAAGACATCAGCAAATATTTACATTTATGTAGGGCAATACACACACACACACACTCACGCAGTTTACCGAGTTTACAGATGTCTGCGTGTTTGGCTGAATGGGACGGATGGTTTTGTTTGTTGTCTTGCTCTGTTGGCTTAGTTGTTGATTGTTGTTACCTAGCCTTGAGCTAAAGACGTCTAGTACATTTTGCCCATAGGTTTCGGTGTCCATACACGCTATGGGTTCAACGGAAACCTAGTTAGAGAACAACAGTAAGCGTTTTGCATGTCTGACGAGAAAAATGTAGAAAATAATGTCAACCCAAATATTTTGAGAACAAAAAAAATATGATTAAAGCGCGATTTGTTATGTTAATTATAACAAATTTTAATTAATTGATGCAAGTTTCTTGACATGTATAAAAATGCGCAAAAATTGCTCTAGAGATACATTGATCTGAAATAATTCTCCGAATATCAAATTCGCCACTTGCAATGATAATGGCGTACAATGAAAATAAGTTCTATTAAATTGGTATTCTCCTATACTGAGGTAGTTAAAGGCAAAATCTCTTAAATATTAATTAATATTCTTTGGAGAGTATACAGCTTTTGTCTGTAAGTAGTAAGGCCCCATAAGTCTCAAAATTGCTTGGCAGACTTTCATTCAAACATTCAAAATTACTGCCGTAACTTCAGGTTTTTATAAATATTTAAATCCCCTTAACCATAAACAAAATATTGCCCCCCAACTAATGATCCTTTAATGTGATTTTCAATTTATTTTTCCATATTGTTGGCTCATAAAAATCATACCAGGGAGTGGAAAATGTACCAAAAAAAATAAATGTATGCTAATAAGGCCGATAGAGGAAGACAGCCAATTGAAGACAACCCAGTAAACATTAAATTAACCTAATTTTATGTAATCGTACCAGAGAATATAAATAAACTGAAGAAAATAAGTATTGCAAAAATATGCAAAAACAATTTCCGTTTCCAACAAACCGAACGAAACAGAACGCTCAAGGCAATTCAGGCCAACAACCAAAAAAAAAAGAACTAAAAGACAGGGAAGTGGAAAAAACGGATGCGTAAGGACACTCTAAACAAATCCGGTTACGGGTATAACAGAACAAACAACAACAGTCAACGAATGCGAATTTTAATATACAATAAAACATGCTATTGAAACAAATTCCAGGACAAAGGACAAACTCACAAGGTGAAGGGGGAAAACCCAGTACTCACACTTAGCAAAAACCAAAGTCAATAAAGGGGATGAAAACAGGTCCTGTGAAACGAAATCCCTTCTCAAGGATACCACCAACAGAGCCAGAACAAAACCAAAAAAAAAACAATAACAGCAGACTGTCTTCCTCTTGCTCCCAGTGCTCATAGGACTGGGCATACCAAATGCCGGGCATTAGTTATAAAAACTTTTATGGTTTCATCAAATGTTAATCTGTTCGTTGGTTCTTTTACAATTTTTTGGGGTGCTCTAAGGTTATAAACTTTAAATACTCACACCCCGAAACAATGCGTGCTTGGTATCATTTTATTCAAGTTCTTCATCTTTGTTTTATTCACCAAACAAAACGGAAAATGAAAATGAAAAGAAAGAACTCACTAAGTCCTTGTGGCTGTTTCTTGTTTAAGAAGACTTGGGAGGGGAGGAAATGGTAGGCCTGACCAAGTCGTGGCATTTGAAGGTAACTCAGCAATTTTTGGATTTATTGTTATTGGCCTTAATAAACAAACAGCAGCAACAGCAACAGGAACAACTTGTTGTTTGTGTCTGAGGTGAGGTTAATAAGTTTTAAAATTACTATGGAGAAGGCGGCAAGGAATCATGGAAAACAATGAAAATCCTCTAATGATTATACCAGCTAAACCGATTTGCGTCTTAAGTACTATGGAAATATTTGCGGAAATACAAATAAAAAAAAGTAAAAAAGATCAGGAGGCAGGACGCAGGACCGAGAACGAATATACAGAATTAAATCAAAGCATCATTAGGACTTATGAATGTCAACATTTGGTCTACGCATTAGAGCGGGACGAATATTATCGCTACGCTATTCCGCATGGTTTTGCCAATAAGTAGTATCAAGCCTAATGCATGTAAACAGTCATCAAGTGGGTAGACGGGTTAGAATAAGTTTTTATTCTTTCCTGAATAAAATCCAAATAAAGGATCTAAATTTGTGTGAAATAATTGCGGAATATCAAACTTGTCACATGCAATGCCGAAATTGGCAAAACAATCTTAACTAAGGCGTCTGTGGAAATTCTGCCCACTCCTCATCTACAACTTGAATTTGATGATAATTGGAACTAGATTGTTCACTAGGCCTAGATTGTTTTCTGCAAATACTTCGACGTTTGGATATTGTAACATAGCTCTGTAAAATTCATAACAGACCTCTGTAATTGACCTACCAGAGTTCTGTAAAAACAGGTGGTTTGTATCATCGCTAGGTAAATTCGTGTTTAGTTTCACGCACATACAATTATTATTGAATTACATTGAACCCGAATTAAAAAAGGAATCTATGAGATAACTCTTCTTGGTAATGAACAAAAACATTCTCTAAAATAAGGAATATTCAGCTAAAAATGTGCCGGATGTTCAAAGTTTTTACATAACATTGATTTAAAAATGTTAAGCCCCACAGCTGAGTTGCGGTTAGTCCCATTAAATCCCCCTTCAAGATATTAGAGGACATTTCATTCAAGTTGCAAATTTAGTTCCAAAAACTTTCGAGAATTTCCCAACGTATAAACATTGAATTACAAAACGTCGAAGATTATAGCTGGTCCATAAATGTAACCTGTGTGTCCCAACACAGTAAATCACTGAATATGCACAGGAAATTTTGTTCCGATTCGTATTGAAACGTGAATTTTCAATCTATCCACAACTTGATGTAATAAAGACAATATATTTTTTAGAATAGCTGACTTACCTTATGTAAACAATTTCATTGTCGCTGTTGGTGACTCTGCGCCAACCAGGTGGTAGATTAGCCCTAACTCCGTCTGGCTCTTGATCCTCTTTGTTGCAATTTAATCCATTTGTAGATAATTTTTTTGGTAAACTTGTTTCCACGTCTTTAACAACATTGTTGTCACTGTTATTATTGGTCGCAGCATGTTGACTGTCATTGGCAACATGTTGCAATGAGCTATCACCCGCCAAATCCAATTGCGTTTCGCGCTGTTCATGTTTCTGCTGCTGCTGCAGCGGCAACGATTTCTGTTGTTGTGGGTTTGCCACATTTTGCTGTTGTTGTGAGAATTGTTGCACATTGTGCTGTTGTTGGTTCGGCAAATGATTGCTGGCATTACTAGTGCTGTTGCTGTTGTTATTAATGTTATTGTTGCATGTTTGAAAGTTATTTGGTGTTGCCAATGCATTCGGTTTCGGACGTGGTGGCGGTCCATTGTTGTTGGGTTTATTGTTAACGGCCGGCAAAGGTTTGCGCCCTTGTTGGAAATTCTGAAACTGTTGACTCCAGTTGGTAGTGTTGTGACAGCCGCTGCCATTGCTGCTGGCAAATTTATTTGGTTGCGTATGTAATTGCGGCAGTGGTGTCATGAAATTTTGACAAGGCATCATGTTGCTGGCAAATTGGCTATTTTGATTATGAAATATTTGCTGTTGCTGCTGCTGCATTTTTAAATGCATTTGCTGCTGTTGCTGAGAGACATGGTATGGTTGTTGCTGCTGCTGTTGTTGCATTATATATGTTTGGTTCGGTGTCGGTTGTTGCATGTGTTGCTGAATATTGTAGGTAGTATGCTGTTGCTTCATTGTGTATTGTTGCATCAAATGTTGTTGTTGCTGCAAATTGTGTATTTGCGGTTGCTGCTGCTGTTGCGCTTGGGCATTTCTAGTCACAGCCCCATTCATTGTGGCATTGCTTGTTGCATTGAGTTTATGTTGCGCAGCATTTGTGGGCTGCTGCTGATGCTGTTGTGGAGTTTGATGGCCAGCGCTGGTGGCAGCCATTGTTGGGGCATAAATGTTGCCGTTAATTTATTCAAACCGTTTGGCGAGTGAGACCTGTAAAGAAAGATACACCAATTAACGCATGTCATACCAAAGAAATAATTCATGGAGAAACTCAATATATAATTTAGCTGTATTACATATTTATTGGGCAGTTTGGATGGATATTACACGAGAAAAAAATAAAAAATAAAATTTGTCAGAAAACACCCTAAAGCGAGATCTAAAACAGTCCAACAAAGGATGCCCCCATATTAATTTTAGTGTAAATGCTCAAGAGAAAGGAAATAGAGCAAGAATTTCAAAAATATACCCCACAAAGGGACATCCTTGTTCTATTTAGAACTCTCTCTGATGTGCTAACAAATTTGAAGAGAAGCATCTTAAGAATCAAAAATGTGGCCATGTGAGTCAGATCTTAAAAAAGTGTTCCCGTGGCCACCAAAGCAAAAATATATTTTAAGGACCCTAAAGCGCTTGCAAAAATAAAGAAATAAAAATATCCTTCAGGAGGATTTTTTAAACGAGGACTCGCTGTCGACATAAGGGACTGTTATTTCTTGTTTGCACACATGTATGTGTGTATTTTACTGATAATCACATAATCAGTAATCAGTCACATAATCATTCGGAATCATTATGATATTTCCTTTCGTTTACGAATAAATCTGAATATTAATATTTTAAAAAACCCAAAGCGAATAATAGGTTACCTATAGACAATCCGATCCCGATTGTTGATAGGGAACCTACAACATTTATGGGGAACCATAAAATATTGGACATCTCAAGTTAAACGCAACATCGACCAGTCCATAAAATAGAGGTCACAACTCCAGAAATGGTTCACAAATGTTAATGAAGTGGCAATGGCTGATCCATATTCTAATCAAAGAACGCATACTTCCAGATGGGTGCCGTTATTTCTTAGAGTCAATAACACACATAACGTCTGACCATTTCGCCATGTTCAAGCGATATAATTCGAATTTTGGAATTCGGTTAAGTTAAGAGTTTAGTTATGCAACGAAACCCCACAGTCAATTGCAATAGTTTCACCATTTCGAATAACTTTTTGGCAATGTTTAAGGATTTTTACATTTAGGATAAAGGACAGCGAAAAATCAAATCATGCTGAAGGCATAAGAAAACTGGAAACACGTTGTAGAAATAATTCGATGTAAATGTCGCGGTTATAAATTTAATGACGTTCAATATGAACCAATTTTTGTATTCTTACAGACGGAATAGGGATTCGCAAAAATGCTGAGACATTTTTCTATCCATGGCATAATTTTTGTATATTCTGAAATTACTTACACATTCCAAAAGAATCAGTGATATGTAGCGAAACACGGGATTGACAAAATGCAGAGAACTTTTAAATAGAAAATATTTGATTTAATTTATTTTCAACATATACAAATTGTATTCTAATTCAAATTGATTTTTGACAATATTTTTTATTAAAACATTTTCAGGGCACACTTATGCGAGCACAGACAAACAGCAAATCAGACAAGGTAATCAGGCTGGAAGAGGAAGTGCTTATTTTAACAAGTGGGGACAATATTAGAGCCGCCACACACAAACATCTTATGGACAACGTATCCCATTTAAATTTTCTGAAAGAGTTATGATCCCAAAACCTATTGACTTTTTCCGACTTGATCCCTAATTGGTGTCAAATTGCTGCATACACATGTATATGATGAAGACTAAGTTCAGCAAACTCACAACAGTTTAACAACAACAACAAAAAACACATTGACTGAAAGTGTTTGAGAGTTCCCACAACTTAATCAGCCAATAATAAATAAAGAGACATAATAAACCCTTAATTATGTACACACGGACTATAATCTTTAAAGTTCACAAATATTTTGGCACATCCACAGAAATTCCTACACAAATAATAATTTAATGCTTAAAAAAAATAAAGATCAAATATAGCGACCAATTAAGCGGTTTTGAGGACTAGGAACATTTTGTTCCACATCATCAGGTAGAAAAGAGGAAGAAAAAAAAAACAAGAATGGCAGACGGTCTTCATAACTTTTAAATAAAAAAGGCTCACTTATGACTATCTTTTGGGTCGCTTCACAATAAATTACAATTTGACACAAAGTGGGTGATGATGAGTCACTACCGCTTCTGGAGGGGGATTTCAATCAACCGCTGGAATTTTTTTTGGAATATTTTGTATTCTACAAAATTCTTTTGATCCAAACGATTTGTTCATTTTGTTATCTTCATCTGAGTCTATTTGGGATTTTTTTGTATACTCATTTCATTTCACTTAAGTTAGATTTTGTGTTAAGGAGTGGCAATTGGATGAATAAATGTATTAGTTATTCACGGACACCAGCCTGTATTTCTTTTTGTTTTGGAAACATACACACCACAGTGTCCTACTATCATGTCATGTTCCTTGTCTGCCGGCACAGTCCATTTATGGAGGATATGGGTGGATGAAGTAAGCGTGTGTGATCATTTGTTATGCCTTTTTCGAGTGTTGATCATAACATTTTAAATTGCCGGAGTTGGATGGATATGTATCATGTTTATTTCTTCCTTTTTTTACTAAGAAAGAAAAAAAGCAAAATATTACTTATCATTTGCTTTCTAGTTCCGTTTCCCTTTTTCCTTCAGCACTTCTTCCTATCCTACACAAGTGTGAGGACAATAATTTTAGTATTGGTTGTTATGATTGAGGAGTCAGTACGTGTTGACAATCTCAAGTGGTGTTTTTTTTTTGTCTGGGACTTTGTAAAGATTTCGTTGTTTCTTTGGAATTTTCAGGATCTGCCCCCATACAAAATCTTTGTCTGAGGATGGCGATGGCGCGTGTTGTTGTTATTGATTGCACTGTTTGCGATAATTCTATTTTGAAAATTGAAATGTCATTGACAGCAACTGAACCCCGATAATAACACAGTAGCCGATTGATTACCTTCATTAGGGATAATTATAATTAAATGATGGGTAACAGCAGGAATAATTGCCACGAGTACAAATGTGTGGGTTCTATTGTGATTTGTTATGGAAATGTTTGGGGTAATTAATGATTATTGGATAAACAAAAGGTTAATAACATTACACTGAAGAAACAGAAAATAAATTGATTTTATTTGCAGTCATTTGGATGATTATTTTAGATTGTGAAGTAGACTGTAGGGTGAATTGCCATTATTTGCCACCATTACCAATCAATTGTGTATTGTGTAGGATGCATTGTGTCAGTTGTGTGGCAAGGTCACTGGTCTGGTACAAGTTGGTAAGGAGAATTCTGACGAAATCACCATTGTGGATATAAACGTGGGATGCTGTCGGAGATGATACTCATTGGAAAATTACAGGATTTAATTATAACTTGTATATTCTATGGGGGGCGCTATCCCTGGCGGCTGTTTTCACCTTGTAAATTCTGGCAACTTGACGAGTAAGAGAGTAGTCTCTAAGTCATGTGAAACTTCTCCAGAAATCATAAGTCATACGAAGCCGGATATGGACACTATGTCCCGGTCAGTGAGTACACACTTGGTCGCACGAAGTCTATGTGTAGGACATTTTTTTTTTTTTGCATTTTTACATTTCCAGGCGACGTATTTGATTTCTTTGGAATTGTTTCAGACAACTGTCCTCCTAGCTTTGTCAGATGCTACTTTTTACCAGTACTTTAGTGGGACGTATTTCCATTTGACTTTTTTACAGAAGACACACCTCTCTAGAGCAATTTTTTGACAATTTTGCCATTGCAAGTGACGTATTTAATATTCTGATAATTATTGCAAGTGACGAATTAGATATTCTAAATATTATTTCAAACAAATGTTGGTTTAATATTTTTAGAACTTTGATTGCCGAGATTGTCAGATTTTAAGCTTGTAGATGATTTTCTGTGGCTTCATCTCAAACATGTTTTCAAATATGCCACCTAAAGCATCGACATGTGTAAGCGTTCACGCGGGGATTGCAAAATATCATTTGTCGTTCATAAATTGTACACTCTACAACGTATATTTCGATGGCTTAATTTAGGAAGGGCGTAAAGCGTTTTTTTAACATATTACATACTTTGGTAGACCATTATCAAATAAACATCCCACCAAAATGTTAGGACTTTGTGATCAAATATACCGGATTTATCGCCCTTTTGCAAAAGGGCGTAATCAACCCCAAAAAAAAATTAGTTTCAAAATTAATTTTTTTGCGCATTTTTATTTAAAATTGCCTTTAAACTTCTTTTATGTTTAAAGTTTTTACCTTCTCCTGTAAAGTTACGAAAATGCGAGTTAATCCATCGATTTAAAAACAAATGATTTACATTTTAGGTGTATCTTTAATTTACCTTTTAAAAAATAAACTCCAACTCGAGATACCCTTTATTTAGGTATACGATGCCTATATTATAAACACGTCTCATTGATTACATTTTTATTTTCCTAGAATTTGTAGCTAAAAAATTAACAAATTTCATTAAGTGTATGACGAAAAAATTAGATAGATTTTATTTGAAATTTTAGTTTCGTAAAATCCCTGAATTTGTTTCCATGATCAAGGCAACATTTCATTGCCATGAATAATTTCATAAACACTACGCCAATATGAAAGAAACAAAATAAATTTACAGATACAAATTCTTGAGAATCGAATCTACTCACTACTCATAATCTCACTTTATAAAATGTTTCCAAATTGAATGGAATATGGCACAAGGCCATTAAACAGACGAGTACCCTCATCGCTGACTCACTTTTATTGTTAGTTCATTGTGATAGATTAATAAGAAACCTGAAGAAGGTTAAAAATCAATAACCTATCTCACTCAATTGTTTTTCAAAAATTGAAAAATATCAATTTCACTTGATACGTATTGACGTATCAAATGTCAAATACCGCTACCAAAAACAATGCCCAAATATTAAATCAAATCAGAAGTCACCAACACTCTTCTGTATTTTGTATTGAATACAACAACGATTATCCCCTCAAAAGTGTTGGTGTTGGCTTGCTGCTCAATGACAAAGTATTTATGTATACATACCTACATATCAACATGAATACATAGTATGTTTGTCACACGTGCAAACGTGTGTAAATGTCACAATTTATTTTTTTTTTTGCTTTTATGTTTGTTTTGATTATTACCAGCGTATTAAGCAGCAAATCTGTTTTGAGGTAAACATGATGTGAAAGTAACATAACGTAACACCAGAGATGTAATGTAATGCGAGAGTAACAACAGGGCGAGAGTAATGGAAGAGAGGGGAGATGGAGGTACAACAAAACTCGCACACAACCATAAATACCGACCGTACAATATTTTGGGTATAATCGTATTAGAAGCAACACTTGACACACTTCGAAAACAAACACACTCTATTATTCGGATTGAGAGAATGGTTGAAACGCGAGAGCAAGCACTGGGATTATAAATTAATATTTTATTTATAAACATTGTTAATATGTTATTAATTACATAATTGGGTTATCCGTTTGTTTTTTTGACAGCTGTGTACAAACATTTACGGGTAAAATCAATTGATAGTCGTGTCGTTTATTGTAACAGTATGTTCTAAAAGATACGAGAGCGAAATAGAGAGTGGAAGTAAACACACTGAGCGAGTATTAGTCGCAGAGATAAAATGTATCTGAGAGAAGGTATCTCTGTGAACTTTAGCTTTCAGAGAGCGAGAGTTAAACTTATTTGTTTTTTTTTGTGGTTTGTTGTCATATTTTTTCTTCTTGCTGGTCGTTCTGTTAACACTCGTGTTGTTGTTTTTATTATTTTTCGGTGTTGTGATAAGAATGTGTGTGTGTATGTATGTATGTGCATGGTGTAGAGCTGAATGTTGGTGGAGTTGTAAAGAGTGATTGGGGGGAATGTGTTTAAAAGAAAAAACACACACACACACACAGTTTCTACACGCGAAAGTAGGTGAATGGAACAATTATAATAAAAATATACAAAATACCATAAATACTGTTCTTGCACGAAAATGAGAAAATATAAGAAAATTAACAAAAATAAACACACACCTTTAGATCGTTGCGGTTCTTCCGCTGATGTTGAGGAGGGGGACGTGGGCCGAATCGTCGATATTATTTTCGTATTGCAAGGCTTTTAGAATGTATTTGGTATGGCTTTTATGAGAAATATTAATATCTTGTGTACATTCTTATTTGCACTTTTTTATGATTTGTTTTCACTTGTTTTATATTTGTGATTTTTAGCATTGATAAGGATGGCAATTATATTCATTCACCACAAAATATTAGTATTCATGCATACATATTTGCTATTGTGTATTTTTTTTTTCTTTAATATTTTTTAAACTTTCACTTTTACACTGCTTTTCGGGTTTTGACAAATATTTTTTTTTTTTGAGTTCCTTTCTTTTAAGGTGTTGATAAGATTATTAATAATATTCTCATTTTGTTTTAAAAATTGCAGTAATGTTTTTCTATATTTTCATTTTCCTTTGGTTTTATTTATATTACTTTAGAATTTTTAAATGTTTCACTTTTTACGATTTATTTCACTTTTTCGTAGTTAATTGAAGATTATTATTTTTCTTTCATAAATTCAAAACTTATTTATGAAAATTTGTATTTATATTACACTTCGATTGCAACTTATTTGATCACCATTCTTCATATATTTTATTATTAAATTTTGTATTTCGATAAACATTTGTTTCGTGCACATTATGAATTATTTCTCAAATTTCAAATTGTATTTATTTTATTTCCATTTTAATTGTGCACCTCTTATTGAATTTTTATTAAGCATTTACAACATTTATCGATTTTGATTTTCAAACTCAAATACCGATTTGTCATTAAAACACACACAAACGCAATGCTTCGATGGAATCAATGTTCGGTATAAATTACCATTGATACGATGTGGAGCTGTGAGCTGTCATCCATTCAAAGGCCAGCAGCTGTTTTCTGTTTGTTGTTATTGTAATTCGCAACACCTTATTCACACCACACTATAGATGAGCTCTCACTCTCAGCTCTCCCCCAAAAACAAACAAAATGCAAATGTAACACACTTGCTGTTGCTGCTGCTGCTGCTGCTATTCACATATGCATGCTCATTTACACAAACATGTTAGAACACTGTGACAGTTGTAAAATCTGTTGTCATTGATTTTGTTGTTGTTGTTGTCCCCCAGTGATACCGCTAGTTGGCTACGACGACGTTGACGCTTAAGATGACGTTGATGGTTTGTTATGTTGTTGAATGACCTCAATACGCACAAAGGCAAACAAACACTCACTGTGAAAAATTATTGCTTTCTTTTCTTTCTGAAATATTCATTCATACAGCTTTATGTAAACATTATATATTTCGCTTTTTCACTTCTGAAAATTTCGAGCAAGCTTTTCTTTTTTTTTCACGAAATATTATTGATTTTCTTTTCAGGCCATTCCACCAAATATTTATTTCACATTTTGCCTTTCGCTTCTTCTTATTATTATTATTATTTATTTATTTCATTTTAATTGAATTGATTTCAAATAACGCAAAACAAAAAAGCTCAACAATGTTTGCTTAAAAACACTGGCACACACTCGTATGTACGTACACACAAACACCACAAGAAATTAATTAGATTTTCGCACTTCTCACACCGCTCCACTCACATTGACTTTACACAATACGAATGTTGTCGCCCCAACGTAGAATCCTCTCGCACACAATTATTTCGATAACACCGCCGAATGACGATGACATACACACACGAAATTATTTTACACTTTTTTTCATGCAGATACATTTGCTTCTTCTTTCGCACACACTTCTTGCTTTTCTTGCATATAATTATTTATTGCTCTTTGCTTCAATTACTCTCCGAAAACAAACTTTTTTTTGTTAAATTTTCTTCTTTTCTAACTCCAAATTATTTCACACACACAAAGGCAATAGATTTTCTTTTATTTTTCCTTTTCAACTTCCACGTTGAACTATTTTCTTCTTCTTTTTTTTTCTTACTTCACATCTGATAGATAGTAAAAAAAAACAACAACAAATTAAAAACACACTTTAATATTGTCGACCGTCCGCTTTCATGCACGTAACAAACCGCACATTAACGAACTCACTGCGAGAATGACTAAAGTGTTAAGAGAGCACTAATACAAGTGGACAGTGTTGTTAAATTGGACCCACTGCAGTGTAGTCCCCTTTTAAGCAACTGTGTACCTGAATTCGTACAACAGCAACATATGTTTGGGTCGCGGTAACAGTGGGAGCTGTGTTTAGTGTGGATACTGTTGGGGGTTGAACAGAAATGTTTTTACAGTTATACTAACAGCATTCCAATTGGAATGTTGCTGAAGTAAGTTAGTACACTATTTATATACAAATGTTTATAACAGAAATGTTGCTGCTACATGTTAATATACCATAATCATATCCCCCTTTTTCCGGTAATTTTTTTACTGGTACTTGTTCCACAAATACGAAATAAATATTATCGGGTATGTACAATTTTATATTTCCCCATATCTGGCTTTTCACGCAATCCGTTTTATGGCTTTCTAAGACGTTTACGTTTATTGTGGTGGAAGAAAATCAATGATCAAAGCGTCGTATTTCAACAGAGTGCTGCTCCGATATTCATTTCGTTGGAGGTCGAAGTACCACAGCAGATCTAGTAAACGTTTTGAGTGTTTGGAAAAACTGGTTGGAGGTATTTTAAGGTATTAACAGCCTGTTTTTATTAAAAGTATACGTCTGAGACGAACAGAAACGTCTGTAGCTGAAACGAAACTGAATTGTGTTTCTATAACTCCAACCAATCCAATTAGACAATACACACAAAAATACATTGGAAAACCATTTCAATTATAATTTAACTGAGACTTTCGTGTTACAAAAACCCTAACTGACAAAACAGAAATTCTGTTCGTTATTTTAACGAAACGAAAAACCCACTCGTTTTATAAAAACAGGCTGTAAGTCTAACAATCGGACAATTGGATATATTCTAGAAATATTTTCAAAGTTGTCTACATTTCGTATTTTCCGATTTTTTTTTTAAATTTTTGTTGATATGTATTGTAATTTGTGGATCTGTATCTCATACACTTTAAGAGCTGTTGTATTCAGTGTTTTTTATTATGAACTGTGTTCTCTTGTCTTTATTACGAAGTCAACATTTAATTTCTATCAAAACTTCTGTAGCAAATATTTTAGAAACTATCGATTTAAAAAAAAAACAGGAACAGAACTTTTAACATTTAAAAGATTTTAAACAAGGCATTGCATTTCACGAATTGCAATAGCTGACATCGAGGAAGAGTTGGTGGTATGTTTCATACCGTTTGTTATAATTGGTTCATACATATATTACTCGAGGGTAATTAGTTATAAATACGGAGTTTAGAAAAAATTTAAATTTTTAGATAGACTTTTACCCGATGAAATTGGTAACTGGACCACTGTGACCCGGTCAAATGAACTATCGAGTAAACCTGTAAGTAGATGATTAAAGATGACAGTATTAAGAATAGGAGTTTTTATTTTTATTCTCCAATTTTTGTTACATTAAGAAAAACACACCCATATTTTTCTGTCACCATTTTTTATTAAAGTCTTAAAAATTGTTATAGATTACTTTTTTAGTTTTATTATTACAATTCATTGTAATTGGTCGGAAAGCTCTGTATAAATTAGACAATTTGCGGAAAACCAGGATCATAATCACCAGCAAAAACAAACTTTGTACTTATTTGTTTAGTTACTAATCAGTATATTAAGAAGCTGTGAGGAAAAAAACAATACTTATTAGTAAAGCAGAATCTGTATTCAAAATTATGTACTTACACAACCGCAAAACTATCCAGACAGCTTAAAAGATATTGAAATGTTTATAAATCATTAGTATTTTGATAAAATCGTAAGAAAATAGTCTTAAATACAAAATATCTTCGGAATGCTGTGCAAAGCGAACAACTACTTTGACATTTTGACAACTACTTTAAACTGAAATGTGAACAGACAAATTATGAACATAAGTACCCTTCTAACGATTTAAGACGGAGCCAATAACTTCAAAACCACATATGATTTTACAAAATGTGCGTTATGCTGGCTGTATCTTAGAAATATCAAAATGTTGTTGGCCAGATTATACAGTAAACCAGCTATGATAGAAACACTCTACAGTAGGGTGGGATTTTTTCTAACTTTCAATTTTCTTTGATTGCACGACACAGCTAAGCGTTATACGTATTGACTCAAATTTTCAGCGGACAAGTTTTCAGAAAAAGAATTTCCTCCATACAAAAAAAAAAAAAAATGCCAGTCTACCCTACATGTTATTCCTGTAGGATTTTTCAAATGCCCAAGACATATTATAAGATACTTACAACACCATTCAGTATTTTTGATACCTCTTTAATTAAACTGCCGACAAATGGCTTGGGTTCGGGCTCAGGATTGGGTGCGGCTTGGCCAGAGCTGACAGCCAATATCAATGAAGCGGCAATGACGAAAACTTTAAAGAATTTCATTCCTCTTTTTGTTCTATGGCAATTCTATGGAAATTTAACGAAATGATGTTTTGAACTGACAATATATGCCGTAAATTGGTTCCTTTTATACTAAAAAGTCCGGATTATACAATCGATTCTGGGAATTAACAAATGTTTGTTTGCGTAGATATATAAATTATACATTTATAACACCTACATTTAATGAGGGGGTAAATAATGACAAAAATTCAGCAAGCATAGGACGGAAATGTTTATTTGATATACAAATTATGGCGTTTCTAACTGGCTTATTCGGTTTGTCGCAGAGATCTAACTGAATTGTGTTCGAGCTTAACCCTTTAACCACTAAGACCGTCTACAGACGATCATCGCTAACAGCCCAATATATAATGGTTAAAGGGCTTCATTTCAGTGGTTAAAGGGTTAAGACTAGAAGATATCATCAAGTGTCACAATAAAATGGCGGACATTCGGAAATATTCAGAAAACCCTACCCTATATGTTATTCCTGTAGGATTTTTTAAGTGCACAAGAAATATTATTAGATACTTACATGTACTAGACTTGGTACCAAACCAATTACAGCGCCGATAAGTGGCTTGGGTTTGGGCTCAGGATTCGGTGCGGCTTGGCCAGAGCTGGCAACCAATATCAATGAAGCGACAATGACGAAAACTTTAAAGAATTTCATTCTTCTTGTTGTTCTATGGAAATTTAACAAAATGATGTTTTGAACTGACAATATATGCCGGATATCTGTTCCTTTTATACCAAAAAGTCTGGACTGTACAATCGATTCTGGGAATAACCGAAACTATTTTATTAACAAATGTTTGCATAGATATATAAATTGTACATTGGACAAAGGGGGTAAATAAAGACAACAATTCAGCAAACATAGGACGGAAATGTGTATTTGATATACAAATTATGGCGTTTTTAACTGGCTTATATAGATATCTCCATTTGTTCAACACAAGCAGAACTCTGCGCATCCAATATAATAACTTTGAATGTTTATGAATATTTGGTAGGAAAAATAGACAAAATGAAAATTTTAATAAATATCAATGATATTCTGGGTTTATCTGAACATTACATACGTATGTTCATAATGGGATATGATTTGTATACTAACCGGGGTCTACTGTTTAAAGCCAGTTCCAAAATTCATTCGATTAATTTGTAGCTCGTAAACTCGGTGGATTGAGAATGCCACGGAAAAGTGCTGATGCTCTTACCCGAATTTGAATTTGTTATTGTACAGGGCTCTCCAACAAGAGGTGTTATTTTGGTATTCCAAGAAAAATGGAATTTTTTGAGATAAATGAACGGATGTTTATTTCATAATAAAGAAAAACAACATCAGCCAAATGGCCACCACGAATACGCTTACAGGACCATATCAAACCAAAGTGGCTGCCCTATGTCCTCGATAGTCGCACTAATTCTATCTTTGGAGTCTTGAATCGACGCTGGGCTGTTGGCGTAGACCTTATCTTTCACGTCGTGTTAAATTACATGATCTCAGTGGCCAATTGTGAACACCTCTTCGAGAGATAGCACGGCCCGGAAACTTTTTAGTTTTGCGAACTGTGACTGCAAGATTTTCAACATTGTTGTAGTCAAAGCCTGTATCGGTCCATTTTTAGTAATGACGTTGATTCTACTTGTCACATGTCAAAAAATAAAAGCTTCAAAAGTGACAGCTACCAAAGTACCGGGTGATTCAAAATAACACAACTTGTTGGAAAACCCTGTATTAAATTCACACATATAAGCTATCATATCACGTCTATGTTTAGAATTGAATATTCAACTCGCTCTTTATAATATTTCTATAACAATAGATCTAGATCTGGTCGATGTTGGTATTGACTCTGGAGTACTTTGGGGTGCTCAGCCTGGTAACAGCCGTTGTCTGTTTATAAAGAATGCCCCCAGAACCTAACTTAACAGTCATGGACTAATCAGCGTGGCACCGACCATCCACCTCTCAATTTTAAACGACCCTATCTTATGAATAAAATGCAACAGTACGGAATTATTTATCAGAAAATTGTGGTAGACTATAGGTCATGATTGAATAACGTACTGGTAATAAAATGGGCTGTGTGACTCTCCTCTTGGACGGCCGTGGTGTGGTAGGTAGTATGTGCGACTATCACACAGAAGAACCCGAGTTCGAAACCGGGTAAGACCATCAAACATTTTTCAGCGGCTGTTTTTCACCTCGTAAATGTTGGCGACTTTACGAGTAAGAGAGCAATCTCTAAGCCATGTAAAACTTTTCTAGAAAAGCATTTTCTAGAAAAGCCGTTCGCAGCCGGCTTTAACAACAGTAGGTCCCGGTCAGTGAGTATACAAATTATATCACTGATTCGAGAGAAGTTTCCCGTCTGTTCCTTCATGGAATGTTAAATAAGTAATGCGACTCTCCTCTAGGGGGAGAACAACGTTCTATAATATTAACACTTAAACTTTGCGTAATTATCAATATGGGAATTATAATAAACTATATCATTTATTGGACTATGGTGTAATGGAGGATGAATTAAATTTTACAACTAACATAAATTGTTTAGCATCGATGTGAGTATCAAATTATGAGTTTTATAGATTTATAAGCGGTCATTTCGTTTGGCAGTAGAAACATTCAAAACATTTACTGAATAACCTATACAATTGTGCTGTAATTTTTTCTAAGGTTAGGTTTCTTTTTTAGCACTTCTCCCAACTTCTCAATAACTTCAAAAACCCAAATTAATATTGTCGTCGTCTATGTTCAAAAAAAAAGGTGTCTAATTTGACAAAGTGTTAATGAGATGTATGTACCTTATTAATGACATAATCCCATGTTAGTACTATTGATTAATTTGTATTTGTCTTTTAATGTTTACCAACTGTTTGTGTTCCATGCGTCTAATGAATATTTGACGAATTCAACCAGAATACTATTTAAATATGTGTGCAAAGAAACATTTTTGTAAAACAAAATTTTGTTTTACAAAATTGTCTTTAAAGCCCAAATAATTTAGTATAAAAAGAACTGGTTTAGAAGTATACATGATCAGTAGGGTGGAGTGAAATTCAAAAAAAAAAAGTTAACCTCAGAAAGAGATGTAGTCTGGGGTCCTAATGAGGGGAAAAATAAAGAAAAAAAATTTAAAAAATTTTTAGGGGTCGCGCCACTCCCTCAAAATTTGGAAATTATCGCTATTTTGGCGTTGATTTTAGAAAAATCCTAAACAGTTTTATGTCAATAAATGTTTGCAATAGCGTAAACAATAAAATAAGTCAAATCGTCCCTTCTTCAGAAAATTGACTGAACAATGAAATCGCCACCAAAGCTACAAATATTAGTCGATTATCCTCATATTTGCCTCAAATACTTTTGTTTGGGCACTGAACAAGCTCAAACTTTTAAATTTCGAATAAGTTAAGTCGTTAATTTTTAGGATTTTTCTAAAATCAACGTCAAAATAGCAATAATTTCCCAATTTCGAGGGAGTGGCGCGACCTCTAAAATTTTTTTAAATTTTTTTTTTTTATTTTTCCCCTCATTAGGACCCCAGACTACATCTCTTTCCGAGGTTAACTTTTTCAAATTAAAAAAAAACATGTTTTCACTCCACCCTAATGATCAGTTCAAAAACAAGTGAAATAAAATAATATACCAAATACCCATAGAGAAATTAACTTTGAACATTTTTGTATTCGGGGGACAATATTACATCAGAACCAAATACGAGTAGTAGATATTCATTAAATTTTCCTCTTATTTATTATTTTTTTAAACAACATTTTTTTATTTCTGAATTGAAGTTTTTAGTACGCGACAGAGAGCTTTCAGGATTTAAGATGGCCTTTGAAATCGTCAACTTGTCGGCTTAGTAACGAAGAAATTCACACTTCTTGACCGGATTCATGGGACTGCCTTTGGGGCAATTGAACTCTTTCGCAAATTCCCTTAAATTCGTTAATGGCACAAAACCGCGTATTTCATCGGGGGAATGAGTATCAAACGAAGCAACAATTGAACGCACTTTCTCAATGGTATCTGCACACCATGTCTGCGCATAATTAATAAAAAACAGCTGATTGTTGGTGTAATTAAGATAGGGCAACATTTCCAACTCTAGTTCCTCCTGTGTACGTTCACCGCTTTCGTACCAACGCCGATATGCCTTGTAGGCCATTAAGATACCACCATTATCAGATGCATTTTCAGATTGCGACGCATGCTGGGGCAGAGGCTTGCCGCCATAGGTGTAATTGTGGTATTGATCATGAAGACATGTCATGCGTTCCTTATATTTTCTTTCGATGACATCGTTACTGTCATACTGAAGATTACCCAAATTGTTGTAATGACGACCTTTGCCACTAAAGCCATGTACCAGTTCATGCGATACCAAAAAACCCAGGCGACTAAAGACCAAAGCGTTCGGATGAGAGGGCGACCAGAAAAAGTCCGATGTTAGTGTGGAGGCCGGGAATATAATGGTATTCGCCGATCTAAGGAAACTGGGCGTATACAAAACTAAACCCAAATCTAGGTAATTGGGTGTCTCATCCAATGAGGCCCTGCTCTTTATGGCATTGAAGGCCATTAAGGATTTAAGGTTTTCTATGAAATCCTCCTTGCCCAGACTTAATTGACCGTATTCATGGTCAAAATCTTTGTGTTCGTATGATGGTACTTCCATTTTCATAGAGTGCAGTTTGTTTAGAGCAAACTCTCGAAATTTATCATCAAACCAACTGAGACTGCTGGACTCTAGCACACTTCCCGCAGTCGACTTGATGGCCTGCCACATTTGTCCAATATTCTGCCTGGATTCCGTTAAATTGTTGGCACGATAAAACATATTGCTGACAATTGTACCAAAATGTGTTTCCACGTTGTTGATACACATCCTTTCCAACTCGCCGGTGCTTTTCGGAACGTCGATGAAGAACTGTGACAGCAGGTGGTAAAATATATAATTGGCCACTACATTCTTGGGAGTTTTTTTCACGGCATCAATCACGACTCGGTCATAAATGGGCGAGCAATCAACAATCACGCCACTGGGTATGTATCCGAATGATATGTTCATTAGTTTCATTATATCCAACTCGGGAAAATATTTATTGTGCATATCCTCCATAGTAGTCTGATTCAATATGTCAGGGTCATGCTGGTCACAGCCCTCCCATAAAATAGTTTCAAAATCAACGATTTCCTTGGCAATCTTTTTCGCCACTTTACTCTTTAAAGACAAATATTTTGTCAGCTTTGCAGCGTAAATTCCCAGATTGGTGGCGCTAACATTTTGCGATGGAAACTCCTGCGGTGTCAACATCAAAGCATGTGCGGTATGATCCTGCCAATCCGGCACGATTGTGTAGCCGAATATTATTCGTATGTCGTATTTGTGCGATATTTCTGCCACCGTCTTTAACCAATCAAACGTATCCGATTTCCATTTTTTGCCCGCCAAAGCAGGCATTTCCCCAAACTCATTTACAATTCGTTTCAGTTTTTCTTTGTGATCGGCCGGTTTTAACGATGCCATATTCATGCATGATTCGTAAAAGTTTTTAACTTTGCGTACCGTGGCAGTCTCCGCTTCATTGGCAGTGGTCAGAAGTCGGGCAAGTTTTTGATCAAATTCGCCAACGGCCATTATAAACGCTCTCGTTTGAAATGATGCTAATGTCAATGTCGCTGGATGGTGTGTTTTCCAGTTGCCGCAGGCGAACTCATAGAAATTCTCACATGGATCCACCGATGCATTCATATACTTTCGTAGTTCTTCAGATTTTGCATTGCGCATTTCTTCTAAGCCAGGCGGTGGGTTAAGTTCATGGGACGCGGGTGATCCCGGAACCAGCCGCACTAGCATCGCAAGTACCACAAGTCGTGTTAGCATTTTCCTTTTAATTTTGAGTTTATTTAATATTTTAATATGTGGAGTCCGTTCGTTTTGAGATTAATTCGACAACTGAATGAAAACACAGATTTCTTTAAATTATATTGAGTTGGCGACAGCACCAGCAGAGAGAGATAAGCATGTCTGAGAGTTCATATCAAATCGTCAGAAAATTAGTGTGTTTTTTTTTTGTTTTAATCTATTCATGACCGATCATAAAACACACCGTGCATCATTAATGCCTTATAGATTTGGAAATCGAATACGGGACTGAGAATAGTTTCCGCTTATGAGAGGTATCCGTTTATGAGAGGGGTCCCCAAGGGGAGAGTACACTGTATATACCCCACCCTGAATTTAATACTGAATTTAAGAAATTATCTAGTTGCAGCTTTACTAATTACAGATTTTGGCTAAATCCAGTAATTCATTTGATAATCTTCCTCTGAGTAAATCTGAGAGATACATATTAACCATCCAACCCCCACATTTTTAAAATCTATTACCGAATGTGCCTGTAAAGGAGTGCCTTGAGGCACTCTTGCGGGTTAGAGGGTTAAAGGCTTTGAGGTTAGCTCGAGATTTACATCCCATGGAGTAGTTAGGAAACTTGTACTGCGCTGACACCCATTACACGTTCATCGCCTACACAGACCATCTTCTGCGTAGCTATTATCGTTTTCGCCAGATCGTTTATTTTCAAAATGTCATTCAGAACACAGAATCAGTTTTTTTCAACCGTTTCCATTCGTCATGATAACCCAAGCGCCCCAATTTTTAACGAAAATCTACAGCACACAGTGATGTTTGTGCTGCAAAATCAACAGCAATAGTTTGCAAGACATAATCACATTATAATGGCCGAATTATGTATTATCGTATAAGTACCCTTCACCATAGTATGGAAAGTATAATGATTCTGTCGTTTCCTTTACCTTGCATTTTTTATATTTTTAAAAAGCAGGCTGTTAGTTACTTATTTCCCTCAAACAGTGTCAGCCTCGGGGATTTTAATGTTGAAAACCCTTATTTTGTACGTTAATAACTACTTTTTAAAAACAATAACAGGAAAAAACTAACAGCCTGTTTTTATAAAACAAATGGGTTTTCTGTTTCGTTAAAATAAGAAATTCTGAAATTCTGTTTCGTCAGTTAGGGTTTTTGTAACACGAAAGCCTCAGTTAAATTCTAATTGAAATGTTTTCTTATGTATTTTTGTGTGTATTGTCTAATTGGATTCGATGGAGTTATAGAAACACAATTCAGTTTCGTTTCGGCTATAGACGTTTCTGTTTGTCTCAGACCTATAAGTTTTTAAAAAAACAGGCTGTAAGTATGTAGTAAATCAGTGATCTGTGTACGATATAATTTGAATACTCACTGACCGGGACCTACTGTTTAAAGCCGGCTTCGAACGGCTAATGCTTTTCTATAGAAGTTTTACATGGCATAGAGATTGCTCTCTTACTCGTAGTCGCCGACATTTACGAGGAATGTGTCGAATGCCATATATAGTAATCGAATGCCACTTACCGGTATTTGGTTTGTATTAGAACAATTCTTTTGGGTCAATTCAAATATTATGCAAATTGTTGCTCTCATTTTGACAGACGATAGTATATTTCGGGATTATTTGATTCACATTACGTCGGTAATGATATCTGCAATGTCGGTTGTGAACCTACAACAAATAATAAAAACAAAATTAAAACGAAATATAAAAGTGAATATCATTTAATGCTGTGGATAGAGAAAATGGAGGGAAACCAACAAAAAAATAAGTGATTGTGAAAAAAAAAATAATTCAATAATAAAAATTCCGGTGTCGATAGAAGTAGTGGTTACTGAAACAACACCACCATTTTTGTAGTGAAGTTTAATAATTGTTGAAGTGTGTATCGTTCCATTATTAGTAATGGCGTAGTTTCTACTTGCCAAGTCAAATGTCAAGAAATTAAAGCTTTAAAAGTGACAGCTACCGAAATAACATCTCTTGTTGTTAAACCCTTTATAATAAAATAGGTTCATTAATACATTACTCAAGGTTAATTACTTCTTATTACGGAAACAGATTTTAAATAATTCGGTTTTTTTTTCCTAGAAAAAAAACTTGTGGTTTAGTTCAGATCTGCGTTTAACAGAGACGTTTTGAAAAAAAAAACAGTGTAGGTTAAAGGTTAATGAAAATTATGATTTTAGTTCTGTGAATTCCGCAACAACTCAATCATTTTGTTTTGTGACTTTGAATTATAAACTTGAACTCTCATTCCTCAACTTTTACATCCAACCCAACGAATTCAAAGGTACAAAATCGATTTAATTGTGCCAACTGTAATCACATTTTTCATAGAATGGAAAATAGGAGTTACTTTTATTTACAATTTGAGTTACGTTTTTCTATCCACATTTTTATTTTTATATATTTTTTTATATATTTAGTTGTGTTATGTATATTTATTGTAATTGGCCGTGAGGATACAAATAAGAACCATTAATATATATACCATTAATGAAATTTGAAGGAAAATCAGGAACATACTCCTCAGCTAACTTATTCTTCGTTTTTGTTGTCATTTAACAAGAAACCTTTAATTAAAAAAAAAAACAATATTTATATGTTATACATATATTTAAAACAGTATACTTACAAAATGTCCTAAACTAGCCGGAGAGCTTAAAAAAAATTGAAACGTTTATAAACCGTTATTATTTTGCTAAAATGGAAACACAAGAATCTACAAATATATATGCAACAATTTCGGAATACTGCGTAAATAAGCCAAACCAAAATAAATTAAACACAAATAGTCCAGCCCATATATTCCCCAAGTTATCCAGAGTTTAATACACGTCCCAAAGGACAGTGTTTACATCGCATGTATTAGTTGCAGAATTACCACAGTAAATTTAAGACAAGCAAATACACTATTATTTTTGTAATGCGCTAAATACAATATCAAAAAATACATTATTATATAAATTTTTAATGACTTACAAGACTTTCCAGGATTTTAGTTCCCTCTTTTACGTACAAGCCGTAAACTGGCTTAGGTTCGGGCTCAGGTTAAGGTGCGGCTTGGGCAGATCCGACGACAAAAACCAAAGAAGCGACAATGACAAAAATTTTAAAGAATTTCATTCTAATATGGATATTTAACTGCATTAATTTTTTTAACTGACAACATATGCCTGATAATCGGTGCCTTTCATACTCCAAAAATATATTATAAACAAATGTCTTATCCATATTTAAATTATTCATTTATAACACCGACATATGATTCGAATATATTTAAAGGCAAAATTAAAAGTATTTATTTTGTATAGAGCAAACAGTGGGGGAAGTCGAAATTTGTCTACGTTTTTTTCGACCGGATAATGATTTTATTCAGAAAATTTATTTGAGATTACTCTCAGCGAACAGCATCACTAGAACGGCATTGAAATGGAAGCCGACACTCTGAGCGACTTGTCGCATATTGTTATTTATTATTATTTTTTTTTAACCCTATAAGACTACGTTGCCTAGTGTCGACTCTAGTGTTTTCGCATTGCCGCTGTCAATATTGACGATTATCAATCCACAATATTTGTCCAAATCTAAATTAATTCAGAAAGCAACTCCCAGTGAAACCTTTAAAGGGTCAATTTCACTTCTGACTTATGTTATAAAATGAATTCCAATTGGACAACATTAGGTTTAGGACCGGGACAGTTTTAGTATGTGTACATATTTGATTTGAAAAATCTGTTTTACTTTAAACTGGGTGGTATCACGTCACAATTCAATCTTTTGTCGTGTTTTCAATTGATGAGACGTGTATACAAATGAAATATATTGCGAGTTAATGAATATTCTACAAATAATATATATGGGCTTAAGTTTAAGACTATTATAAATTTAGGTTTGCAATTACTCCGCCATGAAATAACCCAAGTACTTGGATACTTAAATATAGTAGAGGAAAATTAATAGGGGGCATTTTGTGTAAAAGAAGTGATACCGGTGGAAAAGTTAAAAACATTTTGTATCAAATTTTGAGCGTAGCCGTAAGTGTTTTTTTTTTTTGTTTTCATTTTCTAAGGTTCCTCCTGTTAATACCTACGAGATCAGGAATTGTGCCTACAAGGAGGTATCAGAGTAGTCTCATTATTGTGAATCTAGATAGTGACAGAGAAAGTGTTTCCTCTTCACAAACAGCGGCTCACCAATATGATTCTAAAGCCAAGATCCTTTGTTTTTTTTTTGTCTTGTATCATCAGTTGCTAATAAATTGAAGAAGTAATGTTTCCAAATCTTTTCAGCATATTCGACTTACCAGTAATGCCAGTTGTTGGTTCTGTTTAGTAAAGGGCGTTTTTTTAGACGTGTTTTTTAACGTGTGGTTTTATAATTTATTGTTGTACCCAAAACAATTTCTTTATTATAAAGATATATTTAGATTATGTTTTAAAAATGATTTCGGGCAATTGTCGGCCGCTCACCAAAAGTTACCTACAATAAATTGATTGTTTCGCTGGCTCTATTACATGTAGCGCCGTCTTTCTGAAACCAAAGGTCAATCACATCAACATCCTCCAATTCAGGCACTAAACATTTATTAATCATGGGTCTATAGCTTTCCCCATTTACTGTAACATTATGGCCGGTTTCATTTTTGAAGAAATGTCGACCTCTGCCCATAGAGCCCACCAAACAGTGACTTTTTGAGGATGTAAAGGCGTTTCAACAATGGCTTAAGGATTTTCAATTTTGTTTATCAACGTACCCATTCAATCAAAGGCTTCATCGCTGAATAAAATGGGGTTCGGTGACCATCTGGTTTTGGGCCCATTCACCCAACGTGCGAAGCGCTTGATGGTCGTTCGGCTTAAATTCTTGCACGAGTTGCAAACGTCGTTCCGGAGTAACAGCCTGTTTTCGTTAAAATAACGAACAGAAATTCTGTTTCGTCAGTTTGGGTTTTTGTAACACGAAAGTCTCAGTTAAATTCTAATTGAAATTTTCTTCTTATGTATTTTTATGTGTATTGTCTGATTGGATTCGTTGGAGTTATAGAAACACAATTCAGTTTCGTTTCGGCTACAGACGTTTCTGTTCGACTCAGACTTATACATTTTATAAAACCAGGCTGTAAGTCTATTCATTATGAAATGGCAAACCAAACAGAGCATAAATCAAGTGACAGCTCTCAAAAAGATCAAAAAGTGTGACCAGATTGAAAACCACACGCCTAAAAAAACACCCGGTATTGAAGTCATTGGTAGAAGTTTTTTTAACATACATGAAATTTCTTTCCATTGCTTTTGTGTCAATTGTTCAAAACTGATTACCAAAAAAACCCAAACGCAAAATATTTGTTTTTTGTTTTTAGAAAGATGGTGCACGTTTTTTTTGTTTGTACATATAATCAAGAAAAGAATAAGTTCGATACAATCAGTTTATACGTAGGTACGTACACACACAAGCACTATATTGTCCTATGACAAAAGAGAACATTTTCCAAATGCCTTTTAAGTGATAACGATTTAATATAAAAGGAGTAAAGTTAAACGCTTTAGAACATCAGTTCTAAATATAATTTGATGCAATTTAGACCGAAACTATAAAAATGAGAATTTTCAACATTTACTTGATAGCCATTTCAATGATATTGACTTTCAGCTGCATTCAAGCCAAACCTATGCCTGATCCAAAGCCTAAACCTGAACCAAATCCAGTGGTAGCAGGGATTATGTGCGCAGCGGTAAGAAATATATATATGTTCTATATTAGACTTTGTTCTAACTGATTGGCACACACCGTTGACATTGTTCTGTTTGCCTTTTAAAACTTTACAAGTGTAGAATACAAATGGTTCTCCCAGACAATTACAATTTCATATTTCAACTATTAATGAATAATATATGTTTTTGTCTTCCATATATAGGAAATGGCCTGGGAATACGGGGTAAGTATTTTAATACAACACATTGTTAAGACAAATCAAATAAATTCCTTTTTATATGCATACTTTCAAACAGCCAAAGGTATGGGACTATCTCAAAAAACTAAGAGATTAAAAAAGATGCTTCAAAAAATGGCAGTACGATACACAAAAATAACTCAGAAATAAAATACGTATTAGACAAATTCATACCATTTTGTTTTCTTGGATAGGGTACGCACATGGTGTCTTCATTACAAATGTTGTAAAAGAAACAACTCCAAACCTAATAAAAAGAAATAAAAACTTGTTAACAATTTCTAGAACAAATCAATAAAAATATTTCAATTAAAAATTATATGTGACGAATACTTACTTATTTACCGAAACATTCTATGATGGAATAGACGGGGAACTTCTCTTGAATCACTAACGGCTAAGGATTCTCTAGAGATGTTTTTGCATGGCTTAGACCACAGAAATCTTGAACGCTGCAACGTCTCTTCTGGTTCCTTGCATAAATATAACTCTATCTAAATTGATTCGCACATAACTATTTGAAAAGGGTTACCGGTAAAGCTTTGTTCACAAACAAAAAAACATGTCAAATATTTGTTAGTCACAACACCAAATATTTTTGGAGACCAAAGTAAATCAGCTGACTTTACAATTTTTTTTTAAATAAATCAACCCAAAATAAGAACAAAAATGAAATACAAATTTTGTATAACTCCTCTAGTTTTCTAGATATTGGCAGCTAAAGGCTAAAATTTTCAAAATCCAAATGTCAATATCTCGTGTTTTTTATTTAATTTGTTGTTTATTGTTACGAAGTGGTTAATCATAACAATTCAAATCATTTATTTGATTAAATGTGAACAAAACTAAAAGATACAAAAAGACAACTGAACTGTACAAGTGGGGAAATACAAGTGTGTTGCAAACGTAACTGTTGAAAGAACAATCTTAAATATGTGTAAATGGCAGGGTTGCTCTAACATTTATTTTTAGGAAAACAGAAATTATTCTGCTGTTTTTTCTTTTGGCAGGTTGCTCTTCCACATCCATGAGTGACAAATATTTGTTGACGTTTATTTCTCAATTTTATTTGTCATTGTTCGCAGTTTGGGGAAAACAAAAATGCAACATAAAATAAAAGATTTGACGCGTTTTGCGCAAACACGGGAAAACATGTCTGGACCAATAGTGGAACAGCTAAACTTTGTGTATACTGCTCAAAAGTGTGGTGGAGACAGACAGAGATATGATCAACAACTATTTGGATATTTCTAAATGTTCCTACTATTCTGCAATATATTTTACAACACCAAGCATTCCAATATTATTTGGATTGCCTTTGAAGTCAGAAAGTCTAATGCTTTCCTTAGAGAAGTTTTTTATGGCTTCAGAGATTAATCTCCTACTAGGAAAGTCGCCGGCATTTACTGTCACTAAAAAAATAACGCTGTCTGTTTATAGTCGGATTAAATCTGGAATACTGCACGACCGAATAACCTAACGGAGTTCTGAGAATTCTGCCCAAATTATCTGTATTTTTGGGAAATAAGCTCTTCTTTTTCTACAAACATCATATTCTTGAAATTGCTTTCTGCAGCAGTTGTGTCAATATTTCAAAACTGATTGCCGAAAAAAAAACCCATACGCGAAATATTTCTTTTTAATAAAGACCACAATTATTTGCCAGCCTTTTTGGTGAATATTAAATTTGTATTTGCATATTTATACTTTCAAGAAAAGAATAAGTACGATACAATCAGATTATACGTACATAGGTACGCACGCAAGCATGCACTAATCTTTTGTCATACAACAACACCATGACAAAAGACTAATGTTTCCCAATATTGTTTAAGTGCTAGCATTTTAATATAAAAGGTGTTAAGAGCGGGAAAACGTCAGTTCTGAAAATAATTTCACGAAATTTAGTTGGAAATAAACGAAATATAACAAACACTCACAAAAATGAAAATGATCAACATTTTTTTAATAGCCATTTCAATGGTGCTGACAATCAGCTGCGCTCAAGCCAAGCCCATGCCAGAACCACAGCCGGAACCCTTGCCAAAACCTCTCATAGACGCTGTTATATGCGGAGTGGTAAGTAAAAGAAAATATTGTCTACACCATAATGTAGAAATCTACACTATAAAGCAAATCTGTTAATATCAACGATTTAAACTACAAGAGAAAATGTCGATGTGGGTGTTTTTTTTTTTTTTTGGAAATTCTTCAGTGCATTTTATCTGATCGACAAATACAAGCATTTGTACTTTTACTCAGACTCGAGTCTTCGGATAGTTTTTACTTACTGCGTAGGATTTGCGTGTCTTCTGCCATTTGCTCCGTTCACCACTCTTGTTTCAGAGACAGAGTTGTCCAATGTTGTTTTAGTTCTTCGAGTGTGTTTTTGTTTGCTTTGCCCGAAGTAAAATCCATTTGCCAGCATTCTGCTTCATTGTTCCTATTGATGTTGGGCGCCGAGGAAAATATATTCCTCCACATCCTCAACGTTTCTCGGACAACAATCACTTATGCTGGCTATCTTGTTCTGCGTCATCATCAGAAACATATTCGGACATTCTTGAAAACCCATATCGCGGTTTCTTATTGTAGTGGAAAAGGATGAACTCATTTTCTAATAACTTCTGTTTTTCCAATACTTTTTCCATCAATATGTTTAAGAAGTTGTTCATATTTTGACTGAGGATCTAGAGGATGTAAATTTTATTCCTAATAAATCGAGAACTGAAAACATATTATCTAGAGAGAAAATTGATTTGAAATTAAAAAAACTATAAACTGTTCCATTTTTGGATAATTATCAGGGATAACACTATGAAACAGCCATTTTGTTCAAGGGATGATATGGTGTATTGTGGAATACTAAACTTGAAAAAACTGTTTTAAAATATTTTCATTGATACAAAAAAAAAACTTTAAAATTTTTCTTTTTCGTCGATGTACCTTTATTTTTTTTTTTTGTTATCAAAGCTAAAAATGTTGTAAACATGATTTTCATACAATGGTTAAAGAGCAGTGGCACAAATAGACACACAAAAAATAATTTGATAAAAAAATTTTTTTTGTATTTTATTTCCAAACTAGTAAGTTGTAATGCGCCTATGGCCCGTTGAAATATGGAAAAAAAATTGTGTTGAAAAAAAAAATTTTTGTGGAAAAAAAAAATGTTGTTGAAAAAAAAAATTGTTCTTGAAAAAAAAAGGTTTTGTTGAAAAAAAAAATTTTTTTTGAAAAAAAAATTTGGAAAAAAAATTTCGTAAAAAAAAATTTTTTGTAAAAAAAAAAAATCTTTTTTGAAAGAAAAATTTTGTAAAAAAAAAAATTTTGTAAAAAAAAATTTTTGGTAAAAAAAAATTTGGGGAAAACACAATTTCTGTACAAAAAAAAATATTATTTTTTTTATTATTATTATTTATAGAAAATTATAGAGTGCCTATTTAAATTCCTACGTACTGCGTGACAGAGTCAGTGAATCAGTGTCGAGGGTAAATATATATTAAGAAGATAGCTTGCGCATTATTGATGAAAATAAGTCATATCTGAAGGATATCTATGGACAAAATGTAGAAGCTATTTCCCTGTTTGTAAAAGCGCCACAATTGAAAAAAAACCTGATTTACATTTTATTTTTTAATTTTTGTCCCTAAAAACAATTTTTTTCCTAATTTCTAACCATTGTTTCTATATACAGATCATGTTCACCATATAACACATTCACAATATCGACAATATTGTTTGATCGGACGCCTCCTTCCAAAATTGGAGGCAAAAGAATAAAGATACATCGACAAAATTGAAATGTTTAAAAAAAAAAGTTTTTATAAAACTATATCCCCATTACATTTTTTTTTGTTGATTTTAAGGAACTTAGAGCCCTCAGTGTGTAAAATAACTTTTTAGTTTGCAAACAATAGTTCTTTTATTGCATGGTGTAATTACTCGAAATTTTGATCCCAACAATTTTAGTTCGGAGGTGTTTGGATTTTCACATTTTTTAAAAATACTCAATAGCGTAAAATGGGAATTCTAGCCAAGATCACTCTAGTCCTTTTTTTCAAATACACCGATTGACTAAAATCTTAAATACTTCTTAAATTATTACATGGTGTCGAATATTTTCGTCCTCGAATATTACCACATAGTTTGAATTGCAACAATTAATGAATAATTAAAAAATGTATTCTTTCACATACAGCAACTGGCCTTAGATTATGGTGTAAGTAATTTAACTAATATATTTAGGCGACCAAAATATAATAATAATTAATTGTCTTTAAATTTCTTTATTTACAAACAGCCTCAAGTGTGGGACTATCTCAAAGAATTAGCAGACTGAATTGTAGCCAAAGAAGTAACATTGAAAACAACTCGGAAATAAGAACGACTTTTTAAAAATAAATGGACTGTGTTTTAATTTATTCACTCTAAAGTATTCATTAAATGTTAAAAAAATGTCGTATTGAGAGGAGGTGAAAAATGTTTAGTGCTATTTTAATACTAACTGCCTGCTTCCATAAAACGAATTTGATCGTTCGTTACAAATAGCCAATATTGGAAGCGTTATAAAATGGATTTTAGACATTATTGAATTCTGATTTTCAGATATATTTTAGATATCGATAGATGGATTTCAATCCCAAATGAATAAGCTCTCATCACCGATGAAACCCCATTTTATTGGGCATTCAATTTTGAAAATTTGCAACGAACAAAACGTTGTATGGAAACAGGCAGTAAATTGCCAACACTGATTATAACATAGACTGCTGGAACATTTTTTTTTTTGACTATCACATAAGAAAATCAAATTCGTATTCGGATAAGACAAATTGTAATGATTTAATTATCAATAGGTACAAACATATGAATGCTCATTTACTATTCATGAAATACAAGGCCCATAGGCTCGGTTATTTCATGAATTTAAAATAAATAATTGAATAAAACTAAACCAAACTCAATGTCAGTAAGAACTGGAAAAGTACTCACTCAATTCAGAAATACACCAAACATTCAAAAAAAGTCAAAGCTATTAAAAAAAGGAATATAAACGCATACATTTGCAATAGAAGTCGTCAATTTTGTACAACGGATAAAAAAAGGAATACATAGCTGGAAAAACATTAATTCTTGTTTATAAATCCGTCTCAGTTTCTACAATCGGCTAAACGGTGGTCAAGACTCTAATTATTTAAATGCACCAATTCAGCGTACTCCAGATCATATCACAAATAAATTTAATATTCTCTTTAACTTTGTAGTTCTACGTAATGCATTTTAATTCATGAATTTAATAATTTAGACTCACTGACAAGTTGTACACTTATTTGTATTGGAGGTATCAGAAGGAACGTGGCTATAGTCCCAATTTTATCTCCAAAAGTTTAACGAGTTATAGCTTTACTAAGTACATAATTTGGGTACGATTGTGTTAAGTGTAGTAATATTATTACACGATTTGCAAAGTAGGCGGAATGATAATTTAAAGGGGTGTGGCTAGAGTTCCAATTTATTCTCGAAAAATGAAAGCTAACAACCATTGCAGATATTAATTTAATATAAATAAACAGATTAAAATAACATAAAATACATCATTTGGTTTAGATTACTTCGGCGTAATAATATTGTTACTCGATAATGTGGGCGGAACGGTAAGTTTGTATGGGAGGTACCAGAAGGTGTCTGGTTAGAGTTCCAATTTTTTTCTCGAAAACAGTAGTAAATATAAAATTTGTGTAAGTTTGCGTTATGCGTAGTAATATTATTACACGATTTCCAAAGTTGGCGTAATGTTTGTATGGGAGATATCATTCATTTGTTAACTAATTCGATTGATTTAAACACTTTTATAAAACACACATATAAAAATTTTATAAACATGAAAAAGAAAACAATATCTTTGTCTTTATTATTAGAAAAACATTTAAGACCGATAAACATAATGACATAAATTTGTTTCGGATTTGTTACACCATCTAACTACATAATACAAATACGTATATTTTTATTAAAAATAAGATAAGAAGAGTTCGGACATTTCACAAAATTCAACAACATTTCTCTATTAAGCCCCTTTTCTTTAATTGACGTAAAGCACATTTTGCAGCGGTACATTTGGCAATGCGATAGTTTCTACCGATGCCACGATAAGTACCTTTGCAAAACACTTCAACAGTGACACGCACACGACGACCGTCAGCCAACTTTTCGGGTTTGCTAAAAAAAATATAGACAAAGATTTCGGTTAATATTACTTTCCAAACTGAAAGAAAATGGACCAACCCGAATTTGGCAGTTTCTGGCTCTAATTCGAGTAACTCTCGTATAGGAGATTTTGGCACTGAGTTACTGAATTGCTCAATTTCTGGACGCATCATATTGAAATATACATGCCACACAGCATCCAAGGACATATTGGAATCCAAAAATATAGCGCCAGCTACGGATTCAAACACATCTCCCAAAGCTTTGGGAACTTCTACATCTTCAGCATCATCACATTCTTCTTCGGATAATAAATAATACTAAACAGCAAAAACAGATGCTTATGAAATAGGTATCCCCTTTCTTTTTAATGAGTATATTTCTCACCTCTTCACTTATGCTATGACCATTTTCGGTTTGTATTCGGACAAATCGATCTATAACTTCATTGAGGCCCGGTGATAAATGACGAAAGTATTTATGGAAACCGTGTCTCACGGCCAACGACGCAAATATTGTGTTATTGACCAAGGCTGATCGTAAATCTGTTAAAGCACCCGGTGAATGCTGGCGAGGATCTTCATACAAATGTCTTGTAATTAAATAATCCAATACAGCATCTCCCAAAAATTCCAAACGTTGATAACAGTCTGTAAGTCGGTTGGGGGTATACGAAGCATGTGTCATGGCCTGCAACAAATACGAGCGATCGCGAAATTTGTATCCCAAAATTTCTTCAAACTTTTCATATCCATGCAGCAAAGCCTCTAGCGCTTCCTCAGCATTTGGTTTATAATTCAAGAGGGGAGATTTTGGCGGTGTCCAAGAGCCATACACTGTAACCATATTGTCCGCGTTAGGTAATGTACTACCCGGAACTCTAGGCTTTGTCGGGTCGTACGGCATTCGTTCATATGGTATTACTCTTATACCCAACCATGCCATAAACAGCAGTGCACCTCTTAGGCCACATTCAATAAGATATGCTCCTATTAACGCTTCCACACAATCGGCCACCGATTTATCTGTAGAAGCAGTTATTGCTTAGCACATGAAATGTGTACAAATATATGCTTACGATTAGTTAAGTGCTTACCGGGTATACTATGTTGAGATACTAAATTGTAGGGTATAAAACAGGAAAATTCATAAGGTATATGGTTGCGATCATCCCATTCACGTTCCCCTATGGCCCCACTTACATCACCGGAATCACATGGATCCTAGAAATAATATAAACCAAAATTCGTGAACATCTTTTAATCCCGGCTTCAAACTTACCTTAAAGTTGCACCCCCATTCATCTGCTTTTTTCCGAACCACTTCACATATTTCGGCATTAGAAAGCTTTTTAATATTCACCAAATCCACCAGGCTCCAATAGTGTGGTGGTATCTTGGCCTCGATTAGAGCCTTTTCTAATTCTTTGGGCACATAATAACAGGGTGGCAGCCAATTATCACTCGGTTCAAATTTTGTGGCAATCATATACTCTCCCAGCATTTTACGCCTTCCTAAACGGTAAAGATTCAAGTTTGCAACTTGCTTCGACCGCAAATGACTTAGTTTTCCTTCGTGGACATTCTCATAAGTGATATACAAATAGGTGGTGATGGCATATTTCAAAAATGAATCACCAATAGTTTCCAATCTTTCCAAATTAATACCATCATTAGCGTTCGACATGGTCAGGGCTTGCAATATAATACTCGGACTGGGACCGGGGTGGGTATACAGATCTGGCTGATAGTCAAAACTGAAATTGTGCACCGGATATGGTTCTGGTTCATTCTTTAATTGTTCATTATCAGCATCATGTTCCTTTTTAGTGTGATATTCTCTGCCTTGACTTTCAAAGTCCAATTGTATTGCCTTTATGTCATTTTCTCCTATCCTTAGATTTTTGGAATCATTAAAACTATCGAACACATCACCACATCCTTCTATTGAATATACTTCTTCCGGATGTTGATTTGTCCACTTCAAATTAAGCGCATGTAAATCTTCAATATTCAAAACACATTTTAAAGAGTCCTGGTTTAAAAGCTCGGTTAAATCAGCTTCATTCGTGTAAGGTACAAAATGCTTAAATGTATCCAAACACAATTCCATGGCTTTGGAATCTTTATGATGGTCGTTTGTTTTTTTAGTCGGCAGTTTCACATTCTGATTATATTCGACCAGCGTACCCGAATTTCGTATATCGTCTATAAATTGTTGGGTAGACTTTTTAAACTGTTCCACTGATTGCTTCAGGCTTTCAGCAATTTGTCCTTTAACATCGGGGAAATTGTAGCCCACCTGCAAGTTTTTCGTTTCTTGATAATCACGTTCATTTTCTTTGGTTGCTTGTATTATGGATAGTTGTTTGTTCAGCTTTTCGATGTCTTGTTCAGTTTCTATTGTTTCCGCCTCATTTTTAGATGTCAACACAATGTCATCGCTATCCATATCCTCGTCGTCCACCATTTCGTCATCGCTGGCAAAACTAGATTCTGGATATGATTCGTCCGAATCATAATAATTGAACATAGGCTCTTTCTTGTCTTCCTCTACCTCATCATCCAATTCTACATGGCGGAAGGTTGGGGAAGTTGCTCTGGCAGCCTTTCCGCCTGCATAATAAAGAACAATATCAAAGAGTGATTTTATAAAATGTTTACTGGTGTTTCTAATGGAATTTTCCGGTAGATTACACATTTGTTTTTGTTTTGTTTACACAACCGAATATCATAATTCGTTTTATGTGCATATATGGCTTGTTCAGAAACTATTGCTGCACATTTTTGGTTAAAGATTTATCAAACGTAGATGACCAGTAGCCAAGTCCTGAGAGAATTGAAATTTGGTGTATTACTAAGGTCCGAAGAGATTTGATATCCTAGTGTTCGAGAAGCCCCATATTTCGGTTTTGATGAGTGGCCGATACGTAACACTGGTGACGTAGCACTGACGAGCCACACAGTAAACCGGATGCAGATGAAATTTGAATTTGCTATTAAGCACCCATTGTGAAATTGAACCACATGCAAATGGACTTACGATACTCAATGTGATACTCGCCGAATGTGGCACGATCGATCAATGTTTTAATGTAGTTCCCATACAAAGGAGCATCCGTAACCGCTTTATTGTCTTAAAGACTTCTGTATGCCAGACTGACGTTAGCCTATTTTTTAATTGACTAACTCCCAGGGGATGCCCCCTATAAATGCATTGCACTGCGATAGGAAAAAAGGGTTCCGGAAGCAGAAAATAGTGGAGTTGGGTTTTTGCCCAGCGAGCATCACACTGTATCTATATGCCCATCAAGAGTGTCTGATTCGTCGATATCCACAAACACTGACGACGATGCTTGATCAGTGGAGCGATTTCTATGAAAACTCGATATGAATCGATAGAAGGTATAACCGATATCAAATGCAGTACATTTCAATATGAGTGCACCGTGCCAGACCAATGCGGTGAATGGCTTCACTCCATCGTTCTAAAAGTAACGTCAGCAGGTCTGCATTATACCGGTTTCAACGGAAGCCATATCATTCAGACGGCCGTTAGTAGATACTTTATGGGAAAGGAATCAGAACATATTGAACATAATTCGCAATGGACGAACATACATACATAGGACAAATGCTGAAATTGCATCCGTGCCCTGTGTTTTGATAACGTTGATGTCGACAAGAACATTGTTAACTCCAAGTTTTCGAAAAAAAAAAAAACTGAGCTATGGAACTAGATACGTTTTCGGTCACGGGAAGTGGTTGACGACACAGTAAGTTAGCTGGCTTTGTCAACCAGGTCAGTGAACAGTGAAATAGCAATTATTGTTATATACATATGCCATCCTTGAGTTTATGGTACTAATTAAATCCGATACAATTTCGGATTATATTTTACATAAATTCAAAATAATGCTAATATTAAGTATCTATTTGATATTTCCATATCTATCCCATTGTGATTATTTCTAGAACAATACTAGAAAAGTTTTCCTGTTCATACTTATTCGAGTTTAGTCTGCACTACCTCAATTCCATTTTTGAGATTACCTGGGATCGATTGTATACAAGCATTTTTTGACGGAATACCAGTTAACTGTTAAAATTCCATTAGAATCAAAATCATTTTCGTAATACTTACAAAGCTTTATAAACGGCGGTAAGAGGCCATCTAACATTTCATCACATTCATCATCAGAATCAAAATGTTCAAATTGGACGCACTCGGCCATATCGTTAGACCAGGTGCCGATTTCAACGAAACCAGCACCTTCCTCTTTTAGCTTGCGTTCTCCCTCTTTTACTATTTCATTTACGGTTTTCTCAGTATTGGAATTATCAGAATTTAATAAATCATCATCGGAATCGTCGGAAAAGCTAGACTTTTCCGCTTTTTTACTTGTATCCTCTTCGGAGTTTTGTAATTTACTTGCTTTGGACTTTTTCAAAACGTCACTGAGACTCCAACCAAAATCCAACATAGGCCATTCTTTCTGTTCGGGCAGTTCCGGTTGGCCCAATCCCATATCTCTGACCACCTTCTTGCGTATATCGTCCGCTAATAACAAACCATTGATACGATATAAAATGCAGGGTAGGCACACCGCTGTGCGCCATAACGAAGCGGGAAATGGGTGCACGGTGCAAAGCTCCGGAACTAGGATTTGTTTTAGTTCTAGATTTTCTCGTTTTGCTCTTTTGGTAGCTTCCGAACTGGTGGGCAATGCAACGCCTTTACGGTTGACATAACGCGGCGTGAGAAAATTTAAACGGGCACTAGTATGATCTACATCCAACAGTGGCTGTTTTGGATGAATCTTTAGACTATATTTCAAATAGTAATAATGCATGAAAGTCCGATAACTCCGACTGGGAAATATACTAAGCGGAGAAAGTTGGTGGCATATTTCGGCGACATAAAAATAGTGTGGTTGATCTTGATTGCGATACCACGGCATAACAACAGCGTCTTTAAATGTATCTGCTGAAAATTCGGTTGAATGTCTTGTCTCTTCTGGTACTGGAGTGGGCATCATATTGGCATTACGTTCGATTAAATCCAAGAACGCCCAGTCTATAATTTTTCCGATGCCTTCATCAGTCTTCACTGTTGGTACTATGAAAACACAATTCTCAGTTGATTCCGGATCAAACAGCATTAAAAACTTTTTTAAACGTAAAACTTTGGTAAATGTGTAGTTGATGAATGTATTGATGCAAGATATTTGCTGTTCACTCAACACAATACGAAGGGGATGTAAAACCAATGAAACCTTTACCTCTCCGGAGCGTGTAAATATGGGAAAGGAACTAACTTTGGGTATCTTCTTAAGAGTCAGAATACCAAAGCCCTGTAAAGCATCTTCCGGGGGATAGATTTTGCGTCCTCTAGTATTTTGTTCCTCCGGTATCGGACATTGCAGTGTGAGATCCAATAAATACAAATAACATTCTACTCCAGCCGTAGGACGACAATCACAGAATTCAGATGCTATCTAAAAGCAGATAAACGATTCTTCAATTATTATGCAGAGGCTAGAAGCGAAAGACTGCAGTGAAAAAACATTCCTCTGTGTATACGTACCCGTTTGTAATAATATTGCCGTCGTTTCGTAGTTCCGGGCCGTGGCTCTGAATTCTCTTGTACTATTTTCTCATCTTGTTCTTCCAACTCAAAATTTTCCCAGTCTAGTTCAATCGCCCTAAAGCCCTCTTTTCCAATTGGTTGTAAGTTATCGTCCAATTCACCGGATGAATGCAGAGCAATGCATGCTTGCAGAGCTGTCATTCGTCTCGCCAATACATGCGTAGGCATTGGTAACCCAACAATGTCATATTTCAGTGGAGAATTAATGGGTAACCTTAGGGTATATTGATACAAGACGGTACCATTACGCACGGTATGAGCACACCGCCACAGTGGCGTTAGTTTGGTAAATGTATCACTGGGTAATTTGGCACAGTACTTATTAACTAATGCTATGGAATTGCTGAGATCAACGGAGGCCCCAGTCAGGAGACGAGCCAACGGTTTGTAGGCTTTTATACATTTGTTAAATATGTCCGCTTCTTTATGTTCACTTTCGGTTGGTTCAGTATTTGCACATTTTTGTAAAAGCATCTGAAATAGAAATGGATGAGCTTGTCGGCATATCTTTATATCTTATAAAACCCAACAAATCTAATATTGTAAAACGCAACGCGTTATTTGTTCGAAATTTAAAAATAAACTAAACAAAATGAATACTTCTTTTAATAAACACATTACAAAGATATTTGTTGGTAGAGTCGCCGATATTCAGTGGGTAGAGCATTCACACTTACGTTCGTCATTCATGTCAATTTTTTTTTAAAAAAAAAATAATTTCATAATTTAAAGAAAATTATTTGATTTAATTTGTCGTATTTCCCTGCCCAATAAGTCATTACCCTGGAGGACATACATTAGGAAGTAGATATATTCGATAATTAAGTATCTATTCTTAAAAGGAATAAAGTTAACTATATGAAAAACTAAATTCTGCAAAAACTAAACATTAATGCCAATAATGATGTCGAAATTAGTTGGTAATCTCAGATTTTTTTTTGAATTTGGTTACGCATTGTAACTTATTTTGTTCCTTTTTCATAAATATTGCTTTGTGCAAAAATCGAAAAGTATTTAGAGTTGGTCAAGGGACTTCTTTTTATGAACATATAATGTAAACTTTACACATTCCATAATGCATTATAATTTTGTTATAGCCCGTGAGAGTCTTTTAGTTAAGACTTTCGAGCATTGGGAACAATATTTCTGTGATACTCTACCTGAATTATTTTCTAGATTCTTGAAGGCAGATCTAAGAGCAACGGTAAACTCTCTCAACGGATCAACCATATGCTTGGCTTCTTGGAATTTCGGCGAGAACAATACTAAATGTACTCAGAGCGCAAACATCGGAAGAATTCGTAGCAATAGAGCTAGATTCTCTTTCTTCCAGTCTTTAGGGAACCTTTTTATATTATTTAACTCAACAACATTGGTTTATCCTGAACTGGAAGTTTATCGGAAAACAAAGAAATAGAAATTAGCTCGGGCCCAAGATACCGCAACTAAAATTTTAGCTTCTTCATTGATTCTCCTGAGACTATCGCATCACAGTTGAATACTGTTTTATTTGTTGGAATATACACAAATCATTTACTGGAGCATCTGTTGCTTTAGGGCAAGAAAACTACGCTTTAAAGTAAATGAGGCAAGGGAATAAAAAAAATTCGGCTAGATTCTTCTCATTTATTCTTCTCTTGATGATGGAGGAATGTTGTAACTTTCATTTCAGTTCTTGTAGGTATGGTTCCCAAACCTTTTTTTTGCCAATGATCACGGAACCTTAATTGTTTTTAACAAAAACTTTTCAAATTTTTATGAATTTTTATATTTACAAAAACCATGAAAAAAAAATTCATCGTAGAAATAATATCTAGAGAGATGTGTTTTAATACTATCACAGATATTTCAATATCTTTTCCGGAACGCTTTAAGAAATAGGATAATAATATGGACACATTAGCCACTTAATGGAAAGCTAAAGATATGTATGTAATAACTGAGCTTTTTACCGAATGGTGTCTAAAGGTTTTTATACCAGAAAGTTGGCGCAATATGGGTGATAATGGCGTTGCTTAAAGTTATGTGGATTACAAACAATAACTGGTGAATTTAGAGCATCCAAATTGTGTATGAAGTAAACTGAATTTAAATTATACTTCATTGATCTGAATTTAGCTGGTATTTAATAAGTGGAACAAATACCCTTGTTTAATATGGATGCTCTTTCCTTTTTAACGCATGTTTTCGAGGAACGTATCTATCTAAGGCGTATTTTAAACACCATTATTGAAATAAAATTTGTCACGCGGAACCCCTAAATTATTTTGTTGAGAACCCAGGGTTTCGCGAATCACACTTTGGAAACCGCTGGTTTTTGTCCAACCTAGCTGAAAGAGCTTTGGATGGACCAAATATCATTGAAAACACATTTCAAAAAATCATGAATGAATGGTATGTCTTTGATTTGCACACAAAGTGGCACAAAATAAGCTACTATGCGTTAAGATCCGAAAACATGTTTTTCCTCTTTATGTCGTGAACAGCCTTAACATATATGATAACGAGAGATTATATATAATCAAACCAAATTTATAAAGTCAAAATTAAATGTTAGCTTGTAAATGTAAAGATGAAAACTGTTTTTAAACATTAATTGGAAGTGTATTTCACCGATTATTTCAATCACTGTTCAAAAATACGATAATCCATCTAGGAGTTCCTTTTTGAATTATATATTAGTATGACAGTGACAACTGTTTCTTGCTTGAAATCTTGACCGCCCATTATTCGGATTTTGCTAGAAAAATCACATTTTGTGACAAAGGTGGATCTGGTAGATCGGAAAACCGCAAAGAATTGTCGAGAAGCCAATGCAGTAGAGCGCAACAGACGCATGGTAAACCATTTTTTGTGTCCGGAGATTGAACGATTGTGGTTTGCCTCAAGTTCGGTAATTGTGTTATCGACCGTCTCGGCGATGTCAATTAACCCCTTTGACCCCTTGTCAATTAACCCCTTTGGTCAATCCATTAACCATTCTGACAATATAATATCGAGACAGGCATACGTGAAATAAAGTCATCAAGGTCATGGAAAATTCAATGGGATTCAAAAACGAGGAAACGAACAAACACTTTTTTTGTGTCCCCAATTGCATTGCGCTTTACAAAATTAAGATTAAAATTTAACGTTTGTATACAATGGAACCCATATAAAATTAATATAAATGTATTACCAACCTTTTCAATTTCTCGATATTCCGCTATTTGTTTAACAATGGCGTCAGTCGTAGTTTTCATGTTGTCAAATTTTGTTGTTTCAATACTAACTTTTATGAATTCCGAATCCAGTTCCTCTATCGTGTTTTGCAATAAACATTGAAAGAACACTTGATCTTTTTCTTTCCGTACATTTCCCCGTTCGCCACTTGGAATAGTTCTGTTCTCGCTGTTAGGAGATTCTAAATCTTCAAGAACGGTGTCAATATTACAAACTTCAAAATCTTTTGGTATGGCCTGAGCTTTTAGCTGCTCAGTTGTTTTGTTTTCAATTTTTGTTTTCGCAATGTTCAAAGGTGCGTCTGTTTCAGAGATGTCACCCATAATCATATTTAAATCAAACACTTTATAATTATCATTCGTTTCTATTACAGACTTATCGGAGGAGCAGCTCCCATCTAGAATAAGTGAATTTGAATCTGCTGAAATGATTTTGCTAACTTCAACAATTGACGTATTTACGGTATTGAGTTCATTGCTGCTTTGATCAACATTTACATTTGTCATTTCATTGTTATTGTTTTGGAAGCAATTGTCATTTGAACTGTGTGCGGGGGGTTCAATTTCCTCTAGAATACTAGGATATTTATTTATTTTGCTTAAATTAATGTGCGTTTCACCACATTTGATATCTTCAATAGCTAAAGTTACATCTTCTATTTCTTTTAATATGATGTCAGTTGTGGCGGACGGTTTAGACGGAAGTTTGTGGGTTATGACTTCCGGATTTAATATTTTGATAGTGCCTTTACTTGATCCATATACGAAGTTTTGTTTAGTGGACACACCATTAATTTGATTGTCTTCATCGTCCTCCTGGTCTGATTGTTCAGAATCTGTCAGGGAACCATTTTGATCTTCTGACAGTTCACACAATAAACGATGACTTTTATCTGTCACTTGTTCATTAGAAGTTTGTGGACTTGTGTCTGTCATATCGGACGCCACCAAGACCACATGATAGGCGGGCACAGATCTTGCTCTTCCTTTGCACTGAACATAACTGCGATATGTGGTGGGAGGATCCCAACGTACAACCAGGTTGCATTTGGGCACATCTATACCCTCCTCTAGTACAGAGGTGCCGATTAAAACATTACAGTCGTGCATTCGGAAACGTTTCAGCACTTCTTCCTGTCTCCGATGTTCAGATTCGGCCTCCTTGGGTTCTGTAGTAGGATCGGCCACACGATCCGTGGTAAATTGACACTTAATATATTTTAAATCAGGATCATGTCTACTCATTTCGGCTAGTAACTCGAAAAGTACTCGTGCTATATAATTGGAATTACAGAAAATAATGGAACACAAGGTGTCAGCGCCGTCATGTTGATCACGATTATGGCGGCGAAAGGGTCGTCTCTTTGGCCGATTGTGGTGTGAGCCCGAATGACGTTGATTTGTGGAAGAGGATGTATTAACATTCGAATTGTCATCAGTCTTTTTGAAATTACTTTGATTTTTGCTATCACTATCGCCACTATTTAATTGGCCGCTCTCAATATTTGCTTTGGTTTGAAATTCAGGTTTAACGATTGAGTCCAGGTTTTCCACTATAGATCTGCTTTCCAATTGTTGCTTTTCCACAGCATGTTCTACGCTGTGACACTTGGTTTCTAAAATCCGCGATAGTTTTTGAAAATCCATTTGGTCAAGTTCCGAACTTATTCGTTTCATTGTATCATTTTTACTCGAATTATCTTCCGGTTTAAAAAGACGCAAAACTTCCAGCAGTCTCAATACCTTCGGGCTTGAATGCGTCTCAACACATTCTTTGTGATTATTTTTAAATTTACGAAAATGCTGCTCGCAAATAGAGTGCACTTCCAACAGAGCCGTATTTACCAAACATAGAAGTATGTAGTGGCGTTCGTGGGGTGTTTTAATTTTCTGCTTTTCTATTCGCTGATACATATTGAAAGCAACACGGTCTGCCGACCACGGGCCCATTTCTTGTAATACGTGTAACATAATGTCCAGAAATTCGAGAGGTTCCTTTTTAGGATCCGGAATGTCTTTAAGTTCTTCGAGAAACTCATCGGTACAATAGATTTCAAATGGATCGTAACGGTGGTCGTTGAGAAAAGCTTTACGTGTTAATAAAATATCGTGAAGCAGAGAGCATAAGTCATCTTGTTTATATGGAGCACATTGGACTATATATTCAAAGGGTTTGGCACAATATCTGGAGAATATAGAAAGGGAATAAAATAAATCTATACATTTTTATTAGGTTGGCATTATTTTTCAAGCTTTCGATTTTCTTCAATTGTCCTTCTTTTTATTGTGACACTTGATGTAAACCAGCTTTGTTGAAAATTTCAGTAAAATCGGATACCTCTTACCTGGTGCTCATCCAGGCTAATGGTCAAATTTTGGAAAACTATATATTTTCAACCAAAACATGTTTAACAGGGTCTAGTTATTGTTTGGAATAAAGTTGGCCGATATCAGACAATGACAATGCGTGGTCCAACGATATCAAAACAAAGGATGAACATCCGTTTATTTTTTTAAAGTTAACCTTTGACCTCGTTGTGGCACATTATTGAATTGACGTATTTCTGCCAAATATATACAAGTTAACAATTAGATTTTGTGTAGCAGTTTGAAGAAGTACTGTTAAAATGCAATGAAAAAACCCTCCATTTCTTAGCATACAATATGGAATTTCCCAAAATGTTACCTTTGACCACGATGCGCGACGATTAAGAGTTATCCGGTTTTAGTTCAATTTTCAGCATTACAATTTTACATCATATATCACAGTAAACTAATGGTCAATCGGCAATTTTCGGGGGAAATGTCTTTCTAATCAGTATGTATTTATGAAATCTGTATGTAATCATTGTACCTTTAAATTCGAAAATGTGGAATTAGAAAACTTGGTAGTCGCATATAATATGTAGAAAGAATCTGTTAATGATGTCCTATTGAAAAAAATAACAAAATAAAACATTATGAGCCAAAAATTACATTTTTGCGTTTAGGAAAAAGTGTTCTGTTATGAAATGGATTGACAGAAATTTGTGTCTTATTCAAGAGAACAAGTTATGCAATTTTATTAATTTCCTTTTTTAAAGAAGGTTTACGTTTTTTTAGCGTTTCTTTAAAAACTCAAATTTTAGAAAAATATTATTAAATTTTTTAAATTTTTTCACAGGTCATTGTTTTTGGACGTTATTGAAATTTTAGAAAATCGGATCAAATTTGGATATTTCACTTTCGATATGATATAACAGATTGGTGAGGACAGCAATGCCTAAAAGAGATAATTTTGATTTTGTGTACAGAGAAGAGTGACGGTGACGATAAGGGATAGAAAGATATCCAACTACATTGTCTCCCTTCATCATCGCCGGACCGTGAGTTATGTATCGCTATTCTAAAGATTTTTCAATGGTATCTGTCGACTGGTGCCTGACGATAGAACATTTAGCCGGAGTACGTGGCTCTTATCCGTCAAATTGTTCGTATGTGGAACTCATCCAGCAAGTGTTCTGCCTGATATAACATTCTCAAATCCAAGTCAAAGGTCAACAAACACTACTCCCTCTTTCCTTCCTCCAATACCCTTACTTACTATCGCTAACACGGTGCATTGCATTCATTGGGAGGAATACCCTGAGTGTTAGTAAAAAAAAAGTTTGAAAAATGACATTTGTTACAGGATCATAACGTTTTTTTTACAATCACAGACAATACTGTAATCAAAATGAAACGCAAGAACAAAGGAAACCAGTGTATTTAAAAATGTAATACAACTGATTTGACTAGTCCACTTCGGTCGAATTTGAAAAGTTGCCGAAATGCTACATTTGTATGAAAGCTACCTGTAGGTGTGTGTCAATCAGTCTCATACATATTTCTCGTATAAAATTGCATATTTTCCATAAAAAGGCATTTTTTCCAAAATGTGTGCTATGATAATAGTGGTCTGTTCTATCGACAAGTACTTGAAGTACTTGAGCTGCTCTGTCCCATTTTATACTTTTTTTCAATGTAAAAATAAATTTTATTATTTTTAAAACAAATACATTTGTACATATTTCGTTTTATCGGTGGACTATTTACATTCATTAAAAAAAAGCGTTTCTCAGATTTGCATTCCGGTGGACTATTTGCATTCCTTAAAAAAAGGGATTCTCGGATTTCCTAAAATCTACGTTTGTTCCCGCGATGCTCTCTTGATCGACCGAAATCTTTTACACCGAACATGTTTGGAACTAGGAAATAGCTACAGATGGCTAAATTCCGAGAATATGGATGAGGTATCTTTTTTTTTATCTTTTGTCTATTAACATATTGTTGGCGACAGTGATGAGAGAAGGTCAAACAGCCATAGAAAATTTTTACTGAAGTCCTACTTTTCAAATAGAAAATTCTGGATTTGTGGCGCCACTGTGAGGTGATTGTTTTAAATAGTTCAATGTTTCCACTTCTGTTTACAACGAAATCCTTTTTATTTAGCCGGGCATCTACCGACATAACGCTTGAGAGGAATTTATATAACCAAACATATTGTCATGTTGATTCGATGTACGATGTACAAGAAGCTTCAAATTTCATAAGGGCCTCCGAGAAACAACATTTGTTTGTCCGTCGATAAACTTCTGATCGGACCTACACTGATTTTTTTGTAAAATTTGATTATTTTGCAAGTATTCATTAACAGACCATTAAATTTGACGACTTGTTGCTAATAATTCCACTTTAATTAATTTTTGTAAATAAATTACCTTAACACTGTAACAATATCACTTGCAGTTTCCGTTCTACATTGAACCGTCTTCTCCAGCACATTGAGCATAGCAGAAAGTTCTGCCAAATCACAACCAGCACTATGTAAAGGTCCGGCCAGACCCAACACCTTGGGCATATCTGGTATATTATCAGCTTTATAATAGTCTCGAAATATTTCCGTAATATCTCGATGAATGCTGTCTTGATGACAGTCTTCTAAAACCAACATATGGGTTTTATCCAGCTTCAGAATGCCTTCTCGTAGAAGATGTAGGCATGTTTTAGGATGCAAAATGTAAACATTAAAGTCCTGCGGTAAATCTTCCAAGTCAGTAGCATCTGCAGTTGTGGGCTCTTGATACACCCTGAGATCGGTTAGATGCTGCAACATTGTAAACATAGCCGGAGCTTTTTTAACACTCAAATATATACTGATTTTCGTATTTAATAAGCGCTGCTGACGTCCCATCTCTTGCAAAAGTTTTAATGCTATAAATTCTTTGGAAGACTTATGTCCCAAACAGATCATGGTGTTTCGTTCAAAGGCGGCAGCTAAAAGCTCTACTTGATAGTCACGGGGACTAAACACTGCCGTATGCAGATTATCACACCAATGAAATGACATGGTGGATACGGTGTAATGAACTACGGCTGCTCTAAATGTCGGGAATGCACAATTTATATTTAAGACAATAAAATAGTTTCAATTTGTTGTGTTGCTTCTTTATCAGGAAGAGAATGGAGCCAACCAAAAAAAATATAATACCGGCGTCGCCCCAATAATTGCAGAATTCGCAAAAACCGCTAAACCGGCATTCTCTTGTAATGGGGTCAAAACAAAAACAATACTTATCTTTTTGTTCGTCTCACAACATAATGTTGTCGATAACAATCAACCCAAATGCTTTGTTATTCTTTTTAAACATATTCGAGGAAAAATAGCATAATTATAATTTGTTTCATTTTCCGTACCTCAAGTATGGTTTTGAAGTGTACAGTACTTTGTGAAACAACTCTGTTCTTGTCACAGCAGTCGAGTAACCCGCCAGTGTTACCACTTTGTGTACAATTTCCAATTAGACACAAGCCTATATGCAAAACACCGGTCGCATGTGCCAAACAAATTGTGTATCAAATAAATAGGTTCATTGTACAGTGAAATGGAGAAATATACGTACAATTAAGTTGTTGTCAATTGAGAATACTTCGAACCCAAAGAAAAAAACATCGAAAAATCATCTGAAAAAAACAGTTGGGTATATGTCTTCGAAACAAAAGAAAATCATCTGAAAAAAACTGATGGGCTACATGTGAACATGTATGTTCATTTGAAAAATTTCGTCGCAGAGTAACTTCTTGTTGCCGCCCGCCGCAGTAAACAAAACCACACCACAAATTCTGCATATTTCAATGCCAAGGATTTTTCGTTGGCAGTCGGCCTGTCAGTAGCAGAAATATGAGTATGAGATGATTTAAAAAAAACAGTCCAATGAGTAATATGAACAGAACAAAACTACTGTTTACCAACAATCATTACAATAACCGATGGATGTGCGTGTCTATTCCATGTTTCTTTGCCATATCAAGAACAAAATAAATGTAAACAAAGAATATTTAGTGGTTGAAATATTGTTTGATTAGTAAAAATAAGAATTTTGGAGGAGACTGGTGTTCCCCCGAAGTCTGTCCCGGTATCTCAATGTTCTTAAGATGCAGGGAGCTATCAGCGAACGGTGGGTAATGACAATATGTCCTCCTAGGCCATGAGGATTGGATTTGCCGCTTGTGAAACCTAACCCCGGAGACGAACGTACGGGTGTGCGGTGGTTCTCAAAATAAGCTTTGTCACGTGAAAAGAAAGCGAACGATTACTTTCGACATCGTGAATCAGGCTGTAAATAATAAATTGCCTATTGGGAGTTTGAGAACGAAATGGTGCGAAATGCCATTTTTAACTACATACTTATATAAGAAGTTATTCAGTTAAATTATATAATTAATATATGCAAAACAATCTTCCGAGTCTGAGTTCCAATTAAATTAAATATACCGCTCCTGTCTGTTTCATTGGATATATTTAAGACTAGGTATGCACTTTTACAATCCAGATGATGGATTGTACCTAAGAATTAATATTTGAAATGAAACTGCGCCTTTACTGCCTGTCTTTGTGAAAAAATTCTTGGAGTGAACATATAGCCAGAAATCACCAAAAGTGTACCAATTTCTGTAATTACAATTTAGGTATTTCCTTTAAAAATGTGTCCACCTGAACTTTTGGTGTGTTCTTTTCGATTCTCCCCAAACTTCCTTGAAGAGTTGCAAATTTACTTAGCCTTTGGGAATACGCAAATGCTGGGTGGGTGCTTTAGTATTGCGTTTTTAATTGACGTAGTTTACTAATATAAACTATTTAATCTTTATGAATAAAACAGTTGTTTAAATAGTGCTTAAACAAATACAGTTTAATTTGATGAAATGATAATGTTAACGTTATTGTTTGCCATTGCCAAGTTCGCAGTTATTTTTGGTTGCCTTTGAAAGTAACAGAATTGATAAACATGACCGTTAGCTAGACTGGGACTATGTTCAAATCATGTTTAAAATAATCGCAATAGCACATTAGTTTGTGTCTTAATGAGAATCTAGATGGCGCTGTTCGTCGTTCGGGCCAACATACACCGGTACCAGTCGCAGAATATGATGTGTTTTCAAATAATGTAGAATATTTGTATTAACGATTAAGATTTACTGGTCTTTTTCATTTAATTGACAAATATAAAAATACCAAATGTGAACATTTTTTATTTATTTTATAAATATTATTTTTTCTCAGAGAACAATACCAAACGAGAACAAAAAATTCCCAGGACATTTGTTTAATATGAAAGTCAGTACCAATATATTCTTACGACTTGAACCCATATCTCTTTCTAAAGAATCTTAGTTTTTCTATGATAATTTATAATCTTTTGATTGGGGAGTTCGTCCGGAAATAATTTATTAGCGAAAATTGCAGATGTCGAACATTCTCTTCGCTGAATACTATATTGTATGGAAAATCAAAATGATAGAAAAATTTGATAATTTAATTACGTTAAGTCAATATTTTAAATATATATTTTCAAAAAACAGAAGTTATGCATTTTCAAAGGAAAACATAACATAAAAAACAACAGAAATTTGTGTAGAGGTATTAATAGAGTTTATAGTTGTATAAGCATACATAAAGTTAGTAGAAATTGTATGCTTAATTTGGAAAGGGGAAATGTCGTCTCAGTCTTACATTTTATTGGCCTGGTATTTCACCGAAACTTGAGTGGGAATGGAATATCCACCTATGGTAACAGGAGTACAATTACCCCGTTGCAGTGCAAAAGCGACATGATTGGATTTGCCGGTATTAACTTTTATATTCCACTTCTTTAGCCATTGATTAAGTCTGTTAACCTCGGTTTGCAGCAAAGTTCAAAGTTGAATGTGAAAAAAAACACCCTGTAGTGTTATAATCCAAATTTAAAAACTCAATTCAAAAGCCAGATATATTTTGAAAAACATTTAATTTTCTGAATTCGATTGAACTTAATTTGCATTCATATAGAAGGAAATCGATTAAAGATCCCATTATCGGTATACCAAAATCAGCTCCTCCTACAAAAACTGTTTCACCACGTTTCCTTAATTTACTTTGGCTTGTTTGCAGTCGAATAATATGTATAGAGCGCGTGTCGGCTGGTAAACAAGATTTCAATACTTATTGTTTAACTTCACATAAAACAAAAGAATATTATGAATGCCTAAAAAAAAGTTTCAGTCTGATGGTAGTTTAACTTTAGCACAATGCTGTCTAATGGTACATCTGTCCTAACAATCGCTCGCATGTGAATGAGGCGTTTTCCTATAAAAGTTAAACGAAAACTTCAAAAAGGCAACAGTTCATTTCCAAAACTTAAAAATGCAATTCTATAAAATTTTCGTATTCGTTGCTCTTATTTTGGCTATTTTCGCTGGCCAAAGTGAAGCAGGCTTTTTGAAAAAACTTGGCAAAAGAATTGTAAGAACAATTTGGGATATTCATTATCAGTCGTCTATCAAAGTGTCTTAAAGAAATTCTTATACAAAAAATGTTTAGGCCATTTTTATATATTTTTATTATACACCAATAGTATTTGTATTTAATGAAATCTGTTAATGTTTTCTTTCTACAGGAAAAGTCAGTCCGCGGAGTCCGTGATGGGGCCATTCAAGCACTTACCATCGCTCAACAGGCCGCTAACGTTGTCGCTACTGTCCAACAATAATTTTTTTAAAAAAATAATTCCAATAAATATTACTTGAAACCAATACATTTTTGATGGATCGACATTGCGTCTTTTTTGCCTAAAACAGATTGTGGACATATTTGAATTGTTTATTTTACGACGTTTTCATCTTTTGCTGCCAATATGGGGTATAATTTAGTATAACCTATTGAAATTCATCAAAATAGCCCAATGGTTTAATATATTCCGATTCGAGGTCTTGCCGTGTGTTAATCGTGCTGAAGTTGGATCATAGTCAATGCATTGAGATAAGCCAATACAATGTTCCCTAATTTGGGTTTTACTGCTTTAGAAGCCACACATACATTTTGTTGAAAACATTACAATTCAACCTTAATTTGTGTTGCAACAGCATAAAATCAGTTCAAGTTCCCAACCAATTAGCCGTTGATATCTTTAAACATTTAAGGGCCATGAATTACAATCGATGTGAAAGTGTGGATCCATAAAAAACTATCCGACACGTTTATAGTCCGCAAAATTATAATGTCTACTACAGATATTGTATTTAACAAAAACTATTTCCATTGCTTTCGTCAGTCGGATAGAAACTTTTAGAAATGACCTCTGGCATTTGGTTTGTCTTTTATTTTGGAACTCCATGAGATATTTTTCAAAGACCTTAAAGTATATGTAATATAATTAAAAATTCGGCACTGTGCTCAACACATATTGCAGATATGTCGTTGACGCAGTGTTAGAAAAATTGCTTGTCCGGTTGATAAAGATTTCTGCAGATTTTTTTTTTAATTATTCCTCTGTGTCGTTTCTCAAGTTGGCTACTTGAAGTTCCAAATAAATTTATAAATTTCAAAAAATGCTGTTATCGGATTTTAAATCCTTTTTGTATCTATTGTCCTTGACCAATTCTTCAAAGGTGCATTCTTAAGTGAATCCCCTGTTCAAAGAACCAAAGAAATTTGATTATGTATATTTAAAATAACCAAATTGCGTTCTTAATAAAAGCTGAATTTAAAGCTTTAACCATCGTCAGTTCATATTTGAACACATCAGTAGCAGCAACTTTAAGTGTCATGGATTGTTAAATAAAAACTAAAGTTTATTTAACAATAACAACATGAATTTTTGTAAAATCCTTCATTTCGTCGTTTTGGTTTTGTCAATTTTCGCTAGACAAAGCGATGCTGGGTGGTTAAAAAAATTTGGCAAGAAACTTGTGAGTTTTTCATCTCACACAGAATATGAAATTCAATTCTACAAATCGTCTGACTTTTTTGTTGCAGGAGCGTGTACTCGGGATTATTGGTATTGCTCAAAAGGCGGCAAATGTTGTGGCAACTATTAAGCGGTAATTTGATCATGGAAGAGAAATAGTTATTAAGTTACTCCTAGGATTGTACTAATATCATAACTAAGCTTAATTTATTTATTGATATTCCAGAAAAACAAAATGATTTACAAAGTGTAATACATATTAACTTTTGATGTTTGTAAATTGTATTCCTTTAATACATATAAATATTTTTTTTGTAGATGTACATATATACATATACATACATATGCCTTGAATAATATATATTGTAAAGACATACACGCTATATTGTTGCCATTTAGTCTCCCTTAAAAGCCTACACGTCGCGGAGACGCGGTATTCATTGTTTATATTACCATCTTTTTATGAAATAAAATTTGAAAAAAAAAAAATGAAATTCAACAAGTAGTGGCCAAATGTGAAGTGAACTTATTTTTATTGAGAGGCATATTTATATGAATTCAATGTGATTTTATAGCAGATGGTAACATCTTGGCACAGTACACAATAACTTTGGATCATATCGTTATAAATATGTCTGTAGACACATGATTTACAAATTGTGTCAATTACAAAATACTATTAAAAACAGGTATAAATTAAATTGTGGTGTACAAAAAATTCAGCTCGAATATAATAATGATGGTGTTTCATGTGATTCGATTTTTCGAACAAAGCATTTGATCGAGGTTCCACTGTTATCAGAACTTATTACTTATTATGATGAGTTTTTTTTTATAGGAAACCTAAAGATATCCTAATCATATGCGGTATGTTGTTGAATATTTATTTTAGCAAAAATATGTATAAGAATGACGAATAAATAAATAATCGCAGATATAAATATATAAATGTAAATTAATATTGAGTAAAATGTTTAGTATCGCTGGAATGAATCATATATCATAGAGACAAATTGAAATTTTAAATCCCAGAAAAAACAATAAAAGTCTATAAATTCTAATTTGATATTGATATGAATATGTGTTGGAGTTTATGTTTCTATAATTCTGGTAATTTTCTTCATTTATCGGTATTTAATAGAGGCCGTAATACACTTTCAAGTACTAATCGTAAGAAACTTTATTAGCACAATCCACTGGAGTCTGATGCGAAATTTTCAGTTAATTTAATTAAACTCAGTAGGTAGCTGAGCCTCTTGGGCCTCATATAGTTAGAGAATACTTCAAACAGAATAATTAATATAATAGAGCTACGCTATGTTTTTTCTACGAACGTAACACTGAATTTCTACAGACTTTGCCCAATGGGTAAAAATAAAAAGATGTCTGACGGTTGAATCCTCAGAGTAACGATTCAAAAAAAAAGTCAAAATTGTTATCGCTAACTAGTGTGTTTATTATCAATCACTTATCAAGTATTTAGGATTTAAACCCAAACTCCAAAAACTGATTCAAAACCCTTCAGTTTGGATTAATAAATTTCCCTTTGGACAAAATTTCCATACTACGGATAATACTGTTTAAAAGACACACGTTATATTTTCATCGATAAAACTATGCTACATTAATAAAATTTATAACGAATAACCACTCACAATTCTGATAACTTTTAAGCTGTAATTCATATTAAAAATCAGTTAGCGAAAAAACTAAATATAATTTAGTGATACATTTTTTAAAATTTACTTTAACAAAAGCGGTAGATCTCGAGTTAAATTTTTTTTAAAAAAAAAATGTCCTTTTCTAGGGACAATTGTACATAAGAATTTTAAAGTGCATTTTAAAAATTAGTGGAATCATGTCTGTGTTTGGAGTCCACGCCCACCACCACAAGAGACCTCAGACATTTCATTTTTCTGATGGATACAATTTTGGAAAACACCAAAAGCCACATCCGACGAGTTCAATGTCGTCCGCATATGCGAGGAGGAGCGAGCATTAACTGGTGATGATGAAGAGGACAATACCAAAGTTATACTTACAACGTCGGCAAAAGAAAGGACACATATTCGGTAGTATTTGGAAAATATCTATTAGCTGGCCCAGACCAACAACAGGTTATAATACCAACCTAAGTAGGTATTTTGAAATAGAAATTATTATCTCCGCAAAGGAGCCCCTTGAAATACGTTCCAAGTGTCAGCTTTTAAATTAATTTGTTCTAATATTCAAATTTCCCAAAAATACGGGATTTTGCTTAAACGTTTAGAAATAAAATGCCTCCACGCAATAAACGTCGATTTCTCTTAAAGTAATTCCCCGCATTGTGGGGGCTTTTTACATACATCTGTTTTTATTTCCTGTGGTAAAGAATACATCAGTCATAGTTACGGCAAGTGCGGATTGCCTATAAAAGCTGAACTTTCTTTATAATTATTCATCAGTTTGTATTCACACTCAGCCCAAGGAAAAGCTCAAAGCTAAGTCTACATCTCAATTACGCACCCGTCAAAAAGTCATTCAAACAACAACACAATGAATTTCAATAAATTGTTCATCTTTGTCGCTTTGGTTTTGGCTATTTTCATTGGCCAAAGTGAAGCTGGATGGTTGAAAAAGATTGGCAAGAAAATTGTAAGTATATTTTGTAAACTAGAGAGAAATTTTGGGGATTTAATAACTAAATTATTATCATTTTGTTACACTTCTAGGAACGTGTTGGCCAACATACCCGCGATGCCACCATACAGACCATTGGTGTTGCTCAGCAGGCGGCAAATGTTGCTGCAACATTAAAAGGAAAATAGTAGTACAAAATCAATATACGAGTTTGTTCGCAGTTAAGATAATAATTTTAAGTAGTCAATATTATGTATAAAATATTCAATATAATAAAACTAAAAACACAACAAGATCAAAGTTATTTTTATCATTCATTGAATAGTGATTATAGATTCGAAATTAAGTACAAATCGAAATTAAGTACAGGTTTGGTAACAGATAATTAAATTAATTGTGACATTGAAACATACATATGTCCGATTCTAGCCCGACAACAATTCAATATACAAATTTAAAACAACCTTTGTTAAGAAAAATGTATGATAACAAAAACAATTTTCCTTCTTTACTTTTGTTTTAAATTTTAAAATCTTTAAATCCGTTCCCTTTATTTCCAACGACCAGAGTTTCCAATTTACCTAGTTGGTCTAAGCGTTCCCAAAATCAGGTTATGAATAGTCCATGTCACATTAACGAAAAAATGCAAGATTTCGACAATATATGTATATAATTTTCTGGATTTCTCACTTTTTTGGTTAACGAATAGTATCTCTTTTGTTTCGTTTTTTTTTTTTTGACAAATGTCAAGAGTACATTTTACTAATAGGAGTCCAGTTTTTCTTGTGAGCCGTATAAAAATAACTCAAATCTCCTGGAGGATTTTTCTAAACAAATCGTTATCTCTGGCTTTACAATAAGAACGTAAGCAAACTAAAGTCCAGTATTTGGGCATTGGAAAATCCACAACAAATATGTTGAGCAGATGTAATATCATCGAAAACTTCATCAAAAAAATGGACATGCGTAAGCGGGTACGCCGATATCATTTATCATTCAATAATTGTAGACGCCCTACCATAAAGGATAATAAATTTCCGTTAAAGAAATCCACTAGAAAGTGTATTCAAATAATTATATTTTGAAAATTCAAAAAATTTCAAGAAAATTTGTGTTGTGTTATAACCGATTGACTAAAAATCATTTTATGAAAGAAATCATTGGAATTGCTGCTCAAATGTTGTACAATGTATATAGTAGCCCTGGGACATCGATTTTAATTGTACTTTAAATACATTCATAATTGTTCTACACTTAAAAGTTCAGGTGCCTTCCTAAAATGTTGTTGCCCATCGATGTATGAAAATTGCAGGAGAAAAATATAATACAATGATATTCATAAGAATACTGAACGAATGTGACTTTCGACGGAGTGTTAGGATGGAAAAGTACATTTATTTGCCCCCTATACAAATATATAGAGATTCCCTTAGGATTCACTAGGTCAATACATTCTCGATTCCTACAAATAATATCCATAATGTAATTTTATACACTTAATTTTATTAATAAATACATAATTTAAATAAGTCTTCAGTTGTAAAAATAATCCCTTAATTTAATATGGCCAATCCATTTGTTTTGCATTCCATATCATCCTTTCAAAGTAGCAGCGACATTAGCGGCCTGTTGGGCCACACCAATGACTTGAATGGTGGCATCACGGGTATGTTGACCAACACGTTCCTAGAAAAAGATTAACAATTTAATTTTCATTAAAAAATATCTTTGTATCACAATACTTACAATTTTCTTTCCAATCTTTTTCAACCAGCCCGCTTCACCCTGACCAACGAAGATAGCCAAAACAAATGCGACGAAAATGAATACTTTGCTGAAATGCATGTTGTTGTTGTTTTAATTATACGTGAGTAACAAAGTTGAAAGCTCTTGCTTAGTATGGGTGCAAATACTAACTGACAAAGAAGTTGATTCAAGCCTAGCTTTTTATATCCGTCACACACAGTGTCGAATGTCCCAGATCTTCCGTGATGGTAGATGAAACAGAACCACATCTGAGTGTAAAAGGGGAATTACTTTTAACATCGACGTATTAACCCGACGTGTATTTTCTGAGCAAGGTTTTTTTTTTTTTGCAAATTTAATAAAATCCCATTCCTTGAGAAATTTTAGCTATCCATTACAAAATAGATTTGGTGGTGACACATTAGATTGGCTAATACATCAACGAATATCACGATCCTATGTAAATAAACAAATTAATAACACATTACTACATCAAAATCGTTAATATAAAAAATAAATCACTCTGGGGAATACCGATGAGATACCATATTAGCCATGTGTTTTTTCAATGTTCTGTTTAACCAAATTCATGCCCCTGCCCATATACGGGAATTATGTTCCATTTTTGGTCAGATGGGATGAAATATTTCTTGTGCGGCGTTAATATGTCCAGAACATCAAGTGTCTGATTCGCCGATATCCACATCACTCATAGAGATTGACGACGAGGATGGATCAGTGGAACGTTTGTGTAACAACCAAAAGGGAAATCGTATCCAAATCAGGATTGAGTGAGTCTTTGAACATTCGCCTTTTGTCCCCGACCTCCAATGATCACATGAATATGAATGACATGCGCACCGCCGCCGTGGAAACACATGTTCTCGGGCAAAACTTTTTTTTGTAAAATTTTGTACTTTCAGCCAAGAAATGTACCAAATTTCCATCGTATTTTAACGGATCTTCAAAAATGATGCAAGAGGTGTAATGTGGGAAATATTTGGTGAAGTGGCTCTATTAGGAAAATGTGTTTAGAGGAGAATAATTCGGCAATGACTCTAGCATACGAATGCCAAGTACTCAATTGTTTTTCAGTTTGTTCTAAACGCTGACGTTCCTTTAATTTCAAAATTAATTGTAGGTCAATGAATATTTTCGAATTCGTTGAGTAGTTGCGAATTGCTGTTTTATCAATGCATTTTGTAATTTATCTTAAATTGGCCGGCTTTAAATTGCAAGTAAAGATGAATAAAAATTAAACGAAATGAAATATTTTAAACGTGTTTAATATTTCTTAGAATATTGCATATCTGATCAATTGTGTATCATTATATTAACCTCAGTGAATCTTGTATGGTTGCTATATTTTGGGGATTTATTTGGAATCATGTATAACTGGACACTAGGGAAGTCCCAGACGCACTGTATTTGTCATAAAAAGCAAAGAATATAATACGAAGCTACCGCTAAGACGAGGCTGTCCTAAAAAATTCATTGTATCTAGACGAGGAGACCACAAAATCTCTTCAACAAGTTTAAATAAACTCTCAATTATCAACATAACATGATTTTCCTGACGCCAGTTCCAAATGGCACATATATTTCCAATTTTATCGAATTTACCCCACAGTGAGCTCCAAACATATTTCGGCTATAACAAAACCTCGGAAAGTAGTGTTTTTCAAAATGTTTTTCATTGAATGTGAGATTATAAATTATGAACGATGTCTTAAAAATTAATGAACTATTTCATAGATATTACACGCTGTTTTTAGTTTTACAGTGTATGCGAGTTTTCAAAAAAAAAAATGGTTCACTTTTACAATAACTCAGTATTGAAAAATCGATGCTGTAGCTCGTAGCTTGTGAATGACATTTGTTAGCCTCTTTTGGTATAATAAAGATTAAAATATTAAAAATAGGGCAAATTTAACTTTGTTGATTTTTAGCTTTATTATAATAAATAACTTAATTATAGAATTTATTCTTAAAATTAATGACTTAGTAGTTGTGTATATCTATTTGGTAGTTCTATTTTCCTTTCAATGTTGCGGCAACATTTGCCGCCTGTGAGCAACAGCAATGGTCTGAATGGTGGCATCGCGGGTATGTTGACCAACACGTTCCTATAAATTTAATGAAATCAAATAATTTAATTATTAAATCCTCAATAATAATATCCTTTTTTCACAAAATCTACTTACAATTTTCTTGCCAATCTTTTTCAACCAACCAGCTTCACTTTGGCCAATGAACACAGCCATCACCAAAGCGACAAAGATGAATAATTTAGTGAAATTCATTATGTTGTTGTTTGAATTATTTGATTGATGTGCGTATAATTAAGGTATAGACTTAGCTTTGAGCTTTAGCTTGAGCTGAGTGTGAATACAAACTGATGAATATTTAAACCGAAAGTTCAGCTTTTATAGACATCCCATTAATGGTGGATATTAATATGAACGAGCTGAACAAGGAACCAGAAGTGTGGTGTCTGTTTTTGAGTGCGGGGAATTACTTTAAGAAATGCCGCTGTCTAAATGGAGGGTGTTTCTTTTGAAGAGACATTTTTTATAATGTTTTTGCAAAATGCCGTAATTTCAGGAAATTTTGATTTTACGGGAATTTAATAATATTTATAAGATGACGCATATGAATACATTTAATATATTCGGCATTTGGGAACTTTCACAGGCAGGTTATTATTGTACTCGAAAAGACCTACGAGAAACATAGTATGACTTCCCAGGTATTTCATCTACATTCTCATTTGTAGCACTGTGCTATGTGAAATGTGCGAACAAATGGTGCTGTGTAATTATTGAGATATGATTTGTTGGACTAATTATGAGGAAAAAATTGTATGAAACCCGTTTTTTAAAACTGAAGTTTTTAAAGAAGCCATTTAAAATATGTATTATTTTTTAAAATGGAAATTTCAAATATTATATATTGCTTGTTATGATCTCTGTAATTTGACACAAGTTTCCTAAAGTTATTTTTTGCTCATTTTATATATTTCAAATCTTAAAAAATACAAAATACGATATTCTTACGATCAGTTTTTATAAACATTTGAAGCAATAAAATTGCTTTGGTCGTTATTAAAGAGTTTGACACAATAATTTTACGCCTGTTAAAATCAGTTGAAAATATTTCATTTCTAAAAAGGAAATCATTTGAATTCCGTATTGTTGTGTTACCCAAATAATTACCCTTAGTATTATCCAATAAGCAAACGTTTTATGTTGTTAAACATGGCAAACCATTTTGTTTGTTATGGTCTAAATAAAAAATGTCGGACCATTGTTTTTTGGGTTGTTGCTTTTGTCGTTGGTGTGCAAGTAGGACGTTTTTCCCCTTGGGTACGCTTAAGAACTATTATTAGACTTATTTGGTAGTATTGTTAAAAAATGCAAAAATCACACAATCGAATCAATATTTTCAGTTAAGAGGAGTTTAGAGGAGCGTTTGTTTAAAACGTGTACAAAACTAAAGGATTTGGACGTTTAGATCCACTTATTCTATAGTTTCCGTTAAGCGGATATCACTTATCCGGAGTCGACGTCACTCACATTTAATTATGGCGAGTGAAATCAATTCCGTAAAAAATTATATTCATAATAGGGTGAATATTTTGAACTTTTTGTTTTGCTATACAAAATTTTCGTTTAATTACCTCCATGGTTAATTCTTTTTCTCTAAATTAATGTCTGAGTTCTCGTTAATTTCGATTTGTTTTCATGAATGAAGTTAACTTTGACTTTTAACCACAGATCTGGCAAACAGTGAGGTTATTTTCATATTATGGCTGAAAATCACGAAATATTATGTTTTATCAAGATATTTTCGCCTCAACACATCTCAACACAACTTGAACTCTTAAAGAACCATAACTACAATTGTCAATACCCATTTTTACATATTTTTTCTTCAGTCTGGAACTCAAAATGTAAATTGTTTATTGCTGTAAGAGCAGACAAACTGATTAAGCTTAGAGGTTGTAGTTTTTCAGGATAATCTGACAAGTCACATTTCTATGTAATTGTATACAAGCCGTTGAGCATGGTCACCTCCGGAATCGAAAGCATACATACATATCTATTTTTAGACAAATAATTTTATTATAACATTTGTTCGATTGGCTGGTGTTAGCTTGGGTTAGAGAAATGCAAAATAATAAAGAAAATTGAAAAAACTTTTTGTGCGAAGCAGACCGAAAATCTGATCAGTGATATTGAACAAAAACATATTGTATTATATTTTATAACTAGCTGACCCGGTCCGCGTTGCTGGCCCTAAGCAAACATTAGTGTTGTATTACACATATTTATATAGGAAAGGGGAGTTTTTATCCCTTTTGCCATTTTCACCCGCTAAATGTAGATAAATCCAAACAATGTGTAGCCTATGTTACTCGCGGGGTTATTCGGAAGATTCCCTGAAAATTTCATCAAAATCGGTCTAGCCGTTTTCGAGTCCATACGTTACATACATACACACATCCATTTTTATATATATAGATAGATAGATAGATAGATAGATTGTATCATTCTATTCAATTAAAAGCAATATGGAAAGGGTTAGAATAGTCAAAAGTCAGGCGGGACCAACTGCAGGGTAACAAACACGATCATCGGCTAAAATACACAAACCTCCTTAAATTGTATCTAATTTATCTCATCCAACTAATAGACCAAATAAAATCGAATAAATTAGGATCCATTTAGATCGTTAACAGAAAAGTATAGTAACATTTATAATTGTTTCAATCAATTTTAATAAATGAAGGGTCGTAACGTTGCTTAAAGTTGTCTCTGAACGGCTCATGATATTCATCAAGGGATTACTTTCGATATGTAGACATTCTACCCTAGCACAGCAAGGCTGGCCAATGTTGCATAAGATTTGTTTAATATCGTCAGCCCCTCATAATTGCAGACTACTCGTACTAGATTATTTGTTTATATTTATTTCGTATTTTATCATTTAGATATAAAAGTGTTGGTTTTTGGTTGCAACACCTATTTCTGAACCGTCCACGGTTCTTCCACGGCTGTCATTTGACAAATATTACTTTGGTTGTATCTACATTTTAGATTGTGCTTTCTACGAGTTCTAATCATTGACCACAGCATATGTGAACATCATATTTAAATATATTGTGGTTAAGTGTTAATGTGGAATTCGACCATTTCACAGTGTTTGTTAGGAACTAATTAATAATCTTGTATAAACTAAGGGAATTCCACAATATATGTATAAATATATGTTGCCAATAAAGTGATTAGTATCAAGATCATCATAAATAAAATTCTTAAATCGCCATTATCTCATTTAGGTTTAGGTTTAATATGAGTCAGTTTGATCTTTGTTAGAGTACATCAAATTGGAGCAATCGGTAATGTAAACATAACCCTAAATCAATGTATTTTGAGGTTCATGGAACAGTGGAAAGTTGTATCAAACCGATAAACTCTGACATTGATTTAATGAAATCTATCACTATTTTTTTCATCTAACTTTTTATTATTTGTCAAGAATGGTTCTAAGATTGTTATATTTTTACTCTATTTGTCATTTAATAGTGAATGGCAATACAAAATTAACAAATGGATAGTTTTAAAATGTTGGTATTTCGCTCCGTTCAGAGCCGGCTTATAAAATATGGTCCGGGTCAGTGAGTTTACGAAAAAGTATGTCCTACAGAGTTCATTGACTTTGGAGATGTTCCCATTAAGGAACAGAAGGCTGTGGAACGACATCTGTCTATCCACTAGAGTATAGAAGTACAAATTATTGACCTATATAGAATTACCCAACAGTTACCAAACATATATTCATTTTCCACCAATTTCTATCAGAACAATTTTTTAAAAACTTCCGTCTATGTAATTGTGTTTATAATTTTTATTCAATTTTAAATAAATAACTTAATTGGGGACAATTTCCTGTACAACTATTTTCCTTTCGCCGTTGCTGCAACATTAAACTCTTCGAACTTCGAGTCATTTATTCGCCAATTATTTCTAACAGAACCATATTTAAAAACTTTAGTCTATTTTATTGTGTTAATAGTTTTATTAAATTTAAAATAAATAACTTAGACATAAGGGGGACTTTTTTAAAAGATAAAGTCGTGTACAACTACTTTCCTTTTACCGTTGCTGCAACATTTGCGGCCTGTTGAGCAACTCCAATGACCTGAATGGTGGCATCACGGGTGTGTTGACCAACACGTTCCTAAAAAAACATAATTTGAATGAATGAGTAACAATTGATTACAGTATTTTTAAATATTCTCAGCAGAAATGCTACATACAATTTTCTTTCCAATCTTTTTCAACCAACCGGCTTCGCTGTGCCCCACGAAAACTGCCAAAACTAAGGCGACGAAGATGAACAGTTTGTTGAAATTCATTTTGTTGTTGTTTAATTAAGAGCGTATAGAATTTAGCTTTAAGCTTGTGCTTTATTTGTGATCGAATGGCTACTAATGTAGAATGTGACAGCAGGTTCAGCTTTTATAGCATCACACGTTTGTATGAATCTTCCCTATGCTTGTGATCAATCAGTCGGACAACAGAATGGAAGAAAGAAAGAGTGATGGGTGATTTTTAAAAAGGGGAACTACTTTTAGAGCCGCATGAGTTTGTAACTTATTGCGATATATTTTTTTAACTATTTCTAGGGATATTTTTCATTGGGGGCATTACTTTACAAAATGTGTCATCAATTAAAAGGTCTTTTTATACACATATACAAGTAAATGTCATTTATTGACATTGGTTATTGAAAAATAGGTTTTTAGGATCCGATTGGGAATTTATATAATTTGAAAATAAAATACGTACTCTGAAGAGCATTAAACCGTACTGCATTCGATTAAAATGGGTGTTCCATCATATTGTCTGCTTTGCGAATTATGAAATTTTAAAAACGTATTACTAATTAATGTTGCTCTAATTCCATTATCTTTAACAGTATTTGAAGTATGTCAGCCCTTAAGGTCCCATTTTTAAAGTAACAGTTCCTTATATTACCCTATATCTCAGAGGGGTATATTTTTAAAATTTACCAAATAAAATACGTATATTTTCACCCCTATACCGTTCTCTGCGTTTATGCAAATTAGCTTTAATTACATCACATCATGGCAATACATTTTTGGCAACAAGTAGATATATTTTGTTTTGTTGTGCCACTCTAGTAACATTCCAAAAAGTATTAATTTTTTAAATCGCAAGTGGTTATAATTCGCTGCCAGGCAATAAACTTGACACTTGTTGCATTTTAAGATTTTTTAAGATCCAGGTAAAAATCTGCACTTTTTTTACATGATTTTTTCCAAATTCTTTTTGTCCCCCGACTTAAACCGTACGTTTATTGACAGGAGTAGTAGTACGTCTAGATGTCACTACATCTCTAATGACAATTATGCGTAGAAAAAGCTAAGGCTGACCTCTGTAAAAAAAAATCTGTAATGTGTTGGCCATTTTCCAAATTTGTATCTCGAATTTTATAAATACGGAAGCAATTGATTTGTTAGTTCGAAAAAACAAGATGGTAATTTAATTATATTTCTTCAGACTTTTTTAATAACCAATACAGAAAACAATGGCAACATAGTAAAAAGAACTGTAATATCCTAAGGAAATGAGAAAAAGTACAGCATCAAGCTTTAACAATAACAACGACATATAGTTGGTGACAAAGAAATAAATGCAATAAGGCCATAATCAAAATGTATAAACGCAATCTAACTATTTGCAGGATACCAACATAATGGGATTTTTCTTTAGGAATTCCCATAAAAATATAGTCCTCTCAAAAAAAAAAAAAAAAACAATAAGAAAAGTCACACAATATGTAACAAAAACAAAGAATTGCTTGCGGCCCTTAAAAAAACCCCCCTTTGTAAAATCAACCACACAATCTTTTGTTCCATTGATCGCTCACAATCATAGTAAAGATTCGTATGGACGTGTGATGGCTATAAAAGCTGAACGTGCTGTCACACTCAACATCAGTCGGCATTCGATCGCAAATAAAGCACAAGCTTAAAGCTAAATTATTTCGGAACATAATTCGCTCTTAATTAAACAACAAAATGAATTTCAACAAACTGTTCATCTTCGTCGCCTTAGTTTTGGCAGTTTTCGTGGGGCACAGCGAAGCCGGTTGGTTGAAAAAGATTGGAAAGAAAATTGTAAGTAGCATTTCTGCTGAGAATATTTAAAAATACTGTAATCAATTGTTACTCATTCATTCAAATTATGTTTTTTTAGGAACGTGTTGGTCAACACACCCGTGATGCCACCATTCAGGTCATTGGAGTTGCTCAACAGGCAGCAAATGTTGCAGCAACGGTGAAAGGAAAATAGTTGAACACGACTTTTTGTTTTAAAATAGTCCCCCTTATATCTAAGTTATTTATTTTAAATTTAATAAAACTATAAATACAATTAAATAGACTTCAATTTTTAATTATTGTTCTGTTAGAAATAATTGGCGAATAAATGATTCGAAGTTCGAAGAATTTAAAACATTTCGTAAAATATTTAAATTACTTATCAGATCAATAAAGATATGAAAAATAATACATAATACATATTTTGAAGGAAATGATTATTTTGATGACATTTCGACATATTGTGACTCAATCCCAACTTTTTTACGCTGATTCAATTATTTTTGGTTTACTTGAATAAACTCCATCATAGAAATAGTCACACTGAAAAATAACACATTAACGTTTAATCTTGCAATCTTGCCCGACAAATTGTTTTAGAATTTCGTGAAATGATTCTTTGCAGGAATTTCGCTCGCAACGAATTCATTGCATCGTTGCCTGTATGGCATGTCTCACCATCCGTTGAATTCACATATCGTCAATCCATACCGCTATCGTAATCAGATGACCTTAACCCTCTAACCCGCAAGAGTGCCTCAAGGCACTCCATTAGAGGCACATTTTTTTTAAAGATTTTAAAATTTTTGGGGTTATGCGCATTTCCAGTTAAATTTTCAAACAAAACTGATCCAATGACAATGACAGTGTGGATTTTCTTATGTCGGCACGTTTTTTTAGGTTTAGGCACCCATTGAATGGAAGTGAGCTTCGTTTAATTAAATGTATATGTCATTAATTTTAATTTTAACTGTTTATAACGAGTAGAGTGACCGAAGACAAGCGAATTCGCAAGGAAAGTAGTCGGCAATAGTCCACGGTGGTCAAATTCTTTTGGCTACAATTCTTGCAAATCCTTACGTATAATCCGTCGTTTGGTGGTTGCAAATAGGTGCAATTGCTGTGAACGCCGTAAAGTGATGCCGAATAAAATTGCAGAGCTGATGAATTATTTTGAGGTATTAACATCCATTACAAATGTTGAGCTAATTCCTCATATACGCATAAAAAAATTACATTTATCATATTTTAGATTTAGAAATTTGAAAAAATGTAATTTAAGTTTCGACTTTGTCGAACTGTGGGCCTTAAACCTTTAACCCCCAAATATTTAAAATCTATAAACGAATGTACCTCTAAAGATGGGCCCTGAGGCACTCTTGCGGGTTAGAGGGTTAAGACTTTGTACCTTCAAATGCTTTTAAAGAATGCCATACCAATTTTGATAGATTCCGATATTGAATGTATATAATCGGACGAATGACTAACATTACATGTACTCTCTCATGGCTCTAATTTGACTGTCGTCAGATATACAGTCGAGTCCGGTTATAACGTATACCGGTTATAATGAACTTTTGTTTATAACGAACACTTTTTTTAGTCCCAAGAGTTTTGCTTCTACCCTATTTTACCCTGGATATAATGAACTTCGCTTGTAACGAAATAATTTGTCGAGTCCCTAGGAGTTCGTTATAAACATTTGTAAATAGAATAGATTGTGTTGAAGCCATATTTTTTGGCCAACCTATACTTTAACCCTACGAAAAATTAGTAAACGTGTATGTGGGATCATACGTATTTATCATTAGATTTCAAGACTTAGAAGGGGACAATTAACCCAATTTGTCCCAGAAATTAGCTCCGACGATGAATTAACTCAAATCATATTGGACAATATCGAAAAATGCTTTCCACCGAATTCTATTAAATTGAATAAATGTATAAATATGTGAATATCGAGGACGATTTTTCAAAACGTACTATTTGCACTTTTGTCGAAAATCAGTTTTTGATGGCAATGTGTTCGCTGATTTAGTTGTCATGTGTCATATTTATTTTAAAGTGAAAAATTATTTCTTCAATCATTTTATTGTAAAATTTGGGATTGTGCTATCTGCAATACGTTAATTTGTGCATACAAAAAGTGCTATTTGCGTAAAAAAATATTTTTTTGTTATTATTATATTGAAATTTGAAATGAATGTTTATTCAAAAAGTGAGCAGCATAAAGCCGTGTATTGTAATTCCCTAGAACGTATTAAAATTGATTATGATTCATCCGACGAAGACGATGTTGGGCACGATCTCATATCAGGTTTGTTGTTTAAAATTCGTGACAATTATAATTGTAAACAATAATTTTATCCAGATTCCGATAATGAACAAATCAACAACAATGTAGTCGCTTGCCGTAGAAAAACACGAGCCCATTACTTTGCAGAAATTCGAAAGGAAAATAAGATTAAGCGGATAAAGGGTCATCAATATTTGGGATAATCGACGGGCGAAATAAGAATGATCCCACCGTATCACAAATAAAATCTCTTATATATCTACCAAGTGGCGACATTAAATATAAACTCAGTTTCGATGAAGAATACATGAACCTTCCAACCACAATCAAAACATACGAAGGTTATAACGAACCAAACCCCTTACTATCTGCTCCACGTCCTATCCAGCCAAGCAAATGGAAGCATTTGCAAGCATTAAAACTTGTTATTCCGCGAGAATATCATTATTTTTATGACACCTTAAAACAGGCGAAGAAAAACTAATCGTAAAATGATTGTTATTTATATTAATAGGTACCTTTTACTTTAAATTCTATGAGTTCTAACATTTTTATATGTATTAATATTGTTTTCCAATAATGTTTTACATTAAAAACCCATTAACTTGAATAAAAAGCATGGAATTTAAATAAAAATCATTCAATAGTATACAATATAGAATTTTTGTATTTTTGTACAAAAAGTGCTATTTGCTTATTTGAAAATATAATTTTATCAAATTTAAATTGTAAAAAGTGCTATCTGCTATATCTGCGCAAATAATAGGAATTAAAAAAAAAAACATATATAAAACTTCGGTGTCATTTTTTTTAAATAGTATTGTAGAAGAAAGATTAGTTCTTACTCTTTACATTAACTAAAGAAACAGTTTTTTTGCCCTCCTGAAAAATTGTGATTATGCAAATAGCACGTTTTGAAAAATCATCCTCGATATACTCGTAGGTCCCAATTCACACTAGGCAACTGAAAGCAATTTCTTTTTGTGTTTTTCGTATTTTGATTTTTTAAAAGTATTTTTTTTGTGTTTTTCGTATTTTGATATTTTGAAAGTCATTTGTATTTGAAAGGGCAATAATGAAAACAAAAATTTGCCGAAAAAAAATTTCCTTGTGCCGCAAGTAAAATTATCTAGTGCAAGGCACATTTACAAGATAGTCTTGACAATCAGCTGATATTTTATTTTTTTCATTTGGTCTGTAAGCGAATGTGTCATTTAGAAATGACGTTTTATTTCTATTTTGAATATGACGTTTGAAAATTCAAATTCATTCGTTTTTTTATTTTGAATTGAATTATAAAAATTCAATTTGTGATATTTTGTAAGTTGAAATTTGTGGAAAAATAAAACATTTGTCAACAATCAATCAACAATATAGAATTTGTTGACATTTTCATAACAACTTCAATCAGATGTCTCTGACAGTTTCGTTGTCTAATCAAAAACAAATTGCATGTTGTTATTGTAGAGTTGTATTTGTTGTACCTGATGCGACTACCTTGTAAATGTGCCTTGATCTAGTGTGAATCGGGACTATCAAGGCACATTTACAAGGTAATCGCATCAGGTACAACAAATACAACACTACAATAACAACATGCAATTTGTTTTTGATTAGACAACGAAACTGTCAGAGACATCTGATTGAAGTTGTTATGAAAATGTCAACAAATTCTATATTCTTCTTTTGTATTGCAAAGGCTGCATTTTTTCATGTTTATTTATTTTTATTTTTCCACAAATTTCAACTTACAAAATATCACAAATTGAATTTTTATAATTCAATTCAAAATAAAAAACCAATAACGAATAAATTTGAATTTTCAAACGTCATATTCAAAATAGAAATTAAACGTCATTTCTAAATGACACATTCGCTTACAGACCAAATGAAAAAAATAAAATATCAGCTGATTGTCAAGATTACCTTGTAAATGTGCCTTGGGGACTATGTTTTGTTACAATTATGAATACTTTCTATATTTTAGGACTTGGTTGATTAATAATAACAAATAAGGCCAATGACACTCAATTCATTTCTTAGCATCCCGACCTATTTGTTTTAACTCACAACTTAAGATTACTATCTGTTTGATAATCTCACCACTCGCATATATTCAATCTTATAATATGCGTCATAACATGAATAACGTTTACTAATAGTCAAATTTCCTTAATTTACGGGATTTTGCAGATAGATCATAAAAAATGTCTTTCACTCACAGGGGGGTTATTTACACTGTGTTTTTCTCAAAGTACTTCCCCGCATCGAAAAGCACCCACCATACATCTGTTTTTTTCTTCCTTCTTCAGCACAGTCACACAAGTGTGGTGTCTATAAAAGCCGAACTTTCTGTCTCATTGTTCAACAGTTTGTATTCGAACTCAGCTCAAGCTTCAGTTCAACGCTAAATCTGAACCTTAAACACAAACGCATCGATCAATCAAATTATACAAAACGACAACACAATGAATTTCAATAAATTGTTCGTCTTCGTCGCCTTGGTGTTGGCTGTATTCATTGGCCAGAATGAAGCTGGATGGTTGAAAAAGATTGGCAAGAAAATTGTAAGTAGAATTTGTTCATTTGTTTGTTATGATTTAATTAAATTATTTCCTTAAATGTTTAGGAACGTGTTGGACAACATACACGTGATGCCACCATTCAGACCATTGGTGTTGCTCAGCAGGCGGCAAATGTTGCTGCAACATTGAAAGGAAAATAGAATTAAAAAGTAGACATAGTATTCGGTGATAAGACACTAGTGAATTTAGTGAATTTTAATTTTAAGTTAAAAAAAATTATTTATAACTGGATGTAGATTTTGTAACTATATAAGGCCTAAAGGCTCGGTTACTTTTGGAATATTAATAATAAAATTTTAAGAAGTCAATACTAATTACAGACAATTAATTTATTTTAATAAAACTAAAAAATCAACAAAGGTTAATATTTTTTTTTTAATGTTGTGGTTTTCCTCGTTTTAACGAACCACCAGTTGACCAGTTGAAAAATTCTTAAAAAAGCAATATTGGACAAAATTTCATTGGTTATTGGTGTGATATAAAATTAATGTTTGGCTTTTGAATTATGATTACCGGACTTGGATTTACGATCAATTTAACAGGATATATAATGTATTCCATGGTGCACCCTCAAAATGATTTTTATGGCCATACATATGTAATGGCTTATGGTATATCAACTATATGCGGATATAATTACATCATTTCGAAGGCAGATCCAAGCGAAAAATATTTGGGAATTAGAAAAACAAAATTTTGACCCAAAAAAGCAAACTGATTTCGTTGAAAAAATTGGTTTTGTTAAAATTTCTGCTCATTTATAGCGGAACCAAATCTGAACCAATAGATGTTTTAATTTTTCAGATTGAACAAATAGTTTGGGAGAAATTGGGTTCAGAAAATGGGGTTTTCTCAAAATTAGAGATTTGAAAGTCTATTGCAACTATTTGGCCAATTTTTTAGCAACCGCTTAAGGTATCGAAGCTTGTGTGATATCAAATTAAAGTTTGGCTTTTGCACTATTACTAACTCACTGGGAGTTGCGTGCTACTATCACTTTCAAAGGATTTATTGCGCAAAGAATATGGACCAAAAAAAATATTTTTAAAATGAAAGATTCGAAAGTCCCATGAAACTATTTGGACAATTTTTCAGCAACGGAGCGCTGTATCGGCCAAGGAGTAGTACCAAATTAAAGCTGGACTTCAGGACTATTATATAAATAAAAATTATTTCAACAACTATTCGCATCAGGAAATTTAGAAAAAAATCACGGAGGACATATACGTTATTAATTAAAAAAAAATTTCACATTATTATTTTTGATAAATAATTATTTGGAACAAATAAATTTAACTGTCTCTTCTTTTTTACAAAAGGAGTTTTTGCAATATGCAATCTGACATTAAATATAGATTCTTACAAAAAAAAGCCCAAAAAATGTTTGTACCATAAAACTGAAATCCTTCATAGATTTTAATGATAAGAGATTTTGCCTTTTGATTAACTATAAGGAAATGGCCATATTCCATCATTTTCAAATGTTCATGATTTAAAAAAAGAATACAAAAAAAATATTGTTTTGCTGTAAATTTGTTTATAACTCTGCAAACTGTCGTTCGGATTAAAATGAACTAAAGGCAAAGAATGAAGATTATTTAGTGATCAAATATTTATAATTTATTTAAAAAAATCAAGATTGTTTGTATGACTTGTCTCAAAAAATGTAATTTAAAAAAAAATTAAGAATAGAAAACAGTATATCAAAAAAAATATATGATTTAAAATTAATGTATAAATGTATGCTTAATTGTATTCCAATAAATAACGAGTCTTGTAAAACTAACATCAAATAGTGGTTTACATTTATTTTCCCTTCAATGTTGCAGCCACATTTGCGGCCTGTTGAGCTACACCAATAACCTGGATGGTGGCATCGCGGGTATGTTGACCAACGCGTTCCTATACAAAAACAATGGCATTAATAAAATTCATTGATAATAAAAGTCATAAAGGCATTGATGATAAAAACAATAAAATAGTTTTCAGTATTTCTTTGTATTGGCGAAAATGTACTTACAATTCTCTTGCCGAAGTCTTTCAACCATCCAGCTTCACTCTGACCAACGAGGACGGCCAATACCAAAGCGACAAAGACAAGAATATTGTTGAAATTCATTTTTAAAATTTTAAATTTATTTCTACGTGAATGATGAAAGTTGAGAATTAGCCTTGGCTTGAATTGAGTTTGAATAAAAACTGATACAGAAGTAGACGCTACGATTCACTTTTATACTTCAGCATCACCTACACATAATCTGTTCTGAAACAGGAAACAAAAAGGTGTGTTTGTCATGGATTCGTTTGAAAACGGGGAATTACTTTGAGATACACCTTTGACGTACTTGGTAACCACGTTGTGAATGTGACTTATTTCGAAGATGCATTTGTGTATATATTATATGATTTATAAAAACCCTTATAATTCGATATGCATATAAGCGGTATCGTACCATTCGGATAACATATGTATATGTACAATAGATACAAATTCTGGATACATATAATATTCTATTAGGCTAATATTCGTCCGACTGTAATTTCTTGAGACATTATTATCCGCAGGAATATATAAAGATGACATTTTCTTTCTGATTGATTAGTTATGTAAATATTCATAGCTAGTAGAGTTGAAAAGCTCTGCTCTGGACTTAATTTTTAAATGTAAAATCAAAAACACGTCTACTTATATCTTTGAAATGTCTTTTGGCTGAATGACACAATATATGCACCGTCCGCGTCGAAATAAATGTTGCAAAAAAAGAAATTCATTATTAATTTGTTTACATAGGATTAAGATCACATAACGGATTTAGTAGAAGATCCAGTGAGTCATATTAAAATTGTTTTATATACACATATCAAAAAGGTTTAATACATCGATGTATGTATCGCTAAGAGTAATTCCCCGTTTTCAATGTGTTTGTGTTTCCTTTATCATCACACACATGTGTGATGGCTATAAAAAGCTAGACTTGATTTCAACTTCTTTGTCAGTTGGTATTTGAACTCATCCCAAGCAAAAGCTATAATTCAACATTCTTAAAAAACAACAACATGAATTTCAACAATGGATTCATCTTCGTCGTCTTTGTGTTGGCTATCTTCGTTGGTCAGGGTGAAGCAGGATGGTTAAAAGATTTTGGCAAGAGAATTGTTAGTATATTTTGAGCAACATAATGAAATATTGAATGATATATAATCTAAATTAATTTCAATTTTATAGGAACGGGTTGGTCAACATACACGCGATGCTACCATTCAAGTCATTGGGGTGGCCCAACAGGCCGCTGATGTCGCCGCTACTTTGAAAGGATGATATGGATTTAAAAAATAGTTGTGTAGTAATTATTAAATTAAGAGATTATTCTTACCGCTAAAGAATCATTTGAATTATTTATGTATTAATAAAATTAAGAGTATACAATTAAATCTAATGTTTGTGGATATTATTTGAAAAAGAGAAAATATAGCGACCTAGAGTACGTATGAGGAAGGTAATAAAGTGTCATTGTCCGTGGCCCAAGAGTACACAATTGTTGGATGCAGTACAACAGTTATTTCTGTTGACTGCAGCCGTTCTTTATAGTCTACATTTACTTACTGAAGTCGTGTTACAAGTCCAGTTAAATGTCGTTCCTGTCTATTTCAGCCTTACTGTCTGTTATTTATTTATTTATTCAACATCAATACAAAGAAAGCCTATAAGGCCAATTACACATGATTGTAAGATAATTCTCTATTTAAAGTAATAGTACAATATGTAAGTTAATTTAAAAAAAAATATATATATATATTTATATACAAATGTAAATGGCTCCCCAGCCATATGAAAAAAAATATATCAAGAAAGAAGGTGCCTATAGCAAAAGACCAAATATAAAAAAATGGATATGTATTTGTAAGGAATTAAGTATCATGGCAAAATACCATTAAAGTCATCAAAGAGTTTCTTTTTGTATGTAAAACTATGGTAAATGGTTGCAAATACGACATACTCTTACTAAAAACGAATGTTCAAAAACAGCAAGATGAACCAAAGGGATATCAATTTGGATATTACGTGTTGAATTTATGAAAGAAAACTCATTTACCAGAATTACCGGTTACCTTAATTTCATGATTTTATAAAAATGGAGTAATATACGTGAGTTTAGATAATCATGAAACGAACATCCCAGTGCTCTCACGTTGAAAACATATCGAACAATCTTTCTTACAATCCTTTCAATTTTATCAAAGTTGTAGGACCAAGTTCCAAAAAAACTTCAATGCCATAATTTAGTTGAGACATTAACAAAGAGTGGGCTAGGTGAATACGAACATGCCTTGGTGTGTATGCCTTTAAAGAGTATAACCTTCTTAACACAAGACAAACCTTGTTTGCAACAGAACTGATATGAGTATTAAAATTAAGACTAGAATCAAGAATCAGACCAAGGCATTTAAGAGAATCAACGAAGTTAATCATTTGTCCATTTACAATAATTCTCGGATTTAAAATGCTGCGGTTTGGTAAATAGAAATTAATAGCTTTTGTTTTATTAGAGTTGATCTCAAGACAATTTAAATACATCCAATTTCCTATGGAATCAAGATGGTTGTTTATACATGTTTCTAAGTTGATAATTTGCCCAGAATTCAGACATTATTTCAGGGATTCAGACATTATTTAATTCCTGTTTTCAAATATATGTTACATATGGACATGTGGAACACAATCTCAAAAGAATAAGCTCTCACTACTGATAAAAATCCGTTTTATTGTGCCTTCAGTTTTGACAAACGGATGAACAAATTCAGAAAAAATTTAGTTTTACACCTCTCCAAACGGAAATTATTTTTTTTAACATGTGTATATTTCTACAAGTTCGTGAGGTAATTATTATTATCCCAAATATAGGATTACCATAGGATTAGTCACTTTTTTAAGGCAAGATGTCGAATAGAATAGAAAAAACAAAAACCTTCGACACCAAATGCAATTACGTTTTAGTTTCCATTAGTCATATTCTATTGTCATATTCAAATCGCGAGGGTACATTGCATGGGTGCTACATCAAACCATAAACAGATTTGATGCAGTTGTAAAAAGTTGGAAATTATTTATGCAGTTATACTGAGTTATAGTTTTAACTTAAGCTCGGAAATGTTAATTTGCATGGGCCGTAATTCCTGATTTTCATGAGGGATCAGAACGGGTGTAGTAACATTTCCAATTTCTAATTACAGAACTTTGTAGTTTTATACAAAAAATATACTATGAGAACAAGGCAAACATTCAAACTGGAATGGAGATTTAATAGCACCTTCAATTCTTTCTTCGATATCGTCGAAACAAAAGAACGCTACAATAATATATTCTTTATCTAGTCTATTCTTCCCTAAATGTATCACAAGACCTTTTCCCTATACTCAGATCCTAAACTGACATCAAGTTTGTGCTGAAGCAATTAACTTTGTGAATTAGTTTTCATCGTAATAAATAATTCCATCACAAAAAATATATTGTACTATAGCATCTCATTTTTTAATTCTAATATTATTAATTTCGAAAATGACTAGAGAATTTGTTTGAATATCTCCATATAATTAATGTATATTCGGAAATCATATGAGTCATAGCCAAATCATGGATATCGAAAATTTCTCTAAGAATGGGATTTTATTAAATGGGAACAACAAATGTGTTCTGAAAAACCGTACATTAAATACTGGATAGGGTTAATTCGTTGTTGTGTCGCTAAATGTAATTCCCCCCTTTTCAACACCAGCACACACATGTGCTTTTGTTTCCTTTTTCAACACACTCGATCAGAGCCATTCGACTGCATGTCTGATGGCTACTTCTTTGTCAGTTTGTATTTGAACTCATGCCAAGCTAAAGCCACAATTCAACATTCTTACTCACATACAAACATATAATCTAAAACTCAACAAAATGAATTTCAACAAAGTATTCATCTTCATTGCCTTGGTGTTAGCTATTATTATTATTTTTATTTTTATTTATTAATTACAATACAAAGTAAATTTTATATTCTAATTTTGGGTCCAAGGATAAACCGAGTGACAAAGACTATTTGGCTTGATTTTTGCAGCGACAGACCAAAGCCTCTGGTGGGAATCGAACCCACAACCCCCACGCTGATAGGCAAGCACGCTACCAACTCGCCTACCGGGGCGCTTGGGGTGTTAGCTATATTCGTTAGTCAGGGCGGAGCGGGTTGGTTAAAAAAGATTGGAAAGAAAATTGTAAGCATTGTGATACAAAGATCTTTTTAAATGAAGATGTTTTAAATGATAACAACTAAATTGTTAATCTTTTTCTAGGAACGTGTTGGTCAACATACCCGTGATGCCACAATTCAAGTCATTGGTGTGGCCCAACAGGCAGCTAATGTCGCTGCTACTTTAAAAGGATGATATGGATTCCCACAACAATTGGATTATAGAGATTATTTTAACAGCTAAAGACTTATTTAGATTATTTATTTTATTAATAAAATTTTGTATACATATTTGTCAAGTAAGACACAATTTAGAACTTTTAACGCTTTTGGAGTAAATGAGATATATTGTCAGGTGCGCAATGTCATATTCACTCTACTCATAATAGGCAGTTAATTATTTCAAGATTAACATCGATTATATAATATATATTGCCCTCCCAGTTCTTCATCACATTTCGTACAAAATTACTGGAACATTTTGTCTGTTTTAAATTTTTCTGGAATTCTTGATAATCACATATATACTTTCTTCATGTTTTTGATGGTTAGGGTTAGGTTTATTCATTTATTTTTATATTTTTTTTCCTCGTATTCATAACAAATTTAAAACTTTTTCACACATTTGACGTTACAACGACTTGTAAGCTTTACATTTTTATAAAAACCGGGGCTAATATTTACATTAGTTTTTTTATTAATATTTATTTAATTATTGCCATATTTCGAGTTGGTTATAATGTTGTATTTAAAATCTGTATGTATATTATAACCCTTAAACGCTCGGTGTATCCTGTAGGATACAATCAAATTTTGACTTTGTCGCGCTATACAGCCTACCGGTTCAACAATTATAATAGGGAATCAATCGTATTTGGCGATACTATTCGCATGTGCCTAAATAAATCAGAATTGGGTAATTTGTATGAAAGACTGTGAAATAATGTAGACTTTTTTGGTTGAAAGTCGCTTTAGTCGGCCAATAAAATATCCTAACCCTGATCGGTACATATTTTTTAAGTAACAACAATGATATTCGACATGTTGATAAAATAACCAGTTATTTGTCCTCTTTGAAAAACTAATCGAACATGCTTGATAATCTTGCTTGACTATGTGGAGAAATCTCGAAGCCACATACGATGTCCGATCTGGACAAATCCGGCACATATATTTAAAATAAATTGTAACCTACTCTGGATAAGTTGGACTATATTCCAACAGGTTTCATTTTTGATTGTTATTCATCTTTACTTGTAAGCCTTTCGGCCAAATTGAGATAAATTACAAAATGCATTGATAAAACAGAAAAGTTAAACAAAGATGCCAAAGATGATACATTTTAAGTTGAAGGTTTTTGCTAATAATTTTCCTTCAGAATTGGAATTGCAATTGTAATCATAAAAAAGGTTTTCTTTAGTCTTTTAATGGGAACCCAATCACGTCGTTAATCCGATTTAAAATCATTCAATACTAACTGATCTACAACTGTAAAACACGTATCTGGTAAGTTGTAAACAGCAGGCTCTTTCGGAAGTGACTAAATCATCTTCGAGTTTTTACTCTGATCAAATATATATTGTTCATACAGTCCTAGATCATTTTAATTCAATAACAATGGAAAACACAATATTACTGACATTGTAAGTGGATTTGAAAACACAATACCTCAAATTATAGATTCACTACAAAAACATCTTGAATAAATAGGTATGTCACTAGCACTGTCTTTCATTGACAAATGGTCTTTGGCGATGCGGCTCAATGGTCCGCGAAGACCAGCCGGAGTCTGTTGAAGTGCTAATTGAAATGTGTAAAAATAACTATTTAATGTGGTTTATGGACCGATGGCATTATTGACCCGCACTTCTTCAAAGACGGGGATGACCGCAACGTATGTTGGAGCAAGGCACCGTTCGGAGAATTGGACTTGGTTGACTTGAGAGCATTAATCCTCATATTTTGGCAACGTCAGCCACGTTCGTGCGATTTGACCAGACAAGATTCGTTGGTTGGGGCACTTGAAGACTCTCGTTTATGGGGACAAGCCAAGAACTGTTGCAGCCTTGAAAGACAACATTCACATGTCATTGTTGGCAGGCAGACATTTTGGATAAAAAAAATGAGACGAAATTGGGCTTTACAAATGGACCCCACCCCCTCTAATCATGAACAACTTTTGCAAGAAATAATCTTTAAAAACTAAATGGAAGGCATTGATTTCTTGATCCAAATAAATATTTCATTCATAGGTAAATATGTTCTGTATATGTTCAAACGCTTAGGATAAAATGGGACTTGGTTGGACATTTCTTGAGAAGGCCTTAGAAGATGGGAACCTCTTAACTTTACATAATAAAAGCCTGATATATGTAAATAATTTTGGTACTCACTGCCAACAGGTTTCAAGATTGTTTAAAATACAGGACGCTGGGAAATTGAAGGCTGCTTGCTAAATTCCTCGATCTCAGCCTATTTTTTTTTAAAGTTTTGCGACATTTTTCTCTGAATGCCTGAATATTGTTGTTCACTTTGAGTTCACTTTTCGTGGATTCATTGTGACGGCACAACGGTTGTGGGCCAATGCGTTCTCCAATACATTTTTTGTTTGATTGTAATGTAATTTACTTAATTAGATTATTAAAAGGTAAACACTTGCGATCTGATGGTTTGCCAATTTTGGGCCATCCAGAAATAAATTAATTTGCGCGTTACTATTTATCTTGACACCAACGTCACTATGATGAGATGTCATACTTAGTAAATATGACACAAAAATGCACCGACTTTAAACATTATTTCCAACACTGTCCATTTGCAGTTCTACCTTTTAAGTCCGGTACTTTCGATATTGGAATCATTCACACTGGGAGGAGGAAAAACTATTTGCATGCTCTTACCAAAGAAGATGGCTTCTCCTTTCTCTATCAACGTCTACCTCATTCTTCAGTTCAGGGGTTTATTTAATAGTTTTCGTTGATTGGAAACATCGAATTTTGGCGCGGTTAATTTGATTAACTGTCAAATCGTTTATGTGTGTTTTATCAAAATCACATTTATGTCGATTCCTCCATTACATACAGAGTTGAACAACCAAGTCGGTCGTTTTCCTCACACTCGACAAATTTGTACCAATTTCTTATTCAATATCATTTGCGAATGAACTTAAGAAGATGATTGACAAGCCCTCACTTATATCAACCAAGTTGGCCAATTCATTTTCATGAGGTAAAATCGTTTCATCCAACCTACAAGCAAATAGCCCTCACACGTTACAGCTGGCTGTACAACTTGATCAAATTGTACAACCAGTTGTGATGTGTGAGAGCCGCATAATATTTTTTGCCGACAAACATATAATTTGAATTATAATAAATGTTACTTCATTGGTAAGTGTGCCACGGGGCCACTGAACACTTGATTGGTCCAACAAATGACAGTTACGATCCATTTCAATTATTAATTCTTGCGCTCCAGTTGTACTATTTCGATTCAATTCAATTTGCAGCGTGTGAAATACAACCCTATTAGCAACTGCAACCAACTTCGGACTGTTGTTTGACATTAGCAACGAGTAAAAATGACAGCGCAAAGGAAATTACTGTTCAGTGCTTCGGTTTTACTTCCTTTTCTGTCAAAATAATTGACTAAGGTTGGTGTATTTTTCATTAAGCTTCTAAATAAATTAAAAAAAAATGCCCAAAGTCGATAAACCAACAAGAAAATGTGAATAAAAAATTATGATTTACTAAAAATTGATGAAGTGTGTGATGAAATAGAATAGTTACCATGCTAAATAAACACGATGTCAAAAGATTATTGTGGTGTATGCAAGAATGAACAAAACCAATGCAAAAAAAAAATACAAGACGATAAAAGAAATGGCGAAAGATGGCTAAAATGAACCACAACAAAATGTTTTTATTTTTAAATAGAAGAAAGCTTGTGTGATTGTGATATTAACGAAATGAATGTTTTTGTTTCTTTGTCGCCGCTTTTGTGTAGATGATTGGCTCCAAGATTATCAAGCCCGGTGGCGCTGAGCCCGATGATTTTGAGAAATCAATTGCCGTAGCTCTATTGGAGCTCGAGGCCAATAGCGACCTCAAGCCCTATTTGAGGGATTTGCATATTACACGTGCACGAGAAATTGAATTTGGCACCAAGAAGGTGAGTAACCCCCTCTATCTTTCATCCATCAGTTCGTTTTTAATTTTGTTATTTTTCTCTCTAGGCTGTCATCATCTACGTTCCAATTCCCCAACAGAAGGTGTTCCAGAAGATCCAAATCATTTTGGTCCGTGAATTGGAGAAGAAATTCTCTGGCAAACATGTCGTTGTTGTTGGTGAACGCAAAATTTTGCCCAAGCCCACTCGCAAGGCCAGAAATCCATTGAAACAGAAGCGTCCACGTTCCCGTACTTTGACCGCTGTCTACGATGCCATCTTGGAAGATTTGGTCTTCCCTGCTGAAATCGTTGGCAAGCGTATCCGCGTCAAGTTGGACGGTTCCCAGTTGATCAAGGTGCATTTGGACAAGAATCAACAGACCACAATTGAACACAAAGTGAGTACAAAAGTGAAAATGATCTTTTTTATGCAAGATAAAAGGGAATAGGTCCGGTATTCGATGGCATCTAATGAAGTGTTTGGAAAACAATTTCATTTGTTCTATGGAATATGTGGTTGCTTGCATGAGTTGAAGATGTATGTTTGACTGAATGAACTGAACGATATTCGGTTCCTTGGTTATCTTGACCAAATAGCTCAGACTGTTTTTATGTCGGAATTCTTGAATTAACTAGAGCTGTCAACTTTCGGAATCCTATTCGTCATATGTACACACTTCTGATTATATGATGAGGTGTAGGAAAATTGTTTTTAATTTTCTAGATTCGATAATAAGAATGAGTTAAGGAAGAATTTGCAATTGTTTGAAATGTTAATCCAGATTGTCAGGTCTGTTGAACGAAAACCTCCAACATTAAGATGCTTTTATTCATCGGACTTACAAAGTTATTTAAATTTCAACTCGCAAAAAGTTTAAAACATTTTTAGAAAAAGTTTGGAAAACATTCTATGCAATGCATTTTGTTGACTAAATTTTGTATCAAGTCTTTTTTCAATTATTCATAAAACTACACAAACCTCAATTGCAACCAAACACTTTTTCATTTACTTATATTATTTCTAATTTTGAATAATTCTATTCTACATTTCTGTTAAATTAATGTCCTTGTGTTATTTGCTGATTGTTATAAACCAAAATCAGTGATCGTCAAAAAGGACAAATAGTAAATGTTACATCCAGTGACTCGTTATTGTTTGAAATGGGTTCTTTTTAAGCCCTTTAAACATTTCCATACATTGGTAACATACATACCCAAGTATATTAGAATAAAGAACCCTTACCAAATAAGTGCATATTTACGATTATTAAAATTATTTTATTTGCTAAGACTACACTGTTTGTGTCCTTGCGTTAATTGTTATATTTCAACACACAGCAAAGTAATATTTTTAATTGTTTACACTATTTTGAAAATCTATAAATATAAAATAATATAAGGAAGACGTAATGAATACGAATACGACGTACAGAAAAACTACTAAAAATATTTAATATTTAAAGCATTTAGGTCGAGTTAAAAAACACAGGACTTGTAACAAATCTCCGTTTTGAGTTAACTTCAACCAGTCACAGTGATCGTCAAACAGGACATACAGAAAACGCTTTTATTCTTTTACAATATTTTGAAAATCTACCTTTATGATTTGCAAAATCGAAGAGCATTTCAACACTTTAATTGATATCTGTTAAAAGGGTCAACGTTCTTGTGTTTTTTTTTTTTGTTGAAATACGTACGTATGATTATTAAGATAGAAATGCACGTCCTTGTGTTAATTGCTGTATTTATGACCTCTAGTCACAGTGATCGTCAAACAGGACAGACAGAAAAATTCAAGTAAAACTTTTCCTTTTTTAAATTGTTTTGAAAATCTACAATATTTTCAAAATCGAGAAGTATTTCTACAATACAATTCATAGGTATTCGCTACAAAATGTTCTTATTCCCTTAACGTTCTTGTGTTTTTTGTTGATTGTCTGTTCACATCAATGATTGTCAAAAAGAACGAATATTAATTTAAACAACAACTCGTTATTGTTTATTCTCATAACAAAAAGCATAAACATATTCCATTTGTTGATTACATTCGAATATAAATTAATCATAAATTGGTCTCAGATTTTAAGCCATTTATTTGCCTCCCATACGTGTTGTTTGCAAAGCGTAATGGGACTTCCTACAAAATGGTAGATTAAACAACATTTAAAATTTAAGATAATTTTCTTTGATTTCCTAAACAAAAAAAATTTAATTTTAATTGTTGACATCGTATTTAAATATTAGATAGATTTCGTACGTATGATTATTAAGATAAAAATGCACGTCCTTGTGTTAATTGCTGTATTTATGACCTCTAGTCACAGTGATCGTCAAACAGGACACACAGAAAAATTCAAGTAAAACTTTTCCTTTTTTTAAATATTTTGAAAATCTTCAATTTTTTCAAAATCGAAAAGTATTTCTACAATATAATTCATAGGTATTCGCTACAAAATGTTCTTATTCCATTTCTTAACGTTCGTGTGTTTTTTGTTGATTGTCTGTTCAAATCAATGATTGTCAAAATGAACGAATATTAATTTAAACAACAACTCGTTATTGTTTATTCTCATAACAAAAAGTATAAACATATTCCATGTGTTGTTTACATTCGAATTTAAATTATAAATTGGTCTCCGATTTTATGCCGTTTATTTGCCTCCCGTACGTGTTATTTGCAAAACGTTATGGGACTTCCTAAAAAACGGTAGATTAAACGACTTTTTAAATTGTAATAGTTTTCATTTCTAAACAAGGAACACTTTATTTTTTAAGAGTCTACACATACTCTTAGTATACTAGATATTATATACTTTTTCTTATTTTAAATAATTGCATTGTTATTAATAACTTTTTTATTTTCTATTATTTCAGGTTGACACCTTCACATCGGTCTACAAGAAACTTACCGGCCGTGATGTCACCTTCGAATTCCCCGACAACTATTTGACCATGTAAATTGTCAATAAATTATTTTTTATAGTCCAAAAATGTTGTTAAAAGTGTGTCACTTGTTTTTTTTTTGAAAAGAAACGAAATATGGGGCTTATGAAAAAAAGGAGAAAGTGATCTTTTGTAAAAATTCTGAAATTCAGAAGCTTTTACAAACTGAATGAAAACACAACTATTAAAAAACAATACAATAAAACATTTTTACAAAGAATTGTAAACACATTATGGTTTCATTTGAGAATATATATATGGTAAATGATGAATGTTAATATTACATTTCGGAGATGTGTTATAAGATACAACGAATCCATATGAAATTTCTTTCATTGGACTTGTTCATATTCACTAGGGATGTAATGAATGTGGGTTTAGCAAAAGTATATATTGAAATATGTTTTTTTGCGAAAGCAAATATTCCAAAATGATGCGAATACTTCGCATATAAGAAAGCGAAAATTCGTTGCATTCCTAGCTTAAATTATTTCCAAACGCTGTGAGATGCTAAAATTTATTATTATTTGGTTTATAAAAGGAGCCAACCTTAATGTCTTAGCAATAAGCAATTTTATTTTATTTCGAATGGGAAAGTAAATTCTTAAATATTTCTTTGTGAAAGCGAATATTCCAAAAATGTTTTTGCGAATGTTTAAAATTTATAAAACTAAAAGGATATATTTAAATAAATAATGCAACTATTAATGTTTTTAATTTACCTTAGTAGTTTAACCGTTACTCTGAAATAGCGCTTGGCATGGTTTGAATCAAACCCTAGCAACGATCTTTGGTAATTAAGTACCAAGCATTATCTATTTATGTCCACAGACCATTCAAGTGTTTGTACTTGGGTTGAGCAGTACCACCATAAGCTTACATTTTTTTACAGGTACGCTTTTATATAACGTAACACGGTACAAAATAGACAATTTTGGAAAATTTTAGACGGGGAAGATCTGAGCCTCTCGACGGCTGGTTCAGAAACATAGAGATCACAAAGGGGTCATTATGTAAAAACTAAAAAAACTTCTTTAATTATGCCGTATTTTATTGACAATCAGCGATTCTTTTCAAACACATACAGATTATCGGCTGAGTAAGCCGTATCTAGTACGTAAAAAGTGGTTCACAATCGATTTCTCTCAGCGAATATACAGAACTTTTTTTGTTTTCCATTCTAAAAAAAATGTTTTTTAAATGTAATTTACAAAATTTAAATTTTTCTTTTTACAATTTTATAAAATTTTTGAAAAATTAGATTTGTTTTTGTTGTCTAGAAATTGTTGGAGCTACTCAAGTTTTTTTTATATTTTTACTTTTGTTTTGGAGGAAAAAAAAATACTTTGGACCAATATAACATATCAGTTGAAATAGATTCTGAACCGCAGTACATGTGCGTGTGTATGTGATTATTACTAAGACCACAAATGATTTCGATGTAAATATATTATGTACGTATGTATATAAATTCATACAAGATATACAGAGTGTATAAAGGCATATATTTAATCATCGGTTTTTTTTTTGTTCAAAATGTTATTCATATTTCTAATTAATTGCATTTTTCCCGTGTATATTAAAGTGGATCACTCTGCTGTAAAAAGAGAATCGAGGGTTTTAAAATGTGAACAGTACATTTTTGAATAACGGTTGGATAAAAGGAAGACATAAGGAGCCTCAAAGCTGTCAAAGAAGGAAAATTTTCTGTACTGATGGATTGTCAAGCAGACAGGAATTATCCTACAAATTCATTAGTACCAAAGGGAGAGGCTAAAGAAATTCGTCTAAAACTAAATTAAAAATATTCACTTTTTAAGTTGTCATGGATGACATCAACTATTTTCCGGGACTGATTAATAAATCATTTCTGCCGCAAGTTCTGTAGTTTAATATTTTTGGAAGACCAGCGCTTAGGGTATTCCCCCTATAAATACAATGCACTGTGTTAGCGGAAGGAAATTAGGGTATCCGAAGGATGAAAGAGGGACCACAGGCATAAATGTGTCCTAACAACATGAAGAAACAACATGTTTGGTAAGAAATATGAAATCAGTTCCCAATCCCCCTGCACCAAAACTAGCAAAAATTTAGAGAAACGACTTAGTAATGATCAGATAATTATCGTATCTAATGCATGGTGGCAATCAGTGATTGTCTCGAATGCAATGTATGGAAGATACGGTCCGCCAAATCTACTACGTTTTTAGATGTTTCAGATTCGGCACTGCGAAACTATTCGCACCGGTTCCCGCAGGCGTTTTCCTTTATGATAGGATAGGTCCTGGGCTAATGATGACTCAATCTGCCCATAAGACGATCGCATCGATGATTTGACACCAATCCCAATCAGGGATTTATTCATAAGAAAACGACAGCCATTATTAAACTCAATAAATTATCTGAGTACATTGTATGCGACCCATTCGAATTTAAATTTATTTTCTATATACATTATAAATGCGATTATCTTTCTCTTACAGTTTAGAAAAGATATCTACATTGAATTATACGGATTGCAGTGACTTGGATAAATATTGATAAATAACGGGGAAATGAAAACGTTTAGAACGGGACTCTCACTAATAGTTGTGGTCATACTTGTGTCCACACATTTTGAGGAAATTGGAGCAGAATGTCACTGCTGTGGGCAACGTGGATCAGTGGGTCAGCCGGTGCGTAAACGGTTTTAAAATACTACTAACTAACTAAAACAATTCTGTATATTCCAACAAAAGATTTATAAGACAACTGTAGGAATGAACTCGCAAACGACTGCATCTCGCATATTATGTGTACTTCAGACTACAACACAACCTCCTATGAGATCCTTCGTAGTGCATGACACTAGACCAAACACAAGGAATAGCGTACATCCTGGGGCGGTACCCCCTCCGACGACAATAACCAGATCCCCTCAACCAGTAGAACCAATTTTTTACCGTTCTCGTAATGGCAATCAACCAACCAACCTGCCGCCTCCACCCCCATTCCGGCCTCAGCCCGTAATAACTGATGAAGATATTGCTAGATCGTGTAGCACCTGCAAGCCGGAGACATATGCTACTCATATTTATCACGTAAACATTGGTAATTTTTATGATATATAATAGTTTGTTTTTTTCAATTTTATTAATTTGTCGGTTATTTCTTTTAAGTTCATCACCATTATTACAATGGAAGTACTTCAAACGTTGAACTGGCGAAACCGAAACTGAACTAATGAGAAGTTTTCAAAGCCAACAGAAGAAAATGTAACGAAGGACTCATCTTAATTACACCTAAATGTATGGGTCATTAAATTTCTTTTGCTTTTATCACGACAATAAATTCTGTCAGTAAAATAAAAATATGGTCTAAAAGTCTATATAACTTTTGTAACTTATCGTAGCAAATTAAAATCGAATTGAGAGAGGTTTCTTCCATCGTGTAATGGCGAAAATAGTGACACTATTAATGAAATCTACCAAAATTGATTGTTTAAAATATAATTTTCTATAGAAAATTCAACATTCAAATATTGGTTGTTCGATTTCTCAACATTGCCACCTTTATGGGTTACCAATTTTAAACAAAATCGTTAAAAAAAAATAAAGGAAAACCTTTTAAACCTATTGAGTTAATATACTATAGAACGTCGTACTCAAACGGGGTATTTCGAATCCAATATTTTATTTTTTGTATGGGCGTGGCTATTCAAAACATACAAAATAGTATATTAAAGGGATTCAAATATATACTATACTTTATATTCTTTGAAATTACGTTTGTTTCTTTCTCCATGAACTTCATGAGCTCAGCTAGGCCCCATAACAAGTCTTTAAGATCAGGACAATGAAAACGGTCAGTGATTCAACTGATTACTGACTCATTTTAAGTTCAGTAGGAATAATTCTATACTTATTTCATAAATGTATATAAAGAAAATCACCACAACCTCACTTCAGTGTTTTATATCTGACCAAGTTTATTAAAACACGTATTTTAATATAGACCTGTACTTTTAAAACATAATAAAAATAAACATAAATGTAGGCTCTTTGTTCTGCAATGAGCCGCATAGTGCATATAAAAGTGACCTAAAATCACCAGACTTCATCCAATTCATAAAATCGTTTACATTTGAACAGACAGTCGGTGGTCCTGAATATTAAATACAAAATTAAATCTTTAAAAATCGGTTTTTCCCTAATAATTGTGGTCTTGATTTTATCTTTAGTTTGTGATGAAAGCAAAGCCTGTCCATGTCATAAGACAAAAAAAACGTCCTGCGGCTAGAAGGATTCCTCCAACCACACCGGCCACGACAAAAAAGGCAATTGTAAAAATTAATACCACTCTTGCCACGACAAAAAAGGCAATTGCAAAAATAAATACCACTCCTGCCACGACAAAGCCTACCGTAAAAACGACAATCGCTCCTCCAATGACTACGCCAAATACCAAACCTCAGATGCAGCCACTGCCGATGAAAGCGAATATGTTGATGGGTGGTAACGTGATTCCCACCAATCTGCCCAAACCACCAATTCCCACAAAACCCATGTCGGAAATAGACTATGCAAAACCAACTCACATTTATCACATAAACAATTGTAAGTTTAATTTCAAAAATTTATTTATTTTCATTTTCAATGTATCCTATTTATTTTCCAACAGACAATCATCATTACTATAATGGATCAAAACTCCATGAACTGCGTCCTCCAAAAATAAACTAATGATGGGGTCTTGGAAGAAGTCTCGGAGAGTACGGATTTTTAAAATACATTACATATTAGCTTTTCTTTTTCCAATTGAATATTTAAGTTCACCAATGAAATGCGTTCTCAAGTCCTTATTTTAATATACGTTTCAATTAACCTACTGTAATTTGTTTTCAAAGTAATTAAATAATTTAACGGAACAAGAACGGCAAGTTACACTTACAGGACATTATTGTCCTTAAACCGTCAACATTAGGGGAAGACTTCTTGATTTCATTTATGTTTGCTTGGTGGGTTATTTTTCCGGCGCAACTCCAACATCTTGAACCTGGTGAAGGATATGTTGGTCACGAGTGCTTTTACAGAAGGTGAAAACTCCGTTGCCCGTTGAATAAACTTGATGTGCGGTCGATAAGGGTATTCAAATAAAATAAAATTTCGAAGAGAATTTAATAAATGTGGATATCAAAATTAAAAACATTTTGTCGCTAATCCTAATTTGCGGTTCTTTGGTCTAGGTGCCGATTCTATTACCAACTTTCGTGTATATTTGTATAACCATTTTTATGGACACTTCCAGTTACAAAAAAATGCAATCGCAAATAACACTGGGTAACAACCAAAAAAAAGTCATGGGTTTCTCAGCTGATTTAGACTAATTTTGGTGTTCTGAGTCCGAATATCACATTGATTTTGCTGTATCAGGTACAGCCATAGGCCTAAATGACAATTTTTCCCTGAAATGTAAGCGTTTTTATACGCTTCAATATGCTAATATTAGGGGTTTTAAGGGGATTATTCAGGACATATGAAAACTGTTATATACCCTGAAATAAATTCCTAATTTAATAATACGCTAACTTAGTAACCCTAATTCATCTTTTGCTATTTGCGCCGCGTGGAAATCGTTTGTGCAGGTGGTGAAGAACTTCCTGGGGAACACGAAGGCAGCAAACCACGCCAGACTCATCAGCAGCATGATAGAGGCCTTTCAAAAGCTCGGGTGTTTGATGAGTATAAAAATGCACTTCCTGTTCTCAAACATGGAGAAGTTTCCTGAAAACCTTGGGGCGATGAGCGACGAGCAGGGAGAAAGGTTCCATCAGGACATGCGCCAAATGGAGGATAGGTACCAGGGGAGGTGGGACGCAGTCATGATGGCGGACTACTGCTGGATGCTGAAGAGAGACAACCCAGCAGCTGCTCACAAACGGGAATCGAAGAAACGCCGATTTATGCCGTGAACTCTGAACTTTTGTGTCACGTAACGCTCATTGTTATACTAATATTATGATAAATATGCTTATTTAATTTGATGGAGTAAATAAAAACTTAATAAATTTGCATACGTTAACTTTTATTTCTTGAGGAAAACGGAAAAAATCTTCCGGGGTTTCTCAGCAGATGATCCAAAGAAATGTTTTTTTACGAAAAATCGATTTTTAAAAATTTCTGTAGCAAAAAATCCTGACCTGATAGAACAAAACCAAGGTCATTTTCGGACTCAGGGCATCTAAATTAGTCTAATTCAGCTGGAAAACCCTAGACTTATTTTTTGTTGCTCAGTGTAATATGAATAAAAAAAATCATATTATTTGCGATTGTGTTCATTCGCGCGCCATCCTGCTGAGGTAGGTGGCGAGTCGCTTTTCCGGAACTGCGACAACCACATTCTAGTCTGGCCGCCAGACTCTGGCGCACCATATGAAGACGGGGTCAGAGAACCGAGCCGATGGGATTTAGTCGGCGTTGGCGGCGAGCCAGACTGGCAAACGTCGGAGAAATTATTTATGTGGCAACATTGGGTAGCAATAAAATTTACAAGATTTTACAGTGGCAACCCGACACGGTTGCGAAGGAGGGATAAAACTAAAAAAAAAAAATTGAAATAAGTATTGGGAATGAAACCATTCCGATTACCATAGCTATTACAAGCTGACATATAAATGTGGGCAGACGGCAGCAACGAATTAATCCAAAAATCACTAATCGATCCATAATAAGGGTTTGGAGAAAAGACACAAAATAGCCGAAGCTTCATATTTTAGTCTAGATGAAGTACAACGTTTGTTTTACGATTTAATTCTGTGTTAATATTTTTGTTTTAAATTAATTACATCTTTATCTACTAATTATACAGGGTTTTCCAACAAGAGGTGTTATTTTGGTATTCAAAGAAAAATTGCATTTTTTGAGATAAATGATCGGACGTTTATTTCATAATAAAGAGGAAGGAATGCCGTTAATAATGAATAACAACATCAGCCAAATGGCCACCATGACCATGCGTACAGGTCCATATCCTTTTCATGAAATTGTCCATAACCAAATCGCAAAGTGGCTGCCCTAGTGGCTGTCTTGAATCGACACTGGGCTGTGGGCGTAGACCTTCGCTTTCACGTGGCCCCAAAGGAACAAGTCGCAAAGTGTTAATCAATATCATCGAACTCCGACCATAACAAATCATTAATCATCTCTCGATAGCGCAATCCATTCACCGTAACTGTTGATCCAACCTCATTTTCGGAAAAGTAAGGTCCAAAGACCCCGACGGACTACGAACCGCACTAAACAGTAACACGTTGAGGATGGAGAGGCTTCTCAACAATAACTCTTGGGTTTTTCGAGCTCCAGATGCAACAATTTAGCTTGTTGACGTAGCCACAGAGGTGGAAATGGGTTTCGTCAGTCATTATGATTTTTCGATGGAATTCCGGATCATTTTCAAGCAACCAATCAGCAAAGACACGACGTTGTTGATGATCGGCCGGCTGGAGTTCTTGTGTTAACTGAACTTTATAAGCCTGACGACCCAAGTCTTTATTAAAAATACGGTGTAAATACGTTTGTGGAATGCCCAATTCCAAAGAACGACAAGGAATGGTCAAATCTGGGTTTTCATCAAAACTTTGGGCTGCAGGAGCAATATTCCCAGTTGTTCCTGAGTGGCGTGCACGGGTTTTATTCTTCACATCACTAACTTGTCCCAACAGGTCGAATTTGTCCACCAATTTCTGTATTGCGGGCCGACAAGGTGCTTCACGACGATCCAAAAATGCTTAAGTTTTGCGAACTGATTTTTCACCATTTTTGTAGTGAATTTTAATAATTTCAATGCGTTGTTGAAGCGTGTTTGGTTCCATTTTTAGTAATGGCGTCAAATGTCAATGAATAAAAGCTTCAAAAGTTACAGCTACCGAAATACCGGGTGATTCAAAATAACACTTCTTGTAGGAAAATCCTTTATTAGTATAAATTGAAACACAGTCAACTTGTTTTGACACACTCTGTGTTTAAGTTTATTGCCACAGTAGATTGTAGAGGGAGCCAGGTGAAATGCAAGTGGTATGAAAGTCTTGCCGTAAACCCATTCTGTGTTGTAATATCTGAATCATCCTGAGTTAGAAGCATATTAACATGGTATTTCAGACATATTTAAATATTTGTTTTTAGATTTCAGTTGGGTTGTACAACGTTAACTTAATATAAAAAGGCCCCAATTATGAAGCAATTAAAATCATTGACATTATTTGCGTACCTCATGAAACAATTAAAATCATTGGCAATTTTATTGTACTATTTAGGTTTTATTAACAGCCCGATTCTGAATACTCCCGGGGAGATAAATCCCGGGGAATTTAAATTTTTTCGAGAAGAAAATCTTCCTATTTTAAACAGACCGGGAAACAAACAATTCATCTGACTCGGAATAATCGAAATTGTATGTCATTTATTATTATTCGCTTGGTTTGTTTAGAATAGCAGGATATTGTTCTCGGGAAAAAGCAAATTCCCCGGGAATTATCTCCCTGGGAGTTTTCAGAATCGGGCTGTAAGTTTTTTCCTTCTCCTGTAAAAAGAGTTTTTCATAAATTAGGACTTTTTATATTAAGGTAATGCTGTGCATTTTTTCATATCACGATTACTTTTCATATCTATGAAAAATAACCCAAATGCTAAATGACCCACACAAAAACGAATTTTTCATAAATTATTAGGGGAATTATTTGGAGACATTTTTATGTTGACTTTTTTGAGCATTTTTTGGGAATTATTCAACCGAAGAAAAATGGCCCAATAATCAGAAATGAAAAATAATCCAAATGATGAATAGGCGTAAAAAACGAAATTTGACCCAAAAACAAAAATTAAATTTGGATCCAAATGATGAATAGGCGTATAAAACGAAATTTGACCCAAAAACAAAAATTAAATTTGGTCCGAAAAAATTAAAAAATTGTTTGGGGCCTTTTTATACAGCCGTTTGGTCAACTCTGATGACTAATCTCCACAACGGCGACATTGTCCTCGGTACTATCACTGACAGGTCTTTAGTGCAGCCATTAGTGGAGTATTTTGAGGGAACGTGTAACTCCTTGGTGTTCGACCAGTTTGTGGGCGAACCTCACTGACGAATTATCCGCTAAGCTGATAAATTTCGGTTCACCCTGTACTTTTTATTATGGCCGGTAAGTGTAAAAACTAATTTTTTTTGCTTTTTTTACATTTTCATATTGATTAAGCGAGAATACGTTTTTTAAAGAATTTTTAAAAAAATACAATACTTAGTAGTCTGTCCATATATATGTATGTGTATGTATTCACGTTTATGATTATATTTGGGGTTTGACTACATCCAAAAATTTAAATGATTAATTATATGTACGTACATACTCGTTGAGTATCATACGTTTGACTCTGGCCTCTAACCTCCGAGTCGCAAAAATGGAATGCGAATTTTGTTTTCAATTTAATATTTTATTTGTTCAACTATCTGAGTTTTTTTTTCTACAATATAGTACGAACTATTTTATGAGATTGTCTTTTGAATATGCACACTGTCACTTTATTTTAGCCGATTTTGATATCTAAAAATATACAAATTATGTTGTTAATCGCAGTATAAAGTAACCACATTTAAACTCACTTATATGCGTGTTAACTTGAACGTTAGGTCTTGGCTTGGACTTTTTTCTCTTCTTCGGAGATGCTTGAACTTGGTCGCCCAATAACGCCAAAATTATGACAAATATTAATAATATTTGAGATGTTTTCAAAATGTTCATGTTTATTCTACTTTGAGGTTTCAAAAGAAACTGAGACTTCTAAACAGAATCTTTTTTATTTAAAACCTATTTGTTTATTTCATCTAAAGTCAAGAAATAAAACAAGTCTGATAAGGGGGAAAAAATGTGTCATAACAAATTATGAAAAATAATACACCGATTATAAAGTACACTCAAAAAAAACTTTGCACTAAATTTGATTCCGAAACAACATGAAATTGAGTTGAGTCTCTATTGAGTTGGTAGATATGTGTATGATCAACCATTTTAACAAGTAAACACGAAAATGTCAAATTTTGAGTAGAATGTGTGCGATATGAAGACAAATTTTAATAGCTTTGAATTTGGTAACTTTTTTTGAGTGTACTCGGTTATTTTGAAATTTATTTATATGGAACAAATGGGAATCACCTAAAACCAAAATATTAAATACAAGTCAGATGGAAAGATACATTAGAAATAACTTCCCCCCACATTCGTAATAATTTATTTAGTAAAATCATAGCAACATTACTAAATCTTATTTGATAAACTAAGTCCATTTAATTTAATAAAACTATCGCAGTCAATACCAAAGGTCGCATCCACTTTGAATCTACGGACCATATGGACATCGATTTTGAGATTGAAAGAGAGATGTAACTGACGCTTTATCAACAATAGAGAAAAGTGGCCTTATAGAGAACAAGGACAAGTCAAAACATATGCCTGTGACGGCAACAGAATGGCGACAGAAAGTCAGTTGTAGTAGTGTCGAGGTAATCGATAGATTTGTTTATTTGGCATCCGTCCCCAATCTAATGAATGATAACAGCATCGGAATAAACCCAAGCATCGAACTGTGGGATTTAAGTGTTAAAAATGCTATTGTTCGACCCCTCAATTTGAAAAATGTAATGATGCAGATTTGTAGAGAATTGTTTAAATATGAAACGTGCATTTATGGTTTTTTAAAAAATTGTATTTCATTTTTGGAAAATGTTAAGTAAAGTCCCTTGCATCATTTTCTTGATAATACCATTTGACTTTAATATAAAGAGGTGTAAGTTTCAATCACCCGGTATTTCGGTAGCTGTCACTTTTGAGGATTTTACACGCTACACGCTTCTACAACGCATTGAAATTGTTAAAATTCACTACAAAAATGGTGAAAATCTTGTAGTCACAGAAATTGGTGGACAAATTCGAGCTGTTGGGACAAGTTAGTGATGTGAAGAATAAAACCCGTGAACGTCGCTCAAGAACAACTGAGAATATTGCTGCTGTAGCCCAACGTGTTGAAGAATTCCTCATCGTTCTTTGGAATTGGGCACAAACGTCATTACACCGTATTTTGCATAAAGATTTGGGTCTTAAGGCTTATAAAGTTCAGTTAACACAAGAACTCCAGCCGGCCGATCATCAACAACGTCGTGTCTCTGTTGATTGGGTCCTTGAAATGCATGAAAATGATCCGGAATTCCATCGAAAAATCATCTTGACTGATGAGGCCCATTTCCACCTAGGTGGCTACGTCAACAAGCAAAATTGTCGCATCTCGGGAAACCCAAGAGTTATTGTTGAGAAGCATCTCCATCCTCAACTGGTGACTGTTTGGTGCGGTTTATGGTCCGGCGGGGTCATAAAACTGAAATATTTCGTCGCTTACTGGTTTTATCAGACCCTTTCATAGCCATCACGAGCCATCGCAACAGGATTTGAAATGTGACGATATAGTCAACAGGTAATAGGTGAAGAAGTTTTCTGTCGAACGATACAAACAAATTTAAAAAAAAAAATTATGGGAGACCGATTTTAATGAAACTGGGCATGGATCTAATTTTATTCTAGAAATTGTATGTTCTAAAAATGTATGTAAATTTGAACACTTTTGCTCCAATACATAGTAGGTATTTGCTGAAGAAGATGAAATGGAGCTGGATGTTTTCGACAGACAACTGTTTCGCACAACATATGGTCCCATCTGCGTTAACGAGGAGTATATGCATCGATGGAATTGTGAGCATATATATTCCGATCAGAAAGACGTCGAACGACAGCTATACCAAAGTGCGCAGACATGGAAGACAAGGTCTCCAGTGGAAGAACCTAGTGAAGGAATGGTATCATGATCTGGGGAAAATACGAACAAGTAATTAAGAGCCAACTTAAATAAGTAAAATTTCACGCACCAGTCCTGCACAAAGACTAATGTGAGATTCGCTTAGAAGGTCCAATGGATTGAGTAATTTAAGGTCCATGCCCATCCGCTTCGTTATTGTATCTCCGTTGGGATCCTCAATAATAAGTAAACAAATATGGATTTTTTATTACTTTTATTTGGAACACCCTAAACTATTTTGTAATCCATTCAAACTCATATATATTTCATAACGGGTGTGGCTTAGACCACATACATATGTCGAAATGATTTGTAAATATTGAAATGTAAAACTGATTCACATTGTATATCTCTATAGATGATACTAATTATTCCTGTATTAGATTCTGGCAATACATGATGTAGTTATATAATTTTAATGACCCGTTGTTAGTACTTTTTCGTTTAATTGTAAGGCGAAACATGCAGAATATATGTAACATTATTATACATGTTTTAATTGGATAATTGATAAAGCTGCTGTGATTACTCGTAACAGGGATGTTAATAAATAAAATACATTTGCAAAATATTGTTTACCATTTACAAATTGTAGATTCTCTACTACGTAGATTAATCTATTCAATATGTGTCTTGAATTTGCATTTGACAATGAAACTCGAACTAGAAAGTCCCTGTACATATCCTCATTTACAAGATGACCATAATAATTAAAAAATTATAAGTACCTGTTTCAATAACATCATTCTCGGAGTAGGCAAATTTCCGCAACGAGTTTTCCAATGTATGTTGTAGCTTTCTCATTTTTTTTTTGTTATACATATTTATTTCACAGGCGGCAAACTAATTCTAACATATTGGCAAATTCAAATCTTTTGTTATAAATCAACTACTAGGAGGACTACATAACACCTCTCTTGATCTTTCGATTGCAGCACCAGTATAGGATGACATAGTCAGTGATTGGGATCACGACAACTCTTCCCCAATACACTAATCAGCCTATATACATCCACAATATATCTTCATTGGTATCAATTTCGATCTTTGCTATCAACTTATCCACATATGGACGGACAGATATTTTCAAATTGACCCGTGTAGTGATTCTGGGTCTATCAGAATAAGGTTGGACAAAAATGTAAACGTTTGAAACCAACATATTAAAATGAGCAGATCTTTTACTATTTACAATGTCTCAGACTTTCTTGATGTCTAAAGCCTTAATGAAAAATCTGTACCATACTCCCATTTTCTTCGCACCGAATTTGCTACAATACGAACTAATGCCTACTTTTAGGCAATTTCTTTAATTGCATCCCATTAAGTTTATTACATTAAATTATAAAAAAAATCAACCCCCCCACCACCTAGCCATGTTTTTAATCACTGATAATAAATAAAGCAGATATTCAGAATATTTTTATTTAGATAAACACAATGTATGTGTGTATGGGTGTAACGGTTGTATCCACAACATTTGACGAAAGCAAAACAATGACTAATCAAACACTCACACACAACGTTGTAGGCCATAATACTTGAAACACATAATAACAAAAAGACCACTGTTTGTTTTCTTTTGCCATTTTGTTATCGGCGCTGCTGATTTTGAAGTTCTACATAAATTGTTGAGACTAACACGCTCAAAGTACATGGGGCAAATGTAGCGATGAATCGAAAATGCCACCGTCGCCACCAGACGATAATATGCAGGTGTTCAACCCATATTTCGACCATGACACAACAACGATACCGAAACTTGAAAGATATTGAAAAACCAGACAATATTGACACACCTGCGAAATATTTTCAGATAAGAACTATTAGATGGCGATGGTCTCTCGGCCCTGATAAGAACGACACAAAACAAAACGAAATAGTAAGCAACGAAATGAACTAAACCCATCGAAGTTCCGATGGCGATTGGAGGATTGATGACACACTGTCGCAAAAATCCACCAATGCTTGGAATGGAGAATTTTAATATTGTCCTTAAGAATTTAATATTGAAATTATCACTCACACTAATGGTGGCCATAAAAATGTAACCTAATTTCAAAGCTGCCCGTGGTGCCGCTGTTGTGGTGGTAGTTGCTGTTTTAGTTGTTGTTGCAAAACATCAATATCCTGTGAAATGAATGTCCTTTTCTTTTTGCGGAGCGAATGACGACAATACCATGTTGATGTTGGCGATGACTTCAATTTCCAAGAAATACAAAGAGAATAAATACGACGACACCAACGCGTTATAACGGCAGATTGGTGCCATTCACATACAGTCACCCATACATTCAGACACATTCTCATCATCGCAGACCTCTTGACATTCGCCGCAGAGACATTCACACAAACTGAGACTTATCGGCAACAAGTTGTTTTCAATGTCTCTCCAGCACGAGAACATTAACATTTAAATTGTAAGAGCTAAAAAACAAATGAGAAGGTGTAACGTTGGGAGTATTATTGGGGGAATTCGGAAATAAGTGACTCAATAGATTGGCCAATGCCTTGACACAGCGCATAATACATATTTTAGTTCGTCACTTATACGCTACAGTGGCTTTGGAGTATTGAAAGGCACAGTAGTGAAACAATAAATTCGTTCGTAAATTTTAGAAAATTTCCACTGTCAGTGTAACAAGAGAGGTGTTTTTGGACAGGGGTTCGTTTAGATAGTCCTCAAACCCGGTTATTTGAAAAAGTCGACTGTCTGCTGAATATAATTCTTCCAAAACCGGTTCTTAAAAGTTGCGAAAGATTTACGAGTAATATTTTGTATACTGGTAAAAAAACAGTCTACAAATATTGTTCATTCACCCAAAGAAACCATTCAATATGTTTAGACATGCACGAGCAACTTCTCAGTGAACTGAGCTGGTTTTAATTGGCCGATTTTGAATTACAAATGTTTTTTCTAGAATACGTTCACATGGGTTCACCAACTATAGGTGTATTGTTAAATCACCCGGTATTTCGGTATCTTCCAGTCACTATTTTTCTAGTGAATTTTAACAATTTCAATGCGTTGTTGAATCGTGTATGGTTCCATTTTTGGTTATGTTAAATTTCAAAGAATAAAAGCTTTAAAAGTGACAGCTACCGAAATACCGGGTGATTCAAAATAAACTTTTTTCTCATACTTTTGATTTTTTTAGTTAAAAAAATACACTTTTTCCAAATTACGAAAACCTATTTCTGTTTTTTTTAGTATTTTTGTAATATTTGATGAATTTAGCATTGGGTAATTTTTTATATAATTTTGTTGAGGGTTTTACAAAACTTTGGGGGAAATTTCCATATTTGGCATTTGGGGGATTTTTCATTTATTTTGGGGAATTCTTGTTTTTTTTTGGACATTTTGCATTTAGACTATTTTTTCATAGAGCCGATCTCTTTTATGATATGGGAATACAAATATTAAGCGTAGTCTAAAAACTGTTTGCCTCCAGTCTCAGATCGATTTATCTCGTGATAGATAACGAGTAAATTAGCTTCCCTGCACCGCCAAATCTCGACCCAAATATAGAATTATGAAGCGGACCGAAACAATCCTTTACCGCCTGATTAAAATGCCTTGTAATCGAAGTACAAGTGTTCCTTCTTTGAACAATCAACTTCCACAGTGTCCCCTCGAGACAATCATTCTGTCCTACCTTCACTCTGAAGACTGCCGGAAATCGAATACGAAATGATGTTTCGTAAACTAAATGTTTATAGCTAAAAGGCACTTTCATTCGCATTAATAATTTAGGAAATTCCATGGTTCTCTGCCTTTGTCTCTGACGGCATATCGTTCACAATCGAGCACAACGCACAAAACATGAAAATTCTAAAATAACACGCGAAATGAAAATTTTCATTTTATTTCTGATAAATTGCCAACAGAAAAAAATAAGGACATGGCCAATTAACGTTCATGTGAACAACAGCCACAACACAACGCCAAACACATAAACTGCCTGTCATGAGTCAAACCACAGCAACAACTACGAGTAGGTCCTGATTTCGATTGGAAAACCCGTGGTTAACCTCGCATCCCCCGAGGTAAATGGTCGCCCATTACGAACACTTACGCTTATATTGGAAAAACAAAGACGAGGCAAAAACAAAATATTGACAGTAAATAGACAAGAAATTGAAAGTGAAAATGAAAAAACGGCGGCGTGTAAGTGATATTGATTTCTGATTAATTTTAAATACTACACGCTGAAAAAAAATGGCCATTTTAAAAAATTTCAGCAAACAAGTTCGCATCAAACATATATATATTTTTCCATACCACAAATATAAACTTGTTTGTAGGTGATAAATATCAAATTTATATGTATGCATTTTTGACTTACTTTTTATTTTTTTTCAATTTGTGAATTTCTATATAACAATCCATCTCATTCTATCGGTATTGCTTTTATTTTAAAGAGCGTAAATGCAGAAAAAAAAAATAACGAAAACAATTGCAAATACACACTTATTCTCACTCAAATGTTGTACTTTGTTGAATTTAATAAGTTCGTTGTCTGTTTTTCCCAAACACGCTATTGCTTATAAACAAATACGTAATATTAATAGCGAACGAGTTATATTTACATCCAAATAAGCTTTGTGTAGAAGGAAATAAGCTTTACTTGCTACAAACACCAAACACGCGTTTTACTTGTGTGTAAACAAAAAAAGACGTATTTTTCAGCGTGTAGAAACGCAAGTTGATTTCTGGTTGTTGGACATTTTTTGCAGTTAATTAACTCGACGTTTTTTTGTCTTTTTATGTTGTTTCTATGGGAGAAATAATGTGATGTGCTTCAGTTGCGTCCAGGCGATATTTTCCATTCTTGTCCGCAAAGCTTGTTTGGATGTAAATATAACTCATTTGCTATAAATATTACGTATTTGTGTATAAGCAATAACGTGTTTGGGAAAAAGAGACAACGAACTTATTAAATTCAACAAAGTACAACATTTGAGTGAGAATAAGTGAGTATTTGCAGCTGTTTTCATATTTTTTTATGAATCTACGATCTTTAAAATAGATGCAATAACCGAGAGAATAAGATAAATTGTTGTATAGAAAATCACAAATTGAAAAAAAAAATAAAAAGTATAACGAAAATGCATACATTTAAATTTGATATTTATCACCTACAAACAAGTTAATGTTTGTGGTATGGAAAAATATGTATATGTTTGATGCGAATTTGTTTGCTGAAATTTGTTAAAATGGTAAATAGTGTCATCTCATTACCCGTATCAGTTATCTGGTTCAACAAAAATTATTGTAATATTGTTTTTAAAAACGAAAAGGAAACAGATTATAAAAGATTATTTATCAATATTCAATGGAATGCTTGTGACAAATATTTAGTTTTCTTCAAGGACTAATGGGTGTCTATGAGAATATTCTCTGACTTGCTACTAAGAGTAGAGTTAAAAAAAAAGTTTCATTTATTTTACATACAAATGGATGTACGCCATACAAAATCGGGCATTTTGCATTATGAATAATACCCCCAAAAAATGTTTAGAAATTTTTTTATTTTTCGTTTATGGGCCTTTTTAAAACATACATATTTAAACATTGAAAAATTTCCAATTGTTGTGAACCCTATTCGTACCAAGCTTAATCTATAATGTAAAGTAATGCGAGTAAAATGCAAAATGGTTTAGAAAAACAAAAATTAAAAAAATTCTAATGGACATTTTTTCAAACTAACCTATTTAAAGGAAGATAATTTTGTTTATTTATTATCGATCTATATTCTTCATTTAGTTTTGTTTCTGTTAATCGAGTTCGAGATCATTTATTATTTATATTTCTTTGCAAAAATAGAAATGTTTAGAAAAGGTTTCTAATATACGCATAGTTCTCACAAGCGAATGAGAACTACTGCTTAGTAGAGCATATCCCCAAAAGCAGTAAACCAAACAAAGCAAATACATGCGTTGAAAACGAAAACGAAGGAAGATTAGTACACGTATGGGACGATAATAACCAATGTAAAAAAAAGTACACATACAAGTATTAATTTCAATAGTGACCCGAAGTCACTGCCTGGTACGAATAGGATTAAAAGAGTTTTATTTTTGTTTTCAATTTTGAAGTTCACAAAAATGTGTCTCATACATTTTTGAAGCAATTGCCTAAGAGGTTTATTGTTAAATTAATTAAATTAAAACTTTACTATTCTATTTTTTTCCAAAAATCAATTTGAATTTGTTTTTAAAATCAGTTAAAGGATGTTTTACATTTCTGGAAAAGTAGAATTATTTCAGGGGTACTTCACAATTAACGAAAAGAAACAAAAACCAACATTTTCAATGTGCCAAACTTTCCTACAAAATGTAGAATTAGAAATGTAAAAACATTATTTTCGCGATTTGGTTTTCAGTGTTACTGCCAGTTAATCGACAAATTGCCTTCAGCGAGGAGGCACATTAACCCATTCATAGCCAGCGATGCCATATGACACAGAGAAAAGGATTTCGTAAAGTTAAAAATGTCAAGGCATTCGAACTCAGGACCAATTTTTTAATAAAATAATTTTTTTTTAAAAAAATCTCTTGGTCATGAATGGGTTAACAATATGGGCAGGTCAATATATCGTCACCTGAAATTCAAAATGACCAATCATCAAAAAACCCAAAATCGTGCTTTTAATTGATTCTTGTAAAATGGCCTAAAATACATACTTAGTTTAGGTAGGCCCCACCACCTGTTGTTGGTCTTGGCCTGTTTAATAAGTGATTTCCAAGTACTGCTGGACTTCTCCAGTTCTCGTGATACCAAGCATCGTCATGCCTCTGCTAAATTTTACACTTCAATATTTACAATTTACAATTATATAGGTGAAAAAAAAACAACGTAACAAGAAGTTTGTTTTGATTTAACAACACTGTTAAAGTCCAAAAAGTAATTTTGGCTGTCTGTTGACGATATGTATGTATATCGTTTAAACACTGCCACTTCTTTCCAATGTACATACGCATATGTTACATACATATGTACGAATTTTGGGAAAGCAAAGTGAAATCAATTGGTTGACCTTGAACTTCATTCAATGAAAATATGAAAAACATGTCTCTCCCGGTTGTTTTCTTTTCTTATTCTCTTTGCTTTACTAAAATGCGTCAAGTATTAACAAATTTTAATAAAAACACAAAAACAAGAAACACAAACATAAATAAAACTTCAAACAACACGACTTGCGGGCTTTCTAAGAAATTAGCAAGGACTATGACAACAAATTATTTTTTATCCCACTTTTCCGGCTCGAGTGGTAAATATGTGGCGCCACTCGTAAACAAAAGTTATTTACTTATTCTTTGGTGAAAGTATCCCATACTTGACAAATATGTACATACTTGAATACATATATATACACACACACACACATTCATATTTATATGACGTATTGTAATGTACAGTGTTTGGAGATCAAAATGAATATGAATAAATGATTGTTAATTAACACTAAATAATAAAAACAAAGTGTACATTATTTAGATTCTTTTTGGTACAATTGATTGATGTTCAATTTAAGGTAATTTAAGTCAATCGGTAAAAACCTTACAGCCAGGGCTGTGAAGTCGGATTCGGAATTTTGGAGCCGGAGTAAATCCAAAGAATGATGGTTCTGTTTTAAACGACAGAAAATACCTCAGGAACTCATGAGATAGCATTTTTCGTTAAATTGGTTTTTGGTTCAGAATAATAGAAACGGAGTTGATCAATTTATGTAATGTACCGACAGTAGTGGGATTTTGGCTACTTATGTGAAGTAACAGACAGGGAACTTCATTGAAACCAGAGGGCTGTGTACGATATAAATTTATGCGAACGGCTAATGCGTTTTCTTGTGAAAATTTACATGCCACAGATATTGCTATAAACATATCTCTCATGCCTATTTTAGAATAATAAAAAAAAAGCTCAACAAATACCGAATGCATACTTTTGTTCTTCACAGTAATTATTTATTTTCAACGCTTTTACACATAATTTCTCATCATGTTTGGTGATGGACGGATAGGCGTTAGTACTACCAAATAAATAATTATACACCAATTTAAAACAAAAACAATTACTTACATGCCACCACCCTTTCTCATTGCCATAATGACATGATTTCATTACAAAAAAAAAAAAAATGACAACAATAATCACTCATCACTGACCGACACAGAAATTACTGCAAATTATTCGTGTAAATTACCATAGAAAAGTAGAAAAATAATTCATTTGATTTTGAATAATTAATAGAAAATGCATATATCAGAGAAATTAAAAACCATAAAACAATTAATTGTTTCCAATCTCATTCATTTGTTGTTAGCCAACGAGAGATGTTATTCCGACAAATAATTCAATCACCGACCGACCCATAGAAAATATCAGAAAAACACCACTTAGAGCAGCGCGTGGGGAAACCCAACGTGACTTTTTTTATTTCAGATTTTTTTTTTTTTGTTACAGAAGATATGAGCAAATAAACGATAGGGAACACATTGTGTTGTTTCCTCTTGTGAAAGGGAACTTAAAGTAAAGTGAGAAAGTTATGGGGGCTGTTGTCGCAGTTGTTTGTTAGCCATAGATGGTTGAGAATAAAAACGGTTGCATCATCGGGCACGTAAACCAGCAACCATCACATTGAGAAAAAAAAACAGTGAAAACACTAATTTGAACGCAATTATTGTTTGGTGTTTTTACTGTTTTTTTTTCTCAATGTGATGGCTGCTGGTTTACGTGCCCTAAGTGGTGTTTTTCTGATATTTTCTATGGTTCGGTCGATGATTGAATTATTTGTCGGAATAACATCTCCCGTTTGCTGGTCTTGGGGATTTTAAAACAAAAACAGGCTCGGAAATGCATTAGTTGACAATATAACGAAAACAGCTTGGAAAATGTTGTGAATTTTGATTAAAGTTTTATTAATCATTTCAAGTTTTTAAAATGCCTCAATTACACTAGTCAACAGTCAAAATGTACTCGGGATGCGATAATTTTTTCTGTGTAGATAACCTTGACATGAGCTCGAAAAACGCAATAAAAAATTTTTTTTTCGTTTGGTTTTTGTTTTATTTTTTTTTTTTTAAATTTTAAAAAAATTTTTTTGGTTAATTTGTTTCGTCCGGCATAACTCGGGAACCACTAGCCCGATTTAATTGAATTAAAATGAGACAAAGATCATGAAAATCGATGCACGCGTTTCGCTTTTATTCGCAATTGAGTAAAGGTATGAATTTCAAAAATTTCAAATTTTCATATATTTTTGTCACCCAACAAATTTTAATTTTTTTTGTAATAAAAAAGAAAAAACCTTACCATAGACAAAGTTGTGCATATGTCGAGCAAATTTTTGAAATTCATACCTTTACTCAATTGCGAATAAAAGCGAAACGCGTGCATCGATTTTCATGATCTTTGTCTCATTTTGCTCATAGGTTATGTGACTTTACGTAAAAGTAATAAGATTTGACATTTTTTTTCATTTTGGATTTTTTATGGATTTTTTAAAAAAAAAAATTTAAATCTTTAGGCAAAAAATAAGTTTTTTCCTTTATATATTCATTTTTAACTTGGAAACTGTTGCTTTGATAGGAAAACAATATATGAACAGATTAAGGGAATTGTAATTTTAAATTTTTTAAAATTTAATTCAATTAAATCGGGCTAGTGGTTCCCGAGTTATGCCGGACGAAACAAATTAACCAACAAAATTTTTTTAAAATTTAAAAAAAAATAAATAAAACAATAACCAAACGAAAAAAAAAATTTTTATTGCGTTTTTCGAGCTCATGTCAAGGTTATCTACACAGAAAAAATTATCGCATCCGGAGTACATGAAATTTTTTTCATTTTGTTGAGTAGTGTTATTAATGTTCAAATTTTAGTTAAAAAAAAAAGTTGAAGTTTTTTTGTGGAAAAATATTTTTTTTTTATTATATTTAAATCGACAGAATGATATCAATTAATGCTGATCATAAAGAATGGTGATCGAGTAGATTTGGAGATCTAAATTAAATATTTCAACCTATTTTATTATTTTTCTCGAAACCGACATTCTCACATAAACCTATTGTGAGTTGATGAACTGTTAAAGACAACAAAAGGTTATTTTATATAATATAATGTGAATTTTCATTCAAAATTTTGAGTCCAAGGGTAAACCGGTTGACACAGACCATAAATGGCTAAATAATTGCAGCGACAGACGAAAGCCTCTGGTGGGAATCGCACCCATAACGCTGATAGGCAAGCACGCTACAAACTCGCCTACCGGGCCGTTTGAAGAGAAAAGTTATTGGAAATTATAAGTGCATATGAGATCCCCGGAAAATCGGCCTGACAAATAGATGCTAGAACCAAACAATTGTCTCGGTGAACTGAAACAACCCTGTGCATTATGTTTCGACCGGCGCTGAAACATCTTTCTCAAAACCGTCAAGCAGAGGTATTATTTTGGTATTCAAAGAAAATGAAAATTTTTGAGATATATGATCGTATATTTATTTCAAATTAAAAAGGCGAGGGTATGCCGTTAACAATCAGTGGAACAAATAAATTTCTCTCGAGTGCACAATATTGCACATTTCATTCTTGTTACTTTTGACCGCCCCATCTTGCCCAACCAAAATGTGTTATCTCTCCACTATTAACCGCTTCGAAAGTTTGTAATTGTTACCACACAGTTTTTCGCCGGAACCCCGTTCTAATGATCCGAACTCTTCACGCCTTAGTGTCAATTAATTTGTAATGTTTTGTTACGAAACTTCCGCAGCCCTCTGCGTCAGAATCTAATGGCTATTTAAACAATGCAACTTAACCCATATCGACCATTATGGTGGGGGTGTGTGAGTGTTCCATCTATCTGTGTGCGGGGAATAAGTGTGTGTGTGTCGGAGTGCGAAAGCATTGACTTTGAGCATTGAAAACTATTGAATGGTTAACACAGCGACAACGTCGTCTAAAACCAACAAAACCAAAAAAAAAAAAGAAAAAATAAAGAAGAAAACATTAAATAAATAAAATAGTAAAAAATAACAACAAACATCAAAACGCACACACAGAACACTATGTGTGTATGTGTTACAGTTTGTGTGTACATTTTTTTCATTTGGTATCGGCCTGTCTGGTTGGCTTACTCATTCACAGTTACAGCATCGGGCACTTCAATAGGGAAGTTGTACGATTTCTCAAAATGGTAGGAATGACACATTTGTGCGGAAGGTTTCTGTAGGGAGGTTTCAATTTAAGAAAATTTCGTTCAATAGGGAACAATTTGTCTAGTTTTAGTTTTACCTCGGATAGGCTCATTTGTAGGACAGATACCAGACGAGGCATATCTGGGCTTCAATGTTGCTGTCGTCGAGTTTGAGTTCAATATGAGCTATGAGGCAACTAATGATATTTATAATAATTGTGTGAAACACATTAAAGATATTACAGGAACGCTAAAAGTGAAAACTCCTGTTGTAGTTTGAATGGCACTTGTAACGAATTGTGACGACGTCAATGCAACCCACACTGACAAGAATACGGTTTCAACATTGTTTCATGGTTTCAACTAACATCGGAACAAGGGAAATGTTAAGATTAAAATTATCCTTGTCGGGCTTTTATGAGCTCACTCAAATTCAAGTTAACTATTTGCTGACTCATTTACAACTGACTTCAAGCTAACTCAATAATTATGCAGACTTTAGTCTTTTGTTTTTTTTTTTATCAATCGAACTTCTTCTCCATAAGTAATGATCTAGCTTTTGGCTCACTCTAAGCTAATGCAGATGTAAGTAAACATTAGGGGAAAAAAATTAAAAGAAGAAAAGAGAATAAAATGAAATTTTATATTGACTTGTCTTTGAATTTATGAATTTTTGTTTTTCGAAAAGTTTGTGTTTAGAATTCCTATTGTAGGTGTTGTTTAAAATCGCCGTGTCTTTTTCTATTTTTACTTATTTTCTATAAATAAGAATATCATTCAGTTTAGCTCGCGGTTTCAGCAACTACGTGTATTTGTATATGAGCGATTAAGTGAAGTGTTAATTTTTAAATTATAGTTTCACTAACTAGCTAATTATAAGTTTTTAGCCAGCTTATCTTTCGTTAGTCTGTTAATAGCTAACTCGTGGTGCCCTCCGATATTATGCGCCAAAAACTAACTCATAGTGAGATAACTTCTGGGCTAACTCACTCTGATGACAACACATGTAAAAAGTGAATAAGATTTAACATGGGAAATGAGTTAGCTTTTGAGTCACCTGTAACTCAACTGTGACTAACCATTTGTTAGCTAAAAGTTAACTCAATTCCCGACATGGATTGTTTGAACACACACAGACACACACTGGAAAGATAATTGGGATTCAAATGGAATCTAATGGGAGCTCTTATCTCAAAAGATTTTAAGGCCAAAGCTTTCAAACGCCAAGATGAAAATCAATAATTTGTATTTACGATCTTTCAAACTGTATCATTAGTTTTTCACACTTTTTAAAAGTTGGAAACGTTTTTTTTTTGCATTCCAAAACATTTTCAAAACTTATGATTTACATGCATTAAATTGAAGCTCGAAAGGGTTCCTCTTGAAATGATGACTCAGACACGTAAAAATGCTTTTTATTGACCCTCTTGTGCACGAAAAACCTCCCAAAACCCCAAAACGATTTCTAGAAAATCAAAACTACTTTACCCCATCAGCTTCCAAAAACCGACCGAGCCACTTTGGAAATTGAAAAAAAATCGTTTGGACACAATACCAAAGACCATACAGAGGGCAGACGTCGCCAGTCGTTCTCTGATGCATTAGTTCGGAAGCACACTCCAGATGTCAGTAATACACATGGCACCATTTCACAAATATAGTTTTATTTGGTTGTGCTAGGTAATTACTAGAGGAAAAGTCGGTCGGTAATAAAAACGTATCCAATTTTATGGCATGATACTGTATATAGTTTTTCTATCGTTGTGTATGGGTGAATATGCGTGTGCCTGTGTATGTGTCTCTGTCTATGACCATTCATCCATACTCCCTCCAATGTGATGATTACACCATTCCAGTTGATTGTAGTACACAAATATTGCTCCGGTTCTGTGACACAGTCAGTTAGTTAGTCAGTCAGTCAATGGTGTTGAATGAAGTGGTAGCCGGCTGTAGTTATATTTTGTTTTGTTTTTAGTTTTGCTCTGCCTGTTCCAACGTCAAGATACAATTCGTCGTACACACACACACATATATACATCCGAACTATGGAAACAATACACAAATCGTAAAATAAATTCTGGAGCCGGCAGTTAGTTGCGAGAATTCACTTCGTAAAGACGCAGAAGACCCTTAGAAATATGATGGTCATAGAAAAACATTTGTAATTTCAAAAGAAAACTAAATTATTAAAAAAAAAAAAAAAAATTAACATGAAAATTATTTAAATTGTGACCAAAAATAATAAAGTGTATAAGAAAACATTTGGCCAAATAAAACAAATTTGAGATTGCCAAATTTGAAATCGAAAAGTGAGCAAAAGGTGAATATAGAAATTTGTAAATAAAAATTAATCTTAAATTTTAATAGTGAGTTTTGTGATCTTGAAAAAAAAAATCATGTAAAATTAAGTTGGTAAATAGTTTGGGGACCACTGAACACATTAAAATTAAAATGTGTCACAGTTATTTGAAAGCTTGTTTACTTTGTTAGCTGAATAATCTGTATTTAAAGGCGACAGGATGTCTATATTTTTCAATTGTCCTCTTAGGTCGTTATTCTTTTCATTTTGCCAATATTTTCCCCGATTTAATAATGACTCATCACATTTAGTTAACTACGCATAAAGTGAAAAAATAGTTTTTAAAAGCAAAATGCCAACATTCGATCATTTTGTTTTTAATTGATATGTTGCAAAATTGTGATTCTGTTATAAATGTATAATTAACACATCAGATTCGATTCAAATGATTTTAAGGCAGAATGAAAGTAATTTTAATTCACTTCGTTAAGCTCGAGTATTCTCAAGGAAATGTAATGGAACACGCCAATTAGTCGGCCACTTGCTCTAAACAAGGAGATCACAAGAATGCCTTGAAGAGTAATAATGTGAGTAAAGTGTTAAACATTAGAGAATTTTGAAAGGAGAATACTTAGATATTTTGAAGAAAAAAAAACAAGAATATATTTAAAATGGTAAAAAATAAAAATTAGTCTTTACATGTTCACCTGAGCGTCCCAACAAAGTTTGAAGCGATAGAAAATAACTGGCTCTCCATGTTATGCAGTCAAAGATCTACTCATTACTTGTCCAATTTAAACGGAATAGTTTTTTTTTAAATAGCGCATAAGTAAAACGATGTAAGTTGTGTCATCAAGCGTTGTGTGATTGATTTTTTACATGAATTAAAACAACCAGTACGTATGGCTGATATTTTAGAATATAAAATGTATTAAAAAGAGTTCTTATCACAGTTAATGAATATTAACAGAAAGATGTGTATTTGTTTGTAGCGCCTGTTTTCACAGACAATCCAAACTGACCTTTGATAACAGATGAATGGACGTTAGAATTGTCCGATTTCATGCTGCTTGACAGGAGCGCATCCTGAAAATCCAATTTCACAAGACCTTGGTGACGGTTTCTGGCTCTATTCACAAATAATATTCACGAATCGTTAATAACTTGTGCGCAGTTTCATTGGTACCCTACAGAAAAGCCTATCTGTTCACAAGATATCCGTCGTCTGGTCCCTGACGTTAGAACATTTGGCCGGAATACTCGGCTATCCAGGGTCTCTCATTCGTTCATTGTCAAATGGCCGATTAACCGGACTACGCACTATAGAGAAAATTCGTCCTTCAGCCGGACTGTTCGTATGTGGAATAGTCTTCCTGCAAGTGTTTTCCCTTCCTGCTATGACATTACCAAATTCAAGACCAACGTCAACAAACACTACTCCCTCTTTCCTCCTGCCCTTATTTCCCATCTCTAACACAGTGCATTGCATTTAGTGTTAGTAAAAAAAAAAAAAAAAAAAAAAAAACTAACGAAGGGGTCATGTATGAGGCGCGGTGGTTTTGCTCCGATTCACCTTTCCACGTGCACTATTTGAAGTCATTTCTGCATCAAGCATCAACTTTTTGAGGGGTGAGACAACAAAAATGTCCACTTTAAGCAATAACGGACATTCCTTCGTCAGAATAATGTTTTGTGCAAAATCGAGATGCTTTAAGGTCCAAACTGGGAAGCGAAAACGGAGCGGATGGTCGTGCCAATAGGACCTTGTGGCCGAATAATGCAAGGTTTATGTGCAACATTTGCATAAGACTGTTGCCTGGAATTTGTGCAGTTGAGATTGATGGCGAGTCGATTTCAGGACTGAGTAACACAGATTCGTCACATTATCGCCAGTGCGCACCGTACGGCGACGGGGATAGTGAGTGTTGTCCAATAGGAAGCCAGTCTCACGAAATTTGAACTTGTGTACAGCAGGAGCGATGGTCACAACTTATGTTCAATAACTGCACAGTTTGGGCGCCACTGCATTCACTAACTTTTTTCGGAATCTTGCTTAAGCGTAAATCGATTAACTTCGTTTACCAATACTACTACTCCGCCAACAATCAGTTCGTGTTATTTTTTTTATAACTTAGAACAAAAAAAACAAATTACAAAAACAGCAACTTCGATTACATATTAAAAGAACTGATTGTGGGCGGAGTTGTATAATAGTAACTTGCTGTCATGACTTCGAGCGGGAATGACCTGTCACTATAGAATATATGATTCAAAAAGAAACCACTCGGTGGATCCCCTGGTATATAGACTTAACAAATGTTATGATCGACTACAAACACTCCAGGATATACCAAGAACGCAGTTATGATTCAATTAATCAACAATTTAACCAGTAGCTAAAAACAAAAAATAAAACAAAATCAATCATAATAAATTTCATATTAAATTGGACAAACGCTATCGCACAGTGCTGCAAAACAAAAACATATTCTGTGTCATAGTTATGAATCAATTCACAATGTTACATAATGTTCCATAATGGCACAGACGGGGTACTTCCGTTAAATCAGTGAACTGTAAACAATACAATTTGTATTCTCAATGACCGGGACCAACTGTTTTTTGAACTGCTAAAACTTTTTGTTTTTAATTGTGTTCTACGCGAGCTGGGTGAAATTTAATTTGCTTAGGCAAGAAATTAGAAACAAAGTAAGTTGGATAAGTTTAGTACAACAATCCGGGGTTTTTTTAAATACAAAGCTATCGCAGCCAATTGCTTAACAAATGTTGGTGCCTTTAATACACACCAGACTGTACGTGACACAGACATGAAAGTTTTCTTTGGATTTCTTATCTCCGTGTTCCCAGTCTTTCAGTCTGATCAGGTCCTTGGGGTAACATTAACGTACGCACGAATGTCGGGCGAGTGTTTACCGCCGCCATTGTCATTACCGTTGCCATTACCTGTAATTGAGTGTTTCCCGCACACTTTGCCGAAGGCGTAATACTCAATTGGTTTATGAAAGCGTGTCACAGGCAGGCAGTCAGGCATACATATGTCACAATCAAAATGATTTATAACCAATTTCCTTATTTGTGCTTCATTGTCTGTCTGTCCCACGAGGAATCAATGAGTAGTGCAGACTGAGTGTCGCTTGTGTCCTGTCATTCAATTTCCTTGAATCAACAACATTTTGTTTGCACATCAAGCAGAACAAAAAATAGAGCAGAAACAAAACAAAAAAATAAAATAAAGTTATTAAATTTATCCAACACTACGCCCATTAATATTCGATTGAATTCGGTATACGGTGCCCTCACTCACTGACATATGTATGCACATATTCATTTATTTGCCGTTTTTTTACATGTACATACATAAATATAGATATATAGTTAAGCGTTTCTAATGAGTTCTGACATATAGTTCTCAAGTGGCCGGCCGCACAGCAATTACTTGCCTTCGTATGAAATCTTCTTGTGTGTGAGTTGTCCGGTACACGTGAATTTGAAGTGTGATACCCGCATATTGAAAAATGATGTAATCTCTGTACAAACACCCCATTGATTGGCTGTCTCATTTGCCAAAATGACTAACTCCCTAGCTGTCAATAACTCAAAATTTAGCTACATTTGGCTATCGCACAATGAATAAATTGATATAAATTGAAATAAATAAATTTGTATACGTTTTTTTTTTTTTGTTAACGGACTTAGTCTGTTTATTCACAAATGCGACATGTGCCATTAGATGTCTTTTAAATTTTCCGGCATCCATTTGCCCTTTGACAGCTGATAAAAGCTCTTAATATTGAGTATTATGAGTGAAATGGTCGAAAAATTAGTTTTTGTAAGGCCCAAAAAAAACTTTATGATGCGACGTAACATTTTTTTTTGCAAATTGTTGACGCAAAAACGATATACGTCATTTACGTGAATAGGTCTACATTAACTGGGCTTTGTGTATTTAGGGATTTTTCATAATATTTTCAGCGTTTTCATTAATTACGTTACGATAGCATGAAAAATATTATGTTAATATTTTATAGATTTAAAATATCAAAAGTAGTTGGAGATTGAGGTTCCCCAACTTGGGCCTACTTGGCTCTGCTCCCGTTGTGTTCAAGTGGCCCATCATCCAGACATACGTTCGAAGGATCATCAGCTACAACTCTGAACAATTTCATTGAATTCGGTTTAAATAGTAAGAAATAGCAGAATTATTCCTAATTTTTTTTCAAACTCCCCTCAGTATGCAGGATGTTCTGGTTCATTGTCCTAGGATGATATGAACCAATCGCCTTTGCCGCTTCTGGACCATGTCCAGGGGATAATAGGGAATCCAACTCCATTTTATTCTATAAATATTTTAACGGAATCTGCTCATCGGATATTCGTTGTCTTGTCCCTGATGTTGGGACTTTCAGCCGGGAAATGCGGCTTTCCGGGGTCTCTCATCCGTTCGTTGTCAAATGGCCGGAAGACGCACTATAGAGAAAATTCCCTCTCCCGCAGAATTATTTGTATGTGGAATATTCTTCCAGCAAGTGTGTTTGCTGCCAGTTGTGACATTCTCAAATTCAAAACAAATGCCAATAAACACTACTGCCTCTTTCCACCTTTCGATACCCTAATTCCCATATCCTGAGTGTTGGCTTTCAAAAAAATAATATACAGTATAAATTCTTCCCCACGGCGAAATAGAAATAACCCATGGAGTTATCACATCTGCGGGGGCCATTGGTGATGCGTTGCCTTGTTGGTGATTATCAAATATTTGTTGATGTCATTTCGATTAAGAAAATCATTGCGAGTAAAACAAATAATCTCAAACAATTGTCTAGAAAATGCAATAGTTGTTGACAACGAGTAAGCAAAAAATCTCAACAATGTTCTAGTTGCCGGTTAGTGGGTTTTTTGCAAATCATATCATTCGCAGCTACCTGATTTGAGAACAGTTCCCCGTATATTCCAACATCGAATATAAAAGGATATACGTGCGTACTTGCGGAAAAATTGGGCAATGTCAACAGTTTAGTGAGGAAAGGTAATGAAATACTTGGACAACAAACCGATGTATATACAGCCAGTGCTTAAATTGTTCCCGACTTCTCATACCTCACTTACATATGAATAATAATATATCAACAAATAATTAATCAAATTATGTGTATCTCTCTATACAAGTGAGAAATGCGTTTTAAAATGAGTTGACCATTTCGTTTATAATAAATTCAAGTAAACAACATTAGGGGCTTAGTTTCGAACTACTTGTTTTTCAACAACTTGATAATATGGTTTTCTTTTAAAAACGTTTATCAAGTCCACTCGAAACTGCATAGATAACCGCTGAGTTGGAAGTAGTACTCTACACTTATAGGAGTGCTCTGGGAATAAACTACTATGTATAATACAAACCAGAAAACAATCAATTTTACAAAATCCAAATTATTTTCAAAATATGTATTTCAAAATATTGTGTCTATACACAATGGATTTGAAGATTAGATATCAACTTGAATCCGCCATTCGTATTAATAGTGTTCGCATCAGCATTTATTACCACAAAGTATTTCATGTGTGCGGACATGCATGCATCCACAATTGTTCTTCGAACGCAATTTTATTTATTTTGTTTTTCAAACTTTTATTGATATTTGGCATATTGAAACCACTAAACATTTGTTTACGCAATCATAAAAATAACAAAGTATGTAAAGTATTGAAAATCAGTTTGCAATACTCAGGAAAGGAGAATCGTCAATGAAACGTACACTGAATTGTTTTGTTATGGCCACCACAAAATGTGATTTTCGAAATGATCATTTCAATATTTTGGAAATGTGTGCCAAATTTTTTTTTTTTTGATTAAAGAAATACGTAGAATGTAAAATAATGATTTTGTAAGGAATTGAATATTTTTGGGGAACATTTCAATGCAAGTACACTGCGAATACTGTTATGGAATAAAAGAAAATAATGACTGATCCGTGATAGTATAAATATAATCTAAAATACAATTTTAGAATACAAAAAAATGGCTATGAATAAGTAGATACGTACGTATTCCATGAGCGAGCTTTCGGGAAACTTCTCTCAAATCAGCGAGTTGTCCAGGTTATAATTTGTATACTTACTGACCGGGCAGTTCCGAACGGCTTATCGTTTTTTTTTAGAGATTTTTTAAAATGGCTCCGATCTTATTCCCCTTCTCGTAACAAAGCGACGCAGGAATTTACGAGGCGCTGACAAATGTCTGATATTCGTAACAGGTTACAATCTGGGTTTTCTGTGTGATTGTCTTACACCACTTATCGCACCATTGCTGCCCCTGACGTTTATTCGCATGAAGAGCGTTGCGAGGATTGTTCCAAACTAGGTGACGGTTTCTGGCTTGGTATCATGAATGGATTGCTTGATATTCGCTTTAAGGTCCTGAATCGTTAATGGACTGTGTACATAACATCGGCCCTAACGGCTTCAAATCGTTTTTTTTTCTGTGGTGCTCTAAGGCCCAAACTCAGATACCATAACGAAGGAAGCATGGCTTTTGTAAATCTCGTGTATACCAATAGATATAATGATCTAACGAGAATACCTTTCCATAGCATTACTTTCCACCTAAGTGATTCATAAAACGTATACAAAATTTGATATAAATCGCCTTATCTGGCAACTGTCCAGCCATCAGTCGCCCTTTATACTTTTATGCGAAGATCACGCACACACTACTACAGCCAATCTTGCCCCCATGTGTTTTATGATAATACTGATTGTCGAAAAGTGTGTTGCCTTATCGGGATAGTAAATTTTCAAAATGTTTAGTATAAAAAATCAATCAGATTTATGAGCCCAAAAAAAAAACCATTTGCTATCCCCTTCGGCATCAATCGTCGAAAGTCGTGACATTTCACCCTTTGTGGAAAGTCATGGTGTAAATCAAGCCACAGTCAAGAATATAGTTGTCTAATAAAAATACACTTCATTTCCATATTAATGTTTTAATATTAAAGTGTTGTACAGAATTTTACTGGCACATGACTTACTAAAAATAATAAATAAACAAATCATCTGTCAAACAACAACGTGTCGTTACCCTAAATAGCGACCGTGACGTATTCGTTAACACTTTGTGATGGCAAGTGCTTATTTAGGACACAGGAAAAATCGACTGTTGTCTCCCCTAGTCTGGAATAGAAATTGACAAAGGCGCGTAAATGTGGTGAGAAATAATATCGCACTAAAAAGTGTAAATACTTTCTGCATTAACATTGTAACGGGGCCTCCAAAAAGGTACTAAGGAATCAGCCGGGAGTAGAGTTGGGTATTTCCCGAAAAAAATCCCAATCTCGAAATTCGGGATTTACCGAAATAACGAAAATTCAATTCTCGAGAATTCTCGAAATAACGGGAAAAATTCAAAAAGTCATAACAAAAATCTAAAATCAGTGTAAAAGCAATGAATTTCATAAAATATTCTTTTTATTTATTTTTATTGAAGTATAAATAATATAAAAAAATATTTGAAAATACATATTACTATTTCAATAATTTCCCGAAATGTTAAAAATTTCAATTCTCGAGATTCGGGATGGAAAAATCTGGAAAATTGTTCGAGAATTCCCGAAGCCCAACTCTAGCCGGGAGCATTTTCTGAGCGCTCAACTCAAACTCCGTATTTAAGGTATTTGATTTAATACTTGATTCACTTTGGTAAAAATGCTTTTGCTGTTCTAAAAAGCAACTTTTAATATTTCAATGCAAACAAAAACTATGATTTAGATTTGAGTAATTCTGACTCATACGAATTAATATTTCCATTAAAAACTAAAGTCGTATATCCGAATGTCATGCATATCTCTATAGTCTGAACATTCTGTATCAGCCATAAATTTGTTATCGAAATTAGAGTATTCTTACGGTGTCAACTAGAATGTGTACTTTTTTTCGTTTTAATCAATAACTGTTTTTTTTTTATCATTTATTTGTCTAGTACAGCTGTACTCGCATTAGTTCCTTTCATAGTTGCCTAAACACCTAGACCGGTTACCTAATAAAAGCACATTGGTAAAATTTACACAGAAAAAGAAAAAAGAAACCCGAATAACTCTGATAAGGAAACACCTGCTTATCTAATGCATCTAGAATTGTAGACACCATAAACCATAAATGGAACGAAATGAAAATAAATAGAAATTACTAGTTCGTGGATACAACCATCAGTTGGTTGTCATTAAAACATTTCCGTGCATTATCTTTCAAAGAAAATCGTCATTAAATCAAATAAATCATATGTGCAGTATTATAGCCTGCCACCGAAATTAATCACAATCTTTGCTTTTAATCAGTTCACTCGCGTTCGCTGTAACCATTGACAGAGTCAGCCAGGTGGCATGCCAACCCACACATACTCTGGCATAGATATTCTAACGAATTATCCTTTTTGTTTTTTTTTTTTTGCAAATGTCAACCATTGTTTCGTGCAGACCAAGGGTAAACTGGTATTAGAGTGGACAGTGGTATTAGTTTTTTTAATGTAGTTAAGGGTCAAGCTGTGAACACGTTTGAAAGAGTTTACAACGCATTCTGCTACATAGAAAAAATTATTGTTTTTTCAGTCTTTATTTATCAACATAGTATATTTTATATCCGATATACATTGTCCAACTACTCTCATATTTGTTGACAGTCCTCACTGAATCAACTTATACGGATTATTAGAAATTATTTCATAAGTTTTTGTTCATTTTATTTGTAGGTGGTACGAGTTTTGAAGCTAAGTTATTTTTCAATACCCCTACCTTACCGACACACTACCCCCTCATAATGCAATCCCCCACCTCTTCCATTACCCATCAAGCACAGACAATGTTAAACTTCTCCGTCTTCTACCCAAATGATAAATTATTTGGATACTATGGCGCCCGTTGAAATATGGGAAAAAAATTTTGTTGAAAAAAAAAAATTTTTGTGGAAAAAAAAATTTTGTTGAAAAAAAAATTTGTTTGAAAAAAAAATTTTGTTGAAAAAAAAATTTTTTGTGGAAAAAAAAATTTTGTTGAAAAAAAAAAAAAATTTTGTTGAAAAAAAAAAAAATTGGAAAAAAAAATTTGTTAAAAAAAATTTTGGTAAAAAATATTTGGGGAAAACACAATTTCTGTACAAAAAAAAAATATTATTTTTTTTATTATTATTATTTATAGAAAATTATAGAATGCCTATTTAAATTCCTACGTACTGCGTGACAGAGTCAGTGAATCAGTGTCGAGGGTAAATATATATTAAGATAGCTGCGTGCTCTTTTACTCTTATTCTCTTGCGTTTACTTACTTAACATTCCATAAAAGAACAGACGGGGAACTTCTCTTGAATCATTGAGCTGTGTACGAAATAATTTGAATACTCACTGACCGGGACCTACTGTTTAAAGCCGGCTCCAAACGGCTAATGATTTTTTAGAGAAGTTTTACATGGCTTAGAGATTGCTGTCTTACTCGTAAAGTCGCCAACATTTACGAGCCGCTGAAAAGAAAGTATTCGCATTCGACTAGGTTGCTGCACTTTAATCTTCCAATTTTGGCTTAATGAGTTTTATTTTGAGAGAAAAAAATAGAAATCATAAATAATTATTATTTTTGAGTTTTATTTGTCCCCCATTTTTCCCGATTTTTTTAATATTTCTCGAAATTAATCATTACCATTGAAGAAAACTGTAAAAATCGAACACATAAAAATCATGACGGAATTGCAAAGATTGTGATTATGATGAAATTATGTTCTGAGTGATAGATTTTTGATTTAAAAAAGAAGAACAATAATCTTTATTTATGTTCCCTGGCTGAATTCGTGTTATAAGCTGTCTCAACGATGCCAATTGGCCACCTCGAAGCAGAGATTTGACGCCATTCGTCTTTTTTTTTTATCGAGTACTGCGATTCGAGCAATTCATTCCCGAGATAGAGTCAGAACCTCTCAAAAATTGGACAACTGCAGTCAGAGGATGCGCTACTGCATAGCCAGACGAGGCTCCTATATGTGTTCTATATATAATCGCTTCACAAAAAAAAACAATAACATCTCTTTATATTTCGTGTTCTATTTGAGATAATCACAATATTTCCACACATTATAAAGATCGCTCGCTTTTTAACTGTGCACCTTTTGCAACTCAGCTCCGGTTAGTCCTGTAGTGTTTTCAAGTCGAATGGATCATCCTATTATTTAAATTCATTTTCAAATTTCACCGCTATGGTTAATGGCTCGACTTTTCCGGTAACCAATTTCTGCATCGGCGTCTCGTTTGATATTCTCGACAATTGGTTCCTATGATCAGTCAGTATAGAACTAAAATAATATACGGAGAAAAAAATATGTTAAACATGTGATTGCATGCAATCATATATATGTTTGAGGACGGACGGACGAACATATATATGTTTGTATGTACACATATTATGTTTGCTCACAATCATTAGATGTTTGGGATAATATGTTACAGAGGCCGGTTTTTTCCTCCGTGTATAGATGCCAACATAGCTGGACGAAATAAGCTGGTTCTCAACATTTAGCGTTCACTGCGTTCATGTGTCATTGCTGCTGCATGTTAGTGGTCTCAGTCCATGTTTACAGTTTTCAACATGTGAATATCCAACACTTGAAATACCAACAAACTTCCATTTTTAACCTTGCCCACTGTATCCTTCATACACATTCCTTTTAAGGGAACAACATAACACAAACAGTTTTAAACTAATGAAAGTCATGAATATCATCAATCAATTTTCAAGTGTATACCCAGTTCCAGTCACAACTCCCACTGCTTATTAAAGTCTAAAAAATGACTGAAATATGTGGTGGCTTCACTGTATATCAAACATCGAAATGTAATGGGCCATCACCACCAGCGCGTTTGAGTTTTTTTCTTCTGTTGGCCATCTGTGTGTGTGTGTGTGTTTGTAGGCCATGTTTACTACTCTGATATGACAAATAATAATTGCGTTGTTGTTTGTTAATGTTATTGTAATTACGTTATTCTTCTTGCGACATACATACTAGCAGACATCATATTTATATTCGTACATCCCTATCTATCCGGATCTACTTGGGCGAAGGTTAATGGCGAGAATAGTTTCTCTGAGATGCTGAAGGAAAAACGTATGTTATGCTGCCATGATTCTGTAGAACTATTACGTTTTTCCCCTTAATTTCCCTCTCATTAAGTAACTAGTAAGTTGTAATGCGCCTATGGCGCCCGTTGAAATATGGAAAAAAAATTTTGTTGAAAAAAAAAATTTTTGTTGAAAAAAAAAATTTTGTAGAAAAAAAAAAATTTGTAAAAAAAAATTTTTGTTCAAAAAAAAAATTTTGTTCAAAAAAAAATTTTTTCTTGAAAAAAAAAAATTTTTGTTGAAAAAAAAAATTTTTGTGGAAAAAAAAAAGTTTTTGTTGAAAAACAAATTTTGTGGAAAAAAAAAATTTTTGTTGAAAAAAAATTTCGTAAAAAAAAAATTTTTGTAAAAAAAAAAATTTTAGAAAAAAAAAATGTTGGTAAAAAAAAATTTGGGGAAAACACAATTTCTGTACAGTGTCGAGGGTAAATATATATTAAAGAAGATAAACTGAAAATGTCCGTCAAATCATCGAGCTATAATCGATCTAATTTCAATATGCACTGATTCCAATATAGTGTTTGTTTTACTGCGAGTTTATAGTCGAAATTTCGCCAATAACTGGATGTCTTGTATGATACCTCGCGGGAAAGCACTTCCTAGATCTTTACCGATTTGAATAAATTTTGTTGTATGCGTTTGGGTGGCGCCCTGAGTGGTTTAGGTATACAATTCGGTCCAATTGGACAAAGGGGCGTAGTACCTACCATACAACCTCCACCACGACTTTGCACTCAACCCAACTTTCAGTAAAATAAATTTTGAAAGCAAAACAACGTTTACATATAATGGGGAACATTTTGGAACGGGCTTTTCCCTCATGTGGGCGAGTAAATAACATTTTCACTTCCTCAATTTGTAACTGTTTTTTTTCCCAGAGTGTACCTATAAACATATAGTTGTTTTCATCCATATTTATCTGAACTGCCGTAATTACACAAACAGCGAGCGAGAAGTGTGTTGCAAAGAAGCAACAGCAACCCAAATCAGGTGAAACAACAAACCTTTCGTGTGTAGTGTTGGCGGTTAAATATTGTTTGAGTTGTAAACGTGGGTTTTTTTTTACCTCAGAATGCTTATCGATTTTCTCCGACATTGTCATCGTCATCGTTGTTGTTGTTATTGTTGTTGTAAGTTTGTCAATAAAGATAACCAACAGACCATACTTTTGTTTAAGCGCTTTTATTTACGAATGCCTCGTTTTTTTATGGGGTGCCTAAAATCGCCATGAAGTCAAAAAATAAAATGCGTAGTCTCGTGTGGACACAAAATTGTATAGGGGAGGAGTTTCTTAAATTTTCGCGCCAAAAGGCGGAATGTGTAAAGAACCGAGAGTAAAATTGTTTGACTGCTATTCGTTGTACATATCGCACCCTAAATGCAAAGGGTCACAACTCAAAATTTTCAAAAATGGACGTTTTTCCATAAATTAATTTAGAGTACACATCTCAAACTACTGCAAAAATTGCATTCACATCACAATCTTCTTTAACTGGAAAAATACATTTTTTATGTCAATTCTTTAAATATGAAAATCATTTTTACATAAACATTTTTTTGTTTCTTTTTAATTTTTTTTTAATTTTGAGTTGTGACCCTTTTGTATTTGGGGTGCGATATAGAGACAGTGTCAGTTACTGGAGTCGAAACATGACGCATAAAGAAACTCTCAGTTTTGGAAATCTTTTTACCGTATAATGTTGGTGGATGTCTCAATTTGTCTAAGAATTCTATCATATTTTTGAGAGAAAACTGATTGGGTTTGTGTTGAAGATTCTTATAATTTCGGTATAGTGGACCAATTTTATCTGTTTTGTAGCCCCAACGACTGAGGTTAACAATTAGGAAATTGTGAGAAATTAAAATTGTTACGGCCTGAAAACAAGTTTTTCATCGGCGATATTCCAAATTGTAATAATATAGGTATATGTTTTTGTCCAATGAATCCCAGCCCGAGTTTTCTTGTTCATAATAAGCAGAGTGGAAGTAAATTCTTTTGAATGTAAATTTTGCCGATGAATTTTATGAGTCGAAAGTTTTGTGTATTTCCACCCAGAATATCTAATATTCGGAAATGTTTTCCCTTTTTAGATATTTCGGAATTCTTTTTTATAAAATCTAACATTTTGTTTACATTTCTGTTGGGGAGTTTAACTCCTATTTGTCATGTCGGACAATACTTAATTTGGCATGTGGTCAAAGATTTCGATGACTCGAGTTTCTCAAAATTGCATCCTCACATTCACACCGCCACTGATATGGCAACATGGATTATTTTCCAGACATAATCACAAAATTTATATAAAAAAATATCCCAAAAAATTCCGCCACTGTGCGCTGTTTTGGCGCCAAAAGTCTCTACGCACAATTAAATGTTATCATATCCAACATCTGCTCTTCTCCCCAGCAATAAAAGTCTATTCAGTACACCCTAATATACCAATAAACACCATTAGTTTTATGATTTTCGTTTTTATACATTTATGAAACATTGTTATGACCTACAGTGTAGTGTATGTGTTCACATACATGCAAGAGACAAATTAAATGAAATTTATGATTGCTAATGACAGGTTACAATTCACACACTGCCATAGTGTGAATTTTGTATATTTTCCGCCATCGTACAATGATGTGTGTGTAGGTACACCAAGTTTATCATACCATTACGTTATGACCGTATTCAGCTGTTGAAAGATATGGATAACTACGAATTGGCCCTACTCGATATAAAAATCCACCTTAAAAAGGCCTAAAAATAAAGATTTGGTTCACCACCTAATTTCTTTCCATTCAAAGAAATTGTATTTTTAATTTTATTCGTGCCTCATAAATGAAAGTATATCCCATAGATACAGAAACTGTTTCCGTATATGAATACCGTATTCAATGATGCACTAGAAAAATATGGTTTCAATATCGTAAAATTAGATACGGGTATGTAGTCGAATTCGGATAAACGCAAGCCTTTTAATTGAGAAAATCACTTAATTGAAAATAAATATTAATAACGTTTGTTCTGGATGATTTTCCATGCACTGTACTTCGCGTCAACGAAAATCCGCTGGAAACGTTGAAAATGCTGTAGAAGGTTCAATAGAATTTATTATGATGATATCTGCTACGAAGGAGACCTTAGAATCAATTTATGTTGGTAAAATATTTTTTGTAGACAATTCTGAAGCCTTGGGGTAAAACAAATCATCTCAAAAATCTAACACAACTCAACCAAATAATGAAATTAATAATGAAAGACAACATTAGCCAAATGGCCACCACGCTGACAGGACCATATCCTTTTCATGAGAACTTTCCATAACCAAACCACAAAGTGGCTGCCCTAAGTCCTCGATAGCCTCACGATTTCCATCTTTGAGGTCTTGAATCGACGCTGGGCTGTTGGCGTAGACCTTATCTTTCACGTGGCCCCCAAAGGAAGAAGGTGCAAGGTGTTGAATCACTAGAGCTGGGTGGCCAATTGTAATCACCGCTTCGAGAGATAACACGGTCCGGAAACGAACTGTGACTGTCAAAGTATAAAAGCTTCAAAAGCTTCAAAAGTGACAGCTACCGAAATACCGGGTGATTAAAAATATATACCCAATCGAACTTCTTCATTCTATTCTTTTGTTCGCCCTTTTTATTTTATGTATATCAAATTTTTAATTAAATATTTTACTTTGTTCTTTTCTTTCAGTTCAATACCAGTTAAACTGGATTCATCAGCCCCCTTGATAAACTGTCAATCCCCCAATATCCCCGAAAATGTGTCTTTCAACACCCACAACAACGGAAACCAGCAATGGCAACTCATCGGCAACAGCGGCGACATGCTCGGCATCTAGTCAATGTGCAAATGCAGCAAATGTTGCCTGCAACCTTAAACCAAACACACAATTAGATTGTAATGGCAATGACAAGACCACCAACAGTATTACACACCGCAAGACCACACAAACTATGGAAAATACCCAAAATTCCACAGGCAAAGATACATTGTTAGGTTATAGTGAAGAAAACGCCGTGTACAAAGAACTTAACAACAAAACCAAAGAGTTGCAAACAGATGCTAATTCGGCAGATGTGAAAACGGAGAAGGAATTCAAACCAGAGATCAGATGGCCAGATCTGGGTGCACAATTATTTTTACATTTAGGAGCGGTGTATGGTTTATATTTGATGTTCTCAGCAAAATTGTATACGAGCATGTGGTGTAAGTAAATGACAACAAATAAAATTAATGAAACAAGTGGTGGATGAAATATGACTTGAAAGCGTAGCATTGTAGTTTTTTGCACCAGTACCTGATTTCATTTCTAAATATATGACAGAGAGGGCTGATCGGGAGGTACCCGAAATATTACACAATTATTTATATTCAAATACAATCACGTAGTATCGGAATATTGTTTGTTTTGTATACAACGTATGTCGGAAAACTAAAAACGGTCACAACACTGACAATACACTTAATATACTGAAAAAGGTCTTTTTTCTTCTGAATATTAAAAAACGCTGCATATATGTATATTGAAGAATTTTTTACGGAAATATGTTATATATTTCTCTTACTACCAAAGTTTACCTTGAGAATAAATATCTAAAACAGCAAAAGTCGAATGTCTCCTAAACCAACAAGAGATAAACGCGGTTTAGAATAGTAGTTTAAGACCTGCTAGTGTTTATTACACTTACTTATTTCCCTTAACATTCCATGAAGGAACAGACGGGGAACTTATCTCGAATCATTGGGCTGTGTACGATATAATTGTGTATACTCACTGACCGGGACCTACTGTTTAAAGCCGGCTCCGAACGGCTAATGCTTTTCTAGAGAAGTTAGAGATTACTCTCTTACTCGCAAAGTCGCCAACATTTACGAGGTGATAACAGGCGCCGAAAAATGTTTGATGGTCTTACCCGGTTTCGAACTCGGGTTCTTCTGTGTGATAGTCGCATACACCTCTCGAGTATATTTTTGGGATTTTATTTACCAATATTGGAAACACACATTGTAAAAAATGTCGACATTGTATTTAACTCATTCTTTATTATAGTAACTAGTATCTTAATTGTAAATCGGTTTGGAATCTTATCACATAACTTGTTTCGAAAATTGAAACTACTCAATTGTAAAGTTCCGAATCCAATGGCAGTTCCTCAACATCATTGGCATGTTTTCGAATTATTTGAAATGAACTCAGTGGACTCAACATTTTCGGTTAACTTTATTAATTCATAATTCACTTTATTAATGACAAAACAAATATCTACAATTTGACGAAATTGGAATTTCAAATATCCATTACACCGTGTTACAAAAAATAGATTTTTTTCTGTCCTATGAACGAAATGCACATATTCGGAAAGAGGGGAAAAAATAAAAATACACGTGTATCGACGATTTTCATGTACACGTCAGAATCAGGCAGACTCGTGGAAATGTCTGTATCACGTCAAATTTTTTAAAAACAATTTTTATCAATTCTCTGATTTTCCCCAATTTTTATTATTTTTGAAAAAAAAAAAATATTTTTTTCACTTTTCTTAGCATAACTTGAAGAGACTCCAAATTTTTAAACTATTTAAGCGTTACGAAAAAAAAATGTTTTTTGAACTGAAACCATCAAAAAAAAAACGATAACCATATAAAAAAAAAAAATTTAGGAAAATCTGAGAATTGATAAATATCTATTTTGTATAAAAATATTAGACGTGATACAGACATTTCCACGAGTCTGCCTGCAAAAAATCAGCTCGATTGGATCACTGAAAAAGGGTTAAAAATCGGTCGAAAGGCTTTCACACAGGCCACTACGAGCTTCATACTTCAAACTTAAAAAAAAAAATCGCCGATACACGTGTATTTTTATTTTTTATCCCCTTTCCGAAAAAGTAAATTTGGTTAATAGGACGGAATGTGTGTAACACGGTGTTATTTTCGTAGTAGATTTTTTTGATACGGTTCTCGAGTGAAATTAAAGACATTTTAGAAAATGTTATACCCTCAACTTGACACCAGTCCGAAGAAAAACAAATGTCCAAAGAAAGTCTTTCCACCGCAATGGCATATTTTGAAATAAATGCTGGTATTAATAGAAGAAGAAGTCCATTATTTCTGCCACAGGCTTCATAGGAGTGCATCCTGGTTTCCTTGGGGACAGTTTGTGGATCTATTTCGAAAATTGCTTGTACGATATTCGCCTTAAGCGCCTCAACCGTTAATGGATTGTTCCCATAACATCGGTCCTTCCCTGTACGCCTCACAACAACGGATCCAAAAAAGGATTGTCTGTAGCGCTCGCCTTTAACCGAAAGTTGGTTTTCAAAAATGAACCGCACCAAACTGTCCTCTCGATTTTAAAATTGCACATATATTAACGAACAAAATGAAACAAAATATTAAAGTCGTGGAAAACGTTAGTTGAAATAGGCCCCTCTAGGTCCAAATGACCTCAGTTAGAACTTTGAATAACCTTTTCGGACATCATTTACACACATTTCACATTGTGATTGAAATGAAATGGTTTATGTCAAAATAAGCGGGTTTATTAGCTGATGCAAAAACTTTCCTTCGTACCACAATAATTTTTGATATATTCCGATCTGCCGTCGTACTTTCGTTTTTTTTTCCGCAAAACCCCATTTCTAACTATAACCAAGCGTGTTTCTAATTTCCACAAATATTTATTTTGTATATGTGTTGCCCAAAATACTTATGGGTTTTGAGAATAGAATGGTAGCACACCACAACTCGGTCCGTGGTTATTGGTTATTTTTGACAGATCATATTTTTGGTGGTCGTTGATTTTTTTTTTCTTCGAAAACAATCATCTTATTTGCAATTGAAATGAACGCTGCCACCACTATGGAAACTATTATAAAATTGTAAATTGTTTATGTACATATGTGTATTTCTATGGATGTATTTATGAGCTATTAGCCCGTCTATTGGTCTACTTGACTGGCTGTCTGGCTGTCTATCGTTGAGCGAGCAGACTGTGCTGGTTGTGGTGTATAATTGAAAACGTCAACAAATGGAATGGAAGGAAGGAACGAGAACATGGGCAACTTTGTTTGCCATTCAAACTAAACGGACAGAAAGAAAGAAAATGTTTTATTAAAAGCCATTAATTTAATGTTTTCTCTATTAATTGTTCGAACATCTGAGTTTACGTGTCTACCATATGTCTATTTATTTATCACATCTGAATCTGAAAGGGAATATGTCTGTGCATGACAATACACCACAATCACGTGCATTCGATACTGATTGGAATCTACAGTTTGTTGTGTTCTTTTGTTTGCCACAAATAGTGGTAAATGGAATTCATTATGATTTGGAGCATATATTTGTACTATTTAATGGAGGGAAAATTTCCAAGGTTAACTTTATATTCAAAAGGAGTTAGTCGTTGACGTCCACGTGCTATTCTGTGTATCAGTCCAAGGGGTGTTAATTCCCCACTCAGGAACATGTACAAAAATATAAAATTAACTTTTCCATCTGTTCTAGAAGAGGTTCATATACTGTCCCTTGCGTTGAACAAGTTCCACAGCTCTTATTTCTTGTATTGAAACACTTTATTTTGGGGGAAAATATTCGTTGGGACATGGCACAGCCATGCGCTTGACTACGGTTATATCGGAATATTGGTCAAACAGCTGACGGTTCATTCGACGTCTGTATTAAACATACATTAAAAATAATTCATCAGTACCCAAGTTTCAGCGCCATTAAAAGACACGTCGTAATGAGTCCTTTTTTCGTTTTGATAGAAATATGTTCTTGAATTCTTTTCTCAGTTCGTTAAGAGAGAGAGAGAGAGAGAGAGAGAGAGAGAGCGACCTGTTCTTGAATTGTTGTCTTAGTTCGCCGACAGAGGGATCAGTTTTTGAATTCTTTTCGCAGCCCTTAGGATTATAACGAGCCCTAATCGCGAACAAGACGTAAGCGCAGAGACGAAAATTTGATAGTAAAGCGTTTTTTGTGGTCAAGCAAGATGTCGTGTGTCGCATACGATACAATTGAATGTAAATATACATTTTTAATATTTTGGAAAAATATTTCTATTGAATTTGCATTTTTTCATCAATACTTCCATAGATATAATTACTGTCTAAATGAAGTAATATCTAGAAGTCTTACTTTATGTAATGCTGCTTGCAATCATTTCGATTTTTTTATGAATCGTCTAAATTTTAAGAAGGCTCTCTTCGAATATGTTGTTTTAGATTTAAGTTTATAGTTGTATGAAATAGATCTTTAAGGGCTTAGCCCATTAGATTTAAATAAATAAATAAATTTCATTAAGAAACGAGTTTCGAAAAAAATGGCGCTTACGTCTTTTTCGCGGTAGGGGCTAGATATATTCGCCCATGTCCTGACAATCGTGCGATTGTAAAATCACATGAATTTTCTTGCTGTCAAAGAATTCACGCGTTCTAGAAAAAGAATTAGAACTTTTGCACCCGAAACATTAAACATTATTTAAATACACGTTTTTAATAAAAAATTGTTTAGAAAAATATATTTTTTTTTTGTGATATATGGAGAAAACATATTAGAATGTAAAGGTGCATCGTTTTTTTGACGCTTTTAAAATAAATTCAAAGCAAAAAATATGAGTTCACGAGCATGCGATCGACAATCGCCAAATATTGCGGTTTCTGTGACACCAATTTAGCGATTTCAAATCAATATTGCAAATTTTAACAAAATGCGATTGTTAGGACATGGGCGATTTATTTCAATGCTGACATCATTCTTTCTATTGATGGAGCTGACAAATTCATCCATTAACGGCAATAGTTGTGACATTCTCAAATTCAAGATAAATGAGGACAACCTCTATTCCCCCTTCCTCCTTATAATTCCTTTTTTTATCACTCTATCACCTGAGTGTTGTTCATATACAAATCTCGTAGCGATGTTTCTCAGACAGTAGCAAGCTTATTATCGTTCTAATTAGTTTTTCGTTAATGATCAAAGTTCGAAATATTTCTTCTTTTTTTTTTGGTGAAATTATATCCACACATCAAAAAACTGAAAGTCATCGAATACAATAGGCAAACAGTGTTTCATCAATGAAGTGAATGAACTTTGACCGCACAACAATTACGGTTTTGATTGTGGTTGTTTTCCAACTCAATGAATCGATAGTGACACAACGCCTCAAATGAAACGTATAACGTAAGCGTCCATCGTTAACGCACACACTCACGTAGAGATCCACCCATACACATGAAACTAGAACAGTAATAAAAAATAAAGAAAATAATTTAAATAACTAAAGTGAATTGAAATTGCCCATTTGATGGAACCCTTCCCCTCTATTCCATTGCAGTTGTTCTCACCATATGGGCCTCCGGCATTGGCATTACAGCAGGAGCTCACCGTTTATGGTCGCACAAGTCATACAATGCCTCATTCCCATTACGTGTTCTGTTGATCTTTCTATTCACCATTGCTGGCCAGGTGAGTACCGCATGAAGTGGAACGACGCGTCGTCGTCGGCATTTGGGAATGGGTTTGGCAAATATTTATGTTCCCCTGTTGTTGTTGTTTCTTTGCAGCGCGACGCTTACACTTGGTCTTTGGATCATCGAATTCATCATAAATTCTCGGAGACTGAAGCGGATCCGCACAATGCCAAGCGGGGCTTTTGGTTTGCTCACGTGGGCTGGTTGTTCTTGACACCCCACCCAAAGGTGGCCGAAAAGCGTAAAGTGATCGATATGTCCGATTTAGAAAATGATAAAGTGGTGATGTTTCAACGGAAATGGTACATTCCCATGTTTGCTGTGATTTCCATTGGCTTGCCCGTGCTGGTGCCCTGGTATTTTTGGGGTGAAAGTTTGTGGAAAGCCTTTTGGATTTGCTTCAATTTAAGATTCACCGCTACGCTAAATGCAGCCTTCTTTGTGAATAGCCTGGCCCATTTGTGGGGCAGGAAACCATATGACAAGTAAGTTACAATACTCACAATTTTATTGCGGACACTTTGTTTCGCTACAGCATTTTCCAACAAGAGGTGTTATTTTGGTATTCAAGGAAAGATGCCATTTTTTTGAGATAAATGATCGTATGTTTATTTCATAATAAAGAGGAAGGTCTGCCTTTAATAATGAAAAACAACATCAGTCAAATGGCCACCACGACCATGCGTACAGGACCATATCATTTTCATGAAATTGTCCATAACCAAATCGCAAAGTGGCTGCCCTATGTCCTCGATAGCCTCACGAATTCTAACTTTTAGGTCTTGAATCGACGCTGGGCTGTTGACGTTGTACTTATATTTCACGTGCCTTCAAAGGAAGAAGTCGCAAGGTGTAAACTCACAAGAACTCGGTGGCCAATTGTGATCACCTTTTCGAGAGATAACACGGAAACGTTTCCCTAAAAGAGCAATGGTTTCGCTGCTTCTGTGGCACGTCTTGTGGAAAGTAAAAGTTGTCCAGATCAATATCATCCAACTCCGACCATAACAAATCATTAATCATCTCTCGTTAGTGCAATCCATTCACCTCAACTGTTTATCCAACCTCATTTTCGAAAAAGTAAGGTCCAATGACCTCGCCAGTCCATAAACCGCACCAAACAGTCACCCATTGAGGATGGTTTCTTAACAATAACTCTTGGGTTTTCCCAGATGCGATAATTTTGCTTGTTGACGTAGCCATCGAGGTGGAAATGGACCTCATCAGGCAAAATGATTTTTCAATGGAATTCCGGATTATTTCCATGCATTTCAAGGACCCAATCAGCCAAGACACGAACTTGTTGATGATCGACCGACTTAAGTTCTTGTATTAACAGAACTTTATAAGTGTAATGACGTTTGTGGAATACCCAATTCCAAAGAACGACTAGGAATGAACAAACCTGGGTTTTCCTCAAGACTTTGGGCTGCATGGCAAAATATTCTCAGTTGTTCTTGAGCGACGTGCACGGGTGTTATTCTTCACAACACTTAACTCGAATTTGTCCACCAATTTCTGTATTGCGGTCCGACAAGGTGCTTCAAGACGACCCAAAAATGCTTTTGTTTTGCGAACTGTGACTGCAAGATTTTCAACATTTTTGTAGTGAATTTTAATAATTTTAATGCGTTATTGAAGCGTTGAAATTATCAATCCATTTTTAGTTATGGCATAGTTTGTACTTGTCAAATGTCAAAGAATAACAGCTTTAAAAGTGACAACTACCGAAATACCAGGTGATTCAAAATAACACATCTTGTTGGAAAACCCTTTAGTTTTCTTTAGAAAAATTTGGTCTCCACTGAGACAGAATTTTCTTTAGGAAAATTTCGAAACGGAATATGTGTTGTTTGCCGTGATTTATTTCTTTCGAAGGCGTTCACAGTAAACGGCGTGACAATTTTATGTTTATGTTTGTATTACTTCATTTGAAATTCTAATTTTTCCCTTCCAGAGACATTAGTCCCGTCGAAAGTCCCCTGGTGTCGTTCATGGCTTTGGGTGAAGGTTGGCACAACTACCATCATGTATTCCCCTGGGACTACAAGACCGGAGAATTTGGCACGTATCACCTCAATATTACCACTGGTTTCATTGATATGTGCGCCAAATTCGGTTTCGCAACAGGACGTAAGTTATGCTCGGCTTTCATTCCATTTGAAATGAATTTAAAACTTTCTCCTCTGCATAGGCAAATTTGTTTCCCCCGACATGGTTAAACGTCGTGCCTTAAAATGTGGCGATGGCACCAGATTTCTAAGCGATGAGTATGCCCACCAGGATCAGGTGTGGGGTTATGGCGATCGAGATATACCTCAGGAAGATTTACAGGAACTGAAGCAAATGAAGTCATAAACTACACTGAAAGTGAAACCAAATTAATTTAAGTTATTGAAATTGAACATCTTTCAAATATTTCGAAAATATCTAATTTGTTAATATTTCACTTTGTATGTATGTATGTGTTTTTGTTATACGTACGAATAAGTCTTAATTTAGTTACGATTTGTGTTGTTGTATAAGAGGAAAGCTTGAATTTACATTCCACCGCAACCAAAGAAAGCCGTACGTCCGTCTGCCTGTTTATGTGTACGTCGACGATGACTGTTTCAAGATCCGCATTCGTAATCCATGGAAATTGAAATGGTCTTTTGTACCTTTTTGTATGTGTGTGGAACATATTTAATGTAATACAATATGGGACAACATTTAATTGCAAATTTAGTTTTTTAATTAATGTGTTTTATTCCATTCTTTTTTTTTTTTTTTTGTTCGCTACGATTTATTTTCTTTTTTTTTCGAGGTGAAGTGATTTTCTAATAGACTTTAGTTCTTAGCGGAAGCGTGTGCTGTTCAGATCATTGTAGCGCTATAAAAAGAGGTGTTAGAGTGATTCAGCAAGTAGAGTGTCCTTTCAGAGAACATTTAAAGGTATGTGAAAAGAACGAAAGTCTGATATTCGGCAGAAAACAAGTCTGACAGTGACAATGTGATAATAATGGAGGAGATCTGATGCGACATTTACGCTCATACCTAATATGTGTAAGACAATAACGAGCAGTATAGTTTTTGAGCCAATGTGCCAGTTATTGTGATGGTGGCCTAAGTCACATACACTACTACAAACTTATTGAGAAACTATTTTTTAAACTGAACAAGGTGTTCCCTTACACCGTGTTACACACATTCTGTCCGAGGAACCAACTTTACTTTTTCGGAAAGGGGATAAAAAATAAAAATACACGTGTATCGGTGATTTTCATGTACACGCCAGAATTTTTTTTTTTTTAAGTTTGAAGTATAAAGCTCGTAGTGGCCTGTGTGAAAGCCTTTCGACCGATTTTTAACCCTTTTTCAGTGATCCACTCGAGCTGATTTTTTGCAGGCAGACTCATGGAAATGTCTGTATCACGTCAAATTTTTTAAAAAAAAAAATTTTTTAAATGGTTATTGTTTTTTTTAAGGTTTCAGTTCAAAAAACATTTTTTTTTTGTAAGTAGTTTAAAAATTTGGATTCTCTTCAAGTTATGCTAAGAAAAGTGAAAAAAATATTTGTTTTTCAAAAATAATAAAAATTGGGGAAAATCTGAGAATGGATAAAAATTGTTTTTAAAAAATTTGACGTGATACAGACATTTCCACGAGTCTGCCTGATTCTGACGTGTACATGAAAATCGCCGATACATGTGTATTTTTATTTTTTTCCCTCTTTCCGAATATGTGCATTTGGTTCATAGGACAGAAAAAAATCTATTTTTTGTAACACGGTGTTAAAGTAGTTTTTAAAACAAAAACCGATCAGATAGCATCTTAAAGGCTGGAGAGGCCCAATATATCGATTAGAGTATGTAGCTATATTAGTCTACTATCGTAATCTATGGTACAAATAAGTAATTGACGGGTCAACTCCGCTATATTCCCGTTCACGTTTGATATTATGATCGGAGACCCAGTTCGTTCGCTATAAGTGCAGTTATATAGCTCTTATAAAGGAGACATGTGCTAAGCCCATGACAAATTAGGGCAGCTCTATTTAAAAAAAAAACTCTGGTTGTTTCAGTTTCCGAATCGGAAAACATTTCTCCACTCGTTTACTCCAACAAACACTAGCACTTCTTCAACATAGTGCCGGAGAATTGTTATCCATTCGGACAATATATTCGGACAATATATTCGGACGAGGACAATCGTACGTCAATGTCGTCATACAGATTACTGTTCATCCGTCGTCAATATTGTTCATTACAATATTTTTCGAAGAATATTTCTCTCTCCATCTCTGCTTCAGCGCCATGAAAAGGCCCGGATCATTGAGTGTTGACTGGTATACAAAAGTCCGATGTGTATTTTATCGGGCGGCTGAATAGCATTGGGAACAAAAGGATAACGGTTTGTACTCCTTGGTATCATAAAACAATATCGGCAGCATTTAAATGTGTTTTCCAGACGATACCATTTTTGGAAAACTCGCGATTTTAAAGTAAAAAATACTCGGGTTTGTCAAATTGTCTAGGCTTATTTCATATTATATTGCATACTTTAAGGAGTAAGCGAACATTTTATTTCGATTGAATTTTGGTTGGTTGGTATGCAGAAAGTACTCCAATGCCATTCACGGCTCAAATACGGCTGCCAATAGAAATACTTTTGGACAACTTTTTACTACGTCATATCTCGTTAACATGGAGTCACAATACAGTAAAGAGATTCTATATTTGATCAGATTACGATGTTCCCAAAATATTTGATTTTCACACTTTATGTTTGAGACATTTTAAAAATAAACAGTCTTTACGGGAGACTCGAATTACATTTATAAAATCTGCAGGTCGTATAGAATGAAGTACTTTCACGGACTTGGCCAAATTTGTAAATCCGGTTAGTTGTAGGTTTGGAAGGCCAACATCCGAGGTGGTTGAAATGTGGCTTCCGTCTTCCGCATACTAAGCTCAAGAGAAACTTGCTTGTTATATCTATTTTTCAAAATCCGGATAAGAACATAATGTGTTGGTCAAATGCCGACATCTGCACCTGTAATGACATACAGTGCGGTAAATGTTAGCTCACTATTTCAACGGATATTTTAGAATGCTACCCTGGTTATATCAAAGCCAATCAAAGCCAAGGATGTTGAGTTAAAAGTCAGAAGATCCAGCATGTTCTCGTCCTAAACATATATCGTTAGCATGTCTGAGAGTTTATAATTTACTTCCGGTAGAACGTGTAGGGTTGTCACAAGTCCTAAACATAACTGGAACATCCCTTTGACATCATCTTAAGATACGTGTTCTTGAATTCAGGATTGGCCAATGCAGAGATCAAAGTATAGGTACCGATTCACACTGGGCAATTTTAATTGACGCAATTTTCAGTTTGTAGCAAAGGAGATAAGGGAACGGAACAAAATTGCTCGTACTGGCAATTCCATTTGTGTTTTTCGTATTTTGATGAAATGAAAAAAAAAAATAAAAATAAAAATTGCCGAAAAAGAATTTGCTTGTGTGAACACAAGAGGCAAGATCAAAAGGTAATCATACAAATTGCCTAGTGTGAATCGGGACTAATCAAGAAAAGTATGGATAAGCGACGGAATATAAAATTGCCTTACGACACGTTTGGAGCGAGTAGTATGAAGGAACGGAAGACGTCTGCATTAATTCGGGATGTTACATTTGTCTGCTGAGTGAGTGTATGGCAATTTGACGATTTCGTTCGTCATGACTGTGTGTCCGGGAAAATATTTCGACTACGTGGTCTGACAGGAGTCTTAATTTGGGTATCACGGGTAGTCAAAAGATCCGGGACGTTATTTACGCCTAACTCAATAGATAACCTGTGCGAGGGAGTAGTATGAAGGGAGTGAGTAGTATTTCCGAGGGAGTAGTATATCTTGGTTTGCATTCTGGTAAGACCATTAAACACTTTCAGCGGCTGTTTCCACCTCGTAAATGCTGCCGACTTTACGAGTAAGAGTGTAATCTTCAAGACAAGTTAAAATATCTCTGGAGTATTATTATTAGTCGTTCGGAACCGGCTTTACACAGTAGGCCCCGGTCAGTGGGTATACAAACTATATCGTACACAGCTCTCTGATTCGAGAACTGATTCCCCATGATTTCCTCTGTAGAATGTTAAGCGAAATAAGTAAGTAAGAAGTGAGATATTTTTGAAATGCTCGTCAAATTGTCGCTCCCTAATATCAAGTTTAAAAAAAAAACCCGTTACTGAAAATTGTAAAACCCAGAAAATTTGGAATGTTTTGTGTCAGTGTTTTTGTTTTCTTATTTTTGTTGGTAGGACTCATCACATGACCCTTATAATTAGAATTTTTAAATTCGTAGAGTACAACACGTCTCTGTCGCAATTTAAATTTGCATTCGATTAATTTTTAATTAAAATAACAACAAAACAAAACAGGTCAACAGTTCGGCTGTGAATTATTTAACGAATTTTATAAACATTTTCTAGCAAAACAATTACAACAGACGCTCAGTGAATTCCAGCAGACGACAAAAAATGGAAAGCGAATCAACTCCGATTAAGACTGAAAATGTCAGGAATTTGAAACGTGAGGCAAGTTGGCCGTCGGTATTATTCTTCATACATTTGCACATACTGGGACTCTACGGTGTATTCGTGCTGTTCACCAGTGCCTCATGGCTGACCATTGTATTCAGTGAGCTATACAAATACAAAAATAAATATAAATTTGAATAAAACATATAATAGAATATAATTTCCCACAATAGCATTTACGTTGACAGTATTGGGCATTTTGGGAGCTACGGCGGGTGCCCATAGATTGTGGGCGCATGGCACCTACAAGGCATCGACTGGATTGCGAGTATTTCTGATGATATGCCAGACTCTAGCTGGACAGGTAAGTTTTTCAATCGATTATAGTGATCCAGAACTGTTTAAGGCATTCGTAATAAGGCATTTTGAGGATTCTTTATCGAACTATATTTACAAATTGCACTGGATTGTCAACAATTGAAAATTCAATCAAAGTCCAAGTTCCAACACACAACCGATGATGGTATATTTTAATGTTTTGGCTTTGTTTATTTCCAGGGTTCAATTTATAATTGGGTTCGTGCTCACCGTTTGCATCATCAATATTTCCGTAAGGATGAAGATCTCTTCTATAGCAACAAGAAATTTATGTCCGCCCATGTCTATGCTCAACTTTTGAGTTATACCAATGACCAAGAGGAACTGCTGAATCAAATCGATATGAAAGATTTGGAAGAGGATAAGGTGGTGATGTTCCAGAAAAGGTAATGTAACACCAAAGACCATTTAATACACATACGCCTTAAGTCGTCTGCTAAATATTTCCAAAAAGGGCATAAAACCAGTATTTTCTCTGATATCCTCTGTTAAACTGTCCATTGGCGCCATGTGTATTAGTGACATCTAGAGTGTGCTTCCGAACTAATGCATCAGAAAACGACTTGCGACGTCTGCCCTTTGTATGGTCTTTGGTAACACTTTATATTCCCCTATAATCGGACAAATGAGGTTTGTTTGTGTGAACAATATGTTGGAAATATTGTCCATCAATTAGAATATTTTCCATTCAGTTCTTTTAACTGAAAGACAATGCACATATCCGAAACGCTTTAGTTAAATAGCACAAAGGAAAGATTATTGGTGAATGGGTCTACACGAAAACCACAATGCAGGTGACCGGTTTTGCCCGAAAACGAATTTCTACTAAAATAAGTTTTTATTCGCTTTGATTTGCGTTCTGATGCGGATAATGTTAATGGGATGCAAGTCAGCTCAAGGCAAAGACCATTTAGAGGGCAGACGTCGCAAGTCGTCTGCTAAATATTTCCACAAGGGGGCGTATGTATATCTTGTCAGCATAAAACCATTATTTTCTATAGTCTCCTTTATAAAACTGTCAAATGATGCCATGACATGCATAAGAAAACGACTTCGACGTCTGCCCTCTAAATAGTCTTAGCTCAAGGCATGTGAAAGTTAACGTTCGACATCGTGGGCTGTACACATTTTAGATTGCCTAGATGTTCTTCCAAAAAGTAGATGTCAAGATCGAAATTAGTATTGTTTCAGGTTTAAATGTTTGTTTGCAGTGCTCAGCAAAAGCAATGCATTTTTATACCCAAAGCGCCAAAGCGCCCATCACAAAAAGCGCCATTATTAAAACAAAAATCCGACATAAATTGGTTATAACTCTGAAACTGTACAGATTAAAAGGCTAAGATTAATTGGTGATAATTTTTTTTAAATGTAATTTGGTGATCATTTTTTTTTTAAATGTAATTTGGTGATAATTTATTTCAAAAATTTACTTTAACAACAATGACACATTTTTTTTTTAAAAAATACCTATTTATAGAAAAAAAAAAGTTTTTTTTGAAAGTCCCATGACCTCAAGTCAATGTTAGTAAACAATTATAGATGACGCTTTGAATGGAGAGAGCTCGAGCTCGCACAGTTTACCGTATTAGGTGCTTCTAGGACAAATATTTTTTCTCGTGGTACGCGCTTTTTAATGAGAATGTCATTCCAAAGCATTCTGATATATTTTCTAATTTAATAGCAATACTCTTAACATATCACTTACTATTCCTGATCTTTTGTTTGCAGGTTCTACTGGGTCCTATACATTATGCTGCACGTTCTGCTGCCCGTCAACTCGCCCCTTGAATATTGGGGCGATTCTCTAACCGCTTCCATTGTGGTGGCATTCTCGCTGCGCTACATGATCGTTTTGAACGTATGCTGGCTCATCAACTCGGCCCATTTCGTTTGGGGCTTGGACAAAAGTTTCAAACCATCCGATTCGAATAGCGTTTTCTTTATCACCAAAAGCTATTGGCCCCAATATCATTACATGCTGCCCAACGATTACCAGTGCGGTGAATTTGGCGATTATGCCACTGGTTTCACCACTGCCATGATACGTGTCTTTGCTGCTTTGGATATGGCCACCGATTTGAATACGATCAGTTCAACAGCGGTACGCAATGGTCTGACAGAAGCCGTGGAAACGGGCCGTGCCATTGTCGATTGTATTAATGAACATGCACAGAAGGAGCAATCCGAATTTCCGAAAAATCACTTTTTAAACCGCGAAAAATTCATGTGAATTTTTTTGTTGGAAATACTAAGCCGTGGTCAACGTTTACTTTAAATATGTAAAAGTCATAAAGACGTTGTGTCAAAAATTTGCCAATAAAGAAATAACAAAAATGTTGTAAAAGAAAATTTAAATTTGGAGTTCAAAATTATCTGTCTCATATTGTAATAGCCCATTTGAAATGATCGAAATCTTAACTGGATTTAGGGTACTTTAACAGTAAATTTTCATACAAATTGCAAGAGCACAAGTAGAACGGAAGACGAATTTATTTAGGGTTAGGAATTTCTTGAAGTTTTTGAATAATTCTTATTTCGGCTGACAAAAAACAAGCGCACAACAGCTCGTGGAAGACGTCATAACGTCGGATCCGAATCTTTATTAGGAGGGTGTATACAATTCGGGACCGACGTTAGCGAGTGGAGGGAATGATTTCAAAGAAGAAATCAGCCAGTGAATTGTTGGTTAATAAAGTTAAAAAACTATCTCGTTGCATAAAAAATCCCATTTAATAAATTTATATGTTATTTGAGCTCGGTAACTAATTTTCGAATTGATTCGTTTTTTTTTGTATAGATAGGAAAAATCTCAGAAATTGTTGGATTTAGTTTTATATCATATATTTGGATTCGAGAGAAAATTTCTTTAAAAATTAGCAGTCAATGTTGTTAATTTTTGTATTCTATTTCCATGGGTCCTAGTCTCAGTCGTAACTCAATTGGCTTTAGACATCTGTTCGATAAAAGCGATTCCTTATCGAATTCGCTGCGACAGTCTTTATTTCTGCTAAGAGCCTGCGTAAATTCATGTTTAATCCTGGGTGGTCGTGGTGTGAGAGAGAAAAATCCTTCGCAAAATCTATGGCCCTATCTGTGTTAACGGGGAGTATAGGCGTCGAACGAACCGTGAACTGTATGAGCTGTATCCCGACATGAACGTAGTTAAGCGCATTAAAATACAGCGATTGCGCTGGCTGGGCCATGTTGGCCGAATGAATCGAAACGCTCCAGCCAGAAAGGCGTTGGACGACAACTACCGCGGAAGGCGCAGACAGGGAAGACCGAGACTCCGGTGGATGGAACAAGTGGTCGAGCATCATCAGCTTGGTATCACGAACTGGAGAAGCCAAGCAGAAGACTGAAGTGCTTGGAAATGACTTATTTATCAGGCCAAGACCAACAACAGGTTGTAGAGAGAAGTAAGTAAGTAAGTCGTGGTGTGCCACATATGTAGGTTCGTAAGAAATTGAATGGGTTTTAGACGCATTACATTAATTAAATATTAACCAACAATAAGGCCGTTTTTTTGTTTCTAGTGCCCCCATTAAACTCCTACTATCTCCAACTAAGATCTAATTGTTTAGAGAATCATATGAATTGATCTGAACGAAGATTTACACATTTTTTTACTTCAAGTTGAAGCCTAATAAAAGTGGGAGTTTTACGCCAGATCTAAGTTAAAATTACAAATTAGTTAGTTGTTAGTCAGTAAAGCTGCTCTTTAAGATATTTATTAATACAATTGATACTTTGATTCATTTACTTAATTGGCTGGTTTGTTATTTGTTAAATCTTTAGCAGTTTCCCAATTTTCACTAGATTGTCTTTGTCACCTATGGCTTTCACCAACAGAGGCCACTCATAGAAATTGCTGGTTATTTCGCAGAAAACCCCACATACGCCCTCTGTATGGCGTTTGATCTGAAGACGTAAGTGTAGGCAAAGATTATGTAGAGGGCAGATAACCGAAATCTTCCTGTAGACGTATTAGTTCGGCTACAAACTTCAGATGTCTCTAGTTTTTTTTTTTATAGAAGTTCAATGGTACTTTCGTAGAAAAATCAATATCTGCCATTAATTGGATATCGAATATCAGATATAGGACATTTGCTCACTAGATTGCCTTTGTTGTCGATGGCTTCGTATTAAATTTTAAATATGCGGGGGGTGAATAAAATAATTTTACCCAAACAAATGAAAAACAACAAATTATTTTTTCTATAATTCTTAAAATTCGGGGTTTTATTGGAAAACGTACCTTCGGGTAATTCTTCGGGTTTATTACTATTTTTATTGTGCCTGAAGTTGGCTTTTTCTCATGTCCTTTTTTTCGTACTTCTTCGTTATAATTTTGTTGTAGAGTTGTATTTAGTGTTAATTCACAATAATCTTAAACTAAACTTACAACTAGGGTGCCCAGCGTAGACAAATTTCAAAATGGCAGTTACTGATAGCTGGAGACGCATTAGTTCGGCTGCACACTCTAGATGTCACTGATTGGCATGGCAATATTTGAAACAAATTTGAAAGGTTTTAAAAGCAAATGATTTTTTTTGTAAAACAAATACTATTAAATACCCTCTTGGAAAAGTTCAACCAACGACTTGGGACGTCTGCCCTCTGTTGGTGGACAATTGGTATTTAGTCATTTGAAAAGTGTAAAATGAACCAGTATTTCATATACATATTTGCCAGCCCATTACAATTGCATACTTTTAGGCCTGCACAAATTAGCTTGTTCTTTCTGCCGGAAGTGCTGTAGACCGGATCAATATAGAAAAAGTCGTATTTACGCAAACAGCAAATCAGTAACATATCGATAACTTATGAATGCAACTGCCCGAGAATGGAAGAACTTGAAAGGTAGTGAAAGAAGGAGATTCCTTAGTATGTATGGAAACAGAAAAGTCCCATGAAGACTCGATGGTCCACTCTATGTTAAGAGGCATATAGACGTCAAACGAACTGTGTGCTTTAAGCTGAAAATCCTAATATGAACGTTGTTAGGCGCATTCGAATTCAACGGAACTAGTAATTGTACTTTCTTAGAGGAAATGTATTTGCTTTGGTGGAAATGGATGAACAACGTTCTGGGGGAACCAAGCATACAAATGTACCCTCTTCGAAATCAAAAATATTCATACTTCCATTATTAACAACAACAAAGAATCGGTCGTACCTAAAATGCAAATACATCTCAAAACCATCAAACTAGTGTAATCAAATATTATTTTACAATAGGATATCATACTATTTCTATTTTTAATTCAACTCAACCCAACGATTGTGAAGTGGATTGTACAAATAAATCGTCCGTCAAGATGATCTTATCGTCGTTCCAACGAAAGCGTGCTTATTGTCACAGAAGCACAAAATATATGAGCATGATCAGTTGTACGTAATAATGTAGAATCGTTCACATCGATTGTGCAACAAAATTAAAAACTTGTTCATGCACCTCATTGTCTTGAAATTATGTAATGCGACTTAACTGCCTGTTTCCATAAAACGATTTTGTTCATTCGTTACAAATCGTCAATATTGGAAGCGTTATAAAATGGGCTTCAGACATTATTCAATTCTGGTTTTCGGATATATGGTAGATATGGATATTTGGAACACAATCTCAAATGAATGGGCTCTCAATACTGACAAACATCCATTTTATTACGCCTTCAATTTTGTCAATTTGTAATGAACGAACAAATTCGTTTTATGGAAACAGGCAGTTAAGTCGCATTCACCACAACGTTTCTTTACACATGTAAATAATTTCAATTACTGCTTCTGTATATTCGAAAATACTCAATCGAATACAGTCATTCTTGTCGGGGAGGACCTAGGCTAATATAAAAGTTACTTAGTGGTAACTTTATACTTATACCACATCTGTTGTCACAACTATTCTTGTGCTTATAACTTTCGCATGTGTTAAACGATTACAACATGTTTTTAAGTCTATCATTTGACATCTGCTTGGCACTTCTAACAAATCAATTAAGCTTATTGTAAAGGGTGTTTTTATTGGGGTATAGAACTTTAAGTTGGCATCACTTTTTTAACTGGCGGCCATTTTGTCAGCTGTCAAGTGATTAATATTTAGTTTGGTTTGCCATTTCATCATGAACAGGTTGACAAAAGAACAACGCTTGCAAATCGTGCAAATTTATTTCGAAAGTAATGGTTCAGTTCGCGAAGTTCACCGCAAGCTCCGTCAGAATGAATCGATTCGCCACCGTGCACAGCAATTGGAGCTTTGTCCATCAACTTTATGGAAGATTTTGCGCAAAGATCTTGGCTTGCGACCTTACAAGACCAAGCTTGTGCAAGAATTAAAGCCGCGAGACCATGCAATGCGTCACGATTTTGGTATATGGGCCGAAAATGAGATTCATCTCGATGCTGATTTTCATCACACAATTTTGTTCAGTGAAATTGGACCTGTAGAATTGGCTTTATTCGGGCCACATGCCCGAAATCATATTTAAACATTAATGGCATAAAATTATCCTTCCAATAAAGCCAAATTGATGGACATTAAAACGATTTTCTTGTGTTTTATTTCAATACGAAGTTCTATACCTCAATAAAAAACACCCTTTATAAGTAACCTCAAGTTCTGCCAACAACCGTTTGTTTTTGCCCACAACCGAGAATTACTAACCGTATCGGAACCCACTGTTTAAAGCCTACTCCGAGTAGAACATTTTTTCAATTACTTATAGTTATTAATAAATATTTCAAGTCGACGGCATTAGCCAGGCTTGAGTCTGGTTAACAAATGTAAATGCTAACGGAGGTGGTACATTTTGACACCCTGAAGCCTCATTATCTTGATTCTATAGTCTGGAAGATCTATATTTATTGCCACTAGTTGAAACTAGTTGAAACCACTGTGAGATGGTTTATACCACAAAACACACAAACAAAAGAGTCATACAATTTACTTGCTCTTTAATTGGTTACGTCGAGTGAAGTTCGTGTACGACATGAACTGAACTCTGCAAAGAGCCGGGAAGTTGTTTCGCACGCACTCTTTAAAATTAAAGAGAATTTAGCAGAGCGCGAGCGCGCTCCTAAGCCAATTCAAACACAAATCTAATTAATTTGTATTTTATTATTTTAAAAGCTGGGTTATTCCAATATTTCGACACAGTCCAGGACCCGATTCCTGTTGATTTTCATGAAATTTGGACAGTAGTTTTGACTCTTACGTACGAATTGAATTCAACAACCGGAAATGTGTCGAAATTTTAAGTAGTTTTTGGTATTTCGTTAAATTTGTTTTAGTAGGGCAATTTCTGGAAAACGGACAGGACTTATAAATTCCATTACTTGCGCCTGCGTTGTTGGATTTCAAAGAATTGTTTACCATTTGTTAAAGCTTGTGAGAACAGCTTTAGTCCTTATTCAATATCCAAAGTATCCTTTATCCTTGAGTGTCATGGCATAACGTTCCTTATAATTTTGAATTTCCCAACCAAAAATAAAGTACATCTCTTTGTATACAACATAGTAATAGGATTCATAATTTTTTGTAAAGCCTGGCGGCGTTTTGCTGGTTTTGTTTCGATTTTTTTTTTACACCCAACATAGTCTGATTTCAATCAAACTTTAAACAGGTATTCTAGTGCTTTTGATCTAAATAAATCATACTTTAATTAGCTTGTTTTGAACATGAACAAGTATTCATTGATATTATTGGCCGTTTTTCTTTTTGTCTTCGTACGGAAGAGTAGAAACTACGGTCCGACATGCCAATCGAAAGGGGTCGGGTTCAAAAACATTGATTTTTGTGTCGATTTTTTTTTTTTTTTTTTTTTTTGGAATTCAGCACAGACTGTACGCCAGACTATGCTGTTTATATTGACAAGCATAAATTTGCATAGGACACTGAGACATGATACACTTTTAATTTCTAGAATTTCTCAATTTCCTATTGAATATGAGCCTACCACAAGCGACCCAAGATATGTTGTAGAATATTGAATTGCATTACGGAAGTATGTGTGTATGTGGGTATTAATATTGGTGTAGCAAGCATATGGATCACTAGACTGTATATTTTTGCAAATGTTTGCAGAAACCCCGAGACCACATATAAGCTAAAGAATTCTTTAAACTATTTAGTACGTCGCGAACTACGGCAAAACAAACATTAACATAATTTCGAGTAAAAACCGAACGGGCGGGAGAAAAAACAACAACAAAATAGTTCTTTATAAAAGGTGAATTGATAGAAAGATATACTTTTTAATAATATACAGATAAAGTTACAAAAGGCAAAATATGGATAATATTGGTTACATTTTTAAATGGTTTAAATTCAGGAAAATTCTATTGAAAATGTGTGTGATAAATTTATGAAAATAATACAAATCTTTGGTGATCAATTTAGAAAAAAATATGAAAAGAAAAATTCAATTGAAACTAAGTCATTTACAAATGCTGGGATAGTCTACAGAAATAATAACCGACAAACAAAATCAAGAAAGACACACAAAAAGAACGGCAATAACTTTGCGAAAAATTAAAATTTTTTAAATCTGTAAGTTGTACTAGCCTAGCACAAATTTTTCGCCATACATCAAGAAATTCTATCTTCAACGGTTTTGGAGAAAGTCGCTTTTTTATTTTTTTGTTGCATATTTCAAGGGGACTGCACAAAAGATTTTTTTTAAACAAGAAATCAAAAACAGTTGTCAGATTTTTGGGACTGCCACAAATTGTAGAAGTTATGGGGAAAAAAACATTGACTTGAGTCGGCAGCATCATTTGCTGGCACATTTCCATAACACAGTGTTACAAAAAAGAATGGTAGAGAAATAACGGACGAGTGATGACATTTTCTTCTGCGTATTGTGCAAGTACAACACGAATCAGTCTGTGAAATTTCCAAAAAAAAAAAAAAAAAAACACCCCTCTATACACCCGGTTTTGCGTACCTTGGCGCAATTATAAGCCAGTAACATAGCTGATAATCAAACGATTTTTAGTTTCTTACCGGATTTAGAAAGATATCTGATTTCATTCAAAAGATATGAACTCCCATGTTTGTTAGAGCTTCCCCACACAGTTGTATATTTCGCATTACCTACAAAGTGACGTCTACAACTGAATGCAGTTCCAAATTTAGGGTAAACCGATATTGTAAACATGGGATACGTTTTGCTGACTGGGCACTTTGTTAGAGAAACACTCGTAAGTCGATACAAAACATTGTCGACAACATTACAATAATTCTGTTTCAGTCTTTACGGATATTTGCTTATTATACGAAAAAAAACTCTGAATTTGGGGCAACGAGAACGGATATTGGATTATATTTTTCGCTGGGTGTGTGTTCTCAATTTTGTGCGCTATTTTTAATGTTCCAGAAAGTAAGAAATGCAATGCATAGACAAATGAATGCGAAAATGTTGAATACAAGTTTTATACAAAATTAGCATACATATTGTCGATGGCTATAAGTATTCATTGGCATAAACTTTTGGGTATACGCTTCTTTTTTTTTCTGCGCGTCAGTATTATTATTATGTGTCCAATACAGCAAATATAAAATATTCTGGAATGGGAGCGAAAGGTATTAAAAGCGAATGGTCACGTAAATACAGCAAATGGCCAAGAACCAATGCATGATTCTCAACATGATCAGAAATAATAAGTAGGTTTTTGAATTTAGGTTAAGAAGTGCAGAGAGCAGGTAACCTAAATCAGCACATTTTTCTCAACGTACGATCATTACATGTTGTTTGTTTGAAGCCAATGTAAACCGATTGACCAGTTGACCGCAGTAAAGCAACATCAACGGTATAACAAAAGAAAGTAAAAAAAAAAAACTATCACGAACGTCAAATCAAGAGAAACCTAACAATTTTCGAATTTCCTCCAACCCTGATGATTGAAACTTACGACATACGCGTACTAATGCATAAATTTCCAATCGAAATTATGCCCGAACAAATGAATAAATTTCGAATCAAAATTATGACCGTTAAACGTCGAACATGTTTATTTTCGAGATTTTGCAATCAAACCAATATTGACGCATGAGAGCGGATGTGCCTAATGAACACTTGAAATTAATGTCCAACAACTACTAAAGACTTTTTTCTTTTTGGATTTGGAATATGGAATAGTGTTTTCAGTTCTCGTCCTAAAATGTGTAAATATCGATATATCAGCAGTCGCTTGGCTGGGTGTTGAATACTTTCGTATTTGCTTTATTATTTTCTATTTCATAATTTTAATTTTTAGTTGTAGTGTGTACTATTCATCGACATTTAAAATAAAGCCATTATTGGAGTTCATCTGTTCAGTAATTGACATAAATTATCGTCATCGCACTGTAATGTTTGCCCAGCTAAATTATTGTGTAAATATTTACCGACATTATCGAGATCAGTGAAAAGATGACAGGAAAAGTGACAAACAGTAATAAAAGTGAAAAAAGATTTTAACACAAATTGTTCGACAATGTTTACTTACGAAATGTTCAAACAAAACGTTACACAGTTCAACCAAATTATCAGTATTACATTTAGAAAATCGTGCAACTTCAAATAAGTAAACATTTTTAACTAAAATCTAAGGCAGTTGTATCGCACATGCTCTTTTGATAGGGATCTCCTCATGCCAGTTAATTGTGAGGGATTCTTTAAGCTATCCTACATCTATCCCAGACGGTTTTCTTGAGTCCACTCATTTATATGGTGGAGTCTTTAGTAATTAGAGGGGCGGAGTATTTTACTGCGTGTAATTTTAATTGTTTTATTATTGCGCACACTCTTGCTAGGTGGGATTTAACGGGAATGTACATATATTCTTCGATGCTTCGATGGATTTCGATAATGAATTAAGTAGTCGAAATCTTTCACCTAGGATATCATTTGAAATCGCTTCAGGGACAATCAAATATCTAAATGCAATATCTCCTTATTTCGGCTTGATCTTTCCAAAATGTCAAATATCGGCAATTTGGTATATTAATTTTATAGTAAGTGTAATTCAAAAGTTAATTATTCTTTGTAGTTATATAAAATTCTCTAAATACCTGTAGCCTAGTGTATGTGGACCGTTTAACCATTCATAAACTTGCAAATGCTTAACGGATGATATATTCTATACAAATATCGTTACGCTATACTTACAACCATTAGACAGAGAGCGAGAGAGAGACTGTAAAGAAAATAAAAACAAAAAATGAACTGAGTAAATGATACTTTGGTTATGCGTTAAACAATTTTCCAAATAATGTTAAGTGCTCGAATACAACACATCTAAATTATGTGTATTCAATCATAATAATTTGAAAGTCAATATTTACCACAGACAATTATCGTCTAAAATTCTCTAATTGACTAATAAATTGGCGGTGTGTACATACTATTTAGACAATAAGGTTGTTCACGACATGCTGTTTGGCAGATTATTTGATTATAAAAAAAACTTTACTGTTGGTTATCTGCTGATTTTTTTGTTAAATGCCGAAATGGATGGCATAAAAAGTCGGTTATCATACGACCATAACGCTTCGAATTGATGGTGACAGTCGTTCCCTCGTCGTTTTCGAAGAAGTACGGTCGAATCACACCTTCGGACCAAAGAGCGCACCAAACAGTGACTTTTTGTGAATGTAATGGCCTCTCTTCAATTACTTGAGCATTCTCAGAACCCCAAATACGACAATTTTGTTTATTAACATATCCACCGAGTGAGAAATGTAGTTCATAACCATAAACCATAGTCTCCTCTTAATGCACGGTATGTGGCTGTGCCAGAATCACCATTTTTAATAATTTTTACGCGTTGTGTTAAGCGTTAGTTAAGCGATCCATTTTCGTCAATGCCAGACTTCCAACTGAAAAGAAAAAAAATTTGTTTAACCACTTAGTTTGACAGATGTCAAATTCCAGCGCTATACTTTTGAAACCACGAAATGGATAACCCTGTATAATGTTAACTCAACTATTTTTCATGTACATTTCACCTTATATAACGTTATTTTATCTCCGTAATCAAACATTTACCATGAAAAAATTTAACCAGACACAGAGTTAAAAAAAATCATTGTATTATTGGCTCTGTGTATAACCACATAATCTGTAAACAAGGTTGGTTATTTCATTTAAATGCATTTTTTTATGGATGATATAAAAAGACTAGTAAGTTGTAATGCGCCTATGGCTCCCGTTGAAATATGGAAAAAAAATGTTGTTGAAAAAAAAGAATTTCTGTGGAAAAAAAAATGTTGTTGAAAAAAAAAATTATGTTGAAAAAAAAAATTTTTCTTGAAAAAAAAATTTTTGTTCAGAAAAAATTTTTTGTCAAAAAAAAATTTTTTTTTCAACATAATTTTTTTTTTCAACAACATTTTTTTTCCATATTTCAACGGGCGCCATAGGCGCATTACAACTTATTAGTCTTTTTATATCATCCATAAAAAAATGCATTTAAATGAAATAACCAACAGATTATGTGGTTATACACAGAGCCAAATATACAATGATTTTTTTTAACTCTGTGTCTGGTTAAATTTTTTCATGGTAAATGTTTCATTACGAAGATAAAATAACGTTATATAAGGTGAAATGTACATGCAAAATTTTGGTAAAAAAAAATTAGGGGAAAACACAATTTCTGTACAAAAAAAAATATTATTTTTTTTATTATTATTATTTATAGAAAATTATAGAATGCCTATTTCAATTCCTACGTACTGCGTGACAGAGTCAGTGAATCAGTGTCGAGGGTAAATATATATAAAGATAATCACATAACCTGATAAACCGCCTATCGTGAATAACCTTATTGAAAAGAATGAAACCTTATTTCAAAACAATGAAAATTGGTATTAATTTGTATACCCTTAATCTGATCAAAGGGAAAATTTGCTAGAGCGTACCAAGCTTACAAATCATTTCAAGTATCTTTTTGAAATTTGAAAATGTCGATTTAGCTGGACAATTATGCAACTGAAGATGCCTTCAAATATTTCTAAAATTCCAGCCTGCCTGGCAAGAGTTTTAATAAACTGCTAAAAATGTTTCCTCTAGCCATATGGTCTGTGTGACCCGGTTTACCCTTGGAGCATGAATACAAATTTAATTTGTATTGTAATTAATAATAAATAAATGTTTTCACAACGCTATATTTAATATTTTCATTTAGCGAAATTTATTGACTAACTGACTCTTTGTGCTAAAAAAAGGAGAACCAATTCGTATTTTACTCTTAAGGTCGAAGTTTTCTAATGCATTCCAAGGACTTCTCATCAAGCTTTGCCTCCTGACATGATGGTGTCATAGCCATAGGGTTTCAACAATTTCCACTAAACATCTTAAATTACTCAATGCAAAAACGTGTTTTGATTTTTCTTTCAAATGAAATGGCTAAAATGAAATTGAACAACATTTGAATGATAAATGCAATAATTTATAGTTTCGACAAAATGTTCCTACATCATGTGACAAATCACCAGTCACCATCTAATGAACGACAAAATGATTTAGCGAAAATGTGCAAAATAACTACAAAATCGAATAAATTACTACACAAAACAAATAACCGACTGAACAATTGAGGTAAAGTACCTAACACCCAGCATCAGAGAGAGAGAGAGAGAGAAGTTGAAAGCTCATGTGGATACAGCAGCATTAGGCAATATCGTGTGTACGTACAGTGGCGGACATAAGTGACCACACCGATATTATTATACCTAAAAAGCCAATGTCTCTCTTTCCAACGTTTACTTAAACACCATGGCTTATATTTTAAACAAATATTAAAAAGAAAATTATAAATATGTCAGAGTTAGAAGCATCTGAATTGATTCGTTTGGACATGCTTTAGCGTTTACACGAATGCTGTTGGTCCATGTTTGGACAGAGTCCTCATGGACCGACCCATTTCAGCCACAAATTAGATATTAACCAAATATTAAACCAATGGCAAAGACCATTAAATACAGAGACGTATTAAGTCGTCTGCTAAATATTTCCAAAACGGGGGCGTATGTATATCTTGTCAGCATAAAAGCAGTATTTTCTCTGATCTCCTTTGGAAAACTGTACAAATGGTGCCATGACATCTGAAGATTTTTTAGAAACTGACAGAATTCAGAAAAAAACAACCAACAGAAATCGAATTTATCTCTTCAGGACATGCCTGACATTGTTGTGTGCGAACACTTTTGTCCTTAAGTGTATGTTTTCAGTTATCTTAATATATATTTACCCTCGACACTGATTCACTGATTCACTGATTCCCTGATTCACTGATTCCCTGATTCACTGACTCTGTCACGCAGTACGTAGGAATTTAAATAGGCATTCTATAATAATTCTATAAATAATAATAATAAAAAAAATAATATTTTTTTTTTGTACAGAAATTGTGTTTTCCCCAAATTTTTTTTTCCCCAAATTTTTTTTTTACCAAAATTTTTTTTTTCCAAAATTTATTTTTTCCAAAATTTATTTTTTCCAAATTTTTTTTTTTTCTAAAATTTATTTTTTCCAAATTTTTTTTTTTTACAAAAATTTTATTTTTCAACAAAATTTTTTTTTTCAACAAAATTTGTTTTTTCAACAAAATTTTTTTTTCAACAAAAATTTTTTTTTTCAACAAAATTTTTTTTTCAACAAAATTTTTTTTTTCAACAAAAATTTTGTTTTCAACAAATTTTTTTTTTCAACAAATTTTTTTTTTCAACAAAAATTTTTTTTTTTCGCAAAAAATTTTTTTTTCAAGAAAATTTTTTTTTCAACAAAATTTTTTTTTTCAAGAAAATTTTTTTTTTCAACGAAAATTTTTTTTCAAGAAAATTTTTTTTTTCAACAAAATTTTTTTTTTTCAACAAAAATTTGTTTTCACAAATTTTTTTTTTCACAAATTTTTTTTTTTCAATTTTATTTTTTTTCGAAATTTTTTTTACAAAATAGTTTTCTCATTAACAAATATTTCTCAAGCAAATTAACGGGCGCCATAGGCGCATTACAACTTACTAGTTAGTACATAATAACATATGTATGTGTACACACAAACACCAAATGACGACTACTTGCACATCCGTCAGACGAAAAATATTCACGTCAAACAGCAACAGAGGCACACAGCAGCGCCTGCGCAGCTCAAATAATGAATGGATGGCGGACAGACACATGGTTGGTGGGACGGATGGATTTACCAATCGACAGACTCTGAACAAACGTTTTTAAATCTTCAAACGTTTGTTTTATAATTTTTTTGTATTTATTTTTTGGTTTGAAGGGCTCTTTTTTAACGGAGTAACAGCCTATTTGATATATTTTCTGTTTTGTCTTTCAACTTCAAATCTGGAAATGTAATTGCTGTGCTTTGTTTTGGTGTTCGGTACTCGTATCTTTCAAACATCTAAAACTAAGTAGTACATGAAGTGTGAATAAATGTGGCGTGTGTGTGTTTGGATGTTTTTGAGTTGAAAACAGTTTTGATTGCAAATTTTTCATTTCAAAGTCAAGTAATTTTGCGGCACCAAATGTGTTGCGATCAACATTTGTTGAACGTTCGTTTGACTTGTACGTACGTTTTTAGTTGGCGAATTGTAAGCCCTCTTTTGTGAACATTTTTCTTTTTTCTATTTACGTTTTGTAATTAATGGCATTTTTCATGAATAAGCACAATTATGGATTACGTCGTCGTTACACTGTCCATGTGAGGTGGTGCCACATGAGTTGATTTAAAAAGCATTCGTATGTGGTATTGCTCTAATGGGGAATAAAGTAATTTTAGACCTTTCAGTCGAAAGATCTTGGCTTTAGCAAGATACGAGGCTCAATGGGAACCTGCATATGGTACGGATATTTATTAAATGTATGAAGAAATGACAGTGACACTCTCATGAAGGCGAATTCATTTTTATCCCTTGAAGTGTACACCTCTTTCTCAAACGAGAACTTCTGAATCATTTTAAAGTCCAATTAAAAAACTGCACTAGAAGTAGGACCTTAGCTGACGGAAGCTGTAAATACAAGTGTTCCGTATAGACCACGAATTCCGCCTTTAAAAGTCATGTATTGAGTTGGCGATAGAAAATAAGGGTATTGGATGCGAAAAAGAGGCAGTAGTGTTTCATGACATTGCAAATGTCAAAGCTGACAGGAAAGACATTTGCCGGAGGGTTATTGCGAACGAAAATTTCGGATGAAGAACAAATTTTCTCTGTAGGGTGTCGTGCGATCAAGCGACCATTCGCCAATGAATGGACGAGAGTTCCTGGATAGCCGTGTAACCCGGCTGAAAGTCTTAACACCAGGGAGAAGACGACCGATATCCGAATAGCAGATACCGTAAATATTTACGAGATCAGATTGGATGAAGTGTATGCGCTTCAAAAAGCCTAAACACATGAATGCTTCTTTCGACACCTCGAGAGATTGGCTAACCGAACAACAACAAAACACTGTATCATCATGTGCAGAAAATCACGACTCGATATCTACACCACCCATAGAGATTGACGACAATACTGCCCTTCTAAGAAAGAAAGTCACATCTCCATTTTGGTCGTTTAGAAATATTCAGCTTTTACGTCTCATATCTCTCGCGACTTAAAATTAAGTATTTTTTTTTATATTATTGTAAGATTAATTACAGTTTAAAATGGGCATTTTAAGCTTAACAGAATAATCAGAATCTCATTCGGTGTTCCGAATCTGACCATACCTCAATTTTGAAATTTTGACGCTTGTGACATTCTTTCTTAGGACGACAGAATACTGTGTGACGTGAATTAAAATCTACTCAGCTCATCTGACACCATACATATATCGCCTACAACTCGTGGTTGAGAGGGACATTCGTCGATTGCCTTTTGTCCTAGACATCCAGAGGACTTGGCCGATTTTCAAATGCCGAGGCCCTATCGAACGCCTTGGAAATATCTCGAGCCACGACCTTGCTTTTACCAAGCCGGTGAAAGGATCGACTACATCGTTCCTAAGTCTCCAGTAGATCGATTCCTGCGAAAGCCATACTGTCGATCATTCAGAAGATCGTCAGACTGTATATACTTTACCAGATGGTGGTTAACCAGGCTCTCCATAACCCTCGAGAGAGCATAACATTGGTAGCTTCAACGGCTTCTGCGTCAAACATGTGGAATTCTACTATGGTGTGTAAATATCACCCGTCTAATTTTAGAATCGAGTATACAGAACGGAACACCGAAAAGTGTAGGCCTTAAACCACTATGTTTAAAAATATGATTCCGTTTTGACACCTCATACTTCATATTTGCGAAGACTAGCATTTTCCATATCAGAGTAGCCACTAAAAAAAATCTTCTTGAACAAAAATACAAATCTTCAGAACAGCGTTAATCGAACTTAATTTTACAAAACTGAAAACCCAAAAACCAAAACTACTGATTTGCATTTTTTTTGTTTTTTTTTTGATTTTTCTCTCAAACGGGTTTTATACGTCAGCGAGGTTTATGTGAAATGTAAAATCATTTCACTTCAATACATTTTAATAAATGCAGTTTACTGAATCTTAAACTCTCGCTTGGGTCACGGGAACTCATTAAGATCAGACACCGCACAAGATTTCTCCAAATTTAGTTTTCTTTTAAACCTCAACGATGACTCATCTCTCTCCGCTAAGAAAACAAATAACGATGTCTGTTCATTAATCTGAAGAACCGGCGATAATTGTTGCAATTTTGCTGGCATATGTGATTTGTTTTCCAAGTGGATTTAAGTGGTCCTGATCGATTTACATTTTGTATGATGTTCAACATACGATATTCTGTCTTTTAGCTGCTTGTTAAGGCATGACAACAAGCAGCCAATATAATGACTTTGGGCTAATGGCATTTACACTAAGCTCACCCTCGATTTCCTTGGGACTGTTGACACGTTTATGAAAATGACAAACAGTAGTACACAATGATGACAAATAGGCTGTTGAAGGCGTGCATAACATTTCTCAAACTTTAAAAAAAGCCTTGTAATTTCGACTTCAACAAACCTCAAATGTCATCCCAAATACTGTCGTTGCGATTAATGGCTGACTTACGTGGACTGTTTGAAAAGTGGATGGTCTCGAAATAAATACTTGCTGAAATCTCCTATGGAAAATCTTTTTAAAAAACTGATCACATAAATTCAAATTTTATTATGTCTACAATTTCTGTAAGATTATTTTTGAGCTATGAAACAAATAGGGAAGAAACGTTAGAAATGTTGGTGGGGCAAAGCCACTCTACCATCTTTTTTACACTTTTGCTAAATTAACCGTTGTGGATGCGATTGTGTTTGTTTCTGTGAAAAAGAAAAGTATTTTGACATGAACATTATCTTCAAATTATGAATATATTGTCTTTATTCTAATAATATTAAATATTCAATATATACATACATATTTATAAATTAAATCGATTATTCCATGGACACAATTATTTTAGAAACGTCTACAGTTATAACCACTTTGAAGAAGGTAGGTAGTTAACCCATGGACAATGCCAGGTCAGCCATGCCAGCAGCCAGCAGAGAAGACAATAAGGAGACTTACCGAGGTTACCTGTCCAGTCGATGGCCCTCACAAAACTAATCTGGTACCTGAAAGTATACCCTTAGCCAAGCTGGAGGATGTCCTCGAATATTATCTAAGCTATGTAGATATTGCCATCCATAACGAGAAAAATGGCATGCCTAATATTCTTAATTTGAACTTGAAATCGTACTTACAAAAATTAATACGATTCGTAGATAGTTATTCTTAAAACAAGTACAAATGGGATAGTTTTAAAAGCAGGTAGGAAACTTATTATAATAAGCTTAAAATACTTGATTATTTGTCGTATTTCGGACTATAAGCTAGTAAACAGTAGTTCTCGTTTAATTACGGAAGCGTATTTTCAAATTTCAAGTATTTATTCGGGCTCAAAATTATTGCAAGAGGACTACACATAAGTCCATTTCGAAATTATTTCTATCCTATTATGAGCTTAAATCTATTCTAAAAATCGAGGCCATTCGGGATCAACTATGGATCAAATTAAGAATTCCGCACTTAAATCAAGTTTTTTTTAACTTGGTTCATGTTCCGTATATAATGCATTGGAAATCGGGTGCAGGCCTAACACACACGCTGAAAAAATTGGCAATTTAAAATTAACTTGTTTGTAGGTGATAAATATCGAATATATATGTATGCAGTTTTGAGTCTTTTTTTATTTTTTTTCAATTTGTGAATTTCTATATAACAATCCATCTCATTCTCTCGGTATTGCTTTTATTTTAATGAGCGTAAATGCAAAAAAAAAAATTTACGAAAGCGCCCCGGTAGGCGAGTTGGTAGCGTGCTTGCCTATCAGCGTGGGGGTTGTGGGTTCGATTCCCACCAGAGGCTTTGGTCTGTCGCTGCAAAAATCAAGCCAAATAGTCTTTGTCACTCGGTTTATCCTTGGACCCAAAATTAGAATATAAAATTTACTTTGTATTGTAATTAATAAATAAATAAATAAATATAAATAAAAATTTACGAAAACAGTTGCAAATACACACTTATTCGCACCCAAATGTTGTACTTTGTTGAATTTAATAAGTTCATTGTCTGTTTTTCGCAAACACGCTATTGCTTATACACAAATATGTAATACTAATAGCAAACGAGTTATATTTACATCCAAATAAGCTTTGTGTAGAAGGAAATAAGCTTTACTTGCTACAAACACGCGTTTTACTTGTGTGTAAACAAAAAAAAAAAGACGGCGTGCAGTAAATGCGGCCAGTAAGAATATAAAGTAATGGGTTATCCATTTTGTTTTTTACAAGTAAACGTAAATAAAAAACATATAAAATATAAAATATTTTTTTTTTCATGATATTTCTTTTTTATTATTAAATTTGAACGTTGATATTATGTGTGAAACACTGTGTTGCAAGCATTGATTCTTTTGAGTAAATTTTGGAGCACTTTTTGGGCGGTATCTCAGCCACTTGACGAATGTTGCTTCTTAAGTGCTCAAGAGTTAAAGGTTTATCTGCATAAACAGGGTCATTCACGTAGCCCCACAAAAGTCTAATGATGTCAAATCACATGATCTTGGTGGCCAGTTGATGTCGCCATGAAGAGAAATTACGCGGCCAGGAAATGTGTCTTATAATAAAGCCATATTCGCTCGAGTTGTGTGGCATGTGGCACCGTCTTGTTGAAACCACATATTCTCCAAGTCGTAGTCTTCAATAGCAGGCAAAAAAAAGTCGGTTATCATACGACCATAATGCTCCGAAATGACGGTGACAGTCGTTCCCTCGTCGTTTTCGAAGAAGTAAGATCGAATCACACCTTCGGACCAAAGAGCGCACCAAACGGTGACTTTTTGTGGATGTAATGGTCTCTCTTCAATTACTTGAGGATTCTCAGAACCCCAAATACGACAAATACGAGTGAGACATGTGCTTCATAACCATAAACCATAATCTCCTCTTAAAGAACGATATGTGGCTGTGCCAGAATCACCATTTTTGTAGTAGGTTTATAATATTTTTAACGCGTTGTGTGATAGTTAAGCGATCCATTTTCGTCAATGTCAGACTTCCAACTGAAAAGAATAAAAATTGGTTTAACAACTTAGTTTGTCGGATGTCAAATTCCAGCGCTATACTTTGGAAACCACGAAATGGATAACCCTTTATTATGATTCACTTTTTTATTGATGCCAATACATTATTAATTGAAATGTCCGTTCCTTCATATAATGTTTCTTTCGCCAGTTGTTGGGCTAACAAACTTATCGATCTGCCCTCGTAGCTGTCGGTGAGCATGAAACAGTTTTACAACACCAGACACTGACGTCTCAATACAATGCCAACAATTCTTTGATTTTAATTTTGTGCAATTTCCACTGTTGGGTCTTAATTTTAATTTTTATTGTTATGGTTCTGCTGAATTCTCAAAATAAAATAGTAAATAAGCGAAAATGTGCTGAAATTAGTACGTGCTATGGCGGAGCACAAAACTACCTTTTTTTTTTATTTCACTAGAAATGTCCTTGAAATGTTAGTGTTTGGTCAATTATAATTACTGTCATGCGAGAGCATACAAACCTATATGACGATGTTCACCCAATAGATGTGTCAAAATGTTTGTATTGTTTTGGTCTCCCCCTACCTTTGGGATTGTGGGTATATTAATTTTTTGTATTTCATTTGAAACATTGAAATACTGACGATGGAAAACAAATAATGTGCAAGATGATATTTCTGAAGTGAGGAGACGATCTAGCCCTTTCTGTAGAAGACCTAACCATGTGGTATGTTAAAGACAAGCAGATTGAGTTGAATTTAATATTGGTCTTTATTAACAAATTAGTGATTCTACTCTGAAGGGCGCATAATTTTCGACTCGGTCGAGCTTGGCTTCGTCTAAATAGTTTTTTGGATCTATTGTTGTTGTTAACAGCAACAACCAAATTACACACAACACAAGCTAAGTTAATTTTAAAACATTTCTATATGTTGTTAGTTTTATTGTTTACTGCTTGGGAAAAAAAAACAAACAAAAAAGAGGCGTTATTTTAAATGTCACATTTACTTCGGTTCGAACTACAAATTGAAATTTTAAGGAGCTGTTGTGTTTGTTTTGATAAATTGAAAAACGCTGTAGAAAGAAATACTTCATCAAATACAAAATAAGTGCCATGGGTAAAGACTGTCCCGGTACAAATGTATAGTAGTTTCATGTCGTAGCAAATTTAACAATTTAGAACACATTAAATGAAGACAACATATCGCTCATTACCTTCAATAGTGGCACAATTCAAAATTCAGTTATTATTTTTCTGCTTAAGAAAAAGCTGTAAGTCTCTTATTTGTGCTGATCTTTTTTCGGCGTTTATTCGGGAAACCTTTGATTTGTTTCCTCTATTTCCTCAATAAGACGCAATTGAAAACTTTAAATGGCTCTCCTGTAAAACCTCGCTGTGTATTCGAGATCCATGTGATCGAGCAAAACTACACTATCAGTTTTGTAATGGTAATTTTTGGAAACGATCTGATTTTCTTTGGGATTTCTTCTCGACACGATCTGATCTTTCCTTTGGGATTTCTTCTCCTTGAATTCATATTCGTGGGGGTTCTGTTATGGCTAGAGACAATGTGAATGGCTTTTTGCGGATTTGGCAGTTGTAGATTTTGGCAATATTGCATTACACGCCCGAGTGAATATTGTGTGCCAATTAAAGTAAACATATACTACAAGAATTGGCGCTGTACTCCTTTTTTAGGACACATATTGTTGGTAGTTTACATGATTATCACCGTGAAGACCTGAACGATGCGGCTGCCACTTTTCAACCAAGCACACCACGTAAATGCGATACGCCTGAGCAGCCCAGTCGAGAATATGCTATATGAGCGAATCCTCTCTCTTGGATAGAGGTTGAGGTCTAGTAATGGGTTTTTCAACAAGAGGTATTATTTTGAAACACCCGGTATTTCTAAAAATGGAACGATATACGCTATACGGGTTTTTAATATCCCGACTTTTTCGACGTTTTTTTATAGTTTTTTTTAACCAAAACTTAAACGTAAATAATTCGGCCATGCTAAAAACATGAAATGATTAGAGAAACCTTAATTGAAATCATACGAAATTAATCTTGAAAAAATCTCCTGTACAGTTAAAATGTAATAAGATCAACTAGTTCGGAAATGGTTCAGCATAAAAAGTCCGAAATATCATACATAGTTTAATTTTTTGGTAGTTATTTATTCCCGGGAATCTAGACCAATAATCCGGGGAGTCGGTAAGTAAAAAATCGGCAAATTTCCCGGGAAATACGGTTTAAAAACCCTACTTCAGAGTAACAAGGCTTACAGACTGATTAGGTGGTATCTATGTGGTGGTTCTATGAGTGAACTTACTGCTCATGTTAGCTCAGTGCTTCGAAGGTTGTTAATGGTACGGAAACGTCATCTGCGCACCGTTTATTCCCTAATGGAAAATCGGGTCCATCTTTATCTGTATATTAGCTGGTAGCTTCTCCACCAACCACTTCCAAAATTTTGTGCTTAAAAAACATAAGGTTCAGCTCTGGCAAACATTTGTTGCTACTGCGAAAATACTTCTCAAATGACATAATTTTCTAACGCCTCAAAAAGATTTCCATTGCTCGTGTCACATTTTAACCAGCAGTGCTCAGTGTCATTGAGCGTCGTGACAAATATTCGTACAAATATTTCTGGATCGTTAAACAGTAATGAGATTGCAACTGTTAGACATTTTTTAAGCGTGTTACCATTCATTAAGTTAACATGGAGCTCAGTCAGCCAGTGTGAATGAAGCAGATACGCGAATGCCTCATCAGATAAGAATGGTGTCAGACAGAGGTCAGTTATTTCAGTGGACTGTGACGTCTTGGTTTTTTTTTTTGTTGTTGTTTGTAATTAGAGCGTTAATGAGTGTTTATGCGTAGAGTTAAGATTTCTCATTAAAAAGTTCAATTAGGCCAAAATTACAGATAAGGGGTGTTGCATCAACAGCCATGATTATCCAGGTTAATGTGAAGTACATTTTAAATGCAGTTGGCCAGTTTAATGCGTAAGTTAAGCAGATTTTTTTTTTTTTTTTTTGGAAAGTTTGTGTCTGTTTAACTTTAGGGGAACTTCCTTTAACTCAGTGAGTTGAGAGCGATATAATCTTTAGACTCGTTGATTTTCCAATACGGCTCAAAGGCAGAGCTGGATGTTTAGTGGCTTTTTTTTTGAGTTTACATGCCTTTGGAGATTAATCTGCTACACGTAAACTCCCTGGGATTTTTTAAAATTAGCTGTGATTAGTTTCACTTTATACCCATACGTTTAAAAATCATTCCAGTCAAACTGTACAAATATTTTTTAATCCCCAAAAAAAAAAAAGTTAATCTGCGATTCAGGATTTAAATACAAAAAGTTAATCTGCGATTCAGGATTTAAATACATACATATCTATTAAAATCTTTTCGGGATTCCGTGGCGAATTCTCTGAGAACGAAAATATCCCAGGATGCAAACTCATGTATTTACATTACAAAAAAAAAAACTTAGGAATTGAGATTGTGTAAGTTTTGGATTTATGCCGCTTCAAATTAATCAGTCACTACGCAATACTCATTAACATATTTCGGTTTATATTTACATCAACACATGATGTCTAAATTCGTTTGGAAGAAGCAATGAACTTTGAGTTCGCCCTGCACGAGAAATAAACAACTTTGCACATTGATCTTGACCGTTAATGAAGTTGCATATTACGCAACTCGGTTGACTATTCAAATGCAAATAGTAAACAGCGGTTTTAGCTAAATGTCGGCTTTGGTATATTCTAGCCCCACTGTGCATTGACTATAAAATAAGTTAAAGAAAACGGTTCAAAAGACTTGTTGGCCGGCCCGATTGTTAGACACCCTTTGTATTATGGGTTGGACATGGACAATTCCCTATTAGTGCAGTTACCTAAATCTGAAGGTAAAGAAGATTTGAGGGTGGTAATAGAAAAGAACAACTCCAAACGTATAAGTACACCAACATAGGTAGTGGTGGGGATAACAACAAACCGTTTACGGCAAAGACGCGCTAATCTCCATAATAGACATGGGTTCCGACAATCGGCCACCAACAAATAACCACTTATGGGTGTCAGAATTAAATTGAAATTTTTTTACGTATCCAAAAAAAATGTGTGGAAAAAGAAACATTATATTTGACGCCGCCTTTAACCAGTAGATCCCTGTCTGTGAGTATACAAAATTTATCGTGGTGTACCAAGGAAGCGGTTGTTGTACTAAAGTTGTTGTTGTTGGCTACCACGGTTCGTAGGTTACGATATCCAAATTAAATAATGTCAGTTTTTAAGATTTGGCAAACAATTTTATGACACGAATATTTGCGATATAAATAAATTACCAAACACTTGCTGTGGTTCTCACGAATAACAACATAAGTTTTTTCTGGACTTTCTCTGAATTCCCATATCACTCGGATACTTTTTCACTGTTTTCCGTCACATTGGAACTTTTTCCCAAGCTCCCAATAGGATTTAGCGACTTTACCATCGGTAATTTTTCGAAGTCGGCTTCTCATAGAAGAGTCGTTCAAACTACACTTTTTTCCAGACCCACGTTTTCTTTCTGTTGTTTGTCTTTTCTCATATATCGCCAGTGTTCTATATACCGAACTTCGATTTTTCTCCTTGCTCTACAAAATGAGAAACGATATCGGATTTCTTCCAATCAGGATGATGGTCGAAAAAATTACAAATGGTTTTTCGATGTTGTTCTTCTTTTGACGACATTGCAAACAAAATAAATGATCAACTTCAGCAAAAATCAAATAGCAATATTACAAAACATGTGGTAAATGAAAAATAACGGTACTTTGTTTACATTTTTAATTTTGCTTTGTACGCAGCGCTGTAAAATTTGTTGCGATTTCATTCCGCAAACGTTAGTAGTAGACTTCTCAGGAGAGCGAAAAGAAATAAATGTTAAAATTGCGGCTTCTGTAAAAATATTAACTCAAGTTGTTATTAACATAGAAAAAAAGAGTAACGATACATTTTTATTAAAAAAAAAAGTTGACTTTAATGGAAACCCTTTGAGACTGTAGCACTTTGCCAGCAATAAATCAAAATCCCCTCAAATGTAGTTAAGCAATTATTCGTGATAATCAGAGAATGTTTCATTCACTTTTTGTGCGTTTTCTTCAATTTTCATAAACCAAATAATCACAATCCAACAAGAGGTGTTATTTTGAATCATCCGGTATATAGGTAGCTGCCACTTTTGAGGCTTTTTTTCTTTGACAAGTAGAAACTACGCCATTACTAAAAATGCAACGATACACGATTCAACAACGCATTTAAATTATTTAAATTCACTACAAAAATGTTGAAAATCTTGCAGTCTCAGTTCGCAAAACTAAAGCATTTTTGGATCGTCGTGAATCACCTTGTCGGACCACAATACAGAAATTGGTAAAACAATTCTAGGTGTTGGGACAAGTTAGTGATGTGAAGAATAAAACCCGTGCACGTCGCTCAAGAACAACTGAGAATATTGCTGCTGTAGACCAAAGTGTTGAAGAAAACCCAGGTTTGTCCATTACTCGTTGTTCTTTGGAATTGGGCATTCCACAAACGTCATTACACCGTATTTTGCATAATGACTTGGGTCTTAAGGCTTAAGGGTCTTAAAATAATAATCTCTAAGACATGTTCAACATGCATTGGCCATCGGTTGCAGGCCTAACACAGTAAGTTCCGGCCAGTAAGTATACAAAGTATATCGGGAACAGCTCACTTATTTGAGATGTAACCAATCCAGTTGCAACAGAAAATGTAACCAGACTGACCGATTTCAAAGGATACCAAGTTCTCCGAACGGATCGCTTAAGAATTTAATGTGGTTTCGGTTGCTAATTCAAAGTGTCGCAAACGGAATGACATAATGATTATAGCACGTCTGCCATTGGTGAAGGGCAAACAAATCTCCAAAAATAATGTCGAAAATGTTAGCGACCCACATGCTCGTACGCACGTTAAATTGTTACCGGAGTCCGAAGTTTGACCGATATTGCGGCTGTGGCTGCGGTAAATTTTTGTTTTGCTTTGTTTAAATTTCATTTATTTATGCCATGCATGGGTGTTACATAAAGAGAAAGCATCATTGAACTTCCCAATGGTGGTGGTGGTGGTGGTGGTGAAGTTTATGACGTTCATCATGATCATGATGGAGCGAACGATGATCACGATCAAAAGCAAACACAATAAACAGGAAAAAAAAAACAACAACCAAAACGTTAACTTTGAAAAGTGTTTAAGGTACTGGCAGAATGCGGAGAAGGTGACCACCGACCACCGGTAGCAGCGCAGCGGAGTCTGTGTATGTATACTTTTAATCACTTGCGACTCCCAGTCATGTCGTCGCTTAGATGATCAACTGACGTAACTGACATTTTTTCCATTCGAAAACTCGGTTAGTTAGCCTTAACATTTCGGTGGGCATAAGTGGTGTTAACTTAAGTGGGGGGGGGGGGGGGAGCTGAAAGGGGAAATACCACAATAAGTTACGACAGTCATTCATCTCAGCAGCGTATATGTGTGTGAGGAGGATGTGTCTTTCTAAACGTTTTGTCTTAGCACAAGAAGCATTTGTTAAATTCACCACCAAACGGTGTAGGGATTTAGTAAAACTTGTTGGCAATATAGTGAAAGCCCTCACGAGTTTCTTTTGAAGAATACAGAAAGACACAACTAGAGATTCATACCGACAGGAATTATGCGTGATTCGTGATTTCAGTTTAATTTAACAGTTTATTGCCTGGCGGTCTGTTAAAAAAAAAACATATTTAATTTCACAAATTTGATTATTAAATTCAAATTATTATAGCTAGCGATTCAACTAATTGAACCAAAACCAGCTAATTAACCGTGTCTTTCTATAAAAACCCACAATAAAGTAAGCGACGAGCAGAAACCAGTACACGAATCCCACTACTAATAGATTTTAAATTCAAAAATCTACAATTTTATGTCAACCTTACAGTTTGAAACATGTATTCTGTGACGATCGAAATTTCTTGATCTGATGCGTGGAGAATATTGAAGAAAACCTGTTGGGACCCTGTAACATCGTACACAACTGCTGTTGGCAAGAAATGCATAATGGAAGGAAAAAATATTTTGATAGCTAACGGTGTAAAGTATTTTTGAGATTTTTTTTTTTTTTTGACTAACACTCAGGTGATGTTAGCGATGGGAAATAAGGGTATTGAAAGGAGGAAAGATGGAGTAGTGTTTGTTGACGTTGGCCTTGAATTTGGTAATGTCATAGCAGGAAGGGAAAACACTTGCGGGTGATTATTCCACATACGAACAGTCCGGCTGAAGAACGAATCTTCTCTATAGTGCGTCGTCCGGTCAACCGGCCATTTGACAATGAACGGATGAGAGACCCTGGATAGCCGCCTATTTCGGCTAAATGTTCTAACGTCAGGGAGCAGATAGATGGATATCTTGTGAACAGATACCATTAAAATATCAATAGAATAGCGATACACAACCCACATTCCGGCGATGCTGTAGGGAGACAATAGAGCTGGATACCCTACCATCCCCTATCATCACCACCGCTCTCCTCTGTACACGGTCCAGAAGCTTCAAAGATGTCATTGGAGCCCCAGCCCATAGGCCGGATGTATGTGGTGTAAATATTTACGAGGTCAGATGGGGTGAAGTATTTCTTGCACCGCTTTAAAAAGCCTAAACACTTGAATGCTTCTTTCGACACTTCCAATATATGGCTAGCCCAGCCAATAAATTTTTTTTGGAGAAATTTTACATAAGCTACAAAATTTTTTATAAAATTTCATGAAAGTCTAAAAAACTAATGATGCACTTTTCTAGCTGATAACTCATTTGTTACAATGGATTGACACCCATAACTTTAAAACAAAAGATTACAATTAAAATTTTTTTTTAAATTACTTAGCATTTTAGAATTACACTTTCATGACATCTTAATATATATTTACCCTCGACACTGATTCACTGACTCTGTCACGCAGTACGTAGGAATTTTAATAGGCATTCTATAATTCTATAATAAATAATAAAAAAAATAATATTTTTTTTGTACAGAAATTGTGTTTTCCCCAAATTTTTTTTTACCAAAATTTTTTTTTTCCCAAAATTTTTTTTTTACAAATTTTTTTTTTACAAAATTTGTTTTTCAAGAAAATTTTTTTTTTTTACAAAAATTTTTTTTTTACAATATTTTTTTTTTCCAATTTTTTTTTTCCAGAAAAATTTTTTTTTTCAACAAATTTTTTTTTCAACAAAATTTTTTTTCCATATTTCAACGGGCGCCATAGGTGCATTACAACTTACTAGTTTTTAATAGTTATGAAATGTTTTTTAAAAATGCCATAACTGCATCGAATCTATGGCTACAAGGATTTTAAGACTATTACTTTGAAACGGCAACAGTAAAAGCGATTTTTTTTCTTTAAATTACTTAGAATTTTCCCATCTTTACAACTTTTTACACTTTCATGAAATTTTCAAAAGTTATGTAACGTTTCTTTTTTTTTTTGTTTATGTAAAATTTCCCAAAAAAATATAATATGGGCATTTCCGCCGATCCGTACGTTCGCGACCACATGTTTATTGCTATTATTATGAAAACTAAAACTCGATGAAAGCCATCTTTTGTACTAAATATAGAGCTACCAAAATGTTATCGAATAACAAAAAAAAATCGAGAAAAAAGATGTGTTCTATATTTTTTGTACATCAAAAGAGTACGAACGTACGTTCGCGACCCACGGAAATGACCATATTTGACAGCTTAACGAGCAAAAAAAAATTACAAAACTTATGATTTATATATTTCAACTTAAAGCTCAAACATTTTTCTTTTGAAATGATGACTCAACGACTTTGAAAATGCTGTTTATTTGACCAACATGTGCTTGAAATGCGATAAACTCGAATTTTTCGCCAAAAAAACAGTTCGAGGCATCTCAAAACCTTTTCTAAAAAATTTGAGAAAAAATCACAATACTTAACCCCTTATGCTTCCAAAAACGGGATAAGCCACTTTGGAATTCGAAAAAAAATAGTTTGGACACCCTAATAGGCAAGCCTTATTACATCGAATTGAGTTTTTAAATGTATCGGCTCAAGGGAACAGTTTTCACCCCACCATTTTTTTAATTTCAGTAATGAAGACCAATAATTTTCCACAATATCATAAGAGAGACAGGCTAATGTCCACAAACTTGACATTCTTGAAAGTTAAAACATCAAATCGGGTAGAGTGTTTTTGTAAGAGGCCTTTATTGAAAGATGAGTTTTGACTTTTCATCTACATTTAACACAAATAGGATAAAAGAAACCAAAAGTTCAAAAAAAAAAATATCGTTTTTATGTTTATTTCACTAAAAAAATCTATACTAACTCGTACTCAAAGGTTTTTGAACTGAAACACAATACAATTTTATTATGAGATCGGTTCATATGTTCGGCCCGCCCTTTAATTACAAGAACATATTGACTCGGGGGGACTCTGCCAAATGAAACCGATGCTTTTTTTAAACTATTCGCCAACATGTTGGGGCCACCCTAATGATATACATATGTCTCTTACAATTAGTTTATAGTCAGTAAATTTAACCCAAATGAAATTCAAATCCATCAGGTTAATTAAAGTAATTAGTCGCTTAATGCTAATATGAAATGCGCATAAATGTTTTTTGTCATTTTGTCCGGAAATCTATTAAAGTTGGATGACAGCCCAAATGTCGACATATGAAAATAGAAAGTTGGTTCATAGATTTTCAAAGGTATTTTCGCCAGTAATGTTCCAATAAAGGAGTTGTATATTTTATTTTGTCAAACTTGAATCAGTATTTAAGGTTTATATTTATAAGAAATAACCCACTTTTAATGAAATTACTCGAAGCACCATTATCCCGTAGAAAATTTCGACCTACGGAAACTTTGAGTTATGGAATTACTTATAAAATTGTTTAAGGGAATTTATCTACTTAGCTGCCATTGGAAGTGCTTCGACTTAAAGAAAATACGACTTACTTAAGATCAAGTCATGGAAGTTTAACAGTATAAGTGGCATTTTTGTATTAATATTACAGAAGAAATTCTGTCTTTAGTTTAAAATAATGATGAGACGTACAAGCAGGAGGGAGGTGGTATTTACATTCCCTTCAGTTTATCTGTACCATTGACTTTTTTGTTTAGAAAAATAAAGGAACCGGTGCCCTAAAAAATTAGAGAATTTTTGAGACTCTAGAAAAATTAAAAACTGATTGTACTTAAGCGATTGTGGCAACTTTACGCGCTGGTTTCGGCCAATTGCATTAAAAAATATGTATAATATTTTTGATTGTTTCTAGATTTGAAAGAAGGTCCTGCTTTTGTACTGGTTTCGTTTGCAGCCACTGTGCAACATACACTTTTGACACCGGTCGCGCGTCCATCCCTCATTAAGGCAAACCTATTAAGCAAATACAAAGAGTGCTGAGATTTGCCGAGAGTGCAGATCTACTTGTCTGTCTTACTTCCAACAAGAATAATGACCTCTTATTAATGTTCCGGTGTATGTGTTTTTGTTAACTTTTAATGAATGGCCCGATCCCACTCGGTGGAATCAAGAGAATCAAAGTTGTTCTTTTTTCTTTTTTTTTGGCGTTTATAGCGTTCAATCCAATGCGTAACAACAAAATCGATCCTCTTAAATTAAATGAAATGTCGTCTGTGTAAAGGTATACACTACGACGAAGTGAGTGTGTGAGGCGCCGTACATACGTTACGTACAGATGGATAACTCGGCTTTGGCCCGAGTATAGTTCGTAAATCGTATATTGTAGCTGCAGACGACTGAAACGATGACTAAAGTTGTAACAATAGCGCGGATGTGTGTGTGAGTGTATGAGGAGTTGTTTGGCGTTTTCAACAGAGTTGCCATCTTCGTTGTATACACATGCTGTGCGTTATCCATATCCATACTCAGGGACTATGATCCGCAAATTCACTGAAGGCATTGTGAAGATTACGGGAAGACTGTTTCGAAGAGGGAGTGTATACAAAGTAGTGTTTGTTGACAAAAAGTATGGAAGTTAAAACGTTTTTGACGGGGTCTCCGATGTACATTCCGGGAGACATAAATTGCCTACCATTTAAAGCCGGATAAGAATGGTTATACTTGAGACGTTTTAGATGGCCTAGAAATTTGTCTATTACATGTAAAGTCGACGGCATTTTGGGGGGCGGTAACGTCCACATGACAAAGGTTCCATGTTCTTTATCGGATATCTAACCGAATTATCTGTGGGTTTTTAATTTCCTGACTTTTTTCAACTCCCGCGAATCAAACATTTTTCCTGGGAATTCCCGGGACTTAATTTTATTTATAAAACATAATGAAAAAAAATACTGTTTTTCCAAAAAACTGTTAAAAACTTGAAATGAATAGTAAAACTTTAATTAAAAATTATACGAAATTAAGCTTTGAAAAAAATATCTAGTACATTAAAAATGTTATAAGGTCAACTAGCTCAGGAATATTTCCGCAAGTAAATAATAGTACAATTCCCCTGTTAAAAGTTGTAAAAAGGCCGTAAAATCGTACATAGTTTAATTTTTTTGTGAGTACAGTGAACTCTCTCCTTGCGGACACCTCTCGTAAGCGGACACCTCTCATAAACGGACACTTTTCTCCGTACCAAACGGCTTCAGTCCTCGTATGTATGTATTTTTCTCATAAGCGGACACCTCTTATGAGCGTATAAAATGCTCAGTCCCTTAGGTGTCCGCTTATGAGAGAGTACACTGTATTTCATTGATCCCATGAACTGCTGCAAAGTCTAGCCAGCAGTGGACAGAGCCAGATGGAAAGTCTTCGTAGAGTTCCTTTCTTTAATTATTTTCATTTTTACAAAGAAAGAAACATGGAGTGGTGTTTAAAGAGAGGAAAACGTCACTGTTTTTTTTCGATTGGATTTTTGAGTGGTTGTTGAGAGCAAGAATTAGAATGAAAAGTAAACGAACATTCCTAAAATGTATGACAGTTATCTAGAAGTAAGCACGTGGGAGTTTACGAAGTTATTTAGATAGAAACTAGAAAATAAATTTTAAAAATATGAATTTTTTGGTACTAATGTGAAAAATCAGAACATCTTAAATGCATAACCGTGGTGGCAACACTGGCTGTCCATACATGTAGGGATGTGCTTATGCACGTTTGTCGTGAAGTAATTGTGAGGCTTGAGGCAGCTGTAAAGGTGGCTTCAATCTTGGCCTTAAAGTAGGTTTTTTGTGGTGTTGTGGTGAGTAGGTAAACAAAACAGCAATCGCCGACAGCACAGCACCGACCTGCATATCATACATCACCACACACAGCATACGTATGTACGTATGTATTTAAGTAGATATGTGTGTGTATCGACACACATGGATACCCATGGATGTGTATATAAACACATATACTCAACTCACTCACTCCCCATTCGTACACAAAAGAATAGTCTTGACTTGGCTCGTTCGACTTTTTTTTTCGCTCCGTCAGTCTGTGTCTTTATGATTTTTGTACTTTTTTTTGTCCAACGATAGAAATGATTTTTTACATCTTCAGCAACGTTCATTTGTAAACGAAACGTCAAAGTGTAACGGTCGTTAGATAAACCCTGAGCGGATGTTAAACTTGAATTGTTTAAAAAACCAGTCAATGGTTGTTATATAAACGCACACGCATACAAATACCCGAAAATAAGTTTCAAAAATTCAACCACAAAAAAAAAGAAAGAAAGAAAAAAAAAATACAAAACCAAAAGTGAAGATCAACCAGAAGTGAAGAAGAAGAAAGTAAATCACACATTTAAAAATTTCGAGAAAAAACACACACACAACCATAAAAAAAGACCACAGATTAAATTTAAACGTAAAATGAGCGAAATACAAAACCAGCACCATTTAGTTGCATTTTAACAGCACAAACGATAGTTGGTCGAGTCATTTTTGCAGTTTGTAACTTTATCCTTTGGTCCGCAAACAATTGTTAAATTGTGTGTGTGTGTGTGACGAGACGCCAAATAAAAACTATATTTTAAATACAAATTATTTAACCTTTCATTGACAAGAAGGGAGTGTTCGCTCGTTTTTCCCAATAGCCAACTCGCGAGTAAAGTCCTTCTCAAGAACAACCAACATGGGTCACCTATCGATGTCCGAAGGGATTAGCACCACCAGTGTGCAGGCGCCAACTGCCACCGCCTCGCAACCGGAATTGAAACAGCGTTTGACGGCCAATGGCAAGTCGGGGGCTTCCAATGGCTTCCCCGCCAAGAATGGCCAACCATTGGTATCGGCCGTCGACGGCGAAGTTAAGGTTATCGAACAGAAACACCATGTCGATTTGGATGAATACACGAAAAATTTCAAAGGCGACACGGTATTGGGTATCCAGTTTAAGGCTCCGCTGAAATGGGGCAACATCATTATGATTTCGATGCTGCATCTGTTCTTTTTGTATGCGTACACAACGTATCCGTTGGACAAGCTCAATTACAAGACATTAATCTTTGGTAAGTCTATTTATAGTTTTACATGTACATATATTCAATGTTTTGGACAATTTCTTTTTAATAAGGATTTTGGAGGGGGAAAATATATCTATGGCGACACATTTAAATGTCCCATGTCGAATTATGCGGGTATAGTTTTTATGTACGTATGTACAGAACATTTCGCACTTTAAAGTATTTTTTTTTGGTACCAAATTAATTAGCTTTTTATTAAAAAAAAGTATTTTCCTTTAATCAATAACATTTTCACAGAAAACTAAATATAATATAATAAAATATTATGTAAGGGAATAGTTTACGAGATACTTTAGTTTTTGTAATAAAATAATTTTTCTCTTCAACCGATATTACCCAATTTAGGCTACTTTTTATACATCAGTCTAAGCGTTTCACAGCTACACTATCGTTTAAGCACACGAGAAAGTTTAGTTATTATATAAGTGGTGACTGTGAAAGTGTCTTTACACTAATCTCCGTAATAGAAAAGAAATTTTGCAATTAGGAACATATGTAAGTTAAATGATCGATAAGTATCAATTCCATTATAACCAAAAAGAAATACCTAAAAACAAAGTGGTAACAAAAATATTTAAAATTCGTTAAGTCCATTTCAATTAAAGATTCCAAATTTTGTGAAAAATGTCGTTCATCTGATCTAGTGATCTCTCATCACTTGACACACGTTATCTTAAAATATTAAAAAATTGTGACACGAACCCACGAGACTCTAGTGATCCCAAAATGCCGGGCCTTTTTAAAACTGTCGCCTAGGACTTCACAGATTGAGCCACTGAACCCTAGGTATTAAAACAAAAATCACTTTTTTCTTCGCCAAAAAAATGGCCCGACAACGAAGGGAAGGGGCACACCGAAAAATTGATGATCACTTGGAGTATCTCACGTTTAAATTGCGATAAGTATCTAATCCATTTCGTACTCAATTAGATTGTACCAACTTATGCCGGCACTTTTGTAAGGGAAAAGTGTCCTAGTGACTGATCTCTTTTCAATGGGAAAAGTGTCAGTGAGTGATCTCGTTTCTATGGGAAAAGTGTCCTAGTGACTGATCTCTTTTCTATGGGGAAAAGTGTCTCAGTGACTGATCTCTTTTCTATGGGACAAGTGTCCTAGTGACTGATCTCTTTTTCAATAGGAAAAGTGTGTCAGTGTGTGATGTCGTTTCTATGGGAAAAGTTTCCTAGTGACTGATCTCTTATTCTATAGGAAAAGTGTCTCAGTAACTGATTTCATTTCTACAGGAAAAGTGTCTCAGTAACTGATCTCTTTCTCAGTGTCGCAGTAATTTCCCTGACAAGTGTCCTAGTGACTGATTTCTTTTCTATGGGAAAAGTGCCTCAGTGAGTGATCTTTTTTCTATGGGAAAAGTGTCTCAGTGACTGATCTATTTTCGATGGGGAAAAGTGTCTCAGCCATTTTTCCTGTAAGACTGTATCGATATTCAAATCCATCCATAAATGAGTTTATGGTTTACTTTCTATATCCAAAAATAGCCATACCGTTCATTTGATACAGCGACCTTATTTGCACCCAGTACACATACGATACATATGATCTTCCAAGATCTAAGTGCTAGATCCTCTTTAAACAATCTTGTTTATCTATGGTAAACCTATACTCATTGATGTGGTTGATTTTGTATCTCATCCTGTAGTAGTTTTTTTTTTTTTGGTAATTTTCCTATTGCTTACATTGTTTTTTTCATTACATATAGAAACGGGTTCTGCAATTCACACATAATAAAAAAGTTGGCCTTTTCCGGATATGCCAGAAATTTCACAGAGGTCATAATTTGCTTACTGACTCAACTCAATGATGTACATTTCGATTGAATCTAGTCACGTCTTATTGTGGTTTTTTTTTTATTTAAATGTAAAATGTTTTGTCACATTTCTCTGGAAAATATTTTCCATTTTATCTATCCGATTAAAATCTAAAGCTAAGCCGAGTTTTGACCAGAAAATCATATACGTAAATAAACTGGTTTTAACATTAAATGCGGTTGCTCTAATTCGTTGGCACATTTTAGGGCTATTACTCGTAAATGGCTTTACTTAAAGTCTAGTCTCTAAATTCAAATACATTCACTGAAAATGTTTGTGAAATAAAAACTGATATTTCCACTCCCTTTCTTTGGGCGCAGTTGCGGACAAAACGGATTCACTCTTTTACTTCAATCGTAAATAGTAAAAACGAATTTATCTGACATTATTGTGGGAATGTTCAGTATGGTGCGGAACGATTAATCAAAATGATCAATAATAATAAAAATATTGATTGCTAGATCAATTGACAACACTACAAAAAATTTAATCAAACCAACAACTATACTGTTTTATAGTTTTTAAAATTCTATTCACAATTTGTTCAATTGTCAATAAACCACTTAAAAAAGTAATTAAATCTGCGATTATTCTGTGGATGAGTTGCAGATTACGTTATAAGAATTGGGGTTTGCTCTCTTTGTAAAGACCACTAAATTAAAAATTTGTATGAAAACCAAACAATGGGCCAATCGATATTCTCCAGACTTTCGACGGAAGTCATTGACACAATCAATGGGCTAATCGATATTTTCTAGACTTTCGATAGAAGTCATAATTTGTAGCTGTCACAGATTACGTTAAAAGAATTAGGGTTTGCTCTATTTGTAACCACCACTAAATTACAAATTTTTATGAAAACCAAAACATGGACCAAACGTTATTTTCCAGACTTCCGATAGCCATTGCTTGGTGGTGTCACTGATATCGTTGGAGTTAGACTGGAATTTGGTCTTTTTGTAACGGACACTGATTTATAGGCTGGGTAAAAACATAAATCGTCCAATACAGTCGAGGATACACAAATTGCGATAAGAAGGTTAACTAAAATTGTTTAATCCCGAATTAAACAAATAGACCGTTGCTATGTTATGTAATTTGTTAGAATTGTCTCAAGCATGTTCAATTATATAGAGAAGAACGTGTTTACTCTGGAATTAATGAAGAACTAATAATAATAAGAAGACTGCTCACATACAATAAATACTGGCGACAGGTTTTCTATTAAAATGCTACAATACAAATGCTTACTGATTTCTGCATCAAAAAAAAATCTCGCTCTTTCCCCAAAATTAAAAAAAAAACACTTTTATAATTCGTTCTTACAATTGAGTTATGATATTGTAAATACATGTAAACACACATCGATTTGAATTAATAACATACAAAATCTGGTTTAGATTCAATGCGAAATTGATGTCGTTAATATGATCTTCATTGAATGAGAACATTCAAAGTGATTTCCAAAACAAAATTACAAACAAAAGTTGTTTTGAAAGATTGTCTTCCACTTTATATACATTTAAAAAAAACCAGATCGCTTGAAACAAAAATTGAAAACAAATTTCAAATAAATTTTGGTATAAGTATGTACATTAGGCTGGGTCACAATTTCGTTAAAATTAACGAAAAACGTTATTTAAATGTTTCCTTCGAACAAACATATTTCACTGCCGCTTTCAAGCAGAATATTCACAGAACAGATCAATGGTGTCTCTAAAATAACGGGGTTTATTTGAATTTCATTACAATCAACTCTTAAATCACATTTAATTTTTCCAAATAAATTCATTCTCTTGCTGATCTCTTATTTTCGTTCTCTGACGAAACGTTTTAGCTCGTTTTTACGAGTCACTTTAATGCACGTACGGAAACGTTCGTATTTCTTGTAACATTCCATTAAGCAACAGGCGGGGTGAACCACTCATAACTGTACGTCAAAGAAGTGTAAGGGCCTTTTGAAATTAAAGCACAGTCATCAGTTGACAAAATATATTTTCCAAGAATTAGTCCACAAAATATTTCAAGGATATTCAATGTAAAATTTTTTTAATGAGTTCAAGTACGAGGTTAAACAATAATAAATTCAATGTAATTGAAAAAGGTCGCTACCAAATATTAAACATTACATTTGAAGGATATTCAGTAACCGAACTCAATATTTGGTGAATAAAATCTAATATTTTATTATTTCGATGACTTGTATATTTGTTGAACACTTTACCGCAGGCTCGATGGTCATTTAATGTGTGACACCTCAAAATATTGTTCTGAGACCCTACAAAATAATATTGGCCATTGTAAAATGTCCGCCCAACGTCTGTAAACGTGAAAATAGACAGGATAATAAAACTTCAATTTAGCTTAGATTTTTCTCCCTTTTTTTCATTGACATTTTAATTATTTATTAATATTTATTCTTCTGGTTTCCTTCATTGATTAAAAACTTCAATTGAAATGTTAAAATCTTCTTAAAATATCTATAGGCAACTTTTGTCAGACAGTGTTCATAGAATGTCGTTAAATCGACACGCGAATATCTTACTGATCACCAAACCCCCCACCCCAAAAAACAAAACCATAGCACCATGTGTTAATCATCTGGTTGGGGTTACATGACTGAAGCTATTATGTTACTCGTGTGCTAAATGGCATGTGTCCATGGGGGTACATTCCCCTGGAATATTTTTAAATATATTTGTATGCAAAACCATGAGGTTATTGTCTGTGTTGATTGGCACACGAGGTAATTATTATAAGTTGGACAAAGTAGCACAGAAAAGTCGCACATTTGTTTAAAGGTTTTTTATTAAAAAAAAAATATTAACTACAATTTTTTTTGGTTTTAACTTATATTTTTAGTTATTGAATCTTTCATAGTCGAATCTTAGTTCAGGTTCTTATCTAATGATATTTGCCAGCGCAAATACCAAGAACTTTTTTTTTTATTAATTACAATATAAAGTAAATTTATATTCTAGTTTTGGGTCCAAGGGTAAACCGGGTGACATAGACCATTTGGCTAGATTTTTGCAGCGACAGACCGAAGCCTCTGGTGGGAATCGAACCCACAACCCCGCACGCTGATAGGCAAGCACGCTACCAACTGGTCTACCGGGGCGCTTAGATTTTAACTTTATTTGAGGTACTTTGGATTCAATATAAATAACGCGTAAAACTTCGATACAAATAAACTCCTCGCACCAATATTAGCACTGTTAACCTAATTCGGTGAAAGTGACGAGTGTCTAACTCATTTTCTAATAATGTGACGTGCGACTGTAGTTGTTCAGACGCAACCGTCGATGTCAATCAAAATTATGTTATATTGTTAACTCGTAGTCATCACGTCTCACAGCAAGTACAAATATTCATAAATACATGTATGTGTTTGTATTTTCATGTATTTTCCCCTCTGTCATACACAAAAGTGTTATGAAATTAACTTTGCCAAAAAAAAAAAAAAATACTGAAATCAAATAAGCTTTAACTCAGTATGAGGGCAAAATGAACGTCGGCAGCAATCAATACCCAATAGCCATCCGATAGATGTGTAAAGTCAGTTGGTCATCTTTAGCTGCCACATAAAATCAAAAATTTAAACTCAAATTTCAAAAAAATAAATAAATAAATAATTAATTAATTATAATTTCTCTTTCGTGTTGATAAAGCACACACAAGAAATCGATGTTGAAATAAAACGAAACGAAAACCTAATTTTGGGTTTTTTAAAAAAAAAAACAAAAATCATTTAAACCTTTCTTCACTCACTCATGCGTTCGTATGTGAGTGAGTGTATGAACGTATCACGATAGTTTGCCATGGACCATACAAAATAAAATAAAACAAAAACCAACCACAAAAGCCAATCTTTAACAAAAATAAAGACTTGCATAACATTAAATAATAACAACAAAAAACCCACCACCGTTAACAATGAAGTGGTCTATACACAAAAATATGAAATATTTCGTTTTTGATTTGTCATGCAAATGTTAAGAAACCCCTCCGTCTGTCCACAGCTCACCCGTTTCAGCATTTTTTTTTTTCCAAAACAAACTCAACTGTATTTGTTTGGTTTTTTTTTTTTTGCTTACTTTTTGAAGATCTTTTGTAATGGTTTTACACCTATTTACGGAGTACGTACTCTGTCTTACCCACACATGCTGCCTATGTTCACATATGCAATAGGTTTTTGTTTTGACTTCATCTTCAGTCATCTGCTTTAGTCATCAACAACAAAGTCGTAGTCGTAAATAATTATTGTCAGTCGGTCGGCAGCGTAATGTCATTATTTCTATGTTGACAATTACGCATATGTTGGTGTGTGTGTCCGCACAATTTTTTAAGACTCCGCTTTCAACGAAAACTAAAGTTAGCACACCTTGTTTTTTTTTTTTTGTGGCTCACTTTCATTTGAACAACAAAGCTCTTTGATCTCTATCGCTGTAGTGGCGAGAGATGAGCAAAAGTGTGATGAAAAGTTTTAATAAAAATGTTTAGAAAGGCAATCAAATTCAAGTTGTTATTTCGAAACACTCAATTAGAGCAAAGTAAACAAAAGTGTAATTTAAATGCAATTTAAGCATTTATTAGCATTGTGGTCAATCTTGAAGTTTACGGGACGAAAAGAAAGCAGTTTTAAAACGCCATAACACAAGTTAAAGTTCAAATGATACGCTACGTACGTATTTCCCTTAACAGTACATGAGGAACAGACATTCAAATCTGTAAGCTGTTTAAGGTTGAGTCGTACCTTTATGGACTCACTGGCCGCGACCAACAGGGTTCGATAAGTTGACTCGCGAAAAGTCTACACGCTGAAAAATACGTCTTTTTTTAAATGTTTACACACAAGAAAAACGCGTGTTTGGTCTTTGTACCAAATAAAGCTTATTTCTTTCTACACAAAGCTTATTTGGATGTAAATATAACTCATTTGCTATTAATATTACATATTTGGGTGTAAGCAATAGCGTGTTTGGGAAAAACAGACAACGAACTTATTAAATTCAACAAATCGCAACATATGAGTGCGAATAAACGTGTATTTGCAGCTGTTTTTCGAAGAAAAAAGTTTCGCATCTTCGATCTTTAAAATGAAAGCAATAACCGAGAGAATATGATGGTTGTTATATTGAAAATTGGAAAAATTAAAATAACACAAAAATGTATACACATATTTTTGATATTTATCATCTTCAAACAAGTTAATGTTTGTGGTATGGAAATATATATATATATGATGCGAATTTGTTTGCTGAAATTTGTTAAAATGACCATTTTTTCAGCGTGTACTAAAAGACTTTTTGCTATAAAACAAAAAAAAATTATGTCGACTTCTGATTACATTTTGGTGTCGACTTTTATAGGTTAAATGAAAATATTGCACAGCAGAATGCCCCGCTCTAAAAGAAATCGGCTCAAAATGAAAATCATCCGTCGGCGACTTTTTTGAATTTCTAACGTGAATTAGTTACTTTGGCAATTATTATTACAATTTTTCAGTCCACTTTAAAAATTGAATTTTTAATTCGATAAAATTGAATTGCTCTCAATTTACCTTTTGTTTTTGTTAAGTTTTAAACTTAAAATTTAATCACCCAGTATTTCGGTAGCTGTCACTTTTGAAGCTTTTATGCTTTGACATTTGACAATTAGAAACTACGCCATTACTAAAAATGGAACGATACACGCTTCAACAACGCATTGAAATTATTAAAATTCATTACAAAAATGGTCATGCAGTGACAGTTTGCAAACTAAAAAGTTTCCAGACCTTGTAATCTCTCGAAGAGGTGATTACAATTGGCCACCGAGATCTTGTGATTTAAAACCATGTGAAAGATAAGGTCTACGCCAACAGCCCAGCGTCGACTCAAGACCTCAAAGAACATTGTTCATCAAATTGATTCCTTTTCGCTTCTTAAAAAAACAGCAGGTACTTTACGTTCTATCTATTCCACGGTGTCAATATTATCTACATGTGCGACCGCGATGTGATTTTTGGTATTTACTATTTTTATTTCACGAACATAGTTTTTTTTTCTCCAAATTTTTGTCTGCACAATACTGAAGTAGTTCAACGATAATCTTTCACCCTGTCTGAAAGCTCTTGCGAATTGTTAATGAGGATCTAATGTCACTCAGTCAGTCTACCAAGGCGTACTTAAATTCAGCACCCCTTGATTTTTCCAAAAACTGTCAGATATTTTAAAAATATTTATATGTGGCAGTGCCGCCTTTGGGTAACCAAACATACTTACAAATGTGAATTAATTGTATAAAATGTCCTCTAATGGAATGTGTCGTCAGCGTATATTATTTTACAACATCGCTGGCCTTCTCTTGGTCTAATATATACAAAAAGTTTTGTATTTAATTTGGCTTATATACGAATTTTGAAAATTTATTTTATGAATATATCAAATTGTTATGGTATATGAAGATTTTGTTTTAAAGTAAAGTTGTCTACTGACAATCTGGCTGCTGTGCAATATCTATTATGCAGTATTTTATTCGGTTGACGTGTTTGACGAAATAAATGCAAGAAAAGTTCAAATTGATTTGATTTCGTACGAGACCAATTTAGTTCGGCATAGTTAAACAATACAGAATGGCTTTCACATTTCATGAATGAACTGTTCGGTGTGATAAAAGAAGAAGGTCCCGTTCAGTTTTTTTCATTTCAAACATTCTGTTACCAAGCACCTGGCGGCCGGCATAAATATACATATCATTGTTAAGACTTATTATAATTTCAATGTTTAGTTCATTGGCCTCATTCACAAATGATAATTATAAAATATGAATGGACCTTACTGGTGGCAATAGATTAGCATCTGAATGACATTAGCATATGTTTTACTCGTTAATAAGTAAGGGGGGACTGAGTATACAACCGATTTTTCTTAGTTCTTCAAATGCGTACAGAAACTAAAAATCTATTAATAGAGGAACAGGAACACAATTTAAGTGACAACTACCAGCTATTTTACAAGACAGCATTTTTGAAAACATGACATCATCGCCAATTATGGCCTACAGCGCAAATATTTAGCAAGTCAAATAAAAATCATATCTTCCCAAAGAACATTTATTTCACATAAATACACGAAATACCTTAGACACATGTGAAAATCAACAATGGTCTATATGAAATTCAAATTTGTTCCTTTGTACGTGACATAGACATAGGCTACACATTTCAAAATTCAAAAAAAAAAATCGACTCAGGTTTTCCGAATTCAATTAATAAATTACAAATCTAAAAATACATCTCATTAAGATTTATCGTAACGTTTAATGTCCACAGATTTTGTTTTTGCTTCAAAAATGTAACATGAACTGGTCTTCTCTGCGGTACACATGTTCGTTCTTTAGAACACCTTAAGATTTCATACCACCAACCGGCATAAATTGTTTCAAATTGAACAAAAAAAAAACACAAAAACAAAATATGTTTTAAGAAAAACCCAAAACCCCAACATAATCAATATTTAAATTTATTGATTTTTAACATGAGCAGCCACATGATGAGTTACAGCGGCAGACAAGTGAAATCGTATTAATAAACGAAAAAAAATGCGCATGAACATATACAGTGTGGCTTAAAATTGAGCGAACATTTGTAACTGCCATTGCGATTATGAGTATTTAGTTGATATAATTCAAGTAGATGTGTGTATGAATATTTTGGGTCATCCTGTCGTAAAACTGGATCTACCAAAGGCCAACAAAGTGCATATTGTTGTAAATTTGTTGATGCTGGAATTAGTTTCCGACCACCACAAGTTCTATACATGTGTCTTTTACCCGTGCCAACGTTAATTTACCAGAGAATTTTAATTCTCATATTTTTCCCAAAAATCTTGAGTGACCAAAATCCACAACAAGAGGTGTTATTTTGAATAACTCGGTATTTCGGTTGCTGTGACTTGTGAAGCTTTTATTCTTTGACATTTGACAAGTATAAACTACGCCATAACTAAAAATGGAATGATAAACGCATCAACAACGCATTAACGGCATACCTTTCTCTTTATTATGAAATAAACATCCAATCATTTATCTCAAAAAATTTGATTTTTCTTTGAATACTTCTTGTTGGAGAACCCTGTATTGTATTAATTATTCACCGGGAACAAATGTTTTCAGATAAATGTATTCAACAGCCGAAAATGTGAATTATTCTGAATGACCACTTAAACAACGTATTTCAAATTAAAATAATTCAAATTATTTTAAATTAAATTTTTATTGGAAACTGAGTTTTGCATAATTGTGATTTAACTGCGATCACATTTATTGGGCCTAATGAGACTTGGAGGGAGGATAGTTTTTGCGCAAATATTTAGAATGAAAACATAAAACTAAAACCATTTTAGGCTTTGCTTTAAGTACTAACGAATCGATGAGATCACTTTTGGGACCCACTGTATATACAAAATAAAAACTAAAATCTTCTCCAAAGAAGATACCACAAAAATAAACCTGATATTGTAGCTGGCCAAGTTGTGTGTGTGGATGAGCGCTGCAATTGCGTCACAACACACATGACATTGAGACACATCGACTGAGACAACAACAGACAGACACTGCGACGCGGCGACAAACCAAACACATCTTCAGATGTTTTTTTTTTTCTTCACGTTTGTTTGGGTGCCTGAAGTTGCGCGCAAAACAAGCAACTACCTCTTGGCTCATGAAGAATAAGTACAACGCGGCATGGTGTGGAACAGCCTCCAAAAAGAAAAGACTGTGTTGAGATAGCTGCTGCTGCTACTGCACAGATACTAGCACAACTCTTGTGGTTGTGGCTTCAACACATTGCGCGTACCCACCAAGCAAAGGAATTGGATGGAGGCAGCGTTAACCCAGAAACCCCCCCGAATGGGGGAAATACCATTGTTAATCGCTGGACATTGTCGGCTAGTTTTTGTTTATGTCTTGAATCATTGTTCAAGTTGTTGCTTTGTATTTTCCACTGCGGAAGATGTTGAAGATGATCGGACATGCGTTTGGGTTTTTTTTAGTTTTCAACAATGTTTTAAGAATGGTCATAAATATTAAATATGTAAAAAGTCTGTGACTGACAAATTACACATTGTCCATAAAAGGCCATGTGTATGCGAAAAACCCAACTCTTATAGAGATACAGTCATGCGAACGCCTTAAGTTTCCGAAAATTGCAGTCATCAAAATTTATGCGTGAAAAAAAACCACAAATTGCTATAATATTTAAAAAATGCGTTTTATTGCCAATAAAAGTTAAATATGTACATATTTTGCAATAATTGTGGTGTGTACTATTAAATTTCCCATTTTGAAGCTGTTAATTACAAATTATCGTGATGAGGTGCGGCAATGTACTACGTACGCTGGGTCCTTAAGGGGTCGACGTTAACCAGCGACAAGGACGTCCAAAATTATATTTAGAGAAAACATTACAAACGTTTTTGGACCGAAAGAAGAAAATGCACTGGGATTATTATAAATGGAATTTTAAATACAGTTTGAAAAACAAAGGACACTCTTACAAATGTTAGGCTAAGATGTGGAAACAATTATTTAGGTCCAATGCCAAACAGGCTGGCAGCTAAAGCAGTTGGTGGGTTAAGGAATTCCGAAAAACGTATTCTTGTTAGTAATATTCATGGCATATATTAAGATATTTTTATGTAATTACCTACGCCTGGCTATCACATTCGGAATGAAAAATAGTCACATGTTTTCTTAAGTAATACATTGGGATTTTCTTTTCAAATCGGTGAAAAAATTAATATGTAGTAACATTATATGTATTTGTGTTATTATTTATTATTAGTATTTAAAAATTAATTAAATTGAACTCACTGAAAAAAAAATCGTAACTTATAGCAAAATCTTAATTGACCCGGGTGCCGAGTCCGGTAACACAATCGGACAACTTGTCGATACACTCAAGTAAAACCATCCACTTTACGCGTAAGAGCGATGAGAAGATTTTGTTGGCAAGAACCAAATCAGTACATGTCTCCCAAACTGTGTCAGTGGTCATGACGATTTATGGCTTTGCATTCTTAAATCGGCTTCCGGAAAATTACGCCCCAAAGCTCTAAATGAGAAATGGCCAACGCGAAAATTGAAAATGACATCAAATTGTAATATTGAGCAGAACGAAGCGTACATTTGATTGGAGACATCTTTCTTCTGCTAATTTGAGCTTATTTTTCATTAACAAAATTTATCAACTTTTTTTTAAATTTTGGGATTTCTTTTTCATTTGGCAGAATAAAAAATTATCCCAAATTCAAAATTATTGTAAATTATTTTGGGGCCATTTTTCTATTGGTTTTGAAACAAAACCTTTGTTTTGTAATTTTTGTATTTCCTTTTTATAAAAAATATTATCAGTTTTAGGGGGATTTTTCATTCATTAGAAATAAAATACATTCGTGGCACATTTTCTTAAATGTGGTTACCCGACTACGAGAGGGTGGCTTAAGAAGGCTCTCTGAAATAAAAAAAACCCCCCATAACTGGAAATATTTTTAATAAAAATGAAATACAAAAATTACAAAACAATATAAAACAAAGGTTTTGTGTCAAAACCAATAGAAAAATGGCGCCAAAATATTTTACAATATTTTTGAATTTGGGGTAATTTTTTCTTATGCCAAATGAACAAAAAACCTTAAAGGAAAAAATATTCCAAAATTTCAAAACTTTAAAATGCAGAAAGAATTTCGTGACTGTGGCTGCAAATATGTTAATTTCCTACTATCGTTTTTAAAGCAACTGCCACTCCTTGGGGACACCTCTCAGAAACGGACACTTTTTTCAGTACCAATCCGCTTCAGTCCTCTTGTGAACTTCTCTTATAAGCGGTCAAAGTACTCTGTCTTTTGTCCGCTTATAACAGACTACACAGTAATGTTAATAATTTTGCAACAATTTACAAAATTAATACCAGAACTATGCACATATATCGCACTTTTAAAATGTTGGTCTATAGGACAAAAATACTACACATATGATTCAAATATTCTTTCGAATTCAAATTCTTATGCATTTCATTTTAAGCGTTGGTAAAATGTTGGGATAAGCCAAAAGATATTCGATCCATTCGTTGGGTTGGCGTTGAATTCACTTTATTAAAATCAAATGGTCGAGATATTATGGAAGACTTCCCTTGCTCTGGTCCGTCATTGACTTCATGTGAAGAAATTGCTTAATGTGGCTTAGAGTTGTGTGTCTCACGAATCAATTAAGGACTTGTTTTCTCATCAACTCGTCATAAAAATTACAAAGTTTTTCTTTTTTCGTACAATTCAACATTCGATGCCAGATTGGCCTGAACACTTTCAAATGTTACTAAACACCCACTCAAAAATCAATTAGTCAGTATTTGAATTTGACAAAACTTATCGCACGACCCTCATAACTCAAGGTAAACATATTCTGCCAACAAACAAACCATACAAAGAAAAAAAAAAATGCTCCAAATGCCAACTGCAACTATTACATTCTGTCATACATTTAATACTTTTCTTCGAATTTTAACCCAAAAAAAAAAAAACAAAAACTTTTCTGTCAACTCATCAACAAATTATGGACAACTCAAAAATTAAACTAAAGAAGAAGAAAAATGAAATAAACAAAATACATTTGTACATCAAACCAATCAAAATCAAATTTAAACCACCTTGAGACTCATTAAATGCCTACAGTTCAAACAGTTGAGTTGTAAGTTTTAAACGCCTTTTCTTTTGCCGCAGCCCACCAAATAAATAATTAAGTTAACTAAATGTTCACAATACAAAATACGCTTTATTTATATTATTATAGTTTTTTTTTGTTTTTGGCTTTTTTAGCTTTAATTTTGCAATAACAACAAACAATGGCGGGAGAAACCGAAAGAAATACATGTTAATTACTTTGCACGTTTTTAAAACATCATTTAACAGATTTGTGATTTGATTACGCGTGCGTACAAGAGCTCTCCATTGTTTGTTGCGGAGCGTTTTTTTTTTTCATTTTTTATTAACACTTCTTACAAAATGTTTTTGTTTTCTTTTGGCTTAAATAATGTTAACATGGCTTTTTGGTCGATGTTGTTGCCTTGTCAAAGGTGATAAATGAGCTGTAACTTTATAATGTTGACATAATTCGTTACTAGCAAATGAAACGAAACAAACCCATCAGCCATAACAGTGACATAGCTGTAGAGATGGGGCGAACAAAACATAACACAATAAATACAAAAGAAGACAACGATGATAACGATGATACAAAGACACAATACCACGTTGCCAGTGTTTGGAGAAGAAAGTTCTGAAATAATTCATATTCTCAGGCGACCAAAATCACATGCGATGTTTCACAACAGCTTCTATCAATCGTATGAGATATGTAGTGACATCTAGAGTTGGCAGAATTACATACTATCATGATGGAACAGTCGGGGAACTTCTGTCGAAGCTCGCTATAATTTCATTACTCACTGACCGGAACGTACTGCTCAAGAAGGATAGACAAGATCCCTTGTAAGGGTTACCAACTCTATTTGTATGTCCAACGAGTGACACGTTTCAGTTTGGAATTCAGTGTAAGAACTATTGTTGGCAACCCTGTAATAGAAACCACTTTGCCTATCAGCCAATAGGAATACACACTTCGTGTGACGTCATTCGCCCAACCTGCGCAGAACATTTCAATTTTCTGCGCGGGATGGTGTAATCTTTGTTTCTATCGTTCTTGGTACTGCTCATGCACAAGCTATTTCCAGGCAAGTTTTACTCTTACTCGTAAAATGGAAACGGCCACTGAAAAATGTTGGATGGTCTTATCAGGTTTCGAATCTGGCTTTACTTGTGTGTGTTAGTCATACACACTACCTAGCACACCACGGTCGTCCACATCCAGAAGAACTTACTACTACTTCTGCAAATAAACTAGTATCGCCCGTCCTCCAGATTGTCTTTGGCTTCACTGCAATCGCTGTGACGCATACACACAAATGTACACTAATACTATCGTCAAACTGGCCATGTAAAGGGCGCTTCAAAATACTTATTTGTCAAAAGGCATTTCACAAGTAGAGAAAAAAAAATAAAAAAAAATGATGCAATAATTTGATTTTATTAGCATCACATTTTAAATTGGACATAATCAGACCAATAACACAGACACAATACTAACCGATGTTTTATGATTTTTTTTTTGGGAGAAATAGCCTTCACAATTTCATTAAACATACAACAGAGACAGGTTAACATTAAAAAAATAAATTAATGTTTAATTTTTTAGTTTTTTTCTGGTGCTCAAATTATAAGATTATTTTGATTGCTGTTTTCGAAGTACTGACAACCATGATTCATTCAATAAGTTCTTGCATTAAAGCAGCTACTATCACGTCACTGGGTTGAGAATAGCACAGAATGTCTGGGAATTTAAATACAAAATACATTTGAAATATGAGAAAGGCGTGTGTATGACATTTGTATTATTCCTTAAAAAAATTCTGGTCAAAATTCTATGACTTTTAGCAAATCTAAAATATACCGGGGTTGAACAGCGTAGTGTAAATGAGGCGCTTAAAGTACAAGTGGTCCAACACACAATATTGCGATTTCCAGATTATTGGCTTAGGACATTCTCCTTCCGATTATTTTTCTAAAAAGTGTGTGCGATTATCACAAAGAAGAATCCGAGTTCGAAACCGGGTAAGACCATCAAACATTTTTCAGCGGCTGTTTCCACCTCGTAAATGTTGGCGACTTTACGAGTAAGAATAAATAAATATTGAATAATAGGGTGGAGTGAAAACATGTTTTTTTTTAATTTGAAAAAGTTACCCTCGGAAAGAGATGTAGTCTGGGGTCCTAATGAGGGGAAAAATAAAGAAAAAAAATTAAAAAAAAATTTAGGGCTCGCGCCACTCCCTCGAAATGTGAAAATTATCGCTATTTTGGCGTTGATTTTAGAAAAATCCTAAAAATTAACGACTTAACTTATTCAAAATTTAAAAGTTTGAGCTTGTTCAGTGCCCAAACAAAAGAATTTGAGGCAAATATGAGGATAATCGACTAATATTTGTAGCTTTGGTGGCGATTTCATTGTTCAGTCAATTTTCTGAAGAAGGGACGATTTGACTTATTTTACTTTTTGAAATTTTTGAACAATGAGAAAAATTTTTTTTAAATTTTTTCATGCCCTTATTTCATTGTTTACGCTATTGCAAACATTTATTGACATAAAACTGTTTAGGATTTTTCTAAAATCAACGCCAAAATAGCGATAATTTCCAAATTTCGAGGGAGTGGCGCGACCCCTAAACATTTTTTAAAATTTTTTTCTTTATTTTTCCCCTCATTAGGACCCCAGACTACATCTCTTTCCGAGGTTAACTTTTTTTATTTGAATTTCACTCCACCGTATTGAATAAATTTTGTAAAATTGATGTGACCCTTTTATATTTAGGAAGCGATATATTATCAAAATTTGACCACTCTATCGAAACATATTTGAACGTTGTCTCACTTTAAATGTTGGCCTAAACTTCAAACTCAATTATCTCGAAAAGTAAATTTTGGGGTTGAAACAAAAGAAACCATACCAAAGAAAAAATATTTTTTTTAAGATTTGTTTATGAATAATGAACCGCCAACTCTATCGTTAGCTAACTCTATTAAGCGCCCAGGTAGGTGAGTTGGTAGCGTGCTTTCCTATCAGCTTGGGTGTCTGTCGTTGCAAAAATCTAGCCATAAAGTCTGTTTCACCCGGCTTACCCTTGGACCCACAATTACAATATAAATTTACATTGTATTGTAATTTATAAATAAATAAATAAGGTCTTCCATTCCAAAAGATAGGCTCTTCTAAACTGACGAAACATTACACAATTGTACAGTTTGAAGTTGTGTAGTAAGTTTGTTAGCACATAACAAAAGCTCTCTGTATCGTAGCCAAATTGTAAAGTAATGTACAAGGTTAAGTTTAAATAAGTTCTATCGTGACTTCATTAAAAAAAAAAAAACAATAAACACAACCGTCATTTCCTATTTGACTAAAGTATTCTATTTGGTTTATCACGCTCTTAAGCTGTGTAGCCTTAATTAGATGGACTTATGAAAACTACTTCTACACACACTACTATGTGTGCATGTAAATGTGTATGTATGTGTTCGTGTATTTTGATTATTTCCTTTTAATGTACACCCCAAAATTGTATTACCAGTTCAATGTAGATATTAACAATTGTAAATAATTGCTATTTAATAGCACTTTAATTTTCAATCAAGCAGATTTCAACATTTCCTGCAGTAAGTGTGAAATTATTGGGTGTGTTTTTTCTACTGTTGTAAGTCTATTGTTCAGCCTACCGACAAATGTGTGTACATATATTTGTATACAGTTACATATGTATTGGATGGACAAATACATCTCTGCCGTTTGACTAAAGATGACCCACTAGAGAAAATCGTTTTATGTTTAACGTCATATCGTATTGTTTGGCATCTGGTAAAATAATTTAAGGCGCCGACAAAGCGAAAGTTCGGCATTGTTCGTGCACCTACATTATGAGTGATTCCACAAGATAGATCACATTGTTTAAAATCGTTAAGAATGATTCAAAAGCAAGAAAAGTGGTTTCCAGATGAAATGAAGCCGAGAAAAGTGGAACGCGGACTTTTATACAAGTAAAATGTTGGTTTTACAGGCACAAATTAACAAACGACTGAGTAAATGAATTTTCAGGTGAATTCTTAGCAAACTACTCCTATGGGAATGAAATATTATTCAAAAATTTTAAATACACGTCCCGATATAAACGACATCATTTAATTAGTTTGTTGTAAGAATGTGTAGTCGACTGTGAGTCAGTACCCAGGATATTTGGATTCGATTTCCTGTCAAAAACGCCTGAATGGCAAAAATTTAAGGCTATTCCGTATTTTCCGTACACTTAAATTTATAAAAATGAGGGGTGCTGGGAAGAACGACCTAAGTCCAACTTATTTTGTACGAGTTGTAATAAATATATTTCTGATCAAACGCTGATTTTTGAATATTTTTTTCATGGGTCTGAAGTAATATTTTTAGTTGGGAAACTTTAAATTTGATTTTTCTCAAATCCCGTTTGGCGTGACTTAGGTCGTTCTTCCCCAGCACCCCTCAAATGTAAGTAAGCGTGTGGTAGCCCAGGTTTCAAGGCCCACAAATTAAAATTATAAATATGCTTTGTTCAGTTTACATATAAAATGTGCACCTTGAACACATTTAAGGCGATTGATTCATTGGTCATCAATTTCCCAATTTCGTTGTTGTTATCGTTGGTTTGTTGGCAGCACCAAACGACGTTAAATCGCTTGAACGAGGAGACACGTGAACCGAGTTTATGCAATTACAGAACATCCCCTTGGATCCCAACGGATGAGTTGTATGGCCAGCTGTGTAGTACCATCTTGTGGGAAGGCCACTTCAGCCAAAAATAGTTTTCCAACATTGCACAATTGTGTACAACACAACGATCATTTTATCCAGAATTGACAAAGCCATCAAGTTTTTTTTCGAACTTTTGCTGAATTTAAACGGAGAAGTTTTGGGCAGTTTAAATTCAGTTCTTGATTTAAATCGGCAGATTTAGTTAATTTTGAACTGAAGCACATACCTTTACAATATCTTCGGTGACTGATTGGCACAGGAACCTTCAATATGTGGACTTGCGTTTATCTACTATAACACACATACATACAGGTCAGATGTGCACTTAAGGTATCGACCACAGACTCAGTAATTCCGGTAATTTTCCATAATGTTGCCTGTTAGTGAACTTGACAGATGCGCTCCTCTTACACAAATAAAAACAATAAGGCCCTATTGGAAAACCCGTTGTGAGTTGACCTCGATCCTCAAAAGATGAAACATATAATTTTATTGTTTAATTCAAATAAAATAAAGACTTGGAGAATTAAACCATCAATTTAATTAATGAGTATACTAATTGAGTTTTTTTCCGGTCTGTAAATATCAGATAATTCATTTTTAATTGAAAATCGTTTTTTCTCTGTGCATTTAAAATATTTTTTTTTGTTTATTACAAATCTGTGCGTGCTGTGTTAATATGTTGATTTATCGATACTTCAATGCAAATTTTAGACATTGCAAATGGTTGAATTTTATTTTTAATAGATGTTTGATTATTTTTTTTTTTAAATATTTTACCGCAAACCTGACAATGTTTCCAGTATTTTAGGAATTTTCCGTACGACCACACAAAGTTAAGACTCACCGATACGAATCTGTTGGGTTGGCTGATATTTACAAATTCCCATCACATATTTATGCAATAACTAATCAGTGATATTGATGACACTGTGACAGATAACGCCTCGGGCTGAATCCCAACACTTATGATTATATAACTTGCGACACACACACAAATGAGTCAGCTAATCAGCTGTATATGCCGACACTGAATATTCACTAATTTGGAATTGAAATTGAAAACATAAAATTATCGGTGCTGTTGTGGTTTTTGTAACAGTTCAACGAATCAATGTTGAGTTTTAAATGCATCGTCACCAATGTCCATTTGGGTCTGTCGTCTTTGAGATATGCGTCTGCCATAAACATAACAAAATTTCACAAAAAAGAAACGTATTTAAATATTTACAATAAAAAATGCATTTAAATAAAATATGGCGTAACATCATTCGAATCGGTATCTATTGAGCATTCTATGCTGTTATATAATGCGATGACAGAGAAACATGATGGGCGTTAAAAAAAAACTGAATTTAAATTTGAAATTCAATTTGTCGACATGGGTTAGACAGTGTGTTTATATTTTCTTTTAGTATTGGGCAGAGTTAAAACATACATGTTTTTTAAATGATTCTTTTCTGTGTAATAATTCGCATTTTGTTTTTATATTTTCAGCTTATTATATGGGCGGCATTGTTGGATTTGGTGTTACCGGTGGCGCCCATCGTTATTGGACACATCGTTCGTACAAAGCCAACCTACCTCTGCGCATTATCCTGATGTTGTGTTATACGGCGGCTGGCCAGGTATGTTTTACAATTTCATTTAAGGTTAACTCAGTGGAAAAACCAAATGCCAAACATTGAGAAACTCAATTATTTCGCTAATATTTCTGCTATTTAAAGAAAAATCGAAATAATTAGCGAATGCAAGTAATTCTAGATGAGCTTAACCCAAGACAATAAAGAGATTTTTAAAACTCAAATTTAAAAATTCTGTTTATTTTATTTAGTAAAAAAAATAGTACATTTTTTTGGTTCTCATTATTTATATCGAAAAGAAAAACTGCAAAGTAGAAATTTATGATTTTCACAAAAACCGTAAAAGCCAAAAGTCTAGGTAAAATTCTCTATTTATCAGAAATAACAGAAAAATAACAAATATTTTTCCATTTGAATTTGGAAAGAGTCCAAAACGAACAGCGTTGTCTGAACTACTACAGGGTTATCCAACAAGAGGTCTTATTTTGGTATTCAAAGAAAAATGGAATTTTTTGAGATAAATTATTGCATGTTTATTTCATAATAAAGAGGAAGGCATGCCGTTAATAATGAAAAACAACATGAGCCAAATGGCCGCCACGACCACGCTTACATGATCATATCCTTTTCATGGAATTTTCCATAACCAAATCGCAACGTGACTGCCCTATGTCCTCGATAGCCTCCCGAATTCTATCTTTGAGGCCTTTTTTTTGGACTAACACTCAGGGGATGCCCCCTATAAATGCAATGCACTGTGTTAGCGATAGGAAGGAAGGTTATTGGAGAGGGGAAAGAGGGAGTAGTGTGTGTTGACGTTGGCCTTGAATTTGATAAGGTCATAGCAGGCAGGAAAAACACTTGCTGGAAGATTATTCCACAAACGAATAGTCCGGCTGAAGAACGAATTTTCTCTATAGTGCGTCGTCCGGTCAACCGGCCATTTGACAATGAACAGATGAGAGACCCTGGATAGCCTAGTTTCTACATATCAAAGCATAAAAGCTTCAAAAGTGACAGCTACCGAAGAACCGGGTGATTCACAATAACACCTCCTGTTGGTTAACTCAATTCAAAATTAATTAGTAATAGTAATTTCTCAATTAATATATTAATTGATATTCCAACTTAGCTACCGAAATGCATCGAATATCCCATGTCCAAATCACATAACTTACAGGTCCCACTGTTCGAAGGCACTCCAAATGAAAACCATTCTCACCCATCTAGAGGCTATTAAACATTTTGTTTGTCATTTTTAAAACAAATAACAAATCGTAATGCTTTTGACAATAATGATAATGATGATCACGATTATTTAATGTACAATCAATGATCAATCTGTCTTGTAACATGCGGATGCTGATGATGAAGGCAATGACGATGCGCTTGGTAGGTCTTTGTACATTTCTGGGGTTTTCTGCTCGTCTCTGGCTGCCTTAATGATCGCTATGACGACATTTGATGATTGCGATGTGGCACATAATAAAAATAACTATTCATAGAATGACACTTTTAAAAATTGAAAAATTGAATCCAATTTTAAAGGATGACAATCTTCACAACAGCAAACTTTATATGCGAAATACGAGGAGTAGGAGAGCGGGCATCACATATTTCTCGCCTTAAAGAATATGTGTAAAACTGAATGTCTTCAACACCAGCGTTTTTCATTTTGCTTAAATGTAAAGGGTGGCCCAAATACAATTGTGTTTATGGTTTGTTCACATACAATTAGACCTTCATTGTACCCAAAAAAAAAAGAAAATGTTTAACGGCAGCTCTCAGATGGTCACTTGACATCTTCGAGGCGGCTGATAACATGACGGTACCGTCCTAAACGACTCGAAAAGGCTAATATCCGGGCCATTAAAGAAATATGAACCCAATGATTAAGCGCGCGGCAGGCGAGTTCATAGCGTGCTTGTGGGTTCGATTCCCATTTTTTTAAATTTTAAACAAAACATTGATTAATGAAACATTTGGATTTATCCAGTAATAAAATCTGCAATACGAGAAATTAATAGAAACAAGTGTTATTGATTTACAATTTAAATAATTGAATTGGAGAATATTAAAGCTGCGAGGAATTTTTTTTAAATAGTTTGCTTGACATTCTTACTGACCGATTTATATTCCCTATACATAATTGAATGATACTAATGACCTTTGTTTTTGTTTTTGCTATCTTTTCAAACCTATAGAATAGCCTGTACGATTGGGTTAGAGATCATCGAGTCCATCATAAGTATTCGGAAACGGATGCCGATCCACATAATTCGAATCGTGGCTTCTTCTTTGCCCACGTCGGCTGGCTAATGATGCACAAACATCCCGATGTCTTGAAACGTGGCCGTCAACTGGATATGAGCGATGTTTTGGCCGATCCGGTTGTGCGCTTCCATGAGAAATACTTCATTCCCTTAAAGATGCTGTGCTGTTTCATACTGCCCACCGTAATACCCGTCTACTTTTGGGGCGAAGAATGGTATTTCAGTTTTTTGACACAGTGTATATTCCGTTATGTGTACTCATTGAATTTCACTTGGTCGGTAAATAGTGCTGCCCATTTGTGGGGTACACGTCCCTACGATAGGTAAGTGATAGATCTGGAAATTATTACCAATTGGGTGGGCGAATTACTTATAAATTAAATTCCCTGTTTCTTTATGTGTAGACGCATTAATCCCAGAGAAAATGTCTTCGTTTCGTTTTTGGCCATGGGTGAGGGCTGGCACAACTATCATCATGTCTTCCCCTGGGACTACAAAGCAGCTGAATTGGGCAACTACTCATTGAATTTCACCACAATGATTTTGGATGGATACTCGAAGCTCGGCTGGTGCTGGGACATGAAACAGCCATCGAAGGATTTGGTACGTCGCACATTGGTGAAATACGGCGATGGCACACATACTTCGGCTCAAATTCCAATCGACCATCATCATATGACCGAGGTGCCCGATCCAGAGTACGACGAAGACGCGGAATCGTCAAGCACAGAAAGCACAAAGCTCGATGAAAATGAAAATGAAAATCAGTCGAAGAAATCCATACTAGCCTAAGGCGTTTCAGACAAGATCGTACAAAAGACACAACATTGCGTACATATATTTTAACTAAATATTATTATTTAATTTATGGTATATTGTTCATTTGTATTTTTATAACCCCACACACACACACCCCAACTCCAGCTAGACCCGACAAGCAAACGCAGCCGGAACCGGAAACAGAAACAGAAACGTCAACATCAAAACACACATGACCGCCCGAACCGTCTGTCTGCTGGACACGCTGTTTGTTTCTTCTCTTCTTGTTAAAAACTACATTTTAATTTATATCAGGGTTAACAATTATACGAAACAAAAATGTTATTATATTTTTTTTTTTATGTTGTGCACTTTTTGTCGTAACTCTTTTGAAAGCTGAATGAACACAAACGAAACGAAAAAAAAAACAAAATAGCACTAAAAAATCACTGTAGTACTTAATAAACTATTTTCTGTCTATTATTATTTACTTTATTATTTTTATTGCATTTTAGTGTGTAAGTTATTAGTTTATGAAATGTAAAAGTAAGACGATGACGACGATGCCGAAGTAAAACTTGTTTTTAAGACTCTTAATTTGAAATCACGGGAATGTGTAACTACAGAGCACTAACAAACAATTAAATTTACCCTTAATGTTCGTTGTATAACAAATAAAGAAAGATTCGTAAAAAAATAAAAACAAAAAAATTTAAAAAAAAAAATAAAAAATGTGAATGTGAAAAATTAATTAAACGTTTTTTTTTTATTTTCGTCCCATAAATACGTAAACTACGTATTTTTTAAAAGTTTTGCATAAAACTAAAACGCGTGTTTGATCTTTGTAGCAAGTAAAGCTTATTTCTTTCTACACCAAGCTTATTTGAATAAAAAAATATAACTCGTTTGCTATTAATATTACGTATTTGTGTATAAGCAATAGCGTGTTTGGGAAAAACAAACAAGAAACTTATATGTTTTTTTTATTTAAATCCAAATTTGCAACCTTGTCATATGAGAACTAATAACACGATTGTAACAAACGACCACTGGTTAGAAAGCCACACTTCACACGTGTCAAAAACATCAAGTTGTACACTATATTGTCAAACCGTTGCAATTTTATCGTTACAAAAGTGTATGTGCTTATACGTTGCCATATGGTACTTCAACAAAGTACAACATTTGAGTGCGAATAATTGTGTATTTGCAGCAGTTGTTGTCGGTGCTTTGTAGCCAAATGCGCTACTGCGATGCAAGTCGACACAATCTCATGAATGAAATCGTGTTCCATAAATAATGGGAATATTTCACATTTCGAATAAACCAATAACATGCCGACAAAATTGATTGCATTTTTTAAAAAAGAAACTTGTTTTTAGGCCGTCCTTTATATAAATACAAAACAATGGTAAAGTAGAACCGACAAACTAACATGTCTCAGCAACGTAAATACCAATATCTACCAATAATTTATTTTATTTAAAAGCATGTAGGTGGGTCTGGTTCAATTAAATAATGGTATTAAAATACACATACGTTTTGTAGGAGAAGGAATAATTATTGTTAGCATGTCATTAGTTTTTGCTTCATGCTGAAGGTAATGAGATGTCATTACCGGGTAATTCAAATGTTAATTAGATGTACTTACCGAATTTCGCACCACCGACACGTCGTGACAGCGTGAGTTCTGAAAATAGAAAGATAAACCAAATTAAAATGAGGAAAAAAGATAAGTGACAAATTGAAAGGTTTAAAAAAACCAACTACCAATAACTACTTATAGAGGTCGTCATTACTATTTGCTTAGAATTCATGCTGAAGGTAATCGGTCATTAGCAATACAAACAAAAATGAGATGTACTTATCGATATTTTGTTGGAATATGTTATGGTTGTTACTAGTAGGCGAACATAAATTTCGCTAAAGAGCTACAATGACTGCCATTTTTCCCATAATGTGTGGCGTTTATATTCAACATTCATGATATGCTTTAATTTGAACAAAATGAATTTACAACAAAACCTAAAAAAATAGATAAGTTTTCTTGTGCATTAAGGATTTGCGAAAGTCCATTTTTGATACTCTTTTTCCAACATTTTGGCCGGTTCGCTGCAGGTCGAGGAGGTCGCTGTTCCAAAGTTATTTTTATTGATTCGTCAGATATTCGTCGTCTGGTCACTGACGTTAGAACAGGTACATTATACCTTTTTTTAGGGTGCATTGCCAGTTCTGGGACAGCCATTGACAGCTCTTCGGCCCAAATTTTGTTTTTTGACAAACCCACTGACCCAGAAATGACGGTCGATTACACCGTGTTACAAAAAAAAGATTTTTTTCTGTCCTATGAACCAAATGCACATATTCGGAAAAAGGGGAAAAAAATAAAAATACACGTGTATCGGCGAGTTTCATGTACACGTCAGAATGTCTGTATCACGTCAAATTTTTTAAAAAATAGATTTTTATCAATTCTCCTAATTTTTTTTTTTTAGATTTTCCTAAATTTTTTTTTTTTTAAATTATCGTTTTTTTAAGGTTTCAGTTCAAAAAACATTTTTTTTTCGTAACGCTTAAGTAGTTTAAACATTTGGAGTCTCTTCAATTTATGCTAAGAAAAGTGAAAAAAATATTTTTTTTTCAAAAATAATAAAAATTGGGGAAGATCTGAGAATTGATAAAAATTGTTTTTAAAAAATTTGACGTGATACAGACATTTCCACGAGTCTGCCTGCAAAAAATCAGCTCGATTGGATCACTAAAAAAGGGTTAAAAATCGGTCCAAAGGCTTTCACACAGGCCACTACGAGCTTCATACTTCAAACTTAAAAAAAAATTCTGACGTGTACATGAAAATCGCCGATACACGGTATTTTTATTTTTTATCCCCTTTCCGAAAAAGTAAATTTGGTTCTTAGGACAGAATGTGTGTAACTCGGTGTTATGAGGACCATAAAATGGACATAAGTTGGGGAAACACTTTTCAGAGATCGGGAATTTTGATAATAAAACTGAATGCTTTGTTTGTAAGAATATTCATGATCAATTGCCAACGACAATTGCGAATTTTTGACTTTGATACCGGCGTGAACTGGCAAAAACTGTACACTGAAAAGCTAACAAATTACACTTTAGGAGACAAGACCGTTTGCGACAATTACCCCAGAATTAGACTTATATTGAAAGATCGAAGGCACAGCTAAACGAACAGTATCATCTCCATCAGTGCACGCTGAAAAAAAATGGTCATTTTTAAAAAAAATCAGCAATAAATTCGCATCAAACATATATATTTTTCGGCACCACAAACATTATCTTGTTTGTAGGTGATAAATATCAAATATCTATGTATGCATTTTTGTCTTACTTTTTTTTTTAAATTTCTGAATTTCTATATAACAATTAGACTTATTCTTTCGGTTATTGCATTTATTTTAAAGATCGTAGATGCAAAAAAAATACACACTTCATGGCACTCAAATGTTGTACTTTGTTGAATTTAATAAGTTTGTTGTCTGTTTTTCCCAAACACGCTATTGCTTATACACAAACATGTAATATTAATAGCAAACGAGTTATATATACATCCAAATCGGCTTTGGGTAGGGAGAAATAAGCTTTACTTGCTACAAAGTCCAAACACTCGTTTTACTTGTGTGTAAACATTTAAAAAAGACGTATTTTTCAGCGTGTGGGGATTTCGTAGGAATAGGAGAAAACTATGTACGTCTTTGTAGACTGACATTCAAGGATACCAGATCCTCAGTAAAAGTATAAAGCGAGCTCCACACACTAGGTTTGCGTAAGTCGACTCACAAAAAGTTGCTTAGTCGACTTTTCCCAAAAAAAAAAAAAAATGGTGCAAAATGTTAATTGTTGGTAGAGAAAATCGTTTTGGTGTCGACTTATTTAGTTCAAATGCAAAAATTCATAGATACGCATTAACATCAATATGTTAATGCAGATTAATGTTACTACGTTCAGCGTATCCCTGCACTTTCAATAATCGCCATGCTTAATAAAATATCGGTCATCAACTAGTGCATCACAGTGTCAAGCTCTAAAACAAATCGTTTGTTTTTTGCAATGTTACGGAGCCATCTTTGCCATAGGCTAAATTTTGAATTTCTAACGGGTATTTATTGTGTTGACAATTAATATAAATATATTAATACATTAATATATTAACTACTTTTATAATTAGACACAGAATTAAATCAATAAACAGAATATGTACTCATTATCGAATTTAAAATTCAATTTTTTAAAGTGCATTTAAAATACTTTCTTAGAAAGTATTTATGTACATCTGAACTGAAATATTAAACTTCGGTTATTTTGCGTCGTATCGCCGAACCCCTGATTAATGGGCGATTATCCATTTTTTTTACCTAAATCGTTCAACATATTTGTTTAAACCATTTTACCATTATACTGGTTAATATTTGTGTTTGAACACAATTAACAAAATCCGACTGCCTGGCAACAAGTCGTTCCATTAATACATTGTTAATAAAAATGTTAAATGTTATCAACATTTTAAGGCAAAACCGTTACATTTTAGAAATCATAAAGAAAACACACTAAATACAATTTTTGGAATCGTCTTGTGTTTTCGCGACCCGACCTCATGTTTCAACTGTGCGAGTTTATGTGCGTATCGTAAAATAAATTGTATAATAATATTATGCCACATGTATAATATGAACCAATTTTGAATTATTTTGAATAATTAATACAAATTAATTAATTAAAACTGAAATGTCTTATAAAAATGGTCAGTTCTAATTCAGTTTCATCTTTATGTATGTGTTCGCGTGTACACATATGTAAAAGGGTTTTCCAACAAGAGGTGTTATTTTGAATCACCCGGTATTTCGGTAGCTGTCACTTTTAAAGCTTTTACTCTTTGACAAGTACGTTCATTACTAAAAATGGAACGATACACGCTTCAACAACGCACTGAAATTATTTAAATTCACTACAAAAATGATGAAAATCTTGCAGTCGCAGCATTTTTGAGTCGTCGTGAAAAATTCGAGCTGTTGGGACAAGTTAGTGATGTAAAGAATAAAACCCGTGAACTTCGCTCAAGGACGATTGAGAATATTGCAGCTGTAGCCCAAAGTGTTGAAGAAAACCCAGGTTTGTCCTCGTCGTTCTTTGGAATTGGGCCACAAACGTCATTACACCGTATTTTGCATTAAGACTTGGTTCTTAAGGCTTATAAAGTTCAGTTAATACAAGAACTCAAGTCGGTCGATCATCAACAACGTCTTGTGTTTGCTGATTGGGTCCTTGAAATGCATGAAAATTATCCGAAATTCCATCAAAAAATCATCTTGACTGATGAGGCTCATTTCCACCTCGGTGGCTACGTCAACAAGCAAAATTGTCGCATGTGGGGCTCCGAAAACCCAAGAGTTATTGTTGGTGCGGTTTATGGTCCGGCGGGGTCATTAGACTTTACTTTTCGAAAATGAGGTTGGATCAACAGTTACGGTGAATGGATTGCACTATCGAGTGATGATTAATGATTTTTTATGGTCGGAGTTGGATGATATTGATCTGGACAACGTTTACTTTCAACAAGACGGCGCAACGTGCCACAAAAGCAACGAAACCATTGCTCTTTTACGAGAAAAGTTTCCGGACCGTGTTATCTCTCGAAGATCACAATTGGCCACCGAGATCTTGTTAGTTAACACCTTGCGACTTCTTCCTTTGGGGGCCACGTGAAAGATAATGTCTACGCCAACAGCCCAGCGTCGATTCAAGACCTCAAGAAGAGAATTCGTGAGGCCGTCGAGGACATCAACTTTGCGATTTGGTTGTGGCAAATCTTATGAAAAGAATATGATCCTGTAAGCGGGGTCGTGTCGGCCATTTGGCTCATGTTGTTTTTCATTATTAACGGCATACCCTCCTCTTTATTATGAAACGAAATATCCGATCATCAATATCAACAAATTTAATTTATTTTTGAATACCAAAATAACACCTCTTGTTGGAAAACACTGTACATACCTCCATGGCTTGTCATCTGTAACAGCTTTTAATAACTTATACGTCGTTGAATAAAAGCCAAGGGCTTATCACGTGCATTACCTAATGTTTTACATGACATTGCCCTTTCAATTGTTTTGAAATGGTAACTAAGGCAACAAAATCGGACAAATCTGTTTATCATTTCCCAACAAATCCCAGTAATAAGTTCTTTCTCCATATGATTTGCCGAAAATTGGCGCCATGGCCAATGCAATGTTCTGCGTGTTATGGAACTTAGACTGTTAATTAGTATGGCAACGATTCCATAGAAAAAATTTGGACACCACCATTTGTTATCCGGGATAACTATTTAAATATTAGTCTTGTAAATGGACCTGGACGTGAGGTAATTGGGTTCGTTTTTTTAAATTGAAGAAAATAAAAAAAAGTCGAAATACCTGGGAAATGATACTGCTTTTCTGATAGGTGTTGCTGGGTACAACAACAATTTGTTTTTGACATTTCCCAAACACCTTCAAAATCTTGAGTAATCTCTGAAATCTGAAACTAAAAATATTCAGTAAGATTTAAAATTTCTTTGTTAAGGAAAAAAATTATGGAAATATAAAAATAATTTTTACTCAATATTCTTAACAAAACGGTTTTCAATTTTTATGAATACGGGGGTAGATATATTGCAGGCTTATAAGTAGGCAAAGGTATAAAAAAAACGCAACTCAGGATTTTGGAGGCGTTTCGAAAATTTCAAAAACAAATTCTTGATCGATAACTCAATACCTGCCAGCAAATTTTTAAAGATAATTTCATGCAAACCTTTTACGCTTTGAACGTCTAATTTTAGCACGATTTTTTCAAACATTCAAACAAGGAATTTATTGTTATGCAGTTCCAGGTCTTGAGCAGCCCCTGACTGCTCTTCGAACGAAATTCGGCAATTCTGTTTATTGACGTATCGCTTGAGCCACAAATTTTCCGATTAAAAAAAAAGCATGAGCATTTTCTGCATTTCACCGAATCACATGTGAACAGAGAAGCTAAATAAGAAAAAAAATTGTTGAACTATATGAAAAACGCCTCTTTAGTTATCCAGTCGGACTGAACAGTTGTTTCGGATTTAGCCAATATATCTTCTGAATATATATTTACCCTCGACACTGATTCACTGACTCTGTCACGCAGTATGTAGGAATTTAAATAGGCACTGTATAATTTTCTATAAATAATAATAATAAAAAAAAAAATATTTTTTTTTTTGTACAGAAATTGTGTTTTCCCCAAATTTTTTTTTACCAAATTTTTTTTTTCCAAAATTTTTTTTTCAACAAAATTATTTTTTTCAACAAAATTTTTTTTTCAACAAAATTTTTTTTTTCAACAAAAATTTTTTTTTTAACAAAATTTTTTTTTTCAACAAAATTTTTTTTTTCAACAAAATTTTTTTTTCCACAAAATTTTTTTTTTTTCAACAAAATTTTTTTTCCATATTTCAACGGGCGCCATAGGCGCATTACAACTTACTAGTTCTTAATATTTGACTTAAATTAAAGTACTTAACTTAATCAGAATTATTTTTGATATATCAAAATATTTCAATTTAAAGAGTATTTGTGCTTGACCTTAATCTGGATATAAATCAATTCGAATCTTAAAAAAGTTAAACCTGTACATGTGATTGTTACAAACGAAATTCTTCTGAATGCCACAGTATGGCGATTTTAATAATGCCAGCTGAAGAAGGAGAATAACCCAACCAGTTTCGGCAATAGATTGAACTGATTAGAAAGAAGTTGGTTCACGTGAGCGAAGCGTGTCTCTACCGACGATCTATAAATGTGCAGTGACCTTAAATTACTAAAACAGGAAAATATATTCGCCAACGAGTTGAATGATTCTCCATTTCTAAAAACTAAATTAAAGTCTAACTGACTAGGACGGCAGTAGTCAGACAGCGTTTCAAACGGGTTTCAAAAAAGCGCCTTTTAACAATTGTTCACCAAATAAGACCGTGTTTTTGTGTTGATAATATTGTAATGTGAATATTTGTCTGTAACATTTCCAAAATGCAGCACCTCCAATGAAATTGAATAGGGTGTTTTTGCTGTTGGACTCGTCAAACATTAATCATTCACTTCAATCAGTGAGCTGTACTGGATTTAGATTTTATTACGTCTACCATCGAATGGCTCAGGCATTTTCTAGAGAAGCCTTAAATGCCGCTACAAAGTAAACGGCATTTAGAGATGAAATAACCGCTTATGCCGGATTTGAGTCGAGGCCTTTGTGCAATAGTTGCGCACTCTTCACTCTTGTGTAACCTAGTGTTTATCTACAGCCATCTTGTGTATTCGCTATGGGCTTTTGTTGTAATTCTACTAAACGATCTATTAAGTAATTCATTCATTGATTGCCTCCATTCCAAACCTACTCCCATGTTTATCGTCGACAGTATGAACATTTTACTAAAATTTTAAACTTGAACTTGACTTTAATATTTGTAGGAATACAAGATATGCATCTGTGTCGGCACCCATGTGTGTGTGTGTATTACAACATTAAATGACACACCGTCGTAATGGGCTCTGCCGTTACATATATGACGACAACATTCAAATTACCAAATCCGGCGACACTCCAAAAATATGCATATCTGATGGTAATGATGACGAAGCATTCCTGGGATGTTCGTCGAACAAGACACAATGGATGGAAAATTATTTCAATGGAGACATTTTAACATCAAGAGTGGTTTGACACTCATTACTTTGAAACGACCAGAGTAGAATTAACATTTTTTTTAAATTATTTAGAATTTTACCGCCTTTGAAACGGCTTCATGAATTTGTCACACCTTCATGAAATTTTTAAAAGTTATGAAATGTTTTTTCATAAAATTCCATCTGTGGCTTCAAAGGTTTGAATACCATAACTTTGAAACGGCAACAGTAAAATTTATCATGTTTTTCATATTATTTAAAATTTTTCCAGCTTTAATGCATCATTGGTTTTTTAGACTTTCATGAAATTTTTAAATGTTATATAAAATTCTATAAAAAAAAACTACTGGATATTTTCTGAAATTTCTTTTTGAAAGTACAATCCTTCCGGTTAATAATGGAAAATAATTTCTTTCAAATGGCTGTAGGCTCGGCTGGCCTACACGGTCTTTATGCAAAATTCGTCTCAATGATCTCTCCAAAATGTTCAATTGTTGAGAACGACGGTGAATTGATGTTGATGGCGCTTCACGTCCACTTCCTGCCACAGCAGCAACATTTTCGGGTGTACGCACTGTATTTGGCTTTTACGCTTTGGTTTATCGACTAATAGCAAACGAGTTATATTTACATCCAAATAAGCTTTGTGTAGAAGGAAATAAGCTTTACTTGCTACAAACACCAAACACGCGTATTACTTGTGTGTAAACAAAAAAAAGACGAATTTTTCAGCGTGTAGTTGAAAAAAAATTCTTAACCTACATTTTTTGCAGAAAAAAAGAATATCTTGTCTTGAATCCCTGACAACATCCATAACGTAGGAGAGAGGAGTAGCCTTAATAATATCATACAACTCAAGTGCAACGAAGGATGAAGAGCAAAAACAATATTTACTTCAAGTCGTAGCTGCTCATAGAAAAAATCTGCCACATATAACTAAAAGTAAACTATTTAAGTCAGACCTTTCATAAAGAAATTAATTGTTTAGTGACTAATGACACATCCAAAAATTCTTAACCTACATTTTTTGTATACCTTATTGTTCCAAGAATATATAAAAAATATGCAAACGTATATAAAAAATTTTTTTCGAAAAAATATAATGAATTGAAAAAAAAATATTTTTTTTTTCAAATATTTTTTTTGGACACCCTAATGTAGAGTGATGCCGAAATTAAAAACAACGGTATTCATTCAATATTTTTACAAATTCTAAAAAAAAAAAACAATTTATTTATTTTTGGTACATTAACGGTTTATTTGAATGAGAAAACTTCTCATTATTTATAGAAGACGATTTGATGCATGAGGCTGCCTCAGCTGGCTTCGCAGTAGCGCAGCCCTATCTCATGGATGGCGTGCTTGATATTTGCGGTAAGGTCCTAAAAAAAAAATAGATACCAGAGGTTCCAAATGAAAAATACCCCCCCAAAAAATTAATAATGCCCCAAATAAATAATTCCGCAAAATAATAAGCGCCCCGGCAGACGAGTTGGTATCGTGCTTGCCTATCAGCGTGGGTGTTGTGGGTTCGATTCCTACCAGAGACTTTGGTCGGTCGCTGCAGAAATTTAGCCAAATGGTCTGTGACACCCGGTTTACCCTTGGATCCAAATTTACAACATTAATTTACTTTGTATTGTAATTAATAAAAATAAAAATAAAAAAGCATTTATCAAAATAAATGAAAAATACCCCCAAAAGCCCCTTTTGAACATTTCCCCAAAATGTTTGAAAAAACCCCCAAACAATTTGTAAAAAATTACCCAATGCAAAATCCACCAAATATTATGAAAAAAAAACTCAAAATATTTTTCGTTTGGAATTTGGAAAAAGTGTATTTTTTAACAAAAATAAATAAAAAGTGAAAATTTCACGCATTTTTTTGTTTTTTTAATGTGTTGGGATTATCACCTATGAAAAATGTCAATGTAACGTTTTGGGCCGATTTTTCATTTTTGAATTGGGTTAATTTTTCGTATGTGATAATTTGGGCCGTAACCCCAATTATACATTATAAAAAAATGCATTCACATTTTTTTTTGAAAAAATTCAAAATTAATTAAAAAATTTGTGAATTTTTCATCTGAAAAAATCAAAAATGAAATATTACCTAAAAATTATGAAAAACTCCCTAATTGTTTTTTGGGTAATTTTTCATATGAAATGAAAAAAATATACCAATTTTGTTTGGTTTAGAGACCTTTCCTGGATAATAGAAATAAATTCATTACTGACTTATTTCCCTTAACATTACATTAAAAAATAGCAGGGGAATTTCTCTCGAATCAGTGAGCTGTGCGCGATATAATTTGTATACTCACTGACCGGGACCTATGGTTTAAAGCCGGCTCCGAACGGCTAATACTTTTCTAGAGAAGTTTTACATGGCTTAGAGATTACTCTCTTAATTGTAAAGTCACCAGCATTTAAGATGAAGAGCAGCCGCTGAAAAATATTTGAATAACCTACCAGGTTTCGATCCGAGGTTCTGCTGTGTGGTACATACGCACACACTACCAACCACACCACCAATTATTTTTTCAAATTTTCAGTGATCTTTTCTTGCTTGACAGCGTTCCAAAATCACCAACTTTAACTGCGTGTAAAAAAAATCTCCCATTGAACTAAAAAAAAACCCTTGACGATTTTGTTATGGATAATGTCAACTTTCATTTGCAATTGGTTTTATACCATTCGCATTTTGCTTCGTGCACTGTGTACTCGTTCAACTAAACAAATAATGAATGACAACAACGGCGTTAATTGCTTTCGTAACCACGAAGTGGAAGTGAGCCGATAACGATAATGAGTTCACCATGGACGGTTAAGCGATAGTAGTAACTGATCTAAGTAAGCAAAGTCTATGCTTTCAATATGTTCCATAAGTTAATAGAAAGAAAGAACAGCGATTAAGTTCAGTGGCCCGTCAACAACTAATGGTGTGCGATAAAAAAAAAAGTTTTCCTGTGATACTCTTTTGACACAAAATGTAGAATAGAATTTTGTGTGAAGCTACGGAAATGTTTTTTTATTTTACAATTTCCCGGATACAGAATCGACATCCTGGATTCCAAGCTATCTATTGTTCCTTGGCTGCCGATTTTCGTGCTATATCTCTGTCCAAAAAAAAAAGTTTTCCTGTGATACTCTTTTGACACAATAGAATAGAATTTTCTTTGAAGCTACGGAAATGTTTTTTTATTTTACAATTTCCCAGATACAGAATCGACATCCTGGATTCCAAGCCGATTCCATGCCGATTTTCGTGCTATATCTCTCTTCCAGTAATTGTCATGAAGTCTCAATTGTACTTTGTTGACACTACAGCTACCCTTATTATACGGCGTATACGTGCTGCGTCAATGCTGCTGAGGCGTACGTCATCACCTTTGAAATATGCATCGTCACCCTATCAGTTCTCCTCACCGCTGCCAGCTACGCCGTCATCAGCAGTTCTAAGGGCGTCGTCATCCTACTGTCCTCTGTAATGTCAAGCCGTAGAGAACTTAATCGCAACCAAAACCAACCACAAAAAAAATCATAATAATAGTGATAAGAACAATCGAAATAAAATAAAACGTTCTATTGCTTAAATTGACCAATTAACCAATAAAACGTTTTATTTTATCTTTGTCCACAAATAGAAATAGTGCTTTCAAAATGATACTAGAGCTTCCATTACGCATTGGATACTAGTGAAATTCTAGGGGAAAAAAATATATTACAATCAGTACCCACAGACCTACAGACCAAAACACATGTCAGCAATGACTCTCATTGCCAAATGTTTGCCTCGATAGCGTCCATCCGTTGCCCACAGGCCGATTTTTATGCTATTACGTTTATCGGTGTTAAGTTTCTGCCAGCTCAAAGTAAAAAATGTTCAGTCTGTGCTGTCGTTTCATCATGAATAGAAGTACAAACAAAATTCGTGCTCGGTGGGAAATTTGCTGCGCAAGTAAAATGTTCATCAGCGACAAGTAAATTTTTTGGCTTAATCGACACTTCAACAAACAGAATGACCGAATATGAACCGAAGAGCAGCCAGAGTGCCGGACTGTTTGTTGCACTCTACGGCGGTATCATTGGACCATATCAATTTGGAGGGCATTCTGCAATCACTTCAAATTAACACAAAACTAGATTGGCGGACAAGCGCTTCCTCTCTAACGTCTGCCGATAGTTCTTCTAGAAGGCCTTGTAAATGGAAGGCCAACGAGACAATGCCATCAAGGCGCCATGTCGAAGAAGGGCTTTTTTTCAATTTTCTTCTGCCTGGAATCGGTAAATTCGTAGAACGTTTATTCGAGCAATGAGATTTTGTGATTTAACACCTTGCGACCACGTAAAAGATAAGGTCTACGCCAACAGCCCAGCGTCGATTCAAGACCTCAAGGATGGAATTCATGGGGCTTGTGATCTTCGAGAGATAACACGGTCCGGAAACTTTTCCCGTAAAAGAACAATAGTTTCGTTGTTTGTGTGGCACGAGGCGCCGTCTTGTTGAAAGTAAACGTTGTCCAGATCAATATCATCCAACTCCGACTATCTTAATATATATTTACCCTCGACACTGATCCAATGATTCACTGATTCACTGACTCTGTCACGCAGTACGTAGGAATTTAAATAGGCATTCTATAATTTTCTATAAATAATAATTATAAAAAAAATAATATTTTTTTTTTGTACAGAAATTGTGTTTTCCCCAAATTTTTTTTTTACAAAAAATTTTTTTTTACAAATTTTTTTTTTTTTACAAAAATTTTTTTTTTCCAAAATTTTTTTTTCCAATTTTTTTTATCCCAACAAAATTTTTTTTTCCAAAACAAATTTTTTTTTTCAACAAAAACTTTTTTTTTCAACAAAATTTTTTTTTCCATATTTCAACAAAAAAATTTTTTTTTCCACAAACATTTTTTTTTTTCAACAAAATTTTGTTTCCTTATTTCAACGGGCGCCATTGGCGCATTACAACTTACTAGTAACTAATAATTAATCATCTCTCGTTACCGGAACTGTTGATCCAACCTCACTTTCGAAAAAGTAATGTCCAATGACCCCGCCGCACCATAAACCGCACCAAACAGTCACACGTTGAGGATGGAGAGGCTTCTCAACTATAACTTATGGGTCTTCAAGACTCTGGGCATTATTCTCAGTTGTTCTTGAGCGACGTACACGGGTGTTATTCTTCACATCACTAACTTGTACCAACAGCTCGAATTTGTCCAACAATTTCTGTATTGCGTTCCGACAAGGTGCTTCACGACGACCCAAAAATGCTTTAGTTTTGCGAACTGTCGTAAAAAAGATGCGATGAATTATGAAAATCTTTGTCTAGCCGTGAGAATAAGACTGCGTTAATCTGGTTTGACAGTTTGTCTAGAATTACCAATTACTTTGCATTTAAACCAAATGTAAGTGGTAATTTCAGTTTCATTTGTCGTAGCTGAAACTCACGGTCACCCTAATCTAATCCAACATTTACCCCACTGTGCCGAACAAATCTCTATGTCTGCGACTATCAACAAAAACCGGAAAAATCAATATTTTCATATTATTGGTAGGCTTGAAACCATTTGAATTTGTATTTTAGTTTTGAGCGTATTTCAACAAGAAACAAACTAAATAAAATACGTACGAAATTTAACTTATGAAACCATGTTCGGTCAATCTAACATACATATGTATATCTTGTAAGTGGATAAGAAAACTATCAGGCGGCAGTTTACATTGAATGGAGGACGGAAAAACTAGTGGAACAAGTGATAACATCAACTAGTGATGCTTTTGCTAATTATTTTTCTCTATCAGATACAGGCATGTCGCTCGTTTGTGTGAAGACAATCACAACTCAAAAAAACAGGTTTCGATAGTTTTTTTTTTTTTTTTGTAAAAAAATTAATCGATTGGGAGAAATGTTGAATTTTGCGTTATGATAGTTTTCCCGCATATGAGCGGTGCATTATCTATGCCGTCCACCTAGCAAGTGGTGTATCTGGTGGCTTACGTGCAAAATGCACGTCTTCAAAACCATCCATCCGGCATCTTGGCGGCTCTGGTTGCACGTAGTCATTGTGCCTTGGCAAGCATATTCAAGGAAGATGCTTAACAATATTTACAAAACCTTGAGAAGGTGAAAAGTTCTTGCTGCACCATTGATGGAGTTTGTAAACCTTCTTGTACTTTGTACTTTCCTGCAGATACTTCTGTCCGTCTGACCGCCCATCAGTGATGTTCCGCGTGCGCACTTAAGCTTCATGTCTGTTTTTTTTTTTGGTTTGTTTGTTTGTTCCATTCCCACTCATCCTTGGTCCTAAGTGTGCTGGGTAAGAACGAATTTCATGAAGTCTCAGTCAGGTTCGTTGTTGCCAAGCGATGTCCATTTAATTTATTGGCATTTATGTAATATCATACAGAGCACGCTTAAATAATTTATTGGCTGTACTGCGTACAAAGTATGCCGATTGTGTCATGTTAGTAAAAATAGTTTTTTGATATTATGTATTAAGCAAATGATGATCAAGGGGAAGGACTGGAATGGTTTAAATATGAATACCGTTTAAATTTGTAATGACGAACTCCACGATTTTTGTTTAATCGGCTGCCGGGATCTCCGCAAAAATCTACATTTCAAAATAAATACTGAATGAATTTGAGAAATCATAAAGGCCTGCCCTGAACAATTTCAACTTCATGTCTGGAATTTGTAAAGTCGTCTTGGACATGCCAAAGAAGACACTTTGTGTTTTTCATGTAAAAACAAAAATAATGTTCTTTAATGTAAATGTTACACATGTCAATTGGTGAAATTTGCCGTACTTTATTAATATTTTTTATGTAGATTTTCGTAAACTCTATGTATACAACTTCATAAAATGTCCTTCTAACATTTTGCGCAAAATGTCTTGTTTTGTAAAATATCTTCATAACAATGGCGCATTTTTAAAAATAAGTGAGAAGATTTCGATGAGCCCTTATATATAAAGGGTTTTCCAACAAGAGGTGTTATTTTAATTCATCCAGTATTTCGGTAGCTGTCACTTTTGAAGCTTTTATTCTTTGACATTTGACAAGTACACCATTACTAAAAATGGAACGATACACGCTTCCACAACGCATTGAAATTATTAAAATTCACTACAACCAGTGGAAAAGTTGCAGTCAGGTAAACCGACTTATGAATACCCTCACTCTCAGTAAAAGCATACAAGTCTCAAAAGTATCGGAAAGTCAAAAGTGGGCGTGACAACCCCCATTTGATGTAACATCTGATGAAATATCATATTAGCAACCTCAAAATACCGAATGTTATAGAAAAATATTGTATTAGAAGTTTTTACAAAATGTGCGAGATATAAAGCAGAGTTTTTTCTCGATTGTAGTTAAAACTTTACTTCGGAAAAATAATTATACGATGTGTAATAATGTCAGACACTATGGAACATTTGTATTGGAGGTACAAGAAGGGGAGTTGCCAGACTTCCAAGTTTTTGTCCAAAACATTGTCTAGCAATAGCGTCAATAAATACAGAATTTTGGCAAGATCGAGTTGGTCATATCTTAATATATATTTACCCTCGACACTGATTCACTGATACACTGATTTTTTTTTCAGCAAAAATTTTTTTTCCACAAATTTTTTTTTCCCAATTTTATTTTTTTTCGAAATTTTTTTTTTACAAAATAGTTTTCTCAAAATATTTTTTACAAAATTTTTAAAATTAAGTAACAAATACTTTCTCAAGCAAATTAACGGGCGCCATAGGCGCATTACAACTTACTAGTTGATAATATTACACGGTTTATAAGGTGCGGGATGGTACATTTGTATGGCAGGTACCAGAAGGGGAGTTGCCAGACTTCCAAGTTTTTGTCCAAAACTTTGTCTAGCAATAGCTTTACTAAATACAGAATTTGGGCAAGATCGCGTTGGTCATATTGATAATATTACACGGTTTATAAGGTGCGGGATGGTACATTTGTATGGCAGGTACCAGAAGGGGAGTTGCCAGACTTCCAAGTTTTTGTCCAAAACTTTGTCTAGCAATAGCTTTACTAAATACAGAATTTGGGCAAGATCGCGTTGGTCATATTGATAATATTTCACGGTTTATAAGGTGCGGGATGGTACATTTGTATGGGAGGTACCAGAAGGGGCGTGGCCAGTCTTCCAAGTTTTTGTTCAAAACTTTGTCTAACTATATCTTTACTAAATACAGAATTTGACCAAGATCGAACTAGGCGTATTGATATTATTACACGATTTCTAAAGTGGGCGAAATAGACGATTTGTATGGGAGGTACCCGAAGGGGTGTGGCCATATAGACCATATGCAATCCCATAAGCAGTTTTGGGAAAATATTAAGCCATGACAAATTCCAGAGTGATTGTTTAACTCTTTCGAAAGTTGTCGTGCGTACCAGCAGGACAGACGGACATGGCTCAAATGATTTACAAAGTCATGAATCGAATTTGGTTCAAAGACACCTGGGGTGTAATGTGAATATTTCTATGTGTTACACATTTGAGCCGTATCAAATGACATATACCCTCCTACCCGTAGGGTAAGGGTTCTATGGAATTCGTGAGGCTATCGACTACATAGGGCAGCCACTTTGCGATTTGGTTATGGACAATTTCATGAAAAGGATATGGTCCTGTAAGCGTGCTTGTGGTGGTCATTTGACTGATGTTGTTTTTCATTATTAACGGCATGCCTTCCTCTTTATTATGAAATAAACATCCGATCATTTATTTAAAAAACTTCCATTTATCTTTGAATACCAAAATAACACCCGAAAACCCTGTATAAACTTCTTCTTTGGCAAAAGAAAAAAAAACTGATTATGAAAACCGATCAACAGAAGGATGGACAGACTCATATCGATTCAAACTAGGAAAGTCTTCTCAAAATGCATTATTCAACCTTTCTCATACCAATTCAGGCTGGTATAGAAGTAAGGCGTTCTAGCACATCTTCATACAGAGCTACAGACAAGACATGCCTGCTGCATTACACATTGGTAAACAAGTTCTTCCTCCGCTCTCACTGACCTGCTATACACATTCTAATGTCACTTCGCTATGAAGGCATGCCAACAGCCCTGCATGCTGCGTTCAACATTTTAAATTATCACCGCTTAGGTTGACAATCAATCGCTTCCGATCTTGCTTCCATTGAAGGCTTTGTAAGTAGAAGGTCAGCGAAACAGTGACATCCATACGTCTTGTAGAACAAAGACTTGCAGAGGGAAAACGAATTCTGAAACAAATATGTTTTTTTCTTATGGTTATCAAATTTTATATTAAACTAGTTTTCATTTCCTTTTAAGTAAATCATATTTATTATAATAAAAAAAAACAATTGCTTCCGCTGAAGGCCTTCGATTTTCGGGCCCATCACCAAAACCAACACCTTCTGTGCCACCATCAAGGCCCTGGCAAGGTCTGATGACATGTCAACTATAAGGACAGGTCTTGCATTTGTTGATGTACGTCAGAAGCCTTTCTATAATGCTCACTACTAGAAGGGAACATGAAATGTCTATCAGATCTTTTCGACTGATAACACAGCAACAGTGGTTCTGCACATCAAGCACCACTATGACGGTTCGTTAGATAGTGTATCCAAAATGATGACGATTGCCTAAAGGATTTTTTTTCCAGACGTATCCGTTTTCGGTGGATGCCGAAACTCAAGAACGGCTGTGCCGACTTAGCTGAAATAAATTTTGAAAAACAAAGAATTACCATTCCTTTCACCTATTCCTATACTCTTTCTCTGTACTATTAACAGTTTGGCAGATATAAATGAAGTTATGAAAATTTTTTGGTTTTTAAAAATCATTGAAAATCCACAACGGAAAAATGTGTCAAGCCTTATTAAACCTACAGAACTGATAAACAAAATGAGACATGCATCATGACAATCGATAAACGCCTCCCCCTTTTATTTACAATTAAGGACATCGAAGCTATACTCGATGTTTTGCGCCCTGTTTTTCAAGATCGCATTATCAGCCGCAGAGCTGATGTCGTAAGGCTACTGCATGGCCAGCCGAAGCAGCCATTGGAATGAAATTATTTTCCATTATTAACCGGAAGGATTGTACTTTCAAATAAAAAAAGAAATTTTTAAGGCGCCCCGGTAGTCGAGTTGGTAGCGTGCTTGTCTATCAGCGTGGGGGTTGTGGGTTCGATTCCCACCAGAGGCTTTGGTCTGTCGCTGCAAAATTTTAGCCAAATGGTCTGTGTCACCCGGTTTACCCTTGGACCCAAAATTAGAATATAAATTTACTTTGTATTGTAATTAATAAATAAATAAATAAAAAAGAAATTTGAGAAAATATCCAGTAGTTTTTTTTTATAGAATTTTCAAAAAAAAAGTCATTTAGCGGACCCTGTCTTTCTCCTCTACGTTTGATTAACTAAGTCACTGAATTATGTTGTAATCCGTGCGAGTCATTGTTATTTTTTTGTGCATTGACTTAAAGTAGTTCGAGTAATTTCAGTACCTGAAATTAAATTGCTAAATTTCTCATGAAAGTAAATCCATAATGTATATATGTAGACAATATTGTCGGTAAACATATTCAGAAATTGTTTGTTCTTAGATCTCATCTGGCGATGTCTATATTGTCAATTCTATATGTTTGTTTCCTAATGTTTTTTTTTGTGTGTGTGTTTAATTTAAACTACACCCAAAAATAGAATGAATTTCCGGACAAATATTCCAAACGGTAAGGTCTCACGCATGCAAGTCAACAAACAGTGGCACTGTGGTTTTAAATGGTCAATTTGATTATCATTTGGCGTGGAGCAAATTTAATACGATGTAATGATTTCCAGCCTCAATTTTAATACATCGCCCACGTTTCTTAAAGGCTACGATACTGAAGTCCAGTAGTAGAAACTTTTTTGAAAGAACGTTGTATTGACAAAACCATAAACTACACATAAGTTATCTCTGGCATTTGGCCAAAATGTCAGTATTTTACCCAGACTCACAGTAAAGTTCATGGCTGATTGCAGGGAACAATTATCCGTGTTCTCTGTCGTTGAAATATTTAATAAACTATATATTCTTATCTGATGGGTAGTACAACTTTGGCTGTCCAAAAACTTGCACTAAGTGTGGGTATATTTCAAAAAATAACTTGACGTAGCTTGTGTGCCAAATTTTGTGTATTCAGGAAACATAGAAAAATCCATATAACTCGGCCTTTCACCAATACCAGGGAAATTACGCGTTAATTGTGAAAAGATTTTCAATTAGAGTCGACCAGGGTGGCATTCAAATATATGTACATAATTCGCATTATATGTGCCCCACTGTGCAGCTCATGAGATGTCAATAGGCCGTCCTGAACCACGAACAAGTGATGGACAAATAAACAGTTTGTGTATTCAGTTTCTTTAGTTTGGAACTGCTGATGCGTGAGAAAATTACGTAATTTCAATTTCAATTAAATGTTTAAAACAATTTGACCACAAACAAGTTGGTATTTAGTTGGCTTTCTTAATGGTGTCGGTTTTATTTACCAGCTTTAAATTAAAAAAAAACACTTGGACGGATGCAGCAATCTTCAAATTGGGATTCTTTAAAATGTTTTGTAAACGTTTCTACGTACAGAGGGACTTTATTTCTAGAATCCGAAAGACTTATTTGAAAGACTATAAATATTATAATGCTCACCCAGCCAGTGAATCAAAATGTCATTACTTTTTATCAGAATCTGTTTGAAGTTTCTAAAGCTCCCAAATTTTCAATGAGATTTTTTTGGGGAAATTCTTTACACGTTCAAAATGCAAGAAAAAAATCAAATAAAAAATTGCATGCCCCCAACGAAAGTCCCCAAAAAATGCTCATACAAAATGTGGGAATTTTTCATTATAAACAAAAGAACCCCAAAATTGGATAGTGAAAAATTACCAAATTTTTTTATTTTTGTAGAATTTTTCGTTTTTTTTTTTTGGGATATTTTGATAACATAGTGCCATGCAACATCAATGTCTTAGATGCAACATCTGGTCCCGAAGCAATTCAAATAGGAGGTGTTTCCAAATTTCCCAAATAAAATATTTTCTGTTAAAAATACATTTTCTGTTAAAAATAAATTTTTTGTTAAAAATAATTTTTTTGTTAAAAATAAATTTTTTGTTAAAAATAAATTTTTTGTTAAAAATAATTTTTTTGTTAAAAATACATTTTTTGTTAAAAATACATTTTTTGTTAAAAATACACTTTTTTTGTGGATTAACACTCAGGGGATGCCCCCAATGAATGCAATGCACTATGTTAGCGATAGGAAAGAAGGGTATTGGAGGGGTGAAAGAGGGAGTAGTGTTTGTTGACGTTGGTCTTGAATTTGAGAATGTCATAACAGGCAGGAAAAACACTTGCTGGAAGATTATTCCACATGCGAACAGTCCGGCTGACGAACGAATTTTCTCTATAGTGTGTCGTCCGGTCAACCGGCCATACCGGTCAACCGGCCATGTTCAGGGTATTTAGGAAAAAAACCAAGTACTTTTCAGGCTTTGTGGACCATTTCACACCAACCCTCCCGCACACTGAATACTGCCAATGCCATGTTGTACATTGTACATGACGGAGGGTATTTAAGATTCGGCTAGGCCGATCTTAGTCCGGTGTTAAAGGTAAATAAAGGACAGCTTTAATTACACTAGTAACGCGTTTCATGCAAGTAGACAGCTTTAATTGTATTTTAAACACCACATTCAATATATTTGCTCTGGATGAAGTAAAAAAAAACTAGGAAAATAATACTTCCAGAGAATTTGTTATTTAGGCGACGGAGCTGTTGGGTGGGGTAGGAAGACCAGAAGCAGAAGCGGGAGTAGGAGTGAAAGTAGGATTGGGATTGTGTTGACCACCATTCAGACAGGCATCCAACTCGGCATAGAGCGATGTGGTTTCCTGAACATAGGCATCCGAGCATATATCAATACATGTCTGTCTATCGTATGCGATGCTCTGATATTTCTGGGTAATATATTGCATTTTATTCTTGGAAACGGTCTGAATATCGTACGATGTTGCTGTGGCCTCACCAGCCTGTAAAAGAAAAAAAATCCCCAGTCATACACTTGAAGTCAACCAACGGCTGGAAGTACACAAAACTTACCGCTCCATTGTAACACTCAAACAAGTCGAACGACAGGATTTGGTTAGAACAAGCTTCGAAGTCACTGCAAATTCCATCGGCGGCATACTTTATGTTGGCACGATCTGCCACCACTTCAGCTTCAATGGCTAATGTGGCATTGTCAGCCGTTTGGACACACTTGCTGTACTGCAACTCATAGGCGTTGGTGGCCTCGTTGATTTTGGGCAAATAGATGGAGAAACATTCGACATTGCGCTGTGGATGTTGTTCCAGGGACCGACCCGATTTCATAATAACATTGGCCAGATTTTGTTCGACCATTGGTTTGGCATCGTGACCGAATGTCCGCGAGGCGGCAACGACAACAAAGAAGGCTATTAACAGCGTTTTTGACATTTCGTTTGGTGGATGTTTCTGCTGTCGGTCAATTAACTGAATACTGGTATATGCGTCCCAGGTGTGTTTGATTTTATATGAAAAATACTGTTTGATAAGTGAGAGAGATTAGAATTTCTGTGCAAAAATAAAAGAACCGATAATGGTTAGGCTAACTCCTTATCATGGCGTTCGTTGAGAACATTAATTTAATTTGACGAATTGGTTTTTGGTGGCGGCAGCTTTTTCCTCACGTGTAAACGTTACGATGTTGAAGTGGTTTGGAGTCAATGGTGCATACAACAGTAATACCGGATGGCTTCAGAAATTCGAATATGTTTACATAAATTCAAATAGTACATTTGTATCCCAGGCTTTAAATAACAATTGCATTTGATTGATGTCCGCACTCGGTGACTCGGTGTGTGGCTTCTTATCAAGTGGTTATTTATTACTTCCTGGAGTTTTTGGAGTGGAAATTGCTTTATTTTATAAACTTTGTATTTGTAATAATTACAAATCGGGACAGGACACTTTGGGGGATCCAGCGACAGTTCGACTATTGGCGATTTGTCGTTGCAATTACGCCCTAAAAGACATCATCTTGCTGAACACACTGAGTTTAAAAAGGAAAAATAACTTTCAGTAAAGTTCTCCATTGGTCCTAAAACAAAGATCGTTGTCTTCCAAAAATGAAGGCCCGATAATACAGCTTGATAAAACTAGACATTCCACTGTGTATGTGCTCAGACATATAAAGGGTTATCCACTTTGCTTTTATAAACTATTTTTTTTTTCATGATATTTCTTTTTTATTATAAAGTTTGAACGTTGACATTACGTGTGAAACACTGTGTTGCAAGCATTGATTCTTTTGAGTAAATTTTGGAGCACTTTTTGGCACATGTTGGGCGATATATCAGCCATAACATGACGAATGTTGGTTCTTAAGTGCTCAAGAGTTAAAGGTTTATCTGCATAAACTCGGTCTTTCGCTTAGCCCCACAAAAAAAGTCTAATGGTGTCAAATCGCATGATCTTGGTGGGCAGTTGATGTCGCCACGACGGGAAATTACGCGGGCAGAAAATGTCTCTTGCAATAAAGCCATATTCGCTCGAGTTGTGTGGCATGTGGCACCGTCTTGTTGAAACCACATATTCTCCAAGTGGTATTCTTCAATAGCAGGCAAAAAAAGAGCGCACCAAACAGTGACTTTTTGTGGATGTAATGGCCTCTCTTGAAATTTCTCCGAAAGTTCTGCGATTTTTCCGAATTCAAGCGGTACAAAAAAACTAGATACTTGACTAGCAGTAGTTTTACCCGTACATTGATGAATGGTGAGAATTTAAAAATAACAATGGTTCCTTTATCCTTATATCGGATGTTTTTTTTTGTAATTAAAAATAAAAATGAAAAACTTTGATTCTTCTTGTGGATTATTTTTATTTGGTCTTTTAATTTTTTTTACATCAAGTCGAGAATATGATGCCATGTAAATGGCCGCCGCCACAGTTGATTGTCACATTAGGGGCCAATCGCAAAATTTATACCATTTTCTGAAAGGAGGATTACTTTTGCGCCACCTTTTACGTATCTTTTTAATGGATCATAAGAACAGTTCACACAACAGGCAATGAATGGTGAATTATGCCGCAAGGAGCAGAACACAATACAGATGTCAATTATTGGAAGAACGTACTTAAAAGAGGTCTTGCTTTCCGGGGTAATAATGAAATATTGGATTCTCAAAGTAACTGGAACCAATTGGGATGCTTGAAACTAATTGGTGATTTTGATCACATTCATAATACAGATGTCACTTATTGGACGAACGTACTTAAAAGAATTGTAGTCAAATTTTTGGCTTCCAATGAACATCAAAATACTGTTTTATTTGTGTGCATTCTATACAAGATGTCTCCCATGTTGACCAACTCACATTGATCGTAACACGCTACTAAAAAATTGTCATGTTAACAAATTGGCATCAAACATATAAAGAGTTTTCCAACAAGAGGTGTTATTTTGAATCACCCGGTATTTCGGTAGCTGTCTCTTTTGAAGCTTTTATGCTTTCATAAGTGACAAGTAGAAACTACGCCATTACTAAAAATGCAACGATACACGCTTCAACAACGGATTGAAATTATTAAAATTCACTACAAAAATTGGGAAAATCTTGCAGTCACAGTTCACAAAACTTAAGCATTTTTGGGTAAGCACAATACAGAAATTGGTGGACAAATTCGCGCTGTCGGGACAAGTTGGTGATGTGAAGAATAAAACCGGTGCACATCGCTCAAGAACAAATGAGAAAACTCAGGTTTGTCCGTTTCTCGTCGTTCTTTGGAATTGGGCATTCCACAAAACGTCATTACACCGTATTTTACATAAAGACTTGGCTCTTAAGGCTTATAAAGTTTAGTAAACACAAGAACTCAAGCCGACCGATCATCAACAACGTCGTGTCTTTGCTGATTGGGTCCTTCAAATGCATGAAAATAATCCGGAATTGCATCGAAACATTTTTTGGTGATTTTGTATGGTCGGTGTTGGATGATATTTATTTGGACAACGTATACTTTCAACAAGACGGCGCTACGTGTCACACAAACACCCAAACCATTGCTCTTTTAGGGGAAAAGTTTCCGGACCGTGTTATCTCCCGAAGAGGTGATCACAATTGGCCACCGAGATCTTGTGATTTAACACCTTGCGACTTCTTCCTATTGTATTTGTAAATATATATATTTCTAAATATATTGTATTTGTATGGAATCAACGTCTTTTTTCCGTTAATATCAAGGACAAATAGATGAAAGCCTGGTTTTTACTTTAATAGAAACTGTTTCGGCGTTAAAAGTTTTTTCTTCAATGTTCCGAATGTAGTTGAGTCATTTTGATGCATGTTCGATAATTACGCCACACTTCCGTCTTGACCTATTGGAATAGTAACACTAACAAAAACCCCCTTTAATTCGCTTCTACTCATAAATATTTGCATTGTTTTTTTTTACAATAAGCTATAGTAAAGCACCGTTTAGTATTTCTAACGAAATGATAAGGTTGTGTTCTTTTTATTCATAAACAGAAATAATTGCGGACTGTCGAAAGTTGTTTGATATGACATTAGTGCAATTAAGCCGTTTACTTATTTTTCTTGATATATTTATGAAGATAAATTGTCGTGCTAAGCCGAGTGAATATGTTCCAATGTTATGTGAAGAATACGATTTGCCATTAATACGATCGTATTGGAACAAAACAATGTTCCGAGAACGATGATAAGAAGAGACGTAATTATTATAAATAGAATAGAAAATGATAAAAATTATTTAGAGGCATTTCCCGGTTGCAATACAAATTGTTAATGAACAGACCCCTTTGGTTTTAGGAAAACCTAGTCACATAATGGCATTCTGCAAGATGTCTCTTTTCGGAGTATCAAATGCGGCTTAATAATCGAGTAAGGTTATGTAGTTGCAAGCCAAAAGTCGACTTTTCAAACTTTCGTCTTTTCCAAAAAGTTATACAGTCGATTTTTATTTTTTTTTTTTTTTTGGGTTTGCAAGTCGATTTAATTGTAGTTATGGGCAAAACACAATACAATTTTAAGTTTAAGACTTAACAAAGTAGTTAAAATTCTCGATCATATCCCGAAGAAACCAGAAACCTATGCCATGTTTGGTTTCATAAACGTATAAATATGTTCGTAGCGGCCCAGTTTCTCTCTCTCTCCATTTTTGAACAAATATCAAAAGAAATCTATATTACGATTCATGTGCAAAGTCCTTGTATTTCATTAATTGTTGGAGTGAATATTTCTAAATGAATTTTCCCCCAAAAACAAAATATTCACATTTTAGTGCGGTAGTTGGAAGTGACGAAAATGGATCGCTTAACTATCACACAACGCGTAAAAATTATTAAAACCTACTACAAAAATTGGGATTCTGGCACAGCCACATATCGTGCTTTAAGAGGAGATTATGGTTTATGGTTATGAACTACATTTCTCACTCGGTGGGTATGTTAAAAAACAAAATTGTCGTATTTGGGGTTGTGAGAATCCTCAAGTGATTGAAGAGAGGCCACTGACATCCACTGTTTGGTGCGCTCTTTGGTCCGAAGGTGTGATTGGACTTTGCTTCTTCGAAAACGACGAGGGAACGACAGTCACCGTAAATTCGGAGCGTTAGGGTCGTATGATAACCGACTTTGTTTTGCCTGCTATTGAAGAATACGACTTGGAGAATATGTGGTCTCAACAAGACGGTGCCGCACAACTCGAGCGAATATGGCTTTATTGCAAGAGACATTTCCTGGCCGCGTAATTTCTCGTCGTGGCAACATCAACTGGCCACCAAGATCATGCGATTTGACATCATTAGGGCTACGCGAAAGACCGTGTTTATGCCGTTAAACCTTTAACTCTTGAACACTAAAGAACCAACATTCGTCAAGTTATGGCTGAGATATCGCCCGATATGTGCCAAAAAGTGCTGCAAAATTACCTTCAAAGAATCAATGATTGCCACACTTCGCGTGGTGGTCATTTAAATGATGTAGTGTTTGAACGTTCAAACTTTATAATAAAAAATAAATATCATGATAAAAAATATTTTATATGTGTTTTATTTACGTTTTCATTTAAAAAGCAAAATGGATAACCCTTTACTTAGAAAGAGGGGTGTTTTAGTCGCTAATGGGGAACCATTTCTCCTTTGGACCGATTCGTGATCCTTTTCAATATGACTATAACACACATGTCTCTATATTAGGTTCAGCTAATTATAAGGTTTTTTTATGTGTATCAAATTGAATAAATCAGCTGAAAACCGTTTCTTTTATTTTATTTTATAGTATTTTACTTTTAAATGCTTTTGAAAAAAAAAAATTTCAGGAACACATAATAAATAAATGCAATGCACTGTGTTAGCGAAGATTATTGGAAGGGTGAAAGAGGGAGTAGTGTTTGTTGACTTTGGCCTTAAATTTGAAAAAAAAAAATAGCTGGAAGATTATTCCACATATTTTCTTTATAGTTCGTCGTCTGGTCAACCGGTCAGTTGACAATGAACCGATGAGAGACCCTGGATTGCCGCGTATTCCGGAAAATGTTTACTCAGAAATTGTGTTGCTATTATTCAATGCGTAAATTATATTTAATTATTTTTAATACATAATAACAAATTCATTCATGTTCTATAAATTCGCCAGACTTTGTGATAAGAGTTCCTGACGATATTGACATTAACAGCGATTGATTCCAATCAACCCATTATAATCGAAAAATAGAATTTATAATCATAGAATTGAATATCATAATTCCAAGAATTTATAGAAAGCTAAATGAAAATAAAGAAATCATTGCAAATAACTCATTATTCAGGGAAATTTTGTTGTAGGAACCAAATCCAATTAAATATAGCTGCGATGCGATGTGATAAAAAGTCGTTAACTGTCCCGCACAAATTGCGTAGGTCTGACTAATAACAGAGACAATTATGGCGCATTTGCATTAGTCCAAATAAAAAAAGACTCTAAATTAATTAACGAACTGTGTAATGTTAAATTCATAATGTGTCATATCTCCAATAAATCCAAAATATTAATTGTCTTTTTTCGATCTCAATAAGATCCAATTTACACCCAGGCCGGCAAGACGTTCGGCGAAGGGGTTAGAAAAGCCAGAAGGGGGTAGAGAAGTCACTGTTTGGTGAGAGAATCATTGGTCCATATTTCTTCAAAAATGAAGCCGGCCATAATGTTACAGTCAATTGGGAACGCTATGGAGCCATAATTAATGAATTTTTCGTGCCAAAATTGGAAACAATTAATTTATTAAAGGGAACTTTTGTGGAGCGCATTATCTAATGTCGTGGGCCTGTGGCATGGCCCCCAATATCTTTATAATAAAGATGAATTATTGGCCATAACATTAAATTGTATGCGTTTTATTTCTTCTTGAAAACCACACGTCCAAAAACAAAAACACCCTTTACTAAAGAAGAAACAGGCATCTACAAAAGTCACCTACACGCATTACAAAGGGGTTTTAAATTGAAATGTCAATTAAATTGGGACTAATTGTTTTAGAAAAGTTTTATAAACTTTTCGAACGTTTTCCCCCAAAATGAAGAGATTAGCGTGTACGAACACAGTGACACGTGATTTTTCTATATTAAGAATATTTTATAAACCTGGATCTATTCAAACGTATTCGTATAATTGTCTAAATGAGTGATCGTTTAATTACCTCATCTCAGGTAAAAAGCTTAAGATTATCAACGCGATAATAAAGCGTGGTTTATTATATCAGAGAGTTAATTTAGGTTCCTATCCTGGCAAAAACATTGCGTGCTTACAGAGTTCAACTGCCCTCTGGATGACTGCCCACGAATCAAACGGATTTCCACCGAGATTAATCTCCTCGAATATGGGTAGAACGTCATGGCTCAATTAGAGTTGAGCTTCGGGAATTTCCCGAAGGGAATTCTCCAGAAATTTTCTGGATTTTTCCATCTCGAGAATTGAAATTTGTAACATTTCGGGAAATCCCGTATCTCGAGAATTGAAATTTTCGTTATTTCGGGAATCCCGAATCTCGAGAATTGGGATTTTTTCGTGAAATACCCAACTCTAGGCTCAATGCCTACGAAAAGTAATCATTGATTTCGAGTACAACTCACTGATTTGAGAGAAGTTTGTTTCGCCAGCTTCTTCAACAAATGTTAAGGGAACTACCGAAAAATCAGTGAAATAAACATATTAACGACAAAAAACCTTTAAAAAAAAACACATATAATCCCGTAAAATTTCCCCATTACATTTGAATGGGATTTTTTTCAATACCGGTCGACATTTCTATAATCTGCTACAAATTTATGATTGTGAATGTTAATGTCTAAAAATTCCACTGATATAACTAATAACTAAATAGTAAATAGCAAACTAATTGATCAGACAACAAGTACGCACTGGAGCAGACAAGCTAACTTCGTTGAGAGGGCTACCGAGCAGTAGCCAGAAAGTTTATGAATGGAATCATATGGTTAGTGCTCGATCGGGCTCCAAAACCAAATGTATACGTTCAATAAAGTCCCCAGCAGTTATCTATACAAATTGATGGAAGATTTGTAGGAACCAGCTAAAAAAAGATTTAGTCGGCTAAACCGACTTAAATATACCCGCTGATGGAGATTTTTAAATGAAATACCGGTCATCTTTCCTCGAGAAAAGATGTCAGGAAGCTCTTTTGTGTCAGGAAGCAGAATCGCTGTGAACAATTAATTGTAATTAATTCGAATTGCATTGGAAATAAATAACAATTCATTTTTCATTCTTCTAATTCATTTGAATTAATTCGAAATCAATTCAATTCAAAGGAATTTCATTGAATACAATTCTAAGGAATTTCATTTAATTCTAAGGAATTCCGTTCAATTCAAATGTAATGAATTTCATTCAGTTCAATTGTAAGGAATTTCATTTAACTCCATTCTAAGGAATTTCATTTAATTCAATTCTAAGGAATTTCATTCAATTCTAAGGAATTTCATTCACTTCTAAGGAATTCCATTCAATTCAATTCTAAGGAATTTCATTCAGTTCAATTGTAAGGAATTTCGGTCAACTCCATTCTAAGGAATTTCATTCAATTGAATTTTAAGGAATTTCATTCAGTCCAATTCTAAGGAATTTCATTCTGTTCAATTCTAAGGAATTTCATTCAATTCTAAGGAATTTCATTCAATTCTAAGGAATTCCATTCAATTCTAAGGAATTTCATTCAATTCAATTCTAAGGAATTTCATTCAGTTCAATTGTAAGGAATTGCATTCAACTCCATTCTAAGGAATTTTATTTAATTGCATTCTAAGGAATTCCATTCAATTCAAATATAATAAATTTCATTCATATCAATTGTAAGGAATGGCACTCCATTCTAAGGAATTTCATTCAATTCAATTCTAAGGAATTTCATTCAGTTCAATTGTAAGGAATTGCATTCAACTCCATTCTAAGGAATTTCATTTAATTCAATTCTAAGGAATTTCATTCAGTTCAATTGTAAGGAATTGCATTCAACTCCATTCTAAGGAATTCCATTGAATTCAAATCTAACGAATTTCATTCAATTCAATTCTAAGACATTTCATTTCATTCAATTCAATTACATTTTTTTTTTGGGAAATAAATTTAAAAAAAAAATTACATTTCAAACAGAACGTTTCATTTACTGCTATGTGGACTAGTCTTATATTCGAATAGTTGAAAAAAAAACATTCAAGGATTCTTGAAGAGATGCTAGAAATACTTCTCCTTATCTGGCATTATAAATATTGACTTTCATATAGAGGCAGGGGCTTCGAAGATATCATTGCAGCACCTCGACCACGTACAGAAGAAAGCGGCGATGACGTTAAGGGATGTGCAACTCTTATTGTCTTAATTCGACATCACCCGAACGTGGGTTGTATATCGCTGATCTATAGATACTTTAAAGACATCGCTTTTTAGGATCTCGGTCGTCTGAGCACATTCAACCGGTATACGAGGCTCTCCAGGGACTCGCATCCGTTCATCGTCGAATGGCCGATTGATCACAAGACACGGTATAATCTTCCAGCAAATATGTTTACTGCCAGCTGTAACATTCTCAAATTCAACATAAATGTCAACAAACATCACTCCATTTATCCCTCCGTTCAATATATTGCATTTATTTATATGGGGACATCCCCTGAGTGTTAGTCATATTAAAGAAATTGTTTATGCTATAAATTCTGTCCAAATCCTGTGTATTATAATATACACCCATCCGGAGAGCGGAGAGTATACTCATGTTGTCGCTACACACGTTTCCCCAAAAACAAGCGCAAATTTTAAATTAAGCACAATTTTTTGCGATAACATGACTTATTTCGTTATTTGACGAACTTCTTTAACTGTTTTCTTATCATTATTTTGTGGTCGTTCGTATACAAAGATTAAACTACCAATCGAAACAGATAGATAACATCATGATTTCCCACATAAGTATAAAGTCGACTGTCGAAAGACCATACGAATCATAACTACTGCACCGTCGACACCAACCATCGACCGAAAGAACAAAAAAAATGGCCCAAAGAGTTTTGTTTGCTTTCGTAGCGATAGCTGCCGCTTCCCAGGCGTTGAGCCATGACGTTCTACCCATATTCGAACAGAATAATCTGGCCAATACAATTTTGAAATCGGGTCGTGCCATGGGCGATAATCCAGAGCGCAGTGTAAACTGTTTCCTGATCTATTTGCCGCAATTGAACGCTGCAACGGAAGAATATGAGAAACAGTACAACAGTTGCATCGACATATCCGCCAACTCCCAGGCACGCATTGAAAAGGAAGTGGCCCAGGATCGCCAGAATGTCAATGAATTTGCTAATGCCATCTGCCAGGGATACTCAAATTGCTCGCAAATAACTTCATCGGCCGACTACTTCGACTGTTACAACAAGGCGGTAAGTACACAAGTGCAAAACATGGTTGAAAATTATTAATTTGTTTGTTCTCCTCAAGGCCGGCGAGACAATTACAACAGCCTATAACATTCAAACCATTTCGAAAGATAAGATGCAATACATCTCATTCCGTACCCAAATGATCAAATTCGATCAGGACACTTGCACCGAAAAGTGTAAGGGTGAATATGTCGAGGAAACTGCCAAACTTTATGCTGCATTGGATGAATGTTTAGAAACCGGCGAAATTGTACCTAACCCCACAACACCAGTCGCTTATAAAACCACATGGGACTAATCATTACATTATTTAATAGATGTTTTTTTGAAAATGAATATATGTATTGGAATTATAATAAAATTCAATAGAACCCTAAACTCGCCTATGTCTAATCCGATGTGAATCGTATTCTCTTCCCGAAAGATCTCTGTTGAGCGACCATCAATCATCCACATCCACGGTATGAAAACATTGAATTACTTTGATTTTTGTTAACCGATTGACTTGAGTTGACACTTTAGTTAAAACGTTAACTCTGTAAAAAGTTTCCCCTGAATCCCTTCACAGTCATGCAGTACATTGAAAATAGTCGCTTAGTTGTGTTTACTTAATGTACATATCGTGGACCATATATTCATATATCTGACCGCAAATGCGTGAAAAAGGTCTGATGATGTCACACTGAAAAGTCAATAATGAAGTTTCTGCAACGAAAATTCTCTGTACATGTGATTAAAAAAAGGTGACATTGACTGCACACCCTGATTTCCGGTGAGCTGAGCCACCGCACTACTTTTTACCCGGTTATTTAAAAGGGAAAGTAGTAAAATGGGTGACAGCGTGTCCTAGAGCAGGGCTTCCCAACTCACTGAGGCTTACGCCCACCAAACAAAATAAAATATTGTTTATACAAATTTATTTTTATCGTTTAAAGGAACTTTGTAACAAAAACACACTGTGGTAGTCGTTCTTCATCCATGATTACAAAGAAGAATTGAAATTTTATTGATGTAAATTTTATTAAAACGACTTCATGGAATTCACAACATACAAACTCAAATTAAAAACTTTTAAAACAAACAACAGGTGATCGACAATAATCTTGAGCAGGGATGGGAAAGCTGTACAAAACCATAAAAGTAGGGAAACAAAAACATATTTCAACATGTTGATTATAAATAACTTACATGTCTTCGTAAAATATATAAAGAGGAGAATTGAACATTTGCATTCGTTAGGAAATTTCCGTTCTGCCAATTAGTAAACAACTTGTATCCCAAAGAACTGAGTTTCAATATTTACCAAATCATTAAAAGAAATGCATGTTTGTACCCGAGGATATATTTCCTTTCCTAAAACGTATGCTCAAATTGTAGCTCGAATATTTTTCTTTTGTATTGAAATGCCTTTTATTGACCAACTTGAGCTTTATTTAAATAAAATCAATTTTTTTGATAATCCAACATGTGCCACCTGCAACCCTTTTCCAAAAAATCTGCAAACATTCTCAAAAATACTTCCTACTCTAAGCTTTCAAAACCAGGTTGAGCAATTACATTGGATACCTTTTTGATATTGATATTGTGAAAATATTCGATTATTTTTTTCAATAGGGCATTCCACAAACGTCATTACACCGTATTTTGCATAAAGACTTGGGTCATAAGGCTTATAAAGTTCAGTTAACACAATAACACAAGCCGGCCGATCATCAACAACGTCGCGTCTTTGCTGATTCGGTCCTTGAAATGCATGAGATTGATCCGGAATTCCATCGAAAAATCATCTTGACTGATGAGGCCTGATGAAGCCTCTCCATCATCCAAGTTATTACAAATAGTCAATATATGAATTTCTCTTGTAATTGACTTAAACAGAAACAGACATTTGTAAACAAATCGTGGACCATTGGGATTTATCATCTTTTCATGTTTGTCCTACGTAATATCGAAACAAAATCTGAACCAATATCGTCCAGTTTTAACAGAATATGAATCTCATAATCAAAATAAGTGATATCGTGAGATATATTTTTATGGGGCTATAGCAAAGAGTTTACCGAAATATTCCAATTCCATTGGAAATGAAACAATTTGAAGTTTCACTGAAATCGGTTTGTATTCACACTTAAGATCTGTAAATCGATTGTGAAGTCTGAGTTTCTCAGTCTAACAAATGTGAAGTCAACCATTCTTTCTTGTAGCGCTAATTCCGATAATTCCTTCATAAGCAGCAGTCGACATGGAAATCTGGTTCAATAAGCACAGTAAATGGGGAGTCATTCATTATTTCGTTGTATAGCAATCCGGAAAGTCGTATAGTCTGCACGACCTGCGAGCAGCGGTCAAGCTCACAAACATTTGGGGTCTTACATAATCTTTAACATGACTGCCTGGAAGGTTTCCAGAGTTTTGTATTCAATCATGGCCATATTAAGAGCTAAGGTCGGGGCTTTTAATTACAAAATGGAAATAAATTCAAATTCAAAATATATGTAAAGGTGAGAAAGCTTTCATTTGGACATAGAAATGGACTTTATAAAGGTACATCAAAGGTCAAATGAATGTCGACGGACACTAGTTAATATCTGAATCTTTTTGATCGTCCTTGTTTTTTTAAGTTTGGATTTAGTTCTCCATACCCTATGTAACGGATAACTGCAATAATTTCTATTACCTAGAGAAAATCTCTTTTGTGGATCACAGTGGAGATCGACCTGCTAAATCCTCATTGAACACACCAGCGATAGTTAGATGCAAATGATTTATTTTCGATTTAAACAACATTCGATTTCAACTGCCTGTGCCTTTTAAGACTCTGAGAAAAGGGATCGTTGCTATTTTAAATACGACCACCATGATCCGCCATCAAATGATCCCGATAACATGATTAGAATGTTCTATGTGATGAGCCGCTTGGATTCAAATCTAATCACCGGTCCCCTGTACACAAACTTTTCGTTTTCCATCATCATATCTAATAAATAATGTCCTCTAGTCGGACTGTGGATTCATTTGATGTGATTTTCAATTCCGTTCTTTATCCAGCGATGCTTTAGGGCTTTCCATTCCAGTTGTTCTACCTTTTGAGGTAACGGGCATTTGTTCAAACTGAAAGGATCTCGGCTTAATGTCCATTGAAAGCTGAGAATTTCTCAATTCGGCGCTGATACATTTTTCAAATTCATCTTGCGTTTTTACAAAATTCTGATCGGCGGATTCTTCCATATCTGTTGGCTGGTAATCTTGAACAGGTCCGATGCCGGTCATTTCATCTTCTTCATTTTCGATAATTCCATTATTCAATGCATTATTTTGGGGGAACATGGACAAAGCTTCTTGTAACACTTCATCCCACTGGAAATAAATGAGCTTGCGTTTGATATAGTAAATATTATATTCGCAATATATTCACAACTTACAAAACGAAATATACCCAAAGCGATGAAATATACCATGAAGAGTATTAAAGAAAATTTTACAATTTCGTGGAATGCTTTCAGAATATTGATAACCAACAAAACCATCAATGATCTACAAATATTGTTGATCATTATTACGAAATCCTCCAAGCAAGACATTTCAATTGTTCCATAATTTCGAAACGGGCCAGACGAAAAATTTTGTATGATTTTTTGTACGAATAGAATTTTTTTTAAATAAAATAAACAATTTTTAAAACAGAAATGCCACACACAATTTCATTACATGCATATGTTGTATAAATGCGGAGCTACTTTATATTCTTCAGAACACAGGTTTAAGTTTACTATATCCATAATTTCGAAACGGGCCAGACGAAAAATTTTGTATGATTTTTTGTACGAATAGAATTTTTTTTAAATAAAATAAACAATTTTTAAAACAGAAATGCCACACACAATTTCATTACATGCATATGTTGTATAAATGCGGAGCTACTTTATATTCTTCAGAACACAGGTTTAAGTTTACTATATCTACACCAAGGCACATTCACAAGGTAGAAGCAATACTACAAAAACAATAAAAAAGCAACAACCACATTCAATTTTGTTTTTGTATGGGGTATCAGAAATGTCAATGCCAGCTGATCGAAATGTACACAAAATGTGATATGTAATAGGTTTGTTCGGATACTTTAGCAGCACCTTGAATGGTCGCCACTATATCATTGAATAACTGAGCTTTTGACCCCAAAGAACAATTGTTGCAACAATTAAAACGTATTGACCTTAGCTTTTGTTTTAGTTTAATTTGTTTATTATTCAAAATTATATAGTTGTATTGTAGTATTATATACATACAATATAAGGAACTAGTTGTTTTATAACGCAAGAAAAAAATTTTTGGCTCGAATTTAAGTTAAATAAATAAAAAGAAAAATATTCATAAATTAATTTTTACATATTTTTTTTCAGGTATTTCAAGGTCTGCATCAGAAACTGTGTCAAAACAAATTTCATTTATGTCATTGCTAGGTGTGACCCAATCGTGGCATCGCTTGTAACAAAGTCGGTACCATATTCGTTTGGGGTGAGCCAATCGGTGGTATCAATACCAACATTTCCAGTGCCGCGTAAATGCTCCGTGTTTCTAGCTGAAAATCATAATATAATACTTTAAAATTTATTATTTTAGAACTTTTCATAAGAACGTACCCAAGATGTACTTTCTTAGCCTATATTTAAATTCTTTCGGCGATGGATGGTCGTGTAAACCACCTTTGCTTCGCAAAGCACCAAACAACAGCTCTACCACATCTTGGTTTAACCGGCTAGTTAGAATATAATTCATTTTAAACTTTTCATTAACGTAAACGCGGAGCATTTCCAAGGCGGTGTTGGTTATTACTTACTCTGCTGCTGAATATCCAGTCATATTACTTACTGCTATTCTCTCCTCGAGCAATCGGGGAACAAAAGGAACGGCACTGGGCATAAGAGTATATCTTTTGCGCCCTTTTACTTTTGACCCTTTCTGTGGTCAAAAAGTGATCCGCACATATACGAGCGTTTGATGAAAATTGCATCCTACAAATTTCAATCCACTTATTTCTTCTCCATTCCTCCGCTGGAATTTTGAAGAACGTACAATTTTTTTTTACAGATGCAGCAGGTCCTCATTTTTTCTTTTATATATTGCTTTTTATTTTTTTCGACAAAAATTAAATTTTGAAAACAAAGGCACAATGAACAAACCTACTGTGGCATAACGTACAAAAAAACCAAATGTAAACAACAATGTGACAGTTTAGTTACACAAAGAAATGAAAAAAATCAAATCAGCTATTCTTATAACACAACCTTCTTAAGCAGCCTTGATCTACACTATGATGGATTTAAAAAAAATCCAATTTCCAATTTCGTATTCTGATAAGAACTTCAAACCTTTATCAGCGGTGGTTATCCATCTCGCAATTGCCGGCATAAATCTCAAAGCCATGTAAATGAGTAGTTCCAGGACAACAAATATCAATACACAAATTATATCGTGCACAACCATTTCCATTTTCGGCATTCGAAAAAGCAAACATTCCCATTATTTATGGAACACGATCTCATCCATGTGGCTGCTCGACTGGCATCGCAGTAGCCCATCCTATCAATTTCCAAGATCAATATTGGCCTTAAGAGCCAATTAACAAATAATGGATTGTTCGCATAACATCGGTGAAGGTGTCCAAACCAAAAAAAACTCTAAGATCGTCAACTGCCGCGAGAAAGCTGATAACGCGATTACCGAATATGGTGTGCAAATGATTGGGTTGTGGGCTGTGTGTTATGTGGCACCATCTTGCTGAAACCAAAGATCGTTCAAGTGACACCGTTAATCTCGGCCACAAAAAATGGTTCCTTATGTCTCTGTAGTTCTCATTCTTAACCGAAACGACGTTTGCAGCAACCTTTTCAAAGAAAAATGGACCAATGATGCCACAAAACAGTCATTCTCTGAAGATCTTCTCGATGATCTTAAGAGGATTTTCCGATACCCAGATCCGACAGTTTTGCTAAAACATTGTCTATTTCGAGCTGCTCTAAGAACACACTAAGAAGCAACCACGAAATTGTTGAGATCGATGACTAATAGATGATCCAGGACTATGTCGAACACTATCTAAGCCCTGCCGCAGGACGACTACGGAAAAAGGATTTAGCAGGCGTAGTCTGCATTGAAATTGTTCCAGAGAACAATAGAAAAATGTAAATTTATAGAAAAATATAAAAACTCACCAATTTGTTATGGCCTGAAGGATTGTCTTTTCATTTCATTTGCAATACACTTTAGAACACTGACACTTAATACTCAATACTTAAATGTCAAAATGAAAACTTTCCCCGCGCTTTCGTTTTTCATCGTTTTTGATATAATTTCATCTTCCTTCACTAACATCAGTGTGTTATAGCGTTGCCACTTGTTTCTCATTTGTGAACACTACTCTGTAGAGTTGCCTTACTTACCATTTGTCAGCCAGTCAATTTAACGGTTGCATGAGAAACTCAAAATATGAACAGGTTAATTAACCGGCACTATAATCAGATCTTGAGACCTAAGTCTGACAAGACATAAAGGACAATGGCCAATTGAATAACCGAACTGATGAATGCGATCAATGTGTTGGTATTTTTGTTTACGTGATCTCTCATGGTTGACAATTAATACTCTCGCCCTGTTTGTGGAGCTAGCGACACCTGTGAGTGCATAGTAGTTCATAATATGATGGGCGTAGTCACGACACAACCCTGCTTCGTAAGCATGTGGCAACATTCTTGACAATGCTCTTTTAAAACATCGATAGATAAGCATTTTTATAACTCATATCTGCTGGCAAATCAACATACTAGTACTCGGACGCCACGACACGATATTATTAGTGTAATAATACACCCAGTAATAGCAGAGTTGTTGTTAAATAATCTAAAAATTATTAAATTTGATTTTAATAGATTGACTGGTGTTGTTCTACGGAGTGAAAGAGACAACAAGTCCGTCTATTATCAACTGATTTTATGTTGAACTCGAAAGAACGAAACACAACAAAATAGGTCGGCTCAAATCGGTGGCGCACCGCCGCCTAGTCTTTTTAGTATTATTGCGCCGCCGCCGTTGCTTGTGGCTGAAACGAACGTACCATTTTTCTGTAAGAAATATATTGTAACCCTGCCATTGCACGTACAATTAATTTCTTGCCAGTTGAATACACATATTCTCTTGTGTACATTGTAATTGTTCATTTGAAGAATGTACGAGTAACTTCTCTTAAGATTTGTTGAAATTGTTTGCATTTAATTGTATAAAATATTCGCTTTGGAATTGCTGTTATTGCTGACAATCCGGCATTCCTGCATTGGAAGTAATGCATTTCTTTTTTGTATTGTCTCTCACTTGTTTGAATCTGATTTGAATTATCAAAATCGTAAACGCCTCCGTCGTAGATTTTTATGGACTCGGCACTCTGCCCACATTTATATGTTAGTTTCACCCACCAGCTGTTTCTGTTACGAAAGAAAATCAAAAGTGAAAAACAGTTGGTTTTCTTATTCTCTCCTTCGCAACCGTGTAAGGAGTTGCCACTGTAAAATACTTGGAAACTTTATTCCGTTCCAGTGTTGCGAATTAAAACATTTCTACGACTACATTTGGACGGCTCAGCTACCCCGTCGCCGCCGTCGACATTGCTTCGGCTCGGTTCTCTCCAGAAACATTGCATTGATACACCGGCTATTTACATTTACTTTCAGGATTACGGATTCTCGTTACAAGTAAAAACTCCATCAAGATATTTGGAAATAAATGATAAAACGCATCATGATGGACGTTGATGTCAAAGCAGGAGTGCAGCATATTTTGAAGCGAGTAAATGTGGCCTTTGAACAGCGTACTAAGGTTTGTAGCTTATTTGCTGAAATCGTTAGCCAAAGAAGAACAATATCAATAAAGTCATTCAGTCGACCGTTGTCACCTCATAATTGCCTAAAACTTCTTTAGAAAAAGTAGCAGCCTTTAATCAGTAGATCCCCGGTCAGTGAGTATACAAATTATGTAGTGTACAGCTCACAGAGTTCCGAGTACCTCATCTGTTCATGGACCGTTTAATATACGCATTTAGAGTAAACGTTTCGCGAAATGAATTTGCAGATGATAAGAAGAGTGTTTGAGCCATTGATTTATGGCTGCCATCCTTTGCTCGATCACAGGAAAGTTCACCCTAATTTAGACCATCATTTTGAGTGCCAATCAAGGGAATATAAGATTAGTTTAGCTTTAAATATATCACTAAAGTACGCTGGTATATTTTTGGGCTGTCCCTGTTCTTGTAGATTTCCTTCTGTTTTTTTTTATAAAATGTCCAGAAATGAATGCCCTTCTACACCGATTTTGCCTCTCGAGTCGATTCGCTCAATATGATTTTACGTATGAATTCACTATCTTAACTATAATTTCCGTTTAGGTTACTTAATACATTTCATATCAGATTTTAATTTAACCAGATATTTAAATAGAGTTTTCCTCCACATTCTACTGCCTTCTCTGTAGTTGATTACCACATTTCCCCCCGTTTGACTATCTATGAAATTTTACATTTGGCTTTAACTGTTCAACATATTTTTTTTCTATGTGTGTGTATAAAAATAAAATTTTTGAAATCTTGTAATCGTTGTTATTTTATATTACATTTTTAGGATATAAAGGGCGATAAGCCTTTACTGGTGGCTGTTAGTAAAACAAAACCGGTTGAAATGATCATCGATGCTTATTCAATGGGCCAACGACATTTTGGCGAGAACTATGTGAAGGAATTGGTTGAGAAGAGCCAACATCCTGATATTTTAGCCCAGTGTCCAGAGATCAAGTGGCATTTTATTGGTCATCTACAGAGTAATAAAATCAATAAGGTAATTATGAGATATAAGAAACAAAAAATAATTCTGATTAAATCGGTTCACTTTCTCATCCATCATCTACATTGAGTGCTAGTTAGGTCGACTGGCAGAAGTGCGGATTTAGGGGTGTATCGAAGATACTTCTTTTGTACATGCAACGATTGTATATAAGTGTGTGTGCTCGAACCGAAGAATCATTCGTGTGATGTGCCCCTTACAGAGGAGAATCCCATTAATACCGGACAAATGTATAGAAAAACATTATTTCGAGCATACGTTGTTGATAATGGCCCTTAGAGGGAAAGGGGCTAGTTAGATTCTTCCCTAAGTAATACTTTTATATTAAAGTAATATATACCGTGGTTTTTCGTGGCCCCATAGCGCCATAGTTTTGTTACTTTAAAATCCTTATACAAATTACGAAAATTTCTAGGAGTAATAGCCTTTTTCTAGTTTCACTGTTAAACAATGGCCAAAAAGCGATATCGGCGGGCATAGTTAGAAGGCTCATGATATGGTATTACAATATGTAGCAGTGGGATTCGCGAACAAGTTTCGTAATAAATTTAGTTTTTTATTTAACATTTTCCACACATATTTTTGTATTATATAATAGTTTTTACCTTTGCATTGTTTTCAGATTATAAAATTACCCAACATATACATGGTGCAAACGCTGGATAGCGAAAAGTTGGCCAACAATTTGAACACGGCATGGCAAAAATTGGAAATGGAAAATAAACAGCCCCTAAATGTACTCATACAAATCAATACAAGTGGTGAAGATGGTGAGTATCTACATAGAAATGTAACTGTTAAACATTGCAATCGACCATGGGCTACTCTATCTAAATTTAAACAATTAAACTCAAATGAAATGTTTCCTTTTTAGATAAAGACTAAAGTATAGTCTGTCGGGTAAAGAAGGAGAAGTTAAAACAAAACCATATTGGACCCGAAAAAGTTTTAATATGACACAGTTATCACATTGGATCTGGGTAGATTAAGTCACTTAGACACACATGTTGATGTTTCTTTGTGTAAGGCAGGCATCATTCGTACATGCATTCAAGGGCGAACCTCTGGAGAGTGGACTTCCACTACTTATTCTTCTTATAATTTCAAAAATTGCGAACAAATGTTTTCTATATCCTTTGCAACACTTTTGTTTCAAATGGGGTCTTTAACGAATATTAACATATTTTTAAGAAGTAGTCAGACTATGTTCAGCTATTTAGGTTGTCAACATTTGATTAGCTTTATCATTGATTTTCCTAATTTCCTAAAACTTAACAGCAAGGTACACTAAGAACATAACACAACCTGAATACAGACAATAACACCACATAGGAAACCTCCAACTGATGTTAGATATCACTGAAAAATAAGTTAAAAGTAAATTTGCGATCCTATTTTTTTTAAGATCAGTTAAAAAAATTTGTGAAAATCAAAATAAGCCATAGACGTTGCAGGCTTTAAATTTTTTCGGCAAGAGCAATTAATTTTTTATATGAGTATATTAACAAATCCAGTTATGATTCAAAAACTGCTCGTAGCTGGAAACCTCTAACGCGTTGCAAAATACAGTATCCACATAGTATTGTTTTTATAACACTGTACAGCACTAAAATCTTCCACCAGTTGAGACCCCCAAAATCTGAAAGCTTATGATTGTAGAAGAAACCCCTTAGCTGGGTTTTAAAATTTTGCTGAAATTTAGAGCAGCTTGGAACTGAGAACATAACACAACCTCCTCAATACAGACAATAACACCAACTGAGGTAAGATGCCACAAAAAAATGGAATATATAGTAGGTTGTTACCTGTTAAGATTGGATTGTTTCCGTATTGTTGATCTATATTCTTCATATAGTTTTGTTAGTTTTGCATATCCCCAAAAAAAGTAAACCAAACAATGCAAACACATGCACTAAAAAAATTTCCACATAACATTGTTGTTCAAAATAAGGTAACAAACATTTTTTTTTGAAGGCCAACTCTTAGGTGTTGCCCCCTATAAATGCAATGCATTGTGTTAGCGGAACGAAATTAGGGTATCGGAAGGAGGAAAGAGGGATTAGTGTTTGTTGACATTTGTTTTAAATTTCTGAATGTCACAACTGGCAGAAAACACATTTGCTGGAAGATTATTCCACATACGAACGTTCAACCGGCCATTTCACAATGAACGGATGAGAGACCCTGGATAGCCGCGTATTCCGACTAAATGTTCTAACTTCAGGGACCAGACAACGGATATCTGACGAACAGATACCGTTAAAATATCTATAGAACAGCGATATACAACCCACATTCCGGCGATGCTGAAGAAAGACAATAGAGTTGGATACCCTACTATACCCAATCATTACCACCGCCCTCCTCTGTACACGGTCCAAAAGCTGCAAGGATGTCTTTGAAGCTCCTGCCCATATATGGTAGTTGTATTCCATTTTAGGCCGGATGTAGGTGGTGTAAATATTTACGAGATCAGTGACCAGTGAGTGAAGTATTTCTTGCATCGCTTCAGAGAGCCTAAACACTTGAATGCTTCTTTCGACACTTCGAATATATGACTAGCCCAACGAGCATCACCCTATATCTTCATGCCCAGAACACCAAGAGTGTCTGATTCGTCGATATACACACCACCCATAGAAATTGACGACGATGCTGGATCTGGTGAACGTTTGTGTGACAACAAACAGCACTGGGTCTTTTGTGGATTAAAATCTACTCTATTCATTTGGCTCCACTCACAAATCGTCGCCAAATTGCGGTTATGTGAGTCATTCATCGTTCGCCTTTTGTCATCGACCTTCAGAGGACCTGGCCGATTATCAAATGAATGACAGAGGTTGCTGTCATCCGCAAAGGAATAAATCGGGTTCACAGTCTGACTCAAAAGGTCGTCAATGAAAATAAGAAATAGAGAAATAAGAAATCCCGAGAACTTATACACCCTGAATGTTATTTTACCTTATCGTTGCTTATGCCTCATTCGCTATATAGGAAAAAGTTTTCATTAATGCATCGAATTCTTAGGCTGCTCTTTCCGGAACTTTTTAGAGTTAAGATGTCTTTTTCGTTAATTCTTGTTTTTTCTTTCGAGTAGTCAAGCTTCCTTATTATAATTTTCTAAGGAGTAAGAAGTAGTATTAAAAATCATCATGTCTCAGATTAATTAAAAATTAAATTTGCCTTTTTGATATGATGTGTCCGCCAGCAACTATAAGCGAACAGAACAAGTTTCAATATTCTTGGATTAACTCTCCGTCCACACTTCTGCTTCACCAATATACATTTGTTTAGAGCTATTAGCATGACATTGCTGATCGCAGATGTAATGCAACATCGTACGTGTACACGAAGTCCTTTCCACAGTCCAGAAATTCACTCGATTCTATGTCTTACTAGACTCTGCACATATTATTAACTATCTTTATGACTACTCTTACCATTTTCGAAATGTTCGTATCCCTTTTGTTTAGAATTGCATACAAATCGTTTCGCCAATTTGGGAATATATTAGTGTGGATCATCATAAAAGTCTGCAAATATCTTGTTCTATTTTAAAATGTTTTTCCTCGAATTTCGTTTTTCTTCAATTCCTTTCGATTTTCTTTAATTGTTTTCAAATTGTTAATAAGATCCATTTCCTTGGCACACGTTTCAGCCAAAAATGGTGTACAACCCAGTGAAGCAGCCAAACTTTATAAGTTCATCCGAGAACATTTAACCGAACTCAGCCTAAAAGGCATTATGACGATAGGTGCCTTTGGTCACGACTATACAGCTGGGCCAAATCCTGATTTCATATCACTGATGAAGGTGCAAAAGGAAATTTGTGAAGAAAATAAATTGGATGTAAAAGATGTCCAGGTCTCCATGGGAATGTCGGATGATTTCGAGAAAGCGGTAAGTTATGAAAATGATTTCGATTGTGTACTTTGAATGTTTTGTTAAAGTAAACAAAAGAGAAATCATTTCCCCTTAAACATGTATTGTTTATTATTTTTGTATTTTGTTCTCCTTCTTTCCAGATCGAAATGGGCAGCACAATTGTGCGTGTGGGAAGTTCTATTTTTGGCTATCGGGCCAAGAAAACTACTGCTTAAGTCATCCATATAGACGGGGCGAGAGAAAAACAGCAACGGTATATATATATATTCGTATATACCGTACGCCCCAATACAAAAACCCATATATATGTACATACACATAGAGATTTAAAAACTAAACCAAATGCTTATTGTTATCGTTGTATATGTTTGGATGATCAAAAGATATGTAGTGGCTGTTATTCTGTTATTTTCTTTTTCTTTTCAGTTTTTAATGTTGAAAGTAGCCGTGATGCTATTTCTTTTCTATTTGTTATGTATAACTAAAAAGTAAAGAATTTTTGTATTTATGTTAAATTTAGGACAATACACACTGATTCTGATTCGTTTTCTAAATGACGCAGTATGGGAAATGATAACATTCGGTATATACAGACATACACACGTATTTACAATGTGCAAGTATACGTACTAACGAAAGTAAATGTACATATTGTTCTTTTATTGCAAGACGATCACAACTCAAAAAATGATGAGTTTGGCCAAATTTTGTATGTGAAGATTTGAGTTTTCACTTTGCAATGGAAAACTACAAACTACAACATAGTTTTGAAGAGCATTAAAACAAACTCAGGGTAATGATCAGGTCAAATTTTAAGTTGTGAGGGTTTTTCCCAAATGGTTTTTAAAAAAAACTATGTACATCTGCTTGTCGAGATGTATTGTTAAACATAAAGGAATAAAAACGTGTGAAACGTAATGCACAATAAACAATTAAAAGTTAAACATTTTATGAAGACATTCAAAATAAGATCAATAAACCCTGTGTTTGAATTTGAGCAAACGTGTTGCATCTGAGGTTATATGTTGACTTAGACAATAACCCCCTGTGCTGTATTCCGATTGTTGATTACGTTCGCATTTCGGGAATTTCTAAATGCCTTAGCCGGACTCAAAATCTTATTATGTTCACGATGTACGTTAGGTATTATGGGTAGGAGAGACTAGTTTTGTAAATAAAAACATTTAAGGCTGTTCTTTCGTTCGATAAAAATTGTCAAAACTGAGGGCACAAAACGGATTTGTTCATTAATGAGAGATTTTGTTCCATATTCATTTTCTAACATTTAAACTAAAGACGAAAATTCGATGAATTCTACATACAAATTTAAAGGTTACCAGGCTGTTAAAATCCTAATAAAAAAATCATTCGCATTCGATTCATTTCAACATTTAACATTATCTTAACATGGGTTTCAAAATTTCCAAAATTCTATAACGAAATGTTTATTTATTAATTTGTTAAAGATTCTGTGGGATGTGGAGAGATATTCTTCACCAGATAATTAAAGAACATACATATTTCAATAATTGGGGAAAGAATTATTTCATTTCGGTAGGCCATGAACCATGATGCCACAGTACTCAGGTAGTTGATCGTCGCTGTACTGTCAGAGATGATTTTTACACCATTCTGTCTATTATTTAAATTATGCTGACCTTCACTTATTGTTTTCACTTCCCGCTTAGACACCGTATTCTGATCGATAATTCCTAAATGTTGTTCGATAATTATGTTCTCAATAAGGAAATCTGCTTGCCACTTCTGCCCACCATCCTGAACAAGTCTATATACTTAATTTATAATTATGAGCCCATCCGCCACTTAACTTTCGGCATTGATTTCTGTATACGGTTTTGTTGAGCTTGTCATTTCTGAATCAACGTGGAATTTTTGCTCAAAATGGTCGACTTACGATGTTTCGGAGTTCTAATCACCCTAATCTACAGCAATTAATCGGGTATTATCTGCAAAACGATTTATAAACGCTTTAATTGTCTGTTTTTTTGCAGCCTGATTAATAAGTTTGATAACAGAGTGAGATGAGAATGGTGAATATGTCCAAAGGCAATGACAAGCTTCTTGAACTGTGAAGGATAGTACATATTCGAATTTTTTAATGTTTTACGGTTAATTTGGGCAGGGCCTGTTGTGCTCATGGATTACATTATACCACAGAAGGCGATGCTAAACTACGGCATTAGATGCCCTAGACTAAGTGGACGGCCATGAACCTGATGGGAAAACAGAGTTGAAACAGACGTACGAATTCGAAAACAGAGCAGAATAGTGGAACTAGCTAAAGTAACTAACTGTTACGCTATAAGATGATGATGATTTATAAATTTGCATGCATTTGAGGCCTAGTAGCCGGGGAATGAGCAACAAATACCACAGTTTAACAAATTTCCAAATCTACTGATATATTAATGATATCTTCATGCGAGAAGATACGCTTGAAAGATACTTCCATAAGGATTTAGAAAACATTTTTTACAAATCCTGTATTTGAAGGCCTTATAAACACAATGACAATCTTTATGACAACTAAATTTGAAATAAGTAAATCATATTTAATTTTTTATTTGGAATTTGGTAATTTTGATGAAAATCTACGGAAATTTAGATATGTTATGACCAAATATGTGAAAATACCACATTCCATTTATACATTAATACTTCTATTAATAGCAAGCGTAGGTAATACATACGCACAGCACCTACACACTAAAATACAAAAAGAGAACAATTGGTCAGAACAGTGGTATTTATCCATAGATTTTTATTTTGAAAAATACTATTTTGGTCGTCGCAAAGGTGAACGCTGCTCACCGTAGAAAATAAACAAGATGATGTGAATTTTACACTAGACATTTTGTAACCGATTTATAGGGTATCTGGAAATGCTGAACAAAAAAAAACATATAAAAAAAAAATTATGCAATATATTTCCCTGTGTCTACCTCGAGGAGATTGAATAAGATCTCTGTACGGTGGTGGAAAGCATCTGCAAATCAATTGCGGACAAAGCCTCCATAAGGATGAAATCATTATGTAGTTTAGAGTGCTGGCTGGCAACGTTCTTTGCTAGGGTACAAACGATAAACCAAGGGAAACTTTTTAATTAAATGTTCGGTTATTTCCAGCTTATATTTTCACAATCAACCGGTGAAATAAACATTTGAGTAAGTAGTAGACAGTGATTGGACAAAATATTGCGGCTCATACAATTTTGAAGGACCCACATATGTCAATTGGAAAAATGTATGGTATAAGGATGAGGTTTGGTTTATATACTCTAAAATATATAAATGAAACTTGCTCTGCCACGTCAATGAGGGTCCAATTGGCTTAAAATATTAACAACATAAAATAATCAGACAATGGCATTTGAAATGGTGTGTCAGATTTTAATCACATTTTTTGTTGTGTCAGACATTCTGAGGCAAATTTTATAGATCATTTGGAAAACGGGATATTGCATTTTGTTTTTGAGATATAGAAAAATCAAATTCGTTTTTGTATGTTTAGTTCCAAATTAAATTGAGACAACAAACAAGCCATTACAAATGTGACAATATTACTGATATAAACGATTATTTGGGTTTCGAGTAGACAATTTGACATCCTTTACGATTGAGTTCAGGTCTTGTTGGATAGCCCTTGGTCTCATACACATATCAATGATCCGAAGTCGCTTGATTTAGTATCGGATGGTGGTAATTTATCGTTATCGTTAAAACTGCTGTTAAAAATTATTCCCATAGCATTCGAAAATGGCGGTAATTCAAAATTCTTCACAATATCTATAATTTTTCGGAACGAATTACCACCTAGGAGTCACGTTAAAGACCTATCACAATTGAGTTTTGCAACTTGTTTTTTTGTACATTTTTTTTCTAATAGCTATAGCTGCGTTTCATTAACTATTTCCACCTAAATTGGTCCAAGAATTTTCCAGTATTTAAAGCAATTGACACAAATACAAGTATTTTTCCAAGTCGGACTATGAAAGCTGAGTTTGTTGATTATACATTATTTTTTAAAAATTAATGGGATATGACCACAATGTAAATTATTGTATTTTCAATGACAAGTATGATATGAATAATCAATCCAATGCTATGTTGGAGACGTTTTATAAAGTCAGTCTTGAAATTTGTCACTCCTCGGAATGTCATTGCTCTGCTTAGAGACCGAAATAGACTCGAAGAATTTTGGGATTCTGAAAAATTGAAAACGTCTTCATTACAACTGTTCAGCCTATATTATGGAATTAAAGAAATTTGAATATTCTTCAAAATTATCGTAATTCTAAATATTTTCTGTGAAGAATTTCAAATTTCATGAATATATTTTGAATATTTTCATGAAACTTTAAGCAATTCTGAGTTTTTGTGACATGTTCGACAATAACTACTAAAATCCCATGTTTTAACTATTTTCAATTGAATTGTATAAAAATATTTTAACTTTTAATTGTTTACAAAACTAAAACAAACAAAACTGAGGTTGAAAACCAACACCAACAAAAATATTGGCAAATTCCCGTTATTTTCTTTACAATATTTTCGAATTCCCGACATTTTATTTAAATTTCGTCAAATTCCTTGACGAGTTTTTCTTCACTTCCTCTTTTGAGACATGTATCCTAAAGGACTTATAGGACAGTGTTCTATCTCAAAAATTATTGTATAATCGTGTTATTGTTGTCAGCAGCACTATGGTTTGAAATTCAGATTGTTTTTCACACATATCTGATGAAACCATATCGTGCTCGTACTGCCTTTTGAAAATCGACTCTGTGTTGACTGACTGTGCTTTAGCTGTAGGAAGCCAAATAATCCAAACACAAATCTTCTATTTTTTTTTTTTTTACAAAACAAAACATTTTCGACGAGGTCGTATTAATCGAAAATAATGGCATACAGCCAAATGTACCTTTAAAACAATTCGACGAAGAAAAAAAACGAACTTCGGCAAAAACAACAGATTTCCTCGATATATTGTTTAATTTCACATCAAGAGTGGAAAATACCGAACATCATTACGAGTTTTAGGCCCAAAGCGAATACAAAGAAAAAAGATTCAGCTGATGAAAATATGTACATATACAAAATGTAGTGATAAATAGAAAACTCACACAGACAGAGGACTGTACATACCTACATATACTGCAAAACACTTGAACAAGAAATTAATGTTTTCAGAATTTCGAAATCGGTGGGAAAATAGAGATAAGCATGACCCATTTATTTTTATTTTTTACCTGCAGCCGTTAGGTATTTTTGAAATAACTTTATGGTTTAATTACATACAAAAAAAAATATTTGTATGCATTAAACTGTGATGTATAAGTGATGCAATAAATATTTATATGGGAGAAATGTTATAGCTCAACAATTTTCTCAACAGGAAAAACGGATGTGTTTATCTAAAACCCTAAACATTTGTTGGAATTATGACGATAAAACTCCTATCCCGTGTATATTTCAAATAAAGATATCGATCATATTTAACATCTATTACACTACTCAACAAAATGAAAAAAATTTCATGTACTCCGGATGCGATAATTTTTTCTGTGTAGATAACCTTGACATGAGCTCGATGAACGCAATAAAAAATTTTTTTTTCGTTTGGTTTTTGTTTTATTTTTTTTTTTTTAAATTTTAAAAAAATTTTTTTGGTTAATTTGTTTCGTCCGGCATAACTCGGGAACCACTAGCCCGATTTAATTGCATTAAATTTAATGAGACAAAGATCATGAAAATCGATGCACGCGTTTCGCTTTTATTCGCAATTGAGTAAAGGTATGAATTTCAAAAATTTGCTCGACATATGCACAACTTTGTCTATGGTAAGGTTTTTTCTTTTTTATTACAAAAAAAATTAAAATTTGTTGGGTGACAAAAATATATGAAATTTGAATATATTTGAAATTCATACCTTTACTCAATTGCGAATAAAAGCGAAACGCGTGCATCGATTTTCATGATTTTTGTCTCATTTTGCTCATAGGTTATGTGACTTTACGTAAAAGTAATAAGATTTGACATTTTTTTTCATTTTGGATTTTTTATGGATTTTTTAAAAAAAAAAAATTTAAATCTTTAGGCAAAAAATAAGTTTTTTCCTTTATATATTCATTTTTAACTTGGAAACTGTTGCTAGTATAGGAAAACAATATATGAACAGATTAAGGGAATTGTAATTCTAAATTTTTTAAAATTTAATTCAATTAAATCGGGCTAGTGGTTCCCGAGTTATGCCGGACGAAACAAATTAACCAAAAAATTTTTTTTAAAATTTAAAAAAAAAAAAAAACAAAAACCAAACGAAAAAAAAAAATTTTATTGCGTTTTTCGAGCTCATGTCAAGGTTATCTACACAGAAAAAATTATTATTAGAAAAAATTATCGCATCCCGAGTACATTTTGACTGTTGACTAGTGTTATCAGCAAATATAAATTTGAGTTACTGTCGATATTTAACAGTTTCCACGAACGGGTACCAACTTGAGATACTGTCAATACTGCAAACCTTGAGATACTGTTTTACATATGTATATCAAAAGTGATTATGAATTTGGTGTCACAAGCTGTAACTCACACGTCCTGGAATTCTCTACGTTGTATTTAAGGAATTTGAAAGGTCCGCATGGATAAAACTGCAACTTCCATGATCGTTGCAAAGGGGAAAACCAGTTGGATCGCCTACATAGTCGGGTGTGGGTGTGATGGTGTGGGAAGCCATCTCCTGTTATGGTTCGTGCGAGTTACAGTTGTTGACAACAACGAAAAACGTACCTGGAACTGTTAGTCCTTTTTTTTCAAATTGTTAGGTAATTTTCCATGGACTTTCCAACACGAAAATACTTTGACCCCCCCCCCCCCCCCCCCACTACCCGGATTGTTATGTCATGGATTAAGCATCCAATAGTCTGTTTAACTCAAAGTTTCACACTTTGAGGGCATAATTTAATTATCTCACAATTATGTACCTCTTACCTGAACTTTGTGTCCTTCTTTGAATTAAGACAATTTATTTAGTGCATCATTTTCTGTTTTGCATTCGCCGATCCTGGGCGATTTTGGAACAAGACTTTTTTTTTCAAATATTTAAGTGACAGCATTTTAATGAAACCATCAAGTTTATTTAATAAAGAAGTGAAAACAGCCAAGAAACATATAAATATAGTCTTCGTATGGTCTATAGATTGTACTGTTGTTTCTATACTTTTTATGGTCTACAGATTGTAAGTTGTTCAATGTGAGAGACTAAATTTACAAAAAAAAAATACATTTTTGTCTAATTTAATACGAATATACAAACCAACCATTACAAAAAATCTGACTTTTGTAAACAAAGTTGGTGCAGTGGTCGCCTTATTCACCCGACATCAGCCCTTTCTATAAATTATATTGGACAACTGTACGAGTTGCTTGCCAATCGAATCTGTGAAATAATTTTCAACAAGGAAGCATTGAAATATTATTAAATTCTATTGAACAAATGTTTATATTTCTAAATGTATATGTTTAAAACTAAGTCATGGCTAAAAAATATTCTGTGCTAACCTGATGACATTATTTTTGTTCTACTTTCGAAAAAAAAAAATATATAAAAATAATATTAAAAAACGGAAAAACTGTAAGTTTTTATTTTATTGAATTTAAAATTAAACCGGAAATAAAATAAATAATTAATTGTAAAAATATTTTTGAAGATAATCTGATGGCGCGCATATCCCTGAATAATACATTTACGCCAGTAGTTATTATTAATTCTTAATAAATATAAGGAAGAGGAGAAGCGCCCCGGTAGGCGACTTGGTAGCGTTCATGCCTGGGGGTTCGTTTCCCACCAAAGACTTTGGTCTGTCGTTGCAAAAATCTAGCCTTATTGTCTAGAATATAAATTTACTTTGTGTTGTAATTAATAATAATTTTTGTTGATATTGCGGGAGTCGACGTCATCGTCGTTTTTGAGTCAACGTCACTTCTTGTCGTCGTCGACATCAATTCAATCCAAACATGGCAGTTTGAATGAATGCGACGACGACTGTTTATCGATAAATCGAATAAATAAATTGGCATCTCTAGCGGTTGAGTCGGTTTATTTATTTTATTTGGTGTTTTTTGTGGGAAAATGTTTTTTATTTCAGATTCTAATTCCGCTTCGAGTGATGAAGAAAATACACAAAATCTAATAATACAAAGAAGACTACTGAGACAGGAGTCTAATATCTTCAAATTACCAGATGAAAAGTGAGTGGCAATATCAAAGTCTGTTGTTTCCTGGACGTTATATTTTTTTATTTCTTTAAAAGGTTTGAGAGTTACTAACTGCCTGTTTCCATAAAACGAATTTGTTCGTACGTTACAAATCGTCAATGTTGGAAGCGTTAGCAAATGGGTTTCAGACATTACTGAATTGTGATTTTCAGATATATCTTAGATATCAACATATAGAATACAATTCCAAACAAATAAGACCTCATCACTGATAAAAATCCATTTCATTGGGCATTCAATTTTCACAATTTGCAACGAACGAACAAATTCGTTTTATGGAAACAGGCAGTTAATTAAGCAGCCTTTACGTATGTGCTGGAAACAATAACACCTAAATTGAAAGACGGAATCAAATCAATATTCATTTTAAATACAAGAAAATTATCAGCAACGTTGAGATTTTTTTCCACACGCATTTGGTACTTCCCGCTTAGTAGACAAATTCATTCGTTTTGTTTTGAAAACATCAGAAGCGAAAGTGCCAAAAAAAAAATTGTTTTTTCAGAAACTCGTGTTTAATCATTGCTCTTTTTTAACACAATTGAATGAGTTTTTTAAATTCATTTTATTCGCATTGATGTTCTGTTTCATTTGTATAGTCCAAAGGAGTGAAAACTCCTTTAAGCTTTTTAAAATTCATTTCCCTATTCATTTGTTTGGCAGTGTGCGGTGCATATACGCTTTCGAAGACAATAAATGTTTACTGAGTCATTGTATTGGCCTGTCTCTCTTTAAAGATGTATATGCGTACTTTTCATACACATATATGTACATAGTTTCGATTATGGTCATGCGGTAGGTATGTACATAAACTATTCTGAACAGCATCAAAACAAATGGTATACAAAAAATAAAAGTCTATTTTGTTTTCAAAAGTAAAACGACTATAGGATAAGTAGTAATTTCTGGAGAAAATTAAAAATATTTTTAAACAAACTACAAAGGAAATTTATTTAGGGTTCTTCAAGGGTAACTGACAGAAGTTAATATCTTTCCACACACACATGCCATACGTTGTCGTCCCTTATGCCGTTGGCACCAATAGTCCCAGAATGATAATGATACATTTTAAATATATTCCAACTGTGGTGGGGGCAGGTGGCAATAATGTGTAAAGACTGCAGCTGAAGATGTTCCACAGATGTAAATCGGTTCAAGCCAACAATATACATATGTACATACCTATGTATAGATGTCCTACCTATTGATGGCATTTCACTTAATACGAATACAATGCCGGAATTTAAATCATCTCCTGGCCCATGTAATGCTATGAATAATGTTTAGTTGTTGTTTTTTTTTGTTCTCCTTTTTAGTTTTCATCATCCACCGTCATCATATTTTCTAATAATTATATTTTTCATCATTTATATTTTCTGTATAATTTATTTCGAAATAGTTTTTGACTTTAGCCAGGCATCAACCAAACAGAAACAAATGACGTTCGTTCGAAAGTTTTGTAATTTGGCCGAATGCCAAATTCGACTCATAATTTCAGTCAAAACTAAACACAAACAACAAAAATGCCAAATATTTTCAAAGTGTTGTAAAGCTCTCTATAGTGTCTCATCGATTTGCTGATTAGAATGTTTTATGAATAAAATTAACACAGAGCAGAAACCAAAATAAACACACACACAATATTTAAAATTGATATGCATTTTTGCAATAAAATATTTTTCTATTTTTTTCTTTTTATTTTTGTGGGAAATGTCTGCTGATGTGAGTGTCATGCAATTAAAATGATTTAGTCTGTGGTCATAGAAAGAAGAAAACTATTGGATTGCAAAATAATGAAACCCCCTGAAAATGTGTCATGGGTGACATTTGAAAATGAAAATCTTGCATGCTTACATTTCTTATTTGATTTATGGGCAATGTTAAAAATTGAAATGTATGTGTGTGTGTGTCTAAAAACCCTTTTATGCGCATTCAAGGGTTTTGATGAGCTGAAATCAGTGGCATTTTTATGGCAAACAAAGTAAAAAACAGTGATTGTTGTTAAAATTACAATAGAATGGAACTAAACAGATGGAGTTCAAAGGGAACTTGATATTCGGAAATTATAATTTTAGTAACGTCCCTCATAGTTATTTCCCCAGTAAAAAATAGGATCATCCAAAGTGTAATCCTGAAGCGCTCCGTTGTGAACAATAGATAACTCCATAAAACCCCGAGTCTCATGCATTTTGTACTCCTTTTTTACACAGGATGTCCGCAGAGGCGAGCAAACCTTTTGAGCTTCTTATGGAGTATAAAAAGAGTACTCCCTTTGGTCTTGAAAAGGGGGACAAGGGGAGTAATTTTTTGTATATCCTGAAAGAGCATAAAAGGAGTAATCGTTTTTGTCTCCTAAAAGATCATAAAAGTCGCATAGAAACTAAATGTTCACACATTTTCAACAATTTGTTAATATACCCGAACCTTTTCGCCTTTTTTTTTATTAAACACTTCTTTTTTCTTCTAAAGACTACGAGTAAACTGACTAAATAGACAAATATAACGAAAACATCAAAAATCAGTTATGTCAAAAACATCAAAAAAGCACTGATACATCCCTCATTGATCCATTTGGAGTATCGCCAGCTCGCCGATGACTCCAAATGGATGAACACATCATTACTCCTTTATTGCTCGATTTTGGATTAATCCAAATATATTTTTTACTGGGTCCATATGTACAAATATGTCACACATACACTTCAACCAAACATATCTCTTGTTTTTGTGAGTTCATAATTACTTCGTTTTAGTGAGTTCATAATTACTTCGTTTTAGACAATCAAATATTTTCCAACTTTGGGTTGGATTTTGTAACATCACTTTATCGTCATAAATATTTCCAACAATATTCTAGAAAATTCCCTAAATTGTATTCTATGGGTGTCGTGCTTCGTGGGCGTATGATTAATATTTTCTGTTAAGACGATTTTTATAACACTCATACGTAAAGAGGCCATGGCTGTTTGGAGTTTAAAGAAATGTACAATAACACTGTGCGACAGCCACAATCGATTTGGGATGAAACCACCGGGGAAAGTTATATCGGTCAAAAAAAGGTCATACGTGTCCCAGCGTTTCGTTGGGTCTCATCTAGGAATCGAGATATATCGATTTGAAGTTAGTAAGTATCGTATAGGGGAATTTGTCACGTTTTTGGCTCTTTTGTTTGACATAACTTGAGAACCACTCGTCCGATTTAGCTGAAATAAATTTTAAAAAACCAAGAATTACAATTCCCTTAATCTGTTCATATATTATTTTCCTTTACAAGTAATAGTTTCCAAGTTAAAAATAAGCGCATGAAGAAAAATTTTTTTTTTTTTTTTTATTTTTTTTTTAAATACATTTATTTTCGTTTGTTTGCTCCCTTTTCTTTCTTAATTCTTAATTCTTAATTTTTCTAAATTTGTTTCAGCTAAATCGGACGAGTGGTTCTCGAGTTATGTCAAACAAAAGAGCCTAAAACGTGACAAATTCCCCTATACGATACTTACTAACTTCAAATCGATATATCTCGATTCCTAGATGAGACCCAGCGAAACGCTGGAACACGTATGACTTTTTTTTTACCAATATAACTTTCCCCGGTGGTTTCATTCCAAACCGATCACTGACCCTTACCATTTGTCGCAGAGTGTAATTAGACAACTCGTATATAATCTTCACCAAATTTATGTTCATATGTTAGAATTAAGCATTTCATTACAACTATTCACGTAAGACCTATTTTATTTAATTATACTTTAATAAAATGAGTAATCAAAAATACATTTTTTATTTTTAATTAAAAAAAAACTACGTTTGCCCGGCCAGCTAGTAAAAATATAAATGGTAAATTACTTACTTACTTATTTCCCTTAACATTCCATGAAGGAACAGACGGGGAACTTCTCTCGAATCAGTGAACTGTGTACGATATAATTTGTATTCTCTCTGACTGGGACCTACTATCTAAAGCCGGCTCCGAACGAAGTTTTACATGGCTTAGAGATTGCTCTCTTACTCGTAAAGTCGCCAACATTTACGAGGCGGAAACAGCCTCCGAAAAATGTTTGATGGTCTAACCCGGTTTCGAACTCGGGTTCTTCTGTGTGATAGTCGCACACACTACCTACCACACCACGGCCGCCCACACAAATTGTAAAAAATATTCTTTTGTATATCGACTTTTTTCTGTAAATTTACATTGTTTTATTTTTTGAATAAGCCATTCTGTCTTGGAGGCAAACAATTGCTGTTAAAATCAAAATGGACCCAAATCGACATTTCTGTTAACAAAAATATTTTCAAAGTCTCGAATGAAAGACGAAAAAAAAACTAAAAAAGACAATTTAAAATGTCTTATTATTAAATTCGTATATTTAACTTACATAATATTTTTTAAATATAACACAACATTTCCGGTCACTTACCTAAAAAGAAAAGAATAAAAATAATAAACATATTAGAAATCATTTATTGAAAATATTGTAGTCTAACCCCCGTATTCGTAAAAAATTGTAATAGCTTTATAAACCTTTGTTAAGAAAAATTTTGGAAAATACAAAAAAAATGTTCACACTTTTTTCTTAACTGTTGTAATCTTTTACGAATACGGGGATAAATGTACGTTCTGTAAAAACAAAGTAGGAATTTTTTTTTAAAACTAAAGTCTAACCTCCGTATTCAGAAAAATTTTAAACAGCTTTACAATCCTTAGTTAATGCTTTTTTAAATTTTTCTGAGAACGGAGGGTTAATAATTATTATCGCATAAAACCCAAAGTTTTTCAAATAAATTGAAAGTAATAAATTTGAAATTTCGTATAAGGAAAGTTTTTTTTTTTTAACCAAAGAATGGTTAGTTCAGAGGACACAATAAATGTGTCAGTTATTTCCAGTTTCAGCGGTTTTCCTAAATGTTAAATGAATGTTTGCCAAAGAATGGTAAGTTCAGAGGACACAATAAATGTGTCAGTTATTTCCAGTTTCAGCGGTTTTCCTAAATGTTAAATGACCGATCAGAGATCAGTTTACGTCGGTACTCATCAGACAATTACCGAGCTCATTACGAGCTATTACCGACCTGGAACTCCGAAAAAGTAATCAAAAAAACAACTGAAAAGGATGCATTTATCCGTGGTAAATAAAAGAGGTAGCTTGATTGATGTTGTCAATAAAATTACTTCATGTATGGAAATCGATTGTTCTGTTTTTAATTATTCAAAATTCTCATAAAGACATATGTACAAGATGGTCTTTTAAGTTCGAGTTTCGTTTTATTAAAATATGCAAATGTCGATTCTTTTGGTGAAAATGTTAATGACATTTTAGATAAATACGCAAACGTGAAAGACATTTAACATTTCAATGAAAAGTTTCATATCTCTTACCAGATTTGTTTAATTGCAATTATTATTATGAATTTCTTGATTTAAGCTCGAAGTTTTGGTTTTTGAATTAATTTATCTGAAGATGTCTTTCGATGAAAGACGAAATATCAAATAAATAAACATTTTAATTAATTAACAAAAAAAGGACGAATATAAAGATATTAGTAAAATAAAAGAAATTATTAAACTTTTGCTTTGGATGAAATAGTAACAAATTGCTGTCTGTAGCGAGTTTTGAACCAACAAATACTTCTGAGGACGGGTTTGAAAACCCCTGAAACTAAAATGCAGAATAAACAGTTATACTTAAAAAAAATGTTTGGAAAGAAATAAAAAAAATAATGTTTTCGAAAAAAAAATGTTCTTTCATTTGACAACAACAAATTCCTATTCATTTAGATTGCATTTGAGTAACAAATTATAAAACAAATTACATAATAGCATATTAACAAAATGTGTAAAGGAAAAAAGTACTGTGCGAATATTAAAATGAAATATAATTACTTTTCTCAATACATAACCAGTATATAGTTCCAATACTACGGTCCCGTATATCTGTTTTATGATCGATTATTTATGCTAATAATGTATTTATATACATTCTTATTTTCACATAATATTTCAATATATATTGTAATTAAATAAAGGTTTTTATACTTTTACCCCCGTATTCATAAAAATTTAACAAAAATGTATAAAAATACAAAAACTGTTTTTACACATTTGTCCTCACAAAGCTGTTATACATTTTTATAAATACATTTGTCTTAAACAAAGCTGTTTTAAATTATTATGAAAGAAATTTATTATACATTTTAATCAATTGTATAAGCTTACGCTTTTTATTGTTATCAGGATGAATAAAGAAAAATAAAAATAAACAAAATCTATGGTTCCCTGAGAACAAATATGGCCTACATTGGAAGGGTTTCTTTTAAATTAAATTCGTTGAAACTATTATTATTATTATTAGTTTTTTATAATCCGAAAACCACTTGTCCGAGGTTAAACTAAATTTGAAAATGTTGAGTTCGAGATTATCCATAACAAAAGTTACAAAATGCCTTTTCATCGGAATGATGTTCCGGAGTTATAAACTAGTTAAGTCAAACAACAATAACACACTCTTAACATAAGGCACTAACAAAAACACACAAAACAAAAACCAATCGTTAAAAAACAATTTTTTTTTAATTTTTTGTTATAAGCGAAAAAAAAGGTAATTTATTTACTTACTTATTTATTTATTTACGTCTTTGGAATACAAGTTCCTTACAGACTACTGCTTACTAATAAATTATATCTAATAATCTTTTAAACTGATTTATGTTCCATGAAAAATCAATATCATATAATTCATAAATTCTATTGAATTCTCTGCGAGATTTAACAATTGGTTCATTCATACTATAGTTGGTTCTACGAAAAGGTATGCTAACAAATTCATACTTTCTTAGTGTTCTCATAGGAACATTAAATCCAACTACACTTAAAATAAATGGTCAGCCAATAAATCCACAAATGACTTTATAAAGAAACATCATACACTGAATATGTCATTGATTTATTAGAGATGGTAAAATGTAAATTTGGTAAAAATATAAAAACTCATGACAAATACTATGAGGTTCCATATTTCATTAGCAAAATTAAGTTGTTGATTCGACGATTGGGAATCAATGGACAACACATGGTCATTGTCCAGTAACGAGTGGTTTGATTTGTACAATTTTTTTTAAATTAGTTAAAGCTAAATTCTGCCTCTCTGATATCCCACAAGAGAGACAATTCTGTGGTTTTCACGAACAACAACAGAAGTTATAATGTAAAACTTCTCAGAAGATCGAAAACAAATAATTGTTATAATTGCAGCTTCTGTGAAAATATGTTGTTATTATGTTATTATTAACAAAGAAAACAGAGTAACGAATCATTTGTATTAAAAAAAAATTTACTTTAATGGAAAGCCCTTTGAAAATGTAGCACTTTGATATTAAGAAATCAAAATCCTCTAAAATGTTTTTAAAGAAGATCATAAGATTCGAATTAGGATACAGCTTAATCTAAAATTACAATACAGCAGTTTCCCAGATTAAAGACTAAAGATATAATATGAGATATTCAGTAACCCAATATTAGATAAGTAAAGTATTTGCCTTACAATAATGCCTGAGAGCACTTAATAATCTGTTTATTGATTGCGTCCAGTTAGAAAGGGCCTTTTCAAAATATCACCCGAATTGGCCATCGGGACAGAAGTCAATATGAATAAATGGACAAATTTGGGCAATAGGAACAAAATATTAAATCCAAATTTAAATCCATTGATATAATGAAGCATTTTGTCCATTCAGTGAATTTCTGCCTTATGAAACGTTTTATTGAATCTTTGTATTCTAGTCCATTGACTATCGAATGAAGTAATTCTGTGGGCAAATTATAACGTAACATTTCATTAAATGAACACTGAAACTCATTATGTAACTGAAGCTAATTTTAACAAAATATAATCACATTTTTTTGTTTCAAAGGAAATTTTATATTAATTATTTTGCAGTAAATGTGGAATTGGCAAAAAATTGTTTTTCTAAAAACATCTAAGTACAGCTTTCAAAGGTGAGCTATCTGTGTTGCCACAGAACCACAAAATATATTGGAAATTCTACGATTGGAATTAATTGTGAAGGATTATTGAGTGAAAACATTATTTCGAATAGGGTTGCTTATCAAATCGGTGTACTATTTTGAAATATAACATAAAACCGCCCATAAAAACATATATGTATATCGTATATATTTGAAAGCAAACATTTTGTTTGATCTGATGTACACGCGCTCTATATATCTGAACATTTGTTTTGCTCTATTTTTAGCATGCATCACTGATAATGACAATTACTCCAACGATTTATTACGACATTTTTGGGTTCCATTGCATTGCGGATTCCCGGAAGGCCCCCCAGCACCCAAACAAAAAAAAAAAAAAAAATATATTTCAATGTTACATAAGGTAAAATAGGCAAGAACAAAATTCTTTGTGTATTCATATTGAAAACAATTTCATATTCTCCTCCAACATTTATAAATAACTGAAAATGTAGAAATAACAATGAAATGAAAAATACGCTGAAGCAATGAAAAAGATTCGTTCGGTATGTGAAAATGATGAAAAATACTGTAGGTATATATGTACAATAACCATCTATATCTACAGTTTCATGCGTAATGATGAGCTAAAAACGAATGAGTTTTCATATTGCACAATGAGACGTTTTTATATGTAAAAATACCCAGAGTACCGACCCCCGGACCGACAGCCGACCACCCTCACAATGGACAAGTAACAATTTCGTATGTGGCCCACACAACAGAACATAAATCCCAGTGTTTGTATGTGTGTTGGAAAGATCGACAAGACTAAAAGGTGATGAACAAGATTAGGCAACAACAAAAGTCAAATGAAATTGAACGCATACATAGAAATATAAATAGAAACTATAGAAAAGACGGAAAAAAGTGCCAAACAAAATCTGAACGAATGTTGCCGAATAATTTACAATTGAGATGAAACACGAACAAGAACAACAACAATAATAACCATATGAACAAAACGAACTGGACGAACCACCAAATGTAGGTGATACATACGCTAGGCTAAAGAAAAAACAATACACACACACACATATACGCACCTAAACTCATTTAATACGTCCGTCTTGTATGTCCACTGTTCATTAGATATCTTAGGCGGCCAACACTATAGAGAGCATGAGAGCTCTATGCACACATACAAACACTCAACCAGAGTGTGTTATATTTAGATTGTGTAGAAGACTTTCCAACAGGGAGAGTATGAGACACATAAACTTTTATACAACAACACCCCACCCAACAATGGGTGAACATGCCAGCCCCATACAGTCTAAAAAGGCATCACCGCTGTATCAGCTTGAATTGGTGTGTGTGTGTGAGGGTATGTGATGCACAAATAGATCGTTCGTTGCTAAACCGATGCTTATATCGAAGCTAAACGAACGATGTGTGTATAACGTATGTACATATGTACGTGTGTGTCCATATGATTTCTATAGACTGCCACCGGGCTGTGCTAGTATGGGTGATTGTCTGTGCAGGTTTTTTGCTTGTAGTGGTGTAAAATTTGGAAAATTGCTCGGCGAAAAATGTTGTTGAAATATCATTGACGATACGATAAAATCAGCCAGTACATTCATTGTGCTCTGTCAGCTCGATCCATTTAGACAACTCACCAAGACAGCACCATGGTAAGGAATCATCGAAAAATAATACAAAGTTTTAATAAAACTTGTCAAACAACAAAAAGAAAGCAAAATGAAACCAAAAAGGATTATTCTTGAAGGATACTCTGCGATAAACAACATAACAAAAAAAAAAATAAAATAAACTGTGTGACAAAAATTAAAGATCAAAGTAAAGCAACAAAAAAAAAAAATAATAAACTTTATAAAAATGAAGTGTTAAAAAGGTGAAAATGATATTAAATTGAAAAAAAGATGAATCAAAAAAAAAAAAAAAATGGAAAGTCATTAAAGGCTTTAAAAATTATGAAGTTCAAAAAAATACTTTTTTTGTACTTGAAAAAAGGAACATTTTGTTAAACAAAAAAAAAAAAAAACGAAAACAACAAGAAAATCACCTTAAAAAAATATGTATGCATTATATTATTTCGAAAGAACACTTTCAATATTCCTTTTGAAAATTGTGCAAAGTTTGAACGAACTAAAAATAAACTCTGAAAGAAATGCGATATCTTTGAAATGAACCAAAAAGAAAATAGTGCGATTATGTGAGTGCCAGAAAGAGATAGTTATACTCAACGCATACCCATATACAACACGCCCGATCGTATACCATACATATATATATATATATATATATAACGTCTGGTATACCTACACACTTATAAGCATATATTCTTCTTATGTGGTGCCAAGTGGAATTTTGTGTATTCGAAATTGATCCATCTTCAAATCTTGCGTAATTTCAAATTATCCCCCGCCCCAAAATATTTCATGATGCATAACCGCCAACGAAATAATATTTCAATCAATTTAGTAAAATATTCCCAATTCGAATAAAAAAAAATGTAAGATGAATAATGAATCGGAAATAATATTCCAAATCCATTTCATGCATAGCCGAAATCGAAATAATATTTCAATAAAATTGAAATTAAATTAAAATTGTTATTGCTTTTTCAATCTAAAAAATATTAAAAACTTGATATTTCAAACGTTTAGTTTTCCTTTCGATTTGCCCTGAACTTGAAGATGACCTTTCTATGCATTCATATTACTATTGGAATATTCCGAATATTTTGAACCATATTTTTTCTGTCATATTCGGAATTAAATCATTTCAATATTAATAATTTGTTTGAATTATAAACTTTTAATTTTCTATATAAAGGTTTCTTTTATAACATTTTCTTGAAGGACACTTTCAAAATAAATTAAAGGTCATAGAAAACAATGCAACTAAAACTTCAAGTTTTACCTCATCAATTGGCAATTCATGATTCTCATTAAGGATACTTTTAAAATAAATGGTCAATTTCAAAATAATACAACTATAGTTCAAACCGATAGATTGTGATTAGAAGGATTTTTTTAAATAATTCAAATTGAATACAAATAGAAACATTCAAACGATAATCACAGAAAGCATGAATTCATCCAATAGAATTCGGTTTGAAGGATTTTGAAAAGTAATTTAAATTGAATCGAAAAAAAAAACTCTGAAACGAAATCAGTTTAAAGTATAATTCAGTACTAACGGTTGTGTTGTCCAAATTGTTGGAAATTATTAAATTCTCTTTTGGGCAAATAATATTTAATGAGAATTTGATACTTTTTAAATGCTACACATTTTTTTAATTAAATATCTCACTTGTAATTATTTAGCTCACTTCGCAATCTTAAAATTTCAAATAGTTCAAAGAGTTCCGTTCATAACAGAGACAAGATGTAATTTTCCTGTTATGTTAACTGGACAAAACATCAGGCACAAATTCGAATGTAAACGTATGTGCTTTATTTCCCGAAAACATCTCTGAAATTCCATTTTACATTTATGCAATATCGAAACAATGTGATTTAAAACTGTAATCGTTAATGTTATCGTTTTTAACAGTAATGTTAACTCAGCACTCTGTGGGGCCTTGTTGTTGGATGTTAATGGGAGATATGTTTGTGTAAGCGTACTAATGTTATCATTTCCTGTTGCAGTCTAATGTTACTTAAGATACACAAAAATAAGGGGAAAATGCAACAAGTACTCTAATGAGTGGTTCCAAAGTGCCATACACTGGGAACACATGAAGTTACAAAGTCTGTTAGATACAATAAATACAATACCGAACTCCAAATGGTGATTTAGACTAAAAATCGATATCTGATTTCCTTAAAAGGGATTTCTGACAAAAAGTTGCCAGTGAAAGAAAACATTAAATACATACATTTAAAAAATAAAAACAATTCCGTAAAAAAGAACAATCAAAAAACTAAAACCAAACTCGGAAAGATTTTTAAACCAAAAAAATCCGCAAAATGCCCTTCAAAAACAATCCTCAGCGTCGTTTCCGAAATTTCTGTATAACAAAAATTAATTGTACAATCCATACTCTCCATCCCATTAGGCCGATGAGAAGAAGAAGATTAAGAAGAAGAAGACCAAGGAAGAGGGTGGTACTTCTGAAACTGCATCTGAAGCCGCATCTGAGGCAGCAACCCCTGCACCAGCTGCTACTCCAGCACCCGCCTCCGCCACTGGCTCCAAGAGAGCTTCCGGCGGTAGCCGTGGCTCCCGCAAATCCAAGCGCGCTGGCTCCTCCGTCTTCTCTGTTTTCTCCCAAAAACAAATTGCCGAATTCAAGGAAGTAAGTACCACAACAAGAAACAATAAATGTTAACTAACATTAGGTTTAGTTAAGAAGCTTACATGACAGGTAGAATGGACAACTAACAAATGATTGCTTTCTCTCTTTTTGCCCCTGTCTGTGTAGGCTTTCCAACTAATGGATGCTGACAAGGATGGCATTATTGGCAAGAACGATTTGCGTGCCGCTTTCGATTCCGTTGGCAAAATCGCTGCCGACAAGGAATTGGACCAAATGTTGGGCGAAGCCTCCGGTCCCATCAATTTCACACAATTGTTGACCTTGTTCGCCAACCGTATGGCCACCTCCGGTGCTAACGATGAAGATGAAGTTGTCATTGCTGCTTTCAAAACCTTCGACAATGATGGTCTCATCGATGGTGATAAATTCCGTGAAATGCTCATGAACTACGGTGAGAAATTCACCATGAAGGAAGTCGATGATGCTTACGATCAAATGGTTATCGATGATAAGAACCAAATCGATACCGCCGCTTTGATCTCCATGCTCACCGGCAAGGAGGAAGAAGAAGAAGGAGAAGAAGCCGCCTAAGGTGCCAAAATTCATTTTATCATAAATGTATAGATTCTTTTTGTACACTTTTTAAAATGCCATTCAACACTTTTAAGCACTTCTTTCTACTTTAACTTTTTACTCCATAAGAAACCAAAAAATAATGAAAACAAAAAAATTTACAAAAAATCTCAACCAAAAAAAAAAAAACATTAAAAAAATTAATAAAAAATAATCAATTGTTTTAATAATTGCAAAACACCCCAAACCAAAAAAAAAACAATTTGAGAAAAAAAAATATTATGAAATGAAACGACACCAACGACCTCGACCATAGCTAATGAAAAAATGATTATGAGAAACTGTGGCCAAATGGGGGCGAATTTCGTTACGAGGATGAATGAAATTCGCCACCACAACCACACCCGCCCCCCCATGAAAAGGCGCATATCGCCGCTGTGATATGGCTATTTTCCGGGTGGGTCCAACAAGCACATGAAATGTTAAATTTATAATTTGTTAAAACACAAAAACGTTTACTTACTTTTTAATTTAAAATCGTTGAATTTTTTTTAAAAAAAAACTTCGTTAATTTAACAAACACAAAAAAAAACAAAAAAAAAACGCTTTCGTTCGTTCGTTTAGATCGTTCGTTCGTTCGTTCATTGGTTACTGTAGAACAAAAATATTAGATAGCTGAATATTATTTATGAAAGGAACAAAAAAATACCAATTATTGGAAATCAAAACAATTGAGAAAAGAATCACATAATTAACTATAACTATCTAAAGAAAACTATCTGTTCTTTCTAGCCAATCTATAAACTTTGCTTGCCTCGGAGCAATGCTTTCGTTAAATATTTAGAAGAAAAAACCTTGTTATTTGTTTGTTTTTTTTTACATTAATTCGAATATTTACTACTAATTACTATTACTACTAACTCCAAAAACAAATCAAACTTTTTCATATACATCAAAAAGATTTGCCCGGCCTGGCCCGTCAGATGGACGAAACCACCGGGTAACGAAATACGAAGATGATAACCGGATAATCACCTAACCTTGCTAGCCCATCACAACATCAGCAACATTAAAATCTTAACAAAATAACATCGTTCGTAAAGTTAATCAATGAAAATTGCAAAGAAAAGATTTTTTTTAGATACAAAGTGCTTTTATTCGTTAGGTTATCACTTCTTATTAGTTTCATTTTTATTTTAGTTACACACAAGAAAAATGAAAAACAAACCCCGTTGATTTTTATTTTTTTCTTTTGAAAGAGAGACAGACACTAACTCTAGATACACATGAAGATATTTCTTGTTATTTACTAATTTTATTCAAGCAAAAGAAAAAGAAACAAAAAAAAAAACAAAAGAACCCCCAAAATATACACATAAATATAGTTAAAAATAATTGTTGACATGGGCTATTGGACATACACGGAGTCCAATGAGTTCGGCGACAAATAGCGAGAAGCATACAACTTCAATTAGTTATGAAAAACTACTTAATCTACTTAAAACTTAACGAAATCGGCTCATAACAATATGAGTTTCCTTGTTAAAAAAAAAAACAAAACAACAGCAACAACAACAACCAAAAATATCTAAACATAACATCACGTGTGACTTAAACACACCAGATCCACTCAAGTTGAGAATACAACCAAAATATTATTTAAAAAAATAAAAAATATATATTACTAATCCCTGATACACCCTAAAACAACAACCACTAACCGCGATTTGAAAATCAAAATGCGTAGCTTTTAAGTGACCTTTAATGTACATGGCGTGTCGAGTTAATTATTTATCTTTGTGTATATGTATATATGGCATACCATTATGTATGTGTATATGTACATATATACTTAGAACATATATATCTATCTAAAAACTTAGTGTATAGTAGATTTTGAATTTATTAATCATTGCTTTTTACTAATGCAAGTGCTTCTTAATTTTTTTTTGTGAATGTAAGACTCAAATGGCCCTTTTTCAAATAACATCCGGCAAAGAGGGACATTCGAAAACTCATAGGTAAAAGAAACAACAACAACATCAAAAACATCTAGAAAAAGAATTAAAACAAACTACCAACATTGTTCACTTGTTACTGTAAAACAATGTTAAGAAATGTTCTTAGATTATTCTCTTTTTAAACATTAAATACTTAGTTAAACCACTCGAAACAATATGAATGATTTTTATATATCTATATATAAATACTACTCTATCTATATATAACAAATATTCTTAGCTGTACCAAATTTTTTAAAGAAAAAACTACAAAAAAAAAAACCAAACCATACATCATGTTCTGATGACTTTATTGTAGACAATGAAAAGGCTTTCAATAAAACCAAGAAAACAAAAAAAAAAAAAACAAGAACAAGAACAACCCAAATAAGTCGTCAAAAAGCTTAAAAAACAACAAGCAAAAGAAAATTCATATTTTGTTTTATTTCGAAATACGAATAACAATGAAGTAGTGAAAGCAAGAATAGAAACTCATATGAAATATGTGGAAGAAATGCCGCAAGATGAACAAACCAAATATTTGTCAAAGTAATTTCTCTCGGTGTAGCTCGACGGACTCACTCAACAGAAAGTGTTTGTTGCCCACCCCTTTTGTACAAACACGCACACACACACACAACACTCAAATTGTTACCCAATGCTTTCCTCTACTCTAGTCTATCTCTCTCTCTCTCTCGCACTGTGTCTGTTGCATACTTTTGCACTGCCAACGGAAATGCCTGCACTACTACGCACACACATGCACATTATCACCCTCATCCAGCATCAGTATCGATCCAAAGAGTTATGTTACTAGTAGAGTAGTGTTAAGAAAATGTTATGTTAAGATCCCCTACGTCAGACTGTGCTGTTAACAATTTAAATATGAGAAACATAGCTACGATATTAATACGATAAAGCCAAATGTTGACAATTCAAATTGTCCCCGATATTTGGTACAGCTGGTAATTCTATCAGCGTTAACATATATGTTTATCTCTCTACAATTAACATAACTCTTTGTACCGTCATCTCGCCGCATCTGTATCATCACCATGGCCATTGTGAATGCAGCATTATGCAAAAAGTCCTTTACAACGGAAGCGTCTTTTATGGATATGTCATAGTTTTTTTTTTCTACTTCTAATACTAACTATATCGTTCAGACTATAGAGTACTGACTATATGATAGTCAAGATTAGATGTAGACTATATATTATGTTAACAATATCACTTAACAAAAGGGTAAATTTAATCATTCAATATAGGCAAATGGGAAAGTCTTACAGATTAAAACTGTCTGTGAAAAAATTTTGTGAAACTGGAAATAAACTAATGCCGTATTATTAAATCGGATAATAGTTTCAGAAACAAATGATGCAAACATTTACAATTAGATTGTAAATCAGAAATCAATTTCATTGCAATGTATTCCCTTGGGTTAGGTTAGGTTGAATCGGAGGATCGGTCATGTACGAATGACCGTCTCATGTCGTTGACATACATCTGGGCCAGCAATTCGGCCTGTAGTATGCTACTGATTTCTTCTTCTTGGAATGTATTAGGAGAACACCTGTCCACGTGTCGCACCTAAACGAAATTTACTCTTTACGATGGAATGAGTGGATCACATATATGACTCCTAAAAGTAATCTAATTCGTTTATTTAATTTATACGTATGAATGTATATATTATTTCGAGCTAGGCGAAGAAATGACCCGAAAACTGTTAAATTGCTCATTAGCGGTACAAACAAAATAAGGTAGGCGATGTTGTGCTGAAACCGAAAAATGTTTCCTCAGGTCATTTCGGAACAAAAACGTTCCGCGTCGAAGCCGATTTTTGAAAGACCTTTAAATCTGTTTTATACCGTATATGCCCAATAAATGAGTGAAGGTTGATCTTCGTTTTTAGTTTAAGCTGAAGTTAAACTTCAAATTAATTTTTTCAGTCAGAGTTTATCCAATATTGGGAGTTTAAACTGCAGTATGATTGCCATTTGATTGTGAGTACTCCACGAAAGAAAACGAAGAATCAAAATTAGTTTGGTTCACCAAATTCCACAAATCAAATAAATTACATAAATAAAGCTGCTGTGTAATGTTGTTAACTATGGAATTGGTTGCCGACCACCACCAGATCCATACATGTGTATTTTGCCCATGCCAAAGTTTATTTAGCAGAGTTTTTTAATTCTCATATTTTTTTTTAAAAAATCTTGTGTGACCAAAATCCCCCACAATAGTTTATATAATAGGGTTTTCCAACAAGAGGTGCTATTTTGAATCACCCGGTATTTCGGTAGCCGTCACTTTTGAAGCTTTTATTCTTTGACATTTGACAAGTCAATTACTAAAAATGGAACGATACACGCTTCACTACAAAAATGGTGAAAATCTTGCAGTAACTGCAAAAACTAAAGCATTTTTGGGTCGTCGTGAAACACCTTGTCGAACGGCAATACAGAAGATTGTTAAAAAATTCGAGCTGTTAGTAATCTGAAGAATAAAACCCGTGCACGTCGCTCAAGAAAAACTGAGAATATTGCTGCTGTAGCCCAAAGTGTTGGACAAAACTCAGGTTTGTCTATTCCTCGTCGTTCTTTGGAATTGTGCATTTCACAAACGTCATTACACCGTATTTACAGACTTGGGTCTTAAGGCTTATAAAGTTCAGTTAACACAAGAACTCAAGCCGGCCGATCATCAACAACGTCGTGTCTTTGCTGATTGGGTCCTTGAAATGCATGAAAATGATCCGGAATTCCATCATAAAATCATATTGATTGCCCATTTCCACCTCGGTGGCTACGTCAATAACCAAAATTGTCGCATCTGGGGCTCGTAGAACCCAAGAGTTATTGTTGAAAAGCCTCTTCATCCTCAACGTGTGACTGTTTGGTGCGGTTTATGTTTCGGTGGGGTCATTGAAGCCCACCTGTTTGAAAATGAGGTTGGATCAACCGTTACGGTGAATGGATTGCGCTGTCGAGTGATGATTAATGATTTTTTATGGTCGGAGTTGGATGATATTGATCTGGACAACGTTTACTTGCAACAAGACGGCGCTACGTACCACACATGCAACGAAACCATTGCTCTTTAACGGGAAAAGTTTTCGAACAGTGTTATCTCTCGAAGAGGTGATCACAATTGGCCACCGAGATCTTGCGATTTAACACCTTGCGACTTCTTCCTTTGGGGCCACGAGAATGATAAGGGCTGCCTCAATAGCCCAGAGTCGATTCAAGACCTCAAAGATAGAATTCGTGAGGCTATCGAGGATATAGGGCAGCCACTTTGCGATTTGGTTATGGAACATTTCATGAACAGGATATGGTCCTGTAAGCGTGGTCGTGGCGGCCATTTGACCGAAGAGCGCACCAAACAGTGACTTTTTGTGTATGTAATGGCCTCTCTTCAATTACTTGAGGATTCTCAGAACTCCAAATACGACAATTGTGTTTATTAACATACCCATCGAGTGAAAAATTTGCTTCATAACCATAATCTCCGGATTCTGTGCCGGAATCACAATTTTTGTAGTACGGTTTAATATTTTGTACGCGTTGAAGGGTAGTTAAGCGATCCATTTTCTATCCATATCACGTTACTGCCGGCCCACAGCTGGAAAGCACAGGGTTTTGCAAAAGGACATAACAATATTCATATTTTAAATATCGGAGAGAAATGTATTTCAGGTGTAGTTAGTACTCATCTTAAAGTTAAATATGGAATTCATAAAGGCCTCGTTGTAGGAATCGATTTGTTCGACCACTCTTCCACATATATCAATCCCAGTTTTCAAATCTAAAGGTTCTTCATTATAAGTCAGAGTGCATCTTCAAATTACAATTTATTTTTATTTTTTTTTATTTGAGAATATATATATGTATATGTATATAAAAATGGCAAAATTTTAGATTCACATAAGAAATATCATTTCATGGGCTGGTTTTTGTCCCAAAAAAATATTGTGTGATTTTTCTTCGAACATAACATTGGATGAGATTCGGTAACAGTGTATGTTGGCACAATATGTCTGCTCGATATGGAGGAAACATTTCTGGATAGCTCTGGGTTTCAATAAGATGGTGGCCACGCATAGAGGTTTGAAATCCATCAAAAGTGGCGATTAATTGACAAAAAAAAAATTTTTATTTACAGGGACCACATAAAAGTAAATAAAATTCTACATCTCTAAATGCATAAATAAATGTTCCAAGTTGTTCATTTTCTTTGCACTTCTTATTTAACCCTCCAACCCGGAAGACCGCCATAAGGCGGTCATCCATAATTGTATTTAATTTCAAAAAAATATTTCATAAAAAATATTATCAGAAATACTGGAAACTCCTTGCAACCTATTTTTTAAGAAATTAAATACAATTAATGAAGACCTCCTCAGAGTGGTATTGCCGGTTAGAGGGTTAAAGTTCATTAATTATCATTATTTTTGCGCTCATAGGTTACAATTGAAAATTTTGATAATTCAGGTGATTAGTTTTTCTGTTAAGACTTGACAGAATATAATAAGTAATTCAGTATATAATAAATATTTCTTTGTTTAGTCAAAAACGATAGATTTTCTTTTCCACACAAATTGTCTATTTCCCACACTGAGCTTAAGAAACGCCAATGTGTATGTAAGTTTGTATAAGATTCGACACCAGACAAACTTTACAACATTTTTACTGACGAATTTTCCGATTGTTCATTTGTGTTTTTTTCTACAGTATTTAAACACAAACAAAATGGATTAGAACAAATGGCCCTGTGTTGGTTGAACAAACCTTTGTTGTTAACAAGAATGAACCGACAAAGAAAGTCAAAGCCAAAGAAAACACTACAAAAATTTAACTTAACAACAGCTGTTTGAGTTTACCTCAACACAAACAAGTTTTTGTTTTGTTGTTTTTTTAAGTATGACTCGATCAAAACAAACTACGATTGGAGAAAATGAAAGAAACTACAACTGAGCATGCGCAACGCAATGTGACAGCAGACCGTCATAAAAATGTACTCGCTCGCCCAATCACTATTTTAAACTAAAGAGCCGCAAATAACTCCTCTCTTTGTATAACGACAGACAGATTTATTTTACAAAATACATGTTTGTATGCGTTTCCCACATTGTTTCGATATTACTCCAATGAATAATGGAAATAAATTACTTCTTCCGTTGTCTGGTTTAAATCGAATTGCTGCATGTAAACATCAAAAGAGACATTTCATTTCTACGGTTTAATATACTCAGCACTCACGCCACATTATCCCTCTCTTGATTTGCTATATCCAAAGAAACATGTAGACCTTCATGACGACGGCTTGCATTAATTCCTTCATTCCCTCGGTTTAAACCAAGTCTAGAGCTCTCAGTAGAGTTTCAGACACCGACGAATGCAGAGAGATTTCTTTTACTGTTTGTTATCGTTCAGAGTTTGCTGACGTTCAAGAAAACCCAACAATAAAAGTGTGCGTGAGAAGAAAAAAACTACAAAAAATGTGAAAGTGAAATGGAATTCAACAAAAGTGCTTGAGGAAAAACACAGGAGAATTGTTTGTTAAAAACAATTAACAACAGAAAAACAACACAATTTAATAATAGCTGAACAAAATTTGAAATTTAAAATGTTTGCCACCCATAGCAGTCGACATGTTTTTGTCTTTGTCTTATTAAGCATTGCGTCACAAGTTACGGGTACGTAAACTAAAAAAAAAACAAAATAAATAAAACCAAAACTCAATCAAATCAACACAAGAGAAGAAAAGAAACGGTGAATCATTTTGGCATAACCTCTTTTTATAGGACAACATTTAATTGCATACCTATCACAACATGGCCTACATGGCGAAATCACCTTTCGTCAAGTGAACACTAGTCATGTCGAAATCAAAGCAGAGCTGGAGACCACACTCCAGTATCCCGATCAGGTGTGGAGTTGGTCGGTGCGTAAATTCCCCATTGACTATACAAACACGGATACAAACGAACGCTGTGATCTGTCCCGTTTGGGTGAACAAGTCCTAACATTCGACGATGACTTGGAGTACATAATATTGCCCGGAAATGAATCGGCAATGTGGATTAAGGAAATGCAATTGATAGGTAAGTCGGCGTTGACTGAGGGTTATATTGATACCCCTAGAGGTAAAGCGAAATATAAGAAGCGGACGGGACGGATAACACCCATACATCATTCTGGTTCCGGGGAGAATAAAATGTGGTAATACGCTCGACTTAAAATAGAGCCAATTTGTTTCACTTATCGTGCTTTTCTGAAGAGCATAATTCGTATAAGTGAGACGGGTTGCCATCAAACGATCATAGGGCTCCGCCCAAGGTGAGCACTCATGACTTACGACCATTGAAGGCGAAGGGAATAGAGAAGCAAAACAATAACGAAATGGAAATCCGTGAATTGGATATTTCTCTTCAAGCTCGTTCGTATTTTAGTGTAAAATATGGATCGTCAAAAAGCTGAGGCTACAAATCCTGCAAATTACCGCCCAATATCAATAAGTTATGCGCTCTCGATGTTTATGGAGAGCATGGTTAACCATCATCTGGATAAGTATCTAGAGTCTAACGGCCTTTTTAATAATCCAGTATAATCCAGTATGGCTGTCGTAGAAATCGATCTACTGGAGACCAGATGGCGTTCCTTCCGGAGCGATGGAGTCGATCCATACACCGCCTTCCAAGGCAATACAAGAAATACTTTACCTCATTTGAGATAATTCGTTCTTAAGCCGGACTGTTCTTATGTGAAATAATCTTAAAGCCGACTCCGAACGGCTAATGATTTTTCTACAGAAGTATTGCATGGCTTAGAGATTACTCTCGTACTCACAAAGACTTCGCCATTTAAGCTAAAAAATGTTTGTTGCTTAGGTTTGCTGTGTGATATCTATCACACTCCGGTATTTATAATTATTCATTTCGTACATGTCTTATTTCGGTGTATTTTCAAAACATCCGAAACTCGTTGAATATTTGTAGATAAGCGGAGCTAATTTAAACTTTCAGTATGAATATGTTTCAGTTATCCGATATATAAATTAAGAAAAGTGATTTGTTTGTAATGAACACGTTAAGTTTCGGTTATCCGGAGACCCCGGTAACTATTGGTCTCCGAAACTACTTAGGCGATTGACAAACGTCCACACACAATGCTGAAGCTATCAAGCCCCGATTTCTCATCGGTTGTGTCTGTCGTGACAGGATACTGTCTGATTAGACGTCATGTAGTGAGACTAGTGAAGAAGCTGTGGGATATGTGCAGAATTGTAGGTCTTATCACAAAAACACCACCTGAAAAAAAAACTCAATCCAAATTGGGAAATTTTTAAATATTTTTTGTTCATCTGTTATAAGTCTTTCAGTAGATGAAGTAACTCAGGCACGTTGTCTGTTTAACTAACTTCCAAATTTCTTCCATTCTCCCGCAAATGAAGGCGATAAAGGTATTTGGGGAAAATCGCTGGTGCTCACCGAAATCTCACGTAATGCCCGCGTTTGTGCCACCATAACAACCATTCAAACGTCCGTGGAACATATAGGCGAGGCCAGATTCAATTCGCCCATTGCTGGTTCCGTGTACTTCCGATGGTTGGCACCCACCGATGAAGCCGCTGGCGATACACTCATCTACTCCGACCTCTATCACATTCAATCGCAGCCCTCGAATAGCGATCCCACTCAACCGATGACCAAGCATCGTTGGAAAATTTTCGTTACGGACATTTTAAAATTTGATCATCATCGGACCGAAGACAATTGTAATTTTTTGCAGTTGGTATTTGATCCGGCCGGCGAGGGCGACGGTCGGGGCATAGGTGATTTGGACAGTCGTTTGGGTAAGTTGCGCGTGGCAAAGAATGCCTTGAAATCGCCACAACGTGTGGTGTTTCGAGATGAAAAGCTGGCCCTATTGCCATCGGATTTGACGATACCGCATCGTACGCTGTATTTGGTATTGTTCGAAGATCAACATCCTGACAACTTCTTGGCTTGTACTCAGATACGCAGAGTTAAGCCTTTGTCTTATAAGTGAGTAATAACGATTTAATGTTGACAGCTCTATTGTTACTATATATCTGAACTTGCAGATCTTTTGTCAATCACGACGGCATCAAGGGCGAAATCACCATGACACAGCGATCCAAGTTCGATCCAACTTTTTTGAATTTCTCCATTAGCACGGCCGGCGAAAATACCGAACGTGTGGCGCGGAAATTTGCTGAAGATGTGGCCGCCTTTCGCATACATACACTGCCGCCGGTGCCGCTTAAAATGGGTCAAGCCGGTTATTGCGAGTCCACTGGAACTCTCTATAATCCAAGAGAAATTGAAAAGAACCAAATTCCGCCGGCCGGTTATGGCACCCACGATCAGTATCCAATAGGCGATGTAAGTGGTAAACTGCAGAGTCGCAATAAGAACTACTACCATCATTACTTCTTGCCTGGAGCCAGTTCGGAGCTAAACGGTTTGTATTGGGACACATTTTTGCCCCTTCAAGGTCTAGAGAGTGTAGCCCACCGGAGTATGGTCATCTATCAATACAATCGCACAAGTTTGGAGAACATCACCGAGGAGATTTGGGATTGCGGCAATATCAATCAATACCAAGCGAACGGTATCTATCAGAAGCCCATGTTCACGGCTCAGGTTTTATTCCGATATCCCATTGTGGGTCGGGTGCTATTCCGTCAGCCGGCCGAGGAACCTTGGCAGGACACTACGGTGATCTTTGAGTATATGATACATGCGGATGGTTCTACGCAGAATAATACATTCTCCCATCGTTGGGCCATACACAGCAGTGCGCCCGGCAAAGATTTCTACGATTGGCAGAATCGTTGTATATCGGCGGGCAATGTCTTCAATCCGCACAAGGTGGATTGGGGCAATCGGTCGTTGGACGATTACTGCAGTGCCCGTCTGCCCGCCATGTGTCGAGTGGGAGCTTTGGACATACGCATGGGTTCCTTGAATATAGCGGGTAGTAAACTCAAGTCTCAGGAGATCAGTAGAAACATTTTTACCGATACCAATCTGCCGCTATCGGGGAGACATCACATTCTGGGCAAATCATTGGTGATATACGATGACTTTGGACCCCAAGCGAGGGGAGAACGATTGGCCTGTTCCATGTAAGTTAAGACATGTAGAGAATTTTCTCAATCTCAATATGACTGACTTTATCTTCTGACTCCAGCATCTTTGGGCATTTCCGGCGCAAAGTGGTGGCTAAGGAATGGTATGCCAACGGGGATGATTTGAGCGTCATCGGCAAAGTGGAAGTGACCCAGCAGTCCGAGTATGATGTCAGCAATATAGAAGTGCAGTTTAAGGGATTGGAACAAAACAGTGGCTATCACATACACATGGTGAGTCCAATTGCAAATCCCAACCAAATGTATTAACATCCATATGCTAATCCTCTCTTTAGACCCCGGTGGAGGCCAATTTGGCATTCCCCTGTGAAGATTCCACGCTGTATGGTCACTTCAATCCCTTTCAAGTGAATCCGAAATCATCACCACCTCCGCGCCAGGGCAGTACGGAACAATATGAAATGGGTGATTTGAGTGGGAAATTTGGCACTTTGGACACGCTGACGCAATACGAGGGATCCTTTAATGACACCAATTTACCATTGTTCGGTATACATAGCATCATTGGCCGTTCGGTGGTAATACACAAAAAGAAACGTAACGCACGCTGGGCATGCAGTACCCTGGAGAGAGGCTATGCTCCAAATGAGGCTCGAGAAATTAGAGCCATAGCATCGTTCCATCATCCGACCGGCTATGCGTATGGTTATGTTAAGATGACCCAATTGATACACAATGATGGCAGTCAATCGGATACGGTGATTGAGGTTAAGCTCAGATATCCGGGTAAAAATGATAGAAATATGGTAAGTACTGAGATGGAATGACACAAGACACAAGGCCTTTCAGAAAATTGAATTTGTAAAACAAAAAAAAAAAAAAACAAAAAAAAATTCTTTATTGCAGAAACTGAATAAGAGGAGTTTTCCCCAAGGCAAGCAAGAGTATTCGTTTTACTCATTGATTTTCAGTTCATGATAGCATTTTTAACCATTTATCCGGAAAACTCTTGAAGTTTATAATAAGAACGAAAAAAAGCTCAAGCATTGCCGCAAATTATTATCAAATTTACTGCCTGTTTCCATAAAACGAATTTGTTCGTTCGTTGCAAATTGTCAAAATTGAATGCCCAATAAAATGGATTTTTATCATTGATGAAAACATATCCGTTTGGGATTGTTGTCCGTATGTCGATATCTAAAATATATCTGAAAATCACAATTCAATAATGTCTGAAATTCATTTTATAACGCTTCCAACGTTGACGATTTGTAACGAACGAACAAATTCGTTTTATGGAAACAAGCTATTAACAATTCGGAAAACTTCTGTGCCGAACCGCATTGGTTGATTTGGCAGCTCAGTGTAAAAAATCAATTTTCACTCAAGTTGAAATTGAAGTTTATTGAGACTTTTTTCAAATAATAATTAGGTATAGAAAAGATACTATTTCTATTTCGTATTATTTTAATAGCAATTATAAGGCTTACAATTCGTGTTTTAAAAAGAAAGCGAAAACTATGTTAATTATATTTAAGTAAGAGATCACACACTTGCTCGCGGCGTTGACAGACAATTTTCACTCGAAAAGTTTTAATTTGTACAATTGTTTATTTTCAGACCCGCAATCATAATTGGCAGATATTTGTAAATCCCGTTGGTGTCGATGCCGCCGTAAAGCCAACTGCTACCCGTTGTGTGGCCGGAGGCTACGTTTGGAATCCATTCTTCACACAATTGGCAGATCCACTCAATGTAAGTTTCATATTCAATCAAAATTATTTAAATTACAGACTAGGCAATTACCCAATTTTGAGAAAATGTACATGGGATCCGTAATGACAGAGAGTAAACTTCACAGACTGAATCTTAGGATAATCACAGATCTCTGACTAAATCGCAACTACTATGCCAAAGTCAACGGAGAGGACAGAGCGAGGAACTCCCCAGAGAAGACTGGGCTATTGGAGAGGAATATCACATATCATAGGCTAAATTTCCACTGCAGTAATAGGTTTGCAATTTCATAGATCGCCTCACTTGATGAATATCTTCATCGTTATAAACTCCTCATATCTGGTTTGACTGACATGCCTACATGAGTATACAAGATCGAAGATCAACATTATTTCCCAAAACCGCAACAACCTATCAGACCGTTTATCAAAGCGTGTATCACTCTGTGAGGGAGAAGGAATCTTAAGTTTCTCACAGATGACAGAGGTATTTAGTGGATCTTTAAAGGCAGTACACAATATTTGCGCAATAACGCAGCAACAACAATGTAAAACGGCCAACGTGTTGTTAAATGTTCCCTCTGACAGTGTACAATTTTTTTTCCAATACGATTACGCCATAACTCTAATAACTATGAAAGAAGGAATTCCTTTACTCCAAGTACGACGCTGAGCTAAAGACATTTGTGCCCTCGGAGATTTTTATGAAGCGGCCAGCTTACATGCACCTCCAGATAATATGTGAAGGAATTTTTCGAATCATCCGGAAAGTTATTTCTCAAAGAGAGTGTTTTTAAGATACTTTTAAGCAATTGTTCTTTTCTATCATTTCTACTGTCATTTCGTTGTTATTAATCATGTACACATTTTTTTTTTGCAGCGCGACTTGTATGAACGTGAATGTGGTCCCGATAATCCATTGCGTTGTTATGTGGGTGATGTCGGAGCTCGATTGGGCACAATAGGTACAGCCGAACCGTTGATATCTCACAATTTTGGGCCCCCTCCCAATTTAACTTACTTCATCAACCTTTAATTACAGATCTTGGATATGAACGCACAGTTGTGACCGACTCGAATTTTCCCCTGGAAAGACCTGTGGGAGCCATCGGACGCTCTTTGGTCATATTTGGACCAGAGTTTTCGGGAGAACGTTTTGCCTGCGCCAACATAGAACCTGATCATAATGTAATCAAATATGTTAATTTACAAAAACCGCCACGATTTGTAGTGTATGTATATGAATACTTATATTGAGAACATAGGGCCAATTCGAGTCTTTTATTGTAGAGCCCAATTTTTGGATGAATTAAGATCGGTCATGGGCATACCCGAATGGATGTTGGATGTGGATGCTAGGAAAACAAAGGAATTGCATGGCGGTTCCTGCATCCAGATGATCATACACTTCAAAGGTCCCATAGCGCATCGTTTGGAATTGGATATGTCTCGTCTGATTGCGGCGGGACGTCTCGATGCTCCAAGTTTGTATATACCAGGTTATATAAATCAGAAACGCAAACCTACGATATCGTATCGGACATGTGGCGTTAGAGATGCCAACGAAAAGCGTAAGTAATCTAAAGTTAATAATTTCGAGAGAAACAAAACTAATCGCTGTGTGTTGTCTCTAAAGGTACCAAATCATTCAAGGGCACGTATTCGGCTGGAAGTCATTTGGAACCAAAGGCGATGTTGTTGATATTATTAAGTGTAATTTCTTTAAATAGTATTGTAAGGCAACTGATATAAGTTATTGTTATATTTAAAATAAATAAAAATAAGTGCAATAACGTTTTCAAAACTGTAAATAGGAAAATCGACAATTTGGCGGTCGGCTGAGACATTTCTTGGTTCCCGGAAATTTTAAATAGTTTCTAAAGTAAATCCGTGATAGTTAATATTCTGCAGAACTTATTGCATTTGGTGTCGGTAATACCTTCTGTAAATAGAAAAATCGACAATTTGACGGTCGGCTGTGACATTTCTTGGTTTCCAGAAATTTTAAATAGTTCCTAAAGTAAATCCGTGATAGTTAATATTCTGCAGAACTTATTGCATTTGGTGTCGGTAGTACCTTCTCTCGATTTATATCGAGTTTTCTCAGAGACCGCTCTATACGAGTTGTTATAGATGGGGTCTCATCCAACGAGCATAGATTGACCGCAGGAGTTCCACAAGGCTCTGTCCTCTCTCCTTCTCTATTTCTATTTTCATTGACAACCTGTTGGGTCAGACTGTAAACCTGATCTAATCCTTTGCGGATGACAATAACCTCTGTCATTCATACTCATTTGATCATCGGCCGTCGGAGGTCGAGATGAACCAGCTTCTTCCCAGCGCAAAAAGAGTGGATATTCTAAACCAGTAGTATTTTATCGAAACTATCATGATGTTCATATTTATATACAGACCACTACCTATCCAATTTTGTTATTTTAGGTATACATGATCTATGGCTCTTTCGTATCCTAGAATCATTCAACTATTCGCTAATAACACTGTGCGACAGCCACAATCGGTTTGGGATGAAACCACCGGGGAAAGTTATATCGGTCAAAAAAAGGTCATACGTGTCCCAGCGTTTCGTTGGGTCTCATCTAGGAATCGAGATATATCGATTTGAAGTTAGTAAGTATCGTATAGGGGAATTTGTCACGTTTTTTTATTTTTTTATTTTTTTTTTAAATACATTTATTTTCGTTTGTTTGACTTTACGTGAAAGTAATAGGACTTGACACTTTTTACCGTTTTGGATTTTTTATGAATTAAAAAAAAAAAAATTTTAATTTTTAGGCAAAAATAATTTTTTTTTTTCATACATTTATTTATAATTGCGAAAATGTTGCTTAAGTAGGAAAACGGTTTAAGAACAGATTAGAGGAATTGTAATTCTTAATTTTTCTAAATTTGTTTCAGCTAAATCGGACTAGTGGTTCTCGAGTTATGTCAAACAAAAGAGCCTAAAACGTGACAAATTCCCCTATACGATACTTACTAACTTCAAATCGATATATCTCGATTCCTAGATGAGACCCAGCGAAACGCTGGAACACGTATGACTTTTTTTTTACCAATATAACTTTCCCCGGTGGTTTCATTCCAAACCGATCACTGACCCTTACCATTTGTTGCAGAGTGTAATATGAGACCTTTGACCGTTTTGCAATCCATTATTGTTCGACGGCAGAGAAGAAAACAGTGTGTCCAAGTTAGCCCTGTGAAGACAGTTTTCAATACGGAACCAGTCCAAAATTATAGATACATTGATATTATTAGATCAGGCTTTCGGAAATATTTGTCTGAAATAATTTTCCGAATATGGAAATTGACAACTGAACGGAAACTTATACAAATGAACAATACCGCATCTCCCTCAAATTAGAGCTATTAAAAAATCCAAAAGCATTTTTGTTTTACTATTTGAAAAGCAATCGTCATGCATAATTACCCCGTTATTCATAAAAATGTAAAACAACTTTACAACCCGTTGTTAAATAAAATCTATAAAAATATAAAAACAATTTTACACATTTTTTCTTAACAACGGACGTGAGTCTGTGAGTGTTAGCAAAAAAAAAAATCGACCACAAAAAAATGAAGGGAAACTTATTTGGACAACGATTTTGGTGTACTTGTTACGATTCTATTGAGGCCTTAAACTATAACTTATACCCACGTATACCCAGGCAGAACACTGGGCAGTGATTGTTCGACAAACTCTACACACTCGAACTTTTTTACCAATACACGGTAACGAAAATTCAATGGCAGTGAAATGTTGGCACATGCAGCAGGAACGAATGTAAGAGTTCCCCAACAAATTTTTTTCTGTGTCAATTTATGGGTTAATTTTATTGTGTAATGACCGTTTTGTCGTATTAAAAAACGTTAAATTTTGTGCATTTTGTCAATAAAGAATTCTTCGGACTTGTTTGGAGAACAAAAAACAAAATGTTGACGTGTTTATGAAAACAAATTTGGACGGCCACACTTTTCCCCAAATGCATTGACAATTTGTGGAATAGGGCAACGTTGTGTTATTGTTTACTGCTGTGGACGGCAATAATTCTTGAGAGCGTTACTCTTGCGACGACATTTTTCAAATGTACATGCAAGTGAACATGTCGACCCTAAGATTTTTTTTCCAGATGATTTTCTATACTTTTGTTTTGTTTCGAAGAGAATATGTGTAAATTAATTGTACGGCAGGATTAAAAGGTGTGGAATACAAAAAACACTACATTTTTTTGAAAAAAAAAAAAACAAATGTAACTAAAATATTTTATTACTAGTAAGTTGTAATGCGCCTATGGCGCCCGTTAATTTGCTTGAGAAAGTATTTGTTACTTAATTTTAAAAATTTTGTAAAAAATATTTTGAGAAAACTATTTTGTAAAAAAAAATTTCGAAAAAAAATAAAATTGGGAAAAAAAAAATTTGTGGAAAAAAAATTTCTGCTGAAAAAAAAATTTTTGTTGAAAAAAAAAATTTTTGTGGAAAAAAAAAATTTTGTTGAAAAAAAAAATTTGTGGAAAAAAAAAATTTGTAGAAAAAAAATTTTTTTTGTAAAAAAAAAAAATTGTAAAAAAAAAATTTGGAAAAAAAAATTTTGGTAAAAAAAAAATATGAAGAAAACACAATTTCTGTACAAAAAAAAATATTATTTTTTTTATTATTATTATTTATAGAATTATTATAGAATGCCTATTTAAATTCCTACGTACTGCGTGACAGAGTCAGTGAATCAGTGAATCAGGGAATCAGTGTATCAGTGAATCAGTGAATCAGTGTCGAGGGTAAATATATATTAAGATTATTTTTCAGTTTCTGTTTTTTCAAAATCTGTTTTCAAATTCATTGGAACTGGTAGTTTACCATTGATACGATTTGTAAATGTACAAAATACATCCCTGATATACGCCACCCCATTGTCACGGCCTTTCGCTCACACACTCTCTCCCTCCACACGGCAAAATCGAGTGTGTGAATTACAATCAAAACACCACCCTCCCCTAATCGCTGTCAAAACAGCTGTTGTGAAATAACCAAGCATCTGTTTTCACAGCGCAGGCGCTCTTCGTCACACCGTCCATTATTACAGGGTTTGGTGGTATTGATTTTCACAAAATACTGTTATACATTTTTAGTTTTATCCTTGTGTGCTGCAACATCATTTCGGTCGCGTTCACTTTTCTTCGAAAGCAAACGCAACATTTATTTAATTTTCCACAACTCAAAAGCTGAGAAAATAATGAAATTATACCATTTCACACTAGTGCTAGGCTTAGTGACTCTATCGGCAGCAAACATAAGTGGCCCATATTTGTTTTGGGGTCATGCCAAAGTTGTAAATCTTCAACCACGAGCTCTGGTCGAAGCCAGCGAAAGTGATTTCACCGATTTGTTTCGTGATGTAAAGGCCATTGTGATATTTGTACGCAATAATACGCGACGCTTGGAAGCTAAGCAATATCCGAAATTTCAACAACTAATACGAGATAGTGCTAGGGCATATTTGCCGCAACATTCGTTGGTAGCCGATCCATTCAATTACAATGCAAATATAGAGGTATGCTAGAAAAAAGGTTAAAGCTATGATGGAAAGTGTGTGTCTAATAAACTTCCCATTGAAAACTTAGGTGATTGGTTTGAGTGGACCTGCGGAGGAAAGTGATTCGGAAATTGTTGGCGGTTTCGCCGATGCTTTGTCCATTTACGGTGATGGTGAAGTATTGGGAATTCTAGCCAGTCGCGAAGAAGAAGCACATTTCATTGCCAAACGTGAGGCAGCTGGCGAGGTGGAGACAGATGAAAGTACAACCCCAGCGCCAGGAGCTGAAGAAACGGAAGAAAGTTATGTTTATGTAGCCAGTGGTAAGTGTGTGTGTGTGTGTGACACATAACAACTGTAAAATTGTTATGAAAAAAGGGGAAAACATTTAATATTCTTTAAAAAAAAGAATATAAAAACAATACATAGGATGGAGTGCATATTACACTTCACGTTCCCTGAATATTTATACAGAACGTGATTCATGCAACTACTAGTCGATCCAGACAGGACCTTACTTCTGTATATCTGTATGTGTATAGTCAGTCAATTGAGAAACAACTAGGAAAACTGATATCCTCTTTGGTCACAAAAAGAAGCCAATGGGTCTTGGTGAATTCTGTTTGACCACATTGGGTTCATTTAGTACGAAATTCATACGCACGCAGACTATATACATATTACAACTTTGTAATTGTTTTTGAATATATTCATGATAAATTCTGAAAGGTCACATCCCTAGATTTGTCGATATAAGAGATTAAACTTCCGTTTGGCAAAGGTGAAATTAAAATATAAAACTGCCAAATAACTTGGCATTCTGAAATTGTTCTAAAATGATGAATAACATTTTCCATTATGCCGTAGTGAGGCAAAAATTGACAATTACAAAAGTTTTATGATTATTTTGATTGGTGTGACTGCCTCGGTAGATTTCGCAATAGCGCATTCTTTCAAAACAGCACCTAAGTCGTTAACCGAAATGCCTTTTCCTGTACCATTTTCCATGAAAATTTGCCTCCAAAAATCGCACTAAAGCATCACTCTCTGAGGATATTTATTTATTAATTACAATACAAAGTAAATTTATATTCTAATTTTGGGTCCAAGGGTAAACCGGGTGACACAGACCATTTGGCTAAAAGTTTACAGCGACTGATCAAAGCCTCTGGTGGGAATCGAACCCACAACCCCCACGCTGATAGACAAGCACGCTACCAACTCGCCTACCGGGGCGTCTCTGAGGATATATTTCCTTATAGACGATCACGTGCGGATTTTCCTATTCTCAGATACGGCAGTTTTGCTTGTTAACACACCCGACGAGATGAAAATGCGTTTAGTCACAAAATGTGATTTTTCGACAAGTATCGGTGTCAAATTCCAGCTGCTCGAAATCCCAAACGGACAATCCTCAACAAAGCAGATGGATAAGAAATTATGAAAGGTCACGTCCAGGAATACTTTCGTATTGAATGAATGACAACAACTTAGCTTTGCCCTCTTGACCACACTATGTCGTCTTATCTCTCAATATACAGTTCATTTCCTGAAATTCTTTAATCAGAAAATTCTAAAATTGTTCTGAAATATGTGGATGAACAATTCTGAAAGAGTACTTCGAGTGCTACTTTTAGTACGAATGACATTTCCATCCGATTTGTGAAATATATTTATTTCATTGACGGACTTTCTTGCCCCTCCTTCCCATCCACAAAAATACTAAAATCTGAAGCAGTTCTGTCTCCATCTGGTTTGAACCATAGAAGTATTGTCTTTGTAGTGTCCATGGATAACTTGTTGAGCCTTGAGTACTCGGAAATTATCACTGCATCTCTAACCAAAAAAGCTATTAAGGTTCTTCCATGTTTGTGTAGATAAAACAAAGCTATATCATCAGCATTCGTATACATTTGTCCATATTGACCGAGGTTCATAATATCATTCACATATATTGTAAACAAAGGTGGTCCTAAAAAACTGTCTTGCGACACACCATGCTCTACAGGTCCAAGACAACTACGACTGCCGTCGTACTACTTTCAAATAGATTTAACTCTTTACCACTTGTTCCATAATATTGCCATTTTTGGAACATAATCTAATGTCAAACAAATCGAACGATTTTCAAACAATTTTTACAATTAACTATAAACGCAATAATTAATTGTTCAATAGTTGTTGTCCTAATGACACAAAAATTAATTTATTAACACAATATTTTTTTCCACAAACAACTAATTCACTCATTCTCTTCTACACCCCCAGGTCAAAAGGCGGTACTCCATGTAAACGCCGCACCCGAATTACATCTCAACCGTACCAAACTTACACTGAAGGAGCACACCAAAGAGATAACATTCGATGACCAGAGACCAAAGGGTTATGGTCGCCTGAGCATAATATTCAAAGTTGACGATGAGAAGGTCACACTGCGCTTCAATTTCACTCTGAAATACGGCACATGGTCGATGAAAGCGGTCGAAGTGACACATAAGAACTATGAGACCGTTTTGCCAGTGGTTGGTCTGTCGTACGATATACCCTCGGCTCCACTGAAATTCTCATATCGTTGTTCAGCGAAGCATTTGCTGTTCTCGAATGGAAATGATACATTGCATATACGGGATTATCAGGTGAGTTGGACGTGATGTAGAAATACTGTACGGTTTGAGTATGTGCACATAATTGTAAATCATGTCCGTCTGTCTGTTGCAACGACAAGTAATTCGGTACGACAGATGCTGTTTGGTTTGGATTGTTTACACAGAGTTGAACATTTCAAAATTATCCTCGTTACTTCTGGGAAAAAAAATATAGTTCAATGGAGATCGTGAGTTCAGAGACAATCAAGGCCACATCAATAGGCATAACTGTTCTGTCACGTCCGCAATAGCCTAATAACAGTACCCCTAGATTTTTGAGCCTCAAAGACATATGAACGTATTTCTTAACCGTTTTCTTAGTCGTTTAGTGCATCACTGACCACGACTTCCAGATTTTCTCCAAAAACAAAGAAGTTTTGTGTGAAAATATTAGAAAAATTCTACATTCAATATAATTAATAAGATATACATATTAGAAAAGGTTAAAAACTACGACTTAATGCCTGTTTTCTGAACTGTCTAGTAGTAAAATTCAAATCTGAAAAATATACAAAGAAAGTAATTCTCATTTATATTTACAAAATGATTGACGATCTGAGTAGAACCAAGGAAAACACACATTGTATTAAAAACATGTATACAATTCGTATAGAAGTAATCATGCTGAATTACGATTTCGAGATCCTAGGCTCTCGTTAATATTATATTAACAAAATTTACAAAAAAAATGATTTGTCATTAAAAAATAATTCCTTTTTTTTTCTCTATTCCAGGTACAACCTTGGCTGGATGGCGCTTCCAAATTTGGTGATGTCTACGATTGTGTAGGTTTCACCACCGCACCCATATGGGCCGGCGTCCTCGTGTCCCTATTCCTGTGCGGCATCCTGTCCATCGGCATCTTGGCCATAATGGACATAAAAACACCCAATCGTTTCGAAAGTTCACGTAATAAACAATTGACCTTTACGGTGCAAGAGTAAAGACCTGGCGGCCCCCACCCATCCGCATAGTTCTCAAGATGTTCGTTCATATGATTATGGGTATAATAAAACCGTTACTACTACTGGCACTAGCCGTACAAATATTCCTTATCCAATCTCTGTTCATTTGTATTGTACTGTACATCTATTTGTGTTGTTTCTATTAATGGAAATTATCCCAGCATTTGTATTATTGTAAAAGGAAATAGCCCAAAGTTGTTGCTAATTAAAAAAACCAATGAGAAACAAACAAAAAAAGACTAACAAAAACTGTCCAAAAAAAAATCACACACATGATTATTGCCTACAGTTTGAATAATCAGTTAATAGATAAAGATAGAAACAAAGAAAGGACCGGCAAAAAAAGTACTCAAGAGATTTGCGATGATAAGGCCGCAGCATACGAGCAGGTATTCATTCGCATCACAGATATGAAAAAAAAAACTTAAATGTTGTTTTATTTCAGATTGATTTTGTAGTTGTTGTTTGTTGTTGTTGTAAGTGTTTCTTAGCCGGCTTCTCTACAATATATACTTTCTAATTTGTTGACCAAATAAGTAAACAGAAAAAAAAAACACACAAAAATAAGAAGTAAAAAAGCTGTTAAGTTTTGGTTACACGCCTTTGGCAAATGGTAAGTATTGCCGTGCATTTGTTACATTATGCATATGGGTCACTCCGTTATGAGTCCATGAAGTGAAAGATGAATGATGAAAATAAACACTTCATAGTGGCACTACAATGAAAAGATTGCCTCGAAAGAGTATATCCTGTAGGTCCGAATCAATTGTATTGTTTACAGTTTGGGTAAAAACATATGAAATCAACCGAAAATTTAACATTTCTGACCACATCATCTGCGAATTTGATAATATTGTTTATACATGATCTATGGAACAAAACAATAATACTTGCCAACTTTCAGACATATAGCCCTCGTACTTTCAGATTTCTGACCATTTCAATTTGAAAAAAATCAACAAAAATGCACTGAGGTAATTTAACATATTTGTAAATATCTCGAAAAGCATTTAATGTTTGTAAATAATCAAAGGCTCATTTTACAGATAAAAATATGAGCCATTAAAAACATTTTTTTAAAAAAAAAAATCGATCAAGGATAATGTAAATAAAAAAGGACTAAAATTTCAAAAGGATATATCTCGAAAAGCGATATTTTTAAAAATTAAAAAAAAATGTATATTAATCCTTTTTCTGTTTTCTACACGTCTGCAAACTCTTGGTCGTGGATCGTCATCATGGAATGAGTTATAATTAAATTCCCAAGAAAAAGTTATGATATTTCATAAAATCTTTAATTTTGAATGTATTTTTTAATATATGCAATATAAAATATATTAAGAAAGTAGTCTATGAGAATATTGTCAGTTTGGTAATGCTGCATTTTTCATTTAATTGTGAATTCTTCGGGTGCGGTATTTTAAAAACTGTTTCAACAAACTCTGTGACCGTGAAAACATGCCATTCAATTCAAGATTTTGCTGTAATCCTTTTAATAAATCCGGACACACTACGCGCGATAAATGTTTAATACGAGTTCAAGAATGGATGCTACGGTATATTACGGATAAAAACATCACGACCTCAAATAAAATTTGTGAGGCATGTAGAAAAAAGCTTTCCAATTTAAACAAATCTAGTTTAGACGAAGGTTCGGACATAAGCGGAAATTTAGATACATTCGATGAAATTGCATCAGGCACGGAAGATGTTGCTATTTCCAAATTAAACGAATCTTTACCATATCTGGAACAAACTCCAATCAAAAAGAAAAAATTACATCATAAACTGTACAGAGATACAAAATTCAAAAAAATAAGTGAGTCGATTAAAAATACAATTTTCCCTGGTTCAACACAATCACCTTATCATATATGCCCAGAATCCGAAATAATACAACAATTAAAAGAAAAGTTTAAAACAATACCAACAAATAGTGAGAAAATCCAACTGCTAACCATTTTACCAAAAAGCTGGTCAGTACATAAAATTGAGGAAGAATTCCAGGTAACAAACTATATGGCGCGAAAAGTTAAGCATTTGGTTGAAACGAAGGGTGTGATGAGTACGCCCAATCCAAAACTGGGATCGCCAATTTCACCAGAGACGAGTTTTTTAGTAAAATCCTTTTACGAATCCGATGATGTTAGCAGATGTATGCCCGGATACAAAGATTTCGTGTCTGTTGTTGAAAACGGTACAAAAGTCAGAAAAAATAAAAGACTGTTGCTGGGGAACTTAAGAGAAATGTATGCTTTATTCAAGGAACGACATGATACAACAAAAATAGGTATTTCCAAGTTTTGCCAGCTTCGTCCGCGGAATATAATTCTAGCAAATGCGAGTGGATCTCATAACGTATGTGTATGTACAAAGCATCAAAATGTAAAACTTATGATTGATGGTATAAATTTAAAAAAATTAACTGCTGATGCTCCAAATTATAAGCTAGAATGTTACAAAGATTGTTTGAAACAAATGACATGCAATCCAGCTTCTTCAAAGTGTCACCTACTTAAATGTATCAAGTGTCCAGGAATGGAAAATTTAAAAGCGAGACTGCATCAATTACTAGAAGAAAATGATATTGATGAAATAACATATAAACAATGGATAAGTGTAGATAGAGATAATTTGGAGACTATGATTAGCCAAGCCGACGTTTTTGTGGATTCCCTGTGTGAAAAGCTTCAAATTCTATTACCTCATTCATTTATCGCAAAACAACAGGCAGCATATCTGAGCGAAAGAAAATCCAATTTGGAAGAAAATGAGTACATAGCAGTTTGTGATTTTTCAGAAAATGCTTCTTTTACAGTTCAGGATGCAGTCCAGGGATTTCACTGGAACAACTCTCAAACCACGTTATACCCAATTGCTATTTATTTTAAATCGGACGGAAAAACACAACATACAAACTTTATAATAATATCTGATTGTCTTATACACGACTCTGTAGCTGTTCACCTGTTTCATCGCCACTTGAATGTATTTTTGAGGAACAAGTTTAAAACAATCCCGAAGAAAATTACGTATTTTTCAGACGGCAGTGCAGCCCAGTTTAAAAAAAAAAAGAACTTTATCAATTTATGTTATCATATGGAAGATTTTGGATGTAATGCTGAATGGCATTTTTTTGAAACAAGTCATGGAAAAGGCCCCAGCGACGGTCTTGGAGGTACTGTAAAGAGAGAAGCACGACGAGCCAGTTTACAGCGTCCATTACAAGGTCAAATAACTACTCCAAGACATTTATATGACTGGTGCCTGGGTAATCTTTTGAACTGTAACTTCGAGTATTTAACAGTAAAAGATTACGATGAAGAAGTACGATTCCTCCAAATACGCTTTAAACAATTGCGTACTATTCCTGGGACGCAAAAACTGCATTCTTTTGTACCTGTGGGAAAAACTAACATTAAAGTAAAGCGTTACTCGGCAGATACCGATTTTGTAATTGAAAGTCTTTACAAATAAGTAAATATAATCTAGGTTTTTGATATTTTTTATTATTTACTAGTAGCTGAATGAATATAACTGTAATTCACTGGTATGATATGAAATATTATTTTAAAATACTAATTGAAATTGTTTAAAAAATACAAAAATTTATGAATACGTAAACCTTTGCGAACTATTTTCTTAATAACTCATTCCATTATAAAGATCCACGGCTAAAAGTTGAAAGACGTGTGCAAAACAGAATAGGGAATAACATATATTTTTTTGAAATTTTTAAAAATATCGCTTTTTGAGATATATCCTTCGGCAATTTTAGTCCTTTTTTATCCACGATATCCTTGTCCGAAAATTATCTATTTAATATTTCTATTTAACGGTGCATAATTTGAGCTTCAAAATAAGCCTTTGATCATTTATGTACGTATAATACTTTCAGAGATATTAAAAATTGTGTTAAAGCATCTCAGTACATTTCTAATCATTTTTTTCAAATTAAAGTCGTCATAAAATTTAAAGTAGAAAAGCTAGGAGACTGAAAGTTGACAGATGCTATTGTTATATTGAACACTCCCTTCGTAACAACTTTCAGCCAATTCGGAATTGGTGAGGGAAACTCATTGGTTGACTTCATATATTTTTACCCGTTTACTAAATAACTAAATGTCAACAGGTTGTTCCCTAATGGGTGACCTTTTGGACATACCCGTCAACGACAACAAGTGAAAAGCCAATGTAAGCTAATATTTTTCGCCGGGAATAAACAAAAATTATTTTGAATTTTTTGTCTTAAAAAACAATTACCGATAGGGCTGGCTAAACTCTAGGCTGGTCTCTACTATCAATTTAAATTGTTGCTATGGTACTAGCACAAGTGACTTCACAAATCTCGTCTCTCACGTAAGTCTCTCATGAAGGCTTTAAGAGGGCACATCCCTGAACGGATTTCTTAAAAATAATGCCTGAATGTCCTGCTTTAATATTCCTGCTAATAATATTATTATCAAGCAGTGTAATGAGAGGATAGATATAGATAGATGGCAATCGTAAAGTGTTCGATTTAATTTCCTACTTTCTGAGCAGAAATTTTTAGTAACAATAATTTTTGTCTCCTTCGAATCTTTTATCAAAAAAAAAAGCCTTTAGGCCTGATTTAAACTATGATAATTCTGTAATAATACTTTTTAAAGAGTAGAGTGATTAGGTTGTTATTCTATCGCTAAGGATGTTGTTTCATGGGCGTTAAGACGTCCTGTATCAATCTGTTTTAATGACGATCCGCACAAACAGATTCGAACGAGTAATAAATTGTGGTACATATAAATTCTGAGCAGAAAGTAGCAGCTTAAATCGAACACTTTTCGTTTGTCGTCTATCTATGTCGATCCTCTCTTTACACAGCTTGATAGTATTTTTATTAGCATACATGGGCTATTTTATCGAGTATCCACCCATATGTGTGTATAAAACAATTTTAACAAAAGTGAAATGTATCCTCCTTATAAGACATGTGTACGTACGTCCATATGTATGAAATTGTTAAGAATAAATAAACAAAAAACAAACAAAAAAACTGCAAACAACAGACCAAATCCTCCAAATGTGATAAACATCATTCGATTTCATAGTCGTCGAATAAAAAAAAAGTAAGAAGATGAAAACAACGCCAACCTCTCTAGATTATGGAGCAACTTTTCATTTCTAAAAGTTGACTCAAAGGAGGAGATGAAGAAAAAGAAACAAACATAATTCAAAAGGCAGCCTTTGTTTTTTTTTTTTATTATTTTTGACAAACATACAAGCCCCCCAGAGTCGAAACAACCAACCATTCTGGTTCCTCACATCACATCACTTCACTTCATATGCTGTAGTCGTGTGCTGCATTTACTCCTTGTCTTTGTCCTCAAGCCAATGTGGGTCTAAACTGACCAAATTACTTTCGTTGTCGTTTCTATAAAAAACGAAATTTCTTCTTGTGCCACTTTTCATGAAATGCTGCAACTCCAGTCAGTTAGCCGGCCAACCATCCACACCAGCCCCGTGTTGTCTCACATATTGCAATGAGGCACAATTAAAACATAATAAACAAGTGACTGGACCAGCGAACCGGTAACCGGTGTCTAGTTGATCGGTTGGAGGCAGGTTACAAACATAACGGCAGACTGACATTCAATGCTGTTGCATTGCAGTGTGAGCCGGTTTAAAGGCTCATGTCAGTATACGCATTTCGCCTTATTTGCGATGGCAGTGATAGTGATAGCGACAGTCTTCTGACATTCTACGGTGGCCAATTGATATTTGGACAGTTTTTTCTTCGTAATATTGGAGTGAAACTATAGATAATAGTAAGTTGTAATGCGCCTATGGCGCCCGTTAATTTGCTTGAGAAAGTATTTGTTATTTAATTTTAAAAATTTTGTAAAAAATATTTTGAGAAAACTATTTTGTAAAAAAAAATTTCGAAAAAAAATAAAATTGGAAAAAAAATATTTGTGGAAAAAAAATTGTTGTTGAAAAAAAAATTGTTGTTGAAAAAAAAAAATTTGTTGAAAAAAAAAATTTTTGTGGAAAAAAAAAATTTTGTTGAAAAAAAAATTTTTGTTGAAAAAAAAAATTTTTTTTTTCAACAAAAATTTTTTTCGAATTTTTTTTTTTTTCAACAAAAATTTTTTTCGAAATTTTTTTTTTTTTCAACAAATTTTTTTTTTTTCCACAAAATTTTGTTTTTCCACAAACATTTTTTTTTCTACAAAATTTTTTTTCCAAATTTTTTTTTTTCAACAAAATTTTTTTTTTTTCATAAACATTTTTTTTTCAACAAAATTTTTTTCCATATTTCAACGGGCGCCATAGGCGCATTACAACTTACTAGTTAACCTATATTCTCCAAAAGCAACAGGCATTAGATCCGTCCGTACCTAAACGAATTATGAACATGATCAAGTAACGGGTGGTTCATCTAGTGGTTTCTGGTTAAGGGACTGAACTTTCCCGCTCGAAATATTATTAAAATTCCGTGGAACGAAATCAATCGCTATAAGCTTGTATTGTAAGCAAGTTTGTGAAAAAAATCGTGAAACTGGCAAAAATCGTGAAACACTCATCGTACGGTTCGAACTAAAGAGAATGTGGCTGCCATAGACGAGAATGTGCGACTTAGTCCTGGACCAACGGTTATCCGTCGATCTCGAAAACTCCACATTTCATGCACCAGCCAGATGCAAATTTCGCTCAATGACCTTGCGAAGCCAGCCAATGCAGTCAAATTAATGATAACGCGTTTTATAAAAAATGGGATTCTGCTCTCCATCAATTACCAGTAGTATGCTAAAGTTAGAAAAAATATACCTGTATTAGAATCACCCTTACAACTGTAAGGATTATGACAATGACATTCACATTTTGTGTGAATCAATTCAAAAATGCGTCTGAACCAATTCTACTCATATACAATTCTCCAGAATTTATTGTTATGGAATATTTCTTAAATATCGTTAAATTGTTGTTTGCATATTGAGATCTCCACGGATCGACTGCTGTTTAGACATGTGACGTGCGACATTCAAGAAAGTTTATTGAATTACCTTTTGTGTTTTGAGTACATACATATGTATGTACACACACAATTATAGTATACATTGTATATTGTTTCCCCTATGGAGGAAACATTTGTTTTTGCTACTCTGCTTCACTTTCCCCAAGTAAAAGTCTTCCACTCTCAGAAGTCTTCCGTCTTCTGGTCATTATCTTGCTATCCCTTCAACACTTCCCGTTTTTAACACAGCAATCGATAAGAAAATGCTGCATGAAGAAAAAACCAATGCACGAAGAATTATCCGAAAAAAAGTAGGTCTTATGTTTCTGCCATCTTCTTTGGGTTCCTCTTCTTGTTTTTTTTCTGTTCATACACATAACTCAATTATAGTTCACTGACTTGACGCTTGCTGGCTTGTGGCATCATCATCATCATCATCAAGAGCCAGAGCAATAACACTATCGCATTCATGCTGTAGAAAATGCTACACCTGATTCTGTAATAAGAATGCGTAAGTACTTTTGCCATGCCGCATTTAGCGAACCGTTGGCTGGTTAGATACGGCACGTCGTCATTTCGGTTTCATACGTTTGTTACGCGCATTGCGCCTTATAGACGTCGAGATGTGAAAGTTGTTATCAAACTGCCAACTTGCAACTGCAGTTGATAAACCCGATGTGACAACCAACAACCGCCTGATGCATGAATGCAACAAATCATCTATTGGCCAAAAAGAAGGTGAAGCACAAGCGACATATTGCTTTAATGTTGCTGATCATTTTCACTTAGTGTGTCCCCCACCATTGGACGGAGTATAAACGTATTAATTGTGTTATTTCATTTACGCCGCTATATATTTATCTGGGTTTGTATATAGCTTTGTAACTCATCCCAGTCAGATGAAGAACAAAAAAAGACAATACAGATACTCTACTTACTGGAGAAATATCTGAAATGATTCAGTGCCCACAATTTTGTTTATAAAATTTCATATCAGATAAACCATACTATTTCTACTGTAAGGACCGGTTTATGATTTCATTAGGATCTACTCAAAGGTGTTAGAACCGTCCCCAAAGGAAATTCTTCAAATGTTATGTTTAATTTGTGAATTATTTTTTTATTGATAATGTATTTTAGTTTTTTGGTTCAGAAAGCAGTGACTTATTTTGGAATCACCCGATATTTCGGTAGCTGTCACTTTTGAAGCTTTTATTCTTTGACATTTGACAAGTAGAAACTACGCCATTACTAAAAATGAAACGATACACGCTTCAAAAACACTTTGAAATTATTAAAATTCACTACAAAAATTCACTTGCAGTCACAGTCCGCAAAACTGAAAAGTTCTCGGACCGTGTTATCTCTCGAAGAGGTGATCACAATTGGCCACCGAGATCTTGTGGTTTAACACCTTGCGATTCTTCCTTTGGGGCCATGTGAAAGATAAGGTCTACGCCAACAGCCCAGCGTCGATTCAAGACCTCAAAGGTAGAATTCGTGAGGCTATCGAGGACATAGGACAGCCACTTTTCGATTTGTTATGGAAAATTTCATGAAAAGGTTATGGTCCTGTAAGCGTGGTCGTGGTGGCCATTTGGCTGATGTTGTTTTTCATATGAAATATTATGAAATAAACATCCCATCATTTATCTCAAAAAAATTCCATTTTTCTTGAATACCAAAATAACACCTCTTGTTGCAGAACCCTGTATTTCTTTCTGAAGGTTTTTTATTTCGAAATTCTGAAGATTATTTAAAATTATCTGCTTTTGATTGAGTTTATAATGTAATGTGGGTTCTTTTCCTAATGAACAGAACAGGGATCTCAGGGAAGTTTTATGGCCTCCCCTCTAGAACAATTGATTATCGGTTTCCCATCACAGCTCTGTGGTGGAGATTTGTAAACATTTCCAACATTCTACCGGTGGTCGGAATGTTTGAAGTACATCTCAACGAAGTAGAATGTCAGGTATCGTTTTTTTTTCTTTCATTGTGGACTGGCCTGAAGAGACGGACAATTTTAGAAGGGACAATCTCCGTAGGGTCTATTCCAGTGATCACCTGAGACTGATTTCGTTGATTATTGGCAGCGCGTAGCAGAGAAGTTGACTATGCTTGGAAATTGATTTATGAAGTAGACTAACTTTTGTAGAGTTTGTGAATCGCTGCATGTATACGATTAGGCAGCTTTTATTACTAGGTCGCGTGTTTGCACTTTTCTTAATAATTGATTTAAAAAAATACATTTGTGGACGCATCTATTCGGACGCACATACAAATCTATCTATGGCCAATGACACTGGGCAACCTTAAATTCATTGAATTCAATTGTGGCTTTTTTTAGATTGTTTGTTTTGTTTTTTTTTCGCGACTGACCTTATTTCTATGGGGCCGTGACCTGTAAATAAAGAAAGTCTGTTTTACAGTTTTTATTTCAAAACCAAAACACAACAGCAACGAGGTTCCCTTTTTGTTATGTTTTGTCTTAACTAATACCAGAGGAAGTGGAAGAACTCAAATGCGGACCATTGTTATTCGATGCCAAAGATATCATTTGAAAAAGTGAATTTATGTATTTGTGTGTTTTCAAAATGTGGTTCAATCTTGAAAATATCTTAGATTTTTTTTTTATTCGAAGAAATGAAAAGTAAAACATGATAAATCACACATGTGAAAATAGATATTTATGCGTGTCTGCAAGATTTGTAATTTGGCCTAGGACATTGAAAAGCCACCCAGTGAATGTGACAAACAAGTTGGAAGGGAGGAATAATAAGGTTGGTCATACAATAACGTTTCAGTAATTAAACTCTAAATTTGGATGTATAGAAAAATAAGCTTTGTTCAGTTCGTGGATTTTTTTAACTCTTACTGCCTGTTTCCGTAAAAAGAATTTGATCGTTCGTTACACATCGTCAATATTGGAAGCGTTATAAAATGGGTTTCAGACATTATTCAATTCTGGTTTTCAGATATATTTTAGTTATCGCCATATGGCACACAATCCCAAACGATTAAGCTCTACTCACTGATAAAAAATCCATTTTATTGGGATTTCAATTTTGACAATTTGCAACGAACGAACAAATTCGTTTTATGGAAACAGGCAGTTAGTCAGTTTTTGTTTCTGAAAATTGCGGCAATTAAAATTGTCTAGTGTGAATCAGGACTTACCACTGTTAACTACTTATCATACTAATGTTAAGTTCTTAACAGCGCTCTGTTAAAGATATGGGTTTACGTGATGATTTTGGGGTGATGATTAACTCAAATCGGCCTAATCCCATGGACACGCATTGATAGGGGTAAGCCATTTTTCCTCAGTTTAGTCTCTGTGTCTTTACCCGTAGTGGTCCTTTGCGGAAAATCGGGGTTCTCAGTAAACGAGTAGTTGAAAGGGTAAAATGTAACCTCCCGCACTTACTATTGTATTGATGGAATTGTTTTCGCTCATACCATTCTACGAAACCAGTTAAATTTTAACATTTTTCAAGCATTGGAGTTCCTTTAGTACCCCTCAATCGAATTTCGCTGACAAATGATTTCGAACGGCTGTCTGGCATTGTAACGACGAACGTGACTGCGCTCATCATCCTGCTCTAGAGGCGCAAACCAAACACAACACAAATCCCACAGTGCGAAAAATACTTTCATACAGCATTTAAACATTCCGTCATACGAGTATCAAAGAAAGTTTTCACTGATTCAAGACAAACAAAAACCGTCAAAGAGTATTTCCATTTGGACATTCTTTATTAATTTTTTTCCTGTTATAAACTAACAGCTGAATGTGCCTCCATCTGAGTACCGAATACCAAACGTTTGGTGGACTGATCACGATGATCCATTTGCCGCTATAGGCTAACCCCTGTGTCTTTTGTTTCAGCCACATCTTCACTCACATCGATACAAAACCGTATGGCGATTGTTTTGCGAATTTGTAGAAACAAAAGCAAAGAAGAAGAAAAAACACTTGGAAACCGTTGAAACTGTTGGCGTTGCCGTTGCTTGTGATGATGCTGTTGTTTAGGTAATTGCGTGCACTTTGCTCGTGCGTGTGTGAAAAAGCCAAGATCGAAAAGTCGTAACCCAATAAAATACCGATTCATGCTTCCGAAGAAGAGAGTAAAAGTAAAATATGTATAAAATGTCTTAGATGCGATACAACCATGAAACATTGATGAAGGCATTTCAATTTCCTGAATAGAACATCAACATTTGGACACACTTAATACAAAACATTGAAAAATATATTTATTTTGGCATATTCTTGGCCCAATCGAAGGACCAAAAGTTCTCATTATTTATGGAACATAGAGATGGACGTATCAGGCCCTTTTAGTTCCATAGAAGGAAATAATTTTAGTATCATAGCACATTTTAGTTCCAATGTCATTCATTTTGTTTTAGTTCCGATCAAAATCGTTTAAGTTCGGAAAATGATACTAAGGGGAAAGAAATGTTATTTACCACCCTATATTCCGTAAATATAAGCCAAGATTTGATTCTCCCATAAGAAATGCTATGATGCACTACATCAACTGTTTTAATACAATGAAACAGTGGCGGAACAACAACGCTAATCTAATGACTGGCCACAATGGAACAGCTGTGGAACGGATTGCTATAAGAGTTAAATGTGCAAGAGAGCTCGATTTTATTCCTGTGACTGGCTCGGCTTGCTCCTCAACAACCCAAATTTCCAAAGCGAAATCTCTTATCAAATCTTTTCATGCAAAAATTTTCTATTTCTATGGGAAAATAACATCACTCATAGCCACTTAAATAAGCCTTGCTCTACGATCTCTGTGATTTTGTTTCATAACAAAATTCAGTATTTGTATGGAAAACTAAAATCACTTATAATTCCTTAAATAAGCTTCGTAGACCGAAAATGTCTCAAATCTGTGATTACTATTTTTCCCAACAATATTCGGAATTTTTGTGGAAAAATAATATCACTCATAACTGCTTAATTTAGTATCCTAGAGCGAAAATGTATCAAATCTGTGATTACTATTTTTCATAATAAAATTCGGAATTTGTGTGGGAATATTAAAATCACTCATAACTCCTTAAATAAACCTCTTAGATCGAAAATGACTAACTCTGTGATTACTATTTTTCCTAACAAAATTCAGTATTTGTGTGGAAAACTAAAATCACTTATAACTCTTTAAATAAGCTTCGTAGAGCGAAAATGTCTCAAAACTGTGATTACTATTTTTCCTAACAAAATTCGGAATTTGTGTGGCAAACTAAAATCACTTATAACTCCTTAAATAAGCCGCCTAGAGCGAAAATCAATATTCAATATTTCTGTGGAAAACTAAAATGGCTCATTGCAACATAAAGAGGCCTCCTAGAGCAAAAATAACTGACATTTGCGATTTTATGTGGGAAACTAAAATGGCCTTTCCTGCAGAGTTTTCACCGAAAGAAATGACGCTATCGCAGAGGTGCGGATTAATTCGTTAGACCGAAGTGTGTACTACTTTTGTACAAGGCAGTTTTGAAAAGAAAAATAGTTTTTTGCCGAACTTATGGTTGCGCTTTTATAATTTTCTGTATATCTTCTGGTATTTACAGTCGGATCTTTTCATCTCGACGTTTTCATCTCAAAGAGAGTCATTGACCTCAAGTACCCACTTCTGGTACTTACCCATCATACCGCAGCTGCTACTACCCTCATGCAATACCCTAATATCAAAAAATTCAATCATTAAACTCTTGCTAAGGAAGTATGTCGTTAATTACAGCAGAAACATTTTTGAGACTATTTTATTTTGCCGAAGGTAGGGATTGTCTTTTTTGTTCTCTGTGGCTTTTATTGTATTTTTACATTCCAATATTTGCCCCATATACAATCGGTGCTAAATCCGGCAACTTTGTTTCTTCAGGTTATGACACACGTCGTTTTATAAGTACGGTGCACCGACAGAAAAATCCAAGGGTGCTCTAATCGAAACCCTTTAAAAACGAAATATTTAAGACAACACTGTTAAGTCAGAACGGGGCTTTGTTTCCGTCTTTGCTAGAAACATCCGAATTTAGTTTCTTCACATAACATGTTAAGGAATTTAAAATGGAAAGTTCCCGTGTAGGGCAGGCAGTCCAATGGACACGATTGAATGGGACGGATTTGGTGGAAACATTAATAATGATTACTTGTAGGGTGACGCCGAAGGTCTTCGATTTCAGTTCCAGGCTCTCTTCGCCTGTCATGCCGCAACAGTTTACACACTCTGGTGGACCGCAGAGATCAATTAGTTGATCTTCCTGAAGGATAGTCCCCCTTTGATCTCACTACAAGTACATCTGGTTGTAGGAAATGTCTGTGGAAAAATTATATACAATGGAATGCCAAACGTTTACAACTTTTCACTAATTTCTATCATTAGATTTTATTTGCAATGTAATTTCCAGAAAACTAAACGTTCATCACAGCCAAATCACCAAATAAGCAAAACAATAACCGCATACGGCGAATGGGCAATATACCAATTAATCCATCACGTAGAGACAACGACGGCATCAACATCAAGTCCACAACCGATTGTGGCCATGGCCATGGCGATTGGTAGTCGACTGACTCCTTGTACAACTGGTTAAGTCATTACTAAATCAAATAATTAACTGCATTGAGATGATTTCCAAAGCACAACAGACGAAGAAGAAGAAGAATGAAAAAAAAAACCCAACGCATAAAAATGTAAGTGACAACACCAAAACAAACAAACTGAAGGACAGACAGTCAGACAAATAAATGAACATCCACAAAGTGTTTAATTTCAAATTAAACTGAAAATTTCCACAAATCACAAAAGAAAACAGCGGCGACATCTGTGTTTTGCTATACATTCGCTTGCCATTGCAAGCTGCAGCAACAGCTTGCAGGAGTTACTGGTGCTTGAAACCAGTTCCATCAAAATATTTTGTAAACTTTTCTTCGGTGGCAGTGTATTTTTTTTTGTATTATCGTGGCAGTGCTTGTCTGCATTTTGTTTGTAAATTATCTACTTTATTGGCTGACTGCACTGGACTGTCTGAATCCACTCCACTCGACTCGAGTCGACTCAGCTTGACTGGCCGCTCAAATATTGATTCAAAAGAAAAAGTGAAATTTCTTTTGAAATGAAATTACACCGTTTAGTCGCAAATAATAAAAACTAAAATGAAACGATTTTAACGCTAATCATTAGTCGAACTGAAGTGCAAAATTCAGTATAAAAACCAACCAACCAACAACAACAAAAACGTTGACAACATTAAAATGTGCCATAAATAAGACAACTTAAAGTCATTTGTAAAAGTTTGTTGGTTTTATTTACGGTAATAACAATTTTATTATGATTTGATGACATTTCGAATGCGCCTAATTTCCTTTCTGCGATTGTATTTGTTGTTGCTTCAAACTGCTTATCAGCATCGAGTGAATGGATTAACCGGGTGCCGATTATTTGTTTTGTCATCGGTTGCGACTCCACACTCGAGACATTTAAATAATATTGACAATAAATTTCGTCATATTTTACTTTTGTCTGAGTCAATATCTTCACATTTACAACGCTAAACAACAAACATTAATGAGATCGTTTGACACCCGCTAAAGGGGCGGCCAAGCTGTAAGGCGATTCACCCAAATATTGCCGCATTATTTTCACCACGGAAATGGAGGCGACTTTATGAAGACGGCTTTACACAGTAGGTGATGGTCGGGGAGTTCATGTCCGTCCGTTTGCGGAAAACATGTTAAAAGCCCGCAATAATGAAGATGGGAATGAGGTAAAGATGTGTCTTGTATGAGCTAAATCGGACCGAAGGTGTACAGTAGAGGTCTGCACAATTCCATTTGTATTTGCAGTGTACACATGTACCGACGAAGCATAAACACTTACTCGAAGTGACGAAAAAACAATTGTTCACATTTGTAGGAACAACAAAATCTTCGAATAACTACTAGTTGTTACTCGGCTATGGTCTCTGCCAGCGAATACATGTTCCTCTTTCTCTTTTATTCGAACATACCGACAGCGATCTTGTCGAGTACGTCGCGACAGCGAAAGTGATTGCGGTACTCTATGTACAACGTTCAGTATAACAAATAGAAGGAACAGTTGTCTATGATTTCTTATCGCCTTTCAGTGTCTAATAAAAATGAATACTCTTGAAGTAAGTTTATTTAAAATTATAACAAAATAAAATAATATCGATTAAAGACTACTTAAAAATTATGTAATTAATTATGTAATTAGTTATGTAATTAATTATTTTTAAAAAAAATTTGTTTTTATGATTTTGGTGGAATAATTGACTGATTTTAAATATACGTATGTATATATTTCAATATTAAGTTTTTACTTTTTTTTTGTTTTATTTTTAAAGGTCACGACATAACTCTTATATTGCCATACAGCAAAATAGGTGGTATTATATTTTATTTAAATTCAAAATAAAGTTTAGTTGCACAACAGTCAACGTGTCAATGTTACCTACTGTATATCGCCACTAAAACAACAAATGTTTGAAATAACTGAAAATCCATGCACAAAATACCAGTTAAATTTTAATTCGAATGTCAAAATCATCATCAACGAATTGTTAATACTCGAGGTACCACGTGAAGTGAACATCATATTCGCAGTACTTTTTCTGTGCTGTTCTCATTTGTATATTTGCTTTTTATATGCTTTTTTCGGAACACATTGTGCTGCGGCTACATACTCTTCTGTATTTGATATACAACCGTTCTCTTCACTTCATTGCTTGCGCTCTGAGAGAGCGAGTATGTACTTACTCGTTTCGAATTAGAACTTCATATGTGCAGCGAAAAGTTATTCGTTGCAGACCTCTAGTGTACAGTTTCCGTCACACTAACGTCCCGTATGCATAAAAATGTATAACAGAAAAATATATGCAAAAACAATTTTCACAAATTTTTCTTAACAAAGGTTTATAAAGCTGTTATATACTTTTATGAATACGAGGGGTAAGTCTTTAGAGAAGAGATGGAGTAGTATTGGTTGAATTTGATACTGCCACAGCTGCCACATAGGAACAGTTCGACTGAAGAACGGATTTTCTCTGTAGTGTGTCATCCGGTCAACCAGCCATTTGACAATAAACGAATAAGAGTCCCTAAATAGCCGTATGTCTCGGACTAGAGGACGGATATCAGATGAACAAATTTGGCATAAGAAATTTAAATCTTCCAAGCGAAAGTAAATGTGTGACATCGCTTAGCATGAAATATCGTTAGATAAAAATCATCAGAGTCAAGCTGCGATCAAGGCTCTGCCTTCTACGACACCAATGGCTCGCCCTTTATCAATGCGGCCTGAAACTTCCACTCAGGGTCCAGTACCATGACTAGAGATCTCACACTATGGATTTGGGCAGTGATATGCGATTCCAGTCAATTAAAACTAATGAAAATCTTGACCAAACGAATCGGAAAATGCTGTGATTTGATATGCTGGGAGACCCGGATAGTTAATAGACAGAATGTTAATGACTTAGACCAAAACACGGGCGTATTAACGGGTCAAATGAAGATCTATGTTACACTGGACCAGACAAATGAGGAGGAAAATGAAACGATGGAACATTTTATCTGTTACAGTCCAACATTCGCATGAGAGAGACTAACACCTCTCAGCTGGCACAGTTCCTGACTAAGAAACCACAGATGTGATGTCTGAGCCAGAGTCCGCCAACAAGAAAATCTCACATGAAGCGGAATTATTTTGTAACTGTCCTGAATTTGGCATGTGTCACGACACCTGTTTTTTATAAACAAACCCGTGTTTTGAAACAATTGGCTTCAAATGACTGCAATATGTCTTTATGATTTTTAGAAGATTTTAAATTTTCGTCCCACTTTACTAAATACATCTCAAAAAAACATTTTGTGTGTAGATGACATTCTGATACAGATTGGGCTTTTAGAACCTCACGGAAAATGCTCAAGTATTAAAAAAATACCGAGATATTTTGTGAAAACTGCAGGCTATAGAAAATTCCCCCTGTAGTCTTCCAATTTCAGTGACAATTATTTTATGTCAGCGACAATCCAAGCAGAGGCGACGACAATAAACGGTTCCACCTCTATCAAAGCTAATAGCTACACTTGTAATTGATGCCACATAAATTAAAAACTGATGTGTAACACACCTGGAAAGTGAAAAACCGTAATTTGTATGTGTATGCGTTGCTGTGTAACCGAGCAAGTGTGTGTGTGTGTATGCAAAAATGTTCGCATATTTATTTTCGTTCCAAAAACCAATTTACAACATTTTATAAGAAATTACAATGCGTGAGAATAATGGCAACACCCAGAAAATTACCCGACAAAGAAGTCTACCATCGTGATCATCACAGCAGGCACTGTGGAGGCAGCGACAGCAGCAGCTCCAGTAATCTTGTTAACTTGATACACATGAGGAGCAATGATGACGATGAATGGACGTGAAGCAACCAGCATAGTCGCACAGTAGTTTTTAAACGAAACAAAAATATGTGAAATTATATGCAGGGTTCTCCAACAAGAGGCGTTTTTTTGGTATTCAAAGAAAAATTACATTTTTTGAGATAAATGATCGGATGTTTATTTCCTACTAAAGTCGAAGGTATGCCGTTAATAATGAAAGACAACATCAGCGAAACGCTTTCAGGACCCATATCCTTTTCATGAAATTTTCCATAACCATATCGCAAAGTGGCTGTCCTATGTCCACAATAGACTCACGAATTTCATCTTCGAGGTCTTGAATCGACGCTGGGCTGTTGGCATAGACCTTGTCTTTCACGTGGCCCCAAAGGAAGAAGTCACAAGATCTCGGTGGCCAATAGTGATCACCTCGAGAGATAACACGTTCCGGAAAGTTTTTAGTCTTGCGAACAGTTACTACAAATGTTCCCCATTTTTGTAGTGAATTTTAATAATTGCAATGCATCGTTCCACTTTTAGTAATGTCGTAAATTCTAATTGTCAAATGTCAAAGAATAAAAGCTTCAAAACTGACATCTACCGAAATTCCGGGCGATTCAAAATAACCCCCTGTATTAGAAACCCATGGACGCTAAATTTGGCTCTTCAATATTAGGAGTCTTAAATTGAGAGAAAATACTATGGTTTGTGTAAAAAAAACCAGTGGCCACAATCAGAACTGCGCAAGGGTGAGCATTAGGGTGGAGTGAAAACATGCTTTTTTTTTAATTTGAAAAAGTTAACCTCGGAAAGAGATGTAGTCTGGGGCCCAAATGAGGGGAAAAATAAAGAAAAAATTTTTAAAAAAATTTTAGGGGTCGCGCCACTCCCTCGAAATTTGGAAATTATCGCTATTTTGGCGTTGATTTTAGAAAAATCCTAAAAATTAACGACTTAACTTATTCGAAATTTAAAAGTTTGAGCTTGTTCAGTGCCCAAACAATATTTTTAGCTTTGGTGGCGATTTCATTGTTCAGTCAATTTTCTGAAGAAGGGGCGATTTGACTTATTTTCACTCCACCCTAGTGAGCATGCTAGTCCAATGAACTAAACGGACTGAGCAACTAACAGTGCCACTTTTCCTTGTATTGTTGTATATCGCTATCTACATCTCAAATAGAAAACATAATAATTTCATTGATTCCAAACTAGTTAAAACTATTTTCATCACTATTTTGTTTGTGATCACAGTGCACCACCAAAAAAAACACATATTGCAAAATTGAAAATTGGTACAAATAAACAATTATTTATAGTAAACCGGTGTGTATGAATGTTTCCAAAAAAAACTCACATACATCACCTCACAATTTAACAATGAATTTTGTTAAAGAAGAAATAACCGAGACTTACCTCACCCACCGACGTAAATAAACCAAAACAAAATAATAAAAAAAATATCCGCAGTGAAATTAACCCAAAATACCCTCAACACGATACGGGGAACGGAGTACTCGCAAGTAAAGTAATCAATTGAATTTTGTATGTGCCTGTGATCACCGTGGGGAGAGTGAAGGTTTTCCGCTGCTTATGTGCGATGTTTGTTTTCTTAACAAATTAAGGCTAATTCAGGCATTATTGGCAACAACAAATTTGTCGACACAACACGAAATACAGACAGGTCCACGGACACATGAACAGCCTTATGCGACGATCACAGTGTGGCGATTAAAATCCCCCCATAGCTATTTAAATTGTTTTATTTGCGGACAACAATAACAAAATAGTAACGCTGTGATTGTATCATTTCGCTCTCAGTTCAGTTAAACTAAATCTTGTCTGCCGCACCATCGCAAAGAAACTGTGGGTCTTGTGTGTAAATGCTAAGGTTTATTACATCACTTAAATACCACTGAAAAGAAATTGGTTTCAATTAAACAAAAAGTGCAACATGTTTACAAATGCAAAAATTTCTATTGAAGTTTGTCTTGGTTTTTTTTTTCCATATGAAGCAACGATCCTTCGACATCCTTATACTTTGATTAATGTATCAACAAAAGTAGTGATTTGGAAAAAAAAAATACTAGAATCGTTTGTTATTGCTATTATTAATCCGAATAATGCAATACCTTGTACGAGTTCAGTATGACTTGGGGTATTACACAAAGGCAAAACAATTGCAAATTAAACCAAGGTAATTATTTATTTTATCGTTTTGTTTTGACGAATAAAACGAATTGTCGACACACTCAGAGAAAAATCTGTGACGGCTTTATACACTCTGAGAAATACGTCTTTTTTTTAATGTTCACACACAAGTAAAACGCGTGTTTGGTGTTTGTAGCAAGTAAAGCTTATTTCCTTCTACACAAAGCTTATTTGGATGTAAATATAACTCGTTTGCTATTAGTATTAAATATTTGTGTATAAGCAATAGCGTGTTTGAGAAAAACTGTCAACGAACCTATTAAATTCAACAAAGTACAACATTTGGGACCGAATAAGTGTGTATTTGCCACTGTTTTCGTAATTTATTTTCCTGCATTTACGCTCTTTAAAATAAAAGCAATACCGATAGAATCAGATGGATTGTTACATAGAAATTCAGATATTGAAAAATATATTTGATATATTTATATTTGAAAAATGTATTTGATATTTATGACCTTCAAACAAGTTAATGTTTGTGGTATGGAAAAATATATATATGTTTGATGTGAACTTGTTTGCTGAAATTCGTTAAAATGGCCATTTTTTTCAGCGTGTAGAGATAGGTAGGTTCTTACTCAAAAAACTGTTCCTAAAGGACAGATTATTATTTGTGGACTAACTGGAATCCGATCAGTTCGATTAAAAGCGATCCTCTAAATATGCAATTAAATAAGAAAGTGATTTTGTTCGACAACCACCCATCTTCCACCGCCAAAACCTGAGCCAGGTTTCCTAGCTCAAAGGTATAATACGCAGACAGTTTCTTCGAGTGCATCATAAAAACCTATGTACATCAAAAACTACATCGAATCTGTTGAAAAGATTACCACCTTTTATTGGTGTAGCTGTTGCTGAAGAAGACATTTCCAGGTGTGTGTGTGTGTGTCCCTGCACAGGTGTACGTATCCCATGACTCGTATTCAAATAACGTCTGGCATTCAACATTAGTTTCGGTGCGTTTACAATTGTACTTAATATTCATTTATTGAACTTAACGGTGCGTTAATTTTTTCTTCCACCATTAAATTAAAGGTGGTAATTTCGTTTGTTCAAATACTAAAAACGAGCAAAGCGCCTCATCATTGCATTGTTCATTTATGTGTTATCCAGTCAAGGTTAGACATAATTGTTTCACCTTTTGATAGGCCATCAAAAAGCGTCTGCACTAAATAGCCTCGTCTTTTTTTTTTTGGAAAAATGTCTGTAACAGATCTCATTGTAGTTAAACAGATGATGGCTGATACCCCCGTACGGCATTCTTGGTAGTTGTTTAAAGACATCCAGAGTATCTGCCGTTCACGAAATATGGGGATTGTCTAATTTAGTAATGTATGTATTGTACTCGCAATTCGTAGAATTGTGGGGTAAAGATACGTAATTTTAAATATAGAAATATAGTAGCGTTTCATAGTATCAGATTACCACTAAGTTTGTGAATTTATTTTATAAGATTGGGGGTTGGATGTGTCCAGAACTTTCGACATTCAGATTTTAGTTGTAAAATATGTAAAAGGCCACATCCTTCTGATCTACTAATTTGTGCAGTATATTTAGAACTGGTCGAATTACCCACGTCTAAATTAGAATAAATAAGTGGGATGATTGGGATATTGATGATATCTTAAGGCTATGTACTGTGCGTGATATAGTTTGTATACCCGGGATATACTGTTTAAAGCGTCATCTGGAACGGTTAATATTTTTTTTCTAAGGAAGTTTCACATGGCTTAGAGGTTACTCTCTTACTGGTAAAGTCCACAGCATTTATGAACTTTTAATCGCCATTGGAAACTGTTTGATGATCCTACCAAGATACGAACCTGTGTCTGCTGTGTGTCGCCGACCAAAAAAAATACATCGACTGTCCATAAAAATACAGTGATGACAGACAAACGCTCCAGCCAGAATGGAGTCAACCCATTGTGGACCAAGACTCGAAGGGGTTGAAAAATTAATATGATCTTCACAAAATGTGAATTGTTATAGAATTTTAAAAATAAATTAAATATTTTTAAAATTTTTAAGGACCAGCAATTATTTATGACTGATACGTTGGGCTAAGGTGAATCGAAAACAATTAAAAAAAACCTTAATATTTTTGTTTAACTTTAAAAAAAATTAATAATAACGCTATTATAAATGAATTTATGCAATTTTATTTCGAAAAACAATTTCTAGACATGGTCTTTCTCCAAGACAACTATCTAAAATAGTCGTTATTAGTGTCACGTTTTCGCAAAGAGCTGCAAATTACCGTTATTCTGGGCAGATTGGGCTACCAACAATTTAAAAAAAAAATTGTATTAGAGAAATTTTAGTGTAATTTAACGTACCTAGGGTGAAAATTGTACAAATATTTTTCTTTTAAGTATTTATGAGCTGATAATTCTAATGGCACTTTTAAGTACCGTCGGTCGACAAAGGGTTAAACAACAAGAGCTATACTGAAGGAAAAAATACGGTGAACAATTGTAATGTGTTGGATTCTCAAACTATCTGTGAACGCTTGTTATGGAAATAATGGAAATTCAAGCAATCCTTGTTGACAAATTTGGATCATCGTTGACGATTTGGCCACATCCGTGTAATTATAGACTTTTGGTCATACTTTTTCTGTGAGTGTACTAAAGGAGCAGTCATCCTTGAAGTGCTTGAAAATAATGTAAAGGGTTATCCATTTTACTTTTCAAAAGTAAACGTAAATAAAACACATATAACATATTTTTTGTTCATGATATTTCTTTTTTATTATAAATTTCGAACGTTGACATTATTTGTGAAACACTACATCATTTAAATGACTACCACGCGAAGTGTTGCAAGCATTGATTTTTTGAAGGTAATTTTGGACCACTTTTTGGCACATTTTGGGCGGTATCTCAGCCATAACTTGACGAATGTTAAGTGCTTAAGTGCTCAAGAGTTAAAGGTTTATCTGCGTAAACACGGCATTTGGCGTAGCCCCACAAAAAAGTCTAATGGTGTCAAATCGCATGATATTGGTGGTCAGTTGATGTCGCCACGACGAGAAATTACGCGGCCTCGAAATGTCTCTTGCAATAATCCCATATTCGCACGAGTTGTGTGGCACCGTCTTGGTGAAACCTCATATTCTCCAAGTCGTATTCTTCAATAGCAGGCAAAAAAAAGTCGGTTATCTTACGACCATAACGCTCCGAATTGACGGTGACAGTCCTTCACTCGTCATTTTCGAAGAAGTAAGGTCCAATCACACCTTCGGACCAAAGAGCGCACCAAAAACAGTGACTTTTTGTGGATGTAATGGCCTCTCTTCAATTACTTGAGGATTCTCAGAACCCCAAATACGACAATTTTGTTTATTAACCTACCCACCGAGTGAGAAATATGCTTCATAACCATAAACCATAATATCCTTCTAAAAGCACGATATGTGGCCGTGCCAGAATCACCATTTTTGTAGTAAGTTTTAATAATTTGTATGCGTTGTAGGATAGTTAAGCGATCCATTTTCGGCAATGTCAGACTTCCAACTGAAAAGAACAAAAATTGGTTTAACAACTTAGTTTGACAGATGTCGAATTCTAGCCCTCTACTTGTGAAACCACGAAATGGATAACCCTTTATAATCTACGTAGACTTAACTTGGCGTTTTTTTTTTGGTACTCCATGTTTCGACTTTTGTTATCATTTTACGCCTGAGCTATCGACAGAATTCTTGAAAATAATTTGTCGAAAACGACAGCTGTGATCCAAAAACAGAAGTTAACGACCGAAAACTGTAGGTAATGGATGCTGTGATTAGGACCCTGCTCATACATCTCACTATGGAACCAGAGGTCTACTTGTAAGACATTTTCTTTGCAAGAAAGTAAGTAATTATGAATACATTCCTGAGGTAAATTTGGAAAATATTCTAATTTTTAAATAATTTATAAAACAAATTATTTCTTTGTGATATATACATATTAATACATATTAATATGTACATATTAACGACAATTGTTCTATCTTCATTGCATGCAGGCGTATCCAAACGCACAAAACGAATTTGCGATAGCTCAAAGGTACTGCTAATCGTTGGAATTACACAACAAAGTTGAAATTACCTCACCATTACATTATGGTGAAAAATGCACCATATATGTTGATATTTTTAAATTAATTTTTTTTTATGCAAAAACTTTAACTTTAGCATACAACTTTAACTTAAGAATTTAAAAAAAAAAATAGTTTTGAGACTAGAAATACAATTGACCAAACATTCCAATCATGCCAGTCAATTATATTCCAGTTTGTTTTGTGGAAATGGACACAACTTAAAACTGAATTTGTTTTACCACCAAATCGCGTCGCCGCATACTAACCCCATTTCTATTACAATACAAAAAAGGGCACACACACATAATGTGGTCGTTTGAAAAAGAAGGGTTACAAGTGTCTAAGCAGAATGTAATGGCATCGCTGTGTTGTTGCTTCGATAGAGAATTAGCATTTCTTTCATACGTATATTTTTGTTTGTTTGTTCTTTTGGTCTAAACAATTACCCAATAAACAACAACAACAAAATAGCATGCAGAATACCAACAAAACAACCACAATTGATTGAATTGAATGAATAGACAGACATAGAATGAGAATGAAAATCAGCATAACAAGAAAACAATAACCTCAACATTAGTTACAGCAAATCATCCAAATAACAATATTGATCTATTGATGGAAACAACATAATAGACCGAGGGCTTGTCGTCAATAGCCGCCATAATGAAATAACAATGGCGAGAGGAAACAATAACAATTTCGGCTAAACGAACACGTTTTTTTTCCAGTGGTTTATTAACAACAAAGTTGATAAGAGTTGTAAAAAAAAGGTCCAGCAACAAAAGTACAATAAGAATCAGCGAACGAAAAAAGCTCTCAAGAATATAACGCTAGTTTTGGTGGTAGTAAATCAACAGGTTTGCCAAAAAAAAAAAAACAACAACACAAACACCAGGCTATAGACAATAACAAAAACATTACAACAGCCGAAAATGATAATAACAAAAGACCCCCAAAATGTTGGTGGTGCTTTTGGTTACTTTTCGTAAAGTACAGATGTGTGATGATGATATTTTCAACTCATGTTGATTTTACAGGTTGTCTGCTACCACAAGCTGTTGCCGTCTGTTGCCACCACCAACACGACAGATACTGGCGGAGGTACAGGCACAGAGACAGAAACAGAAACACTTACCCACCCTCGGTTGGATAGTCAACAAAACGTTTCGTTGGTTGTAAACAACATTTGAGTGATCCCAACAGTTGCCACTTGTTGAAGTTAACATTAACCAGGGTGAATATTAGACGACTTGTTTCAATGATACTCATGCAGGTACAGTGCATTGCAGGAGAGAGTGCATGCCTCAATCAACGCATTCTTTAAATTTCCATAATTATTCGTTGCTGAAAAGATAACCAGAGTTGTTAGCTACCAGTTTGATTGGAAATTACGTACATCACATTACCAATTCCATTATCTGGTAATAACAGGATATTACACTTAGCTTGAATGTAATGCAAAGAAATAATATTGATCTACGGTGATTGCGTTTGTATCAGGTGGCGCAAAAGTAAACTTCCGATGTTTTTTGGCTGTAATTAAAAAAAATGAAAAACTTTGATTCTTCTTGTGGATTATATTTATTTGGTCTTTTAATTTTTTTTTACATCCAGTCGAGAATATGATGTCACTGACATTAGGGGTCAATAGCAAAATTGCAAAGTCTCGAACGTCCCAATGTAAACAATTGCAACGTTGTTTGCTCTAACAATTTTAAATGCACGCCTTTAAATTGGTGTGGGTGTTTTGGGAATAAAAACACAGTTGACATCAGCTGTTTTACGGTGTAACATTATCCAGTCTCGTCTAGCGAGAGTGAAAAATGTGCGACATTTTTCCACGCATTGGAGGCAACATTTAGACAAACGAACTTATAATCGCTTCGTAGGGTGGCACTTCTTTAACAAAAGACCACAAAAGTACGACGAATGATCGATCCCACCACCACCAAAGACGATGTTAAGGTCAGTCGAATCCAGGGTTTGTGCCGATGTAAACGATCTGCGAATCCTTGTTGAAACTCAATCTTGTTTTTTGGTTGAACAGTTGAGCTATTAGTGCCGGGGGGAATGGGCGAGGGACTGGCGGGGACCATGTTGCTGAAGGGCGGATTTGGAAACCCACCGTAAATACAGGGAAGTCAAGTACTTGAGTAAAAATGTGTAATGAATGAATTTTAAATACACGAAATGAATTTTAAATACACGAAAAAGAAGTTTGGAGTATTTTACATGATGAACTCCACATGAAAAAGCTATCTGCAACATGGGTGCCGTGTTTGTTGACTTTGCCCCAAAAAATCGCCCGTTGGACCAATTCCGAGGAGTTTTTAGCGCTTTATCAGCGTAATCCAATAGAGTTATTGCGTCGATTCATAACTGTTGATGAAACATGGATCCATCACTACATCCCAGAATGCAAAGAACAGTCAAAACAATGGATAGAAGCTGGTAAAAGTGGTCCCAAGAAGGCGAAAACTGTTAAGTCAGCAGGAAAAGTAATGGCCACAGTATTTTGGGATGCAAGGGGTATAATATTTATTGATTATCCTGAGAAAGGAAAAACTATAAATAGCGAATATTATTGTGCATTCTTGGATCGGTTGAGTGAAGAAATCAAGATAAAATGACCGCATTTAGAAAAAAAAAATTCTTTTTCATCAAGATAATGCTCCTTCACATACTGCATTTTTAACTCAACAAAAACTGGCCGAATTACGATTTGAAATTGCTCCGCATCCACCATATAGTCCAGATTTATCTCCTTCTGATAATTTCTTGTTTCCAAATTTAAAAAAAAAAATCTCGGTGGCAAATAGCGAGGTTATTGTTGAAACTGAGGCATATTTTGAAGGCCTTGAAAAATCTTATTTTTCCGATGGAATTAAAAAACTTGAAAAACGTTTGATGAAGTTTATTGAGTCGGAAGGAGATTATGTTGAAAAATAAATAATAATAATTCCAAAAAAACGGTTATTTTTATGTTGGGCCAGTATCTTTTGCGGTAGCCCTCGTATATGATCATCCAAGATTTTAATTTTGTCGGCAGAGGTCCGGATTTTAGCTTTGGCCTTTATCGGGGTTTCTGGTTGACTGGACATGGGTCTCTTAATTCTTTTCTGCACAAGAGAGTCCAGAGTGCTACTCAGGCTACAGTCAAGGACTGTACGACGGCATCGAAGACCTAGACGACATGGTCAATAGAACGTAAGTGGAGTGATGGTGCACAAGTGCATGTCACGCTAGTTTTAGCTAGCTTGTCAGAACTTTTCTAGGCGCCGTTATAGTCTTCGTTATTTGTTGTATGTTTTACCGTAGCCGGTGATGGGTTTTTCCTTGCTCACTTGTTCTGCTACGGGGAGTTACCACTTACTAGTTTTTCTGTTACCTCGGGTGGCAGATAATAATGAGGTTTTCTCAAAACTTTAGCAATACTCTCAGCTATGGAACCAAAGATCCATATATGGAAATCTCAACGCACCTGATCTACTCTGATACCAAGCTCCTGTCTGTTCAAACCCACGGTATCGAATCTCCGAATGAAACATGAATAGGTGGTTGGAATTTGTTGGTTTCCATTCAGTTGTAAGCATTAAAAGAAAGCACAAACACAATCTGTCTGCTTTTGCATGGGTGTGTGTGTGTGATAACTTTACCACAACACAGCACCACACAGAGTACAGGGCACCACCAATTCTTCTCTTGCAGCATGATCATGACATTCAGTCTTTGTTGGACGTTTATCATTGACGGTTGTTGGCAGCGCATGGTCTCCGTCGTTTTTTTCTGCTTCAAGATACAGCAACAGCGTTGACGTAGTATCAGCAATAACCATTCGGTGGTTAAACATTGTACGTACGAGTACAGTATTGAATCGGTCGGTCGGTTGCATGCCACACGTAATTTTTAAAATTGTAAGACTCGATTTATTTTCAGTGATGGTTGCTGCTTTTTATTTGTTTGTTAGTTGTTCGTATCTGTGTTAAAAGGTTAAAAGAATTCCAAACCTTTAATGCTCTTTGTTAATTCTAAAATCGTGATTTCAAAAAAAAACTCCGAAAATAACTAAAACACTCGTATCCAGCAAAAACGAATTGAGAATTAAAAAAAAAACAAAAGTCGTAAGAAATTTCCGTCTGTCTGGCGAACCAAAAGAAATGCTTAATGTCGGTGTCATGAATTAAATTGATCCAATTTCATGTGATGTGTTGCATTTTTTACTGTTGCGCTTGTGTGACTGAGGGTTGAATGCCAGTTGAAATAAATAAATTGTGGTGTGAAAAAACAAAAAATTATACTTTTTAATTGTGTTGTGTAAAATTGAACAAAAAAGAAAACATTTTTGTGGATAAAAAAAACTGCAATAGCATTGGATTTACTTAATTCCGGAAATAGTAAGTAACTCTAGTACATTTTTCACAAAATATGGTAAAAAAATGAAATATTTTTAAAATTCTATCTATTTAAAAAAATGTTAGGCTGAAATACACTAAGCCCAGCAAAAACCGGAAAATATCATCCCCTTCAGAATTGCCCACTGATTACGAAAATCGGTATGAGAGGGGGGGAAATACCCCTAGGCCCCTTGAGAGCCAGAACTGTAGGTAAATGTATAGAAATGGCACAGTATTGACAAAATAAACCGAGCGCGATGTTTCGGAAATATAAGTGGCAAAAAAAAAATTTCAAAAAAAAAATTTTTTTTTTAAAAATATTTAAATATTTTTTTTAAAAAGTATTTAAATATTTTTTTTTAAAATATTTAAATATTATTTTTTTTAAACTATTAAAATATTTTTTTTTTTAAATATTTAAATATTTTTTTTTTTAAATATTTAAATATTTTTTATTGGCAATACAATTTCCATTTTATTTATTCTTATGCAATTTTATGAAGTTTGAATACCCACACTTATATATAATGGGATGCGGATAGAAAAAAAAAGGAGTGGCCTAGAGCCACCTATGGCCACACCGACATTTTTTATTTTATTTTTTTCATCCTAATGCGATTTCCCGAAGTTTGAGTACACACTTCTCATATCTTCAATCTTCTCATATCGATTTTCGTGGGTTCTAGGTACGACCGGTAATGCGAATTTTTGCCAAATATTATTATATTTGTATAATATTAAAAGGAAAATTCATTTTAACTTTAGTAAATTTTTCACAAAATATGGTTTTGATGAAATGTTCAACAACAAAAAATACAATATTTTTCAAAAATGTTATCTATTTGAATAACATTAAAAACAAATTTCATATTATAGTTAAAGCCGAATCAATTATCATATTTATGTAGAATTCGTATCGCTGCGGCTGGGAATCCAAGTTAAGTCTCCCACTATCAGGGGCCAGTTTTATAAGGGGCACTGAAGCGCGATTAAACTTAATTTACAATACGTTTAAATATCACTTTTATCTACAATTCCGGGTAGCATTTCCAGCGTAATTAAACTTCCAATAGTTTTTTCATATCAGAATTGAAACAAAATCTGAAATTTGAAATTGAATTACCTATTTAGAAACACACATAGTTTTGTGAAGTGGGACCATTTTCCATTCATTTGTAGATTGTATTTGCATCTTAATTTTGGTGTCTTATTTCGTTAAATTTGTGTAGAATGTATGGAATGTATTTTTGTAGAAAAAATACAATAATTCTACTATCATTAAAGATCGATTTCACTTCGTTATTAAGCCTCCAAACGTGAATAGTATAATACGATTTTTAAAATACACATTTTATATAAAAACTCGATTTTATTAAAATTTTCAAATCATTTTTTCTTCTATAATACAGTGCTAACACATTGTTTTCTGTGTTTTTTTTTTCAAACTACCTCATCACCCTTTGGGAAATAACTCGTTAATTAAGATTTCAACTAACTTATCTTGAGTTTTATGACATTTAACCTTTTCGTCCGGTGAACTGCTAAATTGCAGCCGAGTTAAAATTCTGGAAATTCTATCGATATATTGAATTAATAATAAACATTCAACTAAAAGTAAATCTTTTTCACTTGTGGGTCTGAAATGGAATATTGTAGTCAGAAAAAATAACGACTAACGAAATCTTGTCAGTTTTTGTAAGGGATGGGCATTTTTTGAATTCTAGTTGCGGATACTATTATGCCTTTCCTTCGTCGCGCCGTTAGCGTAGCAGTTTCGAGCATAAATTTTGTCTTGTCCTCGTTCAACAAAATGATTTCTTTCGCTGATTTCTTTTTGATTCTGGGCCAGTTACATCTCGCTCTATCTTTCCGACGATGTCAATGTCGTCTACATATGCGAGGAGGATGTAGCCTTTGGTGTTCACTGTGCCAGTTATATTAACTTCAGCTTTTTCCAATATTTTCAACATCAGTATGTTGAACAAATTCCACGACAAGCTGTCACCTTGTCGAAGACCTCTTGTAGTGGTACATGGTTCGGAGAGGTCGCTTCCTATTTTTACTGAGGATCTAGTCCGTGCAAGTTTTCATGGGATCTCATACGCAGATAGAGTTTCAAACAGTTTTTCTCTTACCGGCGTGTCGAAGGCGGCTTTATAGTCGATAGATGGTTTGTATCGCTTTGCTTTCCATCGGTCTTTTCCAGGATCTGCTGAAGTGTGATTATTTGGTTGATAGTTTCAATATTCGGCCTGAAGCCACACTGATAGGCCTGGATCAGTTCGTCGAGTTTGGGTTTCAGTCTTTCACACAATACAAAAGATAATCATCTTTTGTGTATATCTTGTATATGCGATAGATAAGAGTCTTATTCCGAAATAATTCACACCGACGTTTTTATCTCCTTTCTTATGAATTGGACATAGTACGCTGATGCTCCAATCATCAGGCATTCATGAATACTTCCAGGCGGTGCAGACAGCTCTTTATCTCCGGTCTTATACTGCTGTGCTGGTATTCCGTCAGCACCTGCAGCCTTGTTGTTCTTAGGTGGTGGACATTTAACACCATCATCTATGATTGATCGCAGGATGTTTTCTTCGCAGAATTCTTCGGCCGCTAACAAGCTGGAAAAATTTTGCTTCCAAATCCTCAGCACACTCGACATATCTGCCATCACATTTCCATTATCATCTCTACACAAAGTTATGCATGTAGCCAGTCATTAGTTTGATTTGTTTACTCGTTGCTAGAATCTTCTTTCACCATATAACTCAATCTCCTCACATTTCCGTCTTTGCATCTCTTTTTTATTGCTTCGGAATAGGCGGTTTTCCTCCCGCTTGAACTTTCGGTATCGCTATTCTGACGGCTGTTATCGAACGATACGATGTACATTGGTTAAAATATCTTACAAATGTGGTTAAAAAAGTTTCAACACTTCTGATGGTAGACATTGGTAATCAAAAGGTTAATTTTAATTATTGTTATTTTCATTAACTCTCTTAAATAGGACGATAGTCGGGGGTAATTGGTGTCTTGCCCTAATACGATCCACAGTAATAACACTGATTATGCACACTCATCGATTAAGAGATCAGTAAAGGTTTGGCTAATATTTATAAACACGTAGTGTGTTACATAAATATATGAACTATGTGCCATAACCAATTTATGGTTAATACTCAATCGACGGAAGACATACTTTTGTTTAACAATTTTTACCCAAATCATTTCTTTGTTTTCTCACTTCCGCGTAATTTCTTTTCATAAGTCTAAACTATAATAAGCTTCCTCCCTTCCACAAGAAATCAAAATACCATTGGAAGACATACCTGAAATTCTTCTCAAATCACCACAGCCCATCACATGTAAATTGTAGTTTGACCCTAATTTCTTTATTCGAACTCTGGTGATTCGCAGTAAAATATCTTTCCCATGGTTAATCGATTAGAACAGACGGACAAAAAGAAAACATTATTTTTTTCTTTGTTCGTCTTTGCATCTTTGGTTGGTTTACATTTTGCAGGAGTCGGTGTTGTTGTTTCACTCGATTCAATACAAATTAATCCGACTATAATGAGAAAACAACAACAACAATGCAAACTAAAACAAAGCAAACATTCATTTGTAATTCCGCTAATTCAAGATTTGTTCTAATTCCAAGTTAGAATTTTTATAAAGCAATAAAATGTCGTTGTCGTTGTTACCCACAACAGGTCACCAGCGGCACACAACAACAACAAAACATCGGCCAAATCAGAAGTCAACAGTAAAAGAACAAAAAAATAAACCAAAAGTAGGTCTTAGAGAATTCCTCGGAAGAACAACAAAATTAGGAAACAAAACAGAAGTTGTATAATTTGTAGACTCAATGTCTTGTTAATTTGCTACTCTATTCAGTGGGCAATTGCGTACGTTTCCAGAAACAAAGCAGTTGGCGTTGTGCTGGTAAGCAATGCTTGGTTCAAAAAAAAAAAATGCTTCGCCCGTACTTGTTTCACAAAATTCACAACAGTTCATAATGTAATTAAGAACTGTGGAAGTTTTAGTTTAGACACATTTTATTCTACGATTTTTTTTGTCTCTTAGAAAATCTCTCAATTAGAAATTTTTTAAAAAAAAATTGTTCGTTGCCTTGTAAAATTGGAAGCGCGTGAAGATCGGCAAAAAAGTACTTGCACCATGCGATAAGAAGCAAAGTCAGTTTCTGCTAAATGTAAGAGCAAACAAGTCATAATAAGAAATGCAAAAAAACAATATCTTAGAACGTTTTCTTTGTGAACACCACTTGTAACACTTGTAAGAAGAATGTATGAAAATTTTATTTTTAAACATTTTTCTTAAAAACAATTAGTTTTTAAATTGAACTCTGAATTTATTCAATATTCAGGTCGTCTTTGCAAAAATAAGTTAACAAAAAAAAAACTAGAATAGAAAATAATCCTATTTTACGCATGATGAGAATGGTATCTAGACCCACTGTGGGAGTGGTGCCTTTAACACATACCGTTTCTAATCTCTGGATTTAGATACTCGTCTATATAAATCTGCTAATACAATCCACCCATCAGTGATGCCATAGAACCACAATTTACGGATCACAGCTAGAGTTGGGCTTGGGGAATTTACCGCCAAATTTTCCAGATTTTTCCATCCTGAATCTCTAGAATTGAAATTTTTAACATTTCGGAAAATCCCGAATCTCAAGATATCTCGAGAAATACATTTTCTTTTAAAAAAATTTGTGTTGACAAATATTAATAGAAAAAACAATTCTTTCAAAAGTAAGAGAATCTTAAGTTTGCAAGTAAGAAAATACACATATGATTAATCCCTGGAAACACCAAACTGTAACTGTCATTCTGTTACACAGAATCGCACACTACATGACAGACTGACAAACCAATTTACACCAGTGTTTCAATTCGAGAAGCGACCACAGTATAATATTTCCATTTGTTGGCGTTGTCAGACGAAGTCATTAACAGTCTATGTTTTTTAAAACACCATTTTGGTAAATAATGTTTTCAATCACCTTTTCCCCAATTTTAATAAGTATATTTCGAATTATTTTTGTTAAACTATTTTTTCTTTTACTTATTGAAATAGTAATATTTTCAAATATTTTTTTTATATTATTTATACTTAAATAAAAAGAATATTTTATAAAATTCATTGCTTTTACACAGATTTTAGATTTTTTAAGACTTTTTTGAATTCTGCCCGATATTTCAAGAATTCTCGAGAATTGAAATTTTTTGTTATTTCGGGAAATCCCGCATCTCGATAATTGATATTTTCGTTATTTTGGGAAATCCCGAATCTCGAGATTGGGATTTTTTAGGGAAATATCCAACTCTAATCACAGCAGTGTAAATCTATTCGTGGGCTAGGCAACAGCTCTTCACTAAAGCAGTTGTTCACATACGAAAAGATTTGCGATACTAAGTCAACACTCCCGGTATTGTGTAAAAATACTTTCCTAACAATTCGGACCCGGTTTTGGGTACAATGCAATCAAACGAAAAACTCGCCTACCTTATGAGTGAGAACTCCCTACCTGTACAATCAAGAACTTTTCAAACAGGTGTGTACCATTTACACTAACGACGATGTTCAGAATAAACATTTTTAAGTCCAGTTCAAAAGCAGATGTGTAGCAATTAAAGGTCGCATGAGGCTGACTTTAATTTTTCAGACATAAGTCTGTGAGTACTTGCGCCTTTGTTTTGCCTCATCACTTAAGCATTCATTTCCGAGACACCATCAACATAGCCAGCATCTGCCGCCATCATCATCATCATAATTTCGCTGTCATAATTATCTTTCAAGAATCTGTGTTGACTTTTTGACCATTTGTTGTTAATTATGTTAATACTTTTCTTCTTCTAATGTATGTTCGAGCAGATTTGTAACTGAAAAACCAACAAACGGCAGCCCCAACTCTGAACCCGAACGGCGTAATGACATTGATTTTTCTTCTGTCTATTCTGGCCAGAAAAACTCTGTCCGTCTCGAATGATGTCAAAAATGAGTAGAAGAAAATAACAACAAAAAGTTTCTTTCCTATTTGGGTAAATTATTGCTCGGAGGCAATTAACACGATCACCTTTCTTTTTGTGATCATTTGTTATTGTTTTCATCGTTTGTGTGTTGTGTTTTTTTTTTGATTTTCTATTTTCTATTTAGTATTTGTTTTGTTTTGCTGCTTCATGTCGGCAAACTTATGGAAATTAGCCTAGTCTGCCGACCCAGAAGTCAGCCGATATTTTAACCATCTTTTAGCAAAGAGTTAACGATCTTAACCAGTGATTTTTGTTAATTTCGATTTATGGTTTTGGTTTCATTGTGAAGATGTTAAATTGTTTTTTTCTTTTGCTGTTATTGGTACTTATGCGAAAAACTGTCGACAGGGAGGGAGACTTAAGGTAACACAGACAAATGACAAATTCCGTTTTTCTTTTGTGTAGCAGGAATTTTTATGCAAATTTGTCTTATACAGTTTTGTTAACATTCATTTGTACCATTTGTTTAGAATGACACCGAAGTAATATTGAATGCGAATTTGGGCAATGGGAACACTCGATGAGAAATATTTGTGAACAAGTTAAGAGTTGACATACTTAATAACAAGTTGTATACACCAGAACCCTTAACAGGTGCTGCTGAAACCATTTAGCTGTGCAGACGCTGAAGATTGTGGCCATATAATCATTAGGCATTAGAAACCATCAAATCAATTTTAGTATTCGAGCATTCCTCAGGGTACGCATTTTGGGCCATTACTACTTTTAAATTTCATTCATAATTTTCCTGATTGTCCGGCATTTGGGCAGAATTGAAAAACTTCAAAAATTATACTGTAAACTCACTTTCAATAGAATTTTTTTTTGAATATAAATGAACTATCATTTGAAAATAAACTTAAATTTGTATACTATCAGGAATCGTAGGGGTTCTTTTGGTTATGATGGTACATCTAATCCTGTTTTTACACGATTTTGAAATTACACGATCGACAGAAACTCATCCTGTTTTCCTAAAAAAATTAATTGAAATAACACGACAAAAAGTTTTAACGTACAAAAAAAACACATGAAATAAAATGGATAAAAAAGAATAATAGTTGTGTTTGTATTATAGAATTATTAATTGTTGTAGGCTTTTTGAGGTTGTCGAACCAATCACTTTTCATTAACTAATCGAAGCTTAAGGTTTCAAAGTAGAGTTTATGAATTAGAAGATGCTTAAAACTTTGGCCATACAAACATTCTGGTTTTCAAAAACAGTTTATGATCGAAATTGGTATCCCCACACCCAAATTCCTATCCGTATTAAAACTTTAGGGTCCGAAACCGTTTTAAAAATCTGTGATAAAATAAATAATAGTTCAGAGCCATGCCACATAATTGTTATTGTTGCGACTTACCAACCAACTTTTTTTTCCAAATTTTGTTTTCCACTGGAAAATGTTACATATTATTATACTCGAACCAACGAATGCAAGCTAAATATGACATATGACTACATTTTTGCAGCGACAGACCAATGCCTCTGGTGGGAATCGAACCCACAACACCCACGCTGATAGGTAAGGACGCTACCAACTCGCCTACCGGGGACCTGATTAAATTCTTACTTCTAGAATACTGTGCCAAAACGTCTTATGCCTTTTTATTTGTTATTTTAAACCCTTTGAAATTTCTATTTGTGAATTGTATCATTACCATACTCCATGGCTGAATTCAATTGAAACATTTTCTTGTCACCGCTTCAGAGTTCCATTCATGTCACACTCTCTCCCCCTCATTCAAAATTTGTTTGTTTGTTTTAGTATTTACGTTATGAGAACTTTTTAAATTAACGGTTTAAGTTTTTTGAATCACAGTTTTTTTTTCTTCTTGGATTTTCTGTACGTTAATTTTTTTTCTCAAACTGGTTGTTTATGGCCGCACAAATGAAAGATAATAATGATCGGTTTTTTTTTTTTTGTGGAAATAAAAATGTTTGGTGTGGCCGACACATTGTGAGAATTGTTTGCTAATTTTTTTGTTGTCTAGGGTGTCCAGCCAGTTTATTTGTGTGTCAACCACAACGATTTTAAAGAGGAAACGTTTAAGTGATAAACGGCCATAAATTCGTTTCAGTTGTGACTGAGAAAAACTTGTTTAGATTTTATGATGTTTCGGCTACATTGAAACTAACAGTTTACTAGCGACGTTTTCTTTGTACGCCGAAGAGTAAAAAAGTCGTAATCAATCATTGGAGTTTTAAACACTTCAGTGTACAATATAAGATCACAACATTTTTTTCAAATCAAATTTTCTTTGTAATCTTTGTAATAGGTATTGAAAAAGTTAGTACCACTCTTGAGAATGTTATGTTTAACCATGAGACACTAAGTATTAAAATCATACTTAGTGAAAAAAATATTCATGATAAGTAAGAGTTGTGAAAAATATTACAAATACAATTATAAATAAACTATATTCTACACATTCGTTCATACTTTTCGAAACAATTATGTATTTATTTTCTTCTTCTTCTGTATTAGTTTACACTGAATGATATCTTTGTTCACTTGGCACCATTTTTTATTCACATTTTATGCTGGCAATGCTCCGCCAACTTGAACTTAATCGATAACTTCTTTCCATGGTTAATATCGCTTAGCTCTCCATACAAATTAAGCGATTATATATGCTAGTTATTGTCACTGCCAAAAAGTTTAATAAAATCAAAACAGATGCCAAATGTTGTTTTAGAGATCTATCAAAATATTCCCACATCTTAGATAACGACATTCGTGGCCAAGCGAAGAGTACCTACAGGGTCCAGGTGTAAATTCGAAAACCCTTTGGTTATATCTGAGTGAAATTAAATTTTATAAGCTCAAGCTGAATATAAGTTACAAATTTATGTCACTTACAGTTCGATTTCCAACTACTTTGCGACACTGTATGGGTTAACGGAGTGCAGACTGGATATATGCGAAAAGAAATTTGTATTGTTCGATTATGTGAACGCTCTAGAAGCGTCACAAGCATAGAAAGGCAACATAATTGAGACAGACAATTGCAACGTCGAGCTATTGGGTGTATTTGTCTAACTAGAATTCCCCATAGATAAATTAGTAAAACGTAGTATTTAGCTGGAAATCAATGCTACTTTGGGCTCAACAAACTGCTGAAATACAGAATCCCGAAACGATGGGTAAAAAATAAGTATATGGCTAATTGCAAAAGCAAATGTGTATTTGACAAAAATTCTTTGGCAAATCATAAGGTCATCTGCGTGAACAGATTGTATAAACGTCAACCGTGAACTGAGAGAAAATTTAGATATTAAGCTGACATGGGCATGTCAATCGAAGGAATCCAAGCGATCCAGTTATTGAGGCGTTGGACAACAAGGGAATTGACGCAACAAGTTGGAGACACGAACATGTTTGGTATTACAAACTGCATGTTTCCTCGCAGGATAAAACAGACGACAGCTTATGGTTGACTCCAAGAAAAGTAAGAAAAAACGATAATCATCATAAAATGCCTGTGAACAACCCTGACTGTTTTCGAATAATTCGCCATCAGTTTGAATATTTGCATGATTGCTAATTTATTCGAACTAAAGACACACTGAAAGTTTTAAATTGGATTCAATATATACTCGAGTATACTCGAAATGCGATGCATAAGGGAATAGGTTGATGGTAATTGGCACAAACAGTTTTCACACATTTATTGCGAAACGGCCACAGTACGCTGAGATTTTTAGTATGAGCCATGTTTTCATTCTTTTAGATTTAAGTACACTTACACAATTAAGAGTTAAAATTATAATATAGGTTTTAGAGACAAATTGGAGAACCAAACAAGGTACATTTTCGATTTATATAGAACCCCAAACAATTAATTTCATATTTGACAATTTTGTGTAAAAATGAGATTGCAACAACTCACATGAACTGGTCACCCTAATATAAACGTAGATTTATGTTGCACATGCAATTTTATTTGACTAAAAACGATTTTTCATGAAATTATGTTTAAATACTTTGTACTCGTACAGTGGGTGTCTTACGATCTCACACACACTCAGCAACACATCTAATTGCATCTATTCGTAACAAATGGTATTCATTTTCGGTGGGAAAATAGCTTTCCAACAAAATAGTAATTGTTTAATAACACTTGAACGAAAATATTTACAAAAAAAATTAGACGAATATTAATAATATTATGATATAAAGTAAAAGGAAAATATTTATTCAAGTCTAATGATGAAAACTATTTTTCCCCCAAATGGAAATGCAATTGTTTACATTTCAACTACGAAACGGAAGTGCAGCAATGGAAAGGCCTACTATGGTGAGTGTACAGTCATCACGTAAATCTTGTTTAAGGAAAGGTCTCATCACAGCGACAATTGTGTACGACAATTATAATTAATTATTTTTAAATTACATTCACGCAAAGCAGCATTGAATTTGTGGTTCATATTACTTTATGTGCCTCTCTATAGCTAACAAAGAAATGACGAGTAGAAGAATAAGAAAAAAGGCAACGGACAGGAATGAAATTGTTTAATTTGAACAATCATAACGATGACATTTAGAACAAAAACATTCAGAAGATGTGATAGCGAGGGTCATGTGATAAGTTGTGCACATATAGGTATAGAGATAGAGAACTTCTTTCGAAATAAACAAAATATTCTAGAGAATCCAAGACATGTGTATTTTTTTTTAAATTTACAGTTACATGACTTCCAACTATCACAATGTGATCGATTTGATGGTTAATTTTTACCTTATTCCCTTAGGTTAGGTTAGGTTGAAATGGAGGATTGGTCATGTACCATGACCGTCTCATGTCGTTGACATACACCTAGACCAGCAATTCGGCCTGTTGTGCGATCCTGGTATCTTCTACAAATTCCCCTCCATAACGATCTTTAAATTCCTTGCGAGAAAGCGGGGCACTGGCACAGGAAGTGTTCCGCCGTCTCGGCGTCCTCTCCGCATGCCCTACATTTGTCGTTCTCGGAACATTCTATTCTAAATAGGTGTGCCTTTAGGCTAGTGTTTCCTGTGATGACCCTAACTAGCTTACTCAGCTCATTTTTCTTAAACCCGAGTATTCTCCTTGTTTTCTTGTAATCGCCTGTTCCTCTTGCCATCTGGAGGCATGGCTCCTCTTCATCCATTCCCTAAACTCCTTTTTTGTCTCCAGAAAAGGTTTAGACAATTTCAGAGTATTTTGGTCGGATTCCCCTCTCATTTTAGCACAGTATCTTCGTCGTTATCTTCCGTTAATCATTCACCTTCACCTATTTCGGTTCACCTATTTCGGTTTCTTATTATATATGCGAGGAAAGTTTTTGCTTCTTACTGGATAGCTGCTACGGAGACGAACGCCAAAATCGGGTACACAGAAAGTATCCAGTGGAGGCCTGTGGAAGAGCCTTTCGAAATGATTTCAATAAATTTATCCACCAAGGGGGGAATTATTTGAAGGTCTGTACATTATAGGTTGTTATTCGTAAATTGAGTTTCGATTTCCGGTCAATCAAAGGAAATCTGTTACGGCTCGTGATGTTTTTTTTTTTAGAGCAAGGCCTAACTTCTCGCCTACTGCAGGGAGATGCCACAAAATATGCAGTCGCTATAAATTACAGTGGACTCAACAAGTTGCCTAATTTTTCAGTTCGGAATTATAGATATTGGAAGTCAGTGATTTCAGTCAAACATGTGCAACCACCAATATTAATTTCCTTTATTTGCTTTTCTATCCTTGTTTCCCTCGTACGAATCTCCGCAAACAATGTGTCACAACCACTGCGCACCTGTACAAACCTTTTCGTGGTTGGTAGTTCCAAATGCGGGTATTCGTTTACACCTGTCGCTATCACATCAAAATAATCATTGTTGGCAACAATGATGCGATCATGATGGCGATGATGACGATGGTGCGGTGCTGTTAGTTTATTTTTTTTATGGAAACAAACAAATCAGCAAAAATATACCGAAGACCTAAGTAAAGGTCCGTTGGAGGTTTAATGAACCTTTCCGTTTTCCGTTTATTTTTTGTTTGTGTGTGTAGTTACTTCTGTTAACGATTGTTGTTGTTTTGGGTTTTTTTTTGTTTGTTCTTTCTCCCATTTGAAAAGACTATGTGCATATGCACGAATGGACATATAGACATAGATTAGTTTGGAAAAGACGAGAAATAGAAGAATTGTGGAATAGAATACCAACATGATTTTATTACACCATCAACCATCATCGTTTCATTGTGTGGAAGAACATAATGTTTTTAGAATGAGCAGCACAACATAATAATTCTTGGTTAAGTACTTTTTCCATGGTAACAGCCACAGATATGCATGCCGCCGCCGCCGCCGGTAGTTAGAGGAGTAAGTATTTCATTATTTTAACATTACCACCGGCAGAGTTTGGTGTAATAATTGTTAAAATGACTATGTTCATATGCATGTTCTATCTTGTTCTTTTTACCTTTTTCTCGTTCAGCGTAATAGACACCTTTTGACTAATCTACACCGGAATGAATCATTTCTTTTTTTTTTTGTGGTTCTAAGTACTTAACAGTTGTGGAATTTGATACTTTCACAGTGGAGCGAATTCGAATAGAAGCTAGGTATAGGTATATTTCTGCAGGGAGAGGTTCAGTAGTTAATGTTCTGATATTCGCACTTGTTGCTAAATAAGTTTAAAAATTCATTTTATGAATTCGAAGTAATGTGGTCTTGAGAAAATGTTGCTTGCTTTTTAGTAATCTAAACTTATGGACCAACATTTTGAAAATGTTGTTATAAAGGGTTTTCCAACATGATGTGTTATTTTTAAACACCCGGTATTTCGGTAGCTGTCACTATTGAAGCTTTTATTCGTTGACATTTGACAAGTAGAAACTGAGCCATTACTAAAAATGGAACGATAAACACTTCAACAACGCATTGCAATTATTAAAATTCACTAAAAAAAAATGGTGAAAATCTTGCAGTCACAGTTCACAAAACTAAAGCATTTTTGGGTCCTCGTGAAGCACCTTGTCGGACCGCAATACAGAAATGGGTGGAAAAATTCGAGCTATTGGGACAAGTTTGTGATGTGAAGAATAAAACCCGTGCAAGTCGCTCAAGAACAACTGAGAATATTGCTGATGTAGCCCAAAGTGTTGAAGAAAACCAAGGTTTGTCCATTCCTCGTCGTTCTTTGGAATTCACAAACGTCATTACACCGTATTTAAGGCGTATAAAGTTCAGTTAACACAAGAACTCAAGGCGGCTAACGTCTTGTCTTTGCTGACTTGGTCCTTGAAATGATGAGGAATTCCATCGAAAAATCATCCTGACTGATGAGTCCCATTTCCACCTCGGCTACAAGCAAAATTCTCGCATCTTACTTACTTAGTTATTTCCCTTAACATTCCATGAAGGAACAGACGGGGAACTTCTCTCGAATCAGTGAGCTGTGTTCGATATAATTTGTATACTCACTGACCGTGACCTACTGTTTAAAGACGTCTCCGAAGGGCTAATGCTTTTCTAGAGAAGTTTTACATGGCTTAGAGATTGCTCTCTTACTCGGAAAGTCGCCAACAATTACGAGGTGGAAACAGCCGCTGAAAAATGTTTGATGGTCTTACCCGGTTTCGAACTCGGATTCTTCTGTGTGATAGCACACACTAACTACCACACCACGGCCTTCCACAATGTCGCATCTGGGGCTCGGGAAAATCCAAGAGTTATTGTTTTGAAGCCTCTCCATCCATTTCATGAAAATGATTTGGCTGATGTAGTTTTTCATTATTAACGGCATACCTTCCTCTTTATTATGAAACTAGTAAGTTGTAATGCGCCTATGGCGCCCGTTAATTTGCTTGAGAAAGTATTTGTTACTTAATTTTAAAAATTTTGTAAAAAATATTTTGAGAAAACTATTTTGTAAAAAAAAATTTCGAAAAAAAATAAAATTTGTGGAAAAAAAAATTTTGCTGAAAAAAAAAAATTTTGTTGAAAAAAAAAATGTTTGTGGAAAAAAAAAATTTTTGCTGAAAAAAAAAATGTTTGTTGAAAAAAAAATTTTGTTGAAAAAAAAAATTTTGTGGAAAAAAAAATTTTTTTTCAAAAAAAAAATATCTTGAAAAAAAAATTTGGAAAAAAAAAATTTCTTGAAAAAAAAAATTTGGAAAAAAAAAATTTGGAGAAAACACAATTTCTGTACAAAAAAAATATTATTTTTTTTATTATTATTATTTATAGAATTATTATAGAATGCCTATTTAAATTCCTACGTACTGCGTGACAGAGTCAGTGAATCAGTGAATCAGGGAATCAGGGAATCAGTGTATCAGTATATCAGTGTATCAGTGAATCAGTGAATCAGTGTCGAGGGTAAATATATATTAAGATAAACATCCGATCATTTATCTCAAACAATTCCTTTTTTTAATACCAAAATAACACCTCTTGTTGGAAAAGCCTGTACAACAGTCGACTAAATCGTCATCCTGCACTAAATCCAGAAAAGCCCCACTAGAATCAAAATATACTGTACTTTCATCTTCCTCTCAATGTCCAAGTAAATTGTACTGGCTATGGCTGCAGAAAAGAAAACCTGGCGAGAGCACACATTAAGCCGAAATAAATGTAATTTACTATTCAGCATTAGGTCGTATTTAACAAAGTAAATACTGGTCATATTCATATATTCATCGATGTTAAATTATATGCAAAATGTTTTAATACTGAAACTGCATTATTTGGAAATTATAGTTGCAATTTGTTTTAAGGCAATACTTCAAACTAAAAACATAATTTTCAAATTCAATCAACTTGAACACCAGCCTCAATATTTTAAAGTAATATTCAGAAACAGAAACCGTGACTGGTTTTGGCAACCGGAAATAGTATGAAATATATAGGACTTAAAGCTATCTATTACCACAATTTTTAACTGTTGAAATAATTGAATATTTTAACAAATTATGTTGTATCATGATAAAAAGTAACTAGTAAAAGTTGAAAAGAATCCACTTACCTCAGGCGTGATGAAAAATTGATCGTTAGTAATAATGAATTGATGGAACCGTATCGTAAGATGGCGGATTTGTTTACACTTTTGTTGCTTTGAACACATTTTTAACATTAAACACACTAATCTTAAATTTGTAATTGTAAGGTATATAAATTCAATATTTTTTGATATGCTGAACCTAAATACGAGAACATAATTATTCCGTTAATATTACTATCGCTTTGAACTGATTAACCTAAGTAAATTCTACATTACAGAAGTTTAAAGCCAAATTTCAAATGAGTTCTCAACCTGGAAGTAGGAAAACTTAATGTTTTCTACTTATCAGTGTTATGTTATACTTATCAGTTCCGGAAACACGAAGACTTTATTAAAAGAACATTACCTTTCTTAAGGAAAAATAATAATACAAAATTCTCAATGAAGAATTTCTTTGTTTACAGTTGACTTTCGTAAAGCCGGCTTGCCGTACAACTTGACGTAAGGCTGTGAACAATTCGGCTCAAGCATAATACAGTGATATATTTATTCCTAGTGACGATATCATTTACCCATCTCACTCTAAACTCTGATCGATTTAATTAAGGAAATTCCAAAATAATGATTAGTGATGTGATAGCACATTTCAGACAATAATATATTTTTTATTTTAATAGGGATAACAATTTACAATTGGGCGTCCTGTGGACGTGATCCATTGGGAAGTCTTTAATAAAATCCTACTACTTTTAATTTAAATTAATTTTTTCTGGCTTTCAATAACTTCCCTGGAGAGACTGACAACTAACTAGGTACACCTAAATGACAATGATCGATTTACCGTGATTGTACTACTCCGCCAAACGTTTTTTGTTTTAAATGAGTTGAGTACATTCCTATGTGGCACTAAAATTTGGTTCAACTTCAACTTAGACATTTTTTTAAGTGAATCCTGGAAAACTCTCAAGTCACAGACAGACAGAGAGCTGGGTACAAAGGAAAATTTCAAAGGTCAGAATATATTCTATTTGTATTCGTTTCCTAATTCTCTGGTATTTTCACGAGAACTATTGGAATTATATATTTTCGGATAGCAGAAAAACTGAAATATATCTTAAATATTTTTGAAACACAATTTGTGTTTTAAAAAATATCAAGGGAATTATTCTGCTTCGGTATTCAAGTTCAGCGTTCAAAAACACATTATATTATTACCAATTACTAAAAGAAAACCTAATTTTGTTTATATGTGCATATATCACATTATGAAATAGGTACATTTTCTTAATTATTTTCACACTTTCATTTCAAATTTACATGCATACAGACATATATTTTCTTTTATTTTTTTCGTTTATATTTTTGATTAAATTTTCTTCTTAATTTCTATTTTTTGATATTTTTGATTAAATTGTCTTCTTAATTTATATTTTCTTTTATTTTTTCTTTTTTTTACATATTTTTCATACACATTTTCTTCTTCAATATTTTTACATTTTTATTAACAAACATATATTTTCTTTTAATTTTACATATTTTCCACATACATTTTCATTTACTTCGCTAATTTATCTTCATTTGATAACTACATTTCACCTTATTTTATTTCATTCACATACATGTATTTCATACGCTTTACAACACTGACGGCTCTCATGGCATTTCCTATTGCCGGTTAACATGCATTTGCTTTATGATCACACAAACACACACACGCTTTTGCTCTTATGCTTTTGCATAATTTTATTTACATCTCATTTTCATTATTGTAGGCACAGATGTTTTCATTGCTTACTCACACACATTGAAACCGAACGAACTGCAAAAACACCGATTTACATACTACGACACGGTGACCGAGCGCGCCAATATCTATTATAAACTGTCATACCGACCGACGAGCTAAACAGTTATACGCACTCATATTTTAATTATGTTGTTGCGATGACTCTGCAAAACTCTCTTATTGTCATAAATATGTATAAAATGCATATTAATCGAATCATGTAATTTGTTCAAAATAATGAACACGGATTAATAATTTATATCTGATCAGTCTTCCATTTGCATTACTACGAAAAGAAATGGAAACACTGCCGTGCAAATACTTCACTGTGTACACATGAGTACATGTGTCCCTACATATATGTGGCATACGCAAACACACAAACATGTCACCACTGTTATATTACCAAAGCTGTGGCAGGCTGCATTTGCCGAAAATATTCACTCAATTTGCAGGTTATTCTGATCAAATAGCAAAAATTTTTTGTAACACTTCAATGTAACACTTGTTTCTGAACATTTTAATACTAATTTCGTAATTGAAATCGAAGTATTTCTTTGGAAATTTAATTAAACCGTTTGCACTTACGTTCGGACGTTGTTTAATGTACTCGCCGCGCTTTTAACTGATTGACGCTTCTAATGGAAAGAAAGAGAGGAACTGTCATTTTATGTAGGTCAGGGTTGCATTTTCTTGTAAGACGGATGTTGTTAATTTGCAAATTAGAATTGTTGAGTTGAATTGGAATTAGGAGGGTGCTTTATTGGAAATCATTTTATTGCGCTTTGGTTCTAAGTAAGTAAGCAAATTTCGAAATGTATCATAAGAATAGGAAGAAGAAACAGTTGGTGGTATTTTGAAAGATACTTTTCAGAGCCCCCAATAGAAAAATAATTGTGTACTTTTTTTTGGAAAGTAGTACTATTAAGAAAAGATGCACAGGGAAGAAATATTATTCTGCGCAAATCTGGGTGGTTGCTCAAATCGAGTTAGTACAATACTTGTGTTTTTTTAACAATGTGTTAATTAATTAAGCTGCCGAAATTAAAGCTGCCGAAAGGAAATTATTGTATATTTGTGGAAACAATGTAAAACCTTGATAGAAATTGGTAAAATAGTTGAAGGGGAACATTCTTCTGTAGTTAATACTTATATGGCAACAGTAAATTACTTATCTAAATCTCGCTCTGGCCGAACTTTCATATTAACCGAAAAAGAGAGAAGTTATATAGTCCAGTCTGTAATACAGTACCCGTGTATTCCTGCATCAAATGGACTGCAAGTGTTAACGGACTTTTTAAGAAAACAAAAAAGTTCGTTTTTGATTTGTTACGGGTTTATTTTTTGGTTTCTTCTTCAATTTTATTGCACTAGAAATGCCTGGTCTTTACTTTTACAATAAAAACTGAAATCATAATCTGAAAAACAGTTTTTGTATGTGGTTTTTGTATCTTTCTTTGATTTCTCAACTTGTACGCAGACTTTTTCTAGTGAGTGTATATCTGATTATATATCCAATCTTTGGAAAGCCGTAACTCGGGAACTATGGGCTTCCGACAAAAAAATATTTATTTTTTATATTAATTTCAGCAATTTTTATTTAAAATGGATACAAAAGTCAAAGTGAACTATTTCTAGTATAAATAAAATTTGTACAAATAGTTTCAATAAAAAAAAAACAAATGTTTGAATTCTATGAACCTTTGTTAAAGTATAGGCATTTATAAGTAAATAAACAAATCTCTTGTCTTAATTGTAAATATAAAATGTTTTTTTCATTTGTCGCAAGGATAATAACGAAACTTAAAAAGGATACGATTTAATACTGTATTTTTCCTTGCGTCAAATTAAGAGTCAGTTTCTAATTCTCGTTAAAAATTCTCCCTAATGACGATAATTAACAAATTTCCAAATCATTCAATTCATTCAATTCATTTTTAACATACTTTTTTCTTTTACGTTTCAGTTAATTGAATGCCCTCCGACACCGCTATCCACCACACCACCTCTTAGATGTGATAGTACGAAGCTATTGTATGTGTGTGTTTTAATCCCCTCCCGTCAACATGCTGTAAGCCCACCAAATTTATTTTCATTGTGCGTTGCATTCATTCAAACCATCACTTGTATATAACGATTCACTTAGCACCTAAACCATTGTCTAAAAATCCAAACGAAAAAAAAAACAAAATCCATTCTTCTGTTCGTTCTTAAACAATCTAAAGATAATCAATCGACATAACCAAAAACCCATACACGTATAACAGGAGACAAATTCTATTGAAAAATCACCAAGAATCCCAATCGATGGCAGATAGTCGTGAACGAATCCGTGGACCATCGCGTGATGGTCGGGAGTTTTTGACAAGTCCTCGCCAGGTATTACGTCGCCTAATGCTGTTGTCCGAGGGTCGTCAGTATCGTGAAGCGGCCGGTGTTGTTGGTCGTTTGGGGCCGTCCGTTTTGAGATCTGTCATAGCAGAGCTGCCGATTGATTTGCTGTTGGAACATCTGCCACATAGTGCCTATCTATTGGAATCGTTCTTTTCAAGGCAAGTCACCGTTGTGTCTAGCCTAGTATAATTTTGAGACTTATGTTCACAAATCGTTTTTTAACAAACTTCCAGATTAATAACCGTTAGCCCCTCCCCCAAACCGGATGTACCCACTGAAGCTGTCCTCTGGCAGCTGGTGAAACTTTTCTCCAATCCACATGATCCGGGACTCAAGCAACGTTGCTTGAAACTTCTGCAGTCGCTCGTGCAATATGAACCCAATCTAAGGCACTCCATGCGAGAAACCCGAAAATCATTCAATGATGCCGTCCAAGGTCTTGGCGTACATGGCCTGACAACAGATCCCTCTGGTCAACTGATATCGCTGCATATCGCCTTGAAAAGTGAACTGCAACGACACGTGGATACCTATAAAGTGGCCCTGCACAAACTAGAAGAACTGAGTATGATAACGATAAATCAAGATCCTGCCCATTCCTCACACCAACGCCTGCTGGCCATTAGCTACGGCGACATTCAGCAGCGGCTGATTGACAATAAAACCCTGCTGACCGTACTCGATAAGCCGGCTCTGAAGCAGTTAACTAGTCTGATCGAAAATCTATCCCAACGGGTCGAAAATGACAAGGAAGTCCTAAAGGCGGTGGGTCAAGTGAAACGGGTAGACATGCAGGCGAATTTGGAAAAACGGCCGGCAGCAGGACTCCTCATGAACTTTGCCCGCGGCTGTGAGGTGGTCTTGCAAATGATGGGACCCGAAAGTCTCAATGGTCCCACAAACAATCCCAGCATAGGTTCACCCAACGGCGGCAGTAATAGCAGCTGTAGTGACGGCTATCATTCGGATGATTCAGCTAATGAAGAAATTAGGTGAGTTTCACTTGCGCGTTGATTAGAAATCGTTGTTCTACATCATCAACTACACACCTCCACCTTCTGGCACATAAATTGGTATTTGTTAGAAACGCCTAAACGCTTTCTCGCCTGTAAAGCATTCAAAGAAGTTTGCGCATGATCGTGACTTCAAGTGTTTCAATTACCCACAACTTATTTATGACTGATTTGAATTGTTTTATTTTTTTGTTTTGTTTTTGTGTCTTTCTTGTTTTCGTCTTTTTGTTTGCTGTAGCGGCATGGTTTCACAGTATCGTTTGCTGTATTTAGAAAATAGGACAGACACATTGGAGGCTTTGGACAGTTTGCCCCAACTGAAACACGTTCACAATTTGAAAGCGAAAATCTTATTCTCAATTATAGTGGTAAGTACTTCATTTTGTTGTTTTCTTTTTCCTGTTCGATTTATTCGGGTTCGTTTTGTTTTCATAGTTGCTATTTGAATATTGAGATCATTTGATGTGAATTTTAAGCAAATTATAAAATCATGATGAAATGCGTAATGAAGACATTTTCGATAGATAAACGTTATGTGCAGACAACTACCCGCCAAATTATTTGACACAAAGCTGTGATTTCAATTAAATCAGTCAACATGTGTAGGGAATTGAATTAGGTCAAGCCGAATGTAACCAGTTTTAACTTGTGAATATTATACAGGGTTCTCCAACAAGAGGTGTTATTTTAATTCACCCGGTATTCCGGTAGCTGTCACTTTTTTAGCTTTTATTCTTTGACATTTGACAAGTAGAAACTACGCCATTACTAAAAATGGAACGATGCACGCTTCAACAACACATTAAAATTCACTACAAAAATGGTGAAAATCTTGCAGTCACAGTATTATGAAATTAACCTGCAATCATTTATCTCAAAAAATTCCATTTTTCTTTGAATACCAAAATAACACCTCTTTTTGGAGAACCCTGAACATGTGGGCTCAACAGTAAATATCGATGAGTCCTCAGAATGTACTAAAACTATATTGACTTGGACAAACATTCAACAATATAGGAAGAGAAAACAAAAAAGTATATATATAAAAAACCTAGATACTCTGAAACATTGGAAATTTTGTTACCGAGTAGCCCACAAATTATTCTGAATATTAAAACTGTATTGAAAAATACTTGAATAAACATTTTACAATATCCGAAGAGAAAGCACCAAAATTAAATTCTGAAATATTATTTTTGAGCTGCTCAAACTGAGAAGTGATAAAGTAGAAATGGTACTGAGACAATTGGATCGTGTAAGCGTAAAAAAAATCGCAATGTTGAGATCGATTACGGTTCCATGTTCCAGGCCATGGTCTCTGCTGGGGCTGGCATATTCTCGTTACTGCACACCTTTCAAATCCGGGGACTGTGAGTATTGTCAACTAATATGCTGGCTATATGCTTTCCATGACTTTTTTATACCAGAGTTGTTTTTATTAGATTCGGCACTTCACTTTATTAATACGTACATAAATATATTTCATTCCACCTCTTATTATCGCCAACAACTGACGGCATACTTGTTAACGAGCAGTGTATTTTTTATTACCCATTTATTTCTTTTGGCCAAAAAACTTTCGTTTTCTGAATCAAAGCCCAATCAAAGGCGATCAATAAACAAGTGTAACAAGACTGATCACTTTTCTTTCTTGTCATACCACGTCATGTCAAACGATGTTGCTGAAGAGTTTCATCATCGCCATCGCCAATAACAAACAAAAACTCCGCGGGCAAATGGCAAAGGAAAAAAAATCCAAAAATTACCAGTTTGAAGAGATTTAATAACAATAACAAAATAATTAAATGTTATTGGTTACATATTTTGTTTTTTTTTCTTTGTGGAATCATTTGAAAATAGTTGTCATTAGACAGGGAGGCTTACATCAATGGATATTCAAAGATAACAATAATTAAAGGGGGGAATGCTTGCCAGTTGGCGAAGTAGATAGTATTGGTTGTTTGGTATAACAAATTTAATGCTAGTTTAAAATGAATAATAGTTATCGATTATTTGGCATTGAAGGCGGCTTTTCATTTCTCTTGTTGCAGCTGTCGTTCCGTTTGTGTCATGGCATGCGTGAGCGCAAAGTAATGGAAGTTCGACGAACTCTTAATTGCCCACTGGATAGTACAAATGAAATCACATTGGCCCTGGATCGTTCAATACGCCAGCATTTGCATGATACCATCGATACGTTCCCATTGGGAGAAATCGAAAGATCCGTATTCAATCAGGTAAGAAACAAGGGAACAGAAAAGTTGTAAGCAAATGCAGTATCCCCATTTCGCTTTTGTTTTTTGCTTCTCCAGGTCCTTTCGACTCTGCACGAATATTCCTGTTTGGAATCGTGTCCGCCGTTGACACATTACGTCAGTGCCTGTGTACGCTTAGCCTGGAAGATGGTGAATCAAAAGGTGCCCTACTATTTGGACAATGATTTCAATTTGGGTAAGTTACAAGCATCTTGTTTTATAATACTCTCAATTGGAAAGGGATTTTCAATTAGGAGTTGTCAATGTAAAAATCATGTGTTGACATATTGTTCTATATAATATGAATTTTTCAGGTTTCCTACGACTTGAAAAACATGACCGCCATGCCCAAGCTGATCGTCGTTCCGATTTGATAAAAGCCTTCCTGTGGCCCGCATTAATGCAAAATAATCATTGTGTTTTCAAAGCAATCGTCGTGACTTAGCGGCAAACTGAGAAATAAGTTGAATTTATCTATAAGCATTTGCATTCTGTACATAGTTTTTATTTTTAAAGAAAAAGAATACCAATAAATATCTATACAAATTATGCTTAAAATATAGTCCATATATAAAACTTCCGGGAAACGGATAGATTTACGATGTGACAAACAATACAAAGCAATAAGACAAACACGCATGTTTTTCTATAAAACTCTAAATATTTGTTAACCACAAAGGAAATTCCATTTCATTTTTTAAGATAATGTTATTTTTTTTTTGGACAAAATTGTAATCTCTTTTTAAAAGAGATCTTCATTTCGATGGCATCCGTTTCCGCTGACTTAAACTATAATCGGCCTTAAGACTAAACTTAGCGTACATTGCTTATTTGTACATTGCAGAATGTTGTGTTTATAAAATTCTATAATATCATTTGGTGTATTGTATAGTCTCTCCTGGGTCTTTGCCTGACCTATGGCATACAAGTCTTTGCCCGGAATTTGCCTAATGAACAGATGAAAGAACTCCTCTTGTGCATATATGCTGACTATATACTTGACGGTGATATCCTGTAAAATAAAATGTTTGGAGAATACTAAGATTACCCTCATCGAAACAAAGCTGAAAAAATTATGTACCTCTTCTTTGTAGGGTCTCACAAGACAGGTGCCATCTTCTCTTCCGGTAAGTATATCTTCGGCCGTTGCTCTATCTACGGTGCGGTAAAATGGTTCGGTTTCGATTTTTCTCCTCTCGATTTGTAGGTAATTGGCATCAATGTCATCTGAAATGTAAGGGTATCAAGGCAGCTATTAAAAAAGTGTACACGATGTTCATGGGGGAATTTAAATAACGACTCAAATCATCATCCTGTAGTTACAAAAAAAAAACATTTGCTATGAAATAAGACACCAATAATTTTGTGAAATGTTATGGAAACTGTTTTGGAAAGACCAAAGATGTTTCAAAAAGTAATTTTCAGACATACCGACATAAATTCCTATTTGTGTATTTTACTTAAATGTTATTTGTGCTTCTGTCTGGTTGGTTAAGGTTAAGGTATGCCGTTAATAATAAAAAACAACATCAGCCAAATGGCCACCACGACCACGCTTACAAGACCATATCCTTTTCATGGAATTGTCCATAACCAAATCGCAAAGTGGCTGCCCTCTGTCCTCGATAGCCTCACGAATTCTATATTTGAGGTCTTGAATCGGCGCTGGGCTGTTGGTGTAGACCATATCTTTCACGTCGCAACAAAGGAAGAATCGCAAGGAGTTAAATCACAAGATCCCGGTGGCCAATTGTGATCACCTCTTCGAGAGATAACACGGTCCGGAAACTTTTTAGTATTGCGAAATGTGACTGCAAGATTTTCATCATGTTTGTAGTGCATTTTAATAATTTGAATGTGTTGTTGAAGCTTGTATCGTTACATTTTTAGTAATGGCGTAGTTTCTACTTGTCAAATATAAAAAAAAGCTTCAAAAGTGACAGCTACCGAAATACCGGGTTATTCAAAATAGCACCTCTTGTTGGAGAACCCTGTACATTAGGGCGTACCTCAAAAAAAAAGTTCGCCGTACACCTCCGAATATGAAGTATTATTGAAAGGTAGTTACAAAAATTTTTTTTTTTATTTTTTTATGCCGAACGTAGGGGTCGCGCTTTTAAATTTTTCTATATAACTTCTGCATTTATAAACGGATTTTAAAGTGTGATACATCGATGTTTTTGTCTCGACGAGGCCGATTTTTGTCTTTGTAGTCATTGAGCTCAAGCACCCCCATCTGGTACTTACCCATCATATCTCAGTTGCTACTACCCTAATGTACCACTCTAATATCAGAAAATTAAAGCTCGCATAAAATCATGAAACTCTTCCTAAGGAAGTATGTCGATTTTCCCAGCAGATACTGTACATGCCTTAGACTTGATTATTCTCTTATTCGTAACGTCGCCGGAATTTCCGAGGTAGAAACGGATAAACATTACGCTAGATCTGTTTAAGAAAAGTTCGATTTTTTTACATTTTACAGATCCAACGACTATTGCTATTTCTCAGTAAAGATATCCTTGAATTATTTACAACTTTATAGTTGTGATTTGTTTAAATAAAAACGCTAAAAAAAAGTGTGCTACTTTTTTTTGACAAAACGACTTTTTTGTGCTTTTTTTAAAAAACTACTTTTTGTGCGACTGTTTCAAAATGCTCAGCGGCAACGCTGAGTCGTACAGAATTCATTGACAATCCAAAGATTCAACAAATTTGAAAATGCCAAACATCGTTCTTTCCAAATAAGTTTAAATTTTTAAAATCGATGAAATTATGACGGCAAGTAGTGGAAGAATTTGTCTACCACAGCTCTGCCATCAATAGTAAGAATAATGTTAACATCAATATAAATTGCGACCTTAGAGCAACAAGGTTCCAACTGCACCAAGGTAGTTTTGAAAAAACATAACATCAGTATGTAATATATGTCCTATATGTCATTAATTGTTGCCAACCATTATTAGTTAGTCTGTTTCAATTTAAACAGTCGAACAGTTTAAATTTTAGCAGTAATCGAATGATATTACAAATTATAGTACGATTTGATATACAGGGTAATTTACCGAAAATTGTCAGTTAGAACTTGGTTCTAAGGTCGCGAAATGTCGACAAACTAAAACCATGCTGTAGAACAGACAATGTTTAACCTTCCCACAAACCGAAGGGTTAACTGGCTCCGTTAGCCAAACCAAATATAAAATGTTGAGTATATAAATGATATTAAATCTTTGACGTTATTGTATTGTATTTTGTATTTTTATTTTATATATGTATGCACAACCATATAACATTTTAACTTTAGCGGCGTAAAGGGGTACCTAAAGTCATATATACACAAATACGCATCTGTTCTCTGTAATTAATTGTTTGCTATGCAAAACAACACCTCTCTCGAATAAACAAATTTCAATAGCAAAAAGCTCAAATTGCTGTTAAAGCTTAACTTTAATTGAAGAATGATTCCCGTTCTGTCTCTTGTCACTCGATTAACTCACCTACTATGACATAATCGTGTTGTACTCGCCCCGACTGTGTCAAATCCAAGTTATTCTCCCGGGGATCATAAGCGCCATCATCGTCGGCTACATTGGTCATTTGCTGATGTTTGTGACAATCGCACAAGTCGCAGCAGTAACAGCAGCAACAGAGTTTTGCCGAAGACCACGACGTACATTTGCTGCCAAGATCCGAGAAGAACCGGCCAAGTAAATTGTGTAGAACCGTCCAATAAACACGTAGAGACCAACACATGTCGGTGACGACAATATCGATGGTATCGACGGAGAGTAACAATCCACAAGATACCACCAAATGAGAAAGACTTTAAACCAGATTAGAATCCAACAAAAATAAACCACAACTATTTTAGTTTTTCTTTCGTTATAAAGAGTTTGGCAAAATGTTGTCTGTTTTGTTGTAACATAACATTTATTAATTGTAATATTCAGTTTTTAATAATTCTAATTAATTGCGCGTTGTGTTGAACGTTTGTTTATGTTGTAAACCATGAATTTAGTGTACGTACGATAAGATCGCGCAGCGAGCGACATGTTTACGATATGATGCCTTAATGAATACTAACAAACAAAAAACTCTACTGATACATATTAATGAAAGTGTATAATTATGAATACGAGGGCAGTGAAGTAAGGCAGGAATGTTGTGTAAATTACATACGTCCCAGGTAGAGTTTTCATGTAGGTAGGATATGTAGTTTCAGTTTCTGGTAGCATTTTGTTCCCGGGAATCGGGAAGTAAAAAATCGGCTAACTTCCCGGGAACACTCAGGTTAAAAACCCTAGTCCCAAGACATACCATGCCGGAACAAACAACATTTTGGGAGATGCTTTCCCTTACAGCGGCAATATTTTCTGTTGAAAGACAATTTTCCGATTTTTTTGCAGAGCTTTTATTTTGATACATAACTCAATGCTTTGTAACAGGTGTTCATTTTTAAGTCTATTCATGACGAAATGGTAAGGCATACTAAACTGAACGTCAAAAGACTAACGAATCAGGCTTGAAGTGTCAAAAACTTAAGAATGAACGAAAATAAAAATATCACTCTTGTATGTATGCCTCTGCAAACTGATATTTTCAGTCTGTCTGATTTTCCATATTTTTGAAATTACTCAACCATTAATGTGTATAATTAAACTGATCATACGATCCTCGTCAATTCACATTCATGATCATGGTCCAGATGGCGATGATGATGATGATGATATTTAATATTCCAAATATCCATACGAAATTATAAAACCCCTTTTTAGAACAACAATTAATAAAACTACAGCGGCTCATATTGTCACAGCCTCGCTACTATGGGCAGTCAAGTGTTGATTGTCTCTTACACGACTCCATACATATTTACAACACATGCTTGAATGTCTGTATATAAATAACTGTCTCATCCTCCGGGTAATGTGAATCTTGTTATTATTTTTATTTTATTGTTGTTGCTGCTGTCAAATGTTCCCATTGGCTCCTTCCGGCTTTTCTTTTCAGTGTGAGTTTATCTCACAAATGTACATACGAGTACTTGCAAGTTATTATAAAATGCATCCGAGCGGTGTCATTAGCATGACTTTCACATAAGAAGGCCTTCTGGAACAATTCCGATTTTCATTTTCCCTACAAAGGTTCTGAAACACAGTAATGTATTATATTTTTGACGACGAACCTGACTTCATGACCTGCCCCATGCGAAAGAGCCAGTACATCCTACAGTTGGCCAAACTACAGCAGGCTCCGAATGAGTGAACCCTCTCGAAGAAGAAGAAAATCATCCATTACACAGTTTTCACTAACAAAATTCAATAATCCATGCTAGCGTTAATTGGAAACCCATTAGAAGTCTGAAATGGGCCCGGCATACCCACAGATGTCAAATGAAGAACGGTAGGGCCTTTCCCTTAAGTCTTTCACTGTGATGATGTTCACATGTGTACCAATCTGTTAATCGTTTCTTAGCCAGACTCAGCACACTCACTACACTTGTTTGGTGTAGTAGTGATTACGGGTGGTAGCTGCCGCTGTTGTTGTGTCTGATTTGGAGACTTTTTGGAGCCAATGGAAATTTAATATTCGTTTATTCATTCATTCACATGATATGCATTGTTTTACTTTGGATATTACTAACAAAGATCTGAGTGTGATCATTATACAGACACATGTTAATGACAAATGACCTTGACAAAACGTTGATCTTTTCTTTTGATAATTTTTTGTTGTTGTTGTTTTTCGTGGGGAACAAAAAAAAACTTTACAACATGTGCATATAGAATACATAGAAATGTACATTTGTATCTAAAATTTATCAAAAAAACGCGCGAAATGAGTAATACAGTTTTCTTTGCCCTTGAGATAGTGAAGCAGAGCTTTTAACAAATTATTTGGCTAAGGTGAAATTTTGAGAACATTTAAACCAAAATAGTTAAGGATTTTCTCAAAATTTTAGTTTATCTTTGTAAACTTAATGTACTGGCAAAAAAACCATTGACGAGTTGTCCATTCTTCATACATCCACAATTTATTTAAATTTATATCATAGTCGATTATCGTGAAAAATCCGAAAACGAATTGCCGACAATTACATACTCGTGCATATCATTCAAACATAAATAAATCATTTATTAAGAGCTTGTGTTGGATATCGTGTAATTGTCACCGGCAGTGACAAACCATATTGAGAAGAGGTATTTTCAGTCGTATCTCTCACCCAGCTACTCACAATCAGAAAAAAACTCGTACAAATAATTGAAGATGCCAAAACTTGCTGACCTCTAGAAATAAATGATTACAGTCGAATCCGGTTATAACGTACACCGTACACGCTTTTTTAAGTCCCAAGAGTTTTGCTTCTACTTTATTCTTTATTTTTCGAATTTTTATTAGTTTTTTTACTTTTTTTTTACTTTTACTTTTAAAACGATTTTCAGCGCCACCTGGAAGATCTCATTTTGTTTACTCTAATTTAGTAAACATAAACATATTTAGTTTGATTTCATAATATTTACTCTAATCGAGTTCTTTTAATGCTTAAAAATAAAAACTATATACAGTGTAATCTCTCATAAGCGGACACCCAAGAGACTGAGAATTTTGTCCGCTTATGAGTAAAGTACACCAGAGGACTGAAGCGGATTGGTACTGATGTGAATTTCCTACGAATCACAATTATAAATTCCGTTGAAATAAATAAATTTAAACTACTAAAAGTCAAGTTCGAGGCCAATGTTATCTATATTTTCAGCACATTATAATGCACCACTACAATGACAATTAACGAATTTGCTGGAAGTGTTTAATTGGCAGTTTTGCCAGACAGACAATCCTGCAATTCAGCATGGATCTTTGAGGTTTCTTCAACATATGTCTGGGAACATTTATCCGTACAGTTGGTCTTATCATATGTTATCATTTGATATCTCAATGATATATATTGCATACGATCTTTGGAGATAGTTTGAACATTGTACGACATGCTGGAGGCGTCGATGGCCTAAACAGATCGAGAAAGATATTACACATCAAAACTAATTTGAATTGGTGGGAAACGTGTGTACTTACAGCGCCATTGCTGCATTCAAAGAAAGCATACGGATCCGAGTTGTTTATCTGACATTTCGAGAAACCACTGCAAATATTGTCGTTCAATTGTGAAACTTCTGTAACTTTGGGTTGCACTTCCTTCAGCACGGCATCAGAGGCATTTGCTGCAGTTTCCAGACATTCTTCGTGATCCGCTTCATAAGCGTTTGTCAGAGTATTCAACTGGGGCAAGTAGGTATCAAAACATTTCGAACTACGTTCGGGATTATTTTGTATGTCGACATTGGCGTTCTGTATAATGTCGGCCAAATGTTGATCCACCTGAGCTTCGATTGGATCTTTGGAGGCCTGGCAGCCGGTGGCGGCCAGCACTATAATGTCATCAAAATATATTTCGACATTGTTTCACTGACTAAGTACAAATGACTGCCACCCTCCATGGACGGTCTTTATATAGACTTTTATGTTGACATTTTAAAGTGTAAGATTAACCATATCGCCCGATGACAGACAGATATGGATAATGTCGTTGTGTTACTCTTAAGTTGCACAGTGAATCAATCGGAGAAATGTGTGTTTCAGTTACACATCGCCCTTGGGAGTGACAAATAATAATAATAAAAAAATAATAGGGGTGTCTAAAACTCGTTTTCTCAATTAGTTCCTCATCGAGTATATTCGATATATATTTTTGCAAATATATTTTTCAATAAGAAATTATTAGGAAACGAGAACCAGAGCTAGAGCAATTTCGAAACCAAGAACTAAGAAAAACTGTTACTGTCATTATATTCAGCTTACTCGTATTGCACTCGATTCCGCGATAGATGAAATAGTTTTCCATTTTATTGAAGTGAGGAAATGTTCTTCATTTGTTTTGTGTCGAGCCACAGTACATTAGAATTAGGTAAACATGCTGGATATCGTTGGTGTAGGGAATGTTCAATAGACCACACTTGAAACATATAAGTAAGATTATGTCTAAAACTTCCAATTTACAGCAAAAAAAAAAGGCTTACCTCATACGTATGTATGTCCATATTTTGCATTGGTAGTTTTTTTTCACGAGCGATATTGCTAATGACACGTTCGGATGTCAATCAAACAAGTCTTATCACAGCGAACCTCATCCAAACTCAGCAAGCCCATACACGATACAACTATTTAAAGCTGTCAGATATGGTGAACTACGGGCAATACCATCGGCAGTATCATTGAAGTGCTTAGGCAAGAAATATTTCAACCCATCTCATCCGGCCAAAAATGGAATATAAATTCCATGTTTGGGCAGAGGATCCAAAGACATCTTTGCAGCTTCTACGAGCCGTATACAGAAGAGATCGGCGGTGATGATAGGGGATAGTAGCATATCCAACTCTATGGACTGTCTTTTGCATCGCCGGCACGTACCATAGACATTTTAACGGTATCTGCTCCTCAGACATCCGTCAAATTGACTTTCAGCCGGAATTCGCGGATATCCAGGAACTCTCATCCGTTCATTGTCAGATAGCCGATCGTCGCACTATAGAGACAATTTGTTGTTCAGTCAAACTGTGCCTATGTGAAAAAAAATTTCAGAAAATATGTTTCTTGCCAGCTGTGACATTCACAGATTCAACACAAGCGTCAACATACACTACTCCCTCTTTCCTCGCTCCAATTCCATCTACCCAGAAATGATTACTAAACATAACTAATGAAAACTGGTTTGAAATTTGTTTTGTATTGTTTTGAAACATATAAAATACATGTATTGGTAATCGCCAAGGATATTTGCTAATATTTGTAGGTGGGATTTTTCATCGTTGTCAATAATTCGAGACAGCTATTGATCTGTAGTTGTCAAAAATCAAAGAACTATTAGGTATTGTACAACTCGTGTTTTCCATATCCGCAAGTTTCACATCAATTTCAAATAACCATTAAAAAATATATCAAAATTTGCAGTTCGGTTATTGTTTGGCTTGTGAAAGTTTAAATGTATTCTGTATTCCTGTTCAGTTTTTAATGATCTCTTTTATTTTATTTTGTATGTCAATTACATTACAATTAAATTTAAAACGTAAAAATATTCTTACCTCTGAAGTGTTTGTTTGTTTTTTTGCCAGCTTTTTGCGGCACGCGTTATAAGAAATGACAAATTGTAAATGGCAATTGAATGTGCGAGTTTATTTCCCAACTGTAGCAATTTCTAACAAATTATTGTTTATTGACTGAAATTGACTTTAAAGGTATTATGTACATATTGTACACTTCAGCTCACTAAGCAGGTACTGTAGTCGTAGCTACTGTCGATGGTGCGACGGGGGTTTTACCAGCCAAACAGTCCTGCAGCTCAGCATGAACCTTTGTTGATTCTTCTACATAGGTTTGGGAACATTTACTGGTGCAAACATTTTGGTCGTACACTATTGTTTCGTAACGCAGTGAGATATATTGCATTCTGTCTTTTGACAGTGTTTGTATAGTGTACGCATTGGAAATAGCTGCACCGGCCTATGTACACCGACAAGGAAAGACTCAAGCTCAGTTCAGTTAAATAATATTGTTTTTTAGGACCACTTACCGCATTGTTACTGCACTCAAAGTAGCCATAAGGGCGGGAATCAAAAACGCAATCTGACAAGCCACTGCAAATTTCCTCACGAGTTGCATTAACAGTTGCTGCAGCCGCTGCAACTTCACTCTGCACAGAGTCTTTGACTTTTTCTGCTTCGTCAACACAGTCCTGGTATTGTTGCTCATACGCGGCGGTTAAAGCATTCAATTTTGGCATATATGCACCAAAACATTGAGCACTACCCTGGGGATTATCGGCAATAGCAGCCGCCGACACGAGGATAGTGTTGGCCAAATTCAGTTCAACCTGTGGAGCATCTCCAGCTCCGAACGCCTGGGCGAAGGTGGCAAATACAGTGAATGCAATTAATATAATATTCGACATTGTGTCTATTTAACGTTTCAACAAGCGGTCAACTGGTGGCGATTCGTCAAATCAACCAGACTATATATAGGAAACCTAGGTAAGTGACATTATTATCATTACTACTTATGCAGCTTATGGAAAAGCAATCGAAATGGCAAGAGCAAAAAATGTAGGGAAATAATTTTTATTTTTCAGATATACATATAAACAATAATTAGATCCAACTGCACAAATAGTCTTATCAATAATTGCAAATGTGTTATTTATAAAGACTAAATAGTTTCATTATTGTCTTATAGTTCTCACAGTTAAGAAATTTCCGTTTATTAGGAAATTAGAATGACACCTCCCAGCGAACAAAATGGATGTGGTCAGTTAAATTAGGACAACTAAATTATGGGGGAAAGTCTCATAAGAAAGACAAACATTTAGCTTATTTCCATTCCATGGAGAAGTAGGTTGTACGAATTCGAATCGAAAATCTATTTTGATTCCGTAGCTAGACATCTATAAAAATCATCTTAATATATATTTACCTTCGACACTGATTCACTGATTCCCTGATTCACTGATTCACTGACTCTGTCACGCAGTACGTAGGAATTTAAATAGGCATTCTATAATTCTATAATAAATAATAAAAAAAATAATATTTTTTTTTTGTACAGAAATTCTGTTTTCCCCAAATTTTTTTTTACCAATATTTTTTTTTTCCAAAATTTTTTTTTTCAAAATTTTTTTTTTACATTTTTTTTTTTTTACAAATTTTTTTTTTTACAAAATTGTTTTTCCAATTTTTTTTTTTTTCAACAAAATTTTTTTTTTCCACTATATTTTTTTTTTCAACATTTTTTTTTTTTTTCCACAAATATTTTTTTTTTCAAGAATTTTTTTTTTTTCAACAAAATTTTTTTTTTCAACAAAAATTTTTTTTTTAAGTAAAATTTTTTTTTTCAACAAATTTTTTTTTTCCACAAAAATTTTTTTTTCAACAAAAATTTTTTTTTTAAGAAAAATTTTTTTTCCAACACAATTTTTTTTTTTTCAACAAAATTTTTTTTTCCACAAAATTTTTTTTTTTTAACAAAATTTTTTTTCCATATTTCAACGGGCGCCATAGGCGCATTACAATTTACTAGTTCTAAATAGTTTAATTGTGGTGTTCAGTATGGACCACATAGCAGGCCGGTAATAAAAAAAATCCCAATGCCATAGCAGGCGGGAAAAACACTTGCTGGAAGATTATTCCACATGCGGAAAGTATGGCTGAATGACGATTTTTCTCTATAGTGCGTCGTCCGGTCAACCGGCCATTTGACAATGAACAGATGAGAGACCCTGGATAGCCGCGTATTCCAGCTAAATGTTCTAACGTCAGGGACTAGACGACGGATATCTTAACCATTAAAATATCTATAGATTAGCGATACACAACCCACATTCCGGCGATGCTGTAGGGAGACAATAGAGTTGGATACCCTACCATCCCCTATCATTACCACCGCTCTCCTCTGTACACGGTCCAAAATCTGCAAAGATGTCTTTGGAGCACCTGCCCATATTTGGGAGTTATATTCCATTTTAGGCCGTATGTAGGTGGTGTAAATATTTACGAAATCAGATGGAGTGAAGTATTTCTTGCACCGCTTAAAAAAAGCCTAAACACTTGAATACTTCTTTCGACACTTCGAATATATGGCTAGCCCAGCGAGAATCACCCTGTATCTTCATGCCCAGAACATGAAGGGTATCTGATACAGGACTGGGTCTTTTGCGTATTAAAATCTACTCTGTTCATTTGGCCCCACTCACAAATTGTCGCCAAATCGCGGTTAAGTGAGTCGTTCATCGTTTGCCCTTTTTCCGTGACCTCTAGGGGACTTGGCCGATGGTCAAATTAGTGTGAATGACAGAGGTTGCTGTCATCCGCAAAGGAATAGATCGGGTTCACAGTCTGCCCGAACAGGTCGTCAATGAAAATAAGAAATATAGAAGGAGAGTGGACAGAGCCTTGTGGCACTCCTGCGGTCAACCTATGCTCATTGGATGAGACCCCATCTATAATCTATAACAACTCGTATAGAGCGGTCTCTGAGAAAACTCGATATAAATCGAGAGAAGGCATTGGCCGAAATTTCACACAGACTTTGCTGAAGTGTATCTGCAAGTGTATATACATATATACAAGCGAATTTCAAATGATTTTATTTCCGATACTTTTTAAAATTCCCCGCTGGCGGAATAACACAATCTTTCTTCACTATTGTTAGTACTGTTGTAGATATGTAAATACCGCATTAGCCACCCTGTAATGTTTAGGAAACATAAGAAGAAACTTATAAACCGTTTTAAATTTAATTAAGTTCAATTTACTGTAACAATTCCGGACTGACCAACAGTAGCATAACCATACATTGTGAAAATGGGTCTTAGAGTTAGAAATACTCTCTTTGTATGTATATTTAAAATATTTTCATTGGTTACTGCGTTTCCCGCTGTTGTCTATGGAATGTAATCAGCAGGAAGCGTAAACATTTCTACTGATAACCGAATTCGTGGTATTTTCTCAGGAAATTTGACTCCGACTTATTTAACAATTTGTGAACAATTATTGTTTACAACACTTGAAATTAATACTAGCTATTTAAAAAAGATGATAACAAGTATGTTATTAATAATATTCAATATAGACCACTAAAAAATAAACATTCAGTCACTATTAATAATAATCACAGTAAATGATATTTTTCGAAAAATAATTTTTTACTACACTTATTGGGCATTGGACAAACACTCAGGTGGTGCGCTTCATTCTTTGCTTTGCCTCCATTCTTTTTCTATTCTGCTGAGGTTTATCAGACATGACTTCATTCCTCCAAATGCAGGCATAATATCTAATGCAGGCACCTTATCAACTCACCTCCTCCGGTCTTATACAGATTTTGTTGTATTCCATTGGCAGGCACCTGTACCTCTGTTGTTCTGAAGTTGGGATATTATTTTCATCTGGATGGTGGACATTTCATACCAATAATTATGATTAGTTCCGGGTTACTTTCTTCACATGGTTCGTTTAATGATACAAATTCCTCAGCACACTCGACAGTCCCCCTATCAATATATACATACATACATAAACTCAAAGTTTTACCCAGTCAAAAAACGAAACAGATTCACAGCAAAAACAATTAATTGCAATAATAAATATGTCTATATAATATTGTCATTATTTATATATATATATTTGCATGCACTAAATGTGGGTGTAAATTGTGTGTGTTCACCAAATTTTCAACAACAATTTAATTAAATACCTGGGTATTTACTTATTTGGAAGGTTTTGTGACCTTTTGTCATCTCCAATCCTTTGCACACATGATTCATTCACAATAACATAATTAATTGTTCCCCAACCAACTTAGCGAATACACCTACCACCTGCAATATAATATTTCAAATACAACACTGTGTGCCACAGTTTCGAAACCATTGATTGGCACTGTTGAGAGAGATGCCATACCAATGACATTTTATACAAAATTTATCATTTGTTTAAATAAAATAAATGAACGTACCAAAACATAACAGCAATATTATCATAAAATTAACAAATACAATTATTTATGGCAGAAAAACCATTGCAGACCGTTTTTTATGAAAATTATATTTTCAATTTGAATTCTGGCGATTTTCTATGCAACAAACTACCGCCTTCAAACATCTGGCAATGATGCACTGACAAAAAAAAATTATTTTGTTGCAGAAAAAAATCTGGACGGCTGAAAATGCTAAATTCGTAGTGCCAAAATCTTGTAAAACCTATAATTACTTAACAAGTTCACTGCGAAATATAGTATAGATCAATTCTAATTGTTAGCACAACATATGAAATAAAAGTTACCAGTGATAAAACACAAACGAAGCATTATAAATTATTGTGAAAAAAAGGAAACGACTGAATCATACCAGAAAAGAAATGAGCTGGTGTTTGTTAACAATTCAATGCATTTCTCATTAGTTTGAAGTGCGAAATTATTGTAAATAGTGGTGTTCATTAACATAGTATTTTGCCAAAATGTTGGAAAAATCCGATCATATAACACTAACACTGCCCGTAATGGGCGGTCTGAATGTGACTGAGACTTCTATGTCCGGAAGTCGCAAAAGTCTGAGACGTGTACGTTTTTCATCATCTGCTGCATGTCATCATTCATTAATAATTCAAATTCGTTCTACTTTCTTCATAGTCTTGGAATCAACTGCCTCGCTGTCAACGCAATCTCATCATTTTGGTTATTTCGGCCATGTGCATAACATTACTATTTCTACTTCCATCCGAACAATTGGATATTGTCAACAAGGATACCCTTACAATGGATACGAATGGGGCATTACCCTTTCAAAATAAACCATTCCAATCGCATGGCGGTGTGGTTATGCGCAATAGTCTGGGCGAGGGAGGTGGCGAAGCTGAAACTATTCGGGCTGAAGACCTAAACAATAAAAGTATTTATTCCCACCGCGGCGATGTCGCTGACTCGCACAACATTTTGGAGGTACCTTTTAATTACCCAGATTTATTTGATACATTATATAGCCTCCAATGCCCACTTTTATACTGTCCCATAATCGATAAGTGTGCTCATTTATCACTTAAATGACAGAGGACACGCGTCATGATAACATACTACACGGTAGTTAATAGTAGTACTAGCTAGTTAAACAAATACGATAAGATTACTACAATTTCTATGCTTTTTATTATTGAGTTATTGAAACGAAATGTTGAAGTGCCGGTGATCTGCGGTATTAATCAGTACTTTGCGGTGATAAGAAACTATTTCATTCATGTGGGTTTCCACAATGTACGACTGCAATCATCGATGTTTACATTCAATTGTGGTAAATGTCACTGGGGATCCAAGAAGTTATAAAATATGGAAATTATACATATACCTATGTTTCGTTGATTTTGAAACAAAACTTTATTTCTTTTTTTAGAAATACTTCAGTCAATTTAATACAAAGGGTGAAATGCCGAAATCAAGACTCATTTAACAACCAAGATGACCTGATTATCAGTTTATTCATTTTGTTTTGAAACGAAGCTTTGAATTCATAAGTGACTATTGTTGTCGAAATAATTAGAAAACGTAAACAGAAAGTTACAGAGTCATTCTCTAAAATGTCATGTGTGTTCTTGTAAAAACTGACTTTTTCCTTTTGTTTTCTAGTAATTTTGGTTTTTGAAAATCAAAGAAAACACAAATAAATATTTATTTGAATAAAAGAAATCATTGGCAACCATTTATATTTGAAAGATTATTTCATAAACAAAACTCCCTGCTAGTAAAGAAACTATTAAATAATTTTCCAACACTAGGTGCTGATTTTAATCTATTTAAAATAATGTTTACGTTCAGCGACACCACTAATGTACATCGACCGAGTCTTAAGTTCATAATGACATTATTAAGACTCTTCGTACATTCAAATCGCAAATCAGGTATACATATATGGTCTGTCTATTCCTATATCCATTACCTTATAATTTTTTGAAAAGTAGAGTCAAAAAGTAGTACTATATTACATGGGTAAAGCCGCGTAAAACTTCTGTAGAAAAGCATTAACCATTTGGAACCGACATTAGGGAGTATACAGGATATATCGTTAGCAGTTCGCTGATTTGAGAAAAGTTCTTTGTCTGTTCCTTCACGGAATGTTAATGAAATATCTGTCCGTATTTATGAATTAGCCTTCTGACATATTAAACATAATTTGCAACATGCATCAAACTGTTAAATAATCTATGAAAAAACTACCCTAACTATGAGAATAAAAAATAAACTTATCCCAATTTTCACAAACTGAAATGGACATTAGTACAAAATACTAATATAAAAAATACGAATTGATTATAAGTGATAAGAAAATCAAATCCGAGAACAAAATAAATAGAAGGAATTATCGTACATTTTAATGAAAGTACTTCAGTATATTAATTTGAAATCTGATAGATCATTTAAACTGCCTGTTTTTTTTTGTTGAAAATCGGGCTACACTATCTTCATTATCTTCAATCTTTAATTATTTGGAGTAATTAACAACCGATCTTCAAAAAAATTGTCATGCAAAAATTTTTTTTAATAAGTGGAAGATCAAAATCAACCACTACAAAACACGGGCAATAATATTTCTCTATAATAAATCATCTACAAATTATGCAAAATAAATGTTTGAAAATGATACACAACAAATGCTGGAGATAGCCGATAACAACACTACACGAAGAAACCGGATATGTTAACCGACTTGATCAACAGTCTGACAAATAACTATTTTACCAAGATAAAATATTCTAATTATCCGAAATTTATGCCTTACAACCGAATATTTAATTTTATTGAATTTTCAGACTATATTTGACTACCCTTCGTAAAGTCAAGAACATCTACACGGAGACTGTTTAATAACAAAGCGAAATACTGTTGTTTTATCTGGAAATAAGTTGTTTCGCCAAAACTCCACAGGAATTTGCCTAATCTGATTTGTCTAATCTGATATCTGATTGTGATTCTCTCCTTTTATTGATTTTAACTGACCAAATATGTAAATATGTACTCCATTCTAAACATGTAGAACCTGTAAAATAACCATTCAATCAATCGTGAATGTCGCATTGTAGTAATGTTGCTTGATGCTGTTACTGAACGTTCTGAGTTTGTTACCCGATGCGGTTGCCGATTACATCATTGAGAATCAAACACAAGCGCTAATTATTTTTAAACATTCATTCATTTTCAGCAAAATATTTTGCCGGCACCAGCGCCACAAAAACAAGAACCGCAACCACAGCAACAGCCGGATATTGAAAGTGTTGTCAATATGCCACAAACACAAATAAATCAAAAACAAAACGTAGCTCAAAGTCAACCGCAAAAGCAATTAAACGACGAAACCCCTGAAAAAGCTCAAATACAAAATATTATTAATAATGAGTTATCGAACGACAATAATATAAATCCTAAACACTCCAATAATGCTGAAGAAGATCGTATGGCCATAGAGGCGGCCACACAAGATCCTACCAGTTTGCCCGGAGCCAATGGTGTGACCATCGAAGAATTTCTGGGACGCATTGATCTGAATCATCTGCCGCAAAAACAGCATTTCCATGGAGCGAATAATGAAAGACAGGAGGCTGTGGTTAAAGCTTTTCAACATTCGTGGAAAGGATACAAGAAATATGCATGGGGTCACGATAATTTGAAACCCATGTCGGAATCATCACATGATTGGTTTGGTCTTGGCTTGACCATCATAGATTCATTAGATACTATGTACATCATGGGATTGGAAGATGGTAATTTTTAAAGTAATACTATTGCCATATTTATTTTGTTACTATTGTTTTATTTTTAGAATTTACTGAAGCGCGTAATTGGATCAGTGAATTCTTGAACTTTGATGTCAATCGTGATGTTAATTTGTTTGAAGTCACCATCCGTGTTTTGGGAGGTCTGTTATCAGCCTACCACTTAAGTGCTGATAAAGTTTTTCTCAAGAAATCGGTTAGTATTTTTCAATACGACAACAAACAATATTGTACTTTTTTGTATTTTCTTGCAACTCTACAGATTGAATTGGGCAATCGTCTATTGCCTTGTTTCCTATCGCCGTCTGGCATACCATTTTCGGACGTAAATTTAGCAGCATTGTCAGCTCATGCTCCGAAATGGTCTCCCGACAGCTCAACCAGTGAAGTAACGACAATACAGTTGGAGTTCAGAGACTTGAGTCGAGTGACCAATGTTTCCTTATATGAAAGTGTAAGTACAATATTAGATACGTTTTAATTTGAAAAGAAGACAGTTATTGATTAGTTTTATCTACAAGTTATAGACACTTGTGTCATTAAAATAAATATTTTTTTAATTGGTTATATAACTGTGTTTATTAGGCTCGCTTCATTTTTATGGAAGAGCTAATCGTTGTGGAAATTGTCCACTTAAATTAAACCATTAAAAATAACCTATACAAATCAGGGCGTTTCTTTAAAAGAACAATGTTTATAACCGTTAGCAAAATGTGAGGCGACAACTGGCTGATAGCATATAAAGGGTAGGATCACCCTTTACGATACGCAATAAAAATTCCAATTGACATCGAGACGGCTGACAGCATAATTAACGAACTTGATTGACAAAAGATCGATTGTGCGTTGTACACCAACCTGCCGGTCACACAAAATGGTTTACTTACAATGGCATTTCCCTAGAAGTATTTTAAAGTAAAAATTAACCAACGATTTCGGCGCAGTCACTAAAACAACCTGTAACTTTAATTTTTGTTATGAACATCTACTATTTTTTAAAGCCACCTTAATGTTTAATGATAACAAAATATAGAACAACTGTATCAACATTTCCGCACTCATCAATAATAGAACACTTTATGTAGTTTATGTGCTGATAACTGTGATGTAAACATGTCTAACTTCTGTCTTAAATGTTCTTAACATTATTTATTTTAGGTCGCTCATCGTGTTAATGAAAAGGTACATGCTCTTGAGAAGAATAATGGTTTGGTACCCATATTTATAAATGCCAATACGGGAACATTTAGAAATTATGCCACGGTATCATTGGGAGCCAGAGGAGATTCGTACTACGAATATCTGATAAAGCAATGGATACAAACAGGACACAAAGGAAGTGATTTGTAAGTAAATAATTTGTAATACTGCGGAAAAATATAATATTTGGGAAATCCAAGGTTGTAATCAAATACTTACGTAGACTGCATAAAGTATAAACCACTGAATATGTATTTCGGTATGGACGTTTCAATGGTTTAGATTACTAGAAATGTAACAGCAAAAATTAACCAGCGGGGACGTGTGCCAGATGGGAATATCCACCATGGAAACTTTGGATGCTTACAATTCTTGAATTGTTGGGTTGGCCCGAATTACCATTTATGCTACCATTTGTTCGATGCTGACATCATTATTTCTATTAATGACATTATTCTTTCTATTGATGCAACTGTGGGCCTCCATTTTTCTTTCTTCAGAATATATTTCCTCGATCCTCAACTTCCGCTGCTGCTCCAACACAGCCTGGAGGGACAGGGTTCGCTAGGAAATGTTGAGATAACTTCTGAAGTAGGCTTGGGCTGTCGCTTTTTAAATCGACAATGTGAAGACGACGTCGACTGTTTATCTATAATTTGCATAAATGACTTTAACTTGGTACTGACACTGCAATTCGTTTCCCAGAAACTGTCTGGATGCCTAGAAGGGACAATTAGTATCCCTTTGTAGCAGATTCGACACATCTTCCCGATAGCAAGTTGATTAAATTTTCTGCCACTGTTGGGCATTACATTCTGCTCTGTTGGAAATATCGACCATATGCTAAAAGTAATCGACAATTGTCAAATTTGACAACGGCAATGCGAAAACACAAGAGTCGACGTTGACTCCCGCAATAGGACTGGCTGTTTCGAAACCATTATATGGCTCCCATTATGGATAGAGTATCTGTCGTATTAGTTACCAGATTCCCTCTTTCATGTCTATATTAAGATATGTTTGTTGTTTAACTCTTTGGTAGAATTTGCTGCCATTTCGATATCAATCAACCTATTTCCGTTATCGATGTATCTTGATAAATGATGAACGTGTCGACGGTCGGATGAAATATGCTCTCCCTATCTAATTTGCCAACAACGAATTGAATGCCATGTACAAACAGAGGTCGTATGTCTGTCAATTATGGCCAGCCATTAGTCTACAGGTTGTTCTTGCCTTTTGTTAATTAATCTACATATGAAGTGGATGTGTTCTGTCCATAGTATTTTCTTGATGGTGGAGATGTCAGCCTTGTATTCTTCGAAACATTCGACAGTTGGATAGGGCACCTAGTTTTAGGAGTATTCGTACATTCCAAATGCATATAATTTATGGTAACTTTCATTGTGTGTTGTTTTTCCGGAGCGACTTACATGTAAATAAGTATACATCTTACAAAACAACTTAAGTGTCAATTTTAAATACATTATTGTATAAATCAGCATTCAATGACAGTTCAAAAATTTGTTGTACATGGGACACACATTCATGAAAAGCTATATGGTTTGTGTATATGTGCCACTTTTACAAGATTTTGTTCTTCAAAAATTTAGCGGCATTTAAGAGCTAGAATATCTAATCTACCAACGAGCATGTTAACTGTGGCTTTTTTCGTTGCTTTATAATTTTTTCTTGAAATACTCGAAACATATAAAAATTATATTTTGTTATCACCATTAATATTTACTTTGAAATTAATACCATATAATATTTTATTACACTATCATCCAGCCTGGTTTCGGACTATATTCATGCCATGGACGGGGTTTTCTCTCAACTGTTGAGGCGTACACCAAAGGAAAATCATGTTTATATCGGTGAATTGATAAACGGCAAAGAATTCAAACCAAAAATGGACCATTTAACATGTTACTTACCCGGCACCCTTTTGTTGGGTCATCACTATGGTATGCCGGATTCTCATTTGCTATTGGCACGAGATCTATTGGAAACATGCTATCAAACCTATATGAAACAACCAACACAATTAGCTCCGGAAATATCATATTTTGCTGTGACAGAGAGTGAAGAACTCGACATCTATGTTAAGCCTAATGATGCCCACAATCTACTTCGACCCGAATTTATAGAAAGTCTATACTATTTTTATGCCCTGACCGGAAATCGCACATATCAGGATATGGGCTGGACTATATTCCAAGCCTTTGAAAAGTATGCCAAAGTAACACACGGCTATTCGTCGATTGGTAATGTTAAGAATATCTTCAATACGCGCTTACGTGATATGATGGAAAGTTTCTGGTTGGGTGAAACATTAAAGTATTTCTATTTACTCTTTAGTAATGATCCCAAAGAAATTGATTTAAATAAATGGGTCTTCAACACCGAAGCACATCCATTACCCATAAGAAATCATTAATGCAACATGGAAACTAAAATCAACAAAAACAAACTAGGAAAGAATGAGTCTGAAATTTATTGAAATTGTAAATATGTACTACGTTGTCTTTAAGTTTTAATTATGTTTATTTGTGTAGTTCGTCTTTTTGTATAAGATGTGTACAAATGTGCTGTGCATAGGAAAACAAAATTCTTAATTCTTGTAATCGTCATTATTAATTTATTATTATTATATCATACCGATATTATTTGTGTTATTCGTATAAGAATGCATTTGTTAGCAAAACCATCTGCTCTCTAACATAAGTCAGAGAAACACATGTGTAGTTTATTTATTTAGTTAAAGTAGAAAAACAATTACTTAAAAATGAAATGAGCAGCAAAAAGCATTAATGCCAAATAGTAAACAATTTTTCAATATTTTTAAAAATTAATCATCTCAATAATGCTAAGCAATATTATTTATATATACAAAATAATTATATTTAGTAATATGGAAAGAAAACGATATTACAATTTAGAACAGAATAACAGATACGATGATTCCTTTTGTCAGCTGTCACCATAATCTACTGCAATATACAAATGAAGTTGCACTAGGCTATACAGGGGAAGAAAACAATTTATATTAATTATTCATACACGATATTGGTAGTTTTTAACAATTTTGTAATTAAAAAAATTTAAAAATTGGTCACAATTTCAAGAAAAACTAGTAGTTTGAAATATAAATTTTTGAAGAAAGTTCTAAGTAGTTTTGGTTTGCCGGCTCATTTACTAACTAACTAACAGTTATATGCTATTTTTCTATAAAATATGTGTGACATTCTGATTCAGAGCCATTAGACTATGAAATGTTTTGTTCATGTCTTTTGCAGGAGTAGAATCATATTGTCTAATTTCGGGAGGATGGTATGCGTGATTGTGCCATCCCCTTAGAGATAAACTTTGGGGATTGAAACCATGTAGAATATTATACAATTGTCTAAATCAACAGGAGAAGACGAAAAATATTTGAACTTTCTCTCTGTTTTCCTTGAAATTGTGACGTGCGAATTTTCTTTCTACTTAATATTTGTTATCTACTGCCACGAAGTGTTATTATTATTCGGGTATTTAGTTTTATTTATTTTTCGTTGGTTATTAGTGTTTTATTACATTTTAAAATGTGTGTGTAATAATTGTTTATCAATATTTGGATAATTGTTTATAAATCTGATGATGAATTTATACATTTTGGTGAATATAACACAACAGCATTGTTTATTAAATTCATATTTAAAGAATTTGGTTGAGAAATCCTTTTATTGTTACTGCAAAGCTGCATTTCGAGAGTAGAATGTATTTTTTGCTGTACATCTTCTTGAACCTTATACTCTTTCTGTTAGGCCACTTCGTTGGTCTATGCCATCAAACTAAAACATGACTGGAGCGATATGGATTTTTTGGAATCGTATCATTATCATGCCATAATGGTTTTGAATACTTTAATCCGCAATTAAGGTTTCTGTCATGTCTACATGATACACAACTTTTATTTGATTGAATTGCAGCTATTGAACAGTCGTAATGAAAATCTCACTTTCTCTAAAGATGATAACAAATTAATCTAGTACATAATATGGTGAGAGTTCTTATGTACGTAAGAATTTTCCTCAACATAATTTTATGGATCTATATGTAGAGGTCTTCTCTCAATATTGAGAGCTCGATATCGTTTGTATACCATCGCATTGTACATACAGTTTAAAGTAGCGTCTGTCGCCAATGTTTTACTTGACTTTTTGGACTATTCTATTTGGGAATATGTTGAAGTAATTTTACAAAACTAATTCGATTATGCTGTGGTATGACACCAAAAACAAGGTTTATTTCATGGCATAAACTATTTCATAAATATCGTTTATGTCATGGTTCTAGATGTTCTTTTAAAACATGCAGCAATGGTTGCGCCAGTAAATTAAATTTTTCACCAATGTGATATTATCTATTTCTCAATTGTTTTCTATGCTGTTCCCACTTCATATGTAGCACAATTTATAACACCACACTACAAAAAACACAACAACAGCGAATAAGACCACAATAGTTAATATAAGAGAATGTCTAAGTAGTTGTAAACTCAAATAATATTTATAAACTCAAAACATATGTAATGCAAAGAAGAAGTAGAATCTCACAAATAAGATAAATAAATTAAGGTTTAATTCAAATATATTTAATTACATGTTATTATTTACCACTTCTGATTATATCTTGAATTTTAAATAAAACACAGATAACTTAAAGTCTGTTTAGATGTTGCACTTTTGGCTTCGCGACGCCATCTTAGAAAACCTATACAACAGCCGTTTGAGGGCGTCCTTATGTTGAGCTACTGATCCGGATCAGGGTATACATACATATGTATTGAAAACTGAGAACTGGTTTTTCAGCTCCTTAATTCAAATTGGGGTTTTTTCGACACAAAAAATTACTAATTCTTAGACTATTATTAAACTACTGGGATTTGTGTGCTACGATGACTCCAATATATCGGTAATGATTTAAGCGATTTAAACAATATGTGCTAAATATTAAATAATTTTGAAAGCACAATACATCAATATTAGTAATTGAAAAAAAAACTACTTTCGGCCCAAAATAAACCAAGGGGTTTACCCATTAAAATTTGAGTTTTTTGAAAAAACAGATTTGGTTGAAATTTTTGCTCAGTTTGAAGTAAAAATAGATCTTCTCAAAATTAGAGATTGTGCAAGAGTTGGGGTAAAATCCAAGAAATTTAAATAGGACAAGATATATAACAAAGCAGAATATAGTGGCGGAAGATACAAACAATTTGCTCAGGAATTCGCTGTAGGAAGCATTGGTAATTCTGCTATTGTTTCAGATACAGATAAAACCAGAGGTAAAAAATTGGTCATCCAGAGTCTCAGACAGTATCTGGGAAACGACTGGATGTGACAGTCACAAATTAAAGTCGTTTCGACTTCAGCTGGTACGATTCCTAGGAATCAAACCAAAAAATCACATGCGCAAAGGCTATCTTATTAAGGAAAGTAACTCTGAAATATGTACAAGGCCAGGAAACAACACTTTGATTTGTCAGTCACTTTTGATTTTGTAATTTGAATATATCGGACTCCTGTCTGAGTAGTCTTCGTTTTCTTCATTGCTAGAAGCGGAATTTGAATCGGAATTAAAAACTTTTCCCACAAAAATACCAAACAAAATAAATAAACAAACACAACTAAGGACGAGATTTGTTTTCTTCACATTATCGATACAAATCAGTTTGAATTGATGTCGACAAGAAGTAATGTAGACTCAGCAACGACGTCGACAAAACAATTTGAAAGTTTGATAGACATTTTTTCTATTTATGATCCCTGACATGGGTTTTTATTAAGATTTGTAATAAATTTATAAGATTGTACAAAATATTTTGAAAGACAGCCAATTATCGCTATAATTGTCTCAATAAACTGGATCGGGGCAAAGTGGTCGCCAAGATAAGATATTTTTATTGGGACCTATTTAATATTCGTTTTGTGTTTTTATTTTATGTTTTTAATGATTGTGTGTATATTGGGAATTGTTTTATTAAATTTTCTTTGTTGAGAGACATTTGACGATCCCGCTTGACGATTAATGGTCTGTATTACAAGTTATATGTGGTTGAGCGTGAAGTGGTAGGTCGTTTGTGCGACTATCACATGGTAAAACCAGGTTCGAAACCTGGAAAGATCACCAAACAACGGGCGTTTCCACCTTGTAAATGCTGCCGACTTTACGATCAAGAGCCATGTAACAACTTTTCAAGAGAAAGCATTATCTTGCACAGCGCACTGATTTGAGAGAAGTTCCCCATGGAATGTTAAGGAAAATAAGTAAGTATTACAATTTATAATTTAATTTATAATTATAATAAATAATTTTTTTTTGGTTCATTCAAAATGTTCAGCAAAAGAAGGAAGAATTGCTTCTATACTTCTCTGCGAGCCTGATATGTACTTCAAAATTATAAAACCAGACTTCCATTAGTTTGACAGTATTTTGTTTTATTTGATCCGAAAAGTACAAATCGTATTATCAATATGTTTTACATTTTTTCACGGGATTCATGGAGCTGCCCTTGGCACACTTGAATTCCTTTGAAAACGCCTCAAAATTTGTCAGTGGCACAACTTTGGCTTCTGCATGCTTCTCTGTGTAGGCGCACCATAATTGAGAATACTTAATGAAAAATAATTGATTATTTGTATAGTTCAGATTGGGCAACGTCTCCATTTCTATTTCTTCCTTAGTGCGTGTACTATCCTCATACCAATGTCGATAGGTCTGATAGGCGACAAATAGACCCCCATTATCGGCTACATTTTTATCTTGCATCTCCTGCTGAGTTAAAGGCACACCGCCAAAGTTATAATCGTGGTATTGATCGTACAAACATTTTCTAAGTGGGGGATCTTCATTTTCAATATCCTTATCCCACCATTTCTTAGAAGAGCGACCGTTAACACTAAAACTATGAAGAAGTACATGAGATATGTCAATTGTTTGGGCATAATTTAAAGCATTGGGGTACAAAGACAAATAGATGCCGGCGTCTAGTACACTGATCGGCATAATGATGCTATTAGATTCCGTCATGTAGTAGGGTGAAATTAAGTCCAGTGAATATTCCGTGTTGGGTATTGTCCTGTTCAGAGACGACCTGTTCTGTAGGGCCTTGAAAATTTTTAGCGACTTAAGGTTTTCCAGATAATCGGAAGCGTTTATTGTTAATCGCATATATTCTTCATCGAAGTTATTGTCTTTATAACTTGGTATATCAATTTTCAGCGAATGCAATTTCTCTAAAGCATATTCCCTTGAAGCGTCATCAAACCAGCTAAGTTGACTTGACTCTAGAATCATTTGAATATTAGATTTGATATCTTGCCATAAATTATATAAATGCTGTTCTTTTTCCTTTAGCTGGTTAGTTCGATAACATAAATAACTCAGAACCTGTGGAAAATTCGTCTTAGTACTGTCAATACATTTTTGAGCTCGATTTGATGGGGAAATCACGGCGTCCAGAAATATCTGGTACGTTAAGTGGAAAGATATATAGTTGGCCACCACTCGTTCTGGAGTCTCGTCAATGATGTCAATCAGGTTTTCCACATATTTATTCCTCATTTTATATACTGCACCGCTGGGAATTGAACCGAATGATATGTTCATTAGCTTCCGTATATCCAGCTCAGGTGAATGCTCATTGTGCATTTCCTGCACAGTACTTTTGTAATATTTATCCCTAGAACCGAAAAGGGCCTTCGACAACTGTTTTTCAAAACGGACAAGTTCTCTTGCTGTCTGCTTAGCCAATTCATTTTCGAGATCCAAATAATCCATCAAAAACATTTGGTAATTTTTACGGAGTAATGATTCTCTTGTATTTAAATAATTAAACTTTTGATGTGATATACCCATGAAGACAGCGTCGTCTTCATGTATGATATCATAGCCGATAATTATTTTTAATCCATATTTGTAGGCAATCTCCGCCACATTTTTTAACCAATCAAAATCAGCCTCCTGCCACTCATCAGCACTTACTAAGGCGGGCATTGGATAGAACTCGTTTGCAAGCTCTTTAAGTTTGGCTTTAAAATCAGAATGGTGTAATGGCAGATTCATACACGAATGAAAGAATTCCTTCACTTTGCGTACAGATTCGGTATCATTTTCATCGGCAGTATTATTCAGTTGCAGGAATATTTTAAGATCAAAATCTTGAAGAACCTTCATGGAGGCACGTGTCCGATATTCGCCGGATTTAATTGGATGATATGTTATCCAATTGCCGCAGGCAAAGTCATGAAAATTCTCACATGGATTCGCCGATTCATTCATATACTTGCGTAGCTCCTCTGATATCGCGTTACGTTTGGCATCCAAGCTCTGCAAAGCATTCGATTTATCGGTTGCCATTTGCAGTTTGCGTGCGTCACATATGAAGGAATCAGTAAGATTTTCACAAATATCCATAGGATCAGTGTGCGATGTCTGTGCTGTGTCCAGTCCATTACATCGTGCAGCGTATAGTACCAAGACAACTGATAAAAGTCGATTTATATTCATTAAAATTAATAGTTCACTTTGAATACCGAACAATTCGAAATTAAGTGTTCAACTGGCAACAGTATAGTAAGAAAATATTTATGCACAATATATTTGCGACATGCGGTGACAAGCAGATGAGTTTAAAAAAATTTAACGAAGTATTTCGTTTTGAGTAAGACAATGCAGATAGTCCAATAGTTCTCTTAGTATTTTAAATTGTTTTCACGGACGATGATATTGTTCTGATTAGGTCACAAGGGGTATCTGAGAAATGTATTGTGTTTGCTGGCGAACATAAACAGTTCCGACACCTTATGAAATATATTTGTTATAGCAAAATACCATTGATTAAATAGTTTCGGAATTCTATGTGCTCGGGATTACATTCGAAAACAAATATAACGCATCTAGGAAGTGACTAAGAACCATACTTATATTTGAAGAAAAATTCGTCTCCTTAAATGGTTCCACCGTGTGCGTTGGACAGTCTGATTTACTCCAGAACTGTAGATTTTAAATTCTTTTAGGTATATATCATCCATATTGGTGTTTCGGACGGATCCATATTGGGGGACGGCCCACAGTGGCTCAGAATCGTTTTTTACTGTCCAAAACTCTGGAACTTTTGAACCGATGTAGATATTATATTAATTTATTAATAAAATCGGTTCAGTAGTTATTGAGGAAATGTGTTTTTTTTTATTTTTTCATCTTTATTAATTAATAAATTGTTTTCCTCCATATCAAAAAAATTCTTTGCAAAACTTTTTTAATGTTCATTATGTTTTTTATTTAAACAAGGATACAAGAAAATATTTATGAATTTAGTACTATATAATAAAAGCAGAAAATTAAATTTTCATTCGTTCTGTTAAAAATATACCTGCAAATATTCCATATTTAGTTCCATATTAGTAGTGCTACATTCAAAGATAACTCAGAACAAAACTAAAAAAGGATTTACTATCCTAAGCAGATATGAAGGAACTGCCATAGTCAAAACAGCAATCTGCTGCTATCATTGTTTTATTGAGTTTGTCTGCAAGATCTAACTAAAACAACGCTGCTGTTAGTGCAGCAGTAGAACAATGTATTTTTTGCTAGTATTTTGTGGTGGTAATTGTTTTGTTGTCAATTTATTTGAGGAACAAAGTCACTATTAGTTTCGTAGCTAATTTTTTAGGGTCAATATTTTTATTTCAAAGTAAAAATTTAGAAAACTAAAATATAAATTCTTGAACAACCTCATAATTTATATCGTAGTGTTTACTACGATTTCCCGTTAAAATGATCATACCATACAACTTTCAGTGGGTTAACAATCGTCCGAAAGTATAGTTTTAATTTGATACTACACCGTTCCGTAGACCGTTGCTGAAAAATTGGACAAATAGTTTCACGTATTTCTATAATTTTAAGAAAGTATTAATATTATAGTATAATTAATTATGAAAGCCGTTTCCACGGGATTTCACTCCCATGTAATGAGGTAACAGAATGCCAGAGCCGTCAGCCCATATCGTGTATTTCAATATCGTTATGTGAATCATAAATCCGTGTCATTTCCAGGGTTGTCAACGTGGTTGTTTATATTTTTTTTCAAGAACTTCTTTGGGCATTTTTAGGGATTTGACTGTACCCTCTCTACCCTCCGCTCCTGTTGCTCTTGGTCGGGGGTTGAGTTTCATGGTAGAAACGCAACTATTCGCTATCCGCCACCTGCGACCCCGGTGGTAGCCTGAGCTCAGCCCCACCATTAGTATTAGTATTAGTATTAGTATAAGTATTAGTATTAGTATTAGTATTAGTATTAGTATTAGTATTAGTATTAGTATAAGTATAAGTATAAGTATTAGTATTAGTATTAGTATTAGTATTAGTATAAGTATAAGTATAAGTATTAGTATTAGTATTAGTATTAGTATTAGTATTAGTATTAGTATTAGTATTAGTATTAGTATTAGTATTAGTATTAGTATTAGTATTAGTATTAGTATTAGTATTAGTATTAGTATTAGTATTAGTATTAGTATTAGTATTAGTATTAGTATTAGTATTAGTATTAGTATTAGTATTAGTATTAGTATTAGTATTAGTATTAGTATTAGTATTAGTATTAGTATTAGTATTAGTATTAGTATTAGTATTAGTATTAGTATTAGTATTAGTATTAGTATTAGTATTAGTATTAGTATTAGTATTAGTATTAGTATTAGTATTAGTATTAGTATTAGTATTAGTATTAGTATTAGTATTAGTATTAGTATTAGTATTAGTATTAGTATTAGTATTAGTATTAGTATTAGTATTAGTATTAGTATTAGTATTAGTATTAGTATTAGTATCGATTTTCTGAAGCCAATATCTCCCAAACTATTTGTTGAATCTAAAAAATGAAGACATTGTCTTCTTCAGAATATGTTCCGCTATGAATGACCAAAATATCAGCCAAATCTATTTTTCAAAAAAAATCTACAATTTTGGTGGGTTAACCCCTTTGTTTTTTTTTTTGCCTAAAATATTTTTTTTCTAATTTCTAAATCTTTTGCACTTGTATGTATTCTTCGTTCAAAATTATGTAATAATAACCAAACATAATTTATATAACATTAGCCCTAACGAATTAATTATCAAAAAATACATTTTGAGATTACCCTCTCTGATACACAAAAAATCCCGTTAAAATGATCATACCATACAACTTTCAGTGGGTTAATAATCGTCCGAAAGTATAGTTTTAATTTGATACTACACCGTTCCGCAGACCGTTGCTGAAAAATTGGACAAATAGTTTCAAGTATTTCTAAAATTTTAAGAAATCCCATCTTCTGAACCCCAATTCCTCCCAAACTATTGGTTCAATCTAAAAGATTAGTATTAGTATAAGTATTAGAATTAGTATCAGTATTGGTATTAGTATTGGTATTAGTATTAGTATTAGTATTAGTATTAGTATTAGTATTAGTATTAGTATTAGTATTAGTATTAGCTGAAAAATTGGACAAATAGTTTCAAGTATTTCTCAATCTAAAAGATTAGTATTAGAATTAGTATTAGCTGAAAAATTGGACAAATAGTTTCACGTATTTCTATAATTTTAAGAAATCCCATCTTCTGAACCCCAATTCCTCCCAAACTATTTGTTCAATTTAAAAGATTAGTATTAATATTGGTATTACTATTTGTCCAATTGTTCAGCAACGGTCTGCGGAACGGTGTAGTATCAAATTAAAACTATACTTTCGGACGATTATTAACCCACTGAAAGTTGTATGGTATGATCATTTTAACGGGATTTTTTGTGTATCAGAGAGGGTAATCTCAAAATGTATTTTTTGATAATTAATTCGTTAGGGCTAATGTTATATAAATTATGTTTGGTTTTTATAACATAATTTTGAACGAAGAATACATACAAGTGCAAAAGATTTAGAAATGGCCAAAAAAAATATTTTAGGCAAAAAAAACAAAGGGGTTAACCTATCAAAATTTTAGATTTTTTTTTTAAAAATAGATTTCGCTGATTTTGCTCATTCATAGCGGAACATATTCTGAAGAAGACAATGTCTTAATTTTTTAGATTCAACAAATAGTTTGGGAGATATTGGCTTCAGAAAATCGATACTAATACTAATACTAATAATAATACTAATACTAATACTAATACTAATACTAATACTAGTACTAATACTAATACTAATACTAATACTAATACTAATCTTTTAGATTGAACCAATAGTTTGGGAGGAATTGGGGTTCAGAAGATGGGATTTCTTAAAATTTTAGAAATACTTGAAACTATTTGTCCAATTTTTCAGCGACGGTCTGCGGAACGGTGTAGTATCAAATTAAAACTATACTTTCGGACGATTATTAACCCACAGAAAGTTGTATGGTATGATCATTTTAACCTCCACTCGGAGACCCAAAGAGTCCATTGTGAATCCCTTCTATATAGTTGAAGAAATTAGAGCTGTAAAAAGTAGATTGAAGATATATAAAGACTAAAAGTTAAAAAATTATTTGATAGTCACTGTTTTGTAATATGTAAGCAGTCTGTTCAGTCTATTGGGTACCCGCATCCCCTGTCGTTCATCCATCTAATGCCCCTTATAAAACTATTTATGTTGTCCTCCAAATGTAACCTAGTTCAGTCAAAAATCTATCTCCTAGACAATTTAGTATGTGGCCTTGCAGACTTGGACAATGATTAAGGATGTGTTCTATTGTCTCAAATTCCACCTCATCCTCGCACTTCCTGCATAAGTCAGGAGATCTGCTATCCCATCTGCTGGTCCTAGCCCTAACTGAGCAGTGACCTGAGATGACTTTCATTGCAATTCTGAGACTTTTTCTATCCAGTTCCATCAGTGCACTTGTTCTCGCTATATCTAATCTAGGCCACAAGACCTTCGATATATTGCAATCAAGTGAAATTAATTCCACAAACTTACGTCGATAGTAAAAGTTGTCACACTTATGGTGGGAAAGAGTTTCACTCAGAAGGAAAAGACATTGTCTCTTATTCTTCACTCGAAGCAAAAAGTAATACCAAAAAAGAAGTAATATTCGATCTCGAAGATATTTTTAAAACAATATTTTTTTTTTCTGAAACCTTTACTTATTTTACGAGGTTTGAATTCGAATTTATAACCAGTTCATATCTAAGTATGGCTCCTACACATACAAATAAAATTTAAGCAAATTAAGAAAAAAGCTTACCTCTTTTAAAATTTACTTATATTTTTATCACCAAAAAAGCAAAACAGTGCAATGTGCGTCTGCCCATGACCCACACCAAACAGTATATTTTCATCATGCTCACAGACAGCATCTGGCTGCTATTTTTTCAATTTTAAGGTTGTGTTTTGGGCATAAATAGAAATTAATTGACATTCCCTCTTTTCAATTCACACAAATACTTACTTTTCAGATTTCTGGTGAATAAAATAAATAAACATTGTCTTCATATATTTTTCCATGGCACAATTAAAAAGGTAAAGTCATTTGCCCAACAACAAAATATCAGATGCAACCCTGCATTTGTTTTGCCATTTTGATTGTCAAACTCAGGTGACATATGCCGTCAAATTCATTTGTCATTTGTAGTGTGTGAAAAAAAAAACGGGGTGCATTGAACGCAGATAAACTTATCTGTTTTTTTTTTTAATGTAAACCATTTATTTTCTTACAGACTTCTGTATTTCCAATACAGAAGTCTGGGATTTGCGCACATTTCACTTATTACAAACAGTGCCAGTTCTCGATCAATGTCTCATCAAATTCTCGCCCATGCAAGTACTCTATGGCATACGATTGGAAGTGAATCGTTCGGATTTCGAAGACACGGCAAGTTTTGATGCCAGTTTTAAGGTATTAGATTCGTGTGGGGCATGCACCACGACGGCCCTATCAAATACAACCACAGCCGCAACTCCGTAGTCGTAATCATCATCACCATTTTGCACATTCTCAACAAACCGCTTCTTTTTATCTCTTTTTTTCTTTATTTAAAAAACGCTACACAAGTTTTTAAAACAATATTTTTAAGTTTTTAGTTTAAATATATTTCACAATGTATTTCGTTTTGAAATTCCCAGAATTGCCAATAAGAATGTACACAAACATTTGAGTTGTCAACAAAGAGTTTGACAATCAAAATACTGTCATAACATAGCAAAATGAAAAAATTGTAATCAGCTGTTCGCATGATTCTACCTTTATTATTGTGCCATGATATTTTTCCTTATTTTTTTTTATTAAATATGCTTTCTGTTTTTGTTTTGTTTTTAATATTTAAATTTTTAATTTTTTCTAATGAATAAATACAACAACGACACTTTTATTGTAATAATTTTAAAATAGTACATCAGCATATCGTAATATTGTTGAATTGAAAGTGTGCGCGTGTGTATTATTTTCTTTTTTCATATGTTTTCCATATTTAATTATTTTATTTTGTTCTCCCGTTTAAAACTAAATACTAAATGTTAAAATTAATTCCTAATTATTCTCCTGTGAAAAACGCTGTTATCATCAAATCATCAAGTGTTAATATCTCCTCCTTTATCGTTTTTTTTTCGTTTTTCAATAATTTGTTTTTATAGTCTAGAATAAGGTCATCAATATGTTTGTTTTTCTCTTTTAGTTTTTAATTAATTATTTTACACTTATTCATAATTGTCATAACTTTGAAATACGTTTCTGATACTGTTTGTTCTGGAGTTTTATTTTATTTGTTTTGATATCTTTACTACAAAGTAATTTTGTTGTTGTTTACATTTTTAATTAGACAAATAAGAAAAAAAAAACTGCGTAAGAAATTCAAAAGATATTTTTGCTTTATTTCTGTATTATTATTTTAAATATTTTACAAAACACATCAATGATTAGTTAGTATTGTATGCATGTATGAGTGTATAAAAGACAAATTGTAGTTGTTTATATTTTTATTAAAAAATTGGTATGTAACGTTTTCCGGATAAGTTTGGCTATCTTATCCAAAATGCCTTCGTACGTATTTTGCTATTTTTCTTTGAGAGTTTCTTGTGATTTTGTTATGTTTTACTTTAAAACTTTTGCCCCAAATAGAATATTTACAAATCATTCACTTATGATCTATGTTATAGTTTCCTTATTCTATATATTTGACTCTTTGTAAAGATTGTTGGTTGGTTGGGTTGATTTTATTTTGATATTTCAAAATTTCTTTAGTTTGATTAAAATCTGTCCCTTAAAACTAATACAACTACGTATGTATGTGTGTGTTTCTGTTTACGTTATAAAAAATTCGGACCCAAAGTACAACAAAAATAATCGTTTCAGATTTGTCGTGTATACGAAAGGTATTTGTTTTTACAGACGTACTCCGGTCTAAAGGTTTGAGAATCCAGAAGGCTTTTAATGCAGCGAGCACTTGGTTAATGACATATGCTTCACAAATACGAAAATGCGTTCACAATATATCTGATTTTTTAAGCTTGTCCGAATTTGCTAACAACGTTACATTCGAAATTGTCAGCTGTAAATGCTGCAGATTTAGAATTATCGTGGGACTACATGTGTTTTGTCAGTGAATGGTTTTAAATTTAATTTTGCTAATCATCCAAGACGAAGCTCCTTATTTAACAAAATAGCATTAATGGGGAAATATCGAAATAATTTGATCACTATTCAAAGCCGACGACGAAGCGTTAATGATTTGTCAAGTCTTGGAATACCACAGCATTGACGAAGACAAATCATCTTTTTGATATACTACTCCTTAACGTCCTGTCGGAGTCTTCATTTCTACTATGTGAGTAGAGGAGTATTGGGTAGCTGTGATACAAATACTTTTTAAAGTCCTATTCGGGTTCCCTGTAGGCTTTGCATTTCTTTAATGCGAGTATTTCCCTTAAGATCGCCATGAACGTAAACAGCCTACTTCCACAATTCACGTCTAACACATTATTTCTCATATCAATCAGTTCGATGTTTATAACATGTGCTTATTGGAAGTGAACAATAAGTCCTTAGTAGAAATTAAATAATTTTTGTATTCGTTCCAAGTTCAGACTATCATAATATGTGTGATATTGACGATTCTGACTTGAAATCACAATTTATATGACACCCTGTTCTGTCTTTCGCCTCTGAGTAAAAGTAAAACTCTGACCCACCATAGGTGTAACAACTTTCACTTTCGCCGAAATTTTGTGAAATGTTTTTACTCTATTTGGCTACTTTAACATTTATTTAAAAGCCATTTTGTACAGCGACATTCAACAACTTTTTTAAATTCGGAACCACCAAAGTTCTCCTAATAGTCATTGTCCTCTTCATTGGTAAAACATTTAAAACCATGAAATTTTGTAAAACAGAATATAATCCGAGGTAGATGATCACCAAATTCAATTTTGTGGGGTTTCTTCACCGACCTCATTTGGTCGATACCCACCTTCACACTTTCAATTTATATCAGTCAATGAAGGAACAAATTCCTGCAGAGTTGTTCAATGTGATCGTTATGAAGATTCTGATTATGTGCCATTAAAAACTCTTATTGAAATAGTATAAAGTTTTACCCACGGTTTTTTTAATAAGATTAATGAATTAAGTCGCACCTTTCACATTGATTTGAGATGGTCCATACTGGTACATCTTCAGGATTTTAAATTTTTGTTATGGTTTGAAACGGGAAACATGGTTTGTTTTAGAATGAGTTGACTTTTTTTATATTCTACACATTGGAAAGACCTTTCGTTGCACTTTGTTGTTATTAAGTAGAATTGATATAAGATGACGGTGCTGTTTAGTATTTCAATACAAATTATACTTCCAGTTCAGTTTCTTTTTTATTAAAAAAATAGCAAAAACTAGAGATATTTTTTATAATTTTATAAAAATGCAACAGGTTTCAAAATGAAACCTAGTTGTTATTCGATGAACAAGAACTGTCCATTAAAACAACTTAAACTGGTTTTTGAAATGTTAGATTTAAAAATTAAAACACGTAGTTGTCGCTAGCGTAAATCAGACACGAATGCACATGAAACAAATCGCATAAAACCAGGTTTGAATGTAGTTGTTATTCGATGGAGAACAACCGTTCTCAATTGATTCGGTAATGAATCTTACATATTTTTATACATTTTATTGTTTCTGCAGTTCTAATTGTTGAATAGAAGTGATACAATTTCAATTTTTTTTTGTGGAAATTTCAAAATATTTGTGGGAGATTTCTGAAGGGAAATGCAAATTTTTCTATTCGAGTCACACTTACTCTTTGCAGATAGACTTCATGGTTTATCGTTCAATTCAATTATAAATGAGACACATTTTAAGCTTAATATAGAGAGTACCGACTTTTGTAACTTTATCAGCTTTGTTTTCCAATTGTTTGCCTTCATAGATACAAATATAATTAACGAATACATGAAAAGTAAGTACATTGGCAACGGCTTCTTTTATGTAGTTTTTAGTGATTTATTCATTTTTTATTTTACATTTGTTTGTTTTTGAGTAATGCAATAATAACAGTTGCATTTGTGGTTACAACCAATTCGTTGGTAAGAAGTTTAACAAACTAAAGCCTGTTGTGATTTGTTTTTCTAAAGAATTAACATACAAGGATTGTTTTTTTTTTAGTTTTCAAAAATAAGCTGTTTTGGGGTTTTTATTTGTATTGCTTTCGATTAAGGAATGTGATTTACCATACCTTAAAGTCTTTTTTTTATGTAGAAAATTGGCTTAGCTTTTGGGCAAAAATCTTCTATATTGGGGAAATGATGATGAAAATTATATATTGCTTAATGATAGAGACCCAGATTTAGTTAATTAAAGCTAATGATGTTTTATTCCTTTAACTTAAATACAAATAAATTTTGTCTTAAACTTAATATTATTATGACAATTCAGTAATTTTGCTAATTGGAAATATAATTAGGGAGAATTGATACAATACGATGTATGTTGAAATACATAAAACTTATCGCAAGGACATGTATTTAAAGTTGCACAAAATCGAAAGCGATTTAAAAATGTATATTCCTAGAAATGAAATTTTAATAAAGCTATCGGAAGGAAGTACTTTATACTTTTCTCGATTAAGCAAACAAGTTTCAAATTAATAATCATTAATCCATCCGCTGAAATCCTCTAAATAACATAACTAGGGTTACCAGATACAAACTGAACTATGAAGCATACAACTTGTATTTTTATATAAAAGTTATTGACAAAAAAAAAAACATTTATTTAAATTTCTCACAATTTACTAATTATATTATTTAACCTTGGATATCTTTACCTTAGTCTTGTCAGATCATTTCACATACAAAATCATTTCATGTATTTGTCTGAAATTTGACAATTTTGATTTAGCTGGACAAATTATGTAATAACTTGTAACTGGAGATTTATCCTTAAATATCCCCCATGCCATTTACGAAAAGTTAAGATGACCTAGTTAAACAAAGTTTAACTTGATTTGGAATAACGGAACGATTGATAATATTACTTAGCTGAGCTCAATATGAAAAGTGTACTCACAGGTTGGCACCAACTCTTTACAGTCTCTGGTGATTGTTACGGGTAAAGTCAGCGAAATTTAAGAATTGAAATGACAGTTAACAAATATGTTCGAGGATTTCAACATGGATTTTTTTAATGTGATAGAACTTCGCATTGCAGGTATGAATTTTGATACATATCAATATGATGTATCAAAATGTATGTATGTGAAATTCGATTGTGAAGCGACAAATCTTTGCAACCCACTGAGAAAAAAAATACCACAAGCATGTAGACGCGTAAGAAAAATCATGATTTTCCTCACAACAATCAATATGTGATTTTGGCGACATTTTTTTGCCGTTCGTTCTTCATTTTGTTGACTATTAAAAAAGAAATGTATGTACCAATGCTCCCCAATTTATGAATTATCAGAATCAAAATAAAAATTGAGCCCTAAATATTGGGAACAGTTGAAAAAAGCACTCACAAACACTATGTTTTAAAACAGAAATCAAAAAAGAAATAACCAAAAATAAAAACAATATATTCATAATTTTAATATATAAAACAATTTATTATCAAATTTCCTTTGAAGATCCAAAAACACAGTCCAAATTAAAAAATAAATATTTACAAAATAAAATCATTTGTTGTTCTTTTTTTTTTTTTTAATAAAATTGTTTTAACTTATTAATAAAAAGGAAAGTCGTAAACACTTCTGTTTTTAAATTAAGAAATACAAATAATATTAAACAAATAGAAACGAACACCATTCTACAGTTTTAGGAGGTGTCTTGCATTTCTGTTTTGTTTCCAATTTCGAAAGAAATTTCGAACAACACCGTTTTGTTACATTTTTCTATAATTTATACTATCATTATTTTAAGTTTTTTTTTTCGATTTAATTGATAATAAAAATAATTATTTTCTTTGACACATTAAGGTTTCAAATTTGTGTTTTGTTTTGTTGTACAATACTGTTGTATTTTCTATGGTGTCGTTGATTTGCTCCGTTGTTTTATTAAATAAATAAACAAACAAAATATAAATTAAACTAAAAATATTAATTTAAAAAAAAAAACTATAGATCAATATTAAAATGTAAAACAATTATGCTAAATTATATACAACACAAGGTTTTGATAATTTTTTTTTATTGTGTATTTAAACTTATTTTAGGATTTTTTATTTTTAAAGAAAGGTAATGAATTTGAATTGTTCTAAAATTTATATAAATATATATTTGTATGTATATAAATTAAATGCGCGCTATGTGGATGAAATTAAGTGGGTCGAGTGAGGGCATGGTTGGAGGGAGGGAAGGCCATTTCTATTCAATAACAAACATAGCGTTTGTGTTCAACATTTTGACTGTGCTGGTAACGCAAATGATTCCATTCAATATTGAAATATGTATCTGACATTAAGCAGTTAAAGCTCACTTTTTATATATGACCTATTTCTAAAAATGTAAACACCCTAAACAATTTTAAACTACAAAATTTGTTCTCGATTAGGTCGAAACTTAGTCGGTATAGATTTTGTGGTTGAACTAAACAATAGTTAATCCGATTTTATAGTTTAGCAGTCCACAGAACATAAACGAAAATACTGACATCCTGCGTACAAAATGGATACTCCTTAAATAAAAATTCTAAATTTGACGGTTGAAGATAAGAAAAATATGAAATAAAAATAATTATTAACAACTAGGATGCGCTAAAATGTTCATTCAAAATTACATGTCTAACTTCAAATTACCAAAAGTCACAAGTTGTTTGGTCGGTTTTAGTTCAACTTCATACAAAGTTACAAAAATAATGAAAACATATATTAATTTATTTCGCAAAATACTCGTGTACAAGTAAAAACTGCATTAAGTGCAACCGGATAAGTAGAATCCAATGGAAATTCATCAACGCCAACTTTTACAAACGTTTTGGTACGACAAATTCATCATCTGAAAAGGATGTGACTTTTACAAACTTCATGTAAATTAATTTCTAAAATTCATAGGCTTAATAAACGTCTTTTAATAAATCAGTATATATTTCGAAATGTTTTTAGTCCTTTTGACATTCGACGCCAAGTGGGAAACTAAGCATATTTTTCGTATATGCGACAACAATGGTGAAGTTCCTCCAATCGGCGAATATAGCAGAATTTTTTGCGTAAACTCAATGGTAACTAAAATCGTCAACAAGTCGAGAGTAGTTATTATTTTCTTTTAAATACAAATTTTTGTTGAAAATTAGCTTTCTGCTTTGCAATAATCACCGCGATTTGGGGCCAGACAACAGCAATACAATACAAAAACATTCAATATTTAAGGCACCGAGTATATGTACGTATATTTTTTCAAATAAATATATGCATGTATATATTATATATATATATTCACTAAAAACTATACATACATACATATTTACCTTTTTCTGTAGCGAAATTACACTGCCAATGTTGGTATTACATGTATAAGATCTCATAATGCTGCCGAATTAAATTCTAATATTATACTATTGTTACCAATGCCATTTGAAGATGAATGTGTAGTATTATGGGTGGTGGAGGTGGTGGCATGATTTGACTGAAGTGCAACATGGGAATGTGAGGAAAGATTTTGGGAATTTGTGTTAGACAACGCCGTTGCAATTGCAGCTGGTGGTGCCGGAACAGCTGATGATGTTTGAGTTATGATCGAATTTTGATGTCAGGAAGTCATTATGGACTTAAGAGCTTCGTCAGTATTACCCACAACACAGTTGAAATCGTTCATCTGAGGCTGCTGTTGGCTTTGCTGATTGGTTGGACCGTTGGCCGATGACACCAAATGATTATTGCCGAGCGTGTGCTGGGTAGTGGCAACGGTATGCATGTTGCTGTGATTGATTAACTGTGAGTGGTGCTGATGGGGATGTGATGTTGAATCCATTAGCAGATGGCTGTCAGTCAGATTGGAAGCATCGGTAGACGAATTACCGCCACCCATCAGACAGTCGCCCAATTCATCAACTAACTGTCGCCGTTTTACGGTATCGTGGCAGACAGTGTTGTTATTGGGTGCTTGATTATCGGTTAGGATTGTGTCACCCAGTAAAGCTCCCATCGAGTGGTCCAAAGAGAACGACAGTGAGTCGGCTTCGGATGATTGCAGATTTAAAATGCTATCGATGGCATTTTGAACATGTCTGGTTATATCATCATCAAATTCTCCCGATCCCGCCCCTTGGTGATGGGGGTGATGGTTCATATGATGCATCATCTGATTGGTGAGATTTTGTTGCTGATGTTGTTGGCTGACATTCATAAAATGTGATTGCTGGAGCTGCTGTTGTTGTTGAGCATCTAAATGGTTGAAATTTGGGAAATTCGTAGGAGTCATTACCATGTGAGCATAACCATTAGTTTGGGAGTTCGTTTCAGCTACAGCGGCCTCCACGCCTAAACCATCATCTAGTGACAACAATGCAGCATCCATGAGATCTTGAGCATGCGAAGTATTATTTGGTACCAAGTTATGATGATGCTGGGATTGCTGTTGTTGATGCTGCTGCTGAGTGTTCAGTGGCGAGGTTGATGAGGTAGATGAATCATTCAAAACAGAACTAGATAGATTACCACACAATTTCTTCTGTGGACTTTCCTCATCTGGTTGCAAGGGCTGTTGTTGTTCCTGTTGTTGGCGGTTCTCATCCACTAAGTGCCCATTCCATTGTCGTTTTCTGGTCGCCAAACAATCCGAAACATTTGCATTGTTTGATGGTAGAAAATCGGGAAATTGGGCTTCCATATTTTGCATCCATCGTGGATTGTTGGCGGAACCCAGCTGTATGTGGTGTGTCATATTATTGGAGGAATTGATAAAACTTGTTGGATGCTGTGTCGACGATACAAATGAATTTCCTGTAAAATCGGGGTCCCAGTTGGACTTGTCTTTCACAGCACACTGATTTGTGGGAGATTTAGCAGTTTCTGCAAATATCGACTCCAAGTCGTCGGGTGTGTCAGCACGATCCTTAGAGCCCGAAAGATGAACTGGTGACTCGCCAAACATAGACTCCAATCGTGTTTCAACTGTTTTGTGAACCTCGCTATCTTCGGAACCACTGAAGAACTCATTCAAATCAGCTTGGGGACTTTCTTCATGACTAAGTGACAGGGATGGTTGTTGATTTTGTTGGCTGCAGCTACTGGGTAGCGATGGAACGTTACAATTAGGTGTGGAAACTTGTGGTTGTTGAGGTTGTTCCTGTCGCTGGCTGATACTTTTGTTAATACAACCATTGGGAAAGAGATCTTCTGAGGATTCCTGAGAGAGAAAATCTAATGACTTACTTCGATTATCGGAATTTTTCTGGTTGGCGTTATCTGTAGAATTCATTAAATTCAATTCCTTTTGTATACACAACCAATCCTCATCTTGTTTATTGCCGGAATGGTTTCCCTGTAAATGCTGTGAGAAATCAAAGTTGTTGGTCAAAACTTCTGGATGGGAGGTTGACGCATTTTGGGGAGCTTGCTGTTGCGGCGTGACATCAGTTGACGTGTTGTCCAACGAATGATTCAATTTGACAGCTTTTGACTTTTTAGCACAATCTGTTGAACTCGTGGTAGTTGCGGACGGCACCACAGGAGCAGCTTTCGGTACTACTTGAGGCGACTGATCCTTGTGTTCCACTTTTTTCATTATGAAAGTGGGTGTGATCTCCGATTCTATATCGAAATTTTCGAAACTATCCTTTTTCTCCTCACTAATTGCTGGTGGAGCAGCACTGGCGGTGGTGGTCTTCTTTAAACCGCCATTGAAGATATGATTTACAGGTTTTGCGAGCGACACTGTGGGATTAGGCAAATGACTGTAATAATTATTTGTGCTCTTAGCATCCATATAGTTCTGTCCCCACTGATTTACTGCGTCCTCTTTTTTTAGCTCCTTCAATTCGCTGTGCTTCGTCTTAACCGGATTTCCACCACTGACAGGACTTTGTTTTAATAAATCAAATGAATCCATAGAGCTACTACAACTTTTGCCACCTGTGGCCGAGGCTAATGAATTTTCAAATGATTCCGTTTTAATTTCATGTTTAATGGAATCCAACGATGAAGTGGTGTTATTTTGTAAATTGCTGCAGAAATTTGAATTACTGTCATTATTGGATTGCATTTCCATATTTTGTTTAGAGTCTTGAGTCTCGGTTTTGATTTCATTTTTAATTTGATCGAAGATCGACTGCTCTGAACAATTATCTTTGGGCTCCTTATGACATTCCTCTTCATATTTAAGAATATCTTGTTCCATTTTCTTAGAGTCCTCTATTTCTTGTCTCAAATCGTCAATCATAAGTTTTTCCATTTGACAAATTTCCGATGTGCGATGCTGCAGCTGTGTGGGAGAGACGAAAAAGGAAATAATATTTTCCATTAAACATAACATGTATGTAGGATATTTTCAGATGACCAAAATCTTTGTCAATTACTCTTCTCACCATTGACTCTTGCAATAAGATCTGTTGGAATTTTCCAGATAGTTTCCGAAATTTATCCTGGAACCTTATGGCGGTTTTTTCAAATTCTTCTTCCTCTTCGCTAGGTATATCCTCATCATTTTGATACATACAGTGGTATCTGAAAGAGATACATATTACATATTAAAAACATATTTATATATAAATTGAAAGTGTAAGTGGATACTTTACCTTATCAAACGTTTCACAGCCTCTTCTTTGTTTTGGAATGGATTTTTGTAGTCGGATTTCAACGAACTTTGCTGATCGACTTCCAATTGTTGCAAGAATCTATGGATGCAAATTTAAATTATTATTTTTGTTGATCTTGAGACATTTATATATTCTTTGAAACGATGGGAGTCCTTACGAATTGGTCCTAATTAAAGTAACCTAACACTCATTATGAAAAAAAAGTAAACGGCCGAATATTTAAATGTTTGGTTGTTAAGCTTTGGGATAAATAGTAAAAAAGTGTGATCTGTCGCGTCTATATTAATTTGCATTCATAAGGAAATAATGTTTTGAGATGAGAATGAATTATATTTTGAGTGTGCCCTTTATCCGTTTCTGATCCGAAAGAAGCAAACAAAAGAAATACCATTTTGATCTACTTTAAAAATGTTTACGTAGCAAATTCGTTTGTTAGGGGCATATATTTGGAAGTGACATTGTATGGGGGTTTACCATAAAGTACGGACTTATTAAATCAACATGGATTGAAGTTGAAGTTTCCTGTCATATCACTAACTTTTTGGCAAAAAAAAGGGCAGATCGGATATTATATTCAATCCATGATTAACACCGGAAGATAATTGTCACATGTCATTTGCTTACTTCATCATTTATTAAGCTTCACACGGACAGCAGACAGACGAAAGTACAAAAATACTTTAATAGATTGGTATTTCAATTTGATCTGTATAGAAAAGGCAGGTCATGACATAGTCGACGAATATTTCAATATGTTGATTACCAAATTAATTTTCAAAAAGACATCAGCCTACTTCGGAAATCTTCGTAAGATTTAACTAAATAGACAATACACTATTTATTATAAATAAACTGATATGAGTTCTCCAACTACAGCACTATTAGCACAGTAGGCTCTTATACATATAAAGGATTAATATCAACCAACTACTCACAAAGAGAGACGAGCAAGTTTTGCTTTTGATGGGACCTTATCCTCGGTCTTAACAAGAGTTGCAATTTGATTAATGGGATTACCAACAATATTGACACCACCATTTATGATCGAATTCGGAACGATAGCATTGTTCATCGCCGACGTGGTGATGGGTGTCATCGTTGCTGATCCAGTTGTCACAGCTGCTTGAGACGGTGTAGTTGTCGTTATGGGTACAGACGAAATCAATTGGGGCAATGCCAATGACGATGCCATTGTTGTTGCTGATGAAGCTAGCACCGGACTGGTATTTGTCATCGAGCTACAGCTTGCGACCTGATTAATGGCTATGGCGGTGGATGATGTGGTTGTCGTCGACGTAGAGAGCGCTGGTGGAACAAGAGATGGTGCCATTGATGTTGAAAGTACAAATTGTTTTTGATTTCCTCCCAGGGAACTAACACTGAACGATGTTGGTATGCCGGAAGACACTGAGAATTGTTGTTGCGACAGCGTGGATAGTTGGGGTAATGTTGTTGTTATTGTTGTGGCGGTGGACGATGACGACGAAGGGAATATAAGTGGGGGAGGTCCTTGAGCCAAGCCGCTGTTCGTTTGGAAGGCAGAAAAGGCGGGAGATCCCACTTTTGAAATTTGTATCTTTTGTTGTTGTTGCTGGAGCAATTGCTGTTGCTGCATTTGCAGGTGTTGGGTGAAATGTTTTTGTTGCAATACGGCCGGCATATTGGCAATGTTAATCATATGGGGTTGTGGCAGTGAGGGAAATGGTAACGACGATAGGTTTGATGCGGACGACAATGATGACAGTTGTGGCAATTGCGGACTGTTGATCAAAGCCGGTGGCAGATTCTGTGGCTGTTGTTGTATCAATGTTGTCGTGGTTGTTGTTGACGTTTGATTTTGTTTCGGTTTATTGGTTAATAAAGCTCCAGCTGTGGTTGCAGTTATTGTTGTACTCGTATTAGACTTTGAGATGTTGTTTACGGGTGTTATCTGCTGTTGTTGTTGTTGCTGCTGTGGTTGCGGTGGTGGTTGTTGCTGCGTCGTTTGTTGAGAGGACTTTTGCGCCTTGACCTTGCTCTGCTGGTGTTGTATGGGATAGATGTGTATTTTCTGTGTTTGTGGGGGCTGTTGTTGTTGCTGCTGTTGATTTTGTTGCTGCATATTGCCAGTGTTTGGTGCTGGAGACGCTACCGGTGTTGTTGCACCACTTATTGCCGAATGATTATTGGGCTGGACAACATTTGCCGGTATGTTGCCAGTCAGGGTCTTACTGTTATCGCCAACATTTGATGGCGTCGGAGCTTGTATTAGATTAAAACTGGTGGTTGTTGTTGATGATGCAACATTATTGGCATTGGTAATAAATTGCTCTGGCGTGGGTATTTCTTTACCGGCCGACAGAATACGATGCTGTTCCATAAAGAGCCTTTGTAATGACTGATTGATTTCCATATCTGTCATGGGCTTGTTAAAGGCTGCCACAACATTGGGATCCAAATCAGACGGCAGTGGCATGGAAGAGAGAAGATTCTTATGTTGCAACTTAACGGTCAAATACTGAATTTGCATTTGGACCTGTCTAAACATCTGCTGTTGCTGAGGAGTCAGTTGTATAGTTTGTACGCGTGAAACCGTATGTTGTGGCTGATTTATATTCGGCCCCCCCGAAGCATTCGTTGTTGCCATCGGAAGTCCGTTTGTTAGTGCGGTATTGGTAGTTGGGGCGAAAGAGCTGTTACCAGGTGTAGTAGTGCTAGTTGTTATGGCAGATGAAAAGTTTATGGTGAAACTATTGCTCACTTGAGGCCTGGACTGTGGGACCATGTTTGCATTTTGCTGGGGATGTTGTTGCATGGGTGCTGTGACACCTACCAACTTTGTTCCAGTTGATGTCTGCGTCTGAAATGGTTGAATACTTACAACATTGGATGTTGAGGTGGTTGTGCTGGTGGTTGAGGTGGATACCACGGGCTTTCCACTGGCCGTGTTGGGCTGCACTATTTGAACTGGATTATTGTTGGGCTTTTGCGAGAGAGGATCCAGTTTTGGTAACGGCTTCACTACTGATGCATTCTTCATTAAAGCTACATCAGCTGCTGTGGTAGTTGATGCTTTAGGTTTCCGTACTGGCTTCTTTTTCGGCACCGCACCAGTTGATGCTGCCGAGGAGTTTACATTACCAAGTTTGTTATCTTGCTTGGCCGCTTTCGATTGATCTATGATTGGTGCAACGTTGGCCACTTGTTTAGTGGTCGTAGTGGTAGTGGTAGACGTGGTCGATGGTTGACTCGTGGAACATGTCGTGGTCGTATTAGAGGTTGTGGTAGTGGTCGAAATCATTCCTGGTGCATTAGATGCTGAGGTCATGGGGTACACAATTTGTTGTTTAGGTGGTTGTTGGGGTGTAAAGGACATGCCAGAGGCCATGGGCTGTACTGGCTGCATTTGCGGCGCTGCGTTTGTGAGCATCGGCGGAGGCTGCTGAGGTGGCAATGGGTTGGCATCGTTGAAATGTATTTGTCCCTGTTGCAAACACTGGGCCAATTGTTGAGCATTTATACCCGCAGGGGCTATCAACAATCGTTCCGTAGGTCCTATTGTTGCTGTGGTTTGGTTAGCGTCGATCGGTGTTATTTGATTATTTAAAGTGTTCAAACAGAATAGCTGCTGCGCAGAGGGATCGATCTTAGGTAAAGCTATGTAACGTTGTTCGGGCATATTCACATTAGGGGGCGCTATATTTGAAGTTGCATTATGGTTTACGTTGATATTGGGCGGCATGTTGGCTTCAGTAGGTTTTGATATAGGGGCGTTTGTTAGTGTTTGTGTCGGTCCCGGTTTCGGCATTTCTATAGGCGTACTTGTTGAAGCTAATGCATTATGTTTATTGCCCTTTTTATTTCCCTTACTACTCCCACCTGTTCCACTTGACACTGGAGCCGACGAAATCGGGGGCGGTACGGCAACTGGTTGGGAGATGGTAGGTGGCTGCATAGGTGGTTTCGGCTCCGCCTTTGTCGGCTCATTGATTATGGTCACATTTGGTAATGCTCCTTTGAGTAAAGCCTGCAATATTAATTGTGACTGCTGGTCTTGGGGTTGATTTGGATCATGCCGTAAAATCAATCTTTCGCATTGTTCTGAAACCGCTAAAGTTAAACTTCCAGTTAGTTGAGGTATTAATGATGCTATGGTATTAGGCGTGCCCACATGTATTGAAACGTTGCCCGATATTCCCGGTAGAACCGTGGATGTTTGTTGCTGTTGTGTTGGTAATATGTTTGTAGTTGGACCCTGAGGTTGATTCAGTGACTGAGGCACTGATAGTGAAGGTTGATTTAAGTTCGTCGAAGTGTTGGATGCTACCGACGAATTGGACAACTGCGGTAAAGCCACCAATTGCATTTGCCTAGGTGGATTTTCGTGCATATTTGAAGTTGGTCCCGTCGGAGCTATTCCCATATTATGATTCTGTGATAGATTGGGTTGGAAAACAATTTGCGTCTGTTGCAGCTGAGGTGGTTGTGGTTGTTGACTGGCTTTATCAATTATTGGCATTATTTGTATTTTGTTCTCTACCAAAGATCCCAATTGCGTGGAGACCATAGGTCCTTGTTGGGTGGACAGTCTATTGTCGATTTGTGAAATTTGTATATTTCCAATTTGGCTGGGCACCAAGGATGGTGTAGGGAGAGGAGTTGAAATTGCACTGGTGGTTACATTGCCAGCTGAAGGGCCCACGGATGTAGCTGCGTTACTAACATTTGAAGATGTCGATGAAGTTGAAACCGAAGTAGCGGTAGTATCTGGCTTCTTCGCAGACCGTTTTGCAGCGGGTTTCCTTCTTGGTTTTACTGTAGCTGTTGTGGTAGTATTGGTGGTTGTTATTGAAGTGGATGAGGCTTGACTTGACGCATTGGTTGATGTCATCACTGTACTGCTTACTAAATTAGGTACTGCCGACGTGGATGGTGCTGAATTTAAAGGCATCGAAAATGTTATATTTGTCGGCTGAGATGAGAAAACAGGTTTGCTATGATTTGCAGCTTCATTCTGAGAGTTGAAATGTTGCTGGGCTTGCTTTTGAATCTCTTCCTGCGAGGGCAAACGCGGTATGGTTATGGAATAGGGCTGATTTCCTGATGTCGCCGAAGAGTTGCCCAACGCTTCTGTTGGATCAATTTTTATAACAATATTAGCCGCAGCAGATTCTTGTGCTTGATCCATCGGCTCTTGGTGGGTGGAGGCGTTTGTAGAAACTCCCGGAATTGATAACGTATACGGGAGAGAATCCGTTCCGCCATTTGGCTGCGGTATGGATATTGTGAAATCCGGAGAATTATGCATGTGATTCTGCTGTGGCGTTTCATCGATGGGGGTGGTATCCATGAAATCTTCATCGTCATCTTCCGTAATGCCACAGAGTTTCATGACATTACCCAAATCTAATTTACCATTGCTTGCTCTGGTTATTTGAGGCGGAGGAGACGGAGATTTTGGTCTTAGCTGACTTTCAGTTTGATGATTATGGTTTTGAGCTTGTTGAACGGTGGTTAAGTTGCTCGATTGCTGTTGGCTTAATATAGGAACGATTTTAGTTGTCGTATTACTGGTGGTAATGGCAGGCGCCAAAACCGATGTAGTTGAAGTGGCGGTGTTAATAGTTTTATTTGCGGTGGTAGTTAATGGTTTAACATTGGCGGGTGCTGATGCTGATGAAGCTGGTTTCCTTCTTCTAGGTTTCGCTTTTTTCTTTGTCTCCTGCTGCTGCTGATATTGTTGTTGTTGCTGCTGTTGTTGTTGTTGCTGCTGCTGCTGCTGTTGTTGTTGTTGTTGCTGCTGCTGCTGCTGTTGTTGTTGCTGCTGCTGCTGTTGTTGTTGCTGCTGTTGTTGATGATGCTGTTGGATCTGGTGCTGCAGTTGATGATGGTGCTGTTGGTGATGGTGGTGCTGTAGTGCATTAGCCTGCTGCTGTGCCTGATGAACTTGATTTTGTGTTTGCTGAATTTGCTGCTGCAACTGATGTATTTGCTGTTGCTGTTGTTGTTGCTGCTGCTGTTGCATTTGTATGGTAGCAGCCGCATTTAGCTGCAAATGTATTTGATTGCCCACCGTTTGTTGAGGACTAGCGCCTGGCATATTCTGCAGAACCGGAGTAGACTGTCTCAATGGTTCTGGAGTTACTGAAACCGGTACATGAGCAGGCGAAGATTGGGTTAGATTTGATGAAAAGAGATCAGTTGGTGCATTGGTAGATGTACCGTTATTACCTGAATTTTGTTGCGACTGCTGTCCAGTGTTGGCCGACCCATTTGACGGCGCAGACGGCGTCTGGAAAGTTGCTCCAGCTGCTGCAGCAGCTGCTGCAATTTGTTGTATGTTAGCGTTGCTGAGGTGATTGATATTTATCAAACCTTGTGCTGAATTCTGCTGGAATTGTGCGGTCTGAGAGAGCAGAGTGGGTGCTCCCGACGCACTGAGACCATTTGGCATTTGTATTTGAGCCGTCAAACCATTTCCATTCGCTGCCGCTGCAGCGGCCAGTTGTAGATTCTGTAGCTGTGCTGCCACAGATGGTCCAAGTAGGTGGCCGTTAATGGCAGCAGTTGTGGCGAATTGTTGAGATCTTGGCTGCTGGTTTGCCGCTGCGGCGGCCGACAGAGCTGCATGTAAACCACTTAATTGCGTTATGGCGGGATTTTGGGGCTGCGTCTTGATGGTCTGCAAATGGTTGGCCTGTTGAATCAAATTTGCCTGCGATGATACGATAAAAGTAGGCGTGGCAGCAGCCAACTGCATTGTCGCTCCATTGTGACCCAATATTCTTAAGACCTGCTGTGGCTGCTGCTGTTGCAACTGAGGCTGAGGTCTAGTGTTCTGTATGACCAACGACGGTGTGGCGGTCAATTGAGGCGTTGGTGGCCTCAAAATTAATTGTACGCCCTGTGGTGTATTTTGTTGTACCAACATGGGTACTTGATTTAGTAACAGCGGTTGCTGACCGGTGGTAGTAAGACTAGCTGTGGCACCAGAGGGTAGTATGATTTGTTGTTGACCCGGTTGAGCTGATTGTGAGATCTGTGATAACGACGATTGAGACATATTGCTTGAAGTAGACGAGGTAACCGGTGGTGGGGGTGTAGGATTCGCTCCCGCGTTTTTCGATTTTTGCGAATCTGCCAACTGTTGCTGTGGTTTTGGCAGTATTTGTTGAGGCATCTTGTTGGCCTTTGATGCCCCCGCTGCGTTTGACGAGTTGGAGATGTTGGTTGTGGGCGTGGTCGTATATCGTTGTTGATGTTGATGCTGTGGCGTCGACGTAGCTGCTGCGATTATTTGTCCCTGAGGCCCTTGGATGAGTTGAAATGTCTGTTGCGGACCAGTTCCTGGACCGCCACTGCCATTACTGGCAATTGTAAACTGTTGTTGTAACATTTGCATTGCAGGTGGTTGTGGCGTAGGTGGTTTAATGGATGCTGCAGTTATCGTTGTACCGCTGGGACTGGGCGAGGGGCTGTCAGCAATTAAAGGACTATTGCTATGATATTGCTGAAATTGTTGCCGTTGTTGTGGCTGATGCTGATGATGTTGGTGTTGTTGATTTATGGGCAATACTGTGGCCGCTGTAGTGGTATTACCACCTTTTTTCGTTTGATTTTTTGGCGTACAAGCCACATTTGTTGGCGCAAACGTATTCGGTGTATTGTTGATCGTTGTTGCATGTGATTGCCCATAGCCGCCAGCTATAGTCGCTGTAGTCGATGAAGACGAAGATGATGATGGATGTGCTGTGGTATTAGTATAGTGGCTAGAGGAGGAACTAAATATTTGGTGATGTTGTTGTTGCTGCAATTGCTGTTGGCGCTTATTACCCTTCTGAAAATGGCAAAAAGTTAGAGAAATATTTCAAATATTTGTACGCTCAGAGACCCAAATATATATGTTGGACTAACCTTATTCAATTGTATGTTATTGGATCCAACCAGCGTAGTATTCAATTCGTTTCCTGTCGTTGTTGGCAATGTCGTTGTTGCTGTTGTTGTCGCGGCCACATGTGAGACGGCATTTTGGAAATTGGTCACTACATTGAGAGCACCACCGGCACCGGATGTTATGCCAATGACACTGGTTGCCGCCGCAGGCGATTGCGATGGACTGGGCTGGAAGACCACAGTGCCGGCATTTGGACTACCATTCGTGAATTGATGTATGGATTGTCGCCGGCCAGGTGTGACCGCTTTACGTTCCTAATAGAATGAAACAAAACATAATTTTAGCAATTACATATACATATATAAAAAATAGAATAAGGGTGAATGCAAAAAAAAAAAAAAAGTGTGGTTTTAATAAATTAGTAACAGTCGACATTGGATAAGTGTCATCCGCCAAACGGAAAAATATATGTATTTATATTTAGTGAAAATTAATCGGTTTCATATTACTGTCACATCCAACAAAAGAAAAACCCTTTAATAATGAGTTTTCCGATCTGAGCGATTCGCACAATCGCACGATTGTCAGGCCATGGACAAATGTTAAGGTATTGGCAGTAGGCGCGTGACATGTTTCAAAGTCTAAATTGTTCACTTTGTTTTGCCATTTCATAATGCATAGACTTACAAACCTTGCAAATCATTGAGTTTTATTACCAAAATGTATGCTCTGTGAAATAAAGGGGCCAATAATTAGCTCAATGGATACGAGAATAAACATAACTGCCAAATTTGATCCGAAAATTTGGCAATGACTGTTTGGTGCAGTTTATGGACCGGCGTCATCGTTCTTCTTAAAAGAATATAATAGGCGCAAAGTTACGGTCGATGGAGCACGGTACTATTCGATGATCAGGGACTTTTTTTTTACCCAAAAACGAAAGAATTTGACTGGGTTACAAACTGCACTCGATACCATGAACCAGTTGAGATGTAATACTTTTTTTTATTGGATTTTCAGAATAGATTCCACCGAGGACAGTAATGTTTAAGAGTTAAGTTCAGTTAGAAGTTTAACAGGTTATATGTAGCTCAAGCATTTTTATTCTGGGGAGAGCAAGTGTAACAGATGTTATAGACAGGTGTTATCCTGAGAAAATCCGAAATATTCTTAAGTGGCAGTCTTTCCTTTTACTTTTTTTAACCTAAAATTTGTTTAGAAATTTACCTGTTCATGTGTTGTGGCATTCGTCAACGGATTGCCCGTTACTAGAAGTACATCCTGCGGAAATGGTGATAATGACGGTGATGGCTGTAAGCGTGGACTAGCTGAGATCGATGGTGATGGACTGGGCGTTAGAAACGGACCCGGAGGAGACAATATTCCTGCAAAAAAAAAAACAGAACATAAAATATGACATTAAATATATAATCCATTTTAATTGCAATACATTCCTGGAAATGAAATTCATATAAAACAAAAAAAAAAAAAAAAAATATATATCAAAAGTAAGTGCAAGTGGTGTGTGTGCGTGTTCGCTTTTATAAGCGTATCCTTTTTATTTAATTGCGTGCTCGGTTGGTCGTTGCTATGACATCCTTATATCTCAAAGAGCAAACGAATTCCTGGAAAATGTTTTTATTTTGTGAAAGGCGTTGTTGAGGATTTCACATGCTTCTTCGGCGTTGTGAAACATTAATTATGCATATTGTATGAAGTGTTTTCACAAAAACATATACATACATACCCACTTCCTCTATACAACTACAACAACAACAAGAAAGGGAACTTCAAAGTAGTCCCTCTACATTCTCAGTAGATGATACTCGACAGAAAACAAAGATACATCTACAGTAGAGTAGTACACATTGCCATATGTATGTACTGATTTGTATGAATTTGTACTTGTTTGCACAGCAGTTAAGTGTCTGCATGTGTGTACTCAACTCATACATATGTACATATTAACGCAGGTTGAATCTCCAACACGTAAAGAAAAATTTGGACCACATTTATTTTTTTTTTTTTTTTTTGGTTGAAATTTGTATATTTTTTATATGATTGAGTCTCGCTTGTACAAGTCGAATGGGATTTCAGCAAGGAATAAGTTAACGTTTTTTTTTAAACTGTAAAGAATGACTGATAGCTAAAGGGTATGTGTATTGGCTCAACAACTCCTTAGGTATTTCAAATTAATGTTTTTCATCTCATACTGTGTGAATCACGAGTATTTTATGTCTACGAAATACGTACATATATAAGAAATTTAAATTTTTCGTATTTCAAATCACTTATCCACTCTTTTCACGTTTCAGTGAACCAGTCAGTGAATTGTGTTTGTAGTGAAAACCACTTTCTTATTTCAGAAATGGACTGATGTTTTGAAATATGTCCGCTGGGTATCGTCGCAGTAGAAGTGCAGTGTTAATTCAATTCTGTATCCGTGTAAACTAATGTTTGTTTAAACTTTGAGATAAATCGCAGTTTAAAAAAAACATTTTCACTTAACTACTTGAAACGTAGTTAATATTTTGATTTTAGTGAACAACGCAGACAAGTGTTTCTACGTTCTCTGCTAAATGTTATTATATAGCGTTGTGATTTGTTTTATTCTTCGTTTTTTTATTTTTATTTTAAAAATTATTTTCACCATTTAACAATACATTTCATAATATGGGTTGGATATGCAGACTGAAAAACACTTCAGTGATTTAATGTGTCCATACAATGTTGGAACACAAATGCTCATAAACCTATTTTGCCATTGAGGCAAGAAATATTCATATATTTTTTTCCCATTGACCTTGAACTACTGAACCAGTTGCGAAAATATGATGGCAATATTTGTTACACAGCAACGTTGTTAATATAAGACGAAATCAATAGTACTCATTACAAATAAATCGTAGGCATTTCTAATTACATTTATACGACGATAGTATGGATAGATGAAGGTACTTCCGCCCATGCATACAACAAAGAAATAGTGATAAACATGGGACATTATCTCGCGAATGATAACAACAGGTTTCTCTCACTCATAAATATAAATGTAAATGAATGTTTCATTTTGTGTTCTGAGTGCGGAAGTTAACATGAATGAGATCACGAGAGGTATAAACATTCGAATGTTCCAAAAACTCTTGAACCGCAATGCTACCCATCCTAATTCAAAGTGGAAATAATCAAAATTTGCTTAGCGATTGACAAGAAAATGTTAAACTCATTACAAAGCCAGAAAGAAGATATTGCAAATATTTGTGATACAAGATGCGGACTGGAATTTTAAAAATCACCGATAACCAATAAATTTCTGTTGGTGATTTCTACTGAATGTATAAAAAAAATAAATCTCATCAGTGAAAACAAAATTGTTATTATCATATTTCAAATTACTTTTACGAGGACAAAATAATACAAAACATACAAATTTTGTTCTCATTTGGTATTTTTATACTGAGAACAGAGTAGCAACTGAGGGTTGCGACGAATGCAGAAGAGTAAATAAAATAAAACACCTGGTCCACACTTGACCTGGAGACAGGCAGGGAATAACACTAGGTTCTTATTTCTAGATGCTGTGGCCGATATTGCTGTTGACCGATGTAGGAGCTTTTTGGGTCCAGCGGTATTTTTTTTTTTTTTACAAGTCTCCATTACATTAAAACGTGTACTCCTTGAACGAATGAAACTGTTATATTTGTATTGTATTATATTGTTTTCACAATATGTAGTTAATTTATAAGGATATTGCTTCTTATAATTAATGCAATTTTAAGTACTCTATGATTATAAGAGTTCCCGAAAAGTCTGAATACATTAGGAATCACACATTTTAGTATATTTTTATATTTCGCTTCAGTGTAGCTGCTTTTAGTTCCCAGAAGTACAATTTTTCTAAAAGCTTTAGGAGAGTTCCTTGTCGGGACATATATGTTTTTTTTTTTGATCCAATACATACATATGTCTGTATAGATGTTTGATACACAACAGCACCAACAAATACAGAAAGCACGACATGAAACAAATGGATGGAAGTCATAGAGACCACGACGATGACAACGATAGAAATGTTGAAACTCAAGAATCTATCCAGATGATGCCCAACGACAAACGACGAGTAAGTGGAGTGACGGCGTTAGAAGAGACGTGACGGCAATTGGGAGGGCGGCTATGCAATGGTGATGATTATGACGGTGATGAACACACAGCCGACCGACCGACCTCTACGTTTGTGAGTCGCGGTGAGAAAACGAAGTGAAACAAAAAACGGTCGAGAGTTGCAAGAATTTTATTTTTAATTCGTTATATTTGATTTTTTGTCGCTCTAGTTCAAAGTGAAATTAAAAAAAAACACAGTAGATGAAGAAAGAACGTAAAATAAATGAAAAGTCGACATAACAACAGTCATTTTATGGAATTTTTAGAAAGATAAAAAACAGCAATTTTGTCGGCTTTGGAAAGACAGATCTCGTGATGGCATTGCTAGTCCCACAGATACATACACACACATATACATATATATATGTATGTATAAGACCGTCGCACCGGCTTTCCTACCAACCAAAGGATATAGATTTTAATGTTATTTCTGTTTTAACATTAAGGTGAAGAAGGGGGTTGGGGGTTGAATGGATGGATGGTGGTGAGTTGGTGGATGAAGCTGCTGGAGATGCTGCCTTTCATGTCCGGAAAACATGGTTTTTTTTTTTATTCAGTGTGTGTCTGTATATCTATATGCAAATTAAGACCACGATGCCACGCAATATTCTCTCTACATGTATATGTGAAGGTATACAAAAAACTGTTTTCCATTTTTGTTGTTGTTGTTTTCGGTATCCACCACTACAGCCACACGCCAACTGGCTTTCCAATTATAAGTCGAATAGAAAAAGCAACAACGCCAACAACAACAACATGTCTTTATAGGGTGAAAATTGATTTTTATAGTAGTTGCTGTTGCTTTTACGTACGAGTATGTGTTTTTCTCCTCTACCAAATGCTGAAATGGCGGAAATCGGAAGAAACCCAGCGGAAATGCCATGGTAAGCTGTAAAAGGCAAACAAGAACAAAAAGTATGTATACACAGGCTCGCGTACAGGAAATAATCATAATGGCAGGGATATGTTTCCTTTTGGTTTGTCGTCATCTTCTTTTGTATTATTATTAAATCATCATATACCGAAAAAGGATTATGCAAATTTATTTTTTTTTTACTATGAACGCTATTTTTACTATCCCGCAGGCATATGCAAGATTATGTACTGATGTATTCGCCATCATACGATCAACAGAGTAAACAATAACATCAACTCTAGAATGAAGTCCTCTGAAATCCTATTGACAGAATCTACACTTAATGTTGGCCAGCACACTGTGGTTTTGTTTGCGAGAATACGTCTTTTGCTTGCGGACATTCATTTTGTTATTTAAATCAGTTGATGGGTGGGGGGGAGGGGGTTGTTTGTCGTCGTCAAAGCTAAATGAAATATGTTGGACTTTTCATTTCCACTTAGGATTTTTGTTGATTTTAATTCCATGGGCATTTTATGTTTCAACGACATCGAATGCAAATAAGAGTCACATTCTTCTTTTTTACATTTTTACAAATATAGTTTGTGGTGGTAAATTTTAAAACTCACGACAACTTATGTGGTATAGTTTGAACTGAAATTTTAAAATATGCTTTATACTACAACGAAACTGATTTTTTTGGGGAAACATTTCCAGTTTGAATTTTTTTTTTGCCAGATTATCAAAATTAGAAAAATCAATTTCTTTAATTCTGAGTATACTTTTATGCGCCGATAAAGGAGTAATAATTCAATAAAAGATCAATAAACTACACATTTTTTTTTTGCAAATGACCCATAATTTGCAAACCTATTCTTTTTTAATTATGGTCTACACAGTAGAACTAGACTACATTACAAAGGAAAGCCACACATCCTGCCGCTCGCTACAGGCAATAACAATTAGACACACCGATCTGCCGACCGACCGACTATGCAACGCTCTTGAATAGTTTAAACAAAATACCAAACAATTATGGAAATAAAACAAGTGTTGCCGTGCGTGGGTGTTTTTATGACCGGAGCCATTTAGAAAACGTATTTGTGAAACGTGTATAAACTACAAATAGCAAACAACACGTAATCCTTGTGCAGTAAAAGTACAAAAAGAGTTCCGACGCGCCCCTCCTTCAAAAAAAAAAAACAAGAAACACTCTCCAGCGTACACTTGAGAGAACAAAGTTTGTCTGACCAACTACGCGCGCCGTCATTATGCTGCTGCCGTAGCCACCAAACAATTATTGTACGTGGTGGAGAACGTGTACGCCAGATAAAAGTCCCCACTTCTAAATTTATGGGAATGAATGATGAGATGATGGAAGCACGGAATTGTGGAGTTGACTTGAATGAATAGCCGACTCAATGGATGAGTGAATGGGTGAATGAATGAACGAATGACTGCTGCTTGCATGCAATGTATGTATGTGATTCTGATCTTTTGATGTGTTACATAAAGGGATACTCTGGAGAGTGAATCCTTTTAGTTGTTGTTGGTAACTAGGTTGGACTATTACTTTGAAATAGTGTAATCTTCTATAATTATATTAATTTCATAGCAACAGTTAATGGTATTTTGGTACATTTAAGGCAAAGTGAAGAGCTTAATTACTAAAGTCAGAGACAAACTGTCAGATTAGAGATTTGTCAAGGCTTTGCTAATATCAGTACTTCTCTCTTGTCAACCATATGATTGTTGTTTTAAATCAAAGTAATATCTCCGTAATAGGCGCCCCGGTAGGCGAGTTGGTAGCGTGCTTGCCTATCAGCGTGAGGGTTGTGGGTTCGATTCCCACCAGAGGCTTTGGTCTGTCGCTGCAAAAATCTAAACATATGGTCTTTGTCACCCGGTTTACCCTTGGACCCAAAATTAGAATATAAATTTACTTTGTATTGTAATTAATAATAAATAAATAAATATCTCCGTAAAAACCACTGTACAATAGGAAATATTTTCAGATTTTCACGATAATATGCTTTTGTGGGTTTTATACAACACAGAAGTTTGTGGAATGACTGCATTCCGATCATTGGGGATTCCCCTGTATACCGGTAGATGAAGAAATGAAAGTAGATAAAAACCGACCACGTAGTTAAAATTTTAGCTGTAGGATGTTTATGGAAGCACGATTGAAATGATTTATGTCAATTTGTGATTCAAGCTGATCTCAAAGTCATAGTCTCGAGTACGAGTGGTTAGGCCAACTGTAAGTTTGTATGATGGCAAGCCTGTCAAACTTTCCTGAATTCTCAGATACATTGGAGTTATAGAAAACGAGGTAACAATTACGAGAGATTAAATACCAGAGGTCAATTTTATGACAGTAAACTGTTACATTGATCAGTCGTGGTGTGTTAGGTAGTGTGTGTGACTATCACACAGAAGAACCCGAGTTTGAAACCCGCTAAGCCCATCTAACATTTTCAGCGGCTGTTTTCACCACGTAAATGTGGGCGACTTTAAGAGTAAGAGAGCAATCTCTAAGCCATGTAAAACTTCTCTATAAAAGCATTAGCAGTTCGGAGCCGTCTTAAAACATTAGGTGCCGGTCAGTGAGTGTACAAATTATATCGTACACAGCTCATTCGAGAGAAGTTCCCCGTCTGTTCCTTCATGGAATTGGTTCTTAGTTGAGCTTAATCTGTGCCTTTGGGCCTCAGCTTGAACGATGTGGCAATAAGGTGAAACATGTGAATTAGGCAAATTAAAACAAAATATTAAACTGAATTCTGTACGAACCTTAAAGACAATAACTAATTCTAACTGACAAAATAAGACAAATCCCTATTGGGATTAGTATTCTCACATGAATCCTTAGACATGATTAAAATCTGCATAAATCTTTCTAGCGTAAGAAAAATATCAGAATTACATGTCTTAAGAACAGATTACTGGACGACAGGTAGTTACTTACCAAGCATCGACTTCTTTCAAAAAACTCTCGAACGCTTCTCGTTTCAGCTTTCTTTACCGGTCTGCTATCTCATATCCTATTTATGGGTCCGACTGTATATGCCTTCAGCAGCGGATTACATAACGGCTGAGGACAACAACGAGGGCAACGTTAACAACAGACAATGAATAAAGTCGGTCCATACAAATATTATCTCATATGAATGTGTTTATTCAACTACCCAGATCAGAACATCATTAACACAGTTTTATTACAGCCGTCACAAAATTCATATTCTATTCAGAGGAGTTTATAATCAGCCTAATTACGATTGGCATAGTCGCGCCGTAATCTAGGCGGTTGGCGAAAACGGCAGGCTGAATATGCCAAGGACAACGATTTCATTATCAGTTTTCAAGTAGTTTATTGGAAACCTGTAAGATCGGCCAAATACTACTGCAAAGAAAAGCTTTAGTTAGAGAATTCGGTTTGTCATCGATGAGAAAACCCCTGAGTCGGGCGTAAGGACGACAAAACAGTAATGATTTTTCACGCCTAATTATGGGGGCTCCAATTGATCGGTTTTGGTACTGTTACGATACAATGGTATTTCCAAAAACAAACAATTTTTATTCAACTTAATTTTTTTTGTGTGCTAAAAAATGACGTAATTCGACATAACAAGAGCATGACTCAACAAACGAGAAAATGAATTAATTTCATTAATTCCCAAAACGCATACACACACATATCACTACAAGTTAATCGAAATACACGCCCCATCCCTTTGGAGTCCGTGCTTGCAGCCATTCATTCAGTGTTCTGTGTTCGTCTTTGGCAAATCATTTTTGTAGTTTTTAATTCAAATAGACATAATGGCTTTTCCCCGTTACCTACGACGAGTGTATGTATCCTACCGGTAGAACAGATCTTTGTGTTCTTTACTCCGGACAAAATGAATGAAGAAAAAAAAAAACATTCGTTAGCACAAAGACATAATAATCGCTGCGAAAAAAATGAAATTTAATTTCAAATGGAAAAATGTTTTCCTTATTTTCACTATTTTGGGGGCGGTATGGGGTTTCTAGTCTCTTTCGCTTCTTGTTTGTCTCTGATTTGTGAGGAAATTCCTGCTACGTCAGCCAAGCCAGCCGCCACGGAGGGAAGATGCAACAGTCTGTTCATTCGACCCGTTATGCTGTTGTCGTTAACCACGAGGCCCGGTTGTTGATACTGACGATGATGGCAATGGCACTGGGGACTGGTCTCCCTCTGTTGTTTCGACTACTGCGTTTCCTGTGCATGGAAATTTTGTGGCCAAAAGGCATTTTTCCTTTTGTCCATGTATCTGTGTATGTAACAATTTTCTACTTTTGTGGTCACGTACTCTTTGAAATTGCATTAAAATAATCAGTTTTTTTCCTCTCTCTCTCTCCCTCTATCTGTTGCTGTTGTTCTTTCTTGCACAAGTGTAAATACGGCTCATAGGCAAATTGTTGTATAATACTCGTACTTTTGTATATGAGGCCAGAAGGAGATCAACCAACCAAATAGGAATACACGTCATAGTTGTGCATTGTAGTAAGATTGAACAACACACAATATTCATATGAAGACAAATTTGCCAAAATTGCTGGAAGAGACAGACAACAACAAAAATCCCACACACATATTGGCCTACGAACGTCTTACGTTAAATGGTGAAATCTTAAAGAATTGACATACTATTGAATCAGTAGGGCCATAGATATGAACATTGACCTAAACCATGGACTTGCTACGTAACCGGTTTTAATATCGCCGGAATTGTATATTAGTCATGATGCAATGGTTACCCAAAGTGGATACAAATCCAAGATATGCAATGTGGACATTGATGAGGGATTGAAAATAATCATTAATCTCTGCTGTTGTATGGGTACCGGGTTGAATGGAAACTAAACGACAAACCAACATATTACCTACATATCGATGGCTTAATTTAGAAAGGGCGTAACTCGATTTTTTTCAAAACCGGGTTTTTTTACATATTTTGGTAGATCACTGTACACATCCCACAAAATTTTCAGGGCTTTGTGATCAAAAATAATGGATTTATTGCCTTTTAGCAAAAAGTCGTAACCAAAAAAAAAAAAAAAAAAAAAAAAAAAAAAAAATAGTTTCAGACTTAAATAAAAATTATTTAAAATTGCCATTAAATATTTTTTATGTCTGAAGTTTTTCAACTGTAAAATTACGAAAATGCGAGTTACGCCCTTTCTAAATTAAGCCATCAGTATATTTAAGATAGCGATTGCGGAGAATCTTATAGGTCAAATCAAAGACCATAGCGAGTGTCGACGACCCAAGGCTTTTTTATATTTTATAGGTTTTCGAAGTAAATAATTCTTCAAAAAAAATATGGTTAAAATACATTAACGCCCTCTCTTGGAAATGTTCAGGCCAACGAATTGGGTCGTCTGCCCTTTTATGATCTTTTAGTGAAACCAAAACCTCCTCGAAACTCTGAAAATGTTGTTCCTCCAATACTCAGTCTACAAGCACAATTCTGAGGACTTCTGATTATCGCGGCAAGATCTTATAGACTGCGGTAAGTGTTCGTAGTGCCACATACTCTGACTGGTGGCATAATTTTTATATTTCTGATTCGATCTAGGTCACCAAATCCATACAGACGATGAATAGCATTATCATTGATTTAGAATAATCTGGCAAACTCTGGCGTCACCTGCGATTAATCCAAGGGAGTTTGTCGTAAAGGTGACACATTTTTGGTGGACAGGATTTGAAGACAGTATTGCATCTCCTATGGCGCCATTCTACTGACCATTCTGTAGTATAATCAGTCGTTATGGTGATGTTAGTTGGCCTATTCGGATATCACCTGGTGTGATGCCTAGATAGATCGATGTATATAATCCACAGGAATTGCTGGAATTATTTGCGAAACAGAATTGAAAACATAGAGAAATTCTGCAAAATTGGTTTGACTCAGTTTTTCGGTAGAGTCCAGGGACATTTAAATCAAATTATGCACCTCAAATGGAAAAATATATAAAATTGGATTAACTAAGGAAGACACACATTCCAATTGGAAAAACCTTCTTAGAGAGCTACAAAGTATATTTGCTTGATTCTGCACTCCTTTGATGTTAACAAAGGATTGGAAAGGAAATTAAACGCTTGCGCTATGACTTCGAGTGAGAGACCTTATTGAAGGCCTACAGAAAAATATACTCGACATGGCCTGCAAAATAAGAGCTTCCAAGAAGGGCTATACAAAAAAAAAAACGAGGACACAGATATTTGGCATTTAGTAAATTCACTCTAAATTAAACGTCTTTTTGAGGTTGTTTGGCTCTTGTTATGATCATATGTTTATATTATTAACAATTTAAAAATTCTGTATAAAAATCGCCATAATATTGACGTTAGACGAAGCAATTCTTGGAAATAATATCCAACATCCCGCCCCACAGGAAATATTATAATGTTGTAGTTAATATGAATGCTGTGGCCTATAATATCCTTTTCCGGCATACCGAGGCCAAATATCAGTACAGAGCATACACTTTTATGTAAGTTTACGGACTTCAACAATTTTCCACATTGAATTTCCTTTTTTTTTCCCCATTTCGCCTTCTTTAATAAGAAGAAAACCTTCATGAAATACTTGAAAAATGCACTCGCACATAAGAAGGAATAACGCAAAGTGGAAGAAAAAGAGTCGCAAAAAATAAAGCGAGTACTTATATTACACACATCGATTAACACATAACCGTATCCAGACCGGCAACTGCTGCTGCCATTGCCTGGCTGGATGGTTGGCTGCAGCCTGCTTCTGATGCACTGGGCGTAACACAATTTCCAGGCCGTTGAGGATTCCTTTTGAAACAACCAAAAAGGAAAAGAGCGACACGAGTTGACGACAAACAAAATGAAAAAAAAACACGTATAAAAAAAGGATTGATATTGCAGCACAACTTGTTAGGAACGAAAAGAAAGTCGATGCAAACATTTTAATATAGTTATGGCATATTTTCTCGTTTCTCTCTCTCCATGGTTTTGCAAGTTTATTCATTCTCATCTCATGCTATTTTTTGTGTTTGTGTTTTTTAGAAAAATTTTCTTTATTTTGTTTACAGTGGAATAATGTTTGTGTGAGCGCACACAGCGACAACATTAAGGACAACTGCGACGATCACAACGATGTTGATGAAGGCGGCAACGTTGCTTACATTGCCTTCGTGGACAGTGATGCTAATAAAAGCATGAAATAGACTCGAAGAAAAATTCTGTTCACGATTATGCATTTCTGTGTCAATTCCTATTATTTGAGAATATGTCAAACAAAACACACATTTAATAAGTTAAACAGTTAACAATTAAATATTTGTTATTGCTAAAGCACGTATAATAATATTTTCATTGATGCATTACGTAATGCATTCCACGGATAAGAAGTTGATGCATTTAAAAAAAAATATATTTTTCCAATAAGTTCTCTACATGTTGTGAAGTGGATCAAATGCCCAATGGTTATGCACCACTAATAGAAAAATCAATTTGTATTAACTCAGCGACAAAAGTTAGACCTAGTGTAAGTCTTCCGAGGGTGCTAGAAGTCAGGCTTTCTACATTTCTGCACCCTTTTAAAGTTAACAGATGAAGATTGGAGAAATCGCCATGTTTGAAAGTCTCAGATGCAATTAAAAAACAAAGATGCATTAATAAAAACCAATTGTTTTACTGATGCAATGAAAAAACTCATTGACGCAATCAAAAGAAATCATTTCATAACCACAAATCCCCGGTGCAATGAAAAAAATTACTTCAATAGAGAAATTTTTTATGAAGTAAAAACAAATCGTTGACGCAACAACAAAAATTATTAATGCAATGAAAAAAATGATTGACAAAATGAAAAAAAAAATGTATGATATTGGCAAATAGTTTAAAAAAAAAATAACTTTAAAACATTAAACTATTAGCGAAAAAGTCCTTTTGTTTGCCCAGTGAAAAAAATCCCTGATGGAAGACAAAATATTGACGTAATGGAAAGAAAATTGATATAAAATCATACAATGAAAAAAGTCATAAATATTATATATTTTTTTTATAAATATTTACCTACATATGTTTGTAACAGTAGATTCGTAAAACTATTTCTGAAATAGTCTTGAATAGACGGTGTGATCATTTCGTACTCCATCTCAATCGAGTGCATTTCCCAGTCAAACGAGTTTTTACAAATAAATATAATAAAAATGTGAATATACGAAGTGTGACTGTGACGAACGGCCATAAGTCTTTGAGTGTTTCTCACATCATAACGTTCGTTGGTGGATTGTTTGGACCAGGTTTGAAACTAACAAGCCTGCGGTACACGATTCGCACATACTATATTAAGGTGAAGGAAAGTGGCAACAAAAAACTACTGATTTTTTTTTTTAGTTGCGCCTGGCTGAGTTTACACAGGACGCATCTAAAAGAAAGGCGAACAATACGAGTATGTGTACGCAGACAAGGAATATGTGGTGTGCTCTTCCTTTGTAGTCAAGCGACAGCCATGCGATGGCGTGGACTCACTACCACTCAAACTTTATGTTTATTTATGCATATTTTTTGTTTGTTTAATAGACATTTTTAGCATCATTCAAAAAGAGAGAAGAACAACAACCAAAGTAAAAATGGAGACGGACAGAAAACAAACGATTCTAGTTGAAGATATTGTCGCAATATCGTTACAAAGAAAATATAAACTCAACTGAAACTGGTGATGCCATGGAGAAGACAGGGGGACGCACAGGGAAACCCCGTCGTAGTTGAACTTTTTGTTTATTGTTTTAAACTTACCGGGGTTTTATGTTGGCTTAGATTTTTTCTCCCTCTACGACATGTACTTTATCCTTTGTTCTTCGACATGGAGGAGTTACCATGGACAACAGGGGCCAGAGATAGGTTTTTTTTTTCGATCCTACAAAATAGACATACGACACAACCAACTTTAGCACAGATGATGTTGATGATGGTGAGGATGTGAATGACGACGATTGTGTTTGGCTGATCTCTATGTAGCAGACAAACAGAATGCAATGATATGTAACTGTGGCAACATCTCCACGGTTCAAGTGCTACCGTGCCTGAGATGTTGTAGGTATAAATACCATGACAAGGACGACACAGATGATGATTAAGGATAAAAATGCTTCTACAATTCACTGTTTGCTGTTTGATACAGAAAAATAAGGCAAACAATGAAGTATCAGAAACTCATACTCTAAAGGCCCACTTTAACTACGAAAAGACTTGCAAGTTTCGAACGAAACAAGAGAAACTAAAAGAATCTATAAAAATCCATCAGTACTTAGAAGCCAGCACACCAAACTGTATAAATAGTAGTAGTATACAATCATTACAGAGTGGTCAGAGGTGGTGGTGGAGGATGGACCTATGGCAAAAAAAAAAACTCACACATACACACAAAAACTACACAACAACATCTACAACAAGAAATCAATAAGTGTAGGCATTAAGAACCAGCAATGGTCCATTTGGAATACATCGCCATCACCATCGTCGTCCTCATCATCATCTCCGCAGCAGCCGTAACAGCGTACAAGCAACATGATTGTTTGTTACAAAATAGATTGGATTGGATTGGATTGAAGTGCTTACCATTGAAGGAAGTTGAGTCTTCATATTATACAGCAGAAGGTAGAGATGAACACATGTGCCGACACACACGATTTTAATGGTTTTCCAAAATCAGAAATGTCAAACAAATATTGACGGCAGACGAAGAAAAAACGAAAACGTTTTTATTATTACAATTTGTTAGTTTGATTAAATTATTAATTGATTAATCATATACTATGAAGCAGAAGAAGTTATGCAATTTTGGTAATTCATTATCATACGTTTAGCAAAACTATTAGCTCGTACGGGGACGAGGTCCATTTAGCCAAAACAGTAAGTGTTCTGGTTTCAAGCTTAAAGATGTGTTCAATGCCCAACACAACAATGAATTAAATGCAATCAATGACTGGGATTAATGTGACGAAAGATGAAAATAAATACGGATGTTTTGTAATCAATAATTTTATAAATTTGTCCACTTTATGTATACAGAGAATCTGTGTTGTCTTATTGCAATCGAATAGTTTTAAAATTGTTCACTAAAAAAAATCAAAAAAAAAAAGGTTTAATTAAAAATGTAATGAACGCAGTTAACTAATTAATTTTCCATCAGTAAAGATACTCAATTAATATTATGTTCAATTATTTTTTTAATTTATGGTTTCCGTGGATTTCTTATTATACAAAATTATCTTTAAGGACTACGCAAATATTAAATTTTAAAAATGTTTAGGACAATTTGTGAAGCTAGAGAGCAGAACAAAGCTAAAAACTCAAAGAAGGGACAAAAATTAGTGGAAATTAATATTGTATAACATTCTCCTTTTGGTTAATTTGAATGGCCAAAATAGCACGATTAACCTATATCTGAAAACCTACGTTTTAAACGGACCGCATTCCTTGCCTACAAGCAAAGCAGACACACAGCAAGAACCATTTTAAAAAACACATTTCCATTTTGCCAAAAATAAATAAATGATAATCTCAAGCCTGATTAACAGAAACAAAACATTGAGTAAATAAAAGTTAATTGCAGAATATCTTTTCATTAAACTGCGCAACATTTTCTGGGGGTGGGAAATTTCAAGTAAGGGTGCAAGTCTAAGTCAGAAAAGTCAACTCCCAAAGGTCTTTTTAGTCGTCAACGTTTTTTCTTAAAATATACCTTCACATCAAAATAAGGTATCTTTACTTAATTGTGAATAAAACGGAAATGCATTCATCGATTCGCGGTGATATATATTTACTTGCAATCATAGGTTATATGACTTTAGGAGAAAGTAATAAAATTTGACAGTTTATCAAGACTTCAAAAAAAAGTATTTTTTGGGGAAAACATAATTTTTATTTTCAAAAATTTATTTATAACAGCACAACTGTTGATAATGTAGAGACACAGTTAATGAATAGATTAAAGGAAATGTAATTGTTAATTTTTCTAAATTTATTTCGTACCAGTCCTTCTCGAGATAAGCCAAACTAATTTTTTGAACAGAAATAAAACTAAGGTCATACAAAAATTTTGCCTGAGAAGGTCAAACCCTTTGGAGTTTTACTATAATTGACCTAGTACTTTCACCTTGCATTGGAATTTCCCACCACCCAAATTGGCTGTTGTACAGCGTTATTAATAAAAATAACTTTCAAGTTCACATACCTTACATACCTTAACTGTTTTTAGAGAAGTTTCCCTTCAGTTCCATCGTACAAAGATGACAGAAAAATTGCGTACGTTTTTTTAATGTTGCCTGTAAAACTATTGACAAATGCAGCGATCACTCTGAGATAAAATAAAATTTGTATGCGAAAAACCGAGCTTGGAGAGAACAAAACACGAATAACTCGATATTTTTAAAATGCATATTTGGAAAACAAACTACGTGAAGAAACTCCGATTAATCGATTGCAGCCATGCCATACATAGCTGACCTTAAGGAAATTGCACATAGGTACATAGTTTTTTCCAGCTCAGTTTTAAATGTTGTCTTAAGGACACTCTTAATGGTCATTTGCAACTTTTGACTTATATTTTTTTTTTTGGAAACAAAACATCTGCATCCTTTTGCGAAGGGACCAACATATAATCGTCACCGTACAATGGTGACCTGTCGTAACAGGTAGTACAGCTAACTACAAAATTCAGAAATCCTTTTGCGACGAAAGAAAAGCAACAAAGGAGAAAAAGGTTGCACAGTCCTGTTTCCGTTCAGTTTAAATCTTTTTAAAAGCATCTTCTGTCTGTTGCATGGTTGCTAATGCTGTTGCCATGGCTTAAGGCTGTTGTAGATTACTGACGGTGCTGTTGCTCGTTTGCTTAATTTACAAAAAGAAAGATGTTTTATTGTTATTCACAAACGTTGTTGTAGTTTAAACAGAGCGGAATGAATATGACTACAAGGAGAGATTCTCGTATTCCAAGAATTGTTCATGTATTTTACGACGATACAGCAAGAGCATGTTAGTCGACTGTGATGCCTTCCTTTACCACAACAACAACAACAACGGCATTGACAAGGCAAAAAAATACCAAATACCAGCAACCAGATTGGCATACAGCATATGGTATTTTATTATTTTTTTTCTTCCGTTTTGCATTTGAAGGATGCCGTTTTTTTTGGGCTAACGATTTTTGGTTGTTAACGAACTGTAAAACAGTGATAAATATAAAGAATGACAGACAACAGTTGTTGTTTCTTGTTATGCTTCTTGGAGAGGCGGTGTTGCTGTTTCCTTGGAAAACAATCCACATTTCAAGAGTATTAAAAATATATTAAGACGAAAAGTATATGACATCTTCATAAATGTAATCAATACAGCGACTCAGTATTGGTATCATTGTGTAAAAGTAGCTAGAATATCATTAAGATTTGTTTGCGACACATTTGAAATCCTCTGGCAGAACTGAAAATAAATCTATTGATAACCAATAAACATTGGAGTGAACACACGACAAACACATACGAGTGCATCTCCCAGGAACACAAAGAATTATTCGATTGGCATTGATAAGCCTTTTTTATGTTCCATTTTTTTTCCATTGACTGCTTTTTATGGGGATATTTTTCTTTTTATCCTGACAGTCGTCGATTTTTTTTTTGCTGTTTTAGCTTTGTCCGTTCTTTGTTTGTTGCGCCATAAATCTCTATTTTTTTGTGTTTTTTTTCGATCTCATTGCGAATTTTATGCTGTCGTAGTTTTGTTGTTGTTGTTGAGGCTGTGCCTTACCCTCCACCCGCTTACGTGTCGTTTCACAAAGAACGCAATATAGAACAAAATAACAACCCACAGCAATATGTGTCGCTAAACAAGTGGAGCAAAGGATCTCGTTGGTTTTATTGCAGAGGTCTGAGGAAAGTCTTTTAACCCATTAACGCCCGCTCTACTATAAATCCTATACAATTTCAAGTTGGATTACAAATTATCTAATTGAGTTTTTCACTCTGGCCGAGCATTTTTCGTGTTAATAGGAGTACATATATGCAATGTATCTGTAATATATTTTATCTTAGTTTCTTTTATAGTATTTTAAGAAAAGTGTTTTAATACTGATATTAAAAATTGAATTATTAAAATTCTTGGTGGTTTTTTTCATTTGGGCGTTAATAGTGTAGTAACAGATAGATTTAATCTCTCCCTTATTTTATGACAACTAGCGATGTCACTCTCGATGTTCAGGGTAAGCAGGGGCTGGGCACTCGTGTTTTTTACAGTAATATTGGTAAAAATCTACATAAAAATGGCAGGCTAAACATTTTCGGGTTTGATCAATTGATGACGGCGATGATTAGTTTAAAGGTTCCTAGATTTTTGCAATGTATTTGGTTTCATTACTGAATTTCTGCCAAAGCCGTTGTTGATTTTTTTCGGATGACAGATTTTCCATAAAGTTTAGCCATTAAATCGTTTCCACATTTGTCACTGGGTTACAGAACAGCAAACCCGTCTATTTGATACATTTTAACCAAGTATTTTAACAAAGTTCTATATGCCATTGTATTCTGTGCACTCACTACTGTCAAGAGAGTGTGGAGTGTGTTCAGGAGATGTGGAGGATATGGAAGCTTTTACTCATGTGTTGTTATGGTTACGTACATATCTATGTGTGTATGCTTATATTATAGATGAATGTGTATGAATATCTGTATTTTGTTCCTGCACATCTATTTTGCCAAACGAAAAAAGGGAAAGAAAAATAAAACTAGTCACACAAAATGTTGCTTGTTTGGCTGACGGTGGTAGTAGGTTCCCTACAGCAGCCTGTCCCTTTTTGGAAAAAAAAAACCAACAACACACGACAACTACAATTCTCATGGCTTTGGTAAGTTTTGCAAAAAAAAAAAGTGTAAAAGAAGAGCAACACAACAACAACCATCATTGCTTAATAACATTCTAAGCTCATACTCTCGAATGTGAAACAACAACAATACAACAACAGCAGCAGCAAAAGTATGCAAAACTCTTTCAATTGTGTTCCGCATACGAGTAAATAGTACATGGTAATAGTATTTTCGTTGTGTGTGTGTGTGTGTGAATTCCTTTGTACTTTTGTCATGTGGAAGGGGGGAGGGGGTTGGGGGGCCAGGCATAGTGCTGCTCAGTACTAAGTGATGGAGTAGAGAAGACATGTGAGTATAATATAGATTTATACAAACATATTGTATGTGCACCACTACATACATTCAGACACTATTATTCTTCGGGGTTTATATGGCGTTTTAGTTTCCTAGGAAGTTTTCCATGTGCATGTGCGTGTGTGTGTTTGGTATGTTCTTGTTCTAGCCTGTGTTAAGCTTCCATTCCTTCATTTGCATCATTTGAATTCTATTCTATTCTTGTGTATTTGTTTCAGTTTCAGTTTCGTGTTTGTTGTTGCTGGTCCTTCTTTAACCATCGTACAATTGGTGTTCATACGAGCGTATGTAATTTATTTGTAGTCTTTTTTTTTGTCGTTTTCTTTATTCCTTTTTAGTTTTCGTCCTGTTTTTTGTGATTTCTAAGGAATTATGGCGGATCTTGGAGGTACAGACAGAAAGAAGAAATAAAAAACAAGAGACAAGCAGCAGCTGCCTATAGATTTTTGTTTCATTTTTTTTTTTTGGTGGGGGTTCTGACATAGAATTAATTAAATTGTTATGCGAGCTTACGACGATTCGGTGGACACAAAGAAGCATTTCCAAACAAATACACTCTCTTTGATTAGATTTGTCTACTGTTGACCTTTCACTGCTCACTCCTACGCAGAACGTCATTTTGAAGTAGACAGGACAAGGAGCTGTAATGGGTGGACTGAAATATGCGACAATTCGAAGTGGGCTCTGTCTCTATAGGAGACAAGTGAGTACGCTTCATTTTTAAGCACTCAGACTCTGAGGGAATTTGAAAATAAAAATAGATGCCCTATTTGTTTTATAGAATTTTCCAGTGGAGAATTTGTACTGTAAACAAGGCGGCAAATAAAGTAAAAAACCTGTCAAAACTCGTAGGTATGTGCATCTCATTACAATTTGTTTTGCAATGCTATGGCATATTATTATCCTCAGCTTGAATTCTAAACTGGCGGCTTTCTGTGTAAGAGAGTAATATCTAAGCCATGTAAAAACTTCATCGAAGCCGACTTTAAACAGAAGGGCCCGGACAGTGCATTATCGGGCACAGCTCACAGATTCGAGAGAATTTCCACATCTGTTAAGGGAAATAAGTAAACTTAATCTCTCCCGCAGAAGGCACTTATCTCCGATGAACATTAAACTTTATTTGGAAATTAACTTAAGAAACTGGATTTAGAGAAGATCCCCGATTGCTGAGAGAAATAAGTACAATATTCTCTTGAGAAATCTTCTAGAAACAGTCCTGGTTAATAAACACTTTTAAAATATTTCGACTTCTCATATTTGCTCAAATATGTTTAGCAAGACTACAAGATTTGATCAAAATATTAGCCCCAAAACACTTCAAAAATGGCTTCCGGAAATTTTCATTTAAATCGGACACAAATGACAGATATAATTCTATTTTGGATTCTGTCCATATGTTGTAATCTTTTGAAGTGCATTCCTTTCCAAACCATTTAATTCTAAAATCAAAAACAACAAATCAAATAATACCAAAACAAGAGTGTAGCCAACGTAGTGCCTCTTGACAAGTCAATGGACAATCATCAACACATTACAAGTGGCATCTGATCACTTATTACGAATGATTCCTTTGATCTCCACCATAAATCCAACATCACTGCTCACACAACAAACCACATCGTCATCAGCAGCAATGCACAGACAGACCCCAACCAACCACCACACAACACATGACCATTTATCAGAAAGCAAAACATGATGAAGGAAACATATTTCTCTTCAATGATGAATGTTTTGAGACAACAACAGCAACAAAATATACAGAGACCCACCCGTGTGCAGCAAAAAAAAAAAAAAATAAGGGATCCATCCAAATACAACTGAATAGCATGGGAGGAACAAATAGAAGGTGTACGAGTATAGGAAAGTGAAGTCAAATAAAACAACAACCGAGACACATATTTATACAAATTTGGCCAATATAATGTTTAGTAGGATTTTGAAATAAAGACTTTGAAGAAGTACACTTCAATTAAAAAGAGAAAAACGGACAATTTCTTAACAATAGAAGAAGAAGAGGCATGACATTTAACGGTACGATGTTGATTCACATAAAAGTAGCAAATATTGAAGAAGAAAAAAGTTGGAAATTTTGAAGAAAAGTTAGGGGAAATGATTTGTGGGTTGGTTGGGTGATGCTGCTGGCTACCGGTACTCAGTCAAATTAAAAGACAACAAAGTATTAACCCGCAACAAGGAGAACGAATGAATTTTTTGTATATATCAATATACTGTATACATTGGTATAATAATTATGGTAAATGATTTGTTGACTGACATTAAGTCGTATAATACCAAAGTCGTATTATAAATTTCCATTTATTCTGATATCATAGTAAAGTCAGAAAATTATCGACAGATATGCGTCCCTTTTTCTCATGACGAGATCGGCGCCATCTATGTATCAAGTGGATTGACAAAAGCAACATTCTTAAGGCGTAGTCGTAGTCAAAATATTTTAAAAATACATTTTTGAAAATTCTCAGGTAAGGCATCAACACATAGATTTAATAAGCAACATCATGAACTCAACAGATCTAAATAATAAACACCGAAATGTTTTCAAAAATATCGCTTTTGAGAAATCTCAGCCCATAGTAGTTTAAGGCTACGCATACGCATCTGCGATAGTAAGACATCGCCACTGATCGATAGATCTAAATGTCTTTAAAAAGTATATCTTTTGAGAAATCACACCCTATAGAAAGGTCTACAATTTATGGGCGTCTGTTTATCTGCGATAGAACGGAATCGCCATCTATACCTCAGTTAATTAACAAAAACGAAATTTTTAAAAAAAATATGTTTTGATACATTTTTTTTTAGAAATATTTCGTTTTTTTATTTTTTGGATCATATAGGCAAGAGTTTAGGAAGAGGACCTAAAGCGACATCTGAGTCAGAGCAGACTGTGACAACCACCCTCCTTTTTAGCCACACTTAGGGAAAACAGAAGGAAGATGATGCTGGCAATGGCAAGGTGATATCGTGATGTAAACGAAATAAAAAAACGGAATGAACAAACAAAACGAACATTGGAGTATGGCAAAAGCAATTAAATTGCAACAAAGCGTATGAGTGTGGAAAGTGTGAGTAAACAACAACAATCACAAAGGCCAGACACAAAAAAAAAAACGTCAAAATAGGCAGGACATTTTTGCGGGTTTGAGGAAGAAGTTATATATACATATATTTATACATATATTTTTTCAAACGTTTTTAACAGACGACTCTCGCAAACCCACAATTCCAACGAAATAAAACAAAAAAATACGCGTAAACAACAACTGTGGGACAAACAATAGCAGCAACATCAGTTGCAACAACAACATTTCCACTTTTTTTTGCTGTTGTTGACTCTGCCTGCTTTAGTTGTTTTGGCATTTGTGATGTGTAAAAGCCAAAACGGGCTGACACACAACAAACATCTGAACAGAACTGAAATGTAATACACACCCAGACCAAGCCAACAGACAGCACGAGCAACTGGCGGACGAACAGATAGACAAACAACAAACAGCAAACACTTGAGTCAAATAATAATTCATGTCTCAAGAGTTGTTGAAATGGAGTTTGTTTTATTTTTTTCACTTAGCACGCCGCCGCTTATTTTGTTTGTTATTCTATGAGCTTGTTGTATTTTACACTTTTTATAGATAGGCGGCGGCGGTTTCGACGACGACGACGACGGCCGTCATTCAGGCACAGCCAAATGAATTACACAAAACAACAACACAACAGCTACAACAAAAAAGAAGTGATGCTTAAAATAAAGAGTCATAAAAGTAAGGAACAACTGTTGGGGAGACGGAAGGATTGTACAGTTTCCCAACACTCGACTTTTTCTAAAAGCTTTTATTTTTTAATTGAGATTTGGTTGTTTGTAGACGCCAACAATTCCAACCGTCATCCACCACCAACACAACGACATCAGCAACAACTGCGGCGACACAGAAGCCGTAAATTGTACATAAATGTTTTATAACCAAAAATTCACCGTTAGTTGTACGACTAATAATTAACGCTTCCAGCAATCCAAATCATTACACAAAACATGAAACAAAAAATAAAACGAAATGAAAATTTTCAATTCCAAATTCGTTTAAAACCAAAAAAAAAAAGGGAGTGCACCAAAGCGTGGCCATATTAAGACCACAATCATTGGGCCACATACACTCAAGCAGCCGACCAGAACGCCAGCTCTGTTCTCTTGTTTGGAACAGTGGTGTTTAGAGTCATATGTGGTAGAAGGTCGGGTGGAGAAAGTTGAAGGTCAAAATAGTTACCACAATGAAACCTATGGTGGAACTGTAAACGCGTTGGCAATGGTTAAACGAATTTCAGTTTGTCGGTGTCACTGAAAAATCGATTTAAGTTTGCATTTGTGCCCTCGATTTTCTAAAACTGTCCCATATATAATTGTTGTAACCCTTTCAGGACCATAAGCTTCTGGGAACTTTCCCTTTATCATTTTGATATGAAAAAAGCTTCCAACTAAAGCAAAACCATTCAAAAATGTGCGAGTTTTGTTATGTGGTCCTTAAAGGAGCCAAAATTTTTTTTTTTTATTATATAGATTTTTCAATAAAAGTTACATTTTGAATGTTATAATACGCTTTTAATAAAAATGTATGTTTAATTTTGCGATGAATTGAAAGGAAGAGAAAATTTCGTCTATAATTTAGAGCAGTTTAAATATCCCGTTTACGGTATGAGCAAAACTTGCTTTTTAGCTCTGAAAAAAACATGTATACATTTTTTTTCTCACAAATTTTTTATAAATTTTAAAAACCCATCATTTAACTTTGCATTAGGCTAAAAATATCAATACTTTTAGTATTAGATTATTTTTAACGCATATTTTTCTTTTTGGGAGATATACATATGTCCCCTGGTCGTCAAAGGGTTAAGAATGACTAAGTACGAATCGTACTTATTTTGTAGACAAAGTAAAAATAATGCTTTAGAACGCCATTTTTTCTGTGTAATAGATATGTAGTAAAATTTAATAAAATCAATACAAAAATATTTCATAAAATCCATGAAAATATTCATTAAAGGAATATAACTATTTCATTCAATCAGCGGACATATCTCATAGCATAAACGAAACTATTTCATTGAATCAAGGAAAATATTTGAATGAGTGAATAAAAAATATTTCATTCAATGAATGAAAATATTTAATTTAAGCACTGGAAATATATTTGCTGAATAAATGGAAATCGTTCAAGCAATAAACGAAACTATTTCATTGGTATAATGGAAATATTTAATTGTATCAATACAAATATTAAAATAAATCAATGAAAATCTATACTTTAAGTTTTTAATTAAGATTGCAATAATTCATATATACAATGATGAAGTTGCATTATAGTGCGGCCGTTTCATCAATAACTTCGAACGTCAATTTAACACGATTCGTTCGATTACTGAAGGCATGTCTGCCAATGTTCAATTATACAAAGACATCAATACATTCAGCCATTAGGACGCTGGTGCTGACGACTTCCATTGAAATGACAATGAAATATGTACATGCATAAATACACACTCGCCGTCTCGATTAAAATTACTTGCAACTTTACATTTTGCTACGCTATGATCAAGTGCGGCGCTCATGAGTTTTTTACAAGTTTACTTTTTAAGTAATCAGGCAAAAAACGTCAATCTCTTCAAACCACTGTCTACCCTATATCACAGAACATCTCACTCACTTATTTTAAGCGTGTGGCCCAAATTCTAACCACATACACATATAAAAACACTAAGTGCCTTAACTTGGCCAACCGACATTTTGCCAAGTTTAATCTTAAATATTCAACTTCCAATTACGGCTGTTTTGTGGCTCAAGTATCGCGCTTGATCAACATATCAATATTCCGCCAGATGCGCGGGCATTTTTTTTTTAAAAAAGTATCTTTTGGCGTAAACTTTGCGAAAGTGTCGGTGTTGGTGGTGGGTTGTCTTGTTTGTTTTGTTAATGAAGTTCTCACTCGTCGCCACAACACCACACAAACATCGCAGACTATTATTACTACTACAACACATTGTTGACTGCCAGTCATCATACACTTAATACTCTCTCACTGTCTCTCCTTCGTATTATTTATAAGTTTATTAGCATTTTGTTTCTTATTATCGCCGTAACGCACAACGCATGGAGTGACTGAAGTAAGGAAGGAAGGCAACAAACAGTAAATACCGGCATAATAAAAACGTTTACTTTTTTGTAGGCCGCAGCATTGGGCGGATTTGTTTATTTACTATTTTATTACATACGTATACTTAACTTTTTGTTGTTGTTATTTCTATTCGTTTTATTTGTTAATACATCCATGTCATGTTGTCTCGCAAAGTGGAATATTATGGTTTGTTGTTGGAGGAAAAATACAGATAAAAAGAGTGACAACAACACATGGCATCGCACAGGGATGTACCGTAAGACTTATGATGGATTGCTGCAAGAGAGGAAACGGAAGTTGTGTTTGGGACAATTTGTCAGGGAGGCGAAACTGGTGCCAAAGACAAATCAATAAAATCAATATTGGCTTAAAGGATTTTAGAAGCTAAACAAATGCATCGATATGTGTTTGTAAGTAAGGGTGGGAAAACAGAAAATGGGGTATAAATAAAAGAAGATTGACCATGATTCAAGAAAATTGGATATTAAGAGATAACTAAAAACAAATATAACACTTTCCATCTTGTTCCATGAGGCGATAGTTTTTATTGATGGGGGACAGTAACAACAAATTGAATGGGGGTTTCAATGAGTTAGGGAAGTTTTCATCGACACATGGTACTTGGAGTTTTCATTAAGGGTTTGGAACTGTTAATTTTTCTCCCGTTTGTGAATGTTAGGGATCTTAGAACTAACATGTCTTCAATAAGTGTCTGTGACGAAAAGGAATATGACTACTAAGTTCACCAGGTCAATGTAAGTGCATCCGATTTTTGGAGACTACCTACATCTGTAATTTTAAAATACGTTCATGATAAGTTGTTTCTTTCTTGAGATCAGAGATACAATTCCGAGTACAAATCAGTCTTTTCTACATGCGTATAAATGGAGAAACGTATTTTTAAGCACGAATACAATACACCACGTTTTCCGTTCCATCGATGGGGGTCGCTTCGAAGTTGTCGTTTTCAAATTCTCTGTGACTATGTTTGAGCAATTACTCATTCAAAATAGGACAACTGGTATAAAGGATTGGAATAAAGGAATTTTCCATTTAGTCTAGTTGGACATTGGTAGTTTAGCTTGAAAGCTAGTACATTACAAACGATTTAAGTTGCAATTCACACTTTCAAAAGTATGTAACCATCTCTCTTTTTTTCAAAACTAATAATCTTGAACCAGAGTTCTATTAAAGACTAAATGATACTACATATGGAATTCAAGTCTAATCCAGAAGAATATTCCCGCTATTCTAAATCTTTAGTTTTCGAAGAATGTAAAGTGCAGGAATTCAAACAATTTCAACTGGCAATATAAAAATTTATCTTATATTTCCAAGTAAAACCAAGGGTAATGAGTAATCATTAATAATACGAATTCAATTTCTACTAAATTGTACATATCGAACAATTTCACGTTTGTGTAATTTTCTAATAAAATCAGTATTAAAAAAACCAAAACGCTGATCACTTTGGTAATTATTAAAAAATGAAACGTCATAAAAACGTGTCAATTTCAAGTGTTTCACTTTGAGTATATAGATCAAAATGTCATAATCAAATGTAATCAGACATATCAAAAGGAATTATTTGTATTTTGTAACAAATTACATTATTTGTATTAGATTACATTGAAATAATTAAATATAATAATATCAACACTTCTGCCAGTGTCTCCAGAACAATAAATATGTCAACAAAACAAATATTTTCTTTCTGACTCTGTCACAATTCATTTGCATAATAAATTATGTGTGTGTGTGTGTCTATTAATTGTGTCCCACCTTCCTTCGTTAAGCATTCAGTGTCTTGGCCATAATATATGTTTAGCCCACAATTTTAATCGGTCAAAGATAATGTAAATTCAATTCAATTCAACCTTCATCGACTTGGCCATTGAATATGCACACTTGCAAAGCGATTCAGTTCGATATGATACGATTCCGATATTCATTCACAACTGCTGTCGTCCATAATGCCATAATACTTAGTGTATGTCCGTCTGGTTGTCTGCTTGCATGTATGTATGTATGTATGTGATTCAATGTTAATTGTTTAATGTATATGTTAAATATATAATGTACATACATATGTATACATAATAGGTACCTAACTCGTCGCTTGCATATAAATAATTGCAAATTGGACGTACGACACGACGGGGTAGGCCGGCCAGTTCATATTGAAAATTATACAAATTGTTAATTTAATGTCGTATTAATTGCATTTGATGATTATTTAACAGCACCACAAATACACTAAATTACAAATGTTATATTCAATAACACACAACATGCACAAACAAGGTCAGCCGGCATTTAGCAAAAAAAGAATAAACAAATTATGAATAATTGAATATATGTATGGGTACATGTGTACTACAAAATGTGTACTGCAAAAGATTAGAAATTCCAATGCTTCAGAATCAGAAAGTATTTTTAGAGTTATAAATAACCATAGGTTTAAAATTGTCCACCGGGTTAGTAAATGTGCCATCTCCCTGTCAACTTTCGAAATGCAACAGAGCTACAGGTTACGTATTGTTGGGAAAAAACTTCAAGAAATTTTAAAATTAAATAACTAAAAAATATCAAGTTAAGTGATATATATTTGCTCTGTTACTCGACATTCCCGAATATTAGTTTTCTCACTACTGAGAAAACAAATTGAAAATAACGCCCTCTATAATAATAATTTAATTCAAAATCCATTGTATGGGGTTATCCATTTCGTGGTTTCAAAAGTATAGGGCTGGAATTCGACATCTGTCAAACTAAGTTGTTAAACCAATTTTATAGTTGGAAGTCTGACATTGACGAAAATGGATCGCTTAACTATCACACAACGCGTAAAAATTATTAAAACCTACTCCAAAAGTGGTGATTCTGGCACAACCACATATCGTGCTTTAAGCGGAGATTATGGTTTATGGTTATGAAGCACATTTCTCACTCGGTGGGTATGTTAATAAACAAAATTGTCGTATTTGGGGTTCTGAGAATTCTCAAGTAATTGAAGAGAGGCCACAAAAGTCACTGTTTGGTGCGTTTGGTAGTTGGGCCTCACTTCTTCGAAAACTACGAGGGAACGACTGTCACCGTCAATTCGGAACGTTGTGGTCGTATGATAACCTACTTTTTTTTGCCTGCTATTGAAGAATACGACTTGGAGAATATGTGGTTTCAACAAGATGGTGCCACACAACTCGAGCGAATATGGCTTTATTGCAAGAGACATTTCCTGGCCGCGTAATTTCTCGTCGTGGCGACATTAACTAGCCACCAAGATCATGCGATTTGACACCATTAGCCTTTTTTTGGTGGGGCCATGTTTATGCAGATTAACCTTTAACTATTGAGCATTTAAGAACCAAGATTCGTCAATTTATGGCTGAGATACCGCCGAATATGTGCCAAAAAGCAAAATGGATAACCCTTTATAATAATAAGACTAATGTTCTTATTAGAGGTTGGTTCATGCAACTAGTGCCGACGTTTTCTTTTGGGATTTAAAGTGAAAAAGTGTCTCTGATTAAATTTCGGTACTGATTTTCACTTGAAGTTTTCACCGTTTACCGTACTTTTAAAAGGACGGTGGCGCCAAGTGGTTTATAGCATTTCAGAGTTCCTAATTGTCAAAGGCAAACAAAAAATACCCACCATTGTTAATGGGCTGCGGCAAGGAAATGTAAAATTCTCAGTGAAAATATTCTTCTGCTATTCATGATACACCAAAAAAGGAAGCTCAATCGAAGTGAGCTTACTTGCTTAATGCTTATTTTTTTTTTTAGATATTTGTTAAGTCATTAGTTTCAATGAATATTTTCATTAATGTGGTGTAGATTTATAATAAGTTTAATGGATCATATGCAGAATTCATTCATTTGATGACAATTGACAATCACACAATAAATGAATGCTGAAATTGAAATCATATGGAAATACCTTCTGAAGGGACTCGGTAAATTAAGTTCGATGTAAAGTCTATCTGGTAGTCAGCTGTTATTAACGAGATCAAAAGTTTACACCTATGTTTACAACCGGAGTCGTGTTACTATTTATAGATATTACGTTTCACTTGTGTGAGCCCTAAATGTAGAATATCTGTAGTACTAGTTGGACAATTTTGTCCAAAACTTTTCTGTATCTAAATGGATGGATTATGTCAATCTTCGGCGTATAAAGTTGACACATGTGGCAACACCGAATGTATTCGCGTTGTGGTTTTCACTTTACTTTCACTTGTTAAGCAAATGTCGCTATTTTTATTTCAATAAACTACAAATGAATCAATTGAAATAATATTATGTATATACACACACACACAGGGGTTAGGATATGACAGTGGTGACAACAATCTGATTTTATTTCTGTATCAACAACAACAACAGCAACATAATTAATTACTCATTTGCTCGTGTTGGCACTATCTGTCTGTGTATGTCGTAAGCAATAGTATGCACTCTCGAATTGTGTCAGTCATATTGATTTAATGATAATTTTTTAAATGACTTAATACCAATTGTAAATCGTTCGTTGGCAATTTTATCAAATGCCATTTAATTTGATTTGTTATGTTCATGTGAACTTCACACACAATAACAACAAAACGAACGAGAACGACTAGACGAACGAACGAAAGCAATAAAACGACAATATAATGAAATGAAATTAAAACAAACAAAAATCTAAAATGAGGGTAATTTACAACACGAAACAAGCACGTTGCCGGAATGCCATGGGAAAGGAAACATAACAACATTATAACAAATTGAGAGAGGCACAGCAAGAGTGAGAGACAGAATGGTAGCCACAACAATTATGAGAGAATGAGAGAAGGACTTTGTGTTAAAAACAAGATAAAAGAGACAAGAGCGAACTGATGATGAGAGAGAGAGAGAGAGCATACAGCGGAAAATATTAAAACATAGCGAGTGAGATACATGGTCTCTGGTAGTTTTTTTTTTCTCCAAGTTTGTTTGAGAACAATTAAATGACACTATAACTTATAAAAAATACGAATCTATCATACCGGAAAACTATGCCAAGCCATAATCTATAACGGAAGTATTAAGATAGTGAATGAACTATTTAGTAAGAGAAGGGGGGTTTATAAACATGATGTCTTGGTGGTCAATCTAAAAATGAAGAAGAAGAAAAAATATTCATTAAAAGTGTCAAATTTTCTACTGCCACTTTCGGGGTAATTTTGACATATACACACAAACACGCGCTCTCTCAGTGTACTCACATACTATTACAACAACCGAAAAAAATTGTATCTATATCTTTATTTTTGAGTAATATCGGGTAATAGTAAAGTGTTTCTTCTGGTTGTTTTTGTTTCCCTCTACCACAAACTCATCAGCACACATATACACTCGCACACATGCACTAACTGACTGACTGTATCTTATGGATTCCCCCCCATCATTCTTACGTACAACATTTTGATTTGTAGTGTTTTGTTTGGTATACACATGAAATGAGAATGAATGGTAAGAAAAGTTTTTGGGGAAGTATACAATAAAATAGAAAAAGAAAAAAGTAAAATGTAATAGAATTCTAATTGTTTGGTACTCACTATATACTTGAGAGAAAATTTTGAGTTTGTTGGAGAAACACTTCGGTAGAGAAGATTACAAACAGTTACAACTGTTTTCCAGACTTTGGATTTTCGATGGTTAATTTTCCACACAGCCGCACAGACTCAGGGCAAAGTGTATAACTTTTTCAATAATTTCACAGTCCGCCAAACTTTTAGGGGAGGGCTTACACATTTATTTTATTTTACTAAAAACTGTTTTGTCTGATTTCAATAAAAATTCCAAATTTATTCTAGTGCTTAGGTTGGGCTGAGTTGATTTGCATTTCTTTAAAATTACTTTTTGGAAAAAACTTGTTTCGAAACTCAAGTTGAATATACTTTTAAATTCTAACTTATGAGACAATACTTTTTTTTTTTTGTAATTGTTATTATGTTTTATGGCATTTGTTTGCACTTTCTGCGGTCAATTTATTTTCATTTATTCGAAATAAATATCGTTTTATATTTGTTAAATATGGGAGGAAAAAACTGTTGATCTTGAGTAATCCAATTGGCGGAGAATTTTAACATTCACTGATGTCCACTTTAAATCTTTGTTTTTCCGTAGCTTTTGTTTAGTTATAATCCTATTATAGAATTATTTGTTGTGCAGCTTCGTAAATGTTCAATCTCGTTGATTATTAATCATAATTATATTTTTGTTTAAGCTCTGATTTTAAGTGTAACTTTTTCATAAAATATTCTTTACTTTTATTGGTTATTTGAATACTTTTTAAAATTCAGCTTTTCACTTTTATCTGGACATTCTTTAAAACTTTGGTTAGTTTTGTTTGTCAAATAATTGACAACACTTGTAGATGCGTTTAATACGATTTTCCACTGTTTCTCTGGTTTGTTTTCTTATGGAACTTAACTATTCATCATTTCTATTTGCTGATCTTTTCATTCAATACTTTCTTTTTCTTTAATACTATGATTAGATTTCATTTATAGAATATCTTTGCGATACTGAATTATTTGTCAATACTTGCGTTGGCATTTCGTATTATAAAATTTCTGACACAATTTTTGATTTCTTGTAAAATTGTTTATGAAATTTACAATGACAAAACTTTTATTTTGGTATTTTATTTAATACATTTCATAATTCTTTTGTAGGCAGGCATTCGTTATTTTTAATCTTTTTTAAAACAACCTTTTTTATAATCCGCTTAATATTATCGAAATTTTAAATTTTGTAGTTAACACAAATTTGCAAAAATATATTTTTGATTTTAAATATTTTTTTACTTTTTGCTCTCAATATGTATTTGTAATTTCAGTGTGTTTCATTTCCATTCCACTTTATGTGTGTGTGTGTGTGCGTAAAACTGAGAAAAAATTCCGCAATGTTACCGATAATTTGTCAAAGAATTTTGAGTTGTTCCCAAGACGATAATTATCTTCTCTTCGCTTTGTCATTCACCTTAATTTCACTTTAATGGATACTCAATATATTGCGTTTCCTCCTACTCCACACACAGTAGTTCCGTTTCCTCACACTCTGCTTTGATATGAATTTTCTTCATTAACTTCTTCTAGATAATTTTCTTTGATATACCCATGTAATCAATTATTTCGTTTTTTTTTCGTTCGCTTCGTCAGACGTTGGGCGGGCGGGTTGGTGGCGCTTATGTCGTCTACTTTTCACTTAAAATATGCGCGCGGCGTTTTATTGAAAAACGAATGAACGATAAAACACAATTTTTTTCGATGCCATAAGACAAAACAATTTAATAATTTTTCGTTTTGTTGTTGTTTTTATATTTGTATATAAATAAATATTTAAACTTTTTATTTTTGTTTGTCAAAGCAATACGCTTACACCACACAACAACGACGGATGAAAAAAGAAGCTGGCGATGATGATGATTTCGATTGTGAGAAGAAATGGAAAAAAAAATTATACACACACACACGGCAGAAAAAAGGTAAAGAATTTATTACACGCGAGACGACGACAAAACGAAAATTTTGCTGCCATTCATTGCACCCCGGCACGTAATACTGGTTTCACTTAACCGCACAAAGAATTTCATATCCCGTCATCGACATTTCTCGTACGTAAAACATACAAAAACGGTCGTCGCTCGCACACGTATGAAATGCAAACACTCACTCACTCATACACACACACATACGCCGTATACAGACACTAACACACCAATATATTGTGCTGCTGCTCTCTTCTCATCATCGTCAACTAAACATTCAGCACACGGTTGTTGTTATTCCATCACAACATAGAACAAGGCGAAGAAGAAGCAGCAAAAAAAAAATAGTAGTAGTAGTAGAAGAGAAAAAAAGTAGTAGAAACGCAAAAAAAAAAAGAACCGCCAACAAACCAGAGCCAGCAAAGTTCATAAAGAGGAAAGACGATACGATGGGAAAAAGAATCAAATCGTAACGAAAACAACATTAATAGAACACAAAACATACACGGGCCGCCGCCTCCGCCGCCACAGTCAGTCATTGAGATATGCGGCGTTTTTCTGCTCTTTCACTAAGGCCACTAACAACAACAGCAGCAATTCATAGGGAAAACGTCGACAACAGGGTTGCCAACTTATATTTTTGAGAGGTTAATATAAAATTTTTTTCAGGAAAAAATTATAAATCGCTGTGAGAGAGTAATGTGAGACAGTGCCGCAAGAATGCAGACAAATTAATTAAACCGTTTTTGTTTATCATTCGTTAGGGATTCGCTGTCGCTATCGCTCACTTCGTAAACTGTATTTGTTATTTTGGAGGTTGAACTGTTAACCTCTATGTTTTATATGTTTTCTGTTTCAATTGTGTTCGATTTCCCACAACACACAGAAAATTCCCATACTATCAAAAAAGAAATACTTTAATATTTGTAGGTAAAAGTAAAATGTTGGAGCTTCTTTAAAGCTCACTGGGCTGTTGTAATATTACAATTATATGTTAATAACTGTTTAGTGGCATGTTTGGATAATGAGATTTGACGCCTTATTTTAGTGTCGTGATCAGGGTTTTGGCTAGACTCCGACTCCAGCTTTTTTAAATAACTCGACTCTGACTCCGGAGTCGACACCAATCATATACTCAATCTCACACTGTGCGTTTGTATCCAAAAGATACATATTAACAGATTAAGTTAATTTTAATTTAGTTTATTTATATAAAACTTGGAGTCGGAGTCGAGCAAATTTTTCGAAACAGACTCGGACTCATATTTGTCAGATTTCGACTCCACAGACCTTGTCATGATACAGGGTCATATCAGTTAATTCCAGAACTGTCGAGTCTGAGTACTGCATTTTAGATTACAGGTTAATCTGATGGATCAAGAAAGGAACAAGTCGAGTCTGAGTACTGTAATCTAATGGATCAAGATTAATGGACATTAATGGATCAAGACTCTTGCAGACTGCATCAATTAATAACCGTGTTATGTACCGAGTCACCACTTGTATTTAAGAAGTTTGTGAAAAACAAAAACGTTGGTATTTGCTCGTCTGTTTCTACAAAATTAAAATAACATTTTTAAAGAGATGAGCAAGTTAAATTTTAAGTACAGTATGTAACGAAATATTTTGAATTGTATGCCAAATTAGTTCTATGAATTTACTCGTACTCGTAACATTACACAAATTCATACATATCGGTTCATTGATACAACTACACTTAGTCAAAATATGAGATAATGTGATTTGATGTTACTATTCAAATGGTATGTAAACATGTGCGACAAATGTAAGTTTCTACAAAATTATCCTATTGCCCTTCTACTGCTCAAAAGTCGTTCTATGGCAATATTCAGATTCGGAATAGAAATGAGACGATTTTCCAAAGAATTCTGGACTTTTAAATTCCTACATTTCTCTCTTTTTTAAGATTTTTTTTTGTAAGATAAAGACGAATCATGTGAAATTTTGTTTGTTAGTTTTGTAAAGTAAATTAAAATGCTCCGACATGGCAACCCTATACAGGGACACAACATCAGCAGCACTTAACTTTAGTGGAATCAGACGCTCGATTGTGTACAAACGCTATAAAAACACAAATGACAGCGATTTTGTTTTTGGTCTCTGTTCTATTCTCTTCTCTTTGCTTGCTTCCTTTTGGTTTTTGAGCTAATGTGGTGTTGAGTGGTGGAATTGAAACGAAAATGAACGGTGAAGAAGGTACATGCAAACACGCACTCACGCACGCATATGATATTCCAGAAAGCCGCGCGCCGCCACTGTATCTGTTTTCGTTTGGTTGAACGCTGTAAGTTTGTCCAGAAAGAATCCACGCAGAGGAGGACAAAAGGTAAAGTGCCCGACTTAGAAGAAGACATGAGAATTATTATGGAAGTGAAGAATCGTGTGTGGCAGGCAGCAACAACATCACTTTTAACAGCAATCATCAATAAAACAACAAACCACAAGGCGATTAGGATACCCTCCTGTCACTGGGGAGCAGACAAAGGGACTACACATCGCCACCACCAACAGCAACAATCAATAAATGGTTAACAGTCGCTGTTGTTGTTTAGCGTTAAATTCGATACCTATTTTACAAGGCGATAACTAAATAAATGGAGGTTTGTTCCGTCGTTCGCATGCTGGTGTGTGTGTGCTATTCATTCCTTTTATACTACAGCGTTAACTAACAACTACTCTCCCCCCATTCACTCACTCACTCCTAACTATAATCAGTCAATTGGGAGTTTTGAAATTGGAATAAGTGCGTTTCAGTGTTTGCGGTGAATAACTAAAAATAAAATTATTTATTTATGTTTAACCGACACAAAGGTGGGAAGAAACGTCGCGAGTGTGTTTTATGCTGAGTGGAGTGTTAAACAACGTTGCCAGATGGCCGGACACGAAATTAGAGCAGTGACCTTATTTCATTCTTGGTTGTGTTTTTGTGTTTTGAAATTACACCAGCAGGAGGAATGTAATAGACACATATTAACGAGCCGGAAGGAACTGTGATGGATTTCATTTTTGAGAACATTTGGTATTGTAAATATTTCCTAGATTTTGATGCAAAATATGTTCTAAAGCACGTATCATTCATATAGAAAATTATAATATTTATGGATCGTTTGCAATCTTATACATTGTGTGGTTGAATAAACGTTTTCTCAAGAAGCAATCGTATATAGACTGGAAATACTTAATGTACATATGTATGAATGAAAATAGTTCTCAATGTTTCATTAAGGTATCACCCGGATTTTCTAATCAGTGAGTTGTACACTATGAGGTTTTTTTTCCTTTTTATTTTTCTATATAATATTTATTTCTTTATTAATAAAATGTTGTCTCTTTTAGAGTAATCCCCATCAGATTAAATACACTTGTGCCAGATTTTCTAATCCTCGTCGCAATTCTGATTTAAGTTTTCTTTGGTATTATTTTCTAGTCTTACAATTTGGCCGGCCTTTGAGTCCTAATCGTGGAAACTATAGCTTTATCATAGGTATTTTCAGTATCGGCAACAGGCAATAGTAGCCATGGACCTAGATCTGTGAATACAGTGGTTGAGACATGATTATGGGTTGTTTTTGACTTGTAGTCCATAATTTGATTACACGATTTATAATTAGATTGAAATAGTATATGCGTATGGGACGTGAGAAGGATAGACTTCCAAGTTTTTCTCGAAAACTTTATCTAGTTGATATGGGATGGGTACCAGTAAATATTAGCACATTCAAACTTTCAAAGTAATTGGTTAAGTCTTTCGAAAACTCATGAATCGAATTTGGTTTAATGACACATAGCCTTTACTATAGGCTATGTGTTACACTTTTGGGTCTTATCAAATAATTAATACGCTCCTATCCGTAGGGTGAGGGTTTACAAAACAGACTTCACCCTGGGTCACATACAAGTCACCCACTGATCAAACAAAAAAAATATTTTCAAAGTTTTGTCAAACCTCTTCAAACATCAATCAAATAAATGTGTATTCTGTCTGTCGGTAGGTTTTCAGTTTTTTCCCGTTTGAAATCCAACTAGAGTTTATACTCGTCGCATGACGAAAAGGCAAGACAATTCTTTGGGAAAAAAATGGCCAATTAATCGTTCACAAAAAGGCCAGTACAGACAAAACTCAAACAGAAACACCATAGACACAAACACAAAAATGACTGAAGGCAAAGTAGAAAGAGAAAAAAAAAAGTACAAGAATTTTTATATCTCACAGCCATATCAGTCAACATTCAATAGTTTAAAACGTACGTATGTGTCATGTCAAATATAAACGATGCGAATAATTTTTCAGGATAACATCGCCCGAACACACACATTCAAACTTAGGCACCAACATACAGTCAATAATGTACTCGTATGTCACAGTCTGTCTGTCTATCGGTGTCTGCTGTTTTGTTCCCGGAGCATCGAAAACAGCAACAATAACAACGATAACGAATAGTAAGACATACATGCCATCATCTTCTTACATCCCATCCGTCCATCCATAGAATAGATTTGAATCAGAAATGCTCAAACCATACCCTAACGAATCGATCTACTGGCCAGCCCGTCCCGGCCGACCACTTAAAAAACAGCAGCTACAAAGAAAAAACAACAACAAAAAAATGACATGGCTAGAATGACAAAAAGGTTGGCTCCGACAATTATTCCCCGTGTGCTGCGGATGTGTGCGTGTCGCTTTGAGCATCTGTGTCCTTCCCATGTATACTGTTATTGTTGGTATCCATATCTCGTCGTATGGATGCCACAACAAACAGACAATCGAACACGAATGGCTAAACAAAACCAACATTTAGAGAAAACAGCGAAGACGCAAAAAAAAAAAAAAAAAATGTACCCACCAAAAATGTCAGCGCAGAGGTGGAAAAGAGAATGGCCAAAACAATGGACAGTATTGACAAACGTTTGCGAATTCCCACAGTCTTTCTGTTAAATTTGTCGAAGTTATTCGGTAAATATGTATTTCACTTTAATTTGCAGGGATCAAGAGAATTCAATTAATAGTATCTTTCAAACGGTGCGTCAATATTATTGTGAAGGTCACAAAGGCCCTCCTACCCGAGCATTCTTATTGGGTGCATTAGTGATCAATTCAGCTAATCAGAATGTTCTAATAGGACCTGACACGCCAACAAAAAATTAGGGTCCTCATAGAAAGGACATAACACAAAAATATTGACATTACATTTTGAAGGTAATTTTGATTCGATTCTATTGGTATCTCAGTAGCAAGCCCCGTGTTGTATTCAAGGTTCTGATTGTCACACTTGGCACTTTATACGCTTCTTTAATATCCAACACAGATGAATCCTGTGTTTTATTCGAATACTTCTCTGTAAACGACAATATATTTCTCTCAAATCAGTGAGCTGCGAACGAGCTAATTTATAAACTCACCGACCTATTAAAATAATATAAAGTAATAATTATTAAAGCGGTTTAAACATTTTCAATTTTACAAACAAATTTATTCAATTAATGAACATTTTCATTAAAGTAATGAACAAATTCATTGCCATGATACAGATTTAAAATGGAATGTTCTAATCCACAGTACAAATAATAAAACTATTGCAAATAATGAAAAACTTTCAATAAAATAATGAAACTACATCATTAATGAAATCAATTAAATAATATACCGAGACTCTTGCATTAAGAACCTTCTTCAGTAACATAAAGGAACAGCTTCATTAAAGTTACGAAAAACGTTCCGTAAAACAGAGTCAATAAAATAATTATTAAAATAGTGAACGGTTTCATTGATATTAAAAATTGCATTATATTTAAATATAAATCGTATTCGTTACAATAATGAAATATTTGCTGTAAAAAGGGTTTTATTGAAATAATGAAAAAAAGTTGTATAAAAATAAGAAAACCGAAGTTGCTTCATTAAAAAATGGAATGTAATTCATTCAAATATTTTCCTTTGGATTAAAATAATGAAGCTAAAGGGTTATCCATTTCGTGGTTTCAAAAGTAAAGGGCTGGAATTTGACATTGGTCAAACTAAGTTGTTAAACCAATTTTTTTTCTTTTCAGTTGGAAGTCTGACATTGACGAAAATGGATCGCTTAACTATCACACAACGCGTAAAAATTATTAAAACCTACTACAAAAATGGTGATTCTGGCACAGCCACATATCGCGCTTTAATAGGAGATTATGGTTTACATCGTCCAACTACGCAATCAGTTGGCAAAATTATGAATAAATTTGAGGAGACTGGAGCGGTTACAGATACATCCACAAAAAGTCACTGTTTGGTGCGCTCTTTGGTCTGAAGGTGTGATTGGGTCTTACTTCGTCGAAAACGACGGGGGAACGACTGTCACCGTCAATTTGGAGCATTATGGTCATATGATAACCGACTTTTTTTTTGCCTACTATTGAAGAATACGACTTGGAGAATATGTGGTTTCAACAAGACGGTGCCACATGCCACACAACTCCAGCGAATATGGCTTTATTGCAGAGACATTTCCTGGCCGCGTAATTTATCGTCGTGGCGACATCAACTGGCCACGAAGATCATGCGATTTGACCCCATTAGGCTTTTTTTGTGGGGCTACGCGAAAGACAATGTTTAAGAACCAACATTCGTCAAGTTATGGCTGAGACACCGCCCAAAATTACCTTGCAAACTTCGCGTGGTGGTCATTTAAATGATGTAGTGTTTCACACGTAATGTTAACGTTCAAACTTTATAATAAAAAAGAAATATCATGAAAAACAATATTTTATGTGTGTTTTATTTACGTTTAATTTTGAAAACGCAAAATGGATAACAAATCATATACATATCATATCGTGCACAGTGCACAAAAAATATACAAAATTTCATGAATACCGGTAACTTGTAAACAAATTTATTAAATGCCCATACCTATCCACATTCCTGTGAAACAATCCTTTTGAATAAGGACAATCTTTACCAAGGACTGACACTGGGAATTATGCAATGCTAACACTATTAGGGTATATTGATTTTTCCAGGAGTAAAATGCCGATTTTTGACGGGCGGGCGACAAATGTTGCAAAATAATCTTTACAATAAACAAAAAAGGATTCACCTTCAAAAAAAAAAAACACACTCTCCTATATTACAGAACCCAATGACCACAATACAAACCAAAAATAAAAAATTCTAATCGTTTACTAAAAGAAATTGCAAGGCACGCAGATATTTGTGTGGTTCTGGGCCTTTGTATTATTGGGAGGAGAAGTAGGGATGATTTACGTTTCCTCCCTCCATGCGTCCATAACAATGGCCACCGACCACCACCAGATACAACAAAAAATGTTTTCATTTTATACTTTCAATATTTAGAAATAGACACCTGGCCGTAGAATTTGGTCAATGCTGGTGTCAGCGTAATTGTCATTGCAGTTATTGTTGTTGTTTTCTTAGTCACGCTTGTGGGAAAACGAACACAACGATGACGATAACGAAATCGACAATATAAGCAATGCACGGCGCGCAACGACTGTAGTCTGTGTGTGCGTGAGGCTAAATTATCTCTCGAATCTTGTTAATTGCGCTTTGTTTTTTAGATAACAATCTGTATAAGTGTCGGTCGGTCTCTCACACTGTGTGTGAGTGTGTTTTAGTCCGAAGTTGCTTTTATTATTATTTACATTTAAATGACTTTTTGTTTTGTCGTAGTCAGTCGGCCGCCTCGTCTAATTGCCTTTTGGTCACAGAATAACAATTTCAATTCGGTTTCATCTCAATTTTAATTTGCACGAGTATCAACAAAATCCAACAACACACACTTTTCGAGTTCATTGATACGACAGCTATTGTGTTTTGGTTGTTGTTAACGCGGCATTTGGTATATTGGCCGGGCTATAATGGATGTAGGCAGAGAGGTGCATGCAGACACACACAGATACATTTCTGAATAAACATGTACTTATTAATCTTCTAGAACATGTCACAACCGTCATATCTATCTGTGTGTATATTTGTTGTTACGGTTGATTGAACCTGCTAATTTCGCACTTGTGTTGTATTTGCGACAATTTGCAATTGTTGGCAGTCGATCAAAATTGAAATTTATAATAAATATAATTGAAATTATTGATTGCGTGATGAGTGCAATGACAGATTGCTATCCGCGTGGGTGATAGTGACTGATAAGTTTCTTACAGCAAGGAATACACAATCACAACAGCAGCAATTAGGGGAGCAGGGTGGTAAAAATAGGTGTAATGCCTTCCAGTTATATTTCAATTTGTTGAAATAAAAGTTGAATGTTTATACACTAACCACTGACCCCTCAGGGTAATCACAAAACTGACAGCTGTCGGGCACTTGTCAGCATTGCAAAAATGCGCCGACATACATTTACATCCAACCAAATAGAATTTGTATTAAATACATAACTACTTTTCGGTTCTGCTATTTTAGGATCAGGTGGACTTAAAGAAAATATTTCCTTTCATAGAATTGATGACAATGAAGATTAATATTGGAATTTGAAAAAAAATGCATACGATTGGTAATGTGTACACTCTCCTTGCGGACATCTCCCTTAAGCGGATACCTCGCATAAAGGGACACTTTTTTCAGTAGCAATCCCCTTCAGTCCTCTTGTGTATTTATTTTAGTGGACAAAATTCTCAGTCCCTTAGATGACCGCTTATGAAAGAGTACACTGTTTTTGGTATTTACTAAAACAAAAGACCACACAGAATCTAGACCTCCAATAAATGCTCAACTTTTCTTTCGAGAATAATTCTGAAAAATATGATTTAAATCGAAAGGTGACAAGATTTCTTAATGATTGAAATTGGAGCTGGAAAAAATAATGACTTGTCGGGAGTCTAAAAGTATTCCATTCCATGAAGAAGCAGACGGAAAACTTCTCGCGAATCAGTGAGTCTACGATATTATTTGTATACTTACTGATCGGGAGTATTACATAGCGAAAAGTAATTTTCAAAATTTTTCTACGATCTACGATATAATTTGTATACTCACTGACCGGGAGTATTACATAGCGAAAAGTAATTTTCAAATTTTTTCTAAAATTAGGTATTTTTTTTGTTCGATGAAAAACATTACTTATTCTTCGTGTTTTTTTTGGTATGTTTATTAGGGTGGAGTGAAATTCAAAAAAAAAAAAGTTAACCTCGGAAAGAGATGTAGTCTGGGGTCCTAATGAGGGGAAAAATAAAGAAAAAAATTTTAAAAAAATTTTAGGGGTCGCGCCACTCCCTCGAAATTTGGAAATTATATCTATTTTAGCGTTAATTTTAGAAAAATCCTAAAAAGTTTTATGTCAATAAATGTTTGCAATAGCGTAAACAATGACATAAGGGCATGAACAAATTTAAAAAAAAATTTCTCATTGTTCAAAAATTGCAAAAAGTAAAATAAGTCAAATCGCCCCTTCTTCAGAAAATTGACTGAACAATGAAATCGCCACCAAAGCTACAAATATTAGTCGATTATCCTCATATTTGCCTCAAATACTTTTGTTTGGGCACTGAACAAGCTCAAACTTTTAAATTTCGACTAAGTTATGTCGTTAATTTTTAGGATTTTTCTAAAATCAACGCCAAAATAGCAATAATTTCCAAATTTCGAGGGAGTGGCGCGACCCCCAAAAATTTTTTAAAATTTTTTTCTTTATTTTTCCCCTCATTAGGGCCCCAGACTACATCTCTTTCCGAGGTTAACTTTTTCAAATTAAAAAAAAAGCATGTTTTCACTCCACCCTAATGTTTATGCCTCATAGGTTTAAGATATTATTTGTATTTCTTGTAAACAGAAAATAAATACTCTATGACGGACAGGAGTGTGATATCACTGTGACAATAAAGGCTAAAAACAAACATCAACACCACTTATCCAATAGATATTCTTCTCAATAATGTTGTTCTTTGTTAAATACCTGTAGTATTTACAATAAGATCTCCCCCGTAATGACTCTGTAATCCGTGATGTTTAATCATTCATTTGTCTTTTTTTCTGTGGACTCAAATCTCCTCTCCGTCGTTCCTATTGTCCCCATGTTGCCATCATGCTCGACAACAACAGAAGACACAGAGTTGTTATCGGCGATAACATTAAGATTTATTTTTCCTTTGTTTGTTGTGCTCAAATGTTGTGCGGTGTTGTATTTTTTTTTATTATTTGTTGGCATATCCTTCTTATTAAGGGTTTTTCTTTTGTTTTCTTTGACATGCATGACAATTCTCTCACTCTCACTCTCGGCCTTTATTTCTCACCGGCTTGTGCGCTTTTGCTCTTTTTAAACGCACACATACACATACACACAAGCACTAAAAACAAATGGGAGAACTCTTAGTTGTTCTAAGGATTTTTACTCTTCTCTCTCTCTCTGTGTTATTCAGTCTCTCCTCTCACTTTGAAAGGATAGTGAAATAGGTTGTTGTTGTTGCTGATTAATTTCATTTCGTTCCTTTTTTTTTCCAACGTTGTACGTTTGTCCGTGAGTGTGAGCTTGTGGAAAATAAGGGCAAAGTGGTTATTATGTCGTGCCTCTGTGCATGGGATTTTTCCCCCATGTACATTTTGTTGTATGTGGCTGGTTGATGTGTGTATATGTGTTGTTGTCATTTCTACTGCAATTATGGTTACCAGATGTAAATGATTCTTTGGCTCCCAGTGTGCACATGTATGTGTGTGTGTATGTGGGTAGACACTTTTCTTGTTGATATGCGGAAAGTGTTCTCGGCCTTCCAAAAATATCTGAACCTAACTGTATGTATGTATGTGAGCATGTCCGTTTGTATGTATCCCTAACATTTAACATTGTCGTCGCCGTATGTGCTTGGAATACTAAACTAAATTGGAAATTATGAAATTTCGTAGGACTGTCACATCCTATGGCTGTTGTTGTTGTTCTCTTTCTATGTTTAGTATCGACAATTGTCAGAAAAAGATTGTTGAAAGGAGGATGTCGGTACCAGATTGCTGTCAAAATTCTATTAAACATTCTAAAGACAACACGTGCTTAGGAAGGACAATAACCACGCCTCACGTTCTGTTCAGTTGGCATAATTTGATCACAAGTTCTATGTTGTGGAAATATCGAAAAAAAAAAAAAAATCCTTTTACCAAAAATAAGTCGCATGACATCACTTACACTTGCATATGGATTGGCTTATGATTAGGTATAATTTTAGGGGCACAAACCCCAACCACCCTGCGATGGGACATAAGTGATACATTTTATTTTACTGTCACACACACACTTACACACGTCCGAAATGCGTTTGTTATATATTTAGTGTCACAAATCACAGATAATCCTTGGCACATATGTATGTACATTTCAGAGTAATAAAAATCCCTTTTTAGGGTCAAATAGAAACATTCATTGACGGTTTATTCTAAATTCTAAAAAAGCTTTTCTGTCTGCAATTAATTATATAAATATGTACGGTGATTAGTTGTCAATTCATATTAAATATCTTAGGTCGGTCTTGATCATCATTGATAGGAACGTGATAAATAAATTGATTGTACACCCGATTGTATGCAAACAAATGAAACATTTTCCGGGGTACTCGAATGAAATAAAATGTCCTTAAATAAAAATATTTCCATTGTAAACATAGACCCATTTATATACAAACAAATACAAATAACTGTCCGTGCTTGTCCAAATACAGGACTCATGGTTCGGTTTAATGTGATTGTGAACTTATATTTTGTTTATTTTTTTGGGCTCGAGATCTTGTTGTTTTTTATTCAAATCGGAGGAGAAATATATTTTTTGATCTCACACACTCTATTTTATTCAGCTGGATTGCTTAAAAAGGGCTTATTTTTCCATTTATTGTAAACAAATGTGGAAGTACTCATCTCGTATATGATGGCAGTGTAATTTGAAGTTCGAAGATTATTCCTTTTGCCTTATAGGAAACATTTCTTGGCAATGAAATATTTTGCTGGGTTGTATAGTAGCAAGCTGCACTTTTTCCCAAAAATACTTGAATGCAACAATGGCGGGAAATTTAAATCTTAAGTATTTTGTATATTTCCTACATTCCAAGTAGTTGGTAGTATGCTCGCTATCTGCATGTGGTCTATTTCTAGCAAAACCCTTGTACTGTCACTGCGAAAACGAAACTAAGAAGTTGTCGTCCAGCCGTAAACTTAAAATATTCTTTGTAGTTTAATTGGACACAGAGAACAGAACAACTCTTTAAGGTCATCTTGTTATTAATTTTCAATTGTACAGTCGATCATTTTGTTAGTAGGTTAAGATCAAAAACGTTTACTTACACTTAAAAAGATCGGATATTATTGCACTTGACATTGTCGCAAAATATGGGAATTAAAAAATACATTTTCCGTAAATAATGTTTACCTGAAACGAGAAAAAGAAACATTACTTAGTAATCAGAAATCAAACATTGTTAAAAATAGGTTTTTCATATCATGCAGGGAAATAAAAACGACATGAAGTTTTGCCGCAACACACAGTGGGGAATTCATTTCTAACTTATGAAAGTAGAAATGACTGGTTTATTTTGAAAATAGATATGTCCATGGAGTTTTGAATTCTAGCAGTTAGACGGCTGGATCATTTTAGAAAAATACATTATCGAGTACCAAACGGATGGATCATTTCAGAAAAATACATTATCGAGTACCAAACAGAATGATCAAATTCTGTTTAAAATAATATCTGATAATATCCTGGACGGGCGTGGTGTGCTAGGTAGTGTGTTCGACTACACGTTAATTTTTTGGCGGCACTTATCCACCTCGTAAATGCTGGCGACTTTACGAGTAAGAGAGTAACCTCAAAGTCATGTAAAACTTCTCTAGATAAGCATTAGCCGTTCGGAGCCGGCTTTAAGCAGTAGATTTTACAAATTATATCGTACACGGCTCACTGATTCGAGAAAAGTTCCTCGTCTACTCCTTCACCGAATGTTATGGGAAATAAGTAAGTAAAATCCTATTAAACTATTAAAACCGATCGACTTAGAATCAGTTTCTGGGTTGGTCAGCGAAGTCTGTTATTCAGTATGTAGAGTATCGTCAAAAATTAATATAATCTTGTAATCAAACAATAGGTCAAATATGACCCAGTATCAATGAAACTTTGCAGCTTGTCGTATATTTGTCTGAGGACGAAGACTGTGGGTGAACATCGATCCATGCTTTGATATTATCTTTGACAGTAGAAGCCATATGAGATGTCCGGTCTTCAATACATTCAGCTAATGTGCTAAGATGGATCAACGATAGCAATGCCGGACCATGTAGTTCTATATTTTTACAAATCCCTCATACAAATGTCCGTTCCGATTTGAGGAACTGCTGTCGGTCTTGACCGAGTTCTGACTTACCTTACTTGTGCCAGCACACAGTTAAGGCAATAGAAGCCCCCGTTCAAAAACAAAGGACGACCTTGCGGCAAGTTGCCCGTACACAACAAACCAACACACACTAAGACAATCTACAGGTCATTGGAGGAGATGTAAACAACATTTGCCAAAGGTTTTTGGTGGTCTTATCAGGATACGAACCTGGGTTTTCTGTGTGATAGATGCACACATTGCCTATCACACCCCTTCTAAGACATAGGCCATTTTAGATTACCTAACCTCACATTCCCCACCAAATCTCATAAAAACCGATGTGACGCCATTTATTCAGCAGAGTCTGTAAATGGCTTGGGTTGCACAATCTCGGACGAGGTAGTATTTTTTTTTTGATTCTCGATCATTTCAATGAATTTGAATTTGATTAATTTTATATTTTCTTGTTAATTTTCATTAATATCGTTTTTTTTTTTGCAACCCAAAAAAAGTTTGTGGGCAGTTGTCAATCACATAATTACACGAATTGTTCACAAAGCATTAGCATTCCGAGTGTATGGACCACTTTACACACTGAATGCCTCAATGCATGTACCCTCCTCATTTAACCATGGGAGGGGAATAACAAATTTGTCCATTCGAAGAAAAAGTACATTTTAGATGAATTTAAAGGTTAACATTTAGATTGTAAAGAGCAGATGAGCATCAATGCTTTGTTTTACATGCATGCACCACTCAGCGAACAGAACTGTGTATCAAATGAATGAATAAATACTAAAAAAAAAAATACATTTACGACAAAGAGGTGATGGAGGAGCTGATGAATGAAATCGGCGGGGGAAGGGAAGGAGAAAAAGACGAAAGAAAACTGTTTTTAATTACACAAGACAGGATGTGTGGCTCAGTGAGGAATTGGTGCATCTGCTTTTGTTCGACAAAAGAGAAAGACAGACACAGAAAGACTCAAAACTAAACCAAACTATGAAGAACAGTTGCTGCTAAAAATAAAACCCACAACACAGACAGACTGAATGAATAAATGAAATATTTATTTTTCAAAACCGAGATGAGATTGAGTTTACGCAAAATAAGAACAAATCACGAGTAAATATTTCGGACCAAATTACACTTAATTGCAGCTTTAAAGAGCGGGGGAGCGCATCGCCACCATCTCACCGCAATCACAATCCGTAGAATGGGTAGAAAAGAAGAAAGTAGCTACATCCAAAGACGTAGAGTAGAAAACATTTAATATGAAGGAAAAACCATGTACACGCAGCTCAGGCTGAGCAAGTTCATATCTTTATGCCACAAGATGTCAGCATTAGTCTGCATATGAATAGAGAATGAAGTGCAGCCCAAAACCGGAAGTTATTATTTTCTACAGTTGTTATGTCGCCCCACATTCCCCCAACATTTAAGATTTGCCGTTGCAATGCCTTCTTAAATAATTGATGGCCCAATGAAAGCGAGATGTCATATTCACACAAGTGAGCGACGAATGAATGAATTGATGGATGCAGTCTTGAAATTTTATTAATGATCTGCAGAGGTCTTGGAGAATTTCGTATGGGGGGACGAGAGAAGTTAAAGAGGAAATTGTTTGCATTTTCAAAGTTTTTCTCTTACACTTCTGTTGCTGTCAGCCAAACAGTTTGTCGTTATTTCCTATTTCAGATAACAAAGGTCATCTGGAAACAAATTAATAAAAAATAAAATACATTCGAATTCGGATAAGTGATCGCATTTTAATTAAAAATAAATATTGGTAACGATTGTTCTGGATGATTTTCCTTGCAATGAAACATTTTTTATGAAATACATTTTTAATGCACAGACCAAAACTTTAATGATACGACCACCGCTTAAGAGAAATAAAAGTCTAATTTCAATACTACTTCATGAAAAGCTCTTACACATTCTTCCAACAATGTACATGCTGACAGGACGAACATAATTACGGAATTAAATTGTAAAAATGTCAATAGAAAAGGTACATTTTATATCAATTCATTGAAATATTTTATAATTTTTATTCCAGAGATTGGAAAACCAAAATACCTGTCCTCTTACCATTCTGAACAAAATTGGCAAAAACTGAAATCTGGCATTCCCAGAATTTAAATTTGCAATTAATTCAGTTTTAGACCATTGAAATTCATCCGAAGGATTGCAATTCGAAGCATGCTCTATGGACATGCGTCTCTTCCCACTCTATGGAAGAGCTCGAGTCCCATTTAACACCTCTGCTTATCTTTGATGCACATCATCTGGTTGAGTAAATTTGCTCCTACCTACTCATGGAGTCTGTGATAAGCTCCGAGTTTCCGTTCAAAAACGCATGACAAATCGCCTGAAATTGAGGCAACGGTCGTGTGTTAGCCTATATGCCGGTTCAGGGTTCTGAACTTATGTGTTAAGGACTTCCAAATTGGACTTTGAACAGGGAGCAGCTCGAGTAAAGTCGGATAATGTTAACCTCTGTCAGTTCAAAGAACGTCCAGCAGTCATCATTCTAAAAAAAAACCACGCTAAAATAACAGACCAACAAATTCGGAGAGGATATCAATCATGCCCTCTCTTATTAAGTCCAGGACGATCTTCCAGCAACACTACGTACCGGCTGGCCCATGCAGTAACTTATATTAAATCATATGTTATTTGGATCGCTTCACAGTTTGGACCTTAGAACCGATCGAAAGTTACACCGATTTTGCCAAAAAAAAAATCATATTTTCTGACGAAGCACATTTTTAGCTCGTCGGCCATTTTCAAGAGCAAAACTCAAGTATCTGAGTGTTGAATAATTCGCTCGTGATCATCGAGAAGACAATGAACAATCAAAGAGTTTATAACAGATTTTGGAGTCAGCAGTATGGCACGTCGCGGACTCTCGGAGATGACTTTACAATTTTGTCTGGGGTACCGTCAAGAACCCATGTTATGCGAACAATACAGTACTGCTTCTGGCGAATATCGAGCTGGACATTCGTGAGATATGCCCAGAAATCGGTACCAAGGTCTTGGAAATTTGAGTTGACAGGATGCGCTACTGCAAATAAACCCGTAATAGATAATGCCGAAAAATTGCTTTTCTTTTGTTTTTGAATTTTTGGTTGGCATTAAAAAAAGTTGTGGAACACTCCTTTAAGATGTAAAGAGAATAATACGTTTTCTTAGAATCTGAAAAAATAGACTTAGGCTGTTATGACTTCTGACTGCTGATATAAAACTTCCAAGACGGCGATTTCTTTAAAATTTCAAGAAATTAAAATTATACAGCAACTTTCAATCACTAACCTGCTAAAATCATCGATGAAAGTTCTATGGGATACACTCTCTTAAACCATTCATGACCAAGACATTTTTTATAAAAAAAGTTTCATATTTTATAAAAAGGAGTCCTGAGTTCGAATCCATTGATATTTATAACATAACGAAATCCTTTTATCTGTGTCATATGGTATCGCTGGCTATGAATGGGTTAATAAATGTGAGAGCCAGGAACCGCAACCAAGACAAATGTGTTGAAAAGAGGTGCTACTGCGATGCCAGCCGTGACAGGCATGTGAATCGAATTGTGTTCCATAATTAATGGGAATGTTGGATATTTCAAATAAACCATAATAATATGACGAAAATCGTTTTTTTAAACCATTTTTTACCCTTTAAAAACTTGAGAAAAGTTTTCTCAAAATTGGTTCATCAAACATACGAAACAGACACAAATTTTAAACAAATTAAAAAAGGAAGTTCAAAATTTATCCGCACTGCTAAAAAAAAGAGTATAACATCTGTATATAGACATTAATTCCCTATAGTTACAGGGTTGAAAAATGGAAATGCATATGAATCTTTCAAAGGAGAATCAATTCAATTCGAAAACAATGCTAAACATGCATACATTACATGAACGGCGGTGAGGATGCTTACATATATCTGAAGTGCAAAGGACATTTCAAGTTGATAAAAGGACGATTGCATGTGGATTAACAGGCCACAACAACAGCGAGAACAGCCGCCGCCACCAACAATTGTTGTGTGTGTGTGTTTTTTTTTCATCATTTGTGAATGGCAACAAACAGCAGCTGTTGTAATGTTCGATTGTTCGTTTTATTTTATAAAATAAAAACTAATCTCGAGCTGTGGCAACACGTTTCATACTTATGACGTACTATGGAGAACAACATTCAACATTGACAAGTCATACCCAGGCCAAACCCTGTACTTCCATGCGAACGAATAACAATCAATACGTGTTGTAAGCGCAAAAAAAAAGCGAAATTGCACATGGAGAGTAACTAAACGTTGTAAGACCTCGGGCCAAACAATTATTATTAAATTGCAAATAGAAAAAAAAAGAATAACACGGAAAAAATATATATTCCGTTTTATATAAAATATGTGAAAAAAGGTGGGTGGTGTGGAAAGTCAGGTACGGCCTGTGTGTGTGTGTGAAGAAACCGAAATTGGAAATTTAAAAATTATTCGAAAAGACAGGCGAATATTTATTTTGCCGATGGAGCCGAATTGTAATTGATGAAAATGTTCATACAATCAATTCAAATATATTTTGAGATTGAATTCGATGTAGCGTGTTTTCATGGCCGAAATCTGAAAGATTTAATAAGGCTCCCAGTTCTCCACTTTGATCTCTTAAACTCAGTTTCGATCTGCGATATTTCATTAAAACTGGACCACCCAATTGTAACTACAACATATATTTCCAAAAAAAAAAACACCATTCCGACGCATGGCCGAGACACTTCAGCGCTGTGAAGTTTAACAAAAACTGAATTAGCCATGATTTATGCCCAAAAACATAAGACGACATTCATTACGATGAGCGGAATCCTTAACGTACATTTCTCTTACATTGAGTCAACATCAATGTGCTCCAAAAGAGATATTTTCATGTGTGCAATGAAGTGAATTCGCCTTCCCACACTTATCATACTACTCAAGCTAATGGAAATTGTAGTTTTTTTCAATTGGTAATTTATACATACGATGGATATGCGGTTTTCAAATGTACTATAGTTTGTACGATTGTTGTTGTCGTTGTTGTAACAAAAACATGATGCTGTTTCTTTTGCGTTTTTTGCGTATTCATTTGTTGAGGTATGTATTTATACGGAAAAAAACAGCAACTCAAAAAAAACTTAGTACACCACATAAGCCTCAGTAATTATGATTTAATGTTCGTTTTATTTTCTTCCTGAATGTATCATACATTTGACTTTTGAGAGCAAATATAAAGCAGGAATTTCCCCCCCTAATAAATGTCCACCGCCACCTTTTTGTGTAATAATTCTTAATCCCTTGAGAAACGAATGACACACACGAATTAGTTTACACAAATTGAATCATATTCAAAATGAGCATATAATGTCTTTGACTTAATGTGTTATTCTAATAATTTGCGATATCAACAAAAGGAGTTATTTTGTTATTCAAAGAAAAATTAAATTTTTTTGAGATAAATGTTCGGATGTTTATCTTAATATATATTTACCCTCGACACTGATTCACTGACTCTGTCACGCAGTACGTAGGAATTTAAATAGGCATTCTATAATTTTCTATAAATAATAATAATAAAAAAAATAATATTTTTTTTTTGTACAGAAATTGTGTTTTCCCCAAATTTTTTTTTTACCAAAATTTAGTTTTCAACATAAATTTTTTTTATCAACAAAAATTTTTTTTTTTTCAACAAATTTTTTTTCCATAAAATTTTTTTATTCCGCAAAATTTTTTTTTTTTAAGCAAAATTTTTTTTTCAACGAAATTTTTTTTTTAACAAAAATTTTTTTTTTTCAAGAAAAAAATTTTTTTTCCACAAAATTTTTTTTTCCAGGAATTTAATTAGGCATTCTATAATTTTCTATAAATAATTATAATAAAAAAAATAATATTTTTTTTTGTACAGAAATTGTGTTTTCCCCAAATTTTTTTTTTACCAAAATTTTGTTTTCAACATAAATTTTTTTTATCAACAAAAAATTTTTTTTTTCAACAAATTTTTTTTTTCACAAAATTTTTTTTTCAACACAATTTTTTTTTTCTACAAAATTTTTTTTTTTAAGCAAAATTTTTTTTTTCAACAAAAATTTTTTTTTCAACAAAAATTTTTTTTTTCAAGAAAACATTTTTTTTCCACAAAATTTTTTTTCCACGAAATTTTTTTTTTTTCAACAAAATATTTTTTCCATATTTCAACGGGCGCCATAGGCGCATTATAACTTACTAGTTTCATAATAAAGAGCAAGGTATGCCATTAATAATGAAACACAACATTAGCCAAATGGCCACCACGATCACGCTTACAGGACAATATCCTTTTCATGATATTTTCCCTAACCAAATCCCAAAGTGGCTGCCATATGTCCTCGATAGCCTCACGACTTCTATTTTTGAGATGTTGAATCGATGCTGGGCTGTTGGCGTAGACCTTATATTTCACGTGGCCCCAAAGGAAGAAGTCGCAAGGTGTTAAATCACAAGATCTCGGTGGCCAATTGTGATCTCCTCTTCGAGAGATAACACGGTCGGGAAACTTTTCCCGTAAAAGAGCAATGGTTTCGTTGCTTGCGAGGCACGTAGCGCAGTCTTGTTGAAAGTAAACGTTGTCCAGATCTCTCGATAGAGCAATCCATTCACCGTAACCGTTGATCCAAAATCATTTTCGACCACGCCGGACCATAAACCCCACCAAACAGTCACAAGTTGAGGGTGGAGAGGCTTCTCAACAATAACTCTTGGATTTTCCGAGACCCAGATGCTACAATTTTGCTTGTTGACGTAGCCAACGAGGTGGAAATGGGTCTGCCTAAAAATTCTAACTGTTTCCTACGCCTTCGTAAATTCGGATCATATAATGAAATAGGCGAAATAGAACCTTGTCATGCTCATCAAATCGGTTAGGAGGGCTAATCAAAAATGTCACCTCATCTGACTCTGATGATGATGGCCTCTTGATAAACATGGAAGGGTTAATACTAAAATAAATACAAATTTGTCCACTTTTCATTCTCAAATGACACGTTGAAAAACTGACTTTAATCAAAATGATCCTCTTATAAAAACCAAGCAATGATAACAAAACATGAATGATTGTTTTGTATTCGTTTTTCATTATGATGCATTGGTGAGTTTTTCTGAAATTTGTTTTGTCATACTCGAGGTTGTGTCGCAGCATATTTATTGTTGATGTCAGCAAAAATAACACTGAAAAACTATGCAAAAAAAAAAAGAAAAGAATTATTTAAATATGAACAATTTTGCGGTTGTTTTGGTTGATGGGCGCCATGACATTAACCCATCATCATGATTGCGATGAGCATCATTATCATCATGACCAGTTTGTGCAGCACAATGACAAAAAGGAGAAGCCGATTAAAAACATGGCAAAATTACTTTCGAGCTTCATGTCGGTTTTTAGAGCTTTTTTTTTGCAAAATTATTGCATTTTAATTGTTGGCTGTTGTGTGTTCTTTCTGTTTTGTTTGTTTGCGCATATATTTTTATTTCTATTATTTTTTATTGTTGTTGCTGTGTACGATGTTTACTGAATCCTTTTGTTTTTGTTGGTTTTATCGGAATATACTTGTTGTTGTTGTTGTTGTTATCATTTAGTATTGTTAACACATTCTGTGCACTTTTACAAACTAATTAGCAACATTTTCATTTACGCATATCTGAGTATTTTGCACATTTGCATAAAGTGCAAAATAGTCGAAAGCATATGAATAATAATAAAATGCGGATATATGTATATACTGGATGCAAGGAGTCGATTGGGAGGGACTCTGACATTGAATGGAAAGCTAAATTCTTAAACAGAGATTAAGTTCAACTAAATGGCGCTTTGTCCAGATCGTGTGGTATCACACACCCCAACCTGGAAAATAATTTCTCCCTTTGTGAACAAATGGCATAACAAATATTTTAGAGATTCTTTCTCTTCGTCGCCATTGCATTGACTACTGGAGAGCCATCCGGTAATATAACCAAACGATTTTCCATTTTTTTTATATCGTACAGTGCCCTGTGATGACTCTTGATGACAAAAACTGTATGAAATTTATTCAAATCCGACAAGAAATTCCAAATGGCAAAATTTGTTTCCGAAAAAAGATCGAATTCCCCCAATGTGCGTCGATCAGGGTTACCTTGAGGCAATTCATAAGGCTTTAAGTGCCTTTGGGGGTTTATGTTCCGCTCAAATGCCTGTTCGACTGTCAGGTTGATTGCAATTATCTCTGAGCACGGAGAGCAACTTTCGCTGCACAACTCTTGAGATGGTCATCAATAGGCGATGACCAGGACTCCTGTAATTCCCACTCAGGCTATACATAGCACAATTGTTATATTAGAAAGATCTGATTTGGTATTCATTATGGGTCGGTATTCCGTTTCCAAGAACGTTTAGAGTCCCTTTTGATACCCACAGAGGTGCGACACTTAGTCTTGGGTGTGAGGGTCGCTATCTTATTCTTGTACATGAAATGGATAACGGATGAAAATGGATTTTTAGTAGGGATGGCCCCTAGACCATTGGCCCACTGTGATAAGGATTTTATCGAGTGTCTTTCGATCAGATTTTGGTAATTTGTTAATACCACTTTGCTTATGACCTAATACATCTATGAGTAAACTTTCACCTGACTAACATCGCCAACAAATTTTGGTAATGATACATGATATTTCCTAGTAATGATAAGATATCAGCACCGGTTACAATTGCTTATCTTCAAACTGTTTTTCGTTATACATGCCGCACAGTGGTTAAGAATGGATTTCCATTGGCAAACATTTAATAACTTTTGATCTATTAAGTTAAGTTCTGTAAAATACCGATTGAAGACAATGACGTAAGGACTTAATTATGACACCCTAGCCAAAATACATTTTGCTTCTCATGGACTTTAATTGATTATGAAACTTAAAGTGTATACAGGTTCATAAAAATTCGACAATCAACATGATGGGTTCAAAGGAAAATGTATTTAAATTTACCAATTCCCTTTTTTCTTTTCAAACAAAAAACGCAACAGTCATTTTGAAAGATTTATTGTCATTTAAAAAATGGCTGTACTGTTACCAAACCGCAAAATACACCTGTTTAGTTTCCACTATTGTTGACAATAATTAAAAATCCATAAACTGCGCCATCAAGATACACACACACGCACACACACACACACATTGCAATGACCCAAACCAGCCAGAGAGTCACAAACACGCGCCATAACAATCAACAGAACGCTCATTAATCCGGAGGGAGTCTCAAACTAATTATTTCCGAATTGTCCCAACAACGCATTCAGTGGCAACAAAACATGGTCAAACCAAACAAAAAAAAAAACACACACACACTCACAATGTTTAATAAAAATATTCAATGAATTTGCATAAATCCGAATGGTGGCGGTGGTGAGAGATTTTGTTCGATAAAACCAAAGGACATGTATTGTAATGTTTGTACGGCACAGACAGACATGGGACAAATAAACGAACAAAAAATAAGCCTACAAAATATATGAAATCAATAATTGTGAAATTGACAGAGTCACTGCTGGTCGGAATGACTGGTCAGACGTCTAACCCCCCGATGGTCGTATTCTCATAACTCCTACCCCTTACAACTATTTCATACCTCTACTATCTCTGCAAACCGTCCGTCTAGCACTTAGTGTGGTCATCAACTGCGGTGCTGGTGTTCGTCGGTATTGTGACTTTTGTTCCACAGTGTGTGTGTAATGTCTGGTCAACGTTCAACTAGGGCAAATAATAGGTATGGGGGACGGACAGCTGTGACTAAATGACCGTCGTTGACTTTTTCGGTTGTCGATGTCGAAAGTCATTGCACTGACCGGCCTCTCTTTGGCATTATGTCGAGCTAGCTACGTTGTTAAATTGTACCCACAAAAATTGTGGAAACATTTTGTGTGCTGTTGGTTGAAAAGTTTATGGCCCAGGGGAAAAATCAATACAGGAATTGAACAATTTTCGATATCTATGCATATGGACGGAATATGTATATGCATACTGTACATTTACATATATGTATCAAACACGCTTACGCACACATCCCCCCGTATGTGGTTGGTTGACAATTCTGTTTGCCGTTGTCATTTAGTGTTAATGCCTGTCCCACTGGTGGCACGAGAGAATAGGTTTTCATGGTCAACTCACTTTAACTATTTAGGCAAATCGGTCTGATGTTAACAATTTCTACACAAAATTAGGTCGAATTTCAATTAAAAATTTTACAAAATCAAATAAAAAATTGTATAATTTCGTGTCTCAAATGTATCCAACGAAGAAAAATAGAAGAAAACCTGTTAGTTCTTAAATATCATTTTTATAAACAACCAGGATTAGTTGAAAATTTATTTTTATTTTAAATAATTGTTTTTTTTTGTAGATTGAATGTTATTTGTAATGGAATAATTTGGTAATAATCTCAAGCTATAATGAGAAAAAAAACAATTTAGTTTTTTTTTATTTTCGAGGTCTGGAATTTTTAATAAAAAATTATTTTAATAGTTTTTATCTTCGACCTTTAGGTAAAGTTTGTTCAAGTGTTAATAAAAATCGAGCTCGAGGTCTGATGTTATATTTTTATTTCTCGATATTTGGCAATTCTTTGAATTGCATCTTCAGGGAATTAATCTACAAGAGAACATTGTTATTTAACTTTAACAGTTTACTTTAATTCGACAAAGATTAACAAAAGCTTACATATAAATTGAGTACAAAAACATCCTAATACTAGGGTAGTGTGACTACCATTTACCAAAAAAATATTTTTTTTTTATTTAATTTATTTTTCCAATATTCGTTCTTCTCTGAGGAACATCATCAGGGAGTACAACAACAATATGAAATAAATAAAACACACGCAATAGAACGTAGGTGTTTCTTCTTCATCAAAATGTTGGTGAAGAAGAAGCACTAAATTCAGTATTATTGAAAAAGGTCGAAACAAAATATTGAAACTTAAATATAAAAAAAAAAAAAAATAAATAATTGATTCCACCTGATTTGAAATTTAAAAATCAACTTTTATTACAAAATATTTATGGATTCCTAAGTTCAAATAGTATTTATATTATTACGATTCAACTTAAAATACATACGCCCGCTTAATAAACTACACGCTTAATTGCCTCAATATCTGAAACCCTCTTATCATCTATTTCCTTTAGTTAACAAATGAATTTTTTCCCTAGTTTTTACCAGAAATATCCGGTGACTAGAAATCTGCAAAAAAAAAGATCCAAAACTGTCAACTGTCAGAATTTTTACTAAAAAAATTGCGTATGAGTTTAAAAAAATCACATTAAATTATTTTGGTGTAATGGCTCAAAAACAAAACAAAATATGTTAACAATTTGTTCTTCTTTTTTTTATAATTTATTTTTGAACGTGTTTCTTTTAAACCGAATGCGAGTTATTATCCAAATGAGGTAGTTTAGCCGGTTAAGCCTGAGTAATTACCCAAAAAAGCTTGAGATTTTCAACGAGACAATTAAGCGGGGTTTGTTGCATATCTATTAAGAAACCACACTAGTCTGAATTCACCCATTCTCCCATTCAGACAGACAGACTATATTATGCTAAGGTGTTGCAAAACAAACGACGAAATCCTGTTCTGACTCCCTTCTGCGATGGAGGATATAACATTTTTAATTTTCTGATCACTTGTAATGGCAATTGAGGCGCAACTCATATTTTGTCGCTGTTCGTCCTGCCCGTGAGACGGCGGAAGGCAAACTCTGTAACAAACAATGGGCAAACATTGGCGACGCCGACAATGTTTGGATTCCAGGCACATGTGTGGTTTGTCTCACCACAAAACAGAAATGCAGACAGACGGACGGACGGACAAAAAAACATAAAGTACATAATAACATTTGTTACAGCAACAAAATTGTTATAAATGTTTGGTGATTATGACCCCTTTTATTTGCAGCCACTCGACGCGCTATGATGACCGACGACGGCAATGTTGTCAACAATGACGATGGCGGCAGTGATGATGATGCAGATGCTGCTCATGGCGATGACGATGACGATGACTATAACGACGATGATGAGTCTAATATTTGCTAAGAATCCGTCCATTCATTCTTGCTACCTGCCCTTACTTCCTTCCTTCCTATAAACAGCGAAAATGTATTGTCATCATATTTGAAGCGTAAAGTTCAACCGAATTATACACTAACCAAACGTTAACATATACTTTGTTGTTCATATAACTCCAAATAACTCACTCCCTTCTTCTTCTTATTATTACGCCCCGTTTATTTTTCGTGGTGAACAGGGTTGAATGTTTCTTGTGCCCGTTCGTCCCCTTTTTGGTTTGTTGTATAACATGAATTTTGTGAAATGCTTCAATACTTTCCAAATGTAATGGCTACAGTTGCGATTTGTGTTAATGTTGATGTACAACATTATTACGTCTTCTAAGACTTTTGCTGGCAGACGGACGGTCGGTTGGTTGTGTTTTAATCGTGGGCTTACATGGATTGTCATGACTTGGAATTGTTACAGTTCGTTGACATGTCAAATTTAGTGGCCATCAAGGACGGTGCTTGGGGAATGTTGACAGAAGGTTGTAGGGGAATATTCATTAGGATAATTATGGCAGATTTGTTTTAAAACAAGGTGGTTTATTGAGCAGCAAATTACAGAGCATTAGTTTAATGTATTTTTATTAGAAGTTGTTAATAATTTTTCTGGAACTCACGGCTTAAGCAATATGTTCAGATTGTTACGGCTTGTGTAGATATTGAATGTAAAATCATGTTGAGAATGAAAAATCAAGTTTTGAAAGAAAAATCAAGCTGTAGAAGAAAAATCAAACTTTAAAAGAAAAACCTTTTCTGAATAAACAAAAACCTAGTTTTGAACATAAAAAGTTTTAGTAAAAAAAAAAGTGACACCATCGAAAAGTAAAAGTCTTAAACGAAGTATACAAACTTATATATCGTAATAAAATATTAGAGAAACTCACACGCTCGTTATTTTTAAAAAAATAATAATTAAAAAAAAAGAAAAATGTTCTCATGCGGGCGTGCGGAGAGGATCACGAAACACTGGAGCATTTCCTGTACCAATGCCCAGCGTTCGCAAACAATGGGTGCCGTTCTTGGGAAAAGACTGTTAAAGATTCTTGACCCAACTTAGGGGCGTAGACTGGACAACAATTAAGGATTACGTCAATAGTAGAAAATAAATAACTTCTCGGGACCAATCCAGGGAATATTTAGAGCTCACAATAGACCGAAAACTGACTCATGTGTCCAAGGATATGAGGCGGAGCAAATCTTCCTCCTCTTCTCAACCCAACCTGAATGAAAAAATATTGAAAAACAAATTTAAGAAAAAAAATTTTATCGAAAAGTGTGAAAATAGAAAAAAAATAAAAGAAAATATATGTCTGTAAATGAAAATTTGAAATACAAGTGTGAAAATAGAAAAAAATAAAAGAAAATATATGTCTGTAAATGAAAATTTGAAATACAAGTGTGAAAATAATTACGACGAATGTACCTATTTCATAATATAACTTATACATAGTGTTTAGTGGGATATAAGAGCATTCTCGAATGCCATAAACAAATTGTTTGTAACAGGTACAAATTAATGTGACGTACGCTACAATACAATTTTTGAACACTGAATACAAATTGTGATTTAAAAATATTTAATTTATTGTATAGGGTTATCCATTTCGTGGTTTCAAAAGTATACGGCTGGAATTCGACATCTGTCAAACTGAGTTGTTAAACCAATTTTTTTTCTTTTCAGTTGGAAGTCTGACATTGACGAAAATGGATCGCTTAACTATCACACAAAGCGTACAAATTATTAAAACCTACTACAAAAATGGTGATTCTGGCACAGCCACATATCGATTTGACACCATTAGACTTTTTTGTGGGGCTACGCGAAAGACCGTGTTTATGCAGATAAACCTTTAACTCTTGAGCAATTAAGAACCAACATTCGTCAAGTTATGGCTGAGATACCGTTCAAAATTACCTTAAAAGAATCAATACTTGCAACACTTCGCTTGGTGGTCATTTAAATGATGTAGTGTTTCACACATAATGTCAACGTTCAAACTTTATAATAAAAAAGGAATATCATGAAAAAAAAATATTTGATATGTGTTTTATTTACGTTTACTTTTAAAAAGCAAAATGAATAATTTATTTTTGAACGCTGAACTTGAATACCGAAGCAGAATAATTCCCTCGATATGTTTCAAAAACACAAATTGCGATTCAAAAATATTTAATTTATAGTATTTTTCTGATATCCGACAAAACAGTGATGAATTTCTGATGAATTTATGAAACGCCCAATACATAATTTTAATAGTTCTCATGAAAATATATTAGCGAAATGGTGAAAAACTACGAACAAATAGAATTAGAACCGACCATAATAAAAACTTGCTTTGTGCCCAGCTGTCTGTCAGACATGAGAGTTTTCAAGGATTCACTTAAAAAATCTGTAAGAAAAAAAAGCTAGTTTTGCATAGGATTCAGAATAAAAAAATAAAAAAAAAAATGTAAATTTTTGATATCCTCTTACGACGAATATCTCATTCGTTCCGTCCAAAAAAACGTATAAATTTTTAATAGCGTCCATTTGTTTAACCTTTCGGAATTTAAGTTGAGAAAAAATTCTTGTAAGTATTTTCCAAAAAAGAAAACATGAAGTCGGGTTAAATATTTTGTATTTGGAACACTAATTATCCAATCTCAAGTGTTGGAAGTGTGAATTTAGAACTGGGGAATATTATAAGCCTTTTCCCATTAGCGACTGACAGTGACGGCAATACCATCGACATTTGTACCAACACGGCAACGCGATCAATGTCATGTAGGTGTTCTTACTTAGTTTTCATCTCCGTCTCTCCAGGGAAGTTAGTGCCAGAAAAATTTAATTTAATTAAAAAGTAGGTTTTGGATTATTTTAAAGATTCTCCAGTCGATCACGTCCATGGAACGCCCAATTGTAAATTATTATCTCATAAACGGACACCTAAGGGACTGAGAATTTTGTCCACTTATGATAGGTGTCCGCACGGAGAGAACACACTGTGAATATATTCTTGAAATTGTCAAATATGAATTCAGGAGTTCTGAATTTTTCCAAACAATTCGATCAGAGTACAGAGTGAGATGGGTAATTGAAATAAATATTTCACTGTATTAAGTTTGGGCCGACTTGTTGACAGCCTTATATCAAGTTGTACGGCAAGCCGGCTATACATAACTTTTTTTCCTCCAACAAAGTCTTAGTGTTTCCGAAACTAATTAGTATTTCATTCGAAAAACTTTAGTTATCTGTAGAAAACCTAAAGTTTTCCTCATAGCTTAATCTGTTCAAAGCGATAGAAATATTACCGGAATAGTTATGTTCTCGTATTCGGGTCGTTTTGAAATTATATCATCATCATCTTATAGCATTACAGCTCGGGGTGAGGTTTAGCTTGATCAATTATTCCTCTCCAGTCTTCCCTATGTACGGCTTTCTGTTGCCAGTTTCAAATACCCATTATTCTTGAAATTATATACCTTACAATTACATTTGAGTGCGATAAGTCTGCATTTGCAGTTTTTTTTCTTTTCTAAGAAAGGTATGTGAAAATACAAAAACAATTTATACACATTTTTCTTAACAAGGGTTTTTTAAAGCTCTTATATATTTTTAATAATACGGAGTATATTTTTAAGAATAGTTTCATAAACTTTGTTTATCTTTCGTATTTGGCAACAATAAAACGTCCCAATGGGTGTGGCATATTGTTTTAGTTAGCTCAACAATGTGCCTTGGGGCTGGGCAACAAAATTAATTATGATTTATGAAAAATCAACACAATCTGTGCATTCTCAAATGTCAAGTTCAAGTTGAATAGGGCATAAACAGTTGTTGTTCTTGTCTCCACATTTAAACATTGCATACGACCGAAACTTGCTGACGCATATGACATCGCATAAAGATCTCAACCTGCCCTCTCCTCTGAAGTGGTGTATTAGCCCGCAATACCACTACTACATAGCTCTTCCCATTCACAACTCAAAGTGGTTACTACAGAATTTTCCCTGTCATTTTTTTGTATTGCTGTTGAATCCTTTCCATTGGCATCTCACTCCGTTATATGATGTCATTGTATCACATTAACATAATCATTGTAATTTTTTTTTTCTGATGCGTACACTGCATAATGTATCCGTCCGTCGTCCACTTCACTCCACTTACTCCATTCATTAATTCCGGGCCGAGATCCATGCACGTTTTTGTCATTAAAAATTCTGTGCGTTGAGCTTCTGCTTTTTTTTTATTGCATATTCCCTGGAATTAAAACAGTAACATATTGATGTACGCAGACAGACACAGAGAGAGAGAGTGACGTACATATGTAAGTAACAATCGACAATCGTCTTTAATGGCATTATAGTCATTTGCACCATTAACACTTTGGCTCTAATGATGCCAACTCTTCGCCATCTTCTTCGCATTCTTCAGCAGCCCTCATTGTTGGATTGCCGCCTGCTTTGGCTCTGCTGTCTGGGTTTTATGCTTTTTCCACTGTGCCACCTTCATTCCCCCCTTTCGACAATTGCCGTTCGTCACATTTATGGAACAATACTGTTGACGACGAGTGACTTCGGATAAAAAGACCAGGGTAGGAGAGGAGGACGTGGAAAGGTAACAGACAACCAATCAACACCGCTGCTGATGGCAACTTTAGACAAGGCCAACGGGAATACTTGTGGGAAATTTTTCTGTGTCGCCAAAGTTATGGCATCGACAACGCCAACGTTGTGTCATGTTACACCCGACAGGTAGACAATGCAAAGTATTCCTCGTTCAATGAGCCGTGTGCTCCAACGTGATAATTTCATAAGCATAAAATGACACTTGAATTATGTCTCAAGTAGTTTTTGGCAAAATTATTTAAGTGTATCAAATCATAGCTGAAAATGGGGTTGGTACGGAATCATTGTGTTCAAATATTAACTCAGTTCACTGCTATCCAATACCGCTATCATATACATATACATAAAAAGTCTGCTTTTGAAAGATAAGATAATTAATTGAATTTGTAATCACGTCCATTGGAAAATTTAGGTGATTGGTTTTGCCAACCAATGGATTATTTGCTGAAAGCAAAAGCTTTTGTAATAATATTTACATTTTATAAATTATCTCAATTAAATGTTATTAAAGCTTCTTAAGCAAACAGCAACTTGATGTATTATTAACCAAGTTCGGATTGTATATTCCCTGGAATTAAGTGAGTTCATGGATGTAGAGTCGATAGATGCATTATCGATTCACAGTCGATTTCGACTAATGGATTTACATGGTCACTAGGGTAAAATTATCAAAGGAAACGGTCGGCGAAATACCTCTAAAGAATTGTTTGGACCATCCGCCACATTATTGATATTCACAAAATAGTCATAACGAACTTTCGTCCCTGGATATGACGAACTTCGCTTACAACGAACTAATTTGTCGAGTCCCTAGGAGTGCGTTATAACCGTACTCGACTGTACTTGTACTTATGGTTTTTTGAAATGAACGAGAATTTTTTCCTTATTATAAGCAAAAACAATTATATGGTTACTATGAAACTCAGCGGGGGATTAGCTTCAATTAAACACGAGACCTGTAAATTCTGTCTATTTATTCACATTATTCTTAGAAGTTAATGAGAATTACTTTTTGTTGTTAGCCAAATCTATTGATTTGCTACATCAAGACTCAGTTGTTGGTTTCTATGGGGATATTTAGCTTAGACTTTGGTTTATGCATTCATCTAATCTACTATAATATTTTTCACAAACATATCTTATTCTTTATTTAATTATTTGTCTATTTGTCATTTTTGTTCAAAAATCTTTTACATATTTGAAATAAATTGTCCAAACAAACGTTTTTTAAAGGGTTTAACATTGATGATGTTGTTAAATATTCTCAATCGCCTGCAGTGGATGTGCAGACCCCTATTGAATGCATTTTTACTGTTCACTGTTCACAACATTCCTTATCATGAACTTTTCTTTAGATTTTCATGAAAATCTATTAACACATTTTCAAAGAATACAGCCTCGTTTATTGTCAAATGTAAATATCGCTACTTGGCGTTATATTTACTAATAAGCTAGATGTGATTGCTAGCTTGTGACCAGGAAACGCACATTGTCTTTAACAACAAGAAAAGAAAAAAACATTGGATTTTTCTCGCACGACTTTGACACACACAAAAACCCATGCGAAAATCCACCACAATCATCGGCCGTTTCCAACTCGTACTCGCGACTTTACTAGTAAGAGATTTATCTCTAAAATGACGTAAAGCTTTTCTAAAAAAAAACAAATAAAATTGTCGTCTTGTTCCTTAAAGTTGTTTAGTTGAAAATCGTTAAATATTCTCATTTCAAACTTCAGAATTCGCAAATTAACTAACAATATTAGATTTTAAGGGCCCCACAATGTATATAGATAGTCATCAGCGTAGGTGAGGAATCACCATATTGCCGCGATGGCTGACGCGTTTGCTCTCAATTGACCATAATGCACACGTGTGCAGTCTCAACGGCAAAATTGGATTACGAATTTTTACCTCATCCGTCATATTATCCGGATTTAGCGCCCAGCGACTATTTCCTATTTCCAGAAATGGATCGGTGGAAAGAGTTTCTGCTCCAACGATAAAATTATTGATCGAACAAATGCCTATTTAATGGACCTCGAAAAATTCTATTTTTAGGAAGGGGTAAACAAATTGGATAAACGTTGGACTAAGTGTATTGATCTAAAATGAGATTATGTTGATTTTTTCTTCTTTTTTTTTTGTAAAAAAAAAATTGTGTTTTATTTGAAAAGTTACGGAATTATTGATGTACATTCGTTTAAATTACAACAATGCACAATGGTCCCAAAGTCCAAAAGCCTTGGCAAAATTATGTTGACTATTTTCTCCTTTCTACTACAGAAAAATATAAAACTTTCCAAAGCATGTACAGTAGTATTCGTATTTAGTATTTTTTTTTACCAAATTTTTTTTTTCCAAAATTTTTTTTTTCCATTTTTTTTTTACAAATTTTTTTCCCCAAATTTTTTTTTTCTACAAAATTTTTTTTTCCACAAAAATTTTTTTTCAACAAAATTTTTTTTTTCAACAAAAATTTTTTTTTTCAACAAAAATTTTTTTTTTCAGCAAACATTTTCTTTTCAACAGAAATTTTTTTTTTCTACAAACATTTTTTTTTTCCACTAATTTTTTTTTCAGCAAAAATTTTTTTTCCCAATTTTATTTTTTTCCGAAATTTTTTTTTACAAAATAGTTTTTTCAAAATAGTTTTCTCAAAATATTTTTTACAAAATTTTTAAAATTAAGTAACAAATACTTTCTCAAGCAAATTAACGGGCGCCATATGCGCATTACAACTTACTAGTTCTATAAATAATAATAATAAAACAATAATATTTTTTTTGTACAGAAATTGTGTTTTCCCCAAATTTTTTTATTTAATTTTAATATTTTATTTAATTTTTTTTCGAAATTTTTTTTACAAAGTAGTTTTCTCAAAATATTTTTTACAACATTTTTAAAATTAAGTAACAAATACTTTCTCAAGCTAATTAACGGGCGCCATAGGCGCATTACAACTTACTAGTTCTATAATAATTCTATAAATAATAATAATAAAAAAAATATTATTTTTTTTTGTACAGAAATTTTTTTTTTCCAATTTTTTTTTTTTTACAAAAAATTTTTTTTTTTCCACAAAATTTTTTTTTTTCCACAAAAATTTTTTTTTCAACAAAATTTTTTTTTTTTCAACACAATTTTTTTTTTCTACAAAATTTTTTTTTTTTCAACACAATTTTTTTTTTTCAACAAAATTTTTTTTTTCACCAAAAATTTTTTTTCCACAAATTTTTTTTCCCAATTTTATTTTTTTTCCAAATTTTTTTTTACAAAATATTTTTTACAAAATTTTTAAATTAAGTAACAAATACTTTCTCAAGCAAATTAACGGGCGCCATAGGCGCATTACAACTTACTAGTAAATAATAATTTATTTAAAAACCTTTTCCTTGCTGAAGTAATTTTGACCAGAAAAGTGGTTTGCAGACCATTGTGCAATGTCACGTTGCTAATTACGCGATGTAACGATTATTTAACAATTTCTATGTTACGAGTATTCTGGCAATTTGTTTGTCTGAATTATTGTTGTTTGTTATATATTTAGACGAAATACGCATACGCATTTCAGACTAATTAAAGATAAAATATATTTTAAATACTCCTTTGAACAGACGGTGCACAAATACAAATACAAACAGACCGTAGTTAGACGTCTCTAAAAATTAATTACTTTTTGTTGCTACATTTCATAAATTCCCATTTTCTACGACTGGCTTAAGGTGGGTCACGGGATTTGGATATTGTTTTTTTGTGGTCAACGTTGACAATCTACAGAAAATTAATAAATTAATAACAATAAACAGAAAATTGCTTAAAGAGAAATAAAGAGATTTTTTTAATTCTATTTCGCTTAACTTCAAGAGGTTATTTAAAACTGATAAAGCACATGGTGGAGGCTGTGCTGGACCCAATCTATTGTATGTAAATTGTAATATTAAAAATGCCAAAAAGAGCCAAATTGTCATTCGAATCAAGTGAAATAAAATGGAATTTACAATTCGTTTAAATTTGACGCAGTCTTTTGACTACTCATATGTAAGGTGTGTGTGTGTGTAGATACAAGTATCGTCATAGACGTATATACACAGTGGTGGGCAAAACTGTAAGAAGATTTGAAATTATCAAATAGCCCTCTCCTTTGCGGCTTGGGTCCGGCGTGAATGGACGGACAGAACTAGAAGACGTTTTATCGTTCTCTACACATATTGTACCAGTTTTGTTGGTCACTGTATATGTGCACGTATTGTGTGTTCAGCAAATATTCAAATCTTCAGAAAACTCTGTGTATATACGAAGAAACTGAAATCAAATACACACACATTTCTGAGGTTTCACTATGAAATTTCGTAAAATACGACGGTCAAGTGAAAATAATCCTTTCTGTAAATATTTAAAGATAGAAACCCGTTGACAACGGTGAACGTGACACTGATAATTACGATTATGTGCTGGCCAATCTAATTGTATTAAACCTGTTTAGGAATGTGTCCGCTCTGTGGTAGACATAAATTTGGATTAAATCGCTTGTAATACATTTTTTCATAAAAAATAATTATAGAAATTTTTTTTTTTTATATAAAAAAAACCCGTAAATTAAAAAAGTAATTGAGTGAACTCAAATATTAATCGTACTGATGAAATTAATTAATTCCCACTGATATTGTAACTTGAACAAATGTTCCATTTGTTCTAAACGGATCGATTGCACCACACTCGAAGCTGAATTTGTACTAATTCATTGAATCTTATGTAACAACGGAAAACTCTTCACCTTGCCCTCGTTTACAAACATCCATGGGCATATCAGTCGTTGCGTAGTAACATTTTAGCCGTGTGTATTGTGTCGTAGTTGCCAGCACTCCTATGCAACATTTGGACATTGGATATGTAACATTCTCGGGCTCGGACTGACTATGGTCAATTCAATCTGCGTATATTCGTGTGTTTACCTGAATGTATGCACACACATACAGATTACATACTCTCATATATGGATGTATATTCCTGTATATATTTGCTAAAAGTTGTTAACCGATGCATAGTGCATACATAACAACAAGAATAACAACAACAACAGCAGCAACTCAAAATCATTTGCAATTTCATCGGAAATTCAAATGGATTTTTGCCTGCGTTGCGTTTGCTTTTAGTTGTTTTTGCTTGTGTTGGTGTGTTATTTAAGATAAATATTGATTTTTTGAAATACATCCATGCAGGTATTACACAAATACATAAGCATTACCTACCAACTGTAGGCATACACACACAAATATATTAGGGTGTAGCTCATACACTAAAGAATAGATAATTTGTGAATGCAAATCCGACGACACTTAAAAAGGGTAACTCAAATTAATAAGTTCAATTAAAAGATTAATTAAATTATAATTGTACGTCGTTCAATTAATAATTAATTGGATACATACAACATATTGACGGGTTGTTTCATTATTGTCAGCGAATATAGAAAAGCATACCTTGAGATTTCCTAGCAGAAACTCAGTAAGTACATCTAATTACCATTACTTACGTTCCTAATTATGTTGGCTCTAGAACCTGTAAATTATTAAAGGGGTTTCAAACAAGAGGCGTTATTTTGAATCACCCGGTATTTCGGTAGCTGTCCCTTTTGAAGCTTTTATTATTTTACATTTGATAAGTAGAAACGTTATTACTAAAAAATGGAACGATACACGCTTCAACAACACATTGAAATTATTAAAATTCACTACAAAAATGGTGAAAATCTTGCAGTCACAGTTCGCTAAATTAAAGCATTTTTGGACCGTCGTGAATCACCTTGAAGGACCGCAATACAGAAATTGGTGGACATATTCGAGCTGTTGGGACAAGTTAGTTATGTGAAGAATAAATCCCATGCACGTCGCTCAAGAACAACTGAGAATATTGATGCTGTAGCCAAGGTGTTGAAGAGGTTTGTCCATTCCTCGTCGTTCTTTGGAATTGGGCATTCCACAAATGTCATTACACTGTATTTAGCATAAAGACTTGGGTCTTAAGGCGTATAAAGTTCAGTTAACACTAGAACTCAAGCCGGCCGATTACCAACAACGTCGTGTCTTTGCTGATTGGGTCCTTGAAATGCATGAATGAAATGATCCGGAATTCCATCGAAAAACCACTTTGACTAATTAGGCCCATTTCCACCTCGTTGGCTACGTCAACAAGCAAAATTGTCGCATCTGGTGCCCGAAAAACCCAAGAGTTATTGTTGAGAAGCCTCTTCATTCTCAACGTGTGACTGTTTGTTGCGGTTTATGGTCCAGCGGCGTCATAGGACCTTACTTTTTCGAAAATGAGGTTGGATCAAGTTATGGTAAATGGATTGCGCTATCGAGAGATGATTAAATAATTTTTTTAAGCGCCCCGGTAGGCGAGTTGGTAGCGTGCTTGCCTATCAGCGTGGGTTTGTGGGTTCGATTCCCACCAGAGGCTTTGGTCTGTCGCTGCAAAAATCAAGCCAAATGGTCTTTGTCACCCGGTTTACCCTTGGACCCAAAATTATAATATAAATTTACTTCGTATTGTAATTAATAAATAAATAAATAAAAATAAATAATAATTTTTTTACGGTCGGAGTTGGATGATATTGATCTGGACAACATTTACTTTCAACAAGACTGCGCTACGTGCCTCGCAAGCAACGAAACCATTGCTATTTTACTTGAAACGATTCCGGACCGTGTTATCTCTCGAAGAGGTGATCACAGTTGGCCACCGAGATCTTGTGATTTAACACCTTGCGAATTCTTCCACCACGTGAAAGATAAGCTCTACGCCAACAGCCCAGCGTTGATTCAATACCTCAAAGATAGAATTCGTGAGGCTATCGAGGACATAGGGTTGCGATTTGGTTATGGAAAATTTCATGAAAAGGATATGGTCCTGTAGGCGTGATCGTGGTGGCCATTTGGCTGATGTGTTTCATTATTACCTTCCTCTTTATTATGAAATAAACATCCGATCATTAATTTTTCTTTCAATACCAAAATAACACCTCTTGTTGGAAAACCCTGTTCTTGAGCCGGGCTGTTGCTGCTTTGACCTCCAACACCATCATATATGATTAGTTGCGGGATGTTTTATTTTGAGGATTATTCTGCCGCTATCAAGCTGGAGAAATGTTGTTTTTTTTTTCAAATCTTTAGCACACTCGACTGGTCTGTCATCAGATTCCCATTTTCATCCCTACACGAGTCATTAGTTTGATTTTATGCTCGTTCGTAGCCTTTTCTGGCATCATATCTATTTTGATATAACTCAATATTCTTACATTTCCGTCTTTCCATTTCTTTTTTCTTTCTTCGGAATAGACGATTTTCCTACTTTCTTAACTCTCGGTATCGCTCCGTCTTTCCATCTCTTTTTTTCTTTCTTCGGAAAAGACTTCTTCAACTCTCGGTATTGCTCCAATACAACACGCGTCGGCAAGAACGCGAGTGTCGCCCTGTATGCAACGTTTTTATCTTCAGTGGCGACTGAACACTCCGCATCGTACCATCGGTTCCGTTCTTGACGCTTTTGGTAACCAATTTTTTTTTCTTAGGCGGCTTTCGTCGTGAAGTTGTGTATGCGTTGCCATTGTTTGCGAATATAATCTGGAGAAGGTAGGTTTAATAGGAGAAGATGTGATAATTTCGTGAAGTAGCTTTTAGCTTCTCGAAGGGTTTTGCGGCACTTAAGTGTGTGGCGTTCCTTGGCTGCTACAAGCACTACCAATACCAGGGCATATCATTACTATCGGCATGAATTTAAAGCAAATAATAATCAGTAGCTGATATTTTCATTACATTCTTAATTTGTTGCTTTCTCTATATATCATTTACTTTTCGGAACATTTGGCATAAATAGTTGTGTGTGCCTCCAATTCTAAGGGACACCCCTACCAGTGCGTTATGAAGTGTACTACCTGTGTGTTATATATATCCAGTTATTGCGAGTATGATACTAATATTTATTGTTTTTGATCTCGTTGCTAGAGAGTATTTCAAATATTTTATAACTAACAAGTATTTTCCATGGATTTTGTATGTTTCATAATAAATTTTTAATAATGTTTTCAAGTTGGGCAAATGGACATCAAATGAAATGCTATGAATTCATTGGGATGTAACATCACAGTACACTGAACGAAATGCGACTAGTAAAATGCACTTAGAAATTGGTAGACTTCGAATATGGGAGATTTTTTTTTATTAAATGTGTTTTGGAATGCCTTCAAGCGAAATATTTATTTTTCGACTGGGCCAATTTATATTTACAGTGACGCATTTTGCTTGATCGCTAACGAATGAACTCATGAAAGTTATATGATGGGGTTTTTAAAATCAAAAATATTTCCAACGATTTCTCCAATTATGTTTTTTTGCTATTTGTTTTATCCGTGTTCAATTCACGAGTGATTCGTGACATGTTTCAAAGACAAACATCTTCAGTTTGCCTTGGCATTTCCTCATGAAAAGACTTACATTCGAACAACGCTCAAAAATCATTCGAGTTTTACTATCGATATTCATGCTCTGTGAGAAATTAGTTTTGCAAGTTACGTCCAGTTTATGGTCGTCATAATCGAGGCTGAGTTTTGGTCAATCAAGGCTGAGTTTTCTGGGGCGGCATAATCAATGGACGGACTGTACTTTCTCAGTGAAACAAAAGATACCATTCGACGATCACGGACTTTTCTTTTTCCCCAATATGAAAAAGAATTGGACTTGATATACATGTAGGTTCAGCAGGACTTTGTCACATGGCACACTGCATTCGATACCACAAAACCAATTGAAGGGCGAGTTTGGTGAGCAATGAATTTGGCATTTTCCCGCCAAGTTCATGCATTTTGATTTCACTAGACTATTCTTGGTCTAGTGTGTCAAACCTGGACAATCTGAAGCGTAGCCGTGAGCAACATTTGCATGAAATAATCATTAAAAAGAAAAGGGAAAGACCTTAATTAGCGATTCAAATAAATATTTCATTCAACTATATAAATTTGCAGGTTTCTTAAATTTTTAAAAACAAAACGCTTAAAAAATCGTATGATGACGAATGAAAGTTATGTAGAAAAATAAAGAGAATATTCCAGATTCGTCATCACGTTCAAATCGTGAATTATGGGAATTCCCTTAGACATTGACTTATGCGTACACCGAACAAATTAATCGATTATTTTTTATAAATAAAATGAAATGTATAGGAAAAATAAGTAAGTAAATGTCGGCAAATTTACGGGTCAGAGAGGGAAAACAATTCATTGAAATGCGATAAAAGTACATATCGATCATTTCCTTCAATAGTGTCACAATTCGAAATTCACTTTTTTGTTTCTGCTCAAGAAACAGCTGTAAATCTCTTATTTTAGTTGACTTTTGTTCTGCGTGTGTTATACAAGGGTTTTCAAGAAGAGGTGTTATATTGGTATGCAAAGAAAAATTAAATTTTTTGAGATAAATGATCGGATGTTTATTTCATAATTAAGAGGAAAGTAATACTAATGAAAACCAACATCAGCCAAATGGTCATGAAATTTTCCATAACCAAATCGCAAAGTGGCTGCCCTATGTCCTCGGTAGCCTCACGAATTCCATCTTTGAGGTCTTGAATCGATGCTGGGCTGTTGGCGTAGACCATATCATCCACGTGACCCCAAAGGATGAAGTCGAAAGGTCTTAAATCACAAGATTTCGGTGGCCAATTGTGATCACCAGGGCCCGGAAACCTTTCCCGTAAAATAACATTGGTTTCGATGCTTGTGTGCCACGTAATGCAAACGTTGTCCAGATCAATATCAACTCCGACCATAAAAAATCATTAATCATCACTCCCTAGCGCAATCTATTCACCGTAACTGTTGATCCAACCTAATTTTCGAAATACAGGGTGATTCAAAATAACACCTTGTGTTGGGAAACCCTTTATTAACATACACATGTCAGGGTTCTAATTTATTCGGAAAACCTGTGATTATTTTCCTATATTTGCTCGGAAAGACGCAATTGAAAACAGTTTTGAGTATACATTGTTTTAAATAAGTACCAACGTTGACCATAATCTAATCCGGAATATGAGAAATTTACCGAGCAATCGTTAGGACTTAAGTTTCACCTGTAGCTTTCAGTGTATAACCTTTCAGTGTTCAACCTAAAGGTAAACATTTTGCACATTTTGAATTGTTCATTCACTCGATATGATTTTGCTTTTGCATTATTTTTTTACATATCCCGGAAAAGCAATACATAATATAGTACTCGTATCATTTAAGAGTCTTTATGTTTGTGAATATCACACAATAATGGCAACAACAACAAACAAAAAAAGAAATTAAACAATTTGCACAAATGCATTTGCACTTGCATTTGTTTATTCACATCATTAATAATATTCAAGAGTATTATTGCGGCTGTTGGCAAAGACCGACAGACAGAGAGACAGGCGAACGTGCGGAAGGACTTAACTATCATTGAGACGACTACTAGGCCGGCCTATTATAATGATTCAATTTTCCATATATTCAATTCAATTGAATCGGCTCAAAAACAATATTTATCGTATAACGTCATATAATGTGGGTATATGACAGCAAATGCAGGTGCAAGTGCAAAAATTTAATACACAGCACATTCCATTTTACAGAAGGATTTATCAAAGTTATGTAATGTTGGTATAGCAAAATAAGTAGGAGGAGAGTCATGCACATTCCTTTTCTCTGTATTAAAATATGGAAAAGCTATTGAAATGTAAAATTAATTAAGTAACAAAGAAGCGGGTTCGGTAGAAACACACCAAGTGGAATTACGAAAGGACATTAAATATCTTACCCCCATGTTTGTAGAAATGTGAAGACATTTAAATCAATAATACCCACGTAAAGAGATTGAGAAACATACCTGGAAGAAAAGAAGAAAGGGGAAATTGTAATAAATAAATATTAATACGGAAATGTGCACAAGAAGAGTTCTATGAAAAATATCACAAGTACATGGAAAACAGTTTTAAAAATAATAGACAAATAGTGTTCTGAATTTTTTAGCAGAAAGATATTACACAACTGCTTTTCGAGAGAAGTTTTACATGGCTTAGAGATTGCTCTCTTACTCGTAAAGTCGCCCATATTTACGAGGTGAAAACAGCCGCTGAAAGATGTTTGATGGTCTTATTCGGATTCGAACACGGGTTGTTCTGTGTGATAGTCGTACACACTACCTACCACAACTCGGCCGCCCACATGCTATTTTAAAGGTGAGGCCAAAAATCAGAGATTAAAGACTTGGACGTGGATGTTCTACGGTTTCAATGGTATGGCCATGTTCAGTTATAGACTGGTCGTGGTGGCGTAATCATCTTAATATATATTTACCCTCGACACTGATTCACTGATACACTGATTCCCTGATTCACTGATTCACTGACTCTGTCACGCAGTACGTAGGAATTTAAATAGGCATTCTATAATAATTCTATAAATAATAATAATAAAAAAAAAATATTTTTTGTACAGAAATTGTGTTTTCCCCAAATTTTTTTTTTACCAAATTTGTTTTTTTTCCAAAATTTTTTTTTCCAAATTTTTTTTTTACAAAAATTTTTTTTACAAATTTTTTTTTTACAAAAATTTTTTTTAAAAATTTTTTTTTTTCAAGAAATTTTTTTTTTTCCATAAAATTTTTTTTTCAAGAAAAATTTTTTTTTCCACAAAAATTTTTTTCTTCAACAAAATTTTTTTTTTCAACAAAAATTTTTTTTTTCAGCAAACATTTTTTTTTCAACAAAAATTTTTTTTTTTCCGCAAAAATTTTTTTTTCAACAAAATTTTTTTTTCCAACAAAAATTTTTTTTTCCAGCAAAAATTTTTTTTCCACAAATTTTATTACAACTTACTTGTCCTGAAATGATATGCCATCCCTAAAGCCTTGAGAATCCTATTTCACGTTCCCAATTCCCAAAGTTTGGAAATTTGAGCACTCACAGCGAAATCTCTAATTACCAAATAATATTAAGGGTAAGCCAAATTTAAGAAATTATATAAAATTCGGCCACCTTCCGCTTTTCGCACTGAGATGATATTGTATGTTCTCATATCTCTGCAGATTCTGGTATTTACAATCCACTTCATTCTCCATTCGATACGATTGCCATCTCTTTACCCACAGGTGCCTGTCTTTCATAGTATAGTCATGCATAGTTTTGGTTACCTGTCGGTAGTAAAACAATTTAATTTCTCTGTTATTTAAACAATAACCATTCGAGATTTCAACAGATTTTTGTTTTGCCAACACAGCCAAAAGAAAATCTCCAACTGCAAACAAAACCTTAGTTAAATATTTTTGCCTAAATGGAACCTACACAGCAAACACACAGCACACACACACTGGTTGTTTCAAACGATGCAGACGGTTGGATGGATGGTTGAACGCTGCTGTTGCTGCAGATATATACTGATGTTGTGGTCTGTTTGTTGGCCCCAAATATTTGTGAGTTTCAAGATTATAATACTATTGACACAATGTTATTCATATATGAGGTTATTTTTCTATTATTATTTCGGTATGCCTGTGGCCTTCAACTGTGGATGGCCGGTCGGACCACCGCTTCTTTATGAGTGTACAAAAAGAAAAAAGTATTTTCGAAATATTTGCATACTCAGGTGTACACGAGGATAGGCAGACAGATGATAAATAGATAGACATTGCTGAAATTACAAAAATTACTCACATGTTGTAAGTTAAATATGAAGAGATAATTGAAAGGTGTTTTTAAATTGAAAATTGTGTTTTATATCTGTCGTATTTCGTAGTTTGAAGTTGCAATGCGTTTTATAAAAACACGACGCCAAAAATTATACGTATTAGATTAAAGTAATTATATAGAACTAGTAAGTTGTAATGCGCCTATGGCGCCCGTTGAAATATGGAAAAACAATTTTGTTGAAAAAAACAATTTTGTTGAAAAAAACAATTTTGTTGAAAAAAAAAATTTTTATTGAAAAAAAAAATTATTGTTCAAAAAAAAATTTTTGTTGAAAAAAAAAATTTTTTGAAAAAAAAAATGTTTGTGGAAAAAAAAAATTTGTTGGAAAAAAAAATTTTGTAAAAAAAAAATTTTGGGAAAAACCAAAATTTTTGGGAAAACACAATTTTTGTACAAAAAAAAAATATTATTTTTTTTATTATTATTTATAGAAAATTATAGAATGCCTATTTAAATTCCTACGTACTGCGTGACAGAGTCAGTGAATCAGTGTATCAGTGAATCAGTGTCGAGGGTAAATATATATTAAGATCCCTTTGCTTACTTACTTCCCCTAGCATTCCAGGAAGAAACAGACGGGAACTTCTCTCGAATCAGTGAGCTGTGCGCGATATAAATTGTATAACCACTGACCGGCTTTGAAATGCTAATGCTTTGTCTATAGAAGACGTTACTCTCATACTCGTAAAGTCGCCAACAATTACGCTGAAAATGTTTGATGGTCCTACCGGGTTTCGAACCTGGGTTTACTGTGTGATAATCGCACACAGTATCTACAAGACCACGGCCGTCCACAAACACGTTAGCTCTGTCAATTAGTGCATCCATGATGTTTAACGTCAACTCCATTTGTTCAAAGCTTTCCAAGGTGGTCTTATTTATTTTAGATTGACTCGAAGGACCAGATTAAACGAAACTAAACGGCATTTGTGAATACCTGGTAATGCATGAATTCTACGCAAATAATAATGACTTGACAATATTGACATAAGCAAGTTAAGCAGAATGTCTTGAGTTCAAATCTCAGCAAAAGTATTTTTCTGTCTACAATTTTATTTCTCTGAAATTTTAGCTATTTCTCACAAAACGTCATTACCAATAATGTAATTTCCGTGCAAAAGGGCTCAACTGTAAGTGGCGTTAAGTGAAGTGGTTTCCTCACAGTTTTTGTTGGGTAATGCAAAATTGTGGCATTTTATTACACAGTGACAAGTGTGGTCGGCCGTGGTGTGCTAGGTTGTGTGTGCGACTATCACATAAGTAAATCCAGGTTCAAAATTGGGTAATACCATCAAATATTTTTCGGCGGCTCTGTTCCACATCGTAAATGTCGGCGACTTTACGAGTAATCTCTAAGCCATGTAAAACTTCTCCATTAGCAGTTCGAAGCGTGCTTTAAACAATAGGTCCCGGCCAATGAGTATACACAATTATATCGCGCACAGCTCACTGATTCGATAGAAATTTTCCAACTGTTCCTTCATGGCATGTTATGGCAGATAATTTTGTAACGTTTCCTAAATAATTTTGTAAATTTGTTGTTTTTCTAAATAATACCCATTCTTTTTGTGTAGTTATGACCCATATTAATACTTTTTAGCATTCAATTTGCTTGAAAACGTTTATAAAACTACTAAACAGTGGTGCGGAATGACTCAGGGGAAAATGGTTTCCATATGCATTCCGTTCTCCTGCAAGAATATTTCTAAAAACCAGCAATATTTTTTGTTGTCAGCAAGAGAATTGTTGAAATTTTCAATGTGTTGAACATACATAAATAATAAAATATTTAAAATAATTAATTGCATTTGATGCAGAAGATTGCCCAAGTATCTATTTGGTTTTGCTTAAAACTCAATAATCGTGCGAACAAAAAAAAAAAAAAACAATTGAATGAAATATTTTTGAACCAGAAAACAACATAATTTTCCTTCGTCGTGAAAAAAATATTCTCAAAACAGTGGGAAATTAGGATTTTATGCTATTAAATTGACATTTTCTTGTGTTGGACTACGGTTGAGATAACAACAACATCAACAAAAACAACAAACATAATTCTCATTTTTGGCACAAAGCCAAAATAAAGCATATAAATAAAAACAAAAATATTGTTAATACTCAAACTTGGCAATGATTATACGGAGAAAGAAAAAAAATTGAAATTTGTTGATGCCCCTTTTTTCTGTTCATGTGAATTTCAATGTTTACAATTACGATGAAAATAAATGAAATTGAAAAAAAGACGTGTTTGCATTTTTAATGATTTGAATGATACGTTTAGAAGAATAAAAACAGCAGGGGATTGCCCGAGACTAACGCAATGTTATCAAATAAATATGTCTTCTTAAAAAGTTTTGCTTTTCTTACTGGGGACATCCGAATCGAGCGTTTATAAAACGTAGTAGAGTGCAAATTATAATATTGCAAAAATAAAAAAACAAATGACTACCTGTTTATTAAAAAAATTAACATTTAATTGTTTTCTGCTTTTCGATTAAATAACATTTGAATAGATATTCTCCCGAGGTTGGTCACAGTAAGACTTTGCATGCAATTCAACATTCGAAGAAGAAAGGAACATAAGCAAGAATGAAATCACATGAACATAAAAATGATAAATATAATTAAAAGCATTTTAGCACTCTCGATCATATCCATCCTTCTCATATCTATTATAGAAATTACCAAATCAGAGCTTAATACGACTTAATACTTAATACGACTCTGTTTTTCTTAGGGCAGATCTGACCATAGTTGCTCCAAAAGACATGGCTAAGTTTGTATTCGGAGTCTGAAAAACTTTTGTGGTAACATTTTTAGTTTTTTATTCATTTCATAAACTACCTCTGTCTCCATCTATATTTCTCTATTTCTTCCAATCTAGCTTCCTTTACCAATCTTACTTTCTTAATTTCTCTATGGTATCTGTCTATCTCTCAAACTTCCAATTTTCACCCTATCTCTCTCTATCTGTCCCTTTCTTTTGGTTCAATCTCTCTCTATCTCTTTTGTTCTCATTTACTCTCTCTACATAACTCATTTACTTCAACAGTGTCACAATTCAAAATATTTTTTTTTGCTCAAGAAAAAGCTGTAAATCTCTAATTTAAGTTGAATTTTGTTTTGCAGTGTATTATATACGGATATGTCAGTTTATCCTACATAAGGAATCCTAGGGTTTTTCCTATATTTGCTAAGTAAGATCCAATTGATAATTTTAAACGAATTCCAAGGTCCATACGAGATAACTCAAAAATATGATAAGTCGAGGTAGCCTTCATATTTACGAGACTTAAAATCAAACACACTTTAGGTAGACCTCTTTACAGCTTCACCACAATCGATCCAATTCGATCTAGTTACTGTGGGTTTTTCTGGAAAGTAAGCTGTGTTCCATTTTTTTTTTAAATCTCTACATTTTTATAAATATATAACTTTTAAAAATGTATTCCCATCAAAAGGAAAAAAGTTTTAAGTTCATGAAAACATAAGTATTTACAGAATATCAAATCAATTGCCTTTATACCCCAAAACAAGAAAATATGTGTGCATATCGAGGCAAAAGTTCTCAAAAACTGATTACTTTCTGTTCATACACATTTTCTTAATGAGCTTGACGCAATTAACACATACACACAAAAAACACAAAGCACTGGCCTACACTTAAACACACACACACACTTAAGAAGTCTATTTCCGTTTCCGTAGCCCAAAATTAATTAAACCAAACTACAACCATCAACTAATGCAGACACACACACACTCAAACGTTGAGCAGAAAATGGCTTTGGCCATTTATAACAAAAACTAATGACCGTCGACCTACCGTACGGCGGAGCAACCTACAAGTTTATACCAGAAATTAAATCAACATTAAGTCAAACTTTGTTTCTCTGCCATTCAGGTTTCTGTTTTTTTTTCTCTCATTTCTTTTGATTCGGGTGTCGAAAACCCCAAAACATTTTCGGTTGGGTTCATTGTCCGCACAGAGCTCCAAACAGCCAACACCAAAAAAAAAGTCCCATTTAATATACACAAAAATTCGTACAAAATGTTGAGGAAGCAGACGACATAGAAGTTGCTTTCTGGTTGCTGTTGGTTTTATAACTTAAATAATATTAAAGCTAAATTAAACACAATTAAATCATATAATCGTGAAATGATGGGAGCGAACGTAGACACACCGTAATCGTAGGAATCCGACAAGCAGCTGCTTGCTTTTCACAGATAGATCGTGTAAAAAAACATCAAATTGCCGGGGTTCAGTCGGTCGTTGGGTCGGTTTTGCTCTCCCCATTGATAAATAAACGAATGGAATGAATGAGTCTCTCAAGTATAGAAATCACACAACATGAGGAATTCCTCTTCACTCAGGGGTTTGTTTATTTTTGTATATTTTTTTTCTTTTCCTTTCTTAGTTGTGGGCTGTTATCATAACACACAAAACAAATGCACTTGACATGCCATCACCGTCAGAAATTCTATAAGAAGCAAAAAAGACAACGACAAATTTGTATGTGCCAATAGAGATGATTGGTGATTAGGATCCAAACGCGAGTCATATCAGGATCAGAGGAATCAAAGCGGCCAAACGCATTTGTATGGTCGATAATGTAGATGTCATTAAATGTAATCATAGAATTTGTAAGGAAAACTTGACAAACATTTCATAAGACAAACAGAAGAATGGACATTTTACTTTTATTTTAGAGAGTCCCATAGAAACTGGAAAGAAAAACCGCAACATTTGGTATCTTAAAGGTGTAAATAGCTGCCGTTCATAAAACTTTAGAATAGTTTCCTGTGACGTACACTTCCTTCGTGACACAATAACGACCAGATTACAGAAATTCTTAACAATTCTTTAAAAAAAAATCTCTTAAAAGCTGGGACATAATTTTGAAGTAAATCAGACATCCGATGGTAGACAGCCGGGTGGACATGTCACTATAAATAGGGAGCATCTAAGTAGTAGCGCCTCTTCAATAGCTCGAGTGATGGATTTCTATTTTTACGATATGCACCGTAGGTTCACAGTACTGTAATGTACACCGTCATTATTTCGGCGTAAAGCGATTCATGGTAAAAACTGCACTGAATTGTCGTTTTAAAAACAAGTCCAGTTAAGTTAATCGCTTGACTAATATAAGAAGTCATTAAATGTTTATGACTTTTTTTTTTTGTGAAAAACTTCTTTGACAGGAATAAATTAATCGACTGGTAGAAACAAATAAACAGTTAACATGTCTTGATTTTAAAAATCAAACAGAGTACACTGGGGGTGCAGTAAATAAGTGTACACTGAAGCGAGTACAGTACTGTAGACAGAGAAATCAGTGTCTTGATGCAGACGTTTGGTTCACATCGTGGTACAAATCGTTTTTTTTTTGCTATTTTTATCGCGAACGGCCATCACACATGTAAACCCGGGTAAGACCATCAAACAATTTTCAGCGGTTGTTTTCCACCTCGTAAATGCTGGCGATTTTACCAGTAAGAGAGTAATCTCTGAGCCATGTACAACTTCTCTAGAAATGTTTTAGCCGTTCGGAGCCGGTTTTTAACAGTTGGTCCCGGTCAGTGCGTATACAAATTATATCAACACAGCTCACTGATTCGAGAGAAGTTCCCCGTCAGTTCCTTCATGAAATGTTTAGGGAAAAGAAAAAAAGTTTCACCGCGAAAATGTCAGCGGCTTTACGACACCGAAAATCATCGGTCGGAGCCGACTTTAACCAGTAGGTCCCAATCAGTGATTGTATATTATTTATATCGTGCTCAGCTCATGGGATTTCGATGTCGGATACGAACCTCATGCAAACCTCATATCAATGTGATGTGAGCCTCTTAACTAGAAAGTATAGAAATTATAGTCTGAGTTTGCAGAAAATCTCAACACACATGTATTAGGCTATATTATATCAATCAAAATGTTAAATTCCCAAAAGAGAAAGAATAACCATGAACCACAAATCCAATGATAACAACAAGAGAGACGAAAAAATCGAAAAAACAATCGTTGTTATAGTGACATGAAAATGTCATTTATAAGCAGAACAATGAAAGGAAAATAACAAACAATAATAAGCGAACGAAAAAAAATCGAAACAGATGAAAAGCGGAGACAATACATCACAGGTTTTCCAACAAATACAACCACAAAAAGAACGACTAAAACTCATAACATACCAGGAAGCTCTAATGAGACCAGTCATCAGTTTGACGGTATTCAGGGATTCGAGGAAATCACTTTCGTTTGTTGTTTATTTAAACACACACACACACACTGTCAAAATCAATTAAAACGTAGAGGTGCGGTATTGTTGAACTCCGGTATCCTTGCCTGCCGTAGGGGCAGCATTTTCACTTTTCATGTCATGTTGCTTGGTTTGGTCGTGTCAGCAGTAATGTTGTTTTTTTTTTCATTTTGTAGTTTGTTGCCTTTAAAACAAATCACCATTTTAAATAGTTTATTGACATTTGCCCTGTATGGGCATTATTAAGTGGAAAACTATTCAGCACAGCACCTCTTCTTCTCATCACCCTCTCCACATGCCATATTCGTTCACTCTCGCCCTCTATCTTTAAACATACATTCGTGTTTGATCCTTGTCATGGGCATGGCATGATTTATGACACATTGCCCTTGAGTTGAATAATGTGCAAATGGTTTTGTTTCAGTTGTTGTTTATGGAAAAGTTTATGTGACGTAGCGAGCCAGCAAAAAAACGACTGCACTTTTTTATAAAAACGAACAATATTAGGGTCATATTTACAATAACAGAAAGCTAGAACGACCATGATGGTAATGTGAAGTGAAAATTATGCTGACATTCGCAGGATTTGTAAAAAAACAAAACAATTTTAATTGAATTCATGTTGGTCTTATAAAGTGTACGAGGGAAGAATAAAAAGTCACTAGTATACGTGAGATTAGTTTTCACTGAACACAGTGTTGACTAAAGAGTCGTAATCGCCCAACGTCAGGCGCAGGGCCTTCGCTGAGACCTTCTCAGGTATCTAGCAGACATACTTAATGGTGGCTTTTTGTCCTTTGGGCACTATCCAAGACTTTTGGTTCCTTTAAGATTCCCGAGGATAAAAAAGTAATTTTTTGAAAAACACTTGTTTTTTGACAGGCAAATTAAAGTGGCCGTCTAACGCTTCAAAACGAGACCAAATAGATTGAAATCTCGTGCAAAATTCAAAAGAAATGTCAAAATATATGAAAGGAATTTATTGTCAACCCAAATTAAAAATGATTAAGATAAACTTAATTTTCTGGGATATTGAAAAGACCGGTATATTACGAGAGGCAAATACCATAAAAAATCATAGGTGGTCCCAGTGCAAAATCGTTCGAAATATAGGATGTTTTCTAAGCTGCATGAGAACTATCGATATCGGTAACTATAGTTTAACAGCTGATAATGTTTACATTACTGTTCAGTATGGCTTGGCAAGTCACCATGACTCACCAAAAAATTCTTTCAAATTGCGGAAATTTACTATAAAAAAAATAACAAAAGATTTTAACTCGGAGTATTCCAGTTTTTTTTATATGTGTCTCATATTAAGTCTCAAAAAAAAAAACGTCACAAACCGCTGGAATAAGTTTCGACGTTGATCATTTCACTTCTTATAACTCGTAAAATATACAAAGAAATGTGTATTTCCACATTTTCGATTATAAAAAATTCGCCTTCATTTTGTTCATACTTTGGACAAGTCCTTGTTGGTAATCCTTTCGACAATAACAACCCACAGAAAGAAATCCCTAAAATCTAAAATAACAAATAGCCACCGAAAAGATGGTGTTCCTTATTTATTTCGCACAAGTACATCAGACAAAATATCGAGGACTTTTACATAATAACACGTAGAGGGGAAACGAAAATAAAAAAAATTCAAGGAAGAGGCAAGAGAAAACGATAAGTATAACAAAATGAAACACAAAAGAAGAGGTCAAGGCACCACCAGCAGGAAGAGAACTCTAAAAGTATAACAAATAAAAAAACAGCTGCTTATGTCCACAGTAAAAAAAAGAGGCAAATAACGCTACAGACTCTATACGTTAGTGTTCCGTGGAGATTGTGTCTGCTGTAATCGGTAATCTTTGCAATATGACTCCTCGCTCCTTGTGTTCGGAGCAAGGAACCTTCTTGCAAACATCAGGCCGCAGTGTCAGCAGCACAGTTTAACCCTCCGGGGAAAAAGGCTGAGAGACGACAAACACCAACAACTACAACAAAAGAACAATGAACTGCTGTGCATTAAAAGAGGTTAAAAGGAGCGTATGTATGTGAGAAAAGACACACAAACAGCAGCAATTATAAACGATTTCTGTTCTGTTTCTTTGCAAACAGGTAATATATAGTAAAAGATGAAAGAAGAAGAAGAAGAACAACAACAAAAACTATACTGTTAAGGAGAATATTTCAAATCTTAGAATTTGATTTTTGAGTAGCGTATAAAAGATAAAAAAAAAACCTATGCCTCGTCACCAGCACCAGCAGCAGATGGAAAAGGAGAGAAAAAAGAAACAGGTTTATTTTGTTTTTATTGTTGTTGAGGTTTACAAATTTTGCCAGCATCCATGTGCAATCGCAGATGTGAGAAGAAGCCACATGTCTTGATGGATTCGCTGAGTAGTCGTCTATTGCAACGTAAATAATCTGCACAAGTGTTTCTATATCTAAGTGATCAGTGAAAAATCTTACAAACCAAATGGGATGAATGATTGAAAGTTATGGCGGTTAAATGTCCATCAAACACTGTAGATTTACAATATCAAAGTAAATTTCGAAGTGAGATTTAAATTCTGGCAGGGTTATGAGGTGGACCAAAAATGTGTGTATGAGTTGGTAAACTTTAATATTTAATTAATTGATAATAGTATGAGAAGCATTTCAACTTAACAAAATGTATACTTAATTTTGGAAAAAAAAATGTAGTAGATATGGTGAAAATTAACACATATAGCAGTTTATTCCCTGAGGTACCAAAATGGTTCTGAATTCACTGTAAATAAAAGCGAAAATCTTTTATAGACCTCATTTTAATTGTATGATATCTGGATTTATGATAAACTACTATAAACGTCCACTTTTTAGATTGAAAAAAAAAAAAAAAAATACGAAAAAATTGTGTGTCTAAATTTATTTAAAAGTCCATAACTAAAATTCAAGTTTTTAAAATTTCAAGAAAATCGTACGAGTCGTATTCGTGTTATGCCAAAGGCAAAAAATTTATTTAAAAAAAAAATTAAAAAGCCTTGCCAAAATTTCAAGAAAATCGCACGAGTCGTATTCGTGTTATGAAAAATTAAAAAGCAAACAATTGAATTAAAAAAAAAATAATTGCCATACAAAAATGTTGACTATTTTTGTACTCATGGGACCATAATAATTCATAATTGTATGGTGGTTATTCATTACAAAAAATCCTGTTTTCGATTTCTTGAGACCTAGAAAAAAAAAAACAATTTCCCGTATTTCGAATGTTCTGACATTCGGACCGCACAGAATTTCACATTATTTACAATTTTATCTGTCAGCAAGAAAGCACTAGAATAAAATTTGTATTTAAGACATCAGGACACTCTTGGCCATTGATATAAAAGTAAATTCTGAAATTACTTGTGATTGGTTGGTCACTAAAAGGATATATTTACTGATATTACATTGACAACTACCACGGACAGTGCAGACAGGTAAGACCGAGACTCCGGCAGAAAGACCAAGTGGAAGTAGACCTGCAACTCCTTGGTATGACGAACTGGGGATAGAACACACACAACACCGTTTGACACTCATAACTATGAAAATAAAATGTATATTTTTTTTTTCAAATTACTTAAAATTTTTCCAGCTTTAAACTGCATCTTGTTTTTAACGAACTGGGGAAAGAACACACACAACACCGAAGTATGTTGGTTTGACACTCATAACTATGAAAAATAAATATATATATATTTTTTTCAAATTACTTAGAATTTTTCCAGCTTTAAACTGCATTTTATTTTTAACACTTTAATGACATTTTTAAAATTTATGTAACGTTTCTTTTGTAGTTTACGTAAAATTTCTGAAAAAAATTGTTAAACGAGCAACAAAATTACAAAACTTATGATTTATATACATCAAATTAAAGCTCGAACATTTTTCTTTTAAAATGATGACTCAACGACTTTGAAAATGCTTTTTATTGACCAACTTGTGCTTGAAATACGAAACAACTTAGAAAAACCGAATTTTTTCGCAAAAAAAAAAAAAAACAGTGGCACCTCTAAACCGTTTCCAAAAAATCTGAAAAAATTCTGAAAAATACCTTACGTCATAATATATCAACATCAGGTTGAGCCAAAAAAAATATTTTTTGATCATTGATCAAAAAAATGCAAAGACATGCCACTTTTCCAAACGCCTCAAATGTTTGGTTTCTAGGAGTCAACAAATAGGATTTTTCCAAAACGACAGTTGAGAAGGTTCCCCGCAGCGAAATTGACACTAACTCCAGTCGCATTCCGCTGTAATGCGGAATAAGATGAAAAAAGTCTGGTCCATTAAACAAGTAATGCAGGAAAAAATTACACGAAAAACTACATGACTTTTTAATTGAAGTAATCATGTACACTTCACAGAGTAATATAGTTAACTAACTGAAACTAAAACTAACTTCAGACCTACTACGACTAGTCAATTACTAACTTGATGACCTAAATAAAGGGTTTTTTTTCTAAGGTGAAAATCCTCTAAAAAAAATTAAATTATATTAGGGGAGTTTTAAAATAGATATTATCAGACTATTTTCTATAAAAGTAGAATTTTAAAAAGGCAATTTTAATTGAAGTAATCATGTACGCTTCACAGAGTAATATAGTAAACTAACTGAAACTAAAACTAAATTCAGACCTACTACGACTAGTCAATTACTAACTTCACCGTTGATGACCTAATTGAAGGTTCACCTCATAGGTGCTTGGTTTTTTTCTTCTAAGATATCCCCCATGAAAATCCTCTAAAAAAAAATTAAAAAACTAAATTATATTTGGGGAGTTTTAAAATAGATTTTATCAGACTATTTTCTATAGAAGTAGAATTTTAAAAAGGCAAGTTTAACGCCCCGGTAGCGTGCTTGCCTATCAGCGTGGGGGTTGTGGATTCGATGCCCACCAGAGGCTTTGGTCTATTGCTGCAATAATCTAGCCATATGGTCTTTGTGACCCGGTTTACCCTTGGACTCAAAATTAGCATATAAATCTACTTTTTACCCTTTGTTCATTGCTTAATTCGTTCAGTTTTACATAAATAACGTTGAAAAGGAAACAAGTAGTTTGAATCAAAAGCCCCTAAAATCATCACATAAGCTTCTTTGGCATTTTACATGTTTATAGCTAAAACTATGTCAATCAAACTATCAGATGGAATAAAGTTAGGGCATCCGTTATTTAAGGAATATTTTAACCTCAACATAGTCTCCATATTCATTTTCTCAACTAGACGTATACCAGGTCATTATATGTTCCATTGCATTCAATTAAATAAATAAAATCGTAGACTACAAATCAAGAAACTGTAGATGGACCAGCAACATTAATCCCACATCCGCCTTTATGTATTTCTAACTGTTTGCAAATTCGAACGAAGCCACTTAGAACTTAGTTAGCGTAATTAGCACTTCAAGTGGATATTAATGAGTTCGACTGCCTACCATCATTCAAATCATCACCCTTAGAACCATGCCAACGCCCAGACACCACCGTCACAACGCCACCCACTAAAGAGCAACAACTTTACCAATTTAATGGCATATGTCCGTTTGAACGTACCTTCACATTCACTTCATTCATACTTTTCGGTCTGTAATTGTTTTATTATCTGTCTCTGTGTGTGTGTGCTAGTCTCTAGGTATAATTTCATTAGTTTGTTTGTTTTCTTTTCTTCTGGATCTTTTGTCTGAAGAACAGAAAATAAACTCACTTTTTCGTGTGTGTGGTCGCAAATGGCAGACGTACAGTGGGTTTAAGCGGTAAAAAAATGTGAAAACAAATGAGTCTTAAATTCTGAGTCGGACAAAAATATTATAATAGATTTTTAGATATCGCCTCACCAAGAAAATCAACCAGTCAATTTTGTTGTTTAATTCAATTAAAGAAACAATTGAATTAATATATAAATTTAGTTGCACGGCTACATTAAATTTTTAATTGAGATTTTTATATTTACATTCTCAAATTGTAATTCGGTTTGAGTACGAGGTGAAACCATTATACGTGTTTACGCCGTTTTGAAGTTGAGTTTGTTGTGTGATAATTCCTCTTCACTATCTACTGACTCGGAATAAAATATATCAAAGGAGATATTACGACTCTTGTTATTAGTAAAGTCAGCTAAACTTTAAGTCCAGACTACCAGATTGGTAGATATACCATCGATGTGGTCGTGAGCTACTGTGCGACATTTCATGATGTGTTGGTTAATGTCAATTTCCATTAGGTTGATTTAAAAGATTTTCTAGATCTATCATGTGTGTGTGATGGATGTGGTTGGTCGGTGACGGGCTGGTGCTGGGAGGAGGTTAAAGTCTCATAAAGAACGAATCGTCGTAGTGCCTGAATTCCAATTCGTATTAGGTATTATTAAGTTTACGGTACTTGTATGGCATATACAAATACGTAAGTATGTACGGTTGATTGTGCAAAGGTATGTATGTATGTATCTGTGTGTCTTAGTATCCATTTGTTCATGTGTGTGTGTCGTTAGTGAGCATAGCAATTTCAATGCAGACAGATATTAACTGTCATTACACATCTTTCACTGGATATAACGACGGCGGCGATTACGACGACGACGACTACTACCATTTCCACCACGGGCACTGACATTGCCAGAGCCATGGTAATAACAACAACGACGACTCCAACAACGAAATAACTCTTATGTGAACTGACAGTTACAGACATTAAAATGATGACCCAAACAACAACAATGGGAGGCAACATAATCATGGCTAAGAGTAGCAGTAACTCGACGACGAGTGTAAGTGAGTGGAGCGCTAGTGAGTGAGTGAGGCGCTGAACACCGAGGCGAACAATAGGAATGGCTTTTATTCCGACTTAATATCGTGCCTTAACCTTAACACAGAACCTGGCCATCGCAATATCACTGGCAATGGCAACGACAACAGTAACAGCAATAGCAACAACAACTACAACATTAACATCAATTGTTGTTATTTTTTCTCGGAGATTTCATGTTTAAACTTGAAATTGTTTTCTCAAAACTTTTTTCCCGCTTGCTATTGTTGTTGTTAGCAATTCTGTTCCTCTTTACCTTGACTGACTGGAAAAACGTTTTGTGTCTGCTGGCGCACAGGGTTAGCCAAACTAGCGTACACGGACGAAAGTATTCATCTATACGGTATCAGCCGAATCAGAAATATGTTGAAATGTTATATAAAACAGTTGTGATAGAATCTCTGTAATGTTTCATACATTCTATGAAAAATTCCATAGATTCTATCAAAATATAAATGTATTCTATTAAAAGTGTAATAGACTCTAATAAGGTTTCTCTACTATTCTATAAAATATTTCTTGGAGTCAATGAAACATTTCATAGATTCTATGAAAAGTACCATATAATCTATTAACAACTCCATGGAGTGTATGAAAGATTTCATAAACTCTATGAGAAATTTCATACATTCTATGAAAAATTTCATAAATTCTATGAAACATTTCATAAATTCTATGAAACATTTCATAAATTCTATGAAGCCTTTCATAAATTCTATGAAGCCTTTCAGAAATTCTATGAATCCTTTCATACATTCTATGAAAAATTTCATAAATTCTGTGAAACATTTCATATATTCTGCAAAACATTTTATAAAATACTTTACAGATCTACAAAACATTTCGTAAATTCAATGAAACATTTCACAGATTCTACAAAACATTTCAGAAGTGTTATAAAGCATTTTAAAGATTCTACGAAACATTTTATGGAAATGATTTTTTAGATTCCAATAAGCATTCCATAGTTTCTATGAGACGTTTCTATTTATGAAGCTGTGAATTCGCCGAAATCAATTTAAAGGCAGTAGACGAGGGGATCATTCAAGAGCACATTTGATATATGCAAGCTGTCACTGATTTGAGTACAGTTCTTTCCACAAATCTTAAATAATTTCAAACTTAACCATTTATTCTAGCTTAGGAATGCGACTTTCATTAGACCCGCTCTACGTAAAAAACACCACCAACTTCAAAACTAAATATTCGTTTCTATGTCCAAACCATTTTCGATTAGACCCGCTCGACGTAGGAACACCACCAACTGAAATATGCGGCCAACTGTAATTTACCCAAATATTTCATCCCTCAATTCTGACTGATGGTTGACCACACTTTCACATGTATTCGTCCTCAAAGTTGCCCAATCCTGCACTACCAGAAGTACTTACTTGCCGTAGCAGTACCTATGCATAGCTCAACATTTTTGTGTGTTTGTTTGCTTTTTGTTTGCCTGGGCTCTTCTCTCTATGGGTTTTATTACTACTTTATCCCCCAAAGCTTAAGTTCATATTTATGGCAGAGCGTTCGTTCTTGTTCTTGTTGCTGTTGCTGTCCATGGACGGTGAACAACGGCGAGCGCAAAAGGGGAGACTGGCTTATGGGCAACAATGACAGCAACAACAACTCTGATGAGGAGAAATGTATTGTCTTTCACAGTTGTTCTGTTTTTAGCTAAACATCTAAGTCGTAGTCGTAGTCCGCGAACGTTGTCCCTTGGACACCCCCTCACTGTGGCCTGCCGTGGCATTAAGCCGCAGCAACAGCCAAAACGTTCGTTCATTTGTTTGTTGATTGGACGTCTTTGGTAGGAAAGAGTAGAGTCTTCTTATTGTTTTCGCTTGAAAAGTAATCAAAATGATTTTCATTTTAATATGGCTGCTACGTGAAGGTTATATGTGTGAATACCTATGGGGGGTAGTATGATGTGGTGGGTTCAAGGTACACAAGATAACGTTGATCTTGTTGCCAAAATGTAGCGAAAGGTGAATGCAAACCACTGGCGGCCAAATAAAAAGTGAGAAACGTGCGTTACTAATTTTCAAATGTAGTCTAATGTCGAGCAGTGTCTAGCTCTAGCAATCTTCTTAAGGTGTTGGCGTAGATTGTAATGCCATCCTATGTAATTAAGTATTACACTGTTTGTATGACATTTTCTGGAAACTTGTCTGGGGCCAAAACACAGTGATGTTTTTTTTTTATTTTTTAACAAAATATGGTCCTTATGACATACTGCGCCCTCTGCAACAATTCAATATCTGTCAGATAACGAAAAACTGATCTCATAATAATAAAGAGCTCATTCAAATTATATAAAATGAAGTTCTAAATAAAATTAATTAAACAATAAAAAAAAAACATAACTTCAATACATTTGTCAACTCCTCTACTTTTTTTATTTAATGTCGGAATTAAATCTTTATAAAATCATTTTTAATTACCGCATTCAATTTCAAATCATGTTTTGATGAGGGAGAATCGTCATGTGAGGTGCAGAAAACTTCAAATCTTCATCACAAAATTTCAAAAATTTGGAAATTCAAATCCTCTTAGAATGTGAAACTACATACAGATATCAACATTTGCATTGCAATGATTACGTGGCACAGGCAATAACTATCCGTTGATACAAAAAAGACAGGATATATGAGAATTCTTCCAGAAATCTGTGAATTCAAATCAACCTTAAAGTCAGAACATACACGTTCACTCTATTAAATAACAGGAGGCGACGATTTTTATATTTGTAATCCATTTTACCATAAATGTCACTGCTAATGGCCACAAAAGTTTGAGTTTAGTAGGACACTGTAACTAATGATTTGAAGAGTGTGCGCACGTGCAGGGTTGCCATGACACTTTCCATCAATATTTTCTACACACGTGTCACATTTATGAAATTTGAAATCCATATCCTTAACAAGGACTATTTTTCGTTTACGAAAAATGAGGGGACAATGAAAGAAACAAAAACCCCCACACTCCACTGCCCGAAATGTGGTGGGGATGGAAATTGATCATCAACGTTCAAGTTGCAAAAAAAAAAGGACACACTTCAAAAAGGGACACTGACATATTTTGCAGCTCTCAAAAAAATTAGTTCACATTTCATGTATGTGACTGCCGGCCTCGTATTTGGCATTACAGTGTGTCGTGTTGTTATTTTTGGATTACATGGAATGGCTCTTGTGATGCTGGCTAGCTGGAATGGATGGCTGATGCTCGAGATGCTGCTTCTGTCTGCTGTTTGGTGGCGGTGGTGTTGTTGTGGTTGTTGCTCGGCTTTCCTCAAGCGTATCCAAAAGGTAATTTGTTTTTAGAAATGTCTATCGTACCACAGCCGCCGACAGAACTTTTGGACAAAAGTTATTTAAAATTTCATGGCACGGTTAGTCGGTCGTTCGGTGGGTTGATTTTTATTCGTCGTGACGTGGAGTTCCTCTAAAATGAAAATCTTCTTTTGCTCCGTAATTTAAGTCCTTTTCGAGGTAACTAAGTTGAATAGATTATTTATAGCACAGACGGGTGGCGGCTGCACAAGTATCTGATATTTATTTCATCATGTTGTTGTTGTTGTTGCTGCTTCGGTTATATTGATGTAATTGTTGTTGTGGCTGCTGAGCCATTTTTCGTTGCCATGGTGTTAATCTAATCGCTTACAATAAGTGGCACATGGACTGCAAATTATATTTACCAAGAAGACAACAGCGAGCAGAGCAAACAACATCAAAGATTTTTGTTATACAACAAATATAACATGAGGATTACTTTATAAAACAACAACAACAACCACAACAAATATTCACATGCTAAGAAGAAGCAGAAGACAGTTTTAATGTAATGCAAAGCAGAAATTTTCAATTTTTAATTTGACAGGGGATTATAACCGAAATAATGAAAACTTTGAAAAGTGGCATGTCGTGTCGTATATTCTTTACACCACACACACACACACACACACACGCAAGCACGCACACATAAGCACATCCATTTGGAAATCCTCTTAAATTGAAAGACTTTTAATTAGAAAATTCTAAACAGTTTGAGTGGGCAGAAGGCATTCACAGGCAAAGGAGATGTGCTTGGCAATACCAGGAAATCGTACAAAGTTTCCCCGACAACAGCACACGGATAGTGATGATCATTGGGGGTCTGATGCAAATCATGGGTAATGGGTGTAGAAGACAAGGATTATTCGAATCTGTTTAGCTTTCTGTGGAATTGTTCCAAAACAAAAATAAACAACAACAAAAAAACCAAATAAAATCATCAACAATACTTTATAGATACATTTTGTTTGAAGTAATTACCTTTCGTGATCATTTTACAGTCCTTTACCAGAGGTTATTCAAATGTAAAGGGACACGTACCTGTAAAGAGAAAAGACAAACAAATTAACAATAAGAATTGTGGGAATTTAAAGATCTAACACCAGTTGTGATTGCCGTTTGTCAATCTGGCCATTTGATTAATGTTGTATTCAAAAAGGACCAAATTAAATAAAAACGCATCATGTCTGGAAATTGGTTGTTTTCCCAATTTATTGAATAATTAACCTACACACTGAAAAAGCTGTCTTTTTTTAAATGCTTACACACAAGTAAATCGCGTGTTTGGAGTTTGTACTAAGTATAGTTTATTTGCTTCGAAACAAAGTTCATTTGGCTGCAAATATAAATCATTTGCTATTATTATTAAGTATTTGAGTAGAAGCAGTAGCGTGTTTGGGAAAAACACCCAATAAATATACTAAATTCATCAAACTACAACATTTGAGTACGAATAAGAGAGTATTTGCGGCTGTTTTCGGCAATAACTCTTTAAGGCAATAACAATTACCGAGTGAATAAGATGAGTTGATATATTTTAAAATTAATATAATAGTCTTCCATGTTAAAGTCTAAATTTCATTTCCCCAAAGAATGCTATGCGTATTTTTTTTTCAAAAGTATGCTATCCCTTCTCGGATTTAATCAAATTGTCTATGACAAAAACCAAACTACCGCTGCTGTTCAATGCCCTCTTCTTTTGCCAGTCGTTTATATTGCGGTGAGTACGTTTCTTTTTTATTGCTCCCTTATCTAAAACGCCTGTATTGTCATGGTAACCCTCAACCCTGATTTTAATGACCTCTACTGTTCTCGGTTCCGCTTTTATTGTGTCTATCTGCTTGAGGATTGATCCTTTTATTAGCCATCGTTAGTGTACTCCATTGTGTCAGTCATGCAGTTGAATCCATGAAAAAGAATTTCAATAAAAAGTGTCACGTCATAGATATCATGTTTCTATAACGTCGGTTTGCCAGTGACATTGGTGGACGAGCAGAATAACTCGGGTTCATTCACAAACTGTTTACCGTTTGGTTGGCCATAAATCGTACGCCTTTGTGCGGTAAGGTGTGTGTGTATATATTTTTTTACGGCTCTCTCCTTGCACACATTTACAGAAAAAGGTGAATATTTAATGCAACAATTTGGGTAATTTTATGGCCCATTCAAAGAAACACTCTTTCCTACTCCTCCTCTTCCTTTTCTTGAATGCATATTAAAGTTTACAAATGTTCTAGAACAGAAGTAGAAGTACGTCAACGCTCAGTCTTTTCCCAGGGGGTGTGTTAATTTTATGTCTGTTTTTCTTTTGTACGTAGTTTTTGTTGCCAGTGCATTTAACATACATTTCATTTTTTTCAGTCATCTTCCTACGAAAACAAACATTATTAAGGGGTAACAATATGAAAGGAAATCCTATGTGTAGCACAGGTCTCTAAGATAAGTGTGAGATTGTAAATTTCTATTAAGAATTGATTTATGTGAAGAAATATCAGTGAAAACCGATAATAATAATGTTCGGTTGAACTGTATGCGAATTTCATTTGATATGAAACGAAAGTAAATGCTGAAGCGAGAAATCCGAAGGCGAAAATGAAAGTGGGTTGGTCACACGCTTTGTAAGCCCCACGACAACATAACCCGAATAGCTATCGACTGTGAAGCCGCAAGGAAGTCAAAGAAGAGGACGACTCGAACACATGTGGAAAAGGCATGTTGACAAGGAGGCTGTCAAGACAGGAAAAACCTGGATGGAAATTAAACGTATAGCTACTGAGAGAAATAACAGAAGAATATTGGTGTAGGACCTATGCTCCTTATACGATCTAAAGGAATATATATATATATTTGATTTTTGATAGAATATTTTTTTTGTTTGGTACTGAAGATAATTTTTTAGATATTCACGGTGTCAGGCCGATGCTGCATTATATCAAAACAGATGGCACACCGATTAGATAAGAAATCTTCTCCAATTTATTTTGGGGAACTAGACGATGTGGCCAATATTGGTATTGATACAGAGATTGCCCTAGAACATATCATAACTTACGATTTACGAATCAATCAATCATTAACATTAGTGACGAACCATTGGAATCAAGAAATGGAATTGATTTAAAACATATAACACGAACAATAAAGTACAGATCCATTTCGTGGTTTCAAAAGTATAGGGCTGGAATTCGACATCTGTCAAACTAAGTTGATAAAACATTTGTTTTTCTTTTCAGTTGGAAGTCTGACATTAACGAAACTGGATCGCTTAACTATCACACAACGCGTAAAAATTACTAAAACCTACTACAAAAATGGTGATTCTGGCACAGCCACATATCGTGCTTTAAGAGAAGATTACGGTTTATGGTTATGAAGCACATTTCTCACTCGGTGGGTATGTTAATAAACAAAACTGTCGTATTTCGGGTTCTGAGAATACTCAAGTTATTGAAGAGAGGCCATTACATCCAGAAAAAGTCCCTGTTTGGTGCACACTTTGGTCCGAAGGTGTGATTGGATTTTATTTCTTCGAAAACGACGAGGGAACGACTCTCACCGCCATTTTGGAGCATTATGGTCAAATGATAACCGACTTTTTTTGCCTGCTATTAAAGAATACGACTTGGAGAATATGTGGTTTCAACAAGACGGTGCCACACAACTCGGCTTTATTGCAAGAGACATTTCCTGACCGCGAAATTTCTCGTCGTGGCGACATCAACTGACCACCAAGATCATGCGATTTGACACCATTATACTTTTTTTTGTGGGGCTACGCGAAAGACCGTGTTTATGCAGATAAACCTTTAACTCTTGAGCACTTAAGAACCAACATTCATCAAGTTATGGCTGAGATACCGCCCACACTTTCACACATTCTACGAATCACAGGGGAACTGTCAAAAAATCTACTCCGACCGCTTTTCAAAGACACACCGCGGTAATCACCTTGTTGTAAACAAATTAAAATTTGCAAAAATTACAAAAACAAAACCAACAATCGAAAACGGGCCATACAAAAAAATCCTTCTACGAATTGAGAATATTCCAATTAAGTGTCATTTTGCATTAAGGAAATCTTGTGAGACATCTTAATTCGCCCTCCCACTGAAAGATATTTAATCTGCATTAAATTGTCTTACATGACCAGGTTGTTTTTTCTGATTTTTGCCAGAATCTCCAACAACAACGTAAAGAAAGAGGAGGAGAAGTGAAGAAAAAAAAACATATCAAGAAAACTAAACTGTAACTTGACCCAGATACTTTTGTGTTAAGTCATGTTTCACATAAAAAAAACATCCACAAAAGAAAGTAAAAATGTTAACAGTTCATTTCTCATTTTTTTTTATTGTAAGAGTGTGTGTTGTTATGGAACTTTTTCTCTTTGTTCAAAAGAATAAAAATAAATAAGAAAAAAAAACCAAAAATGTTGTAAAATATAAATTTCACTTTCTACTTTTGAAACACAGATACAAACATGCACACGTAGTAGTGTCAGTGGTACCCCTATCGCAATCATGCATAACTTCCTTGTTTTGTTGCTCCACAGAGAGTGGCAGCAGCCAACTTCATGTGTCTCTTTCTTTGTTGAAATCTGATTTTGTTTCCCAATGACCTCTTTTATCAATTACAGTAAAATTGGGTTGAACAAGTGTTTTTTTTTTCATTTCTTTCATCTTCTTCGGGTCGGTCTCCTGTAGGAAAGTGTGTTAGTTGCTTGTTTCCCAGTTTTTCACTGTATGACTCTTGGAAGTCTTTTCAAGTTGTTGTGACAAAAAAAAAGGGAGCATCCCCCCTTTTTTTCTCTCCCTATCGCCGGCACAGTTTTTGACCATTTGCATGTGAACTTGCAAATATGTGTTTCCTGTTCATTTAACTATGCCATAACTTACAACTTCCGGTTTTGAATACCAAGTGTAGCAAAAAAGCAATAAAAACTCATACAATAAATTTTCAAGAGTACGGTCTGTAAAATCTAGGGGGGATTCGTCCTGGCTCTTGTGTAATGTATACTTTACAAAAGGGGAGTTTCGAAGGACTTTCCAAGTAATTTCAATCACATTTTCAATATGAGATTCCATTTGATCCATTTGAGGGGAGGGCAGATACACTTGTTGACTTCAGGTAACTTTGCTTTGGAATGGGAGGAGAGTTGACATGTATTCATGAGTTACTTTATATGGGACATTCTTTGTAAATCCAATAAGGCACTTAAAAATTATTGGAAAATTACTCGCAATAGAATGCGGACCTTCAGAAGAAGTTTTATATTTTTGAAGTACAATTATTTTGCCTCAGTGGTATGATGAATTGAAGGGATAACTGAAGATAAAACTGTGTGGTCCCGAAGTGGGGAATCTCGGTTGCCCGCAAATTGTCTGCGGTCGTCAAATTGTACTGCCGACTGTTAGTTTCGAAAAAAATATAAAATTTCCTGCAGAAATTATGCGTCGAAAGATATACAGGGTCTTTTAAGAGTTTCTGTTTCAGTAGTATTTTTTTTTTAACAGATATGTTTTGAGATAAAGCATTAAGAAGATAAACAGTTGATAATTTATCAGCGTTCACGGCAATCGGACCTATCTGCAACCACCTCATGTCGAATTTTACATAAGAGTTTACAAGTTTGTGAAAAAATGGAAGCCAAACGATCATTAGCAACGTGGAGAATTCATTAATTTCATTAAAGTACAACCGAATGATTTTGTTTAACATGTAGTTTTCTCTGAAAAATTTAATTTCCTTATGAATTGGATCGTAAACAAACAAAAATCCATGTTTGGGGACATTTCTGGTGGGTCAATGATTCATTTTTATTTGAAAATGCAGTATGAAATTCGCTTACTGTCTATCAATTGTGGTGTTTTTTTTTGTTGGTTTCATCAAAATCGTGTTTTTCATGATTCTGGTGAAATGTCCTAAAATACATGTCTCTGCAAAATTGTACACATCGATATAAAAATTTTACAATTTTATAATATTTTACGTTTTTTCCTTCTCATTTAAAGTTGTGAAAATGCGCTTTTTGGGACATTTTGGACTTCTGGTGACGATATATTGATGATATGTGATACCCACGAAATTCCAGTGAAAAATAATTTCACAAATTCTGAACCTAGTTTTCTAGGGCCATCACAACGATGTAGCTTCTTCAACTGAACCTCTTCGTAATCCAGTATGTCTCTTCTACGTGTGGGCTGGGCTTCCTCTTAACTTGCTAACTTGTGAAGTCGACTAAATGGCCGGCTGTGTTAGGTCATATACTGGTTTGGGTGAACTAACCAATTTCACTTGAGTTTCAAAATGTCGGTTCTCAGTGAAGCTTGATGTTTTGCTGTCCATAGGACGTCAAGGGCTATCTCGTTTGGCCAAAAGAAATTCTTCAAGGCTCACATCCACACACTCTAAGGATGTTTACTTGATCCTCTGGAAGGAGCTCTGGCTTCAAGACAGACATGAGTCGGTTTGTAATGATATAAGCTAGAACCTTAACCAAAACTGAGGAAGTTTGAATGTTGTTGTGAAGTTTGAATGATTTCTCATCCACACCATCAAAATGCTGTGTCGGTGGAAATTATTAAAATTGTCTTTAAATATAAGTAAACGTTGATTTAATCAATCAATGAAGACAAATTTAAGTAATATTGTTCAAGAAATTGATTAAATGTTTTAAAGGTTAACAAATAACGTGTTTAACGTTAGTACCTGCCACGTTGGCCCAAAGTGTAAAGTATAGATGTATGTTCTTGAGTGGAGCAGGATAAGGGATTTTTGTTAAGTGTAAAATTTCTTGTATGGACTTTCCCCGCTAAATTTTTTTGGTAAATTGAATACATTGCTAACATTTTTGGAAAAAATTAAACACACCAAATTGTTGACTTTGATCAAACTAATACCCTCTCTCGTTGTTGGAGGCTTTTGCGTAATTTAGGTTACGGCACAGTAAACGATGACTTATATTTCTTTACGGGCTATCCCAGTCTCAAACAACACACACTGTGGCACACAAACAAAACAAAAACCTTTTGAGGGCATTCAGGAGAAAAAAAGGTTTTTAATAAAACTGTTTTGTGTATGAAACAAAACAAAAATGAAAATTTCACAAACAAACCAAAAACAATGAGTCTGTGGAGTCTTAGGGTCCGTCCGTCCGGCTGTCGTCGGTGTTGAAATGGAAAACTTTTTTTTTCGTTCTTTGACACAGAATTGAATACGAAACAAAAATCCCGCAAAAACACATATGAAACCAAAAAGGCCAGAAACTCCGGCAAACTATTTGTGGGTGTGATAAAAACTTAAATATGTTTTGGTGTTATAGGAGCAAGCGAGCGACCGGGCCGAGCAATGGAGCAAAACCCTCAAAGTGACCCCCGACACCAGTCTAGCGCCTGAATGCATGAGTGTGTGTGTGTGCGTCTCAAAAGCAAGGATTGCAATTTTTCATATCAGTGAACTTTTTGTGTCATTAACCCAGTGACCAAGCAAACAACAATAATGTCCCATCCATACAACCGCACAATGTGGCAACTAAACAAAAGTCGGACAACAAAAATTTGTATATAATAAAAAAAAAATAATGTTCTTGTTGTTGTTGGGAATTTCAAATCAACCATGTGCGCATAATAAAAACGAAAAATCACATCATGCGGTCAGTCGTCCGCACCAGAAGAGTTGTTTGGCCACAGCCACAGTCATCAGCATAAAAACACTTGTGATGTGTTGTGTTCGTCGGTGATACTATCAGTGCTAAACAACAACACCAGTGGCAATAAACCCAACAACAGTGCCAACAACACCAACAACTAAGTGGCAGATATGAAAAGTAAACATTATGAAATTACTTAACTTTTTACTACCAGTAGTTTTTTTTCTTCGGTTATTTTGCTTATCTGGACATATGAGAAGGTGTCGCAATAAAAGGAGTGTCCTTAGAATACAGGGAATTTCAGGTGTCTGGATAACCCAGCAGAAGGGGTAACGAATACTTTTCAATTCAGGTGGCAAAAAGTCCAAAATTGTTTTTTGTATCAGAAGAGAAATCTGTTACATCTCAATTACAGTGTCATTCAAGTTCGAGTATATTTTCAACTTTGAATTTGAATTCATTTTCTGTTCGATACTATTTGTAGTAGGGCGTCTACAACTAATGATGAAAAAAGGGCCGAGACGGGATAAAAAAATGACCAAAATGGGGGAAAAATTAAAAACGAGTGAAATAGATGTTTGGCACAAACAAGTGGATAATAGTTGGAAAAGGGTCGAAAAAGTGACAAAAACGGGATAAAAAAAATACAAAAGTGGACAAAAACATGTGTGAAAAAAAATTGTAATCCACAGGAATGGGCAAAAGTGGATGTAATGGAAAAGGGCCCAAAACTGGTATAATACAAATCAGAAATTATCTAAAACTGGTGGAAATGGCTTAGAGGTGGGATGAAAAAGGTGCCAAAATGGGAGAAACAAATTAGAAACGAATGAAATAGATTTTTAGCAAAATAGTTGGAGAAGGGTCGAAAAAGTGGCCAGAACGTACCAAAACGAGATAAAAAAAGGTACAAAAGGGGAAAAATTGGTCCATAACTACGCTTTGCAACGACTACTGGAAAAGAGTTTCAAAACGTACCAAAACGGTATAAAAAAGGTACAAAAGGGGAAAATCAAAAATGTGTGAATCAAATTGTAATCGAAGGAACGAATGGAAAAAGGGTTCACAAAAGTAAAAAAAGGAACAAAATGGGAAAAATTAAAAAAATGTGAACATGTATTTCAAATTAATATCCACCGCAAAGAATTTGAAAAAGGCGATAAAGATTCTGAGTCGGTATAAAGCTTTTTTTTTTTTGTAAACCAATTCAATTAAAGAAATATTTTGTGTTTTACTGGGAAGGAAAATGTACGCTTACGATGTGGCGGGTATTTGCTAGTTACAAATAAGCGAAGTGGGTTCTTTGTGTGAGAGGTATAAAAAGGGGCGTGGCTTTATCTCATACTATCTCTGAAGCAAATAATTTCAAAACTATTGGGACATGGTGTGTGTGAAATACTTGTTTGTATCAGAGTTGGCAGAAGAGACGTGTCACCCACCTTTATCTTCGGAAATGTTATTTTATTGGGCGTGGCTGTATCTCATACTAATATTCTGAAGCAAATAATTTCAAATCTATTGTGACAAAGAGTGTATGAAATACTTATTTGTATCAGAGCTGGCAGAAGAGAAATTGGAAATTTTATTTTATTGTTTTCGTTCAACACCAGTTTAAATCTCCGCAGAAGTTATTTATTAATTTAATTTGTCCTGATCATTGAGTATACAAATCGTGCAGTTATATTATGTTCCTTTATGGAATGTTTGGGGTAAATAAGTACGTACATAAACATAATTCTCTTACAACTATTAAAGCAGCTTGGCCAAGCGATAAATCATTAGTTGCTGCGAATGATTTTCAATACTATTGAAAGTCATAAGTCTGCATAAAAATGTTTATTTTCGCCAAATTTTGGAAAAACTAAATGTAAAATATAATTAATGGCAATTAATTGAAGTCAAAGTAAAAAAACAACAACAAAATGAAACGAAGCAACTATCGCGAACAGCTGAAGTGAAACAAATCAATGTTTAATTGCAAAATCCATCTGAGATTTCATAAAAACTCAGTTGGACGTCAATTTCATTATAAGATGTAATTAGCAACTTCAGACATACAGACTTCGATATTGAAAAACTTCAAGACTTACTCGTTGTTGTTTTTGGTTTTTGTTATGTTCCTTTTGGGGATATAAAGCACACAACAACATTTGCAACATTTACCTGAAACAAGAAAAAGAAATTAACGATTAGATTTTGTAAATGTGGTTTAATCAGAAAATGAAATTAAGTAAATTCAGTTCATCGCAAAGATGCAGACAAACTGTCATTTGCAGTTGCAAAATCTAAAAATGCTGTATGTACGTATCCCGGTGAAATCAATTATTTTGCTGTCATCGACAACAGTTCGGAGAAAACTTCAAAATATCAGCAGAGAAGCCCAAGAGGTTTTATTTAGAAAACCAAAATCAATTTGTTCTTGTACGACACTGGTGCGCAAACAACGCCACGAACAAATCAAAACAGAGCAGCAGAGTAAAGAACAAGGGGGAAAGGAGGAAGTGAAAAACGCCGTGATGCATTAACATTTTAGCTCAAGAGTCTAAAGCAAATGCCACCGCCACCTTACACGGACAATAGCGGTACATCTGGAGTAGTGGATTTTGCTGGAAACTCAAGGGGGCCAAATCAAATGAAACCCGATTGAAAGAAAAGTCTGGCAATGTGAAAAACGATGAATATAAAACAGCAGCAAACAATTTCATCACATAGACAACAAGAAATACCGAGCAGAACAGACCAGAGGAATCACGATGTGAAGGCGAAAGAAATGATGGTTGGTTGTCAAGAACAATGCCAAAGCTTTGAGCCCACTTACCGACCAAACTCCCCATCCACCTCATTACCCCAATGTGAAATACAACAAACAGAATGGAAAAGATATCAACACATGATCTAAGTGGAATCAATGACACTTGAGTAAATATTTATTGTATGAATTTTAAATTAACCCTAACGAAATCGCAAGAGATATAAAAACCCACAAGTGAAATTACAATCCGGAAACACTTAGTGTTGCTTAATTTGAGTAAAATCCAAGATTTAGTTAAAAAATGTTCCACATAAATCACAAATAAACAAAATAATATTTATAAAAAAAAAAAAAAATCTTTTGTTATGCAAATGTATTTATTTCGTACACCAGGACCCCGATTTGAGACGTAATATTTCTCGGGGATTTTCAGATTGATAAATTAGAAAAGGCTTAAATTTAAAATCTCCAAAAGAAGTGGCGATTTTAAATCCAGTACACGATTTCTTTTTTTGGTTTCTTTTTTTTCGGAATTCACACTCGCTTTCCCTACAACATCGGTGGTCTGAAAGGGAAATAGTTATAAATGCCTAGAATATTGTGACTAATAACGGTAATAGCGAAGAGTTTCTGAACGTTTCACCCATTAATACTCAGCAAAAACTCGGTAAATAATTCTAATTACCATTTGCATTATCTTGTAATGCCATGTCATTACCGCCAGTATGAATTCAAAGCAAATAATAATGACCTACTTTCGAAAAAATGAACAACACTTTATACAAGAAATGAAAAAAAAAAATAATAAAACTAGAAAATAGGTATGTACACATTTTTCTTATTAAAATTATACGAGGTGTACCTCGACCCTCAGCTCACCCTCTACAAACCAGACGGAAATGTTTGCCATGCAGAAGGTCCCAGAGTTACTCTAAAAGAGAAATTATTATATTGGTCGGTAGTCAGGCAGTTATGATTAAAATTTGTTTATAAATTGTTAATTAATTTTAGACAGGCTGATGAAATGATTAGGCTCTGATGATTTCCGAGACACAGCGGGGTTGAAGAGAACGATACAGCTGGAAAGCTAGACCGACGTAGCATAACCAACTGCAGATTCTTTAACTTTTTTTTCGAGGTTTATCGAAGAAATCTAAATATATCTCGTTGAACAAATGCGATACCAAGTTACACCGGGGCTGTATACTCTAAAGCTGGATCAATATTATGAACCTTGTGAATGATATGTCCTCTTTTACAGCGGACTTGTTGCCAGGGTTGTATTCACATCTATTTCAAGACATACAATTTTTCAAAATTGTATTTATGCTAATTTCTTCCAGTTTACTTCCATTTTAACTGAAATACTCCAAATCTTTCGTTTGTACACATAATTGCACCACTCCATTTGAACTGTAGGATGCGCGCCGAATTCCATGTTGCAAGCATTTGATGAGCCATTACGAAATCAAATTATGCCCAATTTGGCAGACACAGTACAGCTCGACTCCCACACTATCAGACCACGAACACACAAAAAAAATGTCAAGTTGACGATAACGATGAAAATGAAATTAAATGCATCAAAGCCGTTTATCGTATGGGTGAAGAGTAAAGTAGTGTTATGCATTCGTTGCATCAGCGTCATCGCCGTCACCGTCGTCAGGCCGCCTAACCCAAGATTTTTGCACAATAGGCACCATTCAATGTACTCCAGGGTAGAGGCATTTCCAACACTTGTGACTCAATGGGAGGTAAATATGGTAATATGTAATAATAGGCAGCACCGACACCACCGCCCCTCGTACACGTCGCTCACGTACATTGTGTGCTTGAATCTGCGAATTTTCAACTAAAAGCCAGCGAAATCATCGGAACATTTAGGTGAGGAGCGGGAACAATTACATAGTACATAGTATACCGAATTTCCATGGATTAAGCGGCTGTAGAGCAAACCAGCCAAATGAAAACAACACAGACCGGGCAGCACAATAGTAGCATAAAGGTTAACGGTTTGAGTAGCAGCATTATCAGACGTATGACTATTATTCATATGCGAATCAAAATAAAAATAAAATATGAGGATTGGAAAGGATTTTTGAATTAAAACAAAAAAAAAAACCGACGACCAGGTTTTGGCAGGCCAAGAGACAGAGCAACAACATGGCAGTGCCAACAGTTGAAATTTATCAATGTATGCCGCCACAATAAAACCAACCGAAAAAAACACGTAATTTCATAAAAATAAATAAAACTTTATTTGCTGTACTCGGTTTAACAATTAAAAAAAAAAAAAAAGAATGAATAATGTTGTCGTCTGCATAACGTTCACATGGTGGGTGGTATGTTTTAGGGTGGTGGCTGTTTGTTTTAATTGAAAATTATGGAATTCATATCGGATTTTGTTTTAATAATTCAATACATTAACAAAGTTTTGTAGTTGCTGCAAGCAACGTGCAGTTTGCAAATCAACATCTGCTGTTTCGAAAGTGGGCGGACACAACGACAAAAGTTCATCGGATCGACTGTGATGGGGTGAATACAACATAGTACATACATATTTGTATGAGCTTTGATAGAGCAGATGAATCGACATATGTAGCACATATAGAAAATCAATTGTGTTCTCATAGGATTTTATCGGAAATATGGCCTAACGCATTTCATCAATGGTACGCATGGCATGATGGCAAACAATTTGAGGCTCAACTGCAGCTTAGCAACATAGATCAGGCACAAACCAAATATTTTTTCACGAGATACGGCCTTACAAAGCTGAGCCATAGTCAGATATATCTTCGATGTTTATCCACCAATCTGTAAAATGGGTGTCGTTGGAAAGCTTATGTGAATAACTTTCTAACAATGTACGAGGTATGTTCAAACAATATCGCGAATTTTCAATTTCCGCGGGCTACGTGTATTTGATTTTTTATATTTTTGTATGGTACTTATGTTGGTACTCATGTCCCTTACTTATGCTGACAAAGTCGGCCATTTTGAATTTTTAGTTAATTTTTGACAGCTGTTGTGCTTGGATGTGTTTTACTGCCTGTTTCCATAAAACGAATTTGTTCGTTATCCGAGGGGAATTACTTTGAAGGGGACAACATAGATATTCATGAATAAATAAATACATTTTGATAAAATACAAAATTGGCGATATTTTTGGAACATACCTCGTATATATTGTAGGAATCTATTAAGTTAAGTTTCAAGCTACCCACTTGAGCACCAGATTTGTGATTGATTCCATATATCCTAAATTATATCACAATGACACATTTAAAAAAAAAATCTATTAAACAATTTCCCAAAAATTTTTGCAAACGCCCAATGGCCTTTCCATAAGCTTTCCCAACAACAACCATTTTGCAATAAGCAACCCAGATATATCTGATTGTATTTCCAAGAATTGCCTTAACTAGGCAATCTGAGCTATGTATATTAGGGTGGAGTGAAAACATGCTTTTTTTTAATTTGAAAAAGTTAACCTCGGAAAGAGATGTAGTCTGGGGTCCTAATGAGGGGAAAAATAAAGAAAAAAATTTTAAAAAATTTTTAGGGGTCGCGCCACTCCCTCCGAATTTGGAAATTATCGCTATTTTGGCGTTGATTTTAAAAAAATCCTAAAAATTAACGACTTAACTTATTCGAAATTTAAAAGTTTGAGCTTGTTCAGTGCCCAAACAAAAGTATTTGAGGCAAATATGAGGATAATCGACTAATATTTGTAGCTTTGGTGGCGATTTGATTGTTCAGTCAATTTTCTGAAGAAGGGACGATTTGGCTTATTTTACTTTTTGAAATTTTTGAACAATGAGAAAATTTTTTTTAAATTTTTTCATGCCATTGTTTCATTTTTTACGCTATTGCAAACATTTATTGACATAAAACTTTTTAGGATTTTTCTAAAATCAACGCCAAAATAGCGATAATTTCCAAATTTCGAGGGAGTGGCGCGACCCCTAAAATGTTTTTCTTTATTTTTCCCCTCATTAGGACCCCAGACTACATCTCTTTCCGAGGTTAACTCTTTTTTTTTTGAATTTCACTCCACCCTAATGTATATTGCTAATCTGCAGTTGTTCCCAATATGAGAAAATAAACACCTGAAAAATTGTCCACCCGGTAAATTAATGGACACCCTATGTTTCAGTCAGGAGTGGTTTTGGCAAACAGTTAAAAATATTAGTGCTTACTTTTCTGTTGTTTTGGTATTCCATTCTATTTTTTCGCTTACAACTGAATTCTACTCCTGGAAGTTCTATTGTTATTTTTTTCTGGCCAACACCTCATTCCACCTCGGCAAGTATAACTGGGGAGTTATTATTGTTTTCCTTAACGTTAAAGACATCAATAAAGTCATTTAGCAAACATTTCATCTAATTGTTGTGTACATCGCAGCGGCTGCAACCAAGCAAAACTTGTGCAATCGGTATAAAACCCGATTGTGTAGAAATCATTTTTCCCGCTGAGTGGTATTTAAGTTTTTGTTCTTTCAATTTGTAATTTAATTAGATTATTCTATGTATGAAAATATTGAAAACATGATTAAAACTCCTACAACTTTAGTGTTTTTAATTAATTAGCCGTCCAGGAACCACTACGCGTAACATCTAATTCAAAATATCACATAATTGCTCCCAATTGCCACTGGCTATCAACGCCATTTTCATGATTCATTTAGACATCAGACCACAATCAACCCCAAGTTGAAGGCAACATCCGACGGCAAAGCATTCATTGAACTGTGGAGCCCTTTCCCTGCCACATGTGTCTGTCTAAAACCCTATCGACATTCAAAATATTGAAAAACACAGACGGTACTAAAACAAAAAACTTTTTGCCGCTTTATTTTGTTTGCGCGCGCAAAAAAAAACATTTTATAACAAACAACAAAATAAAATAAACACACACGAACTGAATTGAAATAAACTCATTCCCTACATTTCAGTGCCAATACAGGCGGCGGCTGCTCGCAGATAGAGAGGTAAGCACTACAGACAACGACGACGAGCCCCCTGTGGTTTTGGAAACAACGGCAACAGCAGCAGCAGCAGCAACAACTACAAAATGATGCCCACCCGGCCTACAGCAATTCCGGCCTATACAACACAATCGAATAATAATTAAATGCGAAAAAAATATAATTTTTAAAAACAAAACAAAAATGTTGTTGTTATTAGTGTGTTTTTGGTTGGTTGGCTGTTTAAGCAGACATTGAGGTACTCCACATACACACAAATACCACATGGCAAATAAGAGGTGCGTAGGATAATTATTGGTAAATTATCGGTTCAAAAGTTTCAGCCAGACTGACGTTAGGCGGCAACAAACGATACGTCAGCTACGTCAATTAGCAGAATTACCGCATTTGGAGGGAAGGCAATCCTCAAGTCGTATATGAAACACCATAAAAATTTTTGGTGCGGTTTAGACGCTGGCGGCAACAGCGGCCCTTATTTCTTACGAAATGAGGATGGTCCTGCAGTTTTGTTTCCAACAATTGTTCAGCTAAACACCAACGACATTTGGTTTCAACAAGACGAAGCAACTTGCCATACGGCGCACTTAAAAATCGATTGCAAAATCATTCACAGACCGTTTACAGCCCAGAAATCGAGCCCTAACCGCGAATAAAACGTAAGCGTTAAAAAGAACATTTTACAGCATAGAATAAGGACGTGTAGAGCTTACGATGAAATTGAATTTGCTATTTTTATTTTTTAATATTTTGGAATTAAGGGCAAGGGGAAAATAAAGACTTTGATGTAAAAAAAAAAATTGACTCCTTCTAGAGTTAGGAAACTGCCACAAACTTTGTTGTCATATCACCCTCGTACGTTAACAGTAAACGAACACAAAACGTAATGCCACAAAATGGGAAAAATGACACCGGTGAACGCAATGACGTGCAAATTATACATCAACAGAAAAACAAAACAAATGCCAAATTCCTGTTCAGATTTCCACTTCAATTTTGTTGGATTTGGCTTGCCGTGGCAAAGTCAACAGCATTGATATTGTGAATTAATACACAACAATATATGTAATATGGGACGGAAAACTCTATCTGTATATGCTTGACCAGCAGATTGGGTGTCAATTTTCCATTGTATGTGTATTTTTTCCAGAATATGTGTATTTTTTTTTAATTTTAACAACAAATAGAGCTGAAGTGTAGATAAATGTAATGAAGAAATGAAGGAAGTATTTGCCAAAGAATGCAATAAAGTGTAAACCAAGGTGATGTCCAGGTAATTGGTTCCGGCTTATTATTGGTTAAATTCTATTTTAAATTATATGCACAAATTTAAGCCGACTTCTGTCATATCAGTGATGGAAGTTATCGACAACACAAAAGCTGTTGAAGCTACATGGAAAAAGAAATATGTTAAAAATATGATTGCATGCAATCATATATATGTTTGGAGACGGGCCCAAACAAATATATGATTGTGTGTAAACATATTATGTCTACATACAATCATATATATGATAATAGCCAATCATATATATGTTTGGGACATTGCCGCTAGCCCAAATTTAATAATATCTTTGGAACCAGCTACAAACATATACTCGTATATGTTCCCTGCAAAATATCTTTGGAACAATATGTTACAGAGACCGTTTTTTTCGAGTTGGTGACGGAAAAAGGAAGAAATACGACATATCCGTTGATAACACCATCACTTCTTTTTAGAAGAATAGGTTGTTTAGCAGGTCAAATAGTCTAAACCGTAAGAGTGTTTTCAATTCGAGCCACACCGTCTGTCTGCAGGTAGAGTTCGCACGACAAATGGAATATGCCAACTAGAACTCTGTAGAATACTGTAACTCTTCAACAACCTGTCTTCTGCAGACTTATCATGTACAGCCTGCGACAGAACCTTCTTCAACGCTGTAGTCTACAACCTGCGGCCATTGTTCAGAGCATTCATCTACATCGCCCTTCGCAGCAATATTGTGAACTGTATTCAACAACTTGGGCTGCTCGGCAGTATTGTTTAAGGCCGGCACCGTCGTAGACAATCTAGGACTTCACCACCCGATCGGCAGACTTTACCAGCGTCGCCTCTATCTTCATCACTGATATCGTCTAGTCTTGTGAATTTTACTTGATTATCGCACAAGGGGTAACAACGATGCGGCTATCATCGCCTCCCAAGTAAAGCCAGTACTCCCGGGTAGCCAAATCGAGAATCCTTCATCTTGGTTAGTGGTTGAGGACACCTAGGATCGCTGTTACTACCTGTGTCGTAACATCTGGTTGAGAGCGCAACTCTACGCGGAACAGAACGCCGCCTGCAGTTTCGGTGATTAACACAGAATTCATCAACTGCACCACCACTGTCTGAAACAAGTGGGTTTAACATAAATGTACTGTACTGTCAATTGTGGTGAGTCGACGTTCCTGTAGTTATCCCGAGATATAGCAATACGATTTGCATTTCGTGATTGCCCTCTGATTTTTTTTTTTTTTTTTTTTATTTAATTTTTCTTTATTTTTATATAAGTTAAAGAACATTCGTATTTTGCCCTGCGAAGCCTTAAAGGCTTGTCTGCAGGACTCCTGTGATAATCTTGAGATTCCTTTGCACAAAACCTTGTATCGATTAAGTCCTTTAAGGGTCAGGTCTCGTTGCCATATTTTCCATTTGGTCAGTACATCGTAATAATTCTTCCGAGGGCATCAGCATGGTACACCACCCACTAACAGCTCTTTGTAACGAATAGGGGCGCAGATAATTGTCACCTGGTGCTATTGGGATTTGGATAAGGGATTTACAATAATCTGAAGTACATCTGAATTTTACCACGTTTGAATGTAAGCCTTGAAGGTTCGAAGTATAGCTTGATTTATGGATGGAATTTTCGTCTTTTAAAAGTGACAAACCTCCATTCTCAGTAAAACCTCATAATTGCCCAACACTCGGTGATTGAGATATAGGAATCATTTAAAAATAACATTTCTGTTCACATTGCCCAATTCTGGATATAGTTAATTGTGACAATAAATTCATACCTGGGCGATGTTGTCAAATTTCATAATAAATCATGTTACATTACCTTGAATGAGAAGGAAAAAAAAAAAAACCTTATTAACTAACATCAAATTAATTAAACATAGATGAGTTGAGACGAGATGCGTAAAAGGACGAAAAAGTATGAAACTCCTACTGAAAAATGAGACTTTTGTACAGATTTTTTTCCGGTCCTATTAACCCCGCGAGCCAAGAAAAAAGGGTTGAATTTCGACAAAACAAAAGTCGCACCACAACGAAAGCACTACATACGTTCGTTTTAAAATAATCACATAAAACTCTCCAGAGAGCACATTATACATTAATGGAGGGCAACACTACTACCGAACAAGGATGATGTACGACAAGAAAGCAACAACAACAAAAAAAAGGCAAGACAACAAACAAAAGCAAAACGAATGAAAACAATAGTTTAGCAAAAGCCCAAAGTCAAATATGGAAACTGCAGGAGAAAGGATAATAAAACACCACACAACACAAAAATAACTCCATATGTGTGCGATGTCATGCGGTGGGTATCATAAGAAATCAAGCATAATCAAATATCCAACGAAGGAGTACGAGACGCTGCCGACAAGGAGGCTGAGCATGAAAATTACGAAGGGGAGAACGGTGAGTGAGTGAGTGAGAGAGAGAGAGAGAGCGCGCGCGGAATGATGAAGGGGGAAGAGGGAAAAGTAACCCTTAAAAAATAAGAGCTACACATATCGATTAAATGAATGAGTACATACAACAAACAGGATAATACAAAAAAGGATAAAAACACACGTAATAATAACAGAACGTATCGCAACAGCTACGACAACACCGAAACCTAAACCGACAACCACACACACGCTTACATCACGCCAACAAAAAAAGGACCAAACAAAACCCAAAGGGGACGAAGCTTTCATCCGCCCATCTTCCGTTTGGGAGGTAAATCACAGTGTCTCATCAACAACAGCAAAACTGAATGGCAAATTGCATAAAAATTCTGTATAAATAATTTAACACTTCACTGAATTTTGGGCACTTTGAGAAATTTTTGTATCCTTTTTTTTTTTTGTGACATTTTTCGCATAAAATGTGCGATGACCTGATTAGTTTCTCTTTCGGCTCTGATGGCGGCACCACAGAAGGCCTCCAAAACCGCGTTTCGATGGTTCGGGGGTTTTGTTCTTCTTCTTTGGTTTTTTTTTTTTTTTTGTTGGGAAACGCCAATGAAATTTCGTATGTATGTATCTTGGAGAAATACATAATAATAAAAAAAAAAAATGGATACAGGCAAAAGAAAACAAAACAAAAACGCTGTAAGAAGAGGACTCTTTTTGGACAATTGGGCGGCGGTGAAATAAAACGATATGTAGAACACACAAACAACAAACCAAACCAAACTGAACAGAACGAAAACAAAAACACAACGAACGAAAGACAAAAATAAGACAAGGCACAAGTGTGGCAACCTTTGAACGACAAGGAAAACAAGCAACAATCACCGCCATCATCATCGCCGCCAATACACACACACACCAGCGTTGTGTTTCGTCCTTAGACAGGAATACAGTATGAATAAGAAACGCATAGCGATCTGTGACGGTAAAATGTGGCTGTGTTGCTTACCAAACGAAAAATATGCAGGCTGGCATTATTAAGGACTGCCTCAGGAAAACAAAAAACTATGTACAAAAATCCCACATTAGAATGATTCCTCGTAAATGTTGGCAACTTTACGAGTAAGAGAGTAATCTCTTAGCCATGTAAGACTGTTCTAGAAAAGCACTAGCTGTTTGGAGCCGGCTTTAAATAGAGTAGGTCCCGATCAGTGAGTATAGAAATATAGTACACACCTCACTGATTCGAGAGGGTTTCACCGTCTGTTCCTTCATGGAATGTTAAGTGCAATAATTAAGTTATGATCTAGAAACAATTTTAGACATAATTCTGCACAAAATTTAAAATAAATTATAAGGTCTCTTTAGAAAACTATATACAGTGGAACTTCCATAAGACGAATTTTCTTTTAGTCGAAGCACTTCTGATGGCAGTAGCACTAAGTAGACAAATTCCCTTAAATTGCTCTTCTATAGCTCGATTTTCTCTATATCTCGAAGAAACACAAACTTCCATAAGTCGAACTTTTCGGAGAAATAAACCCAACAATAAAGTTGTGATGACATCTGAAGTTTAAAATTGCTCAGAAATATCTAAGGTTGATAATGAAGAACTTCATCAGACTTTTCTACGATATTGCTGACATTGCTCCATTGAATCAATTACTTCGCAGAAAGCGTAATTGATGATGATGATTAGGAGGAGGTTTGTGATACAACCTTTCAGACAACCGAGGAGCATTAAAAAGTCCTGTTATTCACAACAACAACAAAAAAGTACACAGCTTTTCAAGTAATTAGAACTGTTTACATAAAATAAAAATTAATAAATTCGTACAAATGGGAAACAATTTTATAAGTAATTCCATAACATAAAGTCTCCGTAAGTCGAATTTTTCTGCGAGATATGGAAGTTTGATTGTAATATAAGGTTCGATATGTTACTTTTTTTTAGTATTTCCGTGGAATATTTCTTATAACGATTTTTATATCTGACATAAAACTAAGAGACAGTCAAATGTTCTTATACTCGTTGTAGATACACATATAGTTGGTAACCCTTACAAGGGACAACTACGTCATCTAACCGGAACTCATCCCCATATCGTAATCTTAATAAGGAAATTAGGGTATCGGAAGGAGGAAGACATTTGTTTTAAATTTCTGAATGTCACAACTGGCAAGAAGCACATTTGCTGGAAGACTATTCCACATACGGGCGGTTCCGCTAAAGAATGAACGAATTTTCTCTATAGTGCGTCGTCCGGTCAACCGGCCATTTCACAATGAACGGATCAGAGACCCTGGATAGCCGTGTATTCCGACTAAATGTTCTAACTTCAGGGACCAGTCGACGGATATCTGACGAACAGATGCCGTTAAAATATCTATAGAACAGCGATATGCAACCCACATTCCGGCGATGCTGAAGGGAGACAATAGAGTTGGATACCCTACTATACCCAATCATTACCACCGCTCTCCTCTGTACACGGTCCAAAAGCTGCAAAGATGTCTTTGGAGCTCCTGCCCATATATGGGAGTTATATTCCATTTTAAGCCGGATGAAGGTGGTGTAAATATTTACGAGATCAGATGGTGTGAAGTATTTCTTTCTTTCTTCAAAAAGCCTAAACACTTGAATGCTTCTTTCGACACTTGGAAAATATGGCTAGCCCAGCGAGCATCACCCTGTACTTCAGACCTTTTGATTAAAAGAAATAAATGTACAAGTCTTCGGTGACAGTCCTTAGGTATCTGTAAATTCGAATGTAAAACCGATACCCAGGACAGCATACATCAGTGGCAGCAACAACATCACGGCACAAAAACGATAACATTATTTTTAGCAATAGCACTAAAAAGGACAATGAACGTCGTTGCTGTTGCTGCCGTCGTTGTCTCGTCCTCAATGAGGCCTCCTTGTTGTTGTCGTCGTCGTCGTCGTTCTGTCTCATAAGTATTCACAAGTCCTTACCATGCGTACGGGGAGCATTAGTATGTCTGTGTGTTCGTCCTCCTGCCTCCCTGCCTCCCTGCCCGCCTGTCTGTATGCATAGGTAGGTAGGATGTGTATACATATTGTAATTTGTTATTCTCTTATTTTTTGACGTTTCTTTTGCTCCGAGTGTTCAGGCCGCACAAGCTACAAACACTCGGTGAGAGTTCAACGCAAACACAACAATTTATGCATATGCAGGACGACCGAAGGACCGACCGTGTTGTGTATGTATATGTAGTATTTGCTTGGTATGGCCAACTTCTCAATAACTCTCAATAGAACAGAAAGACCCCTAGCCCATCGACCCGTTCCGACATAAGAAGGGACGAAGCAACAAACAGCTATTGCTTCTGTTTGTTTTTCGGTTGCTGCCTCAGCAGACATGTATCTTAAACTTTCGGTGTGGACGCCGAGCGCGTCGTCGCACGTTGTTTGTCCACAGCTTCGGTTTCTCCTATGGGGGGGGGGGGGTCTGTTCTGGTCGGTTCTGTCCTGATGTGGTTGTTGTCAATTTTCATTTTAATAGATAGATACACATCTTGGCCGGCAACAACAACATCGACATCGTGTTCAACGAGAAATGATGCACCACGATTAACCCTCGACATTTATAAACTTAAAACAACACATGTACACATCAAGTGCTTTCAGCGTCGGGGAAGGGTTGATGTGGGCTAGGACATGAGAGAAATAAGTTTGACCGGTTTTCAAACATTTGAAAACTATTTTCATAAGACAGACAAGAATAAAAGTCAACAGCAACAACTTGAGAAAAACTTTTCTTAGACCTAGTTTCTCAGAGGAATGCCAACTTAGTATTTGCATAAGGAATACACAGTATAGATAGACAGCAGAACACTACAATAGGTAATGTGCAGATTTTAAATCATCCATTAAAGGATGAAGACACTTTGAAATACCATAAATGCTAAGATCATTTAGCCATGTCTATCCACTTAGAAGGACTGACAGAAACTGCCTCCGAAAACACGAATAATTTTATATAAACTAAATTACGCATCAACTATATTTACACACCACACCACCAACAATGTATTAATCATAATCATCTGTATTTATAATTTGAAATATATTCTCAATCCCCACTTGCTTATCAGTTCCTCCCCATAACGTTCTTTGGTTATAAATAAACATTGTTTGTATTTCAAGTAAAACCAGTGTAGAATAAAGAAAAAAAAAAATTTGTAGATTCCGTTTCATTGCTGATAAGACGGGACAATGAGCGTTTCTACCGTGGAGTTACCAAAAATTAAAAAAAAAAAAAATAATAAAAAAAAAGAGAACAGAAGGAAAATCCAAACAGAGAACGCAACGTGACAGTCAAATCGTGACTTAATTTTATTGCTCTCTTCCCACCATCACTTGCTCGCATTCACCATTGACAAACAAACAACAAATGAAATTTAGAACGTATCTCAACATGCGTTTTGCTTTCGCCATTACACACACAGATAAGCGATGATAATGTTCCAAGCAAATTCCACTACATTCAAGTGAAGTTAAGTTTGATGATAAAGTGGACAGAATGCCTGCAATAAGTGAAGGGAGCTAAACGATATGAAATGGAACTGGACTCGATTTGTGACTAATTAATAAAAATAATCAATCAACCAAATAAATAAATTAACTTATAACACAATTAATCTCTAATATGAATAGCTTAGTAGAACGATTATAATTGCTCAGAATTATGTATTAACACAATTGAATAATAGAATAAGGTTATGGCCGTATGTACATTGTATTTGTTTACATTTTTTTTTAAACTTTTCAAATTTAATAGTCTTGTTACATATATGGGCATTTCCATGGACATGCACGTGACAGTCAAATGCCTTCGAAAAAAAATAACTAAATGTTTGGGTAGCACTATATTTATTGTAAAAGTTGACAGCAATTGAAATCTTAGTCGTAAGATATGAGCTAATTAAACCTCGTTCGTCACGTGAAGGGGGGTTTGTCTGTGGGAAAAGTCTGCGAAAAGCGAAAACAAATTTGATCTAACTAGTTTAAATATAAAGCGAATGATACTCAAAATTCGCGGCGGCGAATAATATAATATTAATGTAAAACGTCACGTGACAAGGCGTGATGTGACAAATTCTTAATTTAATTTATGATCATAAAATTGTTCACATGTTTTTGAGTTGTAGTTTTTATTAAATAAAGATAGGGTAAATTGTAAAAATTCCCTGTTTAAAAAAAAGGTAAAAAAATTATAGTTTTCAATGTTTTATTTTAAAATGTGTATCATCTGAATCGAACAATATCGTTTACAACTAAATAAATTAGGGTCTCAAAAAAATGTAACTGAAAAAAAAAAATCAATCTACAAAATTTTTATTTTACCATTTTCGTAATTAGTTGGTCAGATTACATGAAAATTGTACAATTTCAAGAATTTGTTGTTTTTACTCCGAGTTTTGCTTAATTTCAAGGAAACTGCTCTTGTAATTGAATTCACTGACGTTACGTGACAACTTTTGCAGATAAAAATACTATTACTGATTACGTTATTTACTTCTGGACAATTTTTTTTTTAAATTCTATACATAACACAACTTTAAATCTGAATTTTTAACAACTGGATTTTTACGTCACATTAGAATGCGAATTAAGGAAAATGAAAGATGGAAAGTATAACAATACATAAAAAGTACAAGTAAAGAAAAAAAAGATTTGCAGTCAGTTTTCTCGTCTTGTCAACAGAGTTGGTTAGGTAAAGCCTAACGAATAATATAATTTGTATTATTCTTAATATATTTTTGGTCACGGTTGATCTTTCTGTGGAATTACCTTTATTCAAAATTGTGTAGCTATTTTGTTGAAAAGGTAATAAATAAATACATCAAAAAGTAAGTAAATTATTTAATAAAAAAAAACATAAATAAATAGATGAATAACATGCTTTCCTATTTGTGAATATTTCTGTGTATATTTATAAACTAGTAAGTTGTAATGCGCCTATGGCGCCCGTTAATTTGCTTGAGAAAGTATTTGTTACTTAATTTTAAAAATTTTGTAAAAAATATTTTGAGAAAACTATTTTGTAAAAAAAAATTTCGAAAAAAAATAAAATTGGAAAAAAAAAAAATTGTGGAAAAAAAATTTTTGCAGAAAAAAAAATTTTTGTTGAAAAAAAAATTTTTTTCTTGAAAAAAAAAATTTTGCTGAAAAAAAAATTGTTGTGGAAAAAACAATTTTGTTCAAAAAAAAAATGTTTGGTGAAAAAACATTTTTGTTGAAAAAAAAAATTTTTGCTGAAAAAAAAATTTTTGTGAAAAAAAAAAATTTTGTTGAAAAAAAAATTAGTTGAAAAAAAAAAAATTTGGAAAAAAAAAATTTTTGTAAGAAAAAAAAAATTGAAAAAAAAAAATTTTGGAAAAAAAAATTTTTGGTAAAAAAAAATTTGGGGAAAACACAATTTCTGTACAAAAAAAAAATATTTTTTTTATTATTATTATTTATAGAAAATTATAGAATGCCTATTTAAATTCCTACGTACTGCGTGACAGAGTCAGTGAATCAGGGAATCAGTGTATCAGTGTATCAGTGAATCAGTGAATCAGTGTCGAGGGTAAATATATATTAAGATATAGAATGCCTATTTAAATTCCTACGTACTGCGTGACAGAGTCAGTGAATCAGTGAATCAGGGAATAAATAAATAAACATAAATAAATAGGGTAAATATATATTAAGATAAATAAATGAATGAATAAATAAAAAAGTATATATAAAAATATATAACAATCAGTATTTAAACAAATAAGGTAATCAATAACTATAGTGTTATCCATTTCGTGGTTTCAAAAGTATAGGGCTGGAATTCGACATATGTCAAACTAAGTTGTTAAACCAATTTTTTTTCTTTTCAGTTGGAAGTCTGATATTGACGAAACTGGATCGCTTAACTATCACACACAACGCGTAAAAATTATTAAAACCTACTACAAAAATGGTGATTCTGGCACAGCCACATATTGTGCTTTTAAAAGGATATTATGGTTTATGGTTACGAAGCACATTTCTCACTCGGTGACTATGTTAATAAACAAAATTGTCGTATTTGGGGTTCTGAGAATGCTCAAGTTATTGAAGAGAGGCCATTACATCCGAAGGTGTGATTGGACCTTACTTCTTTGAAAACGACTGTCACTGTCAATTTGGAGCGTTATGATAACCGACTTTTTTTGCCTGCTATTGAAGAATACGACTATGAGAATATGTGGTTTCAACAAAACGGTGCCACATGCCACAGAACTCGAGCGAATATGGCTTTATTGCAAGAAAAATTTCCTAGTCGCATAATTTCTCGTCGTGGCGACATTCGTGTTTATGCAGATAAACCTTTTACTCTTGAACACTTAAGAACCAACATTCGTCAAGTTATGGCTGAGATACCGCCCAATATGTGCCAAAAAGTGGTCGAAAATTACCTCAAAAGAATCAATGCTTGCAACACTTCGCGTTGTGGTCATTTAAATGATGTAGTGTTTCACACATAATGTCAACGTTCAAACTTTTTTATAATATAAAAAAGAAATATCATGAAAAAAAACATTTTATATTTGTTTTATTTACGTTTACTTTTAAAAAGCAAAATGGATAACCCTTTACTATGCATTCTATGCAACATTTTTTTTTGCAATGATTAACCATTGCACTGTTCTGATGTACTACGGTCCCTGAATACAAAAATGGTCGACAGTTTTTGCTGTGGATCTTTTTTTGTTTTTTGAATGTTATTTGTTGATATGTAATTTGTCAGAGCTCGAAAGCGACTAGTATTAATTCGTGAAATAATTTTAAAAAAATCTTCAGTATTTGCCTCAACTGCCTTTATAACAGAAGAACTGTTTCGGAATTATACATTCCTTCGAATTTTTTTATTACAAAATATAAAAATTCTAAAAGGACAAAAAGTTGACGTTTTTAGTAGGTTATCATAAAATCACATATCTTACAATTAAATTAGTTATGGATCATTAAAATCGATCGAGGATTTTCGCTTCACAAATTAGTAAAGGAACCTCCCATACAAATGTTTGGTTATGAATGATTTATAAAAATAAAATAAAAATTTAAACTGAAACTAAAAAAATATATTTTCCATTGGTATCGGTATGTTAAATTAAACAAATAACATTGATCATAATTGAAATGTCCACAAAAATGTCTACTACTTAATAAAATATTTTCCTCCCGACGTATTTGGATAACTTAATATGGGAAACAGTATAGCAATTGTGTATTACTAACCAAAATGTATCTCGAAAAATAAACATGATTCAGGGTCAACGAAAACACCTTGATCCCACCATATATGAAAAAAACAGACATCGAAGTATAATTGAACTAAATGTGTATGCATGTGCTCCGAAATAAACCGACATCGCTGGATAAGTATATCAGTGCAATTGATCCAAAACCTTTGCTATATAAGACAACTATCACGGAGAAAATCATTGAAAAGTCATTGGAAACATTTCAGGACGAGACCCTATTGCAGGGCAATCGAAAGTAAATATTGATTTACCAATTTATAAATACATTTATTTATACAAGTGTATGAATGTTGAACCATCTATTCACCAAGTAAGTAAATCGATTATTCCAGTGGATTCTGAAAAGCACGAAGCAAATATTTAACTCAAACAAACGACAAATGTTGACTCATAACAAAAGTCTACTTTCCGTCTTACAATTGCCTAACAATTTTCACTGGAAAATAATTTCGACTGAACTATATTCAAAGAGTGCCTATGGAGGCATCAAATAAATCTAACAATAATGATAAGTAGGTTTTGTAATTGGTTAAAACAGAGAAAAATATATGGTGAATCAACCCATGATCACCGAAGGGCAAGCCCTTAATGTTGTTCTACGTGCCTGAACAAAATTTCGCAATGAAGTCAGCTCTGTTTTTGGAATACTAGTACATTTAACGATGACTAAGAAATTATATTCATAGATTTTCATACATGGATAACATTTTATGAATACCCTAAATATTTTCGAAGCAAGTGTCTAACAACTGCCACCTGTCATCTACTTCATTGAAAGCCCTTAACTGACTGACGATAATTTGAGTTGAAACAACGTTTCAATATTCACAAAAGTCCTTAACATCAATTTATTTAAACACAATTCACAAGGAAATTCAATACAAAAATGTTTGAATAATTTAAGGCACAATTACGACAAAGGAAAATATACCAACCGCAGGTGGTGGCGGGAGGCGACGGCAGCATGCAACAATTTAAACAGTGCAAAAGTAAATGAAACAAAGTAACTGAATCTTTTATAAACTTTCAATAGGCACGCGATATTCTAATTGTTTGGTGTTGGCCAAAACGTTTCATAGTCTATTTTAACGAAAAACATAAAGAAGAAGTGAAACCGATGACTGTGTTCTCTATGTGTTTGAGTGTTGGTTGTTTGGTGTCCGTTGTATAGATGACATTAACAATAAATTCTATTGACATTTGATGTGACATCACAGACAGGTATGAAAACGTTTGTGTGGTGGCACAACGTCCGTCTGTCTGTCCGTCCGTCCTTTCCATATCACCAAACTATTTCCATACTTGTCGTTGTTACTTGTTCGGCCAGTACTACTGCTGCTGCTTCTACTACTACAACTATTATGTCTGGTGTCATCATCAAATAAATTATTTAAATTGTTTTTTTTTTTCATTTGTTGTTGTTTTTGCTATTCTTGCCGTATGCAATAGTTATACAATTGTATGGTAGTGGTTGGCTAGCAGCTTAGGCATGATGGAAATTTTGATATTTAATGTTATTGATATCGTCACCAGAAATCCAAAGTCACCTAACAAGCATTTTTAGATGACGATATAGGGATTTTGGGTGGAGGTTTATATCTACCTTAAATTGAATTTACTGATCTTAAGCTTTCCATCTTCTTTATACAGTTTTATTGCACATTCAGACGGAGAGCCGAACGCATTGATCATGAATATATTCATTTAGTTGTATTAATCGAAATTCAATCATAGTATTTCTATTATAAAACTAATCTTAAAAATGTATTAATATAAATATTTCACATAATTGGAAAATATTTCTCATATTTAGGGCGAATTCCATTAACATTTACTTTTTGAAGAAGCATTCCAAATGAATAGTTCTTAACATTACATGGAGGAAAGTACAATATATATAATTTTACAGATAAAACGTGATAAAACGTTAATTTTACTATGAAAAACTGTCGGAAATGGATGCCGTGATTAGGACCTAGTTACGATTAGTCCTGATTTCCAAAAATATTGAATTCCAAACACTCAACATTTCAATAACAAACTTGTAGTTTCTCATAGCAGAGTGAGTTCTCATAGCAAAGTGAGTTCTCATAGCACAGTTTAGGACTGTTTAGGACTGCCCCGTATGGTTTTAATGAATGCCAGCTGACCACTAGCATTTTTGAAAGATCTGTCTGTGAATAAAAACAGGATTTAAAAAAGGTGGCGGATGTTCTCAGCTAAAACGAAAATTATATAAATGTTTCGGCTTTATAATTCGAGAGCTGCATAACCGAATTAAATTTAACAACTTCTTTACTGACTAATTGCCAAATTGATAAGAGAAGGCATTCAATTCAAATCGACATAGAACCTGTGTTCTTCTGAGGATTCGATGATCTCACACAAACGAAAACGCCTGGAAATTGCAGATTTCGACATGAAATTTTCACAACAAGTATTTCCAAAATATTTAGAATTTTTCTCACAAAGCTCGAAATTATTAACTTCGGAAAGCACATGTTATAAAAACTAAATGTTGGACTACAAAACCAATCTATAAAGGTCATTAATTAAACATATAGTCAATAGTTCAACTGTAAGAATAAGTCCAGGGTATTTCAAAATACATACTGCACCTCATGTAAAATAATGTTGAATGAAAATTTTACCAACACCCAAATGTGGAATGTCTCCGAAGAGAGATTCGGATTCAGTGAAATGTTCATTCAATCGGCGAAATATTGTTGGGCGCTATTCATATTACTTAGTTTTTTAGAGTTTTCATATGTCATTTAGTTGTCATAATAACTTGTTCTCCAAAATCCCAATATTGACATGGTGTATCCAAAAAGTCACAACCAATAGCATTTGGAACTAAATACAAAGAGATCTGTATACCATCAGTTCGAGAGGAAATCCGAATATTCAGCGAGAGATAGTTACAGAGACTCAGTGATCATGGCATGACTCTTCAGCTATTTGCTTAATCGATAGCTCAAATGAGACCAGATGACTGAAGCGTCATCATTCTGTTAATACTTTACACATTCTAATAAGTACTGCCTAAGATTTGTAAATAATCACATAGCATTCTAATAACTTATGTTCCTTTTTTGTTAAGTAGCTCACTTGAGATGCCTAACCCCTACCTCTTATACATTATTATAAATATAGATTATTATCCTCGGATAGATTAAAGATAAAACAAAATATTTTTTTTTAGAAAAATAGCATTTGGTTCTATGAGAATTGTTTACATTTTTGTTGGACTTTTAAAAAATGGAAAATGGTTATGAATCAGCTCTGGAACAACAAGTGAACAAGCATACAAATAATTTAAGTTCGATGTACGAAACGAAGAGTATTTCCAATAAATCACATGTTGGAAATTTCTACCACACCAATAGCCAAACAAATATATTATTGCTTAGTAACATTCTAAAATGACAACAAGCACATGCCACATTTCCCCGTTTAATTCCAGTTAAACCAATTTTTATCTTTTTATTTTCAAATAAATTTCCTAAACCATTAAATGTCATACGGTTTCAATATCTCGGACTCGCAAATTAAAAAACATTTATATTATCATTATTATTTAATGCGCGGTGTTTAAATTAAACAATTATTTTGTTTTTCTCTGGCCTGTTGTGTTCAGCCGTCGAGTGGGCACAACAAAACCCCATTGGAACACATGCCTGTCATCTGAGTCACTTTGGATTTTCAAATGATTTACTTTTCTCGAGTAACGGATCGACAACGAACTGTGGAAAATGTTATGCAAATGAATTCAGTGGTCCGTAATGAAACAGTAGCATTACAATTTAGTACGAATCTAGTCATTGCTGGCTGTCGTTGCCATAAACTGATAACATTTAACCTTAAAAACAATAGCCGATGTTTGGTGGCTTTCATCGCAAATGTAATGAAGACCGATTGTTTTTTTGGTCTGAGAATAAAAACTAAAAGTGTTTCATTGGCGTAGTCGGTCGTTGTGAGATAATTCACTTTCGCTTTTTTGTTTCTTAGTTGTTTGTGCTCGTGCATCCATTATCGGGTAATTGGACACTTTTCAAAAGTATTTGCCGTCCGTCTGATCCCCAGGCTACTAAGTACTTGGAAGGGAGCCCTGAGCCATGAGCACTGCACTAAATAATGTCGTAATTCATTGGGGGGCAATCCCTTAACTTTTCCTTTAGAACATTTCCAACTGTCATTTGGCTGTAAGGCAAAGTATCTTCAATTTGTTCTCACCCCAAGTTCAAGGTCATCGCCTGAACTTTTGTTTCTGTAAAGAAGAACAAGCAGAAAAAGTGGTGAACTAGTATTTCATACTATAGATTTTGCAGCACTCACCATACACACACACATTGACTGAAGTGGGCGGTCTGAGTTGTATTTGTTGGAAATTTATTGTTTGAGTTTAGTTTTTGTTGCCATTCCCGTTTCAATTTAATTTCTTTTCAGTAACAATAACGTAAAATAACACAAGACCGACAGAAGATACCAAAGTGTTCCAAATACTCGTACTCTGTAATTCTTGGCTGCAGCATTGTGCCGTTTGTTATTAATGATGACCATTTCTTCTTCGTTTGCTCCATTGTTTTTCTTGGTTTTTTTGGTGGTGTTGGCCAAAAAGGAACAAAGAGACGTTCGTTGCTGTCTAGACATGACTTGGCAACAATAGTTGTTTTTTTTTTTGCTCTTATATTGTTTGTTTGTTATTTTTAGAACGAAGGGGGTAGAGGAACACTTCATTTAAATCTATGAAATTTTCCAAACAAAAGGTTGAACGGGAAATTGATTGTTAAAGAGAAATAAAGTTATGCGGAAGTACTTCGGCATTGAGTTTTATTTCTGTGTAGGATATTTTATACGAGAATGGGCTTGCCATTTATATACAGCCATTTGGCAAAACGTGCAATGTTTCTTTAAATGTGGTGCATTTCCATGGAACTGTTTGCAAAGTGTTCTTCTTCTTCGATTATAAAAGTTTATATCAGCCAATATATGAAATTAGTTTTAGGAACATTAGTGGCGATTATGACATTGACTCAAAGCCGAAGTCCAAAAATAGCATGCGTAGCAACGGGTTTCAATCATTTTTTTGAACTGCCGTCCTTGGGCCAGTATACTCTGATTATTTGCAGACGTTACTCGTGGTCGACGTTTGCTCAAAGTGAAATCCCTTTAAGATCGTTGAAAGGCGCTTTCTTTTCCTAAAATGATTCAATACAGATACAATATACCATATTTCAGATAAATTTTAACATCTCAAAAATGTTTTCGAGTTGAAACCCAAATGCACATATGTATCTACAAATGGAAGAACTTCGACCAAATCATTGTAACAAAATCACAAATAGATAAGGGTTATGATTACTCTTAATTGGTTATTAAGTCTATTATTATGGCATATTATAGACATGAGACTAATTAGTGATACACAATACGCGTACCTCAAGGACATAGTGATATTAGATGTATGTGGAAGAGGAGGACAACACACACTCTCAGATTTTCTGATAGAATAGTTTGACTAGATTTTATGAATCGCCCTTGAGTGGCAAACAAAAGGTGGCCAGGTCCTTAGAACCACCAAAATACATAATGCAACGCTGGCTACAATGTATAGTTGAACATAACTTACCGGAGGGCCGACTTATTTCGAACGACCAATAGCTTTTGATATACCTGATAATACAATACAAATGTGCCCATTGGACATTTATTGATATGAGCAAGCTCCGAAGTTATGTGCAGAGGAATCTAATGAGAAACAAACAAATCCCACCGTGGGGGTTCACGTACGAAGCAATTAAATACAAATTAATGCAATCCTACGAAATAATATGTGGCAACTCTGTCATTATAGCAATTCCTTCGCAGAAATCTGTTTTCAATAAATATCTTAGGCTAATCATTTATATTTGTATTGGCAACTTTATCGAAAAACATATTTATTTCTCCTCTCTCTAATCATTTGTTCAATTCCGATATAAAAAACACTGCGCTTTTTAGAACCGAAAATAATCGAAACCATGACCTACATAATAACAATTTAAAAAAAGAAACTCCCAAAAAGTGATAACATTTTGCCAATACAACCAACACAGCAATGGCGTGCCGTTGAGTTGTCGAACATCATCGATACGCTCAGATTCATTGGAAATAATATCCAAACAAAAGATATACAAAGTACATAATACCACCATCAGACCAGATGTGAGCGTGAGAACAGAATTATTTGTTCAAATACACTTGGAAGACTTAATTATCGCATAATAAGTAAATTGAGATGTGAATGAAAGAGAAAAAAAAGTGTGAAAGGGAAGACGTTACACTTAATTGCAGACACTATTTTTTCTTTTTCTTCTCATTTTTTTGTATCTGTCTATACAATATGTGGCCATTAAAGAAATGTTTGACTTCTTTATTTTATTACGTCGAAATCATTAATGAAATATAATAAAAAAAATATATATGTCTGAACGAATGAGCATTCAAAAGGCACACAACAATCGCTCACGAGAGAGACAGTCAAACGTTAACAATTTTATTATAAAATTGTTTTTTTTTATGCAAAACACGTTTTTATTTTGTTTCTTCTTTTTCTTCGGCGATAAAACTTTTCTTCCAAGACTTTTGTTATTGTCTTCTTTTTGGGTTTCCCCCACTTCTTCTTCGGGTTGGTCTTCGACCACAACATCGTTCAACGACCATAAATTTGTTTGTGTTGTTATTCCTTGCCTGCATTGCCCTTTCATCACATTCTTCTTCTCTTGAAAATCATCATCAATTCCGTGTTAACGTTTTTATGAGCTGGTGTTATTTTTTCCGTTCACTTAACTTCACCTCTCATATGTGAACATACATATATAGACCGACCATAAAGCATTTACTGCGATCAGGAGTTGGAATGTTTATGTTTTTTTTTCTGGAGGGGTTGCTGAGCTGTGGCGGTAAGTGAAGAAGAAGATTTGTTTTTTATGAATCATCGGTCAATTAATTCAAAAGGTGTTAGATGGAGTAAAAAAGAAAGCTTGTAGCTGGAAGGTGTGAACAGGAAAGGCCAATTTTCTGGAAAGCGGGGAAAATCTATGGACGTACATATGTAACAGGTACAACTCACCATGGGTACAATAGAACATATAAAACTGTTGATGGTGATGGAAGAGGTTGATGGCAAAATCAAAGAACAAAAATATATAACATTTATGAATAAATTTGGTATTTGAGGTACAGGGTTTCCCAACAAGTGGTGTTATTTTGAATCACCCGGTATTTCGGTAGCTGTCACCCTTGAAGCTTTTATTCTTTGACATTTGACAAGTAGAAACTACGCCATTTCTAAAAAATGTAACGATAAACGCTTCATTAACGCATTGAAATTATTAAAATTCACTACAAAAATGGTGAAAATCTTGCAGTCACAGTTCTTGGGTCGTCGCGAAGCACCTTGTCGGACCGCAATACGGAAATTGGTGGAAAAAGTTAGTGATGTGAAGAATAAAACCCATGCACGTCGCACAAGAACAACTAAGAATATTGCTGCTGTAGCCCAAAGTGTTGAAGTTAACCCAGATTTGTCTATTCCTCGTCGTTCTTTGGAATTGGGCATTCCACAAACGTCATTACACCGTATTTTGCATACAGACTTCGATCTTAAGGCTTATAAAGTTCAGTTAAAACAAGAACTCAAACGGGCCGATCAGCAACACGATCGTGTCATTGCTGATTGGGTGTTGAAGTTAACCCAGATTTGTCTATTCCTCGTGTTCTTTGGAATTGGGCATTCCACAAACGTCATTACTCCGTATTTTGAATAAAGACTTCGATCTTAAGGCTTATAAAGTTCAGTTAAAACAAGAACTCAAGCGGGCCGATCAGCAACACGATCGTGTCATTGCTGATTGGGTGTTGAAGTTAACCCAGATTTGTCTATTCCTCGTGTTCTTTGGAATTGGGTATTCCAGAAACGTCATTACACCGAATTTTGAATAAAGACTTCGGTCTTAAGGCTTATAAAGTTCAGTTAAAACAAGAACTCAAGCGGGCCGATCATCAACAACCTCGTGTCATTGCTGATTGGGTCCTTGAAATGCATGAAAATGATCCGGAATTCCATCACAAAATCATCTTGACTGATGAGGCCCATTTCCACCTCGGTGGGTACGTCAACAAGTAAAATTGTCGCATCTGGGGCTCGGAAAATCCAAGAGTTATTGTTGAGAAGCCTCTCCATTCTCAACGTGTGACTGTTTGGTGTGGTTTATGCTCCGGCGAGGTCATTGAACGTTACTTTTTCAAAAATGAGGTTGGATCAATAGTTACAGTGAATCGAGAGATGATTACTGATTTTTTTTGTGGTCGGTGTTGGATGATATTGATCTGGACAACGTTTGCTTTCAACAAGACGGCGCTACGTGCCACACAAGCAACGAAAAAATTGCCATTTTTTCCTTGAATACCAAAATAACACCTCTTGTTGAAAAATCCTGTACTGAATCTATATCCCTGCTCTTCAAGGCGTGTTTAATGCCTTCTACTTATTTTAAAAGGAATGTGCGAATTATTTCCACCTATTTGAAGTTTAAACTGAGTTTTATTTGAAACAGAATTCTATAAACCAGGTGTTTAAATACGATTTTATTTATTGGTCCTTTTTTTAAGACCTGCGTAATGAATACAAAATCAAAGTAGAGCATGAATGTACTTATATTGGTACAAATCTGCTTTAGAAGCTTCCAGAATTCCTAAATGTATATACTTAAATAAATGATTTAAAGTTGTAAAGAACTTTGGTCAATTTTTGAAAAAGTTTTGGTCGGAAAAATACTTTTCCAGTGGCAACACTACTTATGAACCACCTATGTAATAGATTAAGTATGCTGCCAAATGTCCCTTACTACTACTTGACATTTTACATCAGACGATTAAAAGTTATAATTTACGGGTGGGTCCCATTTCTTCATCGCCGTAGTATTCGTAAATCAATATATATAGAAGAAATAATAAGTAAACTGAGCACGATTTAAATTATTTGCACACAGAAGGGGAGCTGACTTTTAAGGGTATGTCGACAATGCTTACACTTTTATTAATCGTAATGTCGTCTGACTTTGCAAGCAGAAACTGCGACTCATATGTGAACCAGAATTTCTTCCCTCTTCCAGTGATAACCGAAATGACCAGCTATTACAGCACTCTTAAAGAAATACTCTATATTCATGTCAATTAGTCAATTAATCTAACGCAAATATAATTCAAAACGAAGTTTAAACCAGTTTCGCAACTCATAGTACTCTAAACTCTATTTGTTTCAAACCTAACATCATTTTTTTTTCCAAAAGAGACAGGATTCTGTTGTTTACTTTGTGGAAAACATGACCTGATAGATTTTCCGTTAAAAACCCCAATGTTCAAACAATGTTAACGATAAACGTAGCAGTAAAATTAAACAATACGAAAAGATTCCCCAATTTCTCGTGGTTATTAACAGTGTGTTGCTATGCCGAAATACACCATTAAATTTTAAAAGTCTGAAAAACGTATGTTCATACGAACAATCGTAAACACTTGGCAGACATGATGACTTGTGTCGTAAACTGACGTAGGACATTGTAGATTTACGAATCACTGAAAGTTTATATTGCCATTCAACATAACTTCCCATAAAGTAAAAGTTTTCTTTTTGCATTTCTTGGTCAAATGTTATCGGTTGTCAAGTGGCAAGTGTTGTAAACACATTAGTTTTGATTACTTTATGGGTACACCACGTACAGTGTTACATCGGTTAAATAAGTTTCGCTAAGTTTTCCAAGTGATTTTGTGATTTGGTTTAACTCCTTAACAGGGCTGTGTATTGGTTGGAAGTAAATGACGACATAATAACCAAAAATTATATAGTGTGGAGCAAAAGTTAAGAGATAATAAGAAATTCTGTTCAAATTGCACATATGGACATTTTTTTAATATTAGTGATATAGCGAGAAGATTGATGTTTATTTTCTTAATATCCATTTTCAATATCAATATTTTAAAATGTTTCTGGTATAGATGTTTATTTTATTTTTAAACATCATACTACATCACGAAACCATTATTTACTTAACTAGGCAGACATATTGGAAAATGCAGATGCGTTTTGTGGGTGCCACAATTGAAACTTTTCAAAAGGAAATTTTAAATTGCTACAGTAGTAGATTCAGCCGAAATAGTAGTAGATACCCGTCCTAAAGAGTAGCGATATTTGAGAAACTTACGGAATGAGAAACAAGCTTACTTCCATGCTCATTGACCTGAGGAAGTATTTGTCTGTAACAACATATCCTCAGTCTTGGGCCAGGTGTCACCGCAGGGACGCTCAATTCAGATGCTCTGGCTTTTTCTATACAACACAAACTTGCCACCACTGGCATTTCATTTGCAACACAAAAGATCCCGCCACTACGCGTGGCAACACCCTTTTCTGTGCACACAAATAAGAAACAAAACTATACGTCACGATAGATTTGGTCAGTTATAAAAACATAGATATTAGCTGTTGCTGTTGGTTGGTTTATTTTATTTAAAACACTTTTGTTTCATATTTTTGTTTTTGCTGTTTTCTGCTGCGTCCAATTGTTGCTGCTTTTTTAGTTTTGTTTCATTTTGTGTTGTTCGAAAATAAAATAAAAAAAAAAGCAAACACACTTTCTCTTTTCGTTTAGAAAATTAATAACAACAGCAACAACAATGCCCCGTTAAAGAAATGGAAATTTATTTGCGAAAAAACATAAAATATTATGCGATTTTGTGTGTTTCAGAGGTTTTTGGCGGCATTTTGTTTATGAACTGGAAAAGAAGAGACAAACAAAAATGTGCAAATATATTTCGATGTTAAAAAAACTTCATTAAAACGAACGACATCGTATTTTATAATGACCGACTTTTGGACAAACGTTCAAAACTTTGCACAAAAATAAAACACAAATTATTGAAAGGTACTAGAGCGGGAGACGATGAAGAGACCGGTTTGGTTGTTGATAGCAGCTAGGAAGACAGAAATATACATATTTCGATAAATTAGAAACTAGTCTATATGAAAGGAAAATAACTAGAAATATTTTCGTTTTGAACATTTGTCCATAACAATGATGGGGTGCTGAAAGCTGATTTGTTAGTCATATTAATGAAGTGAAGGTATAACGTTACATCTTCGAATGTTTTGTTTTTTTTGTCCAATGCTACCCGTCTCCAGCGAAAGGCTGAAGGGGGGAATTCCTAAAAATAAAACTTTTACCACAGCAAATGATTCGACCGTAAATAAACTAAATTGTTAACTGTTTAATTTATTTTCTCCAATTTGTGTATACAAAGGTGTCTTTGAAGTCTTGGCGCCAAAAATGTGATCAGGACTTTTACTTCTAATTCAGTTTTGTATATTTTTGGAGATTTATGCTTTCTTTATATTTTATTTTTTTTCCAATTTATAACTTAAATAAAAAAACACGCGGAAGACCTTCACTGGGATAAACCGACTCAAAAAGACCCTCAAATACATGTCCCACATTTCAAAGTATTCGAAAGCCAAAAGCTCGGATGTAACATGTGGGGAAATGTCATAACAAATGTAAAATACCGAATTTTACAGAAAACATTTTATAACAAGTTTTACAATTGAGTCAGGACCCGGGAAACTATTGGTGGCACATTTGTTCACAATTGACATAAATTTGAATTATTTGAGAATGTTTGCGTTTGGGATACGACGACGTGACCATGTATACATCTAACTCTGTGAACACTTTTGAAGCTTTTATTCTTTGACATTTGACAAGTAAAAACTACGCCATTGCTAAAAATGGAACGATACACGCTTCAACATCGCATTGAAATTATTAAAATTCACGCATTGAAAAAATCTTGCATTCACAGTTCGCATTTTTGGTCGTCGTGAAGGTGGCGCAATACAGAAATTGTAGGAAAAATTCGAGCTGTTGGGACAAGTTAGTGATGTGAAGAATAAAACCCATGCACGTCGCTCAAGAAAAACTGAGAATATTTAGCCCAAAGTTATGAAGAACATCCAGGTTTGTCCACTCCTCGTCGTTCTTTGGAATTGGGCTCTCCACAAACGTCATTACACCGTATTTTGCATAAAGACTTCTGTCTGAAGACTTATAAAGTTTCTTTAACACAAGAACTCAAGCGGGCCGATCATCAACAACCTCGTGTCATTGCTGATTGGGTCCTTGAAATGCATGAAAATGATCTGGAATTCCATCGAAAAATCATCTTGACTGATGAGGCCCATTTCCACCTCGGTGGCTACGTCAACAAGCAAAATTGTCGCATCTTGGTCTCGAAAACCCCAAGAGTTATTGTTGAGAAGCCTCTGCATCCTCAACGTGTGACTGTTTGAGGTTGAATAAACAGTTACGGTGAATTGATTGCACTATCGAGAGATCTGGACAACGTTTACTTTCAACAGGACGGCGCTACGTGCTACACACTCAACGAAACCATTGCTCTTCTACGGGAAAAGTTTCCGGACCGTATTATCTGTCGATGAGGTGATCACAATTGGCCACCGAGATCTTGTGATTTAACACCTTGAGACTTTTTCCTTTGGGGCCACTTGAAAGATAAGAGAGAATTCATGAGGCTATCGAGGACATAGTGCCACTTTGCGATTTGGTTATGGAAAATTTCATGAAAAGGATATGGTCCTGTAGGCGTGATCGTGGTGGCCATTTGTTTTTCATTATTAACCGTATACCTTCCTCTTTATTATGAAATAAACATCCGTTCATTTATTTAAAAAAATTCATTTTTTCTTTGGATACCAAAATAATACGTCTTGTTGGAGAACCCTGTAGGTGGTCTGACTGGAGACTTTAATACGCTACTACGGGCAGTTAGGAGCCCTGGGGACTTAATCTGTCTTGAGTAGCATTGCCGCGCTTAACTGAGTAACGCAGTGACTGTGGTTTAAACCGAAATAGCGGGTAGAGCTTCTGCTCAGTGTTTTGTTAAACCGGTTACTGTAACACATCAACTAGCAGAGCTGTTGAATAAGTCATACATCAAATTGATACTTGGGGTTGACCTATGGTCTTTATCTTGTCTAGCCTACCAGGTGATGTGTCGCACTTTAATGTACTCTTGCACTCCGTTCAGGTCTTCATGTTGATAACCACGTACAACTCAAGAGTCATCTGCTTAGGTAGATCACTTCTCCATCCGAAGTATAAGAGATTATATCTGGAATTAATCAAGAAGCTATTGTTCCAGAAGATTAGTAATGTTAGAATAGTATAGCAGTTTCATATCCAAAAAAGAAATCCAAAGAATCGCATTTGTCACATATGAAATTTTTTGATGAAAATTTTAGTTTTAGAAAGCCCAAATTTTAGCTTTAAAATTCAGAAACCGACACTGTGTATGGTGGTTTCACCCAGTGAATGCCAAGGAGTAAAAACGTATCCAAGGAGTAAAAAGTAGACTACAGTTAAACTTCCATAACTCGAACCACCATTATCCCGTAGAAAAGTTCGACTTACAGACACTTTGAGTTATGGAATTACTTATATTAGTTCTAATTACTTGAAAAACTGTTTAGTTTTGTTGTTGTTAATAAAAAATAACTCCAATTTGTTTAGGACTTTGTAATGCTCATCAGTTGTCGGGAAGGTTGTATAACAAACCTCATCCTCATTTGTTGTGCGTTCTGCAAAGTAATTGATTCGGAGAAACAATCCACAGAAAAGTCTAATGAACTTCTTCATTATCAATTCAACTTCTTCATTATCATTGTATTTTTTTTTATCTATTTGAACCTTAGTACAAGTTTCGATGCCATGACAACTTTTTTGTTTGGTATATTTCTCCGAAAAGTTCAACTTACGGAAGTTTGTGCCATTCTTCTTCGACTTATAGAGAAATGCAAGTTATAGAAATTAGAATTATACATTGTTTTCCAACAAGAGGTGTTATTTTGGTATTCAAAGAAAAATGAAATTTGTTGATAAAAATGATCGGATGTTTATTTCATAATAAAGAGGAAGGTATGCCGTTAATAATGAAAAACAACATGCCCATCACGACCACGCTTACAGGACCATATCCTTTTCATGAAATTTTCCATAACCAAATCGCAAAGTGGCACTATGTCCTCGATAGCCTCATGAATTCTATCATATCTTTCACGTGGCCCCAAAGGAAGAAGTTGCAAGAGGTTAAATCACAAGATCTCGGTGGCCAATTGTGATCACCTCTTCAACAGATAACACGGCCCGGAAACTTTTCCCGCAAAAGAGCAATGGTTTCGTTGCTTGTGTGGCACGTAGCGCCGTTTTGTTGAAAGCAAACGTTTTCCAGATCAATATCATCCAACACCGACCACAAAAAAAACAGTAATCATCTCTCGATAGCGCAATCCATTCACCGTAACTGTTGATCCAACCTCATCTTCGAAAAAGTAAGGTCCAATGACCCCGACGGAGCATAAACCGCACCAAACAGTCACACGTTAAGGATGGAGAGGCTTCTCAAGAATAAGTCTTGGGTTTCCGAGCCCCAGATGCCACAATTTTACTTGTTGACGTAGCCACCGAGGTGGAAATGGGCTTCATCAGTCAAGATGATTTTTCGATGGAATTCCAGATCTTTTTAATGCATTTCAAGGACCCAATCAGCAAAGACACGACGTTGTTGATGATCGGCCGACATAAGTTCTTGTGTTAACTGAACTTTATAAGCCTTAAGACCCAAGTCTTTATGCAAAATACGGTGTAATGACGTTTGTGGAATGCCCAATTCCAAAGACCGAAGAGCAGTGGACAAACCTGGGTTTTATTCAACACTTTATGCTACAGCAGCAATATTCTCAGTTGTTCTTGAGCGACGAGCATGGGTTTTATTCTTCACCTCACTATCTTGTCCCAACAGCTTGAATTTTTCCACCAATTTCTGTATTGCGGTCCGACAAGGTGCTTCACAACGACCCAAAAATGCTTTAGTTTTGCGAACTGTGACTGCAAGATTTTCAGCATTGTTGTAGTGAAATTTAATAAGTTCAATGTTGTTGAAGCGTGTATCGTTCCATTTTTAACAATGGCGTAGTTTCTACATGTCAAATGTCAAAGAATAAAAGCTTCAAAAGTGACAGCTACCGAAATACCGGGTGATTCAGAATAACACCTCTTGTTGGAAAACCCTTTTCTAAGACCAATTAAAGTATATTTGTCTACTTACGCTACTGCAACTAGAACTGATTGGACTTAAAGAAAATTCGACTTTTAAAAGTTCGAGTTATGGAAGTTCCACTGTAGTTTATATGTTACATTACAATTAATTATTCTCCATTACATTCCAAATTATATTCGGGATCAAAGAAGTCATCTTCGGTGACTCCCTCAATGTGTCACATTCTTTACGCGCATCTAACGATAAACTACTGCCTTATTGGGCGGAGTCGACAGACAAAACGAGGCGTTGAGGTAAGTTGAATTCAGATTTGTTAATGACATACGGAATTGACCACTTCTTACGATGGTGAAATTGCAAATGGGGCAGGAATAATATCTATCCGAGGCCGCGATATACTCTTCTTCTTACATATGTACGTCCCAACTCGATATACTGAGAAATGTTACAGGTTTTTAAGAATTTTCCACTATATTAATTTTATAAAGATTATTTGCGATATTTCGTATTAATCAATTAAAAAAGAAAATTAACAAGACTCATCTTATAAAGTAGTTTCATTTTGTAAAAAGTGTCCGCAGCCCACAAAAGTCGCATGTAATTTAAATTTATGTCAACTTTTTTTTTATTTGTCGGTTCATTAAAAAACAATCGGTGATTCAAAAACATAAAAACAACGAACTATAAAAAAAGGAAAATAACAATGGAATGTAACAACAAATGTAAGAAGAAGAAAAAACTTGTTTTTGTAATATTTGTTTACATTTCCCAAAATAAGATTACAACGATGAACGAAAAAACTCCTATGCACACACACTCTCTCTCTCTCTCTCTCCCTCTCATCGATATACCCACCAAAAAACATTCAAAACAAGTGGTGAAATTGTGAATGTCGGCCTGTCGTCGTCAAACAGAAACTCAACATGGTCAGAAACAAAACTAAACAAAAACAAAGAACTCACAGCAGCTGTGAATGTGTGGAGTGAAAGGGGGAAATTCCCACAGAGCAGACGACAAACAAATGGATGGCAAAAAATGTGCACACATATCGACTAAATTCAAAGAATTCCGAAGAATTTGCAAACCAAAAAAACGAGCTATGACGAAATACACACTGAGGCAATTGTTTACATTTTTGACATTTGCCAGCCAAGGTGTATTTGTGTGTGGTGACATGTTGTCTTTTCTCTTGTCTTACCTGGCTCCAATGACTGTCGACGATTCATTGGCAGTTTTTTTTTTTCGTGGAGAGGTCAGCTACTTGAATAATCCCAGAACTATAGTTGGTGTTGTTGTTGCGGTGGTGATGTTTGGTTGCTGTTGAGAATAGAGAATAACTCCACGATAGAACTCGCCGCAAATCGTAGAATTTCAGAAACTCTTTGACACATTATCCGATGGACGATAGACAAAGGCGGCAAAATATGCACTTTGGCATTGACATTTCATTTTGTTTGTTTTTGTTTTTTTTCGATCGCACTATCTACTATCTTTAGGATATGAAATGCATTTTTTATTTGCACGATTATTGTTTTCGGTTTTTATCTATTTTAGTATACCGCAATTTATTTTTCTTTTTTTTTGTGGACAATGCGACGTCGACGCACTAAGGTAATTAAACGGTGAGTTGAGTATCGAACACATGCATATACAAACACAACGAACACACACGGCAACGAACACGTACTTCGACACAACAACGAAAAATAGACAAAATTGTCTCTTCTTCTTCTACTCGTCGTTTAGTGGTTTCAGATATTTTTTTGTTAACACATTTACCACTGCACTTTCAGCGATTTTTAAAAACAATTTCTTTCAATCACCCTACGCCGGTGTTTATCTTGGAATTTCACTAGAGTTCTTTATGATAATTACATTTATACCCTGAATTTGGGTGATTTCCCATAACGTCCCAACAATTACGGCCGTCGTCTACGCAAACATTTAATACTAAACTGTGGTGGAAAAGTCATAGACAAACTGTCCAGCGAGCGGGCAACAACAATTTCAACAGAGGTAGAGGTGTATTTGCAATATGCAATCATTCACAATAGTCAGGCAGTGGGATATTTTTGCATTTCTTCTTCGCTCCACTCATCCCATTTATTTCATCCCGTCATTCGTTATTCTTCTTCGTATGTTTCTTCTTGTTCTTCAACGAAATAGAGATAATGACGACAGAGGAATCAACAAAGTATATCCTCCAAAAAAATATAGTTGGCCCACTATGTCAGTAACTAATTTATTTTGCTGATTTTCCTGCCCAAACTTAATTGTCATTATTATTTTTATTATATTTTACTTTATAATGCTTTCTTCGTTTTCACTTCTTCCATACACTTTCTTTCTTTTGGTCGTTCGTCTTGTTGTTGTTCATATCTCTTTTTTTCTGATCAAAAAAAAAAGAAAACACTTTTTTATTTACATTTTCTCGGGGTCTTTTCAATGTCCTTGCTTCCGATATTTATTGTTTTACACTTTGCACTTAATTTATGATAGTTTTTTGCCTAGAATTTTACGTAAAACCCGTAAATTTTGCAATTTATTTGGTAAGGAACAATCGAACGTGTGTTTGTGGCAGACTTCACCTTTATGTCTGTGGTGTGTATATGCATCTTGTTGGTCGTGTGGTGAATTGTAGAATTGTCATCATTATTTATGCAGAGTTGCATTCTATAATTTCACTGGGGTTCAGTGTTGCCGCTTTGGGCATTGGCCCAAACTTGGACGGAACATAATTAAAATTCTTACATTTGGGCAGATTTGGCTTCCGTTTTTGCTTTGTCTTAATTTGTTTTTTACATAATTTATGTACATGCGTCAAATATTATTGATCGTCGCAAAACACATTCATGTGGCCAATAATATGTACATCCATCTGTCTCTTTATTATTAACGACTCACTGTGGTTCTGAATCCAATTCCATCGACCAAAAGTCTCTAGCTTTTTATCTGCATAGTTAACATTTAAGAGTTCTGTTAAAAACATGTTGTTGGCAAGGAGTGGATAATTATTGTACGTACTTACTTACTTATTTCCTTTAACATCACTGACCGCGACCGCCTGCTTCAAACGGCTGATGCTTTTCTAGAGAAGTTTAACATGGATTAGAGATTACTCTATTACTCGTAAAGTAATGCTAATCTTTCTCCATTTTGAACCTGAGTTTATTTGCGTGATAGTCGCACACACTACCTACCACACCACGTCCGTCCACAATTATTATACGTATTAATATATAAAATCGGTCAATTGGATATGCAGTGGAAGTTCATTAATTCAAACTTCCATTGGTTGAATTTTCTTTTAAGTCTCACTTAGTCGAACTTTTCTACGGGACTACTTATGTTTTTTTTTTTTTTTTAATTTTAGGGGAGAACAATTTTTTGTTTTTAATTTTTTTTTACACATTTTGTGTTCCCTTATCTATATTATGACGTTTGGACCAAATATACTTTAGTTGTATTGGTGTAAAATAAGTTAGACCAACAAACTTTTTACAAATTAGGAAAAGTGGAAGGGTTCCCCATTTTATGTGGGTAACTTTTGCCAGCTCGAAATAACTCCAGATTGATATAACTCACACATAAAGAAATATAATGTTTTTATATTGACAGTTTCTTATTTTATTGTCATTGTACTGCTGCTCTGACTTTGGTTAAGAAGAACTTTTGTGAGCACAGATATTCGAAAAAAGAAGATTTAATGAAGAAAACCTACAATACTATTAAAAATGTAAATAAAAGTACTTACTTTTAAAAAATTAATAGGAATCGGAAGGTGATATTCAAAATACACTATCGAACTTTTTTTAAAAAACTACACGGGGATATGACGGACATAAATGTGGATTATCTGTTGTTCAACTATAAACTATTGCAAATGATGAAGGCTTTACAAATTTTAAATTTTACTGAATATGAGATTTTCCAGGGGAATGACGTGCCTTCAGGGCAAAAACTAATCATTAATAACAATATAAATTAATGGGAAAAATCGCATTTAATATTATTTTTTAAAAATTTAGAAAAATTTACGTGAAAGTAGTATTAGGGACAGCCAGGGGAATGGCGATTAAAACTTTGGAAGACAATTTTTTTTTTATGAAAATAAAATCAGTTTTTGTTAATGGTATTTTAATGACGGCACAGGAATTATAAAGCGTTATTATATAGATAATAATTACTTGGAATATATTTTATTTTTCACAATTTGAATATAGAAGGACAGCAAATTAGCCGGTTATATCAGAATCACCCGTAGATGTGAATGCTGTTTTACGAAATTCCCTACACTGCTCGAATATCGAAGGTTGTCCGGTTGTCCCCTACTGTGATTCACTAAATGTCAATAGTATTCAGGATCATAATATCTGCTTAACAGTAAACTTTGACAATATATCCAATTTACACACAAATTGTAATGGATTTCTGTTTAAAATCCCGAAAATTAATGTTTACATACGTCGATCTAAGTGAATACCCTAACTATGTATTTGTATCTCAAGAATGCGAAAACGAGCACCTAAAATAATGCTTTGTGAATTGTAGTAAACTGTGAAAATAAGAATAAGTTTCTATTTTTGGTTGGCAGATGTCGCATCTCTACTCAAACTGGTGAATTTGGAATATCTGTGGTGAACTTCCATGATGAGCACAGACACAACTCTTCTGTGTTGAATAGGAACACCAGTGTTGGACAACGAATGACTGCAAGCTGCTGTATCCCAGGCAATATCCGCTTAGCGCGGTTAATTCGTTCCTCAAGAATACCGCGTAAAGTGAAACCGCATTAATAGAAATTAGGCTCGCAGAAAATTATGAAAGCAATTCTTCCTTTTTTTTGTTGACATTTTAGAATGAACATTTGTATGCAAATACAAAAAATATGAAGCCAATAGAGAACGACAGAAATATGTATTTGTGTGTGTATATGCTGCGTAAGGGAATTGCTCTGCGCGCACATGCGACAGCAAAGGTTTGTCTGTGCGCAGAGGAATCTATGAGAGACGGAAGGGAAACACTTAAATGAAAGTGTTTTTTCTTAATGGTTTCTTAATATTCTGGGAGCCTAAATGTTAAAAATTAGAATCATATGATTGCTCATCTGCTGCTGTTGTGATTTACAACTACCAATCCGCCACCATTATTTCCCACCAAGTCAACGGATTCATAATTGGTTTTGATTTTGCTTTTTCATCTCTCTCAAAAATTTCCAATTGCAAATTTCTCATTTAAATATAATTTCCCAATTCTCCCAAAATAAAATTTCCCAAAAACTATTTCCATTTCTAATTCCAGACGGATTTTTTTCAACCGAAAAAATACTTTCGAAGTTAATGGAATCTCTTTCTTTGAGTAAAATGTAATCTTTGTGGAATTTAACAGAATAATATCTGGGATAGCATGCGTTTAGGATGAATTTCTATTGGACTTATGAATAGTAGTATTTTTTCTTCTCATAGCCACCCAAAAGGTATGCCATAATTTTATTGTACAACAGCAAGTTTTAAACGGCTATTCATTCTACTGAAGGCGAAATAATTCTAAATTGTTTTGGATACATTTAATACCCACCGAATGATGTGGAGGATGATGGCACCGCCACTTTCGAAATTCGAAAAAACGAAAGTTGTGCTGAATTGTGCTAGGTTTGTGCTGATTTGTGCAGCAAACCGTTTTTCGAAATTTCGAAAATTGACCGAGATATTTCGAAAATACGAAAAAAGTGCCAGCACCGCCACTTTGTTTTTTTGAAAAAACAAAAGTTGTGCTGAGTTGTGCTAGGTGAGTACATCATTGTGCCGTTTACGAAAAGTTTCTATCTGCAGCCGTTTTCGAAAAAATCGACAATTTCGAAAAATTTCCAAAACCGATATTTTGTTTTTTTCGAAAACCGAAATTTGTGTTCAGTAGAGGATTCGACGTTGATAGTTGTGCCGTTAACGAAAAAAATCTAAAAAATTTCAGTTCTGAGAAAATCGCCAATTTCAATTTTACACTTTTTTCGATGTAAAAAATCGAAAACACAAAATTTCTCAAAAGTGAAAACTGAGCTGGATTGTGCTCAACGAACCCCACAAACGCCTCTTTAACAATTTTAATGTAGCTTTTAAAATAAACGAAAAAACGCAGTTTTTAATTTTGAAGATTTTCGAAAATCGCTGTAGTAATTCCAAAACTGAATATATATATACCACAATGCTATTGATGGATAGGCCTCATCTAGCACTACATTTGCTTCTCTCACACTTTTTCCCTAAACCTAATATTTGTTTAAATAAACCAATTTTTTTGAAAACCGTTGCATACTTCACGGGTATTTTCATAAAAATGGCAATAACTTTGCGAAAAATGAAAATTTTTGAAATCTGTAACTTGTGCTAAGTTGTGCTAGCCTAGCACAAATTTTTGGCTATACATCGAAAAATTCCAACTTTGATGGTTTTGGAGAAAATCGCGTTTTTATTTTTTTAAGCTTTTTTTTGCGATAACTTTGCGAAAAATGAAGATTTTTGAAATCTGTAACTTGTGCTAAGTTGTGCTAGCCTAGCACAAATTTTTGGCTATACATCGAAAAATTCCAACTTTGATGGTTTTGGAGAAAATCGCATTTTAATTTTTTTAAGCGTTTTTTCGCGATAACTTTGCGAAAAATGAAGATTTTTGAAATCTGTAACTTGTGCTAAGTTGTGCTAGCCTAGCACAAATTTTTGGCTATACATCGAAAAATTCCAACTTTGATGGTTTTGGAGAAAATCGCATTTTAATTTTTTTAAGCGTTTTTTCGCGATAACTTTGCGAAAAATGAAGATTTTTGAAATCTGTAACTTGTGCTAAGTTGTGCTAGCCTAGCACAAATTTTTGGCTATACATCGAAAAATTCCAACTTTGATGGTTTTGGAGAAAATCGCATTTTAATTTTTTTAAGCGTTTTTTTGCGATAACTTTGCGAAAAATGAAGATTTTTGAAATCTGTAACTTGTGCTAAGTTGTGCTAGCCTAGCACAAATTTTTGGCTATACATCGAAAAATTCTATCTTCAACGGTTTTAGAGAAAATCGCGTTTTTTTATTTTTTTGTTGCATATTTCACGGGGATTGCACAAAAGATGCGTTTTTTTGCGATAACTTTGCGAAAAATGAAGATTTTTGAAATCTGTAACTTGTGCTAGGTTGTGCTAGCCTAGCACAAATTTTTGGCTATACATCGAAAAATTCCAACTTTGATGGTTTTGGAGAAAATCGCGTTTTTATTTTTTTAAGCGTTTTTTCGCGATAACTTTGCGAAAAATGAAAATTTTTGAAATCTGTAACTTGTGCTAAGTTGTGCTAGCCTAGCACAAATTTTTGGCTATACATCGAAAAATTCCAACTTTGATGGTTTTGGAGAAAATCGCATTTTAATTTTTTTAAGCGTTTTTTCGCGATAACTTTGCGAAAAAAGAAGATTTTTGAAATCTGTAACTTGTGCTAAGTTGTGCTAGCCTAGCACAAATTTTTGGCTATACATCGAAAAATTCCAACTTTGATGGTTTTGGAGAAAATCGCGTTTTTATTTTTTTAAGCGTTTTTTCGCGATAACTTTGCGAAAAATGAAAATTTTTTAAATCTGTAACTTGTGCTAAGTTGTGCTAGCCTAGCACAAATTTTTGGCTATACATCGAAAAATTCCAACTTTGATGGTTTTGGAGAAAATCGCGTTTTTATTTTTTTAAGCGTTTTTTCGCGATAACTTTGCGAAAAATGAAAATTTTTGAAATCTGTAACTTGTGCTAAGTTGTGCTAGCCTAGCACAAATTTTTGGCTATACATCGAAAAATTCCAACTTTGATGGTTTTGGAGAAAATCGCGTTTTTATTTTTTTAAGCGTTTTTTCGCGATAACTTTGCGAAAAATGAAAATTTTTGAAATCTGTAACTTGTGCTAAGTTGTGCTAGCCTAGCACAAATTTTTGGCTATACATCGAAAAATTCCAACTTTGATGGTATTGGAGAAAATCGCATTTTAATTTTTTTAAGCGTTTTTTCGCGATAACTTTGCGAAAAATTAAGATTTTTGAAATCTGTAACTTGTGCTAAGTTGTACTAGCCTAGCACAAATTTTTGGCTATACATCGAAAAATTCCAACTTTGATGGTTTTGGAGAAAATCGCGTTTTTATTTTTTTAAGCGTTTTTTTGCGATAACTTTGCGAAAAATGAAGATTTTTGAAATCTGTAACTTGTGCTAAGTTGTGCTAGCCTAGCACAAATTTTTGGCTATACATCGAAAAATTCCAACTTTGATGGTTTTGGAGAAAATCGCGTTTTTATTTTTTTATGCGTTTTTTCGCGATAACTTTGCGAAAAATGAAGATTTTTGAAATCTGTAACTTGTGCTAAGTTGTGCTAGCCTAGCACAAATTTTTGGCTATACATCGAAAAATTCCAACTTTGATGGTTTTGGAGAAAATCGCGTTTTTATTTTTTTAAGCGTTTTTTCGCGATAACTTTGCGAAAAATGAAAATTTTTGAAATCTGTAACTTGTGCTAAGTTGTGCTAGCCTAGCACAAATTTTTGGCTATACATCGAAAAATTCCAACTTTGATGGTTTTGGAGAAAATCGCGTTTTTATTTTATTTAGCGTTTTTTTGCGATAACTTTGCGAAAAATGAAGATTTTTGAAATCTGTAACTTGTGCTAAGTTGTGCTAGCCTAGCACAAATTTTTGGCTATACATCAAAAAATTCTATCTATTATTTTCGCAATAACTACGAAAATTAATTAAAAAAAAAGGAAATAATAATAATTTGATGAGTTTCGTTTAAAAAAAATATTTCAGTGTCCAGGAGTTGAACACCCAATCAATAAAACTCTTGCTTACGCGCCCTATCACGCTCGCCCACAAAAGCAGCATACTGTGATGTGGCAAGGAGGGCATATTGAATGATCTGCATTGAGCATCAATTGACCAGCACTAAATTGTGCAAAACAAATATTCCACTTTAATGCAACGCTGGTCTGGCAAAATAAGCAAATGTTGTTTTACTGCGTCAACTCGCATGACTTCGTGGCTCTGAATTTCAAACTAATCAAAAATTAAAATTAAATAACCATGGACAAGTATGAATATACGTATTTCGATACAAAATTACAAGAACTAGTTCCCGAATTGCTAAATGTGTCTTTGTTTACTTAAATACATTTTTCGTTTAAAAAGTTGGTCCGCTCCAAGGGATTTTGGTTGATAATTTTGTTTTCCACTGGCAACACTGTCCACAAAGTAAATTTTCGCCTGGACTAGCCTATTTCGCAGTAAATCTATAGTAGATAATGGACTGTAATTTAATTGAATAATTAATTCAAGTATTTATTAAAATACAAGCTTGGAGTAGAAGATTCCATTCTTGTGTCCTACTCTGCCACGCAGCTGGCATCACATATTTTAAATACAGTAGAAGCTCGATTTGCGCAAAATTTGTGTGTAATAATGTAATTCCAAATGTTTCCTTTAATCTATTTATTAAAAGAAATAACGTAACACATATAAATATATATATCGTTATTAGAACTATTATGCAAACAAAAAAGAGTTTCTCCCAATAAATTTGAGAAAAATATAATTATTAAAAAAAAAACAAAAATAAACTTCGTTTTCCGAAAAAATTCAAGTATATCTGGGAGTTGAACTCGCACCACTCACATCTATATAATGGATTAATCTACGCGCCTCAACACACTTGTCCACACGGCAACACACAGTTGTGAAGCAAAGATGACAGTTTGATTGACATGCATTGAGCATCATTTGACCAGCATTGCCATTTGTGCATATTTATCAGTTCTTTGCTCTTTTACGGCAACGCTGTTGTGGTGTCTGAATTATCATATGGCGCAGTAAATCTGTAAGGGATAATGGACTGTAATTCTATTCAATTAAAAATGGCCTATTAAATCAAAAAATTAAAACACATACACCTATTCGCATCGCCGACGTCATTTAGTTCAAATAGACGTATTTTCGTTGCCACCCAGCTATTATCGCATGCTTAATTGTAAAGAAAACGCCAAACTAGCCATATTGCCATGTGACACAAATTAAGCAGAATTCTGATAACGCTGTGAAAAAATGTTAATACATATCCATGAAAATCTGAAAAAGTATTTATTATGAGTATGTGTTGTAGAAAATTATTATAAATACAATTATAAATGAACAATATTGCCACAATTTCCAAGAAATTTTGTATTTATTTTCTTCTTCTTCTTAGTTTACAATGAATGATATCTATGTTCACTTTGCACCATTTAATTATGACATTTTATTATATTCTATGTTGGCAATGTCGTGCCAACCTGAGACAGAAACTTAAGCGATAATTTCCAAATACATAATATCTCTTGGCGTTGTTAATCATTAGGAGAGTTTTCGTTACACCGCTAGCTTAGATAATCGCCAAGAGATATTATGTATTTGGAAATTATCGCTTAAGTTTCTGTCTCAGGTTGGCACGACATTGCCAACATAGAATATAATAAAATGTCATAATTAAATGGTGCAAAGTGAACATAGATATCATTCATTGTAAACTAAGAAGAAGAAGAAAATAAATACAAAATTTCTTGGAAATTGTGGCAATATTGTTCATTTATAATTGTATTTATAATAATTTTCTACAACACATACTCATAATAAATACTTTTTCAGATTTTCATGGATATGTATTAACATTTTTTCACAGCGTTATCAGAATTCTGCTTAATTTGTGTCACATGGCAATATGGCTAGTTTGGCGTTTTCTTTACAATTAAGCATGCGATAATAGCTGGGTGGCAACGAAAATACGTCTATTTGAACTAAATGACGTCGGCGATGCGAATAGGTGTATGTGTTTTAATTTTTTGATTTAATAGGCCATTTTTAATTGAATAGAATTACAGTCCATTATCCCTTACAGATTTACTGCGCCATATGATAATTCAGACACCACAACAGCGTTGCCGTAAAAGAGCAAAGAACTGATAAATATGCACAAATGGCAATGCTGGTCAAATGATGCTCAATGCATGTCAATCAAACTGTCATCTTTGCTTCACAACTGTGTGTTGCCGTGTGGACAAGTGTGTTGAGGCGCGTAGATTAATCCATTATATAGATGTGAGTGGTGCGAGTTCAACTCCCAGATATACTTGAATTTTTTCGGAAAACGAAGTTTATTTTTGTTTTTTTTTTAATAATTATATTTTTCTCAAATTTATTGGGAGAAACTCTTTTTTGTTTGCATAATAGTTCTAATAACGATATATATATTTATATGTGTTACGTTATTTCTTTTAATAAATAGATTAAAGGAAACATTTGGAATTACATTATTACACACAAATTTTGCGCAAATCGAGCTTCTACTGTATTTAAAATATGTGATGCCAGCTGCGTGGCAGAGTAGGACACAAGAATGGAATCTTCTACTCCAAGCTTGTATTTTAATAAATACTTGAATTAATTATTCAATTAAATTACAGTCCATTATCTACTATAGATTTACTGCGAAATAGGCTAGTCCAGGCGAAAATTTACTTTGTGGACAGTGTTGCCAGTGGAAAACAAAATTATCAACCAAAATCCCTTGGAGCGGACCAACTTTTTAAACGAAAAATGTATTTAAGTAAACAAAGACACATTTAGCAATTCGGGAACTAGTTCTTGTAATTTTGTATCGAAATACGTATATTCATACTTGTCCATGGTTATTTAATTTTAATTTTTGATTAGTTTGAAATTCAGAGCCACGAAGTCATGCGAGTTGACGCAGTAAAACAACATTTGCTTATTTTGCCAGACCAGCGTTGCATTAAAGTGGAATATTTGTTTTGCACAATTTAGTGCTGGTCAATTGATGCTCAATGCAGATCATTCAATATGCCCTCCTTGCCACATCACAGTATGCTGCTTTTGTGGGCGAGCGTGATAGGGCGCGTAAGCAAGAGTTTTATTGATTGGGTGTTCAACTCCTGGACACTGAAATATTTTTTTTAAACGAAACTCATCAAATTATTATTATTTCCTTTTTTTTTAATTAATTTTCGTAGTTATTGCGAAAATAATAGATAGAATTTTTTGATGTATAGCCAAAAATTTGTGCTAGGCTAGCACAACTTAGCACAAGTTACAGATTTCAAAAATCTTCATTTTTCGCAAAGTTATCGCGAAAAAACGCTTAAAAAAATAAAAACGCGATTTTCTCCAAAACCATCAAAGTTGGAATTTTTCGATGTATAGCCAAAAATTTGTGCTAGGCTAGCACAACTTAGCACAAGTTACAGATTTAAAAAATTTTCATTTTTCGCAAAGTTATCGCGAAAAAACGCTTAAAAAAATAAAAACGCGATTTTCTCCAAAACCATCAAAGTTGGAATTTTTCGATGTATAGCCAAAAATTTGTGCTAGGCTAGCACAACTTAGCACAAGTTACAGATTTCAAAAATCTTCTTTTTTCGCAAAGTTATCGCGAAAAAACGCTTAAAAAAATTAAAATGCGATTTTCTCCAAAACCATCAAAGTTGGAATTTTTCGATGTATAGCCAAAAATTTGTGCTAGGCTAGCACAACTTAGCACAAGTTACAGATTTCAAAAATCTTCATTTTTCGCAAAGTTATCGCGAAAAAACGCATAAAAAAATAAAAACGCGATTTTCTCCAAAACCATCAAAGTTGGAATTTTTCGATGTATAGCCAAAAATTTGTGCTAGGCTAGCACAACTTAGCACAAGTTACAGATTTCAAAAATCTTCATTTTTCGCAAAGTTATCGCAAAAAAACGCTTAAAAAAATAAAAACGCGATTTTCTCCAAAACCATCAAAGTTGGAATTTTTCGATGTATAGCCAAAAATTTGTGCTAGGCTAGTACAACTTAGCACAAGTTACAGATTTCAAAAATCTTAATTTTTCGCAAAGTTATCGCGAAAAAACGCTTAAAAAAATTAAAATGCGATTTTCTCCAATACCATCAAAGTTGGAATTTTTCGATGTATAGCCAAAAATTTGTGCTAGGCTAGCACAACTTAGCACAAGTTACAGATTTCAAAAATTTTCATTTTTCGCAAAGTTATCGCGAAAAAACGCTTAAAAAAATAAAAACGCGATTTTCTCCAAAACCATCAAAGTTGGAATTTTTCGATGTATAGCCAAAAATTTGTGCTAGGCTAGCACAACTTAGCACAAGTTACAGATTTCAAAAATTTTCATTTTTCGCAAAGTTATCGCGAAAAAACGCTTAAAAAAATAAAAACGCGATTTTCTCCAAAACCATCAAAGTTGGAATTTTTCGATGTATAGCCAAAAATTTGTGCTAGGCTAGCACAACTTAGCACAAGTTACAGATTTAAAAAATTTTCATTTTTCGCAAAGTTATCGCGAAAAAACGCTTAAAAAAATAAAAACGCGATTTTCTCCAAAACCATCAAAGTTGGAATTTTTCGATGTATAGCCAAAAATTTGTGCTAGGCTAGCACAACTTAGCACAAGTTACAGATTTCAAAAATCTTCATTTTTCGCAAAGTTATCGCGAAAAAACGCTTAAAAAAATAAAAACGCGATTTTCTCCAAAACCATCAAAGTTGGAATTTTTCGATGTATAGCCAAAAATTTGTGCTAGGCTAGCACAACTTAGCACAAGTTACAGATTTAAAAAATTTTCATTTTTCGCAAAGTTATCGCGAAAAAACGCTTAAAAAAATAAAAACGCGATTTTCTCCAAAACCATCAAAGTTGGAATTTTTCGATGTATAGCCAAAAATTTGTGCTAGGCTAGCACAACTTAGCACAAGTTACAGATTTCAAAAATCTTCTTTTTTCGCAAAGTTATCGCGAAAAAACGCTTAAAAAAATTAAAATGCGATTTTCTCCAAAACCATCAAAGTTGGAATTTTTCGATGTATAGCCAAAAATTTGTGCTAGGCTAGCACAACTTAGCACAAGTTACAGATTTCAAAAATTTTCATTTTTCGCAAAGTTATCGCGAAAAAACGCTTAAAAAAATAAAAACGCGATTTTCTCCAAAACCATCAAAGTTGGAATTTTTCGATGTATAGCCAAAAATTTGTGCTAGGCTAGCACAACCTAGCACAAGTTACAGATTTCAAAAATCTTCATTTTTCGCAAAGTTATCGCAAAAAAACGCATCTTTTGTGCAATCCCCGTGAAATATGCAACAAAAAAATAAAAAAACGCGATTTTCTCTAAAACCGTTGAAGATAGAATTTTTCGATGTATAGCCAAAAATTTGTGCTAGGCTAGCACAACTTAGCACAAGTTACAGATTTCAAAAATCTTCATTTTTCGCAAAGTTATCGCAAAAAAACGCTTAAAAAAATTAAAATGCGATTTTCTCCAAAACCATCAAAGTTGGAATTTTTCGATGTATAGCCAAAAATTTGTGCTAGGCTAGCACAACTTAGCACAAGTTACAGATTTCAAAAATCTTCATTTTTCGCAAAGTTATCGCGAAAAAACGCTTAAAAAAATTAAAATGCGATTTTCTCCAAAACCATCAAAGTTGGAATTTTTCGATGTATAGCCAAAAATTTGTGCTAGGCTAGCACAACTTAGCACAAGTTACAGATTTCAAAAATCTTCATTTTTCGCAAAGTTATCGCGAAAAAACGCTTAAAAAAATTAAAATGCGATTTTCTCCAAAACCATCAAAGTTGGAATTTTTCGATGTATAGCCAAAAATTTGTGCTAGGCTAGCACAACTTAGCACAAGTTACAGATTTCAAAAATCTTCATTTTTCGCAAAGTTATCGCAAAAAAAAGCTTAAAAAAATAAAAACGCGATTTTCTCCAAAACCATCAAAGTTGGAATTTTTCGATGTATAGCCAAAAATTTGTGCTAGGCTAGCACAACTTAGCACAAGTTACAGATTTCAAAAATTTTCATTTTTCGCAAAGTTATTGCCATTTTTATGAAAATACCCGTGAAGTATGCAACGGTTTTCAAAAAAATTGGTTTATTTAAACAAATATTAGGTTTAGGGAAAAAGTGTGAGAGAAGCAAATGTAGTGCTAGATGAGGCCTATCCATCAATAGCATTGTGGTATATATATATTCAGTTTTGGAATTACTACAGCGATTTTCGAAAATCTTCAAAATTAAAAACTGCGTTTTTTCGTTTATTTTAAAAGCTACATTAAAATTGTTAAAGAGGCGTTTGTGGGGTTCGTTGAGCACAATCCAGCTCAGTTTTCACTTTTGAGAAATTTTGTGTTTTCGATTTTTTACATCGAAAAAAGTGTAAAATTGAAATTGGCGATTTTCTCAGAACTGAAATTTTTTAGATTTTTTTCGTTAACGGCACAACTATCAACGTCGAATCCTCTACTGAACACAAATTTCGGTTTTCGAAAAAAACAAAATATCGGTTTTGGAAATTTTTCGAAATTGTCGATTTTTTCGAAAACGGCTGCAGATAGAAACTTTTCGTAAACGGCACAATGATGTACTCACCTAGCACAACTCAGCACAACTTTTGTTTTTTCAAAAAAACAAAGTGGCGGTGCTGGCACTTTTTTCGTATTTTCGAAATATCTCGGTCAATTTTCGAAATTTCGAAAAACGGGTTGCTGCACAAATCAGCACAAACCTAGCACAATTCAGCACAACTTTCGTTTTTTCGAATTTCGAAAGTGGCGGTGCCATCATCCTCCACATCACCGAATGAGGAATGTGCTTCGTAACCATAAACCATAGTCTCCTCTTAAAGTACCATGTGTGGCTGTGCCAGAATCACCATTTTTGTAGAGGGTTTTAATAATTTTACGTGTTGTGTGATAGTTAAGCGATCCATTTTCGTCTATGTCAGACTTCCAACTGAAAAGAAAAAAAATTGATTTAACAACTTAGTTTGACAGATGTCGAATTCCAGCCCTATACTTTTGAAACCACGGAATGGATAACCCTATACAATATTTGAGTGCGAATAAGTGGGTATTTGCAGCTGTTTTTGTAATTTTAGCATCTAGGCTCTATAAGATAATAACAATAATCGAGAGAATAAGATGAATAAGATTTTCAGAAGTTGAAAAAAAAATTGAAAAGTTCCCCCCCCACAACTTATGGTATCACTATTACACAGCTCTTGTCACCTTAGGTGCGATTACCCCCCTGTATTGAGCGTTCAAAACATAAGTGAGGTCTTAACCCTTCTCATAGTACCGCTGCAGCGCGCTGGTTCCTTTCTTGCTGCTTTCGGTAATCAATTTCAGCAGTTTTTTGAATGGAGTTCTCATTGTTTGGCCACTGGGCTCTGATACCATCGATATGAGGGGGGTTTCCTAGCAGCTGTTAAGATAACTCCGCGACTGAGGCCTGACTTAACGACGCTCGGTACGAAGACGTTTTAGTGTTATTTTCCGGACATCGGTTTCCAGGAGCTCGCAAAACGTATCTTTACACTATAGCTTCTCAACACGCTGAAAAATACGTCTTTTTTTTGTTTACACACAAGTAAAACGTGTGTTTGGTGTTTGTAGCAAGTAAAGCTTATTTCCTTCTACACAAAGCTTATTTGGATGTAAATATAACTCGTTTGCTATTAGTATTACATATTTGTGTATAAGCAATAGCGTGTTTGGGAAAAACAGACAACGAACTTATTAAATTCAAGAAAGTACAACATTTGAGTGCGAATAAGTGTGTATTTGCAACTGTTTTCGTAAATTTTTTTTTTGCATTTACGCTCATTAAAATTAAATCAATACCGAGAGAATGAGATGGATTGTTATATAGAAATTAACAAATTGAAAAATAAAATAAAAAGTAAGTCAAAAATGCATACATATAAATTTGATATTTATCACCTACAAACAAGTTTATATTTGTGGTATGGAAAAATATATATATGTTTGATGCGAATTTGTTTGCTGAAATTTGTTAAAATGGCCATTTTTTTCAGCGTGTAAGAATGTTCCCATCGGAATAATTTAAAAACTAAAACAATTTGGCTTATGAACCATTTGTACAGCCTTCCGGCAACATTATCCCACAAATGTATTTAAATTACAATTCTCAAAAGACGAACAATAAAAATAAGAATACTAAAAGTGAATTATTCATCGAATGCACTTGAATTTCCTTAATTTATTTTAATGCTTTGTGAAGCAGTGACATTGCACAGCTCTCACTGCATTATACGGATGCTCATGACTCTTATTTTCTACCACATACGCACCGACAATGACAGCCTCAAGATTGCGAAATATTACAATTTAAGAATATCCATTCGGTATTACCGCCACCACCGGCGGTACCGCCAAAGCCGGCACTGCTCGGCTTGGCGTATTACCAAATTGACTTGATCATAATCATATGAGAATATCTACGCGATCACAGCAAAGACAGCAGCGAATACAAAAAAAAAAATGAAATGAAATGAATCGAAATAAAAATTATGAAAGGCACGCAATGCGATTAAACGATCAAAGATAACAACAATGAATGTAAGAAGAAGGAGGAAAAACTGTGCGAACAGACGGAACCATGGATATGAGCAAGGACAGACAATCGGGCGGACGGACATGCGGATTGTTGACATAAACGTATGAGAGCTGCAATGAAATGATATGATGCCACTTCATTCCCTTTCATACTTCGGCATCTTTCTCAACGGCTGCGTCGCCTTCTGCTTCTTCTTCTTCTTTTTACACATTGTTCAAATGATGATGATAATGCAACTTATGCTGCGGCTGCCGACTGATGGAAAGTACAACAAAAACTGTGCCTGCAGCTACTGTTGCTGCTCAAGGTTTGCTGGTATGTTTGAATGTTGTCTGTTGTATGTTTGATTGTGTTGTTGTTGTTGCTGCTGCTGCTGCTACTGTTGTTTGCTTGTCTAATGTTTATTTGCCATAATATTGACATAAAATGGCATTTAAACATTAAAAACAACAACAACAACAACAGCATCAGCAGCAAGCCGAAAAAAACAACAACCTCAAATGAATTGTGAAAATGCTCCAAAGGAACCCCACACTCATTGAGGCACATAAGTGCAGTTCAAAAGCGGTTCCTTATATAAACAACACCAGCATCATCACGGTCGTCGTCATCATCAGAAGCGGTATCATCTTCTCGGCAGCCAACACACGGCACAGCACCAAAACGTATCATAACAGTCATCGTCATCATGGATATCCATGATTCTTTTTTGTGATGCTGGCGGTGCAGAAAATGGAATGGCGTAGCCGGGGCTCATAATCACCATCCCACAAATGTGAGTATTTATAATATTTCCCATTATTTTAGAGCTTAGAAGGAATATTTCGTTTTCATATTTCAATCGGAGTTTTTGGCTGTGTAATGAAATAAATGGTAATACAATTACAGAATATAATGTCGGAGACTTACCTCGTTTATCAGAAATACAAAGGAAGAATGAAAAGGGCGTTGTTAATGCTTAACTTCTCCACTTAACTTGATACTAGTAGTCGCAAGCATTAAATTTCAGATCCATTGTGACTTGACAGATCCACCAGTAGGCACGTGCCAATTAACCTCCCTCATCTTTCATATGCACAAATCTGTAATGGAAACATGGAGTAGGGTTGAATGTTAGCCAATTTCATTCATTCGGGAAGAAGATCTGTAAGTTGTAATTTGAGTGACATTACTATAGCAGGTTCCAGGAGTGAAAAAGCCACTACACAAAAAGAAAAATGACATTCTAAATTTAAGACGAATATTTGAATTTCATAAAAAATATTATCCCTCTAATCGGCCAAACAGACATACTGGAAAATCCTTGCAACCTGTTTTTTTCTTACCAGTTATTCACAAACAAATATTTTTTTTACGAAATATAACACCATTAATGAAGACATCCTCAGAGTGGTATTGTCGGTTAGAGGATTAATTTGAATTCGTACTTAAAAATAAGAACGATTCGTATTCAGTTATTCTTAAAACAAGTATAGGGTTATCCATTTCGTGGTTTCAAAAGAATAGGGCTGGAATTCGACATCTGTCAAACCAATTTTTTTTCTTTTCAGTTGCAAGTCTGACATTGACGAAAATGGATCGCTTAACTATCACACAACGCGTAAAAATTATTAAAACCCTCTACAAAAATGGTGATTCTGGCACAGCCACACATGGTACTTTAAGAGGAGATTATGGTTTATGGTTATAAAGCACATTTCTCACTCGGTGGGTATGTTAAAAAAAAATTTTCGTATTTGGGGTTCAGAGAATCCTAAAGTATTTGAAGAGAGACTATTACATCCACAAAAAGTCACCGTTTGGTGCACTCTTTGGTCCGAAGGTGTAATTGGACATTACTTCTTCGAAAACGACGAGGGAACGACTGTCACCGTCAATTTGGAGCGTTATGGTCGTATGATAACCGACTTTTTTTGCCCGCTATTGAAGAATACCACTTGGAGAATATGTGGTTTCAACAAGACGGTGCCACATGCCACACAACTCCAGCGAATATGGCTTTATTGCAGAGACATTTCCTGGCCGAGTAATTTCTCGTCGTGGCGACATCAACTGGCCACCAAGATCATGTGATTCGACACCATTAGACTTTTTATACCCTCACCCTACGGGTAGGAGGGTATATATCATTAGATACGACCTAAAAGTGTAACACCTAGAAATATTCACATTAGACCCCAGTTGTCTTTGAACCAAATTCGATTCATGACTTTCTGAATCGTTTGAGCCATGTCCGTCTGTCGTGTTGGTACGCACGATAACTTTCGAAAGAGTTAAACAATCACTCTGAAATTTGGCATGGCTTAATATTTTCCCAAAACTGCTTATGGGATTGCATATGGGCTATATGGCCACGCCCCTTCGGGTACTTCCCATACAAATCGTCTATTTCGCCCACTTTAGACAGCGTGTAATAATATCAATATGACCAACTCGATCTTGCCCAAATTCTGTATTTAGTAAAGCTATACCAAGACAAAGTTTTGAACAAAAAATTGGAAGTCTGGCAACTCCCCTTCTGGTACCTCCCATACAAATGTATCATCCCGCCTACATTTGAAATCGGGTAATATGATCAATATGACCAACGCGATCTTGCCCAAATTCTGTATTTAGTAAATCTATAAACATCTAAAGCTCTCCAGAAAAAATTGGACCCCTAGTCGGACTCCTTCTGGTACCTCCCATACAAATTTACCATTCCACCAACTTTAGAAATCGTGCAATTATATAAATTCGCTCAACGAATTCTATATTTAGTAAAGCTCTAACAACACACAATTTTCGAGAAAAAACTCTGCTTTATATGTAAAAATGTGTAATATATATAACATTCGGTATTTTTTAGGTTGCTATTATGACATTTCATCATATATTACATCCAATGTTACGCTCACTTTTGACTTTCCGATACTTTGGAATATGAGACTTGTATGTTTCTACTGAGGGTGAGGGTGTATATCAGTCGGTTTACCCGACTGCAACTTTTTCACTGGTTTCAAGAGCATGTGGTTTATTGTGGGTGGAATCGTGGGTGGAACTATAAGTGATATCTGAAGCTGTGAATGTAAACTCACACTCGAGCTGAGACGACAACTACCACGGAAGTCCTACACAGGGAATATCGGGACTCCGATGGAAGAAGCCAAGTGAAATAAACCTAAACTGGACAAAACGGGCACACTCGAACTGGACTTGCAAATTATTTATTAGGCAGGCGCATACCAACCGCAGGTTATACAGCCAACTTCAGTAAGCCGCATCCTCATACTGAACTACATTGTATACTGCCGAGGGAAGGTTCAAGTGAAGCCCTGTGTGTCTCTCTGATAAATACTTTTTAAGAGGATGCCCCCCTGCTAAACAGGCGCCTCTGATCACTTAGAAGTTTCGTATACGCCAAAATATTAAGATACTCATAAAACTGCTACTTTGTGTCATGAGACATTACAGCCAACAACACAATGTCAGCAAATAAAAGCATTCACCACCAACAGCAACAGCAATAATCGTATAAAACACGCGCTACACGCGGCAACCAAACAACATACAACATACCAAACAACCGACAGCAGCAGCAACCATCACACACAGTAGTAGTTATTGCAGCAGCAGCAACAGCCTGAGTTGTACTCGTACAATGAAACAGTGTTGGTGGCATGAGGCAGCAGCAATAACATGTTGTACAGCGCATTTTCGGTTAAATTTATGATATGCGTGACGCATGCGTAGAGGGAAAGATAATCGAACATTAAGACAGCACCATTGTGCCACGGCAATCTAAGCGATGGATGCGGCAGCCGCTGCCGCAGACTATCTTGCATTCTTAAATATTTGAAATGTAAACTTCATGTTCCTCTTCGGATATAAGAAGACGATGAGGATATTGATGAGGCTGATGGCAACGATGAAGGTGATGTTGCCTCAGCTAAATATGACTTTTTTGTTGTACACTTATAAAGACGAGCGGGAGGGAAAAAAATCGCCAATACAACGTATGTCTGCTATATCTGTCAAAGGCTTTGGTATCTTGAAAGAACAAAAACGCCAACGAAAGAAAGTGTCGACTTTCGCTTGAATTCATTTGTGGCGGCCTTTGAAAAATTTTTCCTGTGACTTTGGAGGGGGGGGGGGGGGGATATTTTTGAAATGTTACCGCATCATAATCCACATTTTATTAGACCGAAATATGGCCATGGACGGAAAGACGAAACGACGATTGTCTCAGTACAACAGCTTTCGGTAAATGGTGGAAGAAATATAAAAGAAAGAAAAGCGAATCGAAGCGAAAAACTTATGAAGTTTAACCAAATTTGGCAAAATGTCAATTCATAAATGTTCCATTCCATTACTTTGTTTGGACCCCATATGCATTTGTGGCAGTGGCGGAGGCAATGGCCATGGCCATGCCAGTTGTCTTTGCAGTTTCAGTCTGTGCTTGCCAATATGTTTTTACGGTTTATTACAATTCTATTGATATTTGAAATTTCGGTTGGTTTGGCTTTTCTTGAGGTTTTCTTTTTTTCTTTCTATTATTTATTTGTGAAATATGCCGAGAAAAGAAAAGATCAAAGTCGCTTAGCCACAAATGTCTCGTTGAGAACATGAGTTGTTGGTACCATAAGGTGAACGCCGTCGCATCGTTCTCAAATATTTTCAAGTTCGCCTTTATGGTAGCGGTGTTGGTGGTGACTATAGGGGGGCGGGGGGTAAAATGAGACCATAAATAGTGTTATAAATCATTTGTTATAACAAATTTCCTCAAGAGAAGTTTGTCATCTTTATTTTTATGTGATGTCGAACAATGAGACATAGAAAATGTCATTTCATTTTAACAGAATACGTTTTTTTATGGTTTAAGAGCAGAAATCTGAAAAGACAACCTCATAGTTCTGAATGGTTGAATGGGGGGGTTTTTTTTGTAATGCCATTGTGGTTAGGAAGAAATCAATTGCTTTCGGAGTTGTTGTTGTTGTTGAACAAACATTTGTTGTTGGATAATCTATTGTTAATTTCTTAACACAAAATTTAGTTTTTAGAGGACTGACAGGTTTGAATTGAAACACTATCCTTTGAGCTGTTGGTTTCGTAAGCCTTTGTTTGTAAAAGAGGTTTGCTTAAACCTATTCGCACCAGGCAATGACATCGAGTCACTACTGAAATTAATACTTGTATATGTACTTTATTTTATATTAGTCATTATCGTCCCATATGTCTACGTTTAGTTTAGACATATAGTTTACTTTAAAAAATTTCCATTACAATTTTGCATTCCACTGGCGTTACTTTACGTTACAAATTTAACTGGGTACGAATAGGCTTAAACAAATCTCTGAAGGGTTCGCCGTATTGTGGAATATTATGGCGTTCGTCCATCACACATAAAAACCTATGTCAGCGGTCGTTTCCTCCGAGTAGGAGAGTAATCTCTAAGCCATGTAGAACTTCTCAAAAAAATCATTAGTCGTTCGGAACCGGTTTTAATTATATTGTGCACAGCCTACAGATTTGAGAGATGTTTCCCATTTTTTACTCTAAGAAATGCTAAAAGAAATACGAATGTAAGTACTAATTGTATCTAATTTGTATCTAGGGCGCTACCGACAGGTTTCAGGATATTATGCCTGGTGTCCGTTGATCCGACTATTTAAAATGTAGTGTCAATTTGTTTGTGCAAGCGGCAACTCTGAAATTTGGCAGCTATCAAAAATTTTTATTCCGATTTTTAAAAACTAGCAAATACCCGCTACTTCGTATGCGTACATTTCCCTTATCCAGTAAAACACAAAATACTTGTTTAATTGCATTAATTTCCAAAAAAAAAAAAAAATATTTTGTATGCCCTCAAAGCCCTTATCCGGTTTTTCCAATTTTTGTTCACACTGTTATACCCTTTACCCCATTTTTTAATTTTTTGCAACCCGAAAACAATTTCCAAACATTCATTTTCGTTTCTACATGAAGAAAAAAACATATCGTCTCAAACATTTTTTGCAAGCAACGTATATACGTTTGAGTATGTCCCAAACATACTATGTTCGGGTTAGTATCGTCTCCAAACATATTTTTAACCTATTTTTTCTTCTCGCCCTTTATACATTCTCTACATTTTACCCGTCTTGGACAGTTTTTGTTGTCTTTTCACTATTCTCAAATTGTTAGCATTTTTATTAGACTTTTCGGTTTCCCCCCAATTTGTTCCCCTCCCTTGTCGTCAAAAATCAGGCTCTACAACACGTGTTGATTATTTTTACCGCTAAAACTTGGGTCCTTGCGCTGTTTGACAGGAGGTTCGATGGGCTATGTAGAATCTGGTAGAACATTTGCTAAGTCACTAGCCACGGCTGTGAAATTCTAATTTAAATGCGGCCATAAATCGTTTATGGTTGTAAACAGCCATACAAGTAATTTATTGAGTACATAAGACACGACAGGAATCATTTACAATTAGGAAAAAGTCCATTAATCATGTCAAAGATTACCAAAAGTCAATTGAATCCTGCTTACCTTTCCTTCATCTTTAAGCCATCAATAAATTCAAAACTCCTCAATAAAATTTCCCCCCAAATGACACTTTCCTTTTCAATCGTTGCCACAAATTTGCGGTGAGGAAAAATTCACACGCTCTCCATTTCCTCGCACAGACACACACATACAAATACCGAATCAAAAATCGCACTGATCTCATGTGTCATTGATACAACAACAACAACACAACTGCATCCCAATGAAGAAAAGCAACCTATTTAACATTTTGTATAAATAACCTTTATGTCTTTTAAATTAAAGATGGACATGTAGCAACATTTCTTGTGGCCAGAGCGAAGAAAAATGAAAATCGGCGCCAGCAACAGCAGTCGCAGTGGCAACAACTGGCAAACGGTTCATGGCACAGCCACATCTTTATGCGAATATGATTTTTTTTTGGTTATGGTCAATACGAGCATATGAGCTCGGGATGGATCCGTAAAGCAAACATACATATTTTAATTTCACTCAGAGTTTTCCTTGTGCTTCTTCGTCTTCTGTTCAATACTGAACTTGAACGACCGAAGAAAATATCTCCATGCCAACAACACAAAACCAAACTGCAAAGAAATTTCACTGTCAGTTGGTCAGATGAAAATGAAAATAGAAAAATTTATGTACATCTGAATACTTACTGCTAAACTCAATTGAATACAAAATAGAAATATCAGCCGTAAATCTGTATGTGTGCGTTGCCTCGAAATAAAATCGTATGCGCCAGAAGCAGTCATAAGGTGGCATGTGTTGTTGCATGCACTCCAACGAATTTTTAAGTTTCGAATTCGTTTGGGTCGGTAGTCGGGTCTGACGGTGCCGCTTGTTTGTTCGGTCATTCAAAATGTGACGTTCAGGAAATCTGCAGCAACACGGCAACATTTTAATAAAAATGAAAGCAACTGAAGCAGCAGCCACATTGACTCCAGGACAGAATCACATGTGGTCGCAACTGAAATTCGTTAGTTGCATTTTTTTTTATTTGTATCCAGATTGTATATTGGTATGTTTTGTTTTTTTTTGTTTTTCGGTAATATTTCATACATGGTGATATTGAATTGTGAACTGTTGTAATCGTATTGTTGGTCCAGTTGTGGCAAATGAAACAACACAGTCGGCAAGTTTATTCAAATGAGTTGTTATCCATGTCATGGAAATTGAAATTTATTGATGATTTATGAGTTCTACAATTGGAAAAAAAACCGATGCATCGCCATAAAGTATTTGTATCGAAATGTAATTTAGAACTATTATCTTGTAAATACGTAGTAAGTGAGGAATTGCGGATGTTTATAAAAAAAAGAGTACTAGGAAATCATTACTTTTTTTTTTACCATGAATGGCTTTACAACGAAAAAACGGTAAGAGACTTTAACAACATGCTACACCGGTCGAGATACATAACAATAAGGGCACATTTTGCCGTGGCCAATACAATTTTCGAAAATTGTTTGGAAATAAATCTCCCCTTTGCAAGAGGCCCGTCGGATTTGGTTGGCATTTCACAAAGACCTAAATGAAGTGTGTCTGAAGTTAAGGTTGTGTTTTAATCCTGCAAGATGGATCTATTAGGACTAACCAGAGATGAGCTACAAGTGTTCAAATACGGAAAAATCGGTTCTCGACAAAAAAAAAAAATACTTTTTATTTGTATTTCTAGTTCAATGTGCCTAATTTTCTACGTGAACAAGATGGTGGTTGAGACTAATCAAACCAAACCAAAGAAGCTCTCATAGAACGCGAAAAATTTTCAAATCCGTTTAACTATTTAAAGGCCGATTATGGTCAAGTAAAAAGAATTAGTTGGGTAAAATAATTATTAAAAATCCTGATAAAGACGTCAAAACAATCCTCTGTATTTATAAAAATTGAAAACAACTTTACAAACCCTTGTTAAGGAAAATGTGAGAAAATTGTTTTTGTATTTTCATACACATTTACTTAACAACAATTGGAAAATTATTATTTGGTAAATTTTTATGACAAATTTACAGTCGTTGACAATTTAAAAAAAAAAATATTTTTTGGGATTTTTTTTTAAAAAATTACCAATATACATTTATTTATAAATTTTTTAAACAACTGACATTTTCATAGATGAATTTATCTAAAAAAAATCTAGGGGGTATTCTGCCCCCCCCCCCCCCAGTCCCTTGCGAAGTGGCCCTTTTTTAGGAAATGCCCACTAGTTTTTCGAATCGCAAAGCAAAACTTTACAAAGTAGAATCCAATTTGGTTGTGTCTATGTCATCGCCATGAGCTCAGCGTCCATCCAGAATTGTGGAAACTATAGTAAATTTAGTAAATAGTCATTATCCTTCGCATTGTTGAAAACTTCGGATTAATGAGACACAATATTTTCACCTTTTTCAATTAAACAATTTCGACTGTATTGTGTAATATATTTTATCTCTACTGTTCAATTTACGAGTAGAATTTTTATTACTAAAGCTAGGGAACGTCTTTTAAAATAAGTTTTACTTAAAGAAAAATCCACCTCTGCGTAGAAATTTATTGTTTTTTTAGATGGACACAAATAGTAAACTTTGGCGGCATGACTCAAACTTTATCCTCATAACCTCCAAAGAAAATCTATGAAATGAAATTCCACTTTCAGTTTACTTCTAAAGTCTTTTGTTTTTTCTTTCCGGGCGAAATCTTGGCCTGTCCAAAGAAATAAACATTTTACCATCAACTACTTAATTATGCAATGTTTACCGTGGCACTGCCTCCAATGTAACGGATTTTTTATATCGGAAATTGCGAGAGGTGTTAAGAAATTTATTGAAATTTGACTTAAAATAATTACTACTCAATAGCAACCAACACCAAGTTCTAGCGGGCGTACTCTTGGATTGAAATTAATATCTAAATATTGAAATCAATAAATATGTTTCTTGGACATCTCACACCGGCGAATGTAAACCATAATGATAACCTGTCGTCTGTGTTAATGTAAAACTCCACCTTCTAATTTGAAATGAAAAGAGAAATTGCACAAATCCAGTACTGCGCACGATGTAAAAAAAACAACTAACCATGACGCATGTGCCGGCAATTGCCGTGTCCAGTGCAACAACTGGTCGGACCACATTGTCTTTATAGAACCTTTAGGCTAATTTCTAATCATAGATTATAGTCGACATAAGGTGGAATCCGCATGATGCTCTGTAGCGAGAGAGAGACAGGGGGAGAGAGAAATGGACTGCAGCGAACACACTTATATAACTAACTGGACTGGACTGGACGGACATTAAGAAATATGTAAAAGACAATATGTAAAAGGAAATTATTACCAACTCTGCACCAGCAACTACCGTCACAACAACAACAAATGTCGGACTGTGCTGGACGGGACGTACTACCGGAGCCAGGTAGCAACTGATGTTCGATAGTGAAGATGGTGTCCGTTTTACTAGCTTACAAAAGGCGTTGCTAGGAATGAAAAGGACGGGGTTGTGCTAAATGAATAAATGTGGGGGATATTATAAATTAAATAAATGCTACAAACTAGTTAGGACAGGAAGCTTTTCTTAAGGAAGCTGCACATTTTGAAAAATATAAACTCTCTGAGACAAATAAACTTTGCTTGCAATTTTTTTAAAAAATATTTCCTGAACGTTTCAGGAAATAACTTTGTTTGCAAAGTTTTTTAAGAAACTTTGCTAGAAAATTTCTTTCGGAAACTTTGCTAGAAAATTTCTTTTGAAAACTTTGCTTGACAGTTTCTTTAGGAAACTTTGCTAGAAAATGTCTAAGAAACTTTGCTTGAAAATTTAAAATTTCTTTAAGAAACTTTGCTAGAAAATTTCTTTTGGAAACTTTGCTTGACAGTTTCTTTAAGAAACTTTGCTAGAAAATGTCTTTAAGAAACTTTGCTGGAAAATGTCTTTAAGAAACTTTGCTTGAAAATTTCTTTAAGAAACTTTGCTTTAAAATTTCTTTCGGAAACTTTGCTAGAACATTTCTTTTGAAAACTTTGCTTGACAGTTTCTTTAGGAAACTTTGCTAGAAAATGTCTAAGAAACTTTGCTTGAAAATTTCTTTAAGAAACTTTGCTAGAAAATTTCTTTTGGAAACTTTGCTTGACAGTTTCTATAAGAAACTTTGCTAGAAAATGTCTTTAAGAAACTTTGCTGGAAAATGTCTTTAAGAAACTTTGCTTGAAAATTTCTTTAAGAAACTTTGCTTTAAAATTTCTTTAAGAAACTTTGCGAGACAATTTCTTTAAGAAACTTTGCTTGATAATTTCTTTAAGTTCCTATCGGAAACTTTGCTAGAAAAGTTCTTTCGGAAAATTTGCTTAAAAAGTTCGTTAACGTTTCATTCGGAAACTTTGTTTGATCTGAAATCTGTCGACGAGAATTTAAAAATAAACATTAACCGACCTGATCGTTTCCAACTTTTCAGAAATGTCGAGTGCCTCAAGATTTGCCACACCATCCCGTTTCTGTGGATGTGGAAGTTATTAACAAGTGTGACAGTTTTTTGCTTAGAGAAACAGATTATGTCGTTATGGCTTTAGTTGAATGTTTATTACGGCATTGATAGATAAACAAACCACAGCGCTTAGAGACACAGCACCGAGCCACGGAGACTTATGAAGCAACAGTTGTCAGTTGGCTACTGACGGTCGCTGAACGGCCTTAGCCTGTTGATCCAGTTACTGGGTATGAACAATAATTTAACACATGTTTTGTAATATGAAAAACAATCACCTGAGTTGCACTTAACAATCACAATAAATTGCCTGCAACGGCAACGCAAAGAAACGAAACGAAGAAAATCAGCAACAGGAAAAGATGATTGGAGGATGGACACCGGCAGTTGTGGTGGCATAAGTGGAAGATGCTGACTGGTCTGGTGGTGCCATGGCCAGTTGCGGTGTTGGTATCTTTATCTATGGCAACATTAATTCTTGTCACTCGATAGTTTGCTTAAATGCAAACGTTGCCACACAAATACAAAAACCAAAAAAAGCGCGTTGTCTTCCCCTTTTGCGGTGAGGCGGTGTAAGGTGCCGCGCATGCGTCTTATGGCCATTGACTGTGTGTGGTTTCGCATCACATATCTCGGTGTGGCAGCATCAAACAACTATAATGACGAGCTAATCGTGTTGTCTGGAGCTCATTAATTGTTTGTTTGATTAGAAATTAAATACAAATACAGACACAGACAACGACACACAGCAAACACTCGTACACGGACATGGACATGGACTTGGAGACACCAGATGTGTATGTTTGCTCAAATGTATGTTGCATCGTGACAAAACGTGCAACCTTTGGTATGCATGACTATGCTTTAATAAGTGTGTAACGCTGTCTGTCTGCACTGTGGCACAGAGTAGCTGATATTAATGTTGTCCGTCGCAGATCATGTCCTCTAAAAACGACCGTTCGTCGCAGACTGGACCTTCCCGAGTTGCCTAACGTCTGGAGAATATTGTGATATTCCTTTGGGGGAATCCAGCTGAAATATTCATTATGCAGCTGTCACACTCCAAGTCCATATCCTTGGTTCCCTACTATTATTGGCCGATTCTATCAGTCTTCCCTCCCTTCGCTGGAAATCAAATTATCTCTTGTAACCCAGTGTGGTCTGCTTGTCCGTCTGCATCTGCCTGTACCGGTTGTTGCAGCATTTAACTCTTCAGAATGAGTCCATAAATTATGGTTAAACTATTTGTGTGTTGTTAAACATTTTGTGCTGTTGCAAAAATGTGTTAATTAACAAATGTTCTTTCTGCACACACACACACACACACACACACACCCTCTTCCTCTCTATCTCTCTCCAGTGGACTGTCGTCTTCTGTCGACGGACTGAATCGGTTGGATTGTCTTGGCAAACGTGGAACTTGGAAATTGTAATAGATCTGGCTGGCGTTGCTGTTTGTTGGCGTTGGACATGGACATGGATGTGTCAATATATGGTTAAGTGTGTTAAATGGTCTCTGCTGTAGGGTTTTGTGGAAAATTGCTTCATTTATGTGAAATGCGTGCCGTTGCTGTTACTGTCAGTGGAGGTGGTGGTAATGTTGGCTGACTGGTGTTGATGGTGCTGTTCTATTTTCTTTTGTTGCAAACTTCGTCTGAAAATTAGCACAAATTCATATACATTTGTTTCTATCTCCTCATATTTGTCTAACGGTTCGGACATGTTTCAAAAGAACGCCGTTTTGATTCATGAAGTCCGTTTAGTAGTGTTAATGGTTTCTTTGGTGGTTTTTCTCTGCCAGAGTACTTAAAGGTTATGGTTTGTGATCTTCGTTTTCACAAATGACTACAAATGCAGCTTTGACGGGCTTTCAAAGTGTTTACACATATATTTTTTGTTGCTCAACCTGAATTTTTTTTCAGATTTATTGGAAAATTTGCGAATCTTGCGAAAAATTAGGGTTTTCTGAAATTTTTTTTCGTATATAAAGCACAAGTTGGCTAATAAAAAGTCATCATTTCAAAAGAAAAAAGTTCGAGATTTAATTTGATGTATATAAAGCTTAAGTTTTGTAATTTTTTTGCTCATTTAGCTGTCCAGTACACAATTTTTTGGGAAATTTTACATAAACTAAAAAAATAGTGTGAAAAACTAATGATACAATTTTAAAGCTGGAAAAATTTTAAATAATGTGAAGAAAAAAATGATCGATTTTACTGTTGGCGTTTCAAAGTTATGGATTTCAAATATTTGTTGCAGTTATGGCACTTTATCAGAAATATTTCATGGACGTATAAAAAAGTAATGATGCCGTTTAAAATGCGATAAAATTCTAAGTAAAAGTGTCAAACTATTGGAACGTATTGCAGAAACTTCGCAATCGACACACAAAGTAACGAATTACCCGATACAGCAAATAAGGAATCAGTTGTTGCAAAGGGTTGACACCATGACTTGAAAATTCCATCATTAGTTTTTTACACTTTCATGAAATTTTTAAAAGTTATGTAACGTTCAAACGAGCAAAAAGAATTACAAAACTTATAATTAATATACATCAAATTAAAGCTCAAACATTTTTCTTTTGAAATTGCTTTTTATTTTTTATTTTTTGTTTTTTATTTTTAATTTTTTATTTTTTATTTTTTATTTTTTATTTTTTATTTTTTATTTTTTATTTTTTATTTTTTATTTTTTATTTTTTATTTTTTATTTTTTATTTTTTATTTTTTATTTTTTATTTTTTATTTTTTATTTTTTATTTTTTATTTTTTATTTTTTATTTTTTATTTTTTATTTTTTATTTTTTATTTTTTATTTTTTATTTTTTATTTTTTATTTTTTATTTTTTATTTTTTATTTTTTATTTTTTATTTTTTATTTTTTATTTTTTATTTTTTATTTTTTATTTTTATTTTTACAGGTTGAGCAAAAAAAATATTTTTTTTGACGCCCCACTGTTCTTACTTGGAGAAGGCAGCTCGATTTCGAAATTAGAATAGGTCTCGAATCAGTGAGCTGTGTACGATATAATTTGTAAACTCACTGACGCGGAACCTACTTTCTAAAGCCCTCTCGGAACGGCACATGCTTTTCTAGATAAGTTTTACATGGCTTACAGATTATTCTCTTACTTGTAAAGTCTCCAAAATTTACGAGGTGGTATCAGCCGCTAAAAAAAATTTTAGACGTCACTCAATTTTTACATGAATGTTTTAGTTGATATTAACAACTAATCCCACATTCACATAATTTGAGTAATCGATTTTCTTTCTGTGCAGTGCCCTTATACGTATGTATGTATTTTGCGATAACTCAAAATGCAAATATATGTATCTCTGAAAAGCATCTTAAAAAAAATACAGGGGTTTCCAAATGCTGACTTCCCTAAACGGTATATGGGTGCAACGGCAGAGTTTAAGTAAAATTTCGCTGGGCTTGTGTTGTTTTCTGTTGCCCAGAGGTCTACGCTAAAACATTTGGGTTTCAGCACAAACTAAAATGTGGTTTACATATGTTTCTTACAAATGTTGATAGGCAATGTGCCTACATATGAATGACTATACGAGTATCTAGGCACATTGCCAATGATCTCGCTGTTAGAGTTAGAGAAATTTTCCCTACGAATCCATAACAATTACTACTTATTTGTAAACAAGTATATTAATTTTTTTTTTTTTTTTGTTATTTAAATTCCTTTGTAAATGTTGATCATGGAGTGCTGTTGACCCCTATTTTCACATACATACACATGTGTTTAAAGATAAACATTTGACAACAACTTAGCATCAGAGGCTAGATTATACCACGATGCCAGCCATTGCCACATTGCGCATCAATTGAAGTCGAAAGAAAGTGAATTGTTATGCATATTTCCCGCACATTAAAACGACGGACTAACTGACTGACTGAGTTGGCAGACCATAATTATAGTTTAGGTCACACATAAAGTGGTCCCGAAGCGCCGAAATGTTACCATCACAAATACAATAAATGAAAGTGAAGAAGATGAGGTGAACTGCCGGCCGTGAACAACAAAATGGCAAACGTTCAGATGGGAGGAAAAAATAGGGCTGCAATTGTTACAGATACGAGGTATCTGTAAGTCCATGGCATGAAGAAACACAATAACAAGAGAAAAACATCAAACACGTTAGGAGAAATACAAAAAACAAAACTCGAAAAAGATGTTTACACGATTACAAGAAAGCCTCAACCATAACAGCAGTAAACAACAGCAACAACAAATTGAAATGAAACTAAAAGTAAGTGAGGCAGACTGTCATTGATGCAACCAAAGCAACATGCATGCAGTCGGACGGACGGACGGACAATGAGACAGAAGCACAGCGGCGGCCTCGACCAAAACCTTAGTCAAAGTTCAAATAACTAACACATAATCACACGCCCCTTGTAACACGAAGGCTAACGGCAACATAGAGCAACAGCAACAACAACAACAACAACAGCATTATCGAAAAAGCCAAAATGATGCTCACTGAACATTGTAGCAATGTTTACACATATCCCAGCCCATTCCAGCGCATCGCATCCCAGGCAGCCATCATCCAGTCCAGCACCAATGCTTGTTTTTTTTTTGTTGGCCTTTGTATGCGCTTCGGCTTTAAATGTGAAATGACTCTCACTTTTCACCACCAAATCCCAGCACAGTGGAAATGGTACCTTAAACAAAGAAACACATACCAGCTAAGCCCCCCCTCAGAGCTGTATCCACAGAAATGTGTTGTAAGCATTCTTGGCGATAATCTCCATTATGGCTGTGACTGTAGCTGCAGGCACTGATATGTCGAACATATTTCGAACAAAGTTTTCAACACCATTCAGCCGTGGTCATAATTAATGAGAATTTTGTTACGAGTGCGATCACCAAATCATAATCGAGTTGTATTGTACGTTTGGAAATGTTTTCTAAATGTTTCCAATCTAAATATTTTGAATATGTGTTTCACAACTTGGAGGAAGGGGAATTAGGAGTCTTTAAAAAAACATTGTTTGTTGGTTTGTCTTTTTGGGGGCGTATGATTTACTTTTGCCATGCATTACCATGTGGTCAGCATTCTGCTTATTGCCGTAGACAAGCTGTATTCTACAAAAACACACACGGTTGTTGAAATAAAATAGTTCACCAAAAGTTATCATCATGGGGGGGCGTCAGATATATCGCACTACGTGCTGTGTCTCTGGGCTTTGTGCAATGAAAGGTTTAATTATTCATTGAGTCTTAAATATTTACAATTACACACATATTAATTGTAAGCCATCTTGAGCTTTAAAATTAGTTGATGATAACATAATGAATTTGAACGAAATTATTGGGTACCCTTTCGTTTGTAGCCTCTAACCATTCTCACGTAGACCCATTCGTACAAGTCGATCGAAAGTACTTTCAATTTTATTGAAAGTAATGGGATTTTTGAGAATTTCATAAAGCCGCCGCCTGCTCTGTTATTGGCATCTAAATTACAAAAGACAGAAAAACAAAAGACTTAAGTAACGAACCAGAAATTTATGAATGAAAGCTCATTTGACCCAGTAATTGTCACACTTTGCAATGGCGGGCCATTTGCGTTGCGATCGACAAAAACTTAGTTGAATAGATTATTTTTTAAGGTATGGCAAAGAATTGGAGAAGCATTGTCTGATATTAAATGTATTTTTTTTAAATATCCATTTTTAAATTCGTGAAGAATTCCTCATCAATTTGAATAACGACATAACTGCTTTCGCTTCAATTCAACGATGTTTTTAAAAGACAGACAGAAATCAGTTATTGTCTCACTCATTAGAGAAAAGTTCCTTTATTGATTCAAAGGCCCACGCAGTGGTGCCAGACGTAACGATTTATGATTTTTTTTTGCAATAATTCACCAATATTGACGATTTCTCATTTAGAATGCCTTTGTGTATGTCGGTTGGAAATCTCGCTAAGAACATTGTCATGCAAACGATGAAAACCGATTAACCCAATAATTTCCAGAAATTAAAACATTGGAGAAGGCGCCCCAGCATGAGAGTTGCCGATCAGCGAGGGGGTTGTTTATGTTCGATTATGATCTGTGTCACCCGGTTTACCATTGGACTCAAAGTAGTACTTATATATTTACATTTTATTAAATAATAAATGAATACTAAAACATTGGAATTTTTTGATGGCATTTTCAGGAACATTTTAGTTTACCTAAATAAAATCTTCTGACAAATAAACAAACAAAAATATTTGGGCGGGCTAGAAGTCTTGTTTGGACATTTGGCAGCACACGTCAATACATATAAAGGGTTATCCATTTTGCTTTTTAAAAGTAAACGTAAATAAAACACATATCAAATATTTTTTTTTTCATGATATTTCTTTTTTAATTATAAAGTTTGAACGTTGACATTATGTGTGAAACAATACATCATTTAAATGACCACAACGCGAAGTGTTGCAAGCATTGATTCTTTTGAGGTAATTTTGGACCACTTTTTTTCAGACATATTTGACGGTATCTCAGCCATAACTTGCTCAAGAGTTAAAGGTTTTATCGGTCTTTCAAGTAGCTTCACAAGAAAGTCTAATGGTGTCAAATCGCATGATCTTCGTGGCCAGTTGATGTCGCCACGACGAGAAATTGCGCGGCCACGAAATGTCTTTTGCAATAAAGCCATATTTGCTCGAGTTGTGTAGCATGTGGCACCGTCTTGTTGAAATCACATATTCTCCAAGTTGTATTCTTCAATAGCAGGCAAAAAAAAGTCGGTTATCATACGACCATAACGCTCCGAATTGACGGTGACAGTCGTTCCCTCATCGTTTTCGAAGAAGTAAGGTCCAATCACACCTTCGGACAAAAGAGCGCACCAAACAGTGACTTTTTGTGGATGAAATGGCCTCTCTTCAATTACTTGAGGATTCTCAGAACCCCAAATGCGACAATTTTGTTTATTAACATACCCACCGAGTGAGAAATGTGCTTCATAACCATAAACCATAGTCTCCTCCTAAAGCACGATGTGTGGCTGTCCCAGAATCACCATTTGTGTAGTAGGTTTTATAATTTAAGCGATCCATTTTCGTCAATGTCAGACTTGCAACTGAAAAGAAAAAAAATTGGTTTAACAACATAGTTTGACAGATGTCGAATTCCAGCCGTATACTTTTGAAACCAGGAAATGGATAACCCTATACATATTTTATGATGACTCTATTAAAATAGGTATATTTTTGGACACTTTTTGAAAGCCCCTTATGAAAGGGAGAGGCCTACGAAATTTTTTAAAAATATTTGTTTTTGTTTGTTGGTAGACCTGTTTCATATAATGTGGATATTAAACCGTTGTCCCACATTTCACATGACATGTTAAATCTGTTCGAAATATTTTATATTCTTTTTTTATATGAAGTTTTGACAATTTGTACGATACGCAGTCATACTTGAGTAAGGGGTTTTGAAAAACACAACTCCAACAATTTGCATGACTAATTTTACTTCTACTTATACCGAAGTACGAATGCATGAACAACTTATGAATTTATTGTACCATTGTTTTTAATAAAAAAGTAGTTGTTTTCTTGGTTTAAAGAAAAATACGTCTTTTTTTTCTAAATTTGAAGATTTTGAGATACTATGACTTTTGGATAATATGGCAATGCATGTTATTTCTATATTCCCTTATTTGTAGTTTTTAAAAAAACCTAATTATTCCACCATGTGCTTTTCACCTTTGTATCGACAGCTCTGTTGTTGTAGCTTCAATCGTTTAAATTATAAGGAGAACCACATAAATAACCTTAGCAATAAACCAACACAAACTCAAAGGAAAAAAAAATCAAATCAACATTATGATATGCCGTAGGCATCCTCCCATGGAAAATATGGAAACCAGCGAAACAAATAAGTTAGAAAATTAAAGCATTTAAAGTCGACAACAACCATAGGTAATTAAATCCTTCGTTTCCTTATTCCACAGGCATTATTTTTGTTTAAAAATAAGACAAGTAAAACGAACAAACAATTTGCTTTCATTTTTTTCTTTCGCAAAATAGCCACCGTGAATACACGTTCTAATTTGCACGAAATACTCATAAAATAAGAAATAATCACATTTCGTTGGAAGGAATTGTTTCTTTCGTCGCGGCGAATTGCTTCCTTTTTTCGGGCTGTGCCCACTTGAAAAACTATACGCAGCGGCGTTAGGTGTATGCGGAACGAGTGACTTGGCTGCTTGGACGAAATAATACCTTAATTTCATTGTCCAAGTCTAGCATGTGAGTTCGGTGGCGGCTGCACTCATGGTTGGCGGTGATGTCGATTTTTTATCTAGTGCATGTTCAATAAATATTAACAATATTTACCTTTCAATAATAATAAAATTTAAGAACATTAATTCTACGTAACGTCTTCGTACCCTACACCAATTTTGTTGGCCAAGTAAGTGCAAGCACTAGACTAGATGGGTCTTACCCCTATGCGTACGTAAAGTAACGCCAGCAAAACGCAAAAAGGTTTATAAAAACAAAAATTAAAAAAATACTAATGGACATTTTTTTAAAGTAAACTATGAGACTTATGGGACGATAATAACTAATGTAGAATAAAATACATACACAAGTATTAATTTCAGTAGTGACCCGAAATCACTGCCTGGTACGAATGGGGTTAAGGCGGTATTGGCCAAAAGTGGTGGGCATCAAACTAGGCTTAGACGTAACAACTTTCCATAGATCCCACTATCTCCGTCATGGTACATCTTAAATGGACTAGAAGTAGATCTTATAACAAATAATTCTGGGGATGTCCCATTTCCTTTCCTCACAGAGTGTACTTTCTATTCGACCTTATTCGACTCTTGAAAGAAACAAGTGTATTTCTTTCCTAGTAATTTCATGCGGATGCATGCATGTTTTCATCACGCTGCAGAGCTTAATGACAACGTTGTATGCTGTGGCAACTTCGTCCTCTTCTCCTTGTTCTAACCCAATATCATATATTCATTTCTGAAGTTCGGCAGTCTTACAGTGAATGCGTCGTTGTTGTTGGCAAATATTGGGTTGTCATGAGGCATTCATATACAAATTTATCGCCTTGTTTGCTCTTTTACTTTCAACATAATGATCGGTTGTTAACTATAAATGAAGATGATGTGTGTACTGAAATTCAATAAAAATTCGTTTAATTTTCAAGGATGGCGTAATGGCAGCAACAAAATTTAATAATGAATTTATGCAACAATTGTTATTTCTCCACCGTGAAGTTTTACAAATAATTGACTCTTTGAGAAAAGATAAAGAGCACATATAAAACTCCAGTTAAACAGTAGCCTTAAAAATAACTAATTTACTAGGATGCATTTGGCTTTTTGTGAGTGGGTAGGATATGGGCTATTTCCCAGAATGATTTAACCATTAAATAATAGACGACCGGGTTGGGCTGGGAATACTTACTTATTTCCCTTAAACTTTCCATGAAGGAACTGACGGGGAACTTCTCTGGAATCGATGGAAGCTGTGCACGATATAATTTGTAGTCTTAACTATATGAGTCTATTCTTTATATCCATGTTATACTTTTAATTTATCTTTACAGAAAACAGATGTAATTAAAGATTTTGTGTATTTGCTGCAAGGTGTATGAACGCATGCATTTTGTGCGAGGAAAATAAGCCTAAGCATAACTCTTGTTATTAAAGTCCTTTGTTTAACAAACGAATAGTAAAAGGAAGGGCTTGTTATAGGTAAATCATACATGGCAGTTTTTATTGTATAGGAAATCATGACTTAAATTAGTTTTATGAAAACTTTTAATGACTTCATAAAGAGTATCGTAAAATGTCAGACTAAGGGCGAAACCTATTGAAATGATAAGATATCTGTTCATTGTGGGATGCAGCCTCTATGTCGCTCCCAAATTAAATTATTATATCCCTTTAAGTCTCATAAGTTGTGTTATTTGAATCAAGTATGCCCCAATATATTAGGAGAGAGAAGTTTTAAATTCACTGATTCGAGATTTTTTTGGAAAATAACATCTATTGGGATAAAATTGAGTATTTGAAGAAAGGAAATTCGAGTCTGAAAAATTCTATTAGTCAAAAAGATTTTGTTTTCGAAATCAAATTATAACCAAAATTAAATAGGTCTAAAAAGCAAACTATATTTGGCACAAAAAAAGTATTGGCGTCATAATAAAGAGAAAACAAACATTATACAGGGTTCTCCAAGAAGAGGAGAAGAAAAATGGAATTTAAAGAAAAATGGAATTTTTTGAGAAGGTATGCCGTAATAATGAAAAACAACATCAACCAAATGGCCACCACGACCACGCTTACAGGACCATATCCTTTTCATGAAATTTTCCATAACCAAATCGTTTTAATAATTTCAATGTAGTTTCTACTTTCAATGTCAAAAAATAAAAGCTTCAAAAGTGACAGCTACCGAAAAACCGGGTGATTCAAATTAACCGGGTGATTCAAATTGTTGTTAAACCCTGAGTACAGAGTCGAAAAATGACATAATTTTTTTAATTTTTTTTATTTTCAACACAATTTTAAAAAAAAAACTAAAAACAAAAATTTTATAAAATGTAAGCACCCCGGTAGGGGAGTTAATAGCGTGCTTACCTATCAGCGTGGGGATTGTAAGTTCGATTCCCACCAGAGGCTTTGGTCTGTCGCTGTCAAAATCTAGCTAGCAAAATCTGTGTCACTCGGTTTACCTTGGATACATTTAATATAATTATAATTATCATTTTAAAATCGAAAAATACGTAAATTTTTTAAATATTTGTGAAATATATCCAATTATCCGCTCTCTCACTTCTTGCCCAGAAACTATTTTTTACAGAACCCAAAAACGTTTACGGGATCAAAAGTGGCAGTACGAGATACATCGCGTCATCGGTGTCAACATTTGACGAAAAGAGCACAGAGCTGTGGTCAGATCCGCCGGGTCAATGCCGGTTAAATTCATAATGTACTTGGATCGATACATCCATGACTGTCATTTCGTTTCTAAAGAATATTTTATGAAAATATTATCCACGGCTACTTTTTAGATGGTCTATTTTAAAAGTCTAGTTTTGGCCAATTTTTTCCAACTTTTCGGCCGGCATCTCACCAATGATACTGTTGATTTTTCAGGTAGCAATAGTGGTTGGCTTGTCCCTACAGATGACTAGGGTTACATAGTTGCAAGCAAAAGACGATTTTCGACCTTTTGACTTTATCAAAAATTTAATTTTTCTAGTTTTTGTGAATTAGAAGTCGGTTAAAGTCGACTTTTTTAATTGAAAATAATACAATTTTATACAAATTCAAGTTTAAACTCGAAATTCCGCGAGTAGTTAAGACGGTGTTTTCGGACATGACAAATTCTGAAAGGTACATCACGACTATTTTTAAATGCGTGGTTTTCCAAAGCGAAGGTCCAATTAAATAAAACCTATTCCGGATTTCTTTAGTTTAAGCTATAACGGCTTGTCTTTGAAGATCTTTGGCTCCTTTAGTAGGCACCTCACTGCTCCTAAAAAGCGAACCATGTTTTGTACCTTCAGAAGGAGTTAGTCTCAATATTGTCTGCTTACTCATTACAACAATTCTCTTCTTCGACGTCATCTGGTAGCTGTAGAAACTCATGCCCAGCAGCAGTTTTTGGTATATTTTATTTCTATTAAGACAGTTTTGTAAATAATATTAGCTCCAAAACCGACAAAACATATTTTCAATTACACTAAAAAGTTGACAGCAAAGAGTCGATTTTCTCGACTTTTTCGTAATTCAAAAAGTCGACTTTTAAAACAAAAAGTCGATTAATCGAATTTTCGTGAGTCGACTTATACAGCCCTATAAGAGTCTATATGTGCTCCCAATAGTCTAGTGGGGTTAAATCCACTGGACAAAAAATTATAATAACCTTAAATATAAAGGGCATTAGCAACAAAGGCTATCGGCCTGACCTGAGATTAATTGCTCACGTTTCTCTTCCTGGTATCACGTGTATAAGGGCAAGTCCAACAAACTGTCTACCAAAAAAAAAAAAATTTTATACTTTTTCAACTTTATTTTTTTGTTTAATGGAACTTTAGACTAAATACAAATTTTATAAATAGATACAAAATTGTATTAAAATATTTTATTAAAAAATAATAAAAAACATTTCTTTAAAAAATTTTGGTGTTTTCATGTATATGTTACTGGAAAAAATTCAAATCACGTAGCGTGCGACACAATGGGTTCACGGCTATTGATAGAAATTACAACAATTGTTTGCTGCAAATAGTTTTTTTTTTTAAAATTGTCTTATATTCATCTTTCTTATAGATACTTTATTTTGTGTGCTTTATGGTGCAAAATTTGTTAAGAATTACGAAAACATACCTTAACCATTTTGTGTAGCGTGCGTCACAATAATTTGTGATAAATTTTTTTTTCGCAACTTATACCTGTTACAAATGTTAAATGACATTCGAAAGAACACTCTTATCCCACTAAACACTATTTAGAAGTTGATGGCTCTTTTGAAAGATCAACAAATTGTGCTATTTTTGGAATCCTCGTACGACTGTAGCGTTCGTCATGCAGGATTTGCCCATATGCCAGAATCGAATTCTTCTATTTTTGTGAAAACAATACCTTGATCGTCGATGGGTATCTTGTTTCGTAGACCATAACGTTTGCTGCCATCATCGTCGTTGAAGAAGTGGGGCCCAATGGCCGCCAGTCAATAAACCGAACCGAACACTAAATTCTCAATAAACCGAACCGAACACTAAATTCTCTTTAGACCAAATTCGGAAATTCTGTTTATCGACGTACTTATTGAGCAAAAAGACATTGTAGCTGAAGATTTTTTTTCTTTTGAAACAAATTTTTGATGGAGCACGAATTTTGATAATTAAACTCAATGAATTGCCAGCGATGTTGGTTTGTCAGTCAATGCATGAACTTTTTTTCACGAACTGGCAAAGCTTTACTCTGAAATTCCAACGAGGAAAAAAAGAATTACCAAACTATTAAAAAGTAACTATGAACATATTTCAGTGCATTATATGAAGTTTCTATGATGTATTTTAAGAAAGACACTTCGGAAATTCGAAAAATATAATAGGTGACAATTAAGAAGATATTTACATAGAATATTTAAAGTGCTTATGAAGAATGTTTCGTAAATAGCACGAGGCTCATCAAATTGTTACCAGTAGACATGGTTCTTTGTATTTGCTGAGTTAACGTCAGACCATATTTTTAGGCTCTCCTGAATTTGAACCGGATAAGCCGCAATGTTCCACATTCCTTTAAAAAACATGTCTTTCGTTTAGGCATCGTTTATGTAAAATGGGCATAGTTTTGAATTGTTTTAATTTGATTTGCTACTTTTCAGTAAGGTTTCAGATTTCAAGAACATGAAAAAGCAAATCTTCAATCCTCACATGAACTTAACAAATTTTATATTATTTCCACTTGTGGCCAGTGTTTGAGGGGGGAAAAAAGTGTCAGTAAAAGTTTGTTTATGACATTTTCACTTTTTTTTTCTAAGGTTTGTTTTGGGATACACCACCAAGAGTGTTTATGACATTTTCTACGCCTCTTAAACCTTTTAGAAACACATTTACTTTTTTTTCGGGTGTTACCATTTGGGCGATACCACAACAACGTGACAACGTGTTGTACTCCAAGGCAACATTAAAATTAAATTTTCGATTTAGAATGGTGTGAACTAAATCGTGTTAGAAGACAAAGCGTTTAATGTTTCTTTTTCTGCGCTACTAACGTGATTTATGTGTGTGATTCTAACACGTTTTTTGTGTTTGTCATTTCTCTTCTAGGTAGTAAAAAAAGCAGATGATTACAAGAAACTTAGGTGGATGGACGGAGGAAAATAAAGAAGCAAACAAAGTTTAATGGAGTAGGTTAGTGACAATTAAACACCTTATTGTAGATTCTACAAAACAAAAAAACAAAGCAGACAACCAATAGAAACCAACAATCGGCAACCGTACATAATTGCAGTGGTAAAAGAAAAAGTGTGCGCATTTTTCGTTATTTTTTTCTTGTGCAGAACATAAAGAACTTTATGTTAGAATATAAAATGGACAGAAACAGAAAAATGTCGGCACAAATTTGTTATACATGTGTCTCAGCTCTTTCTAAACCAGACCCTGACTATGAGACCTTAGTTTTGTACTTTGTCTCAAACTGTGTTTATTTTATTTTTTTATTTTTATTATTATTTAAACTTCACTATCCCAAAATGAAAGTGAAGTTTTCAGTGTGCTGTCGTAAATCTGTAAAACAAGTTGTGTTCTGTTGTCCGGGGTTAATGCGAAAGTGAATGACCATTTGAAATTAAATTTATGGCTTAAATGTCACTTGTCTATCTGTCGAGATTGTGAATCATGTGCATCAATCGATACAATCTGGAGGTCTTTCTCCATGTACACTTTATATATGTTTTCTTTCTTTGTGTGTGTTTTTCTTGTCTTATCAAACTTTTGTTCAGACATTTCAATGGATTTATGTGGGAATCGATGGCTGTGGCGGGTTCTCTTTTTGTTTATGTTTTTAGGAAGTCGAATTGTTATTGGGGCTCGATTGGAGCTCTATTGGGAATATTTCCGTTTATTTCTATGTGACTTTTTGGGAGTATGCTAATGATGTGAAAATGTCTCTAGTAACTGTAAGTTCTGCTTAATACACTCATGATTGTAAACTGAGTTTATGCCTCAGTGTGTTGTAGCACAGCATTATTATTGATGTGTTGCTCTAATAAAAAAAAACGAAAGACTTAAGACTTAAGACACACACACACACACACACACACTTTCTGAAAAGTGGCTTAGACTTTATAGTTTTATTGTCATTTGTTTTCATTGCACAATGGAAAGGAAATTACATTTCTTTAACGATACTTCGATCATCAAACGAAGCTGTATTGAAACAATGACTAATCTGGCAATTTAATCCAGAAAACATTCACTCTCACGAGTTTTAAAGATGTCGAATTTCTAAATCTTAATCACGTCTTGAGATGTGTTTCGGATGTATCATTTTGTGAGAAATTAAAAAAAATTTAATTTCATTTTGACAGTTTTTGAAAGTCTTCTGACCTTCGGCGCACAAAATGGAACGTGATTCTAGATATGTTGCTCTAGCAGAATTAAAATCCAAATGGAAAACTAATACTGTGTGTCATAAAGTGAACAGGGGTTTTCAAAGAATAGAAATTCTTTAGTTTAATTATTTTATAAAGATACAAAGCCCTTTTTTTTGTATTTGTACTTTTATATAGGACATCATTCACGGCTATTGGCAATAAGTTCCTCACTATAAAGTACTCGATAGCCTCACGAATTCTATCTTTGAGATCTTGTATCGACGCTGGGCTGATGGCGTAGACCTTATCTTTCACGTGGCCCCAAGGAAGGTGTCAAGTCATAAAATCTCGGTGGCCAATTGTTATCACCTCTTCGAGAGATAACTCGGTCCGGAAACTTTTCCCGTAAAAGAGCAATGGTTTCGATGCTTGGGTGGCACGTAGCGCCGTCTTGTTGAAAGTAAACGTTGTCCAGATCAATATCATCCAACTCCGACCATGAAAAATCATCTTTCGATATCCATTCACCGTAACTGTTGTTCCAACCTCATTTTCAAACAGGTTAGCTCCAATGGCCCCGCCGGACCATAAACCGCACCAAACAGTCACACGTTGAGGGTGGAGAGGCTTCTCAAGAATAACTCTTGGGTTTTCCGAGCCCCAAATCTCACAATTTTGTTTGTTGACGTAGCCACCGAGATGGAAATGGGTCTTATCGTGTAAAATGATTTTTCGATGGAATTTCGCATCATTTTCATGCATTTCAAGGACCCAATCAGCAAAAATACGACGTTGTTGATGATCGGCCGGCTTGTTTTGATGTGTTAACTGAACTTTATAAGCCTTAAGACCCAAGTCTTTCTGCAAAATAGGGTGTAATGACGTTTGTGGAATGCCCAATTCCAAAGAACGACGAGGAATGGACAATCCTGGGGTTTCTTCAATACTTTGGGCTACAGCATCAATATTTTCAGTTGATATTGAGCGACGTGCATGAGTTTTATTCTTCACATCACTAACTTGTGCCAACAGCTCGAATTTTTTCACCAATTTCTGTATTGCGGTCCGACAAGGTGCTTCACGACAACCCAAAAATGCTTTAGTTTTGCGAACTGTGACTGCAAAATTTTCACTATTTTTGTAGTGAATTGGTAATAATCCATTTTGGTGTATCGTTCCATTTTTTTGTTATGGCATAGTTTCTACTTGTCAAATGTCATAGAATAAAAGCTTCAAAAGGGACAGCTGTCGAAATACCAGGTGATTCAAAATAACACCTCTTGTTGGAGAACCCTTTACAACCCTAATAGCGTAATTCGTGGTGCTGTCGTTACGATTCTCAACCCGGAATAAAATCAAATTCAGAGGTAGAATAATAATACCATCAAAGAATAACAAAACAATACATGTTTATCCCCAGACATTTTAAAAATCATACTTAACCACAAAAAATCCACGTAACTATTTAAAAGTCGGAGTCCAATCAAGTATCAGTATTTTAAGATATTTAAATTTAATAAAAGTTTACTTATTATCTGTTTAACTGAAAAGATAGTATGCATTTAAACCCATTCGATCCGTAATGTCATCTGACCGTTAGAGAGATATTCTATAAATGCAAAACTCAGTACAAATACAAATTTCCCATAAAAAAATAAGAACACGACCCATTTTAAGGTGTTGTCATCGGAATGACAAACTTACTTTACACACCTTTCATGTTGTGGAGGGTATAAAAATATGAATTTTATATTTTAATTGCAGCTGTAAACGTTATTTTTAATTCCACCAATTGCCAATATATAATAATGATTGAATGCACAAACGACACCGGATTGAAAGTTTACAAGATTTGCCACAAACAACCTTTTGTACAAAACGAGAAACCCACAAACAGCAACAGGATCATTTAACAATAATTTTGCAAAAAAAAAAAAAAAAAAACATACATCAATGATGATTAAATGATCCTCGTACAAGCTGCAATGTCAAACACGCTCCACAGCCATAGAAATCTCCCTAAGACAATCAATTGTCTTTTGTCATTTTCGTTTGTGTGTCTTGACTCTTGTCATGGCAACAAAAGGCAATTTGCCGCCATCGGGGGCTAAAATGTGATTTTGTGCAAACATCTGAAGCTGAAGATGTTTGTCATTTGACCACAGGTGCCGGCACGTAATGGCCCAAGCGAACGTAGTGATCTTCTGGCTGCACAAAGCGGCAAATCGACGGAAAAATGAAATGCCATCAGAATTTAATTATTTTCAAAGGAGATTTTTTGCCAACGATATCCCAGACGATGCAAGAAATGATCATTACAGCTGATCGATCTTATTTGTGCGAGTCAATGGTGAAAATGAGCATGTTTTGTTTGTTTGTCAGAAAAACATTTCAGAACTCGGCCCCCTTGAGAATAGATTTTGTAAAGACTGGGAAAGAAAGTGTTTTTGTTTTGTTTTGTTGGAAGCCATAAGACGACGCATTGACGTTGCATGAGAGTAAAGTTGAAAGAAATTACTAAGAGACTGGAAAATGTTGTTCTTGTCATGATACATTTTCCTTGTTGCCTAGCCCCCCTTCGAAATTGTTTTAGCATCATTCACAAAGTGTTCAATCACGGCTCATGATCAAGGTTGTTTGCTTGATTATGTTATGGCTGGAACACTTGATGGTCTCCGATCAGAATCCCCCTAAGCTTCATGTAGATGCCAAAAAGTTTACCCGGTGTCTTGCAATCCACCAACAGCAATGTTTCTCCCATAGACAGTTGGCTAAAGTGAATTTGTAAGACAAAAAAAAAATAGAAATACTTGACATCAATACCGTAGCCCAACTCTAAGGCCTTGTGTCGTACTAAAGCCAACTAAACAAAAGCGAATGGGTGGAGAAACATTGGAAAATAACTTGTAGTAAAAGTGTTTTCATTTTCCAAATATTGATCATGATGTGGCACAATATGATCATGCTAAAGATCATCATGGTGTGGCATTCATCTCCAAGGTGAGAAAGTGATACTTTTAATTTTGAATAACTGAAAAAGGCTGAAAACACAACTCCAAACGTTTAAAGTTATTGGCAGTTTTAGTCAAGAGCCTGGCATAAACTTTAGGTTTTGCCCAATCAAAACAAGAAAAAAAACATGAAAATATTTTGTATTTAAATTTCTGTATATTTCAAGTTTTACTGTTGTGTTTATTATCACAAAAATATATAAAAACCACTTGGGAAAATGCTCAATCAAAATCGAAAGGCAAAGTAAAATAGGAAATCATTCAGGTTGAAGTTCATAGACACACTGACAAAAATGGGAAACAGTCACTGAAAAAGTGTTAAAAACTCTATTTATTAGCAAATAAATTTCCTATATTTCAACACTTTTTCCCACCCTAAAATCCTACTAAACCAAAAAATACAAAAATAATTAATTTTAATGGCACACATGAAATTGTGGGAATCATTTTCATCACGTGACTGAGTGTGCACCTGTGTGTGTGTGTGTGTGTGCTACTCGTGCGAGTTTGTACATAAATTCGTTAATTTTTGTTGTAGCTAAAATTATTAAATTGCATTGGTTATGGAAAAATGATGTTTGTGTGTTTATGAAAAACGACACAATGTGCACATTAAAGTGTGTTCAATTCTGTGCTATGAGAACTCGTTAATGAGTTTGTGTCTTAGGTCTTTTGTTTTGCGACTCTTGTTGCGTGTGCCATGTTATTTGTTGTCAAAAACTGTGGCAAATTTTTGTTTGCCTCAAAGAACTTCACATTGCTGTGATATTAATTGTCACACATTTTTAAATGAATAAATTTGAAATTAAGGTTGACAACAACAAAACCCTGATCTTATTATCAGCATCATACTCTTAAAGAACAGGTTGAGGTCTAGGTTCATGCGATATTTTTTTGTAGCAAATATGATTTTTTAGGAAAATGTTTAGTAGTGCCGCAAACCGGTTTTATGCAATAAAAATCGGGGTTTCGGAGGTTTTTCATATTTCAAGCACAAGTTGCTCAATAAAAAGCATTCTCTAGGTCTCTAAGTCATCATTTCTAAAGAAAAATATTGGAGTTTTAATTTAATTTGTTCCCTCGTTTGGCTGTAATATATTATATTTTTTGGGACATTTTAGGTAACCTGAAAAAAAAAACGTTTTATAACTTTTTAAAATTCCATGAAAGTGTAAAAAAGTAATAATGCAGTTCGAAGTTCTAAGTAATTTAAAAATATTGATTTTATTTTTATCGTTTCAAAGTTATGGCCGTTATACCATTATAACACCCAATTCATTGGTTGGTATATTGGATAACTCGTTACTTTGTGTGCCGATTACGAAGTTGCAGCTATTACTTTTTTACACTTTCAGGATTTACTCTAAATTCTCAGTTTCTTGAAATCTATTGCAGTCAACTATCATATGATTTTGTATGTTCTCAAATGTTTGTCTTCTGCGCCTTTCTGTTAACAGATTTTCATACAATGAAAAACTTCTTCCAACATCAACGGATGCTGATGGCGCGTTTTTAAATTTTAGAATTCAATTAGATGATAGCTGCTCTACGTGTCTATCATCTGGCGTAGTTCCAATTTCGAAAATATTGTTTATTTCTAAAAACTGTGGGTATTCCGGTTTTCTACGAAATACAGCGTCAAATTGTTTGGAACATATTTTTTGCTTTTTAGTTTCTGTAGATCATCTCTAAGGATTGATACAATAATAATGCATTCATGAATTGTCAGTCCTACAGTTTGTGGCTTTTTTACAGCATATACAATACTAGAAAATTAATTTTTAATACATGCCTGTTGGAAATTCAATTTGGGTGTTGGAAGAATTTTGTTGGCCTGCACAATCGACTACGAATCTTCACTATTTAGTTCGGAAATAACAGATTTCACTTTTCCACGTGTTCTGCTTAGTAAAATGCAGCTTAATAAAATGTTAACTTTAGGTCGAAATTGTACGTGGTTTTATAGCGTTCCAAAGTCGGTGACCTCGGGCGTATTTTTTGAAGAGGTAGTTTCTTTCTGTGGAACGCGAATTCACATTGAAATAATATTAGTGTCATCTGAATGGTCTTGTAAAAGCTGTAAAAAAATGAATATTTCGTTCATTCATTGTGATTCACCCTGGCCCAACGTACTAATCATAAACAATATCCTTGCTGGGCCGTGACAATTTTAGAATTTTTTAATCATCTTCAAAATATCATAACAATTCAGATTTCGTTGAAGAACATAGCACTTTTTCAACCCCTTCGAGTCTTGGACCACAAGGGGTTAAATATAGATCTAAATTGATCGTCCATATCTCATAGCGATGGCTTCATTCCATAGTGAATTTTACAGGAGACGCATTCAAAGTTTATTTGGAAATTTTCAAACGCCGTATGAGATAGAAACGATTTTTCCGGTATTTATATCATAATTGTTGTAGAATTTTGTTAGTGTTCACGAATTAAAAATATTTGTATTAAAAGTTGGATCAAAAGACAACTATAGAATGCCAAAATGTTGACTTAGCAGTATTTTATGCCTGCCTTTATTTGTTAGGATAACAATATGTTAAGTACACTTAGCTACACTAAAAAATATACGATGTTCACGTGTACTAAGTGCTAAGTAGAGTTAGACTGCTAAGTGTGACTTAGCCCGTTTTGGAATGGACTTTTTTTTAAACTTCAGTCATATGCGAAGCACAGGCATAACTTTCGATAGAATTGCCGGATGAATTCCAGCTATTGACAGGATTTAAGTTGAAATTATATCAATTCTAAAAAACAATCTCCCTAAAAACAGCGATCGATATCATATCTACTCGTGTTACTGTTAGTTGAATTTTGTAGGTCCTTGAGTAGACGTTGCACGCTAATTGGACTCAAGTTTGCATGCTAACTGGACTCAACAGATCGATTGTCACAGTAATTTGCGAATCACCACATAAAATATTTGGAGAAATTTATTTTTTTAGTAACAATTTCCATACAATCGCAAATAAAAATCTTAACAATATTATAAATTGTCCATATGAAGAGAAAAAAAAAACATATAATCAAGGGGTCACTTTCATTAATATTTATGATTAAATTAACATAAATTAATAAATAAAACGGCAGTATTATCGATAATATCATAAAAATAAGTATGTACAAATGTTAACAACAGCATTCACAATTAAATGAAACCCGTTTTCTGGCCTTGGCATCGCATTCAAAACGCAAACACTTTTCAATTTGGCATTCGTTGTGGTGCATAAATAAATGTAAACTATTCGCATACAAATTCTATAATTTTCCACATGAAATGTCCAATGATGGACGATGAACGGACGGACGCGAATATCATCTGAAGATGCCACACACTAAAAAGTGGACGCGGAGCGGAATAAAACAGCGGCAGCCAATATTTGCTAATGTTTTCATAATATTTTTGTATTTATGCTACTGCAGGAAAACCGGCAGCAGCGGACGGCGGCTGCATCAGCATCAGCCACAGACAACCACTTGTGATTAACACTCATTTGAGTTGGTTGGTTGTTTGGTCTTTGCATACATTTTGACGATGCAGTTGCCCGAAGATTTAGACATTTTGCAGAGAGGAAGATGGAAGTGGCGTGTGTGTGGAAAACAAGTTGGCGGTTTAAATTAACAGAAATCTGTTATGTGATCAATCATAATTTGCCGGCCTCGTATGGGCCATTCAATGGGGGAATGACCGGCAGCAGCTGTTTGTTTTTCTTCAGCCGTCGAGAATTTGTATGGCGGGCAAAATTTGATCTCATGTCTGATTAACATTTGGGTTAAAAGGCAAAATTCTCAAAAGTAATTCTCATTGATTTCATAAATTTGCTATATGAAATAATGGTAATATTAAAAAAAAAAGAACAAATTGACAAGTGTCTGCAGTTTTTTAAGTTTTACAAAATAGCACATTTAAGCGGAAATACAAATACCTTAAAAATATTGAAAATGTATTTCCCCCAGTGCTACAGTTATATTAACAGAAATTTCTTGAAGAGTTATGGTCTCTATTATTGTCAGACAATGGACTTTTGAATGTAAAATCCCGAAAATCTTTTTTTCTTTGGGATATACGAAAAAAAATTATGTTCTATATCACGCTTATAGGAAATCATAGAACTGATTTCCAATGTTTTTGGTGATCATAGAGATATTTTCATAAATATTTCTATGATTTCATAAATACAGATAAATATCAAGGGCTATAAGACAGTTTTTTTTGTTCACATGTTAAGTATTCGACTGGTCATTAAGTGTCCCATATGTTCTCATATTGCCTACATAGTAATGTTTCATATCAAATCAGGTATTAGTAAGTAAATATTTTGATTTGGTCTCATTTCTTACTGCCCGATTAAAATAACAACAAAGTGCTAACCCATTGCTTCAGGATATGTTAAGCCAGCCCCCGACCGCCAACTATCCGACAACCCGCCTGTTTGCGTGCTGCTGTGAACACTCTCCTCCCGGTTTTAACACATTTTCCGTATGTGCCCAATGATACTCGTAACACAGCACTGTGGTATTGCATAAATATTTTCATTCGAAATTCCTATTCCCGTTTGCAGGCTGCTGCCTGCTGCACATGGGAGTAAGAGTCGTCCACTGCCACCCAACCTCTAACCACAGCGAGCCATGTGCGATGCTGTGACTGTTAATATTTATGACTTTAATAATTTTTCAAATCTCGCCAACAGAAGAATGAAAGAACGACGGCTTACCGGGCAAATTATGACGCAGTTTGTTATTTTAGATTTAGTTTTTTTTCTTCTTTTATTTCACATTTGTGGAGTTGCCGCTGCAGTTAGTGCTGTTGTAGCGACTGGCCATGTTGTTTTTCACAGGAAATTATCTATGAAATTTGTTTATTATTTATAAATAAAAGGAACAACGACGGCAATGGCACATTAACCACCAGCTCAGTGCAGGTGAAGAAATTAGGTTATGTTTGTGTACAGCACATGGCGAAAGAAAATGTTAGTGGGTCTTAATGGTGGTGGACGCCAAAGGATTTTTATTGTACGCCATAAATTGGACATTCAGGTGGCGGACTGGCCGAGGCCCGCCGAAGCAAAAGGAAAATTGTTAATCATTAAAAGTGCAACGGAATTTCCTGTTTACAATAATCGATGTTAAATTAATTATTCATAATTATTATGATTGTTTTACATCGGTTGGAAGGCAGTACACGATAAGTACACGGGGTGAAAAAAAAAACATTAATTGCCGGAACAAATTACAGTTTGTGCAGAGGTGTGTAGAACAAACGCTGCCAATGTTCAACCCAAGAGAACTTACTGATTTACCAAGGTATATGATTTAAACTAAAATTCTACTGTTGTTTATACTAATATTAATTACATCTTCTTGGACTTGATCTTTCGACCGGAATTTTAATGGAATGCGACGATTTATTGCAGGAGAAAAACTTTGTATCGAATGATTCGGAAAAGTGTTTTCCCACTTTACCAGAATATTTATGAATGTCCGTCAAGGGTTCAAAACATTATGGTCGTAAAGGGCTCTCAAAGAGATCTTTATAATTCACAGATGCGTCGAATTACATGAGTGCCTACCATGATTGCCTAATCTCACCGGACCCACATGCAGCAAGCTGAACGTGAGTACTAATTCAAATTCATTTATTTGCATCTCTTCCCCCTTGGTGTGTTCTATGGGTTTTGGCATCCGTTTGCAATTCCACATTGAGCCGTAGCTCTTCCCACGATTTGGGTTTAAACCACAGCCACCACGAAGCTCCACAAAGGGGCCACACCATAGTCTGACTGGACAAAGTCCAGGGGCTCCGGATCATAAATAACTCTCCGGTCAGACTTTGAAGTCGAAACTACTACCAGTTGAACTCCAAATGGGTGGCCATACCACTTAGCCCAGCAGGACCATATTCCACCCTCCAGTGTGACTAGGACAACAAAAACAATGACAATAAATGTTTGGAGACAATTCTTTGGCATAAGGGCCTACTAAAGTCATAACCCGCCCCGTCTGGGTAATACCCATCCTTATTGGATCCCTAATGTCTTGGCCCGTAACACACATCAGCTCGGAGTGTCGGACATCTCATAACACCGTGTTACAAAAAATATATTTTTTTCTGTCCTATAAACCCAATGCACATATTCGGAAAGAGGGGAAAAAATAAAAATACACGTGTATCGGCGATTTTCATGTACACGTCGTGTTTTTTTTTTAAGTTTGAAGTATGAAGCTCGTAGTGGCCTGTGTGAAAGCCTTTGGACCGATTTTTAACCCTTTTTCAGTGATCCAATCGAGCTGATTTTTGGCAGGCAGACTCGTGGAAATGTCTGTATCACGTCAAATTTTTTAAAAAATGGATTTTTATCAATTCTCTGATTTTCATAATTTTTTTTAAAATGGTTATCGTTTTTTGCATCTCGGCAATGTTAATTGACCACCGGTTTGACACCGATAGACTTGGGGTGAAGGACCGATGATATAAGAATACAATTCTGGCTAAAGGTGAATATAGAGTTAGCCATTATTGAAGCAGAGCGAGAAACCCCCAAAAAGACAGGATGTGTTACTGCGAAGGCATAAATAATGGGAAATTTTCGCATTTTCAAATAAACCGATAATATGCCCGAAAAAGGACTTCTTTTTAATTTTCTAAATTATTTAATTTGTATTTGTATTCGTTTATTTATAATGAATATTATTTATAATACGATGAAACTTTTTCTTTTAGTGTTGTGACCAGTTAGAATTAGATAACGAATTGAAGCCTTTTTTGTACAATTCCTAATATGTACTTGTGCTTTCTCTGTTCAAAGTGCGATAATTGTATTAAATAATGGTAGTAATTGCTTAATAAAGGCATAGTCTGTGTCAAGGAAACAATTTTGCAGTGGTTTATAAATCTTTTCATTTGACGCACATGAAGCCGGTGTGAGCAGATGCGTTGTTGAAAACTCGACAGATACAAAATTAAAAACAAAATGTTTAATTTGTAATTAAAAGTTACAGGACTTGCGAATATCATTCAGCAAATCCAGGATCGCATACTGGTAAGGACATGGAAAACATTTTTCAGCGGCCAGTTTTCCACTTCGTAAATGAAGGGAAGTAATCTCTAAGTCTCTAAGCATAAGCTGTTCGGAAGCGGCTTTAAACACTAGATCCCGCCCAGTGAGTATACGTATATCGTTTTGAAGTTACTAATTTGAGAGAACATACCGGTCTGCTTCTTCATGGAATATTTAGGAACTGAAGGCATAATAATGAAGCCAAAGGAAAGATGTGGACGGCAGTGCATGTTGCTAAGACACATGAACACGATTAAAATCCGGACTTGACCTTTACGCCGAGGTCTAAGTTGTCTCATCTGTAAACCATTCTTAGAGCCGGATTATTCTTAACAGTCATGGTATCAGACTGCGTTGATCATATCGGGTTGTCGAAGGCGACATTTTTTTTTTCATTTTTTCAGTTCGACTCTAAAGACTAAATGGTTAGACCCAATGATTAAATTGACATATTGTTAAGAGTAAAATTTAGAGTAAACTTCTACCATGACAATTGGCACACTCTTTGCGGTCACCCTTTTGTGAGTTACTTTAAATTAAAATGCAAACAGCTAATTTCAACACATTATTGATCTGATGATAACCACGACAATCGGACAAAGCAGGCAATAAAAATTCCCAATGATCATCGATTACTGGCAGTTGTGGACAGACCTAAAGAAGTATTGCGGGAACATGCCAAAGTATTGTTTTACCAACTATGGATATTTTAGGTTACAACTCTTTAAAGCGTTAATTGACTTTTTATTGATGTTTAAAGACATCATTGTATAATGCATCCATCCATCCATCCATCCAGCCGTCCATGCAGTGAAACCACCATAAAGTGAATGCACATTGACTGGCACTGGCAAGAAAACAATATTAAAAGTAATTAATTAACTCTTTGTCCAGATGACCAGACGTACATATGTACAGTGTACATTGAAGGCATCTGTGCGAAAACCATTTGTGGTGCGTTAAATGAGCTTGAACGCATTCCTCACATCTTCCACATTAAACATTTTCCACTTTGCACGGGCTCATATTGAGCGACATCGTCATCGTCATCACTGCAAATAGCTCGGACTAGGATTCAAAACATGCTGCAATCACTGAATTTAAATCAGTTAGAGGTATTTGTAACCATCGTCCGAACATATGGATGAATGGACGGATGGATTGTCATAAGTTTCATAGCACCATCGAACGTGCTTATGATTCTTGGAATGGAATAAGACGACACTAATGACAATGCGACAGATGGTTGGATGGATAAAAATAGGAAAAAACGGATTATTTGACTTATTTGGCCTAGAATTGAATCAATCTCAGTATTGGAGTGAAAAATGGGTACACTGACACATACGCATACGGTTGAGATATTCCCACGAGATGTAAGCCAATCGAAATGCATGTACAACATATGAATGTTAGCACATACATTCACATGTGTGAATATCAATATACACGTGTACACTGTACATAGATTTCTCAATACACTGAAGCAAGAGCAATTAATATCGAGTTTCATCGGCAAAATGCCACATGTTTATTAATTGGGCATCTACGTGTAATTTTTAAGTAATACTTTAAGCATGCTTTATGTATGAAGAAAAATGTTGGAAGTAATTCATTATTGTTTTTCTTTGCAAAATTCCAAAGTGCCTGGTAACCATTTATTTAGCAGGCTCAGATCATTAACAGTGTGGAGCCATATAAAAAAATTACAATTTAAATTGAACACTCTAGCGAAAGGAACGACTCAGGACGCCTTTTTCTAAATGAAAAAATTCTAAAGTTTCGGAAATCAATTTGTCCAGGGCGATAGGATTTGTCAAATGGATAGCGTGAGTACAATAATATATATGAATTATAAAATGATTCATAAAAAACGTATCACAGTGTATTCCCGATTAAAAAAAAACCAAATACAAGTACATACAAACAAGCAAATGAATAGTAATAGACATAGATTTTCGAAAATAATAATTCGATTGTTCAGCTTATACGACACATTCGACTGACTTAGATTTCCATCCAAAGATAACATTTGTAATATTTATATTTTCCTCAAAACTTTAAAGATTCATAATAAACTATGATTTGTCCTCGTTTTACATTCCCAACTCAAAAATATCTCCTATGTACTGGTATATAGATCACATGTAAACCGATAGTCTTAGTTTCAACAAGCACGCCTTTAAGTTATTCACTCACATGTATATTTATATATATATTTATATATATATATACATATATAATCGTTACTTCGAATTATAATTCTTAATTTTAAAAACTCATCAACGTTGTTTTTCCATAGAGCTACCCCCGCTCTAAAATGAGGTACCTTCACTTAATTGTGAACAAAATGGAAATGCGTTCATCGATTTTCATGATCTGTATTTAATTTTAATCACAGGTTAAGGATATTACGTGAAAGTAAGAAGACATTAATATTTTTTCCGTTTTGGATTTTTCAAAATTATTGTAAAAAACAATTTTTAACATTAAGGAAAAAAAAATATTTTTGTTAAAATTTGTTTTTTAAATTTAAACAGTAAACAGTATATGCAGGCGCGCATTTTCGCCTGTGACCCATTTCTTGCACGTTTACAAAAGAAATTTCAATTGTTTTTGAACTAAAATATTTTTCATGTTTAGTATTAACTGAATTTATGGTCCCCTTTTATTTTATATCTACCATTTGAATTAATATATTATTATTTTCATATTTTAATTGATTTCTAACCAAAATTTTTATTTAGAAAAAAAAAATAAAAAAGGGGCCCAAAAATGAGTATATGAATATATAAAAGGAAATGTAATTCTTAATTCTTTCTTAATAATCTCAAGATAAGCAGAAAATTTAAAAGGTCATTAACTAAATTTGTCCTGAGAACTCCAAATCCTTTGGAGTGATCTAGTACTTTCACCCTGACTTGGAATTTCCCAACCCTCAGACAATGACCATAAGAATGGCTCACAGTGTTATCAGTGCTCCTATTTATTTAAATTATGCCTCTCGACCAATTTCAGAGTTTTATACTTCATTCCGTTCACTTTTGTGCCTGTTTTTTATTCCTGAACTGATTCCCGAAAAATTGTCTCCGAATATATCTTTAATAAGAAGAAAGTTATTGTAAATCCCTTACTATTATGTTGACCAGTATCAAATGCCTTTTTTTATAATCGATAACTCACAGGAACATATGAGGGGGTTAATGCCAAAGTGGGCCATCCCACATTTTTGAAAAAAACGGGTTAACACGTGTTTCGGAAACACTGTGTCCACCTTTTCAATCTTATATTAGTCTTGGATTAGTTTATACAACTTCTAAGAGATGGCAGCACAAATCAATTTTGGGCCAGATGATTTCAGATGTGAAGTGCTGTTGCCAGACTGGGCCATGTGTCATAGACCACTTTGGCAACCATAATAACCTGTAACATCACTTTGCTTTCTGCAGCTGTGTGTGATAGTTTAAAATTTTTGAAAAAGTACAAATTTCCAAAAAGTGAAATCCATCTAAGTGATTAAAAGTGTGTATAATTACATTAATTTTTATTAATAAGACGTTATATGGATAATAATATGGCTGGTGATGAGAAAATGTTATGGAATGGTAAGTAAACAAAGTTTGTTAATTTATTTCCATATTTGATTTTGAATATTCGACCTTTCAGGTTTAAGGTCATTGTTGTTGTTCCTTTTGCTGGAATCAGCGATTTACAGAAAGCAACAAGTACCATTGATTCGGACGAAACGGAATCAATATTTTTAAATTGTATTCCTTGTCTTATAAGTCGTTGAATCCAGCAAAGGCCAATGACCTTGACCAATGACTTTGACCAATGACCTTTAATCTGAATAATACAAATTCTTGACTCCATTATTTGACCAATGACTTTGACCAATGACCTTGAATCTGAATAATACAAATTCTTGATATTTTTGACTCCATTATTTAATAGACTTGAGTGAGTCTGACTTTTCTGCATCATTTTCTGAGTATGAACCAAATGTAAGTTCAGAAACAGAATCAAGTGATGACGGTGTTCGGGAGTGTGAAGGAAATGAAATTATAACGGGAGTTGCTTCTGTCCAAGGTGTTGATGACAATAATTTTTCTGAAGTCGACAATTCCGAAGTAAGCGAAAGTCATTCGGAAGCAAATCAAAGAAAGAGAAAACGGGAGCGAAAACCAGAAAATTGGAAAAAAAATATTCGCAAGAAAAATAGAATTCAAGGAAAGTCATATCGAAATTGTAGAGACATACTTGTGCCTGAAAAAGTATTCTGCTACGAACAATCATGCTGCAGTAAAAACTGTTTCGGAAAATTCAATGAGGACGAGCAACGAAAATTGTTTGAAAATTTTCATTCAATGGACAATTTTAATGAACAAAATGCTTTCATATTTTCTCAAGTTAAAGTAAGTATGTTATCAAAAAGTTTTGGTATTTTGCTTGAAAATTTTGCATTTAAGGTAAGTGATGTACAACGACGGTATGCTTCTTCTTTAACAAGCGGTATGAGAAAAATGAATTCGAGAACTTACCAATTACCTGTGCAAGGCCGTGACACAAAGTTGTGCAAGAAACTATTTTTAAAAGTGCTTAGGATCTCTAATGGGAGGTTGGATCGAGTGCTGAAAAAAAAAGTTGATTGTACTCCGCCCAAGGATCAAAGAGGACGGCATATCCCTGCAAATAAAACTCCGACAACAAAAGTAGATGAAGTTTGCTCTTTCATTGAGACATTTCCTCAATACGAGTCGCATTATACAAGAAACACGAACACCAGAAAATATTTGGCTCCTGACATAAATATAAAAATAATGTATAGTGAATATAAAAACAAACATACCGAAGCTGTATCAGAGCCTATTTTTCGGAAGATTTTTTGTACAAAGTAAGTTTCATATAACATATTTCTTTATCTTGTTCCAGAATTGTGAAAGGTTTCGGCTTTCGTACGCTTTTATTCCAATAATATTAAGTACGTTTGTGCTATATTTTATAGGTTCAATTTGCACTTTCATCAACCAATAACAGATTCTTGTAAAAGATGTGATTCTTTAACTGTTCAAAGCAAACATGAGATTGATGACGTAAAGAAAAATCTTCTGATGACTACCTTGGAGCGCCACCAACAGGAAGCCGAAACGGCTCGAAATCAAATGAAAATGGATGCGGAAGCGAAAGATGACGACACAACTGTTTTTGCATTTGATCTAATGAAGACGTTGCCCACACCAGTGTTGTCTACTGGAATAACATACTATAAGAGACAGCTATGGACGTATTGCTTGGGTATGTAGAAAGGGTGCAACCGTTAATAAAATGGTAGCATTACCTGCCCGGTGCTTGCTTATTTTAACCGTCTCTTTCTTTTCAGGCATTCACAACTTGAGAAGTGGATCAGCTGTTATGTACGTTTGGGATGAGTCCAAGGCGTCTAGAGGTCCCGAAGAAATAGGATCCTGTCTTATGCATTATTTCAAAAAATATGTTGCTACCAAAAATGTTATAATGTACTCTGACGCATGTGGTGGACAGAATAGAAATATTAAAATGGCACTGTTTTGTCAATACGTGGTCCAGTCAGAAAACTTCGGCATAACTAGAATCAGACATAATTTCTTGGTTAGCGGACATTCGTTCCTACCTTGCGATTCTGATTTTGGAGTTATTGAGAAAAACAAACGATATAATCCCAATATTTTTGTCCCTAGTGATTGGATAGGTGTCATAAGAACGGCAAAAAAAAGAAAACCTTTCGTTGTAGAGGATATGGCATCAGAAGATTTATTTTCTATCAAGGATTTTATGAAACATTATGTGACGAATAGAAAAGTGAACACATCGAACAACAAAGTTGAATGGCTTAAAATTCTTTGCTTAAACCATGATATAGACCGGCCGTTTGTTCTTCAGTACTCATATGGTTATAACGACGATGTTGACACTTTTGAGTCGGTGGATATCGGAAGAAGAAATAAAACTTCATCTATTCCTGACAAGCTACCGATACTATATAAACATGGCCACGAAATAAGTATGGAAAAGAAAAAAGATTTAATAACATTGAAGGAGTTTATCCCTCCAATTTTTCATACTTTTTATACTTCACTAAAGTGTTCTACAAGTAATATTGTTTATATCGCTGAAGACGATCAGGACGGCATAGATTAAGCTAATTTTTTTCTTTGTAATTTAGTTTTATTTTTAATAAAAAATTAAAAAACAAACTTTTTAAAAAAAATACAGTTCCAATATGGTCCATTTACATTTTACAGCATTTTTATTAAAAACCAAAATGGGCCAAGCCACAAAAAAAAAAAAAAAATCACACGAAGTAAAGCAAAAAAAAATGTTTGTTTTAAACTAAACAGGTTATTCAAATCTGTGATGCAAAAAACAGTTAAATTATTCAAACACTTTGTGAATTACAAACTACTATTGGTGTTGTTTAAACTAAAAACCACATTATCTCAATTCAATCGCAATGTGGGATGGCCCACTTTGGCATTAACCCCCTCATATCTTCCTGGACATCCATCCCCATAGTGTGATATTTCTGTAGCGACTTCAAATACTTATTCGAACAAGTATTTTTAGGGCAAAGTAAATTGGTCTAATATATCTTTATTCACCACAGAGTTTAGACGGTTGACAGCAAGAGATTGTGATCACTTTTTCTCACAGCGTTTTTATTAATTAATTTCTCTACTGTTTCCTGGTGATATCCATGTGTCTGTATAGTCCTCGAAGAAGATTGTTAGTCTCATCTTTTATTATGGACAGAATTTCACGACTGAATTCATATCTCCCGGTGACATCCAATACTCTATTCGGTCCGACTTCTAGGTTACCTTATCTCATGTGATTTCGTAATTTGTATGTATACGTTTTCTTCTTCTTCTATTTTCTAAAAGAAACAGGCTGCCCCACTTTTCGTATGCCCTTCACTCTCAGAACACTGCTGAAGTATAAAATACTCATGATTAAGAATATTGAAACCACTCTCGTGTCTTAAGTCTTTCGTTTAATAATCTTTGTGTGTCTTCTACACTATATGCAAATAATTCTTTCACATTTCTCTGAATATTTCAAATGGAAGACCTCATAAGCTGTTATGTATTTTTCTTCACCTACTTTTGTGCGAATTTGTTGTTGTTGTTGTGTTTTTCCTGTTTTATTTTTGCCACAGTGAAATTTAATTTAAAACTTCAAAAAACAATTTTTGCTTAGCTAACAAGACAATCAAAAAGGATTTTAATATGTAAATTTTATTTGATTTGATATTCGTTGGTAGTGTCCTCTCTATCAAAAAAAAAAAACAAAAAGACAATGGAAAATAAAGAAATTTACCTCAAGCCTATCAGACATAGCGAGTACGAACGTTCGTTCGTATGGCTAGTGGATGGAGAAGAGTGACATATCAGTGAATTTCTACGATGTGGTCGTCGTTGCCGTAGTGCGCAGTTTTTATAAAGTGTCAAAACTTTCGACACTTTTGTCCCAATTTTTCCATATTTGAAGTGAGCTGGTATGTGTGTGTCACTGTGTTTTTTTTGTTTACTGGTTTTGTATGTAAAGGATCCTATAACACAGTAACAACAACCACAACGGCTACCAAAGCAACGTGGATGACAATGTCAATGCTTTTATTTCATTCCATAATGGCCAAAACAATTCTATTGTGGACTTTGATTGTTTTACTCTTTTCCCCGCCAACATCATGGTCATCGTTGTCATCGTCATCATCATCATCATCATCTTCTACGGAGTGGACGTCATTGCCGTTGACATTTGGTTTGGCTATGAAGCCAATGCCGTATTTGGTATTTTAACAATCACATTTGTGAAATTGGCAATTGTTGTTTTTATGTTTTCTGATGATTTTTTGATGCAATTGACATCTTTTGAAAAGTTTGACTGTCTGTCCTCCAGATTCTGGTCACCTTGGGTTTGTTTCCCTTGCCACTGTCTGCCATTGTCAGCGCCATTGCCATTGTGCGGGTGCACTTTGCATATTTCCTGAATGGTTGCCATGGCGATGTCGATGATGATGACGATCATATGTTGTGGGTCCAGCGGTACGCTGCAGTAACGTGTGTGGAGACGTCAAGGTGATGTTGGATGGTGTGATGCATTTCTTATTCGCCTGCTGTTACGGTTGTTATGATGGGATTGACAATTTCACCAGATGGCATGATAAAAATTTAAAATTAAATTGTTATAGAATATGTGACAAAGTTACTGAAATGTGCTGCAATGGAAATACAAAAAATGGAAAACAAAGTACGCTTAAGGGGCTGATAGGGAAAATGCAAATATATGAAATCTGGATAGATGTTAATTGATCAGACGTACATGTAGAAATAATAACAAAAAAGAATCGAATTAGATAGAAACACAAAAAATATTGTGTTTGATTAATTATGAAAATAAATATTTCTATATTTAAGTCATCGATATTGTGAAGTCAGATCAATGCCTATTACCTGCATCTCAAGTCGTTAACGTGTGACCGGACAAACCTTCACAGGCTTCATGTGGATTTCTTGTGAACCACAATCCACATTAAGGATCAATTTCGTGATATAAAGGCGAAGAGTCGGAAGATACGTTTTATGAGAGCCTGGAAAAGACTTGCACTGGCCAGCCATCAAAATCGTTTTTGTAGATTTCAATGTTAAAAAAAATCCGTCGGAAATTTCAGCCTTCATGATGATACTACTGATTACAGAATGAGGCTGATACATTTCTACTCCACATGGATTATTGTTGGTAGCAGTACCAGATTTAACATCGTCAAACTCAAAGGGCAACATGTCTGTTATCTAATGGGAAAACGAAGCACAATGTCGATTATATTAAATTGTGATAGATGGATGAATCAATCTTGCTGGAAGATTTTGTTGAATAAAAAATATACATATTTATGAAAACATTATACAAAAATTACTATTCTGTTTATACATATGCCAAACATAATCGTTGACAATAAATCTATGAAATATTTTAGTATCCACACAGCCAATCGTTCTGGCAACACCTCTAAACGTGCTTCTCGGTGCTCCCAAGTGCCACGCCACACAGTCGACAAAGTGACTTTAAAAAAAAATCCACCTCCCAGTGTCGAACACAAATCTACAGAACATAATGCTTAATGCTTTCTTCAGACGATTTCTTCCTTCGTTCAATGCCACACAAAATTCTTCGAAATTAAAGGCAAATAAAAGCATTAAAATTAAACTGAATATTGTGTTGGCTTCATATTGTTCACTCTGCCAGTCAGTCACTCCGCCAAACACTCTGTCAGTCAGTCATTAGCGAATAGACGAAATATCAAAGCAAAATCAGGCCCGTTACCCTACACCGCTTGGATTTCATACATAACACTCGGCTAACAGGGGGACTGACTGTCTGTCGACTTTCCATGGAAGACGAAGTGCACCGGCTTTGGTTTTTTTTGGTGCATGAACGCACGTATTTATGGAACTTTGCCCACCAAAAGTCATGTGGCTGTTGTCGGACGAGGGTCTGTTTGTCAAATTGGGAAATATTGGGAAGTCCATTTGACAATTTCCCAGACGACGGATGTCTTGCGACTAGATACTATGAAAATACCTATTAAATAGCGGTGATGATGAAGGAAGACAATCACCCCTATTCTGCACTACAATCACGATTGGATTTTCTCCGTTTTGGCAAATTAGGTACTCTGCACTACAATCGCGATTGGATTTTCTCCGTTTTGGTATTGCGCGTTCCATTCCGTTGCGTTCCGTTTGCGTAATTTTTACGATTGTAGGTATTCTGCACTACAATCGTAGCTACGTTTTTGTACGTTAAGAAATATGTGGCGGAAAGAGATCAAATTTGTGAATAAAATAAAAAATAAAAAGTAAAATTAAAATAATAAAAATGTAAGTATAAAATGGAGTAGAGATTAATATTTTCTATTATTTTGTGAGTTATATTTCATTTATTACAGGTCCTCTCACTTACGTTCTGTTTTTTTTTACTACGTATATGTTCTGCCTTTTTTCCTTCACTATGTTTGTCTTTATTTTTTAACACTAAATATTTTTTGTTTTATTAATCACTACAACTTTTCAACTTTTTCAATCAACTTTCAACTTTTTCACACAATGTTTACAAAATTGTTTGGTTTTCTGTTTCGATCTCACACATTCCACAGACAAAGAGCTTACTGTAAATACCCACATATCTTCTTCTTATTCTTTCGATTACGTTTTATGTTGGAATACAAATTTTCGATCGATGCGTAACGTAATGCGGGAACGTAATTGTAGTGCAGAATAGGGGTGAATAGAGTCGGATACCCTACTAACGCCTATGGGCACCACCGGTCTCCTCTGTACAAGGTCTAGCAAATGCAATTATGTCTTTGAAGTCCCTAATCGTTGTATTTAGCTTTTGGCCGGATGTATTTGATGTAAATATTTAAGAGATCCGGGAATGCTATCTTACTTAGCATCACCATATTTTTTAATGACAGTAATCCGGATTACTTCCTATTACTATAAATAATCAGAAAGTATCAAAAGGAATCTCTGAAAGTAGTCGGATTATTTTTTGATTACTTTTGATTGTTTATAGTAATCGCCAGTAATCCTGATGACTTTTAAATTATTTGTAACTAGTAAGTTGTAATGCGCCTATGGCGCCCGTTGAAATATGGACAAAAAATGTTGTAGAAAAAAAAATTTTTGTTAAAAAAAAAAATTTTGTTGAAAAAAAAAATTTTTGTTGAAAAAAAAAAAAATTCTGAAAAAAAAAATTTTTGTTGAAAAAAAAAAATTGGAAAAAAATTTTTGTAAAAAAAAAAAAATTTGTTGAAAAAAAATTTTGTAAAAAAAAATTTTGAAAAAAAAAAATGTTGGTAGAAAAAAAAATTTGCGGAAAACACAATTTCTGTACAAAAAAAAAATATTTTTTTTTTTATTATTATTATTTATAGAATGCGTATATAAATTCCTACGTACTGCGTGACAGAGTCAGTGAATCAGTGTATCAGTGAATCAGTGTCGAGGGTAAATATATATTAGATATAAGATATATTAGATTGTAATAATTCCTCTATACTCAGATGATCTATTAATATTTGATTATTGATAATACCATTTATCTCGGTAGCGGTATAAATATACATATCGTTAACATGGGTAAGGTTATTTTTTTCTTTTAAAGTGTTGTCTCCTGTCTATGAATTAGTTTCGTAGCATTTTGTCGGCAAGTTCCGATGTCTATGGGAAAAATTACAAATCTACATTGAAGCTCAACCAAATGTATCTTTGAAGGAATTGGCTAAATGTACTAAATTTAGGTTAGTCAAATTGTCTGAGGATTTTTTTTTTGCCATCACTTATTATGCCGACCTCAAGGAAAACGTTCTTCAGACACCCCTACAAACATTGTGATGGTTTCTTACTGTTTTCATGAGACATGAGTAATGAATGACGGAGTTTAATGCAACGCCCCGTTGCCATTTAGCACCTCCACCAACTATAACGTTTTCGTAGCTGTTATTGTTGTTGTTTGATACAAGCTTTTTGTTTTGTTTTGTTATTGCAATAATTTGTTAACAACATTGTTTAAGGCGCACCATCGTAATGCCAAGCCAACAGTACATGGCCGACAATGAGTAACCAGCTGAGGGATAGACAAAAGCCAAACGTCCGACAGACGGACGGACGGACATACAGGCAGACAGACAGACAATTTAGCTGCATATCAGCAGACCTCATGTCTAACTAGGCAAACACCTATTTATGAGCGTTTAGCCAGAGTTGCTGTCGCAGATGTTTTTACTGTTGGCGGACTGGTTGTTGTTGCTGTTGTCTGGCACCACATAAAACTCCGGTACGGTTTGTAACATTTTTTTTTTTTTAATTCTAACAGTTTTATCTTTAATCCAAGTATCTCTTAATTCATGTCGACCAAACATGGCCTGTCTAAAACGAGCATAAATATTTTTTGGTGCTGGTTTTTATGTTATTTTTTCTTAGGAGAGGGAGGGGGGGGGGGGAGGGGGTTGGAATCTATTTGATTCATAAAATTCCCACTTTAGCTGAATAGTTATTTCGTGGTGGTGCTACCGATTGAAATCGTTAATGTTGTTTTGAACTCAATCGCTCTTTAGTTTGTTGCAAATGTCTTAATTCTGCTCCTTAGTGGGCCAATAAACATGTTTATAGGTCTTTAATGATTTCGTAAGGCTGTCATGGTCAACAACGCCATCAGCGAACATTAAAATACAAATTTGTTGTGGGTGGCGGTTTAAGGCGAAACGAAAAACAAAAATGTTTTATGTTCATGGAGTCAAAGTCGGTGTCAGTGAGAACATCGTTCACCTCTGAAATATTACAATTGTGTGAGAATTTCACACAATTTTTAGAAATGAACCCAATAAAAAATCTCAATCTGTCCTAATTTGTCATTCTAATTTACAGTTGTTCTACGCATTTCTCTGTCTATTTTGTTCTGTTTATTTTATTAGTTGGCCTGTTCGATTGGCTGCAATCACGTAACTCGTTCCGTTCACGCTTGCCACTCATTGCTTACAGACACGAACTTGTCAACAATCAACGCAAATCCTCTGGAGATTTAAGAAACAATGTCATCGCAGCCAAGTTCTCTATAAAGGATATTGTCAATACAGTTAAGATGAACAAGTTTACGCAAAGCATTCTTTGACAGAGATTACGCGATGTGTGACTATATTGAAAAGAAAAGAAGAAGAAAAAACAAATAGTTCATCAACATTCACATAGTTACTGTCGGCTTTTGTTGGAAGATCTTAATTAAGATTGGTAGTGGAATGATGTTCTTATATAGATGGAAATCTTTTTTTTGTTAATGTACATACTTCTTGTAACCATGGCCTGAAAGAACAGACGAGGAACTTCAGTCATATCAATGTGGTGGGCACGATATGATTTCCGTACTCAGTAACTGGCATCTACTATTTGAAGCCATTAGTATACAATTAGTAATTTTTTAGAAAGTTTTACATGGCATAGACTGTGCACTTTCAGTACCTTATTTTGATTCATTATCGAGTTTTCTCAGAGATCGCCAATGACCATATGTCGAGCCAGACTGTGATTATATTCCACTCCTTTGCGAATGACAGCAAACACGGTTTTTCTTTTTTTTTTTTTTATTTTTTATTTTTTATTTTTTATTTTTTATTTTTTATTTTTTATTTTTTATTTTTTATTTTTTATTTTTTATTTTTTATTTTTTATTTCTTATTTTTTATTTTTTATTTTTTATTTTTTATTTTTTATTTTTTATTTTTTATATTTTATTTTATTTTATTTTATTTTATTTTATTTTATTTTATTTTATTTTATTTTATTTTATTTTATTTTATTTTATTTTATTTTATTTTATTTTATTTTATTTTATTTTATTTGAAGTAGATGTCGTACAACTCTCAACAACGTCTTCATGCGATATCTGTGTAAGCCGATTATTGAGAGAGACGTTGTCCTCAAGTTCAACGTGTTCCCTACAATGAACTATTTGAGTGTCCAACAACAAGTCCAAGCGATTGGGTAGGGTCATTAATAGTAGAATTTTAAGCGACCATACAAAGCGCATACAACACGTTTGCTTATCCTTCCAAGTTACTAAACGATGGAGGAAAATATCAAATTTTTTTGCTTCACTGATATGCTTAAAACCCATGGCACAACATTAAAAAAAAACTATTCTATTATCCAAAGTGTAAATTATGATCTGTGGACAAATGCTTCGAGGCTTATTTAGTGCCGTTCATAACGATGGAAACACTGTGCAGCCACCTGTTTGTTGTCCAAACAAATGCAACAAAATTCCACTGGTTTCAACATCCCCGCTCTGTCCACAGAAACATTAAAAACAATTTGTAATACAGAATGTAAAATATACTCCTGGCAAAAGCGCCAAACTATTTAACATTAAATTATAGCATTTCAAATTTTATTGCATCGGCACCGGCACCGGCCACTTGAATATTGTCCATACGCCTCAGAGAGACTCGGTTGTATACTCGGGACGTACAGAACGACAAGACACACATATGCGAACGACTCCATGGCCGTATGTTGCTGACCGAGAACTTGCCACAGCAACCAAATGGAATGTGTCTTCGATTCAATGCAATTCACATCATAATGAATGAAGTGCATTTCAATGAATTGTTCTTTGGTTCTCGTCGATGTTGTTCTCGGCGTTGCAGAACAGAAAATTAAATCAATTTAAATAGTTGTTCGTTGTTGAGCGCTGGAAGTTTTATGTTATACCTGTGGCCATAACAATTTGTCCCTTATTTCCTGAAATTGCTATAATCAATTATGGCAAATGATTATGGGATATCGACGGTATTGACTGTGGTCTAGCCTTGAAATGTAAAGGAAATAATTTAAATTTAATTAATTGTTTGAAATGGCATTCTGGCAATTGTTGGCACTGATGTGCGACTGATAATTGTGGTGGAGTTTCTTTTATAAATTAAGCGTCTAGGAAGTTATTTGAAGTATGAAATGTGTCAGTGAGTTCTGAAATCATTAATTGTATCCTGACGAATTGAGTATGGGCCGAGCTGATTTTTGTAGAGGACGAAGAATTGTCCCTTACCCTTTTAACGAACCTGGGAGAATTAAGAACTTCCTTACGAAGACGCTGTTCGTGAAGTAGGCGCGAAAGCCCAAGTACTCTGGCACACGATGAGTGTTGGCATTTTTATTTAAACGCCAAATTTCTCAAACTCAATTTAATCGCATAATAATAAAAATATTTGAAGAAATTGCCTTCTACAATTTTTTGTTTATGGAATAACACCATTTTTTTAATTAATATTCAACCCATTAACGATACATACAACTGATTTCTATATAATTCCTTAACAAACGCCTTTTGTTTTTTGTATTTATGCCGCTTAGTCGAGGTCAATACACTTTTGCACTACTGTTCAAAAAACCTTTTTAAATTGTATCACGTGAAACCCCAAACAATACCCAGTTTTTATTTCAAATCGCGGCTGTTCAAAAGTTTGCTGCTTAAGTCTTTTGTTTGCCTGTGTATTATCTTATTTGTTCTTCTTTCAGTGACTAGACAATTGTTCCGTTTGCTTCTCCTTAAATCACGTGTGTGTCTTAAGTCTTTTGTTTATTAAAGCCTTTCAAGCTCAATTCACCTCATATGCTTACTGGGCTGAATGAAAGAAAAAATACAACTGTTAACTGGCTGCTAATAAATGTTATTCAATCTATCATTGGGCAAATTGTTAAGATTTATGTAATATTTCTTTGGCATAATTATGACATTTGCATGTCAAGTTCACCAAACCGTTTCTAAACGCTTCGTTAAGGCGCTCTGTTGCTTGGTTGGTTTAGAGGCACCAAAATCTTGACCGGCCAAAGTCTGTGTTTGGGGAGGGAAGTGTTGGATTCGTTTTGTTGTTATTTTGTGTTAATTCACGTGGATTCCTTTCTGCCTTTTGTGAGAGATCATGATTTCGATTTGTTATGGTAATCTCAGGTTTTCGGTGTTTTGCGCTTACCAAATATTTTAATAGTTTACACGCCTATTTTGACGCCTATTTGCGTTGAATATTAACTTTGGTGTATGTGTGTGTGTGTTTTGCGGTGTTTTTATTTGGAAGCGCGCGAACGAATTCGCAGCGTTTAAAACCGTTAAACGCCTACACGAGCTGTCGCCTATAAATAAAAATGGAATGGTATGAAATTGTGGCAAGAACAAAATATAACAGCAGAAAATAGTCTAAAGATATGCAATCAGTTCAAGCTCATGACTTAAATATTTCATTTTGCTGTGTTGGCATTGCTGAAACTGAAGCGTGCTTTACTATTCGTTGTACACTTTGTTGCCAGTAGACTGCATTTGTGGTGAGATTTGTAACGGCCACACGAATATTGTGGTGCAGCGTCGAAAGCAGAATTAGTTGGTCCGAATTTTGGAATGATTTCGAAAGATATTTAAACTAGGCGCCTTTTAGATCCTCAAGCACCATGAAGCTGATCTCAATGAAAAATTTTTCAATTTTGTAAGTTGTTTTCTGTTGAGTATCCTCGAAGTTAGTTCATTGTTTGGAATTTTATTTTATTTTAATAAAAATTGCTCAAACTGTTTGATGAAAGTTACTTGGAATTTATTTCAGTTGACTTGGGAATTATTTCAGCCTCATGTGTGACGTCCACTAAGTACGGCTGACACATGGTCGGTGTAGATCATTCTGAAATGTAGTTTTGCTGTTTCTGTGCACAATGCTTTCATTGCTGCACGTCTTTTGTGTCTATAGCATAACTGACATTTCGCTTGTGGTCACTTTCAGAAGTTTTAATATAAAGTTTGCTGCCATAGCAGGCCACCTCATCCCGTGCTAAATAAAAATTAACATTTTCATAATTCTTTACACACTTTAATGGCACAGCGAACTTCAAACCAAAGCAGAACCACTGGCACACCAACACACACACACACATACACCATGCAATCATGCCACATCACATCAGTGGTTTCATGGTACCATGCCACACCATACAGCGCCGCGCCGCACCGCACCACACCGCCTCGCCATCCCATCATCCTTGTATTTGGTACTAAACACGTTCGCGTGTCGTTTATCATATTTTTTGTTCCTCTTTTCTTTATTGTAAGTATTTCCCTGGACTTTGTTTCATTCATTTTGTCGGCCTGCCTGTTCGTCTGGCCGAGCGCTATGCCTCTTTGAGCCTCTGACAAATTATTTGGGTCACCTCCGTTGCATATTAACTTATCAATAATTCAAAGATTTGTTTTCTTTTTCTTTCGTTCTTTACTTAAAGACAGTCTTTGAATATAGTGTGTGTGTGAAGTTTTTGTTGTTGTTATTGTTGTATTCGTTGTGTTGCTTTTAGTTATGATTCAATACTGCCTCAGAATACAAACAACTGTTATGTAATGAGATTTGTGTTCAGTATTCTGCTCTAGTAAATACAGGAATGTTGTAATATTTGCCGGAGATTTCAATCTGTTCACTTCTAAGTCTTCGTTGTGTGATGAATTCATAATGAATGACTTCAAAACCTTTTGGAATTTTAAATACTTGGAAGACAAGGGGAAACCTAAAATTACAGTTAGTATTGCTTAGGTTACGTTTGTTGACAAAAGCCATCATATTCCAACAGCATTATGGATGGGTTGACTTTGAGATTTTCAAAGAAAATCAAGGACTTGGGATTGAGTCTAGAGTTGCATACTATTAAGTTTTAGTCGCTTTGAGGTATTTGGTCAATGTGAAAACTAAAGAACACAAAAATTTTACTGTTTACTCGACAGCGTGAATATCCTCTACAGATATTAGTAAAATATTAGTTAGACCGATTTAACTCTAAACTGGCAAAAAATTAACAACAGTTTTTGGTAGGCTTTTTATTTAATACAAGCTGACCTAGGGTGTCAAAAAAAAAGTTTTTTTTTGGCTTAAGCTTAAATTTACACTTTTATGAAATTTTTAAAAATTATGTAATGTTCGTTTTGTTGTTCATGTACAATTTCCCAAAAAAAATGTATATGTGACAGCTAAAGGAGCAATAAAAATTACAAAACTTATTATTTATATACAGCAAATTAAAGCTCAAACATTTTTCTATTGAAATGATGACTCACCGACTTTGAAAATGCTTTTTATTGACCAACTTGTGCTTGAAATACGATAAACCCGGAAAAAATGATTTGTGGCACCTCTAAAACTTTTCAAAAAAATCTGAACAAATTCTCAAAAATACTTAACCCCATATGCTCATTCATAATGAAAATCAGATATGAAAAATGACCCAAATGAAGAAACACATTTGAGGTGCAGTACTAAAGGGTTTCCCAACAATGGGTGCTATTTGGAATCACACGGTATTTCGGTAGCTGTCACTTTTGAAGCTTTTATTCTTTGACATTTGACAAGTAGAAACTATGCCATAACTAAAAATGGAATGATAATTTCAACGCTTCAATAACGCATTGAAATTATAAAAATTCACTACAAAAACGGTGAAAATCTTGCAGTCACAGTTCGCAAAACCAAAGCATTTTTGGGTCGTCGTCGGACCGCAATACAGAAATTGGTGGACAAATTTGAGCTGTTGCGACAAGTTAGTGATATGAAGAATAAAACCCGTGATCACAATTGGTCACCGAGATCTTGTGATTTAACCCCTTGCGACTTCTATCTTTGGGGCCACGTGAAAGATAAGGTCAACGCCAACAGGCAAGCGTCGATTCAAGACCTCAAAGATAGAATTCGTATGGCTATCGAGGACATAGGGAAGCCACGATTTGGTTATTGCAAATTTCATGAAATGGATGTGGTCCTGTATGTGTGGTCGTGGTGGCCTGATGTTGTTTTTCATTATTAACGACATACCTTCCTCTTTATAATGAAATAAACATCCGATCGTTTATCTCAAAAAAATCCATTTTTCTTTGATAATAATATAATACTGTTATGCTAAGTAAAATTGTCCACTCTTATTTTATTTACGAACATAAATTGGGATTTTTTCATTTTTTTCGGACTAAATTTCATTTTTTGTGATTCGTCGTTTCTTTATTTCTAATTTTTGAGTCAACTTTTCTTTGGGAAATTTTGCAAATAGCCGTTTCGTTTTATTGAAAGAGGTGTATCCATTGTGGGATTGCCAGGATTTCAAATCTCTGTTATCCGTGCTCCTCACAACTCCCACGATATGATCAAGAAATTTATTGTCCAGACAGTTGTAATAATACAATCCACTGATTCTGAAGAATATATTTTAGTTATTTAACAATATTAGGTAGGAATGTCGTATCGAATTTGGACGTTATGATGAAAATAATTCTTTCGCCTTATAGAATGGACTATTCTATGCAAAAAGTTATGGCAGGTGGATACACGATGAAAAATCTGTCTTTTTTAAATGTTTGGCTGTATGCGCACTTGTTGACTGTGTATTCTTTTTTCGTTATGTTCTGAAGATTTACACAATGTGATTTTTTAAGTTTTCGTATTTATTTTCATGAGATTATTTTTCAAAGGTCTGAGTTGTTCGATCTCAATATCAATCTATCATCTAGAGTTCGATTGCCAGAGGAGGATAATGGATATTTTTTTTTAGCAATTCCATTCAATTGGTTGTGTTACATTTCCCATAGCAATGGGGAGAGCATTGTTGAAAGGACTTAATTAGAGACTATGTGATTTGATCAACATCAGTGCAAATCTCATCTGGCCCTTGAGGGAAATTCGACAGCAAAGGCGGAATAATCTCTTAGTTTCAGTTCAATTCAATTACATTGGTTATTTTACCAAAATAATTTGGTGGTGAACTTGCCAGCATGAATGTAATACGAGTTAATGATCCGAGAAAGAGTGTTGCTTGGTGTTGATGTCATTATGGGGATTAAATAAAGTGAAAAAACTTAATTTTTTAAAATTTTGACATATTGCACCTTAAATTCAAAAGGGTCATAACTCAAACTTCTACAATTTTTAGGAGACAAAAAAATTTTAATATTTAAAGAATTAACATAAAAAAAGAAATAAATGTATTTTTCCAAGTTAAAGAATATAGATGTGAAAGAAATTTTCGCAGTAGTCAGCTATGGAATATTGTGTGTGACTCTTATGTATTTAGGATGCGATATGTACATAGTTTGTTTTCTAGATGGGATTTTAAATTCCTAACACCGTGTTACAAAAAATAGATTTTTTTCTGTCCTATGAACCAAATTTACTTTTTCGGAAAGGGGATAGGAAAATCTGAGAATTGATAAAATTCTATTTTTCTATTTTGACGTGATACAGACATTTCCACGAGTCTGCCTGCAAAAAATCAGCTCGATTGGATCACTGAAAAGGGTTAAAAATCGGTCCAAAGGCTTTCACACAGGCCACTACAAGCTTCATACTTCAAACTTAAAAAAAAAAAATTCTGACGTGTACATGAAAATCGCCGATACACGTGAATTTTTATTTTTTATCCCCTTTTCGAAAAAGTAAATTTGGTTCATAGGACAGAATGTGTGTAACACGGTGTAATGTTTTTGCATTAACGTTAGTTCGTTTTTTGTGAGCTCCACTCAACGAAAATAATAAGACTAACAAATTTGTATGCTGTGTTATATAACTGCCGTTTTTTTTTTTAAATTAATGAACCCTGATGCTGTCACTAGTGTGTAGCTTAGTAAAGTATGTGTCTTAAGTCGTATGATTTAACACATTTAGTGCTTATTTAAGGCACTTTTGTGTATAAAATATCTGACCCCATTCAAACATTCCTATGTCCCCCTCCACAAAACTGTTTCTTTTGACACAATGCTAAAGCGCTGCATAACACATCACAACCAACAAAAAAAAAAAACGAAAATTTACAGAAAACGCCAAACTAAAAAGCACTTGTTAGCCGAATGTTAGTACGGGTATGCTGGCATGTAAAAGCGTATGTTACCACTTGACTTAACTTGGCTGCTGTTACGGCAAACAAAAAAAGAAGAAGAAGAAATACATACCATGTCAGGTGTCTAACCAGCCAACTAAAGACGGCATTGTTTGCTTTAATTGAATTTAACCGAAAATAACTCCTCCGTTCGTTCATTTCGCGAATGCGTAGTTTGTGGGAGATCTCAAATGGATCCTTATACATACAAATGGAGAAATGTTCAAGTCAATTTGGCGGCAGAATGACTTTCCAAACTCCAGCGAAACACTTGCACAGACACACACACACAGATAAAAAAACACGGGTAGTGTCAGAAGACAGTAGGCGGACGTATGGTAAACATTTTGAAGGTGGTCTTTTTGTTGTTTTTGTTATTGGCGGTATGGCCGTATTGTAATGATTGTGAGGTTTGGCGATTTTTTTTTTTTTTTTTTTTGTAGTTTCCTTTGCGAAAGGAATATACATGATTTTTGGAAAAAGAAGAATGTTTAATCTTCAACAATTTTTTTGATTATGACAATCACAACGAACACAAAAGAAAGAAATGTTGCTGGGTGAGCAGAGTTTGCAAATTTTCTCGTAGGTTTGTGAATAGCTGTTGTTAGTTAGTTTATCGTTACCATAAAACCAAGTGGGTGGTATTTTTAAGGCCAAATGGATATTTTTCGAGTAATACTTAATGTGAAAAATATTATTGATTTTGGATTTTTTTGTAACCGTATCTACTTATGTACATTCAGGCAAGCATGCGATAGTGAAAAACTATGAGAATTTGTTTTATTATTCGCGCCAGTGAGGGGTGGTATGGTAATAATGGTTATGTGGATTCTGTCTGACATGGCTGATCTCTTTTACAATTAGCAAAAATGATAATGAATTTAAACAGAGATAATGGTTGCTAGGTAGTGACAGAGTTCATTAACGATGCAGTATAAAATGGCTCTGAAACATGGAATATTCTTCAAAAACATGTTATAATGAGTGATCAGTGAGCTGAATCTAAGATCGCTCACATGTCACCGAGCATCACAATACGCTCTGACCAACTATCGCCAGGCTATCCTGTTGTTACACCAAGTTTTATTACTTTCGGACATTTATATCGTGCTTGCTTCTAATTGACCATGTCCTCAATCAAAATAAAAATCTGGGCTCCAACACTTTCGATCCCAACTTTCTTTTTACCGCAATATTAGCAAAGTATTTACTAAATTGCCATACACCTCCCTCGTCTTTTGCACTTCAAATGAAACCGCATTTGATATTTTCTATCTTTAACTATTTACTGTCTTTTGGGTTCAATCAAACAATAAATTACCCTCCGAAAAATCAATTTTTCCATCACAGGTTCGAATTTCAACATAGGGCTTTATCGATTGCCATATTTTTTTCTGTTACCCTACTTCCCCTCCTTCTGCTGCTGCAGCCAACAATAGTAAATATTTCACTTGTTGAGTGCTGATGTTAGAGATGGTGGCTGTGGTGATGCTAAAGATGACGACGTCGTCAATGTTGGTGTATGGCAACGATCATGTGTTAAAAATCAAAACCCATCATTACATGCTGCCAAACGAATCATAGATTTTCCAGCTTCTCGAGTAGAACACTGCAACACATTTAGAGGAGCAAAATATATAGACACACATTGAACATTTTATTACCACATCGGATTTGGATGTGTGCCCCGCTACATGCCAGTGCACACTGAGGAATTGCCACAGCAAGATCACATTTAAAATTGTGCACAGTGGTGGCTGACAGAACATTTGTAATGAGTGTATAAAGGAAGGAACGAGACAGAAATTTTAAATCAGAGATTAAGTGATATGTTTAGAGATGGACTGAGTGACTTAGGCAAGTGCAAACATCTCTGACTTCTCATCTCATCTAGAGCACAGTGAATTCCGGACAGATGTCTCCATTTACCAATGAGAATGTACCAATGAGAGTGTAATTCTCTCAACGGAGATGGCTTCAAACAATAGATTCTGGTCGGTAAGTACACAAATTAAATCGTTCAGTACTCAACGATCTCAAGTTCTCATGCTTTAGATACATATATCTGTTTTCGTTTGTATGTTCTTAAAGTTCTTAGACCAAAGTATCATCTCGTTATCAATCACATATTTCTGTTTTCGTTCGTGTATTCTTAAAGTTCTTAGTCCAAAGTATCATCTGGTTTAGTATTTCTGTAGAAGATAAACCCACGGAAGATTAATGCATCCACTACTTCGTGACGTAGATTAATTAATCCACTACTGTCCGTGTTCACCATCAAACCTATCTTCGCTGAATCCACGATTATTGACAAAGCTTCAGTTTAAGATCACTCTACCATTTCGGTGATGTCTTTCGGTACACAGGATTTACACCGTCTGGATGTGTGAGACGACTTGAGATTCAGTGAATAAACATCTTTCTAGATTCACCAAATTTACAAAATACGCGCTATTGATTTGAAAAGAAAAATAATTTAATTTGTTGTTGGCCAATTGAAGCCAGTAGCTCAACATCACGGCCTGGACATTTTATTAGCCTTATATTTTTAAAATATTTACGCATCCCATTCAAAAGAAATAATCTCCCTGGTTTCAATAAGAAAATAATCAGTCCCAGCTTAGTTTATCCACGCAATATTCGAGTATTGCCTCCTTGTAACCACCATTCAATGGTCATCTATTTAAACGAACGTGAACTCGATTGCAGCAACAGCGTACAAAAATCGGAGAATCATATTGACAGTTAAAAATATTTAATATGCCATAAATACATAACCAAACCTATCGTTAAAAAGTCCAATGATTGCTATCGAAGCAATTGTTTTGTTTCGTATGGTAACGTAACGTATCGCATCGCATCGTATTGTATCGTTTTGCTTCTCGACCATGTGCCACGGAAGTTGGTTGCCCACCACCACCATCGCCCGGTTGCATGTTGCAACATTGCAGCGAGCACATGAATCCAAAGAAGTTGCACAAAAAATCGATCAAATCAAATTGTTTTCGCTTTGTTGTGTGTAAGCGTATATCGCTGTGTTGCTCGATAGCAACACATTGATTTTTATGCCGGCAATTTAATATAAAACGTCTATTTTTCTTCCACACTTCTCCCGCGCTCTCCCCTCCTTAGCCGCGACGGTACTCTGTAAGAGTAGTTGTTCCATTTTGGTGTGCTTCGATCGATGTTCTAACCAACTGCCCACACTTCTGCGAGCAGACTTCTCTGATATGTTGCAAGCTTTATATGTGATGATAATGACAAGTTTTCTGCGACTTTGTCTGTTGCAGCCAGTAGCTTCTCAGGGGGGAGAGGACGTTGTGTAGCTTTTCGTTTTGGTTACTTCCAAAATTCAATTTATCGGTCTCGTCTTGTGTTGAGACACAAATTTACTATTATTTTGGCAAACTTGAACACTGTTTTATTTCACAATGCGTAAACGGGTGTTCCTCCGTGGCATATAACACACATTGTTCCCGTCATAAATAAATAGAACTGAACTCAAGTCGTGCTTTCGGCAATTTTTCGCTGAACCTTTGTTCGCCAAGAATATATAGAGAATATATATAAGAATGTATTTTTGTTTTGCAATTTGGATTTTCAGCAGTGCCAGTAATTTAGTCGGGTTATGGTGCATATCGCGCTCTAAATACAAAAGGGTCACAACTCAATATTATAATCCAACTAACAATAATTCTCTTGAGTTCTAAGAGACATAAATGTATTTTTCCAGTTACAAAAGATAGTGATGGGAACGAAAAGTTAGAGATCTTACTCTGAATTGATTTATTGAATAGGTCAGTTTTGGAAAATGTTGAGTTGTGACCTTTTTGTATTTAGAGCGCGATATGCACCATAACCCGACTAAATTACTCGCACTGCTGAAAATCCAAATTACAGTGAAATTATTTCAGTGAAATGATTTAAAATGATATACAATTGAAAGAATCTCGGAAGACGGTCTATATGTCCACAGGATGGACGGTCATGCATTTAAAACTCGAGATATTTCAGATACTAGCGACTTGCGAGAGCAACATTATTACTGCATCGTATGGAAAGCAGGAGCTCGGATAAATCCCTCACCCTCAAATTCCGGATGCGGAATTTGACAATGTTTTATTTACGATATATCATTATTTATTAAAATTTCCGAGAACGATTTTAAAGTCATGTTGCGGTCGTTGTTGCTGGCATACGTCTTTTCCAGCACCTGGAAATTTGTCGTTGGTCTCACAGCGACTAGAATGAATTTGGCAGCTACATTACGTATATTTTTCAATAAAGCTCTATCCGAAATTTTTCACAATTTTGTTTCTGTTGGTTGAGTTCGAGATCATTGATTTTTTTTCTTGCCAAAAAAGAAATGTTTTAAAAAAAAATATATTTTCCCTATGTATTTTCTAGGTGGAGGTGATACCAGACTGTATTCTACGAATACATCCGCCAGATGGATCGGGCACCCTAGCTGCTGTTGGCAAATAAATGTCAGTATTTTGAATTTAGTCTCATTTAATTGCTTTAATTTGTTTTCTACTATTTTTTCCCCCGAAGCGAGTATCAAATTCAGACTCTGTAACCTGAAAAAAGGTTTCGGATGTATGAAAGGAAGATTTCAGCTGCCGCTTTTTTCAACACCTACCTTAGCCAGAGATTGTTTGAAATACCAAATCATTTTCTATTCATCTCACAGATAAATTTCTATTCATCGCAATAGCATTTCCTACAGATTTTCAAAATGGTTATTTATTTCCAAACTTATCTTAAAAAACTGAAGTCATAAAAAATCCCTGAGCGGAAAAGATTCTAGACGAATAGATTATTGATTCTGACTGAAGCAGGCATCCATATCCATAAAAATTAACTCATCTTTCCCCGATAATGATACGACGTAATGTGGGAAATAGTCAGCGTTGTAGAAAAGTCATGGCTGACAATCAAACATTGATTTTGAAACAAAAGACTTAAGAAACGAACGTCATACTTTTACCTTGTAAGACTTTTCGAATGCGATAAAACATAATGTATGCATTTCCGTTCTCAACTGAATGCATTTGTTCGTAATGCCACGAACGATTTACCCAAAATTGAAATCGCATTGAGTATTTTAATTAATCGAAAATATTCGAGGAGAAAATGTGATTTTATTAATTTCATTTTCCAGTTTCAAAGACCCGTTGTCATCTTAAAGGGGGTCTTGTTTGTGTCGAAGAACATTAAGGATTTTAATGATATTTGAACACAAGCTGTTCTCAAACGGCATCTCTGCCAACAACAACGACGACGACAACAAAAATATTTCAAACTGTTCATTCAATTTGGCTAATCCGCTGTTATGCCCATTAAACTCCACAGCTCTCTGGCAGCAGCTCATTTGTCGGCTTCTTGTGTGGTTGCAGTTGTCGTTATTGCTATTGTTGCAGATATTACAACTCCCCAAATACTGATTTCTTAGCTGGCAATCAGGCGAAATGGATGAATCAACGTTGTAAGCGTATTACAATAAAAACTGGCAACAATTCCAAAAGAAAAGAAAACTAAATACACAACAACAACACAATGCCAACACAACAGTTTTAAAAGTTGCAATTTTTAACCACTCGGCGATACGAAAATGCGTTCGAACGAGAGGAAGACAAACAAACCGAAATGGACCCGGTCAGTGAAAAGAAGAGTGACCGGAATTTATATGAACGAAATAAATGAATGAATCGCTGTGAGGAGCTGGGATGGATGACACACATTGTTATGGTGGTACTGTGATGCTGTTGCACGGCGGCAAATGTTGCATTCATAAATAACATTCGGGGGCATTCTTCTTTTCACTGGTGCCTGATGGTGCTGTGATTGCTGTGCCGGTTGCTGTTATTGTTTTATTGATATAATGTCCATTATTTGATTGTGGTATCAAACGAATGAAAGGCCGCTCCAAGTCATGTTGTAACGGTATGTTATGTTTTATTTCCTTTACTTTTGGAGGGGGTGGCATTGGCTGCTGGATGCCACTACAGCCAGCGTAGGCATCCAAATTCAAAAATACAACAAAAACAAACATTACTGGGTCAGGATGGATTTGATGGACTTTTCTTGTTCAATCTGAACTTTGCGGCAGCACAATGCCAACTGGAGAAATGATTACAAACAAACACAACGAATGAACGTACTGTTTAGGTGGACAGTTGGTTGAAAGGTTAGACAGAGGCTTATGGTAGTTATGTATGGAGGATTCAATTACATTTGGTAGACAAGAGACAATTTTTTTAATTGGAAAGGATACGAGGGTGATTGGAAAAATTCTCGCCGTGTTGGTAAAATTATTCACAAAATCTGTTTTGTAGTAGCGTAAAACGAAAAAACTTTATTATGAAAAAACTTTATTATGTATTATATATTTTGTATTTCGTATTTTGTATTTTGTATTGTGTATTGTGTATTTTGTATTTTGTATTTTGTATTTTGTATTTTGTATTTTGTATTTTGTATTTTGTATTTTGTATTTCGTATTATGTATTTTGTATTTTGTATTTCGTATTTTGTATTTTGTATTTTGTATTATGTATTTTGTATTTTGTATTTTGTATTTTGTATTTTGTATTTTGTATTTTGTATTTCGTATTTCGTATTTTGTATTTTGTATTTTGTATTTCGTATTTCGTATGTTGTATGTTGTATGTTGTATGTTGTATGTTGTATGTTGTATGTTGTATGTTGTATGTTGTATGTTGTATGTTGTATGTTGTATGTTGTATGTTGTATGTTGTATGTTGTATGTTGTATGTTGTATGTTGTATGTTGTATGTTGTATGTTGTATGTTGTATGTTGTATGTTGTATGTTGTATGTTGTATGTTGTATGTTGTATGTTGCATGTTGTATGTTGTATGTTGTATGTTGTATTTTGTATGTTGTATGTTGTATGTTGTATTTTGTATTTTGTATTATGTATGTTGTTTTTTGTATGATGTATGTTGTATGGTGTATGTTGTATGATGTATGGTGTATGATGTATGTTGTGCTAACCGGTCGCATATCAATACGATACATTTTAATCGGCCATTGAGATAATGGGCCTAAATGGGTGAAACGAAAATAGTGGCTAACATGTGGCGACGAAAACAGATATTAATTTCGTTAATTACATTAATTAATTTAATATAATTTAGATTTACCAGTGAGCAAAGAAATTGCATCGCTTACTATTTTAGCTCCCTAATTGAATGTCGTTTGGTACGTAATTCTTCGTACAACATCAGCATGTTTACGTAAATCTCGATATCACAGTTCTGAATAATTCCCCTAGTTTATTGATACCTCGGAGTTTAGATTTTGTCTTATTCTTACAATCTGGAAACTCTCATTTTGAAATCAACTGAGTTGGTACATCTGAAAAAACTCACTCAGGAGTGTATTTGTTTTACACTCAGGGCACAGCTGAAGAATTTTGTGTAGGTTGACGGCATTGCACTAAGACATAAAGACCTCCTCAATCAAAACAGGCTGATTGATTTAACATTGGTATATGTGTCAATGTTACCACAAAAATATTTCCTTCATTTGTGCCAGGTATTTTACCAACACAATTTCTTAAATCGAAAACGTAAACTACACTAAAAGAAAAAAACATTATATAGAATAAAAATATAGTAATCAATTCACTAATTTGTTTATTTTATTAGCATTCATATGATGTCCCCTATAAATGCAATGCATTGTGTTTGCGATAGGAAGTAGGGTTTTTGGAGGGAGTAGTGTTTGTTGACGTTTGTCGTGCTTTAAAAGTATTTCACATTCGAACAGTTCGACTGAAGAATCCATTTGTACGAGATCAGATGGGCTGAAGTTTTTTTGCACCGATTTAGAAAGCCTAAACACTTGAATACTTATTTCGACAATCACAAAATACCATTTCACTGTCCGGATAATCTTCTAAAAATTTTTAAATAGAGTTGGCAAGGGCATCCTTTTCTAAATTTGAACTTCTGTAAATTCTGGAGATTCTGGAGTCCAAATTCTGCTGGCTCTGAAACACAACACCATTACGTATATATACAACACAGCCTCTGTGGGAAAATAAAGAGGAAATAATGTGATAACCAGTAATATGATAATCCTGTAGATTTTGATTCAGAATATCGCTGTAAGGATCGACTTAGAACATTCCGGCGAAGATTATTCATCGCTGTTGTCATTTATTAAATAGAGACAATATCGAATATTTCTTATGAGGCGTCCCATGGTATTGTACATATGTCCGAATGTACACATATTTACATCACTGTAATGTAAACACACACACACACTCTCTGTACTAATATTGATGGTTTTTGTTCTTTGTCATTGCCAATAGTAAATTCAATTATTTCGAAATACAATTGCAATCAAATAAATATCATATGTTGTCAGTATTTTTCTTGTTTTTTTTTGCGTCTTCAAATTTGATATTCATTTATGCAGAATTTTTGATTTTTCTATACATTCATACGTACTATCATGCTGTTATGGAATATAGTAATAAAATATTAATACTTAATGACGGTTTGATTATTTGAAATAAGTCTAGTGCAAGCAATGTGAAGAAAATATATTTGTGTGTGTGTGTGTGATTTCATGTACGTGCTACACTAAAAGAAAAAACTTCTTTAAACTAACAAAGACCTACATTGACATCACTTTTCCGTATTTTGTAGTCTAGCTGGATTTGATCAATCAACATCTATATAATCTATAATTTAGATGAAAACAAACAAAGAAATGCACCTATTTTCCTTTCAATATAACACATCAGTTATCAGTTTGGTGAGTTGAAAATTAAAAACCACGGTTGATTTGACCCAAAAAAATTTCCTACGACAAATTGTTTGTAGTTTTTCATAATTTTTAGGAAACATTTCGTTGTTTGTTTTTGGGGCATTTTTCATACGAAGAATTTAACCATGTTGGCGACTTTACGAGTAAGACAGCCATGTAAAACTTCTCGAGAAAATCGTTAGCCGTTCGGAGCCGGCTTTAAACAGTAGGTCCCGGTCAGTAATTATACATATTACATCGACCACTGATCCTACATGGTACATTTTTATATTGGGCTTTTTGGGGTGATTTTTTATTTATTTTGTGGAATTCGGCATTTGGGGCATTCTTAATTTTTTGGGGGGCATTTTGCATATGGGGTATTTTTCATAGATCCGATTTTTATCTTTATTAGTTCTAAATTTCCCGATAAAAATGAAATTATGTAAAAATAAAAGAAAATTTAATTATATTACCCCTAATAATATAATTTCAATTTAAAATTTAGTAAATAAATTTAATTATAATTATTCTAATTAAACATTTAAAAATAAAATTATATACATATAAATAAAATTAATATTAAAATATACAATATTAATAAATAAAATTAGTAAATAAATTTAAATAAAATAAATATTTATTTATATAATCTTATTAGTTCTAAATTTCCCGATAAAAATGAAATTATATAAAAATAAAAGAAAATGGCGCCCTAATTGAACTAACAACAATTGCAACGAACAATTAACAATACCATTGACAATGCAATGCAAAACCCTTATTAGACCCAATATCGCTCCTATATTTAAGGGTTTACAATGATAATTTACAATAATGGAGCTTCACATTAATTTGATTTAAACATTTTTCTTTCAGTGTAGGTCAGCAAATATTAAGCTCTATTGATTATAATTTGTTGTAATTATTCCAAAAAAAATTCGAAAAAGTACAAAATTGCCTGAGGACTGAAAAGGAAAAAAACGTTTAGGAGCAAAAGACAAACAAACAAACGAAAGTGACCACGAATTTTGTAAGTCCCCATTAAAATTTCAAGGTGTTACATAAAGTCTAACGAACACACTGTGCCTTATACTGACAGAAGGGTATGCAAGATATCAAAGTCCACAAAAAATATATGTATGTTTATACTGAATTGCAACAGAAATATAAACAAATTTTGAGAATAACGTATTAATAAAAAAATAGTTCCTGTAAAATCTATTTTTTTTAAAAGCAATTTTTTAGTGAGTCTAGTTTTCCAGGTTATTGTGCCCTAAATATAACTGCCTAAGTCTAAGTCTAAGCACATGTCTAAGCACATGTCTAAATACATGTCTAAATACATATCTAAATACATGTCTAAATACATATCTAAGTACATGTCTAAACACATGTATAAATACATGTCGAAGCACATGTCTAAATACATGTATAAATACATGTCTAAGAACATGTCTAAGCACATGTCTAAATACAAGTCTAAATATATGTATAAATACATGTCTAAATATATGTCTAAGTACATGTCTAAGTACAAGTATTATGTATTTTGTATTTTGTATTATGTATTATGTATTATGTATTATGTATTATGTATTATGTATTATGTATTATGTATTATGTATTATGTATTATGTATTATGTATTATGTATTATGTATTATGTATTATGTATTATGTATTATGTATTTTGTATTTTGTATTTTGTATTTTGTATTTTGTATTTTGTATTTTGTATTTTGTATTTTGTATTTTGTATTTTGTATTTTGTATTTTGTATTTTGTATTTTGTATTTTGTATTTTGTATTTTGTATTTTGTATTTTGTATTTTGTATTTTGTATTTTGTATTTTGTATTTTGTATTTTGTATTTTGTATTTTGTATTTTGTATTTTGTATTTTGTATTTTGTATTTTGTATTTTGTATTTTGTATTTTGTATTTTGTATTTTGTATTTTGTATTTTGTATTTTGTATTTTGTATTTTGTATTTTGTATTTTGTATTTTGTATTTTGTATTTTGTATTTTGTATTTTGTATTTTGTATTTTGTATTTTGTATTTTGTATTTTGTATTTTGTATTTTGTATTTTGTATTTTGTATTTTGTATTTTGTATTTTGTATTTTGTATTTTGTATTTTGTATTTTGTATTTTGTATTTTGTATTTTGTATTTTGTATTTTGTATTTTGTATTTTGTATTTTGTATTTTGTATTTTGTATTTTGTATTTTGTATTTTGTATTTTGTATTTTGTATTTTGTATTTTGTATTTTGTATTTTGTATTTTGTATTTTGTATTTTGTATTTTGTATTTTGTATTTTGTATTTTGTATTTTGTATTTTGTATTTTGTATTTTGTATTTTGTATTTTGTATTTTGTATTTTGTATTTTGTATTTTGTATTTTGTATTTTGTATTTTGTATTTTGTATTTTGTATTTTGTATTTTGTATTTTGTATTTTGTATTTTGTATTTTGTATTTTGTATTTTGTATTTTGTATTTTGTATTTTGTATTTTGTATTTTGTATTTTGTATTTTGTATTTTGTATTTTGTATTTTGTATTTTGTATTTTGTATTTTGTATTTTGTATTTTGTATTTTGTATTTTGTATTTTGTATTTTGTATTTTGTATTTTGTATTTTGTATTTTGTATTTTGTATTTTGTATTTTGTATTTTGTATTTTGTATTTTGTATTTTGTATTTTGTATTTTGTATTTTGTATTTTGTATTTTGTATTTTGTATTTTGTATTTTGTATTTTGTATTTTGTATTTTGTATTTTGTATTATGTATTATGTATTTTGTATTATGTATTATGTATTTTGTATTATGTATTATGTATTATGTATTTTGTATTTTGTATTTTGTATTTTGTATTTTGTATTTTGTATTATGTATTATGTATTATGTATTATGTATTTTGTATTTTGTTATTTTGTATTATGTATTATGTATTATGTATTATGTATTATGTATTATGTATTATGTATTATGTATTATGTATTATGTATTATGTATTATGTATTATGTATTATGTATTATGTATTATGTATTATGTATTATGTATTATGTATTATGTATTATGTATTATGTATTATGTATTATGTATTATGTATTATGTATTATGTATTATGTATTATGTATTATGTATTATGTATTATGTATTATGTATTATGTATTATGTATTATGTATTATGTATTATGTATTATGTATTATGTATTATGTATTATGTATTATGTATTATGTATTATGTATTATGTATTATGTATTATGTATTATGTATTATGTATTATGTATTATGTATTATGTATTATGTATTATGTATTATGTATTATGTATTATGTATTATGTATTATGTATTATGTATTATGTATTATGTATTATGTATT